>OV656836.1:21037199-23437199 GCA_927399475.2 Acleris emargana | reverse complement strand
GAGAATAGGGGTCCAGATTTAAAAAAAAGTTATCTTTGGTAAAATTGGCGATAATACATACAATTTTATTTTATTTTCTCTCAGTAGTTGTGAAAAGCACTATGTCTGCCTCGGTAGAAAGTGCAATTTATGGACTCGTACACTAGAGGGCCTCAACTACGTTGCGGCCCTCTATATGACTCGTCCAAAAATCTCGTACTTTCTATCCTCTGCAACAATGTACTATAGTTACATATTAAAAAGTAAGTTTATCGTTGTCTTGTACCCATAAATGAACAAATAGAAAGTACAAGCCGCTCGAGCTTAGTTTGGGACTTATCTTATTTTATTGGTTAGTGGTCCTTACGGAAACACTTCGACCCTAGATCTTTTGTGTAATTACCCCTCTCTTAGCGCTTAATCCAATGCAGCCTCCACCCCTTCCATAAAGCGGACAGTTGAGTGCAATGGTAGTGCCTTGAAATCGTTTGGTTCTGGGTAGCCACAACCGAGGCTTTTCATTCTTACTCCGGCGAGGGCATCACATTCACATATTGGACAGGACAATAGCTTATGTCTGTACGTAAAATTTTCATTCAATCCCATGTCATATTGACGACGCGCTGACCTAGTTGGTAGTGACCCTGCCTAAAAAGCTAGCGGTCCTGGGTTCAAATCCCATATTTCTTCCTGAGTCATGGATGTTTACTATGTATTTAAGTATATATTTCTCTATATAAGTATTTATATCATTGTCTAGTACCCATAATACAAGCCTAGAGCTTAAATTGGGACAAGGTCAATTGGTGTGACATTGGCCCCTGATATTTATTTATTATTTATTTATTTTGTAATGTATGTAGTTATCCTTCGTAAGTCACAGCACGCTGTCCCAAACAGCCCGCCTGGCTCCCCTGAAAACCAGCCCGGTTGTCATCCCCATGCCAACCATTTTGCTGAGTGGAGACCATTTCAGTACACATCGTCTTCATTGTACTTTTTTAATTTAATTGTGTCGCTTGTTATGGGATAAGAAGTGATTGTATTACGTTATTGTATGTTTTCTATGATGTACTTACCCCTGTGTTGATGTGTTTGTTGAATAAACGTTTTTCTATTCTATTCTATTCTATGTTGTCCCCAATAAAAAAAGTTATTGCTAAGTATCTTGCTTCTGCAATCTGGATTCAGGAGTAAAAACTACACTATACTACAATGCTGTACTTGTTTACGTTTATATTATAACACTCATTAATAAGCGAAATTAGCGGTATTTGTAAGCAATCTCGAGTACATACTAGTGTCATAGATAACTCAAAGTACTAGTAGAATGGCTGAGATTGCACTCAAGTATCTAGTTGATTGCAAGTTGCAATAAGAGCTAACAAATGTTCTATTTCTACAATGTGATACCCATTATAGGCTAGCGGAGCCGTTTAACACCCTATGTCGTGGTTAGAATTTGAGCTGTATTGTTGTACATTAAAATTCAAAATGAATTTAAATAATCAAACAATTCAGCCCATAAACTAGACCTAGCCAAGATGCAAGCACTGCTAACGTTTCTATTTATCCATCGCCGTTAAAATGGAGTTGTAATAAGCGGTCGACGTAATCTGTCATCACTCATCAGCTTACGTCAATATTATACTAATAGCTTTCTGCATCTTGGTCTTGGCTAAACGCCGCGCCGTGGAAAACTGGTTAAATTATGCAACTTCATTCTCCGGCATGAAATTGACGTTTGGAGCATCTCACCTCTCAAAGCTCCCATATCTTCTATCTTGACCAACGCACCAGCAAACCCTTGGCCCTAGACAAAATGTGTTGTGAGATTATCATTATCGAAAATGTATAGGAATGACGCAAGCTGCGACGATGGTCGTGTCAAGCGCTTATGTCAGTTCCATACTTACTGACCGTTTTCGAAAATTATTTTCGATGGATTAGAATAGAATAGAATAGAAAATATTTATTCAACGCACACAAAAATATAGTAGAAAAATATAAAGTGCAAAAGATATCATTAACTAGGTACGTTGAACAGGATCCCTCTCAGCATTGTGCCGCGGGGAAACTGCGGCGCTGATTTTCAGAGGGATTGGGATTGATTTTGACATAAAAACCAATCTAAATTAAACAAAAAGACGGGTAACTGTGAACAGGTAACATAACAAACACTAGCGACAATTCGTTTTAGAAAGTGAAATAAAAAATACACACTAAAAAATCTTAACAAAGACTACTTAATGCAATTTGTGTGGCAACACCAGAACAACACAACTGTTTCCTGTTGGATCGTTGCAAGACTTGCAAGTGAGTGAGTTATCTTGTCCAGGGCTTCAGTACGCTTAACATGAGTTACATACTCACGTACTCTCTATTGAGTCGAATGCTCCTTCCCTCGTACTCTACAAGAATACTACGATGTCTGTGAAGGACAGAGCATTCGACTCGCTGGCGAGTACGGTAATTGTAACTCATGGTAAGGGTACTGATTGGTGGTGATCTTGGGTTTTTACTACCCGACTACTCACATAACAAAAATTTCATGATCACTGTATACAAACTGGCATCGAAACAGGAACTTTGTTATAATATAGCCTTTGGGCTTCCAAGGTTGGTTTTCCCAAGCTGTATCTGTAGGTTTTGCCAACTCGGGTTTTACAAAACAAAAGGAAACAGGCGTGATTTAATGTATGTATGTATGTATGTATAAGTTCATGTAAAACCGGTTGAAAGGAATCATTATAGAATCGAATTCGAAAATCAGTTTATAGCGGAGGTCTTTCTTAGTGTTTTACAATCTACAGAATCTACAGAACTTACATCTGAAAGCGTACGTTGATCAGTTTGCCGTCCAATATTCGTATAACGTGATTTTTACAAGTTCATTGTAATTGCAGAAATTCAAAGATAGTTTTGATTGTTGAGGAAATCAAAGGGAACCAAATTGCAGTGCTATAGTCCAAACTAGGTTTGCCAACCGTACTATAGTATATAGTAGCGTACTATATTTTGACTCTGTGTACTGTTGAAGAAATATATAGTACGCAAAACTTTGGTGGCAAGGTTGGCCGTTTCAACCTGATTTTAAGCACCATTGTATTTGGAGTGGATAAATAGCATTTTTCAGCTCATATTAGTTACCTATCGCAGGCAGAATGATAGTAAGTAGAGAATATTGTGCATTATATTTAATAAAGTAATTACAGTAATTATTATTTTCTTTACATTAATATATTTTCTTTCACGTTCTTACGATACGAGATACGTTTCAGTGTAAGTACTATATTTTTTATACCATGGGCTTGAAAATACTAGATTTGCCCAAGAAATCGTTGGCAATCATAGTATAAACCCATACAAAACCTGCAACTCAAAGCTTTAAGAAAATCGGAGAAATAAGGGAGTGGCAATTCAACGTAAGTTCTGCACGTATATTCCTAACTACAGGTTTTACCTATAAATTAGACTTTCATAGTACTCATTTTCCTGCTTTATAACCACGTTTTGATGTCGATCTATAAAATGGCTTGTTATAACATAATAGGGTGCAAAGATTAAGCGACCTTGATCAGTTACCTGCAGGGACGAACGGTCATCACACGCCAAAACGTTATATCTGCTACTTTTCAGTACGTTACCTTACCTTATCGCTAGTAGTAAACAGTCAATTCTGGTATACCTACTGAATGGCTGATACGCTCTTATGGCTGGCGTGGCTGAGATGTACGTTGGTGCGCGCACGCTGGTGCTAGCACGCGCCGGTCGCGTGCCGTGTGACGTAACACGCTATTCGTGGTGTAAACAGAGTGTTGCTGCGCCGGAGTGTTTGTCGAATTTAGCCAGCGCCAGGCCTTTTGATTTCCATTCAAAACAAACTTTAAAGTCTAATCTAGTTTACACAATACGTCAAAGACTCTACGCTCAAAAGCGTCTGCAGGGGTAATGTTTGTAATGTTCTTTGTATTAAAGGGGCTGCATTTAAAAAGCTTGGATCTTAACTTACGCGACGCCGACGATACGGATAAACAGCACTCCATACACGGACTCGTCGTCATCAAAGAATGATGGGCAAATTGGCCCATATAACCAATACAAATCTCATGTATACCACGTGAAAGGTAGTTATATAAGCTTAATTTTCTAATACTGGGACAAACTTCAAAAACCCCGGAGAAGAGAGTTATCAGTCTTCAAATATTTACACACACACACAACGTTCATCACTGCACTAGCTGTGCCCCGCATGCGTTACAATGCTATTTCCCGTATATCCGACTCACGCTTGACCGTTTTTTCACTTTTTCTCATGAAACTGGCTATCATGTACAAAAAGTTTTTTTCCAGTCCGACGAGTAGTTTGAAAGATAACCCGTTTAAACAAACGCAGAAACCCACAAACAAAAAACTCTGCTGCTTTATTATATTAGAATAGATTTATTCGTAAAATCTTCAACATGTGCCATAGCACAGAGTTACGAGCCTTATGGAAAGCGAAATCAGTGAATCATAATTGCTGAATTTGAGGGTTTGTCCTGAACACATCCCCATAGAGTTGAAAGTTACCTACGTTTTCATTCCTGGTCTGTACGAACTTAAATATTTCCTCATAAAATATCTCGATTCTCCCAGCCTGCACAGTCTAGTCGTCATAATAACAATGACAGAAAATAGTGGGATCAATAAGCCTACATACGTTATAACACTATTGGTGTTTGGGCTAGGTTCCATACATTTTTGCCCATCATTCTTTGGTGGAGTCAATGTGGGCAAAGGCGGAGGTGGATTTAACGCACTTGCTTGGAAACATAAGCGTATCTGTCGAAAACTTACAATATATGGTATAGGTAATGGGGAGTGTTCCGAGGAATTGTTGAGAATCAACGGCTTCATTCTACTATCGCACCTCTCGTCATCGGCAGGATGTTCATTCCCATTTTCTTGAGTCACTGCGCTCAACTAAACGCCAGCTCTTTAGAACTTTTCTGGCGTGTACTATAAGGATCAGTTTGGAATGAACTCCCTGCTGAGACTTATCCAATGCGATACAATATGGGACTTTTTGAAAAGGTTATTAAATTTATTTGAGACTGGTAATGCATTGGTGACACCTCCGGCGTTGAAAATCTGGTGACCTTCTGCCTGTTTGTCCGTCAGTGGCAATTAAATAGAAACACTCCAAATTATCCCTTGGTCCCAAAGTCGCATTATGCGGACGTTATTAATTTCAGAAATCGAAGGATATATGAAGAATTGACGTAAACTGTCTTTACCCTGTAAATCCAGACTTGGCTTATTTCATCAGTCGCTAGCTTACGTAGACTTCTTGACTATCCGAGGTACTGCAAGTGAGTTGTACCTAATAATGTTTTATTGACAGTAACCATGACGCACGCCCTTGCGACCTGAGGAATTATGACATAACTAAGCAGTTCAGTTTACGCTGAGAGAAAAGGACCATGATATGTAACTGCTATAGCTCTGTCCTTTACACTCACCGTAAAAAAAACTCCATAGCTATGTCATTATAACCCCCCTGGGCTGTGAAGTAGTATAGCAACGCTGCTGACGTAAAAGGGGCGTATATGCTGCCGTCCTACCAAAGAAGTCGGCTAACTACATAGTAATAGTAAAAACATTTTAAATTCAATGTGTATACCACTATGCCCTTATTAATAAACGTGGAGTAACCGTCGAGTAGCTAAACCATGCTTTGTCCTTATCTGTCATATTCAAATGTCACTGTGACAGATAAGGATAAAACATGGTTTAGCTACCCCACAGTTACTCCACGTTTATTAATAAGGGCACTAGGGTATATAATGGTTCAACTACTACATTGCAGTTAGACGCCTTTTTTGTTAATATGGCAGTATGATGCTTCAATGTTACTTCAGTAACAACAGAGTTGGGGCTCTATTTTACTCAGAAGAATCATATGGCTTTGACGTGTTATCGTATAGTTTTTCACTGGTCTATCATTATTTGTACTGTCAAGTAAATAAAAGAGTTTACCCTTCTTTCACCGACACTCATTTCATAGAACGTATCAGTTCGCATTTTTTTCGATTCATAGAAAGCTATTTGCTGCAGAACACGTGTTGATTTCAGGTTATCTTGTGATGGTTATAAGTCTAATGGTGTTGGTAATTCTGTTGCTCTGCCTACCCCACTCTGGGAATGAAGGCGTGAATGTATGTATGTATGTATAAGTCTAACCTAAACCTGAAATCAACAAGGGTTTTGCGATTTTAGTAAGTATAAACACTTTCACCTGTTTCAGGAACCAATCATGCCTTAAGTAGGCCGTGATAGTTTACCTTTAAAATTCGTTATATGCGCTTTCGTTGAAGATATTTTTCAGATTATTAGTATTTGTAGTTTTGGCTGTAAGTGTGGGGGACACTTTATTCAAACAAAATTTTGCGATTAAAGCGTAATGTTTCATAAACGGATGCCTTAATTGAAAAAGACCTATCCAATGCCTACCCCACACTAAAAAGCAGGCGAGAAAAAAATATACATCCCCACGTGTAGGGGAGAATCAATAAAAAAATATTTTTTTCAAGATTTTATTTTACCACTACTATATTCATGCCAAATTACAAAGTCTCTGAGCAAGGCTGCGGACGGACAGACGGACATGGCGAAACTATAACGGTTCCTAGTTTGACTACGGAACCCTAAAAACGAAGAAATCTTGAAGAGCACGTATGAAACGAAATAAAAATAAATATCCTCGGACGAATGTTTCGAGTTAACTATCAAACTGACGCTGAGGTGAGTCAGAGTTTCTGCAGACTGATTTAACAGCTTGTTTCTTGCAACCAATTACTGGTTAGTTTAACTGACCGCAGATATATTGTTCTACATTTACATAGCTTGATTGGTGTCGCCGGGTATACAGTGAGTCACAACAGACATCGCGAATCGAACTTCATTTTGTACCATTTTGTAATGTTAGGTTAAAATTTCTGTATGCATATCGTCATTGCTTTGAAAAAACCTCGTATCTCATATTTCTTGACGTACGATTTTGAACTTAAGCGTGAAGAGAATTAAGTTGAAAGTCATGCATCTCGAAATATCAGATACGAGTTTTTTTTTTATTTGTTAACGATATTTTGGTTTTCTACCACCGTTATGCTTGTGTGCTGTCGTCAACATAGATATACTTACATACGAGAATCACAACTAACATTCAATGTGATTCATGCAATTACCGTTCATTTCACCCGGCCCCGTTGCATGGTCTTAAATGTTTTTACTAAGTTCAATTTTGTCATGAATGTCTTGATCTACATCATGTTTTTGTACATATGAAATAAAAAATAAAATAAAGAAAAAAAACTAAGTCAAAGTCAAAGTTCTTTATTCTTCAATTTAGGCATAATATAATACACCTGTGAATGTCAAAAAGCATTACCAATATTCCCATCGGTTCGATTAAATAAAACCTTTGCCCCGAGAAGAAACGGCGTAAGAAACTCGGCTGACTGGATTCGAAGACGAGAATTTCTGATTATAACTCACAATTTGTGAGTTCTAAAAATCAACTTGTAGCTTTGCAGAGGCGGCTAGCTAATTATTTTCTAAAGTGTAATGTTGTTAAATATTTGGACAACTTTTTCCCCAATTTATACTAGGATATAAATAAATTTCCTCGGTGGTCTCTGAGGGAATTAATGCGAACTTATTTTCCAGGCTGAAATGTAGGCCGAAAAGCAGAGTAGGTATTTGTGCGACCGACCTTTAGTGTCTAAAAACTATAAATGTAGGCTAGGCATCTTTTATTTCTTAATAGGAATCAGGGATGACTCTTCCAACACGTTGAAAACCTTATTGCTTTTGACATTCTTGTATTGTATTGTTGTTAACATTTTGATCTGCATCATTGTTGCCTTTATCGCGAACGCGAGGGATAAAGCTTCCTGCACACTTTGCACTTACATAATAGTCAGCAAGTGACAGATATTTTACCACTCTTATCCGCGTTGATATACACGACCATAATAGGCGCGCAGGCATTCCCGCAGGTATTAGTTGTATTTGGTAATGATACTCATTAATTGCCGCTGCAAAAGAAGGGGTTATTTGAAACCCCTAGTATTTGGCGCAAAGCTGGAACTCCTTGCTCAGCTCATTCTGTTAAAGGTTGTTCTTACTTTTGCTTATAGTTAAACACAACAAATATATTCTCTAGGCAAGTTATTTGACTGACGTTTTGATTTGACTTTATTCAAGGATAAAAGAGTAGTTGAACTTGGCATCGAAATTAATTTTAGTATTTGGATAAAATTGGGCACACACGTCCTTGACCTTGATTGAGTAGCAGTAATTAGCACGTATAGGAGACCAGATGGTCCGCAAAATTTAAAGTTACCTGGGGACTTACCAGCAATAAATTCTACGCAGCCAAACTCATGGGCAAAGGCCAGCAAAATGTAAAAACAGGCGTAAACGAATATGTACGAGTATGTAGCCAAATATGTTAATAATCACCAATCCAGTTTCCAATCTGTGTCATGTCTCTCTAGTTCGCTAACTGTTTATCTCAAGTTGTACCTGTGTATGTAGAAGGTGAAATATTAAACCTCGTAAATGAGGTTCCCCCTGTTTACGCATAGGTAATCATAAATTGTTTGAATGTATGATTTCGCAAAATAGTAGTTTCGCATAATTGTTTTTTTTTATGGTATAGGAGGCAAACGAGCAGACGGATCGCCTGAGGGTATAAGGCTTTATCGTCACCCATAGCCACCTGCAGTACCAGAGGAGTCACAGGTGCGTTGCCGGTCGTCAGATGAGAGTACGCTCTTTTCTTGAAGGTTTGAAGGTCGTAACGGTCTGGAAATACCGCAGGCGACAGACCATTCCACAGTTTAGTTGTGCTAGATTGACTTTTTTGAAAGTTATAAAAGAAACCTAACCTAACCTACTCTACTCGTCTTCTACTAGGATTACACAAAACATTTGAAAAATATTTTCTGATTAAGCTGGGGAAAAATTATGCGAAATCAAAATTCGGCATAACTATACAATCGGCGTAAAAAGTTTCGGCGATATAGAAGGAATCTCGAAGGCTGTAAATGAATGTTTTATAAAATAACCAGATGGAGTTAAGGCCTCAAGAATCTCATTCAAAAGTTTCAGACCGAACTAAGCATCAAGGCAATGAATCATTTTATTTATAAGAAGATAGTAAGTCTCGTATTTTGTGGTAGTTTTATGGAAAATTTGCGTAATGTTAATTAATAAAATATTTTTTAACGTCAATAACTTTTTATAGTATCTATTCTCTGACATCTATACAGTGGTGACACTATTCTTTGGCACTAATTTTGGGTTTTCCATATAGGTACCTCAGCAGGTATCTCATATTTAAATACTGCTAGAAAATCTATGCAACGTAAATAAATCTCTAAAAAATCATGTTTTGCGGCAACGGTGGTTCTGTTTCCCGTTATTGAATTTCAATGAAACGGTTGCATTTGGAAGTTATTTATGCAGCAGATTATGAGGCAGATTTATTCAAAAGTGCATTGTGTAATATGCGATGTTGTTCAAGAAACTTTAGCTATTTATAATAAACGGTCTTAATCTTAAATTCAGGCTTGTCAGATTTAGCAAAATACGTATAAGTAAGTAATGCCCGGCCTGTTTATCCGTTACATTTTTCTCTACTTTAAATTACATTTTGTTTTTCAATAACTTCTTTATATTGGAATTATTACGTTTAGTTCTGACTCGTTGATGTCTGATTTTATCATCATCATCATCATCATCACCATCATCATCATCATCATCATCATTATCAGCCCCTATTAGCTCATCTGCTCGACAAAGACCTCTCACAATGCACGCCTATGCTCCCGGTCTTTAGCTTCTCTCATCCATCTGCGCATATCATCTGTGTCTGTTATATAAAACCACAATAATTTACAGTAATTAAATCACTACTAACAAGTCAAAATGAATAAAATATGACATGTATTTATTTAAATACGTAATGACACAAAAATACAATACAATAAAAATACTCTTTATTTTTATTGAACACAAAAAAAAACACGGAACGGTATATTTTAACTATAGGCATACAACAGGTGGTTTTATCGCTAAATAACGATCTCTTCCAGACAACCTTGGACAGAGAAATAATAAAAGACAAAAATACGTGGCAGGCGGTGTTAACTAATTTCTTACCCAAATAAACAACACATAAACTCACGCCTTCATTCCCAGAGTGGGGTAGGCAAAGCTACAGAATTAGCAACAACTAACAACTTGTTGCCGGAACCACATTTTGCTGAATCGGGCCCATCGCCTAACAGTATTACAAGCCTTTATTCCCTTAGTCGCACAAAAATAAGATAGTGTAATTATGTTATGTGTCATTCATGACCAGACAAGGAAAACAATATAGGTAATTTTACTAAAAGACAAATTTGATTGTTTAGTTTTTGGAGAACAAAAATTCTATAAGTACCTTTTTTTATTTTTATAATTTATTGTTTCAAATGGTTTTTATACATATGTATACATCGGCCCTGTTAAGTCGAATACCGTTTTGACATAAAATAAGTGAAAAAAACGTAACATAATACAAAACATTACACTACAAAACGATGGGATCTGACGTGGGGTTCGAGAGAATGCCTATAAAAGCACCAGTATCTTATGGGCTGAGATTGACTGCCGCTTATAGGTACCTTAGTTTGGGGTAATCATTTGTGTGAGGTCGTCCTCTGATATTTATTCTATCATCCTCAAAGTTATTTAGTATAGGTATAGTTGGTTCCAGTTTAAATGACGAAAATGCACTTAACGCAGGATTTTACAACTTCTTTTGTTGCTAAATATGAAAGGAAAAGATAAAAAAGGGACGACCGAAGTGTGGCACGTGCCTTGAAGTAGCTCAACCCTTCTTGATCATTGGGTTTTACCTGAACCGGACACATTTAAGCAGGTGTTTTGTTTTCTAAGTATCGTAACCACGGGTATAACTTTAGCCCGTAACATTGCCCACCCTAAAAACCATCGTTAAAATATAATTATTCCATTAAATGTTACATCAGAACCATGCTATAATATACTTACATAGTTCTAAAATTATTTTAACAATTTAAGATGATTACCACTGAAATAGTTATACTTTTAAGGATGGGCAATGTAACCTCCTAGGGTTAAAGTTACCCGTGGTTACGGTACTTAAGTACCTACAGTGCGGTTAACATTCAGGTAAAAATGTATTTTTAATACTATTCTTAAATTGTACAAAGTGATACTGACACAGTATTTCATTATTATTTTAGAAACATTTAATTATTCAGTAAAATACCGGCAACATCAAAACTATCAAGATTGTTTGTTCACAGTATACTTTGGCCGTACCGACACACCTGCGTAATTGTCTTACAACCCTACTTGAAGATAACAATTGAAGAATAGATGTTGGTAATGGTTGGTTTTAAGTGCTTTTCGTCATATTAACTGGAACCAACACCAACTATACATAGTCGTTCATTTTCGTAAAATGCTGGTCTCTTCCTGCTATGACTGTTTCAATAACCGCCACAAGACACATGTTTCATATAAAAATAATGCATGAAGTATTTATATAACAAGGTTTCAACAATTATTGCGCTGGCAGGATGCGATACTGCTATCTGCAATAATGGAAAAAATACCCTTTTGTTTACACAAGTTTTGCATGGAGCCATGCGCGCTGTGTGATGAGGATGAGTCATGGCCATGAGATTACGCTTCCAAGTTATAATGTCGGTTTTTACAAACTTTAGTTTCACTCTTGGTAAGTAGTCGGCTTCAAATTCTGAACCAGTTCCCGCTTTATTTGTGGGAGGACCTTGTGCAGAGTCCGTCCGGGCTGGTACCACTATCTTATCCATTAACCTACCGCCAAGCAGCAGTGCTCGCATTGTTGTGTTCCGGTTTGGGGATAAGACAGTCGGTGAAATGACTAGCATAGAGACATTCCATCTTAGTCCTCAGGGTTGGCAGTGCATTTGCAGTCTTAGGATTGCGGTCTTGTGAATGCTATTGCTAATGTCTATGGGTCACAGTTTCACTTACCATTGGGTGGTCTGTGTGCTCGTTTACCTTCTCTATGACAAAAATAAAAAATAAATTTAATGGGCTGAAATTCAATGCAATATCATGATATCTAAGGGCTGATCTGATGATGGAGTCGGATGATGGTGACAGGATCTCCGCTATACTTAAACGTAGTACTTTGGTATGTGTTGATAAGCAGATAATCACTTTGCCCTGAAAAAAAACAGTCGACATTTCAGATTGCACTCCTCTGAGACCATTGTTATCAAGAAGTTTTGCGCAAGGCCGTATTATGAACTGGGAGGTTATTATGACATAGCTATGCAATTCATTTTACGGTGAGTGTAAAGGAGGGAGCTATAGCAGTTATATAGCTCTGTCCTTTTCTCTCAGCGTAAACTGAACTGTTTTTTTCTGGGCAAAGTGACTAAGTATCTCAAAAATGTTTTTTTTTGTCAGAAACTTTATTTATTTTCGAATGAGTTCTTACCCCTCTATCTATATCAGCTTTATTGTTACTTCCTTTACTTCTTTTTAATATTATAAACGCGAAATCCATTATATTCTGCTCAATAAAACTTATTGCAGTTAACTGCGTTATCGTATTGCTAACGTTATTTGGTAATGGTTTTATTTTTACTTAAACCGATTTTAATGAAATTTGGTGTGGAGATATATTTCCAAAAGATTTGAAATATCTTTCACCATATTAAAATGTAAGTTCCCGGATTCTAGACTTTATGCATGTTTTTTAAACTAAATATATAAAGCAAGTAATGTAAATACCGTATATTGTTCACAATGAATCATTTGACATGCAATAGCTCACGCACATTATTATTATTATTTATTTATTAAAAAAGATATACATATTCCCGTATTACACGTATTCCTAATATAGTAATATACATATAATAAAACCGACACCCCGGAAAGTCAACAAGTCTATGTATTGTATAATATTTCCGCTTTAACAGTTTTGTTTACATTCGGACGCGATAGCAACAATAGATACTCATTACATATTTATGTTTATTTACAATACATACACAAATAGAACATAAACATACAGACAAGACTCGGTCGTTTTTATGTATTCTTTGTGCAATTATATAAATAAATCTAAAAATGACAGGTGACAGGTAACATTTCAGCATACATGGCGCAGCTTATATGAAACCCAGTGATGTATCAGCGTTATGACTTTGCAATATATACCTAATTTTCACCTGTCACGTGTTGCCAAGATGGTGGAATAGGGGGCAGATGTCCCGCTTGCTCGCCTGCCTTTGTTTTTCCATAAAATTAATTAATACTACGGGCCCATCTTACACAAATTTATCTAGGCCCAACTAGCTCAGCTCTTTCCTTGTACTATGGGAAGTAGGCAACGATGAACATACTTAAGAGATAACCTACAGACACATGGATGCATCCAAAATTATCGTGCTCATCAGCCTTATCACGCAAATAATTAAACCGTTTATCGAACCCGGGACCGGTAGTTTCGAAGGCAGGCACTACCAACTAACCCTGTGACGTTTCCACTAATGTAGAACACAAATCGATTTTTGAATCAAAATGATTGAATTGAAATAATTTAATACCAATTTAAATAGGTCAGCATGATAAAGTCCGCGAATTATAAGAGATAGGGATTTTTTTATTTAGAAACCACAACATCCTTTATAAAATTAAGTAAGTGCGTTTAAAGATTTACTTCGGTAATTGATAGTGTAAATAAGTTGTAAGAAACGATACGTGCATTGAAACTCCATGGATAAATAAATAAAATGCCGAGTTTTTACAAGCCATAAGAATTCTCATAGTTTTCCGGGGGGTTATTATGACATATCTATGCAGTTCATTCTACGGCGAGTGTAAAGGACAGAGCTATAGCAGTTACATATCTCTGTCCTTTTCTCTCAGCGTAAACTGAACTACATAGCTGCGTCATAATAACCCCCCTGGATACCTTGAACATACTTTAACAAATCTTTAATACTCAATGTTCACAACATTTCTAGATCCAAGTCAGTATGCTACAAATGGCACCAATGCAAAAATGGTCGTAATTAAATATGTATTAAGTGTAAGATATTTTTAAGCACTTTGTCCGCTTCAATATATTGATTAATAACTGTTTGATTTTCAGTGGTACCATAACCATTGAAACCTGGACGCTGAAGGCAAGGCTTCATGCGAGGATCGACTCGTCCGATATGTGGTGCTGGTGCAAAATGCTAGTGATCTCCTGGACAGAACGTCACACAAACGCGTCCCTCCTAAGCCAACTGTTTATCCAAACCCGGCTCTCGGTAATATACCTTCGGAGAGCTCTTACCTTCTTCGACCACGTGGCAAGCCCAACAACCTGGAGAAACTTACACTGTTAGCCTTGGAGGGAACATGAAGCAGAGGGATGGCACCAACCCGCTGGACTGATCCCTTGCTGGATGCCATAACTACAACACCCAGTCAGCTCTTCATCAGGCTCAGCAAAGCACTGTATCTAAGAGAGACACTTATGGTGGTCATGACCTTTAGCCATAAGAAAACGACGAAGAAGAATGCAAAGTACACCATTAAAGTGTATATTTAGCGGATTCTGTGCTCGTGAGTAACGGGAAACAAAATGGTTTGACATTCACACGTTTAAAAGTGAAAAATCACAAGTTGTCATAGTAAATCACCCTAATCTAACTCTTAACGCGCAATATCAAAGTTCATAGTTGAAGAGTCGCACCGATATAGTTTTGTGTGGGATGGTCTATGGAAAATTTATGTGTTTGGATTACCTGCTGCTGTGCTGGATTGCGTGAACTTCGTTTCTTGAATTTCTTTGCCATTCTGTTATTCCATCAGGCAAGTAAAAAAAAATTGGAAATTGGATTGCAAAATTTTCAACTTCAGTCTTTTCATTAGGTAATTCCTTATTTACACATTACACTTTATCGTGTACAAAATACGTAATGGCTCAAAAATATACTCCCGTATTCATAAACTAACGTTACAAAGTACACGCCACGTTCAATGTAAACACGTACCCCCTTACTAATAATGATTGTATAGTGGTGGTATAGCTATACAATGTTTTGTCCTTATCTGTCACTGTGACATTTGAATTTGACAGATAAGGACAAAACATTGTATAGCTATACCACCTCTATACAACCATTATTAGTAAGGGGGTTACTGTTTAAAGGTTAAATAAAACCATAACCTCGAATGTAAATTACGTGAAAGATTCCACCAAAACACGAGGCAAAGCGACGTCGCAGGCGAGACGATGTAAACAGAAGGGTGTGGTCGCAATATGCTGTGATATAAAAACCACGGAAAAAACATTCAAATATACTGTAATTAGAGTTTTAGGTATAGCTCAGAAAATATAATTTGGCCGTCTGTTATGTACTTTACAATTTTTTTCACTGCGGTAAGACTTACCGGACCTGACCTTAACCTTAACCTTTCAATCCACTGTGCTGTTTGAAAAACGAGAGCAGTTATACGATTATCTTTTGATTAATATTAACAAAAATAATCTTAGTGAAGATTACAGACGGTTATTTCATGTTTCCTAAACAATACTTTAAAAAAAAAATAGCTTTTGCTGCGTTGAATTTCTTGGGATAAAATACCCTGAAGAACTTTATGTCCGTCCCTATTTGATTTTAGATGTTTTACTACATAAACTATCCCTTTGCCAGATTTCACGTCGATCAGGGGGCCTAATATAGCTGCCTTTATCGCGTGACATAGTTTGGACAAGGCAGCCGTCACTTTCTGACACGTAAATAAGTACGAGAGTGACGGACGCTTTGTCCACATTTGACACGCGATATAGACGCAGCCATACTAGGCCCGCAGGCCTCTATTGATGATTGAGTGTAATGGTTAGGCATCGGAGTTTTTGTCGCACGGTAAGACTAATAGCAAGCTATGGAGTCGTCATTTGCCATAAATCTAAACTCTTATTCATATTCATACTCATTTATTTAATTTATCTTAAAATGCCTCTATAGCGGTCGGTCGTGTATAATTTATCTAGGCCAAGTTATATAAATAAAAAAATCTATTAGATTATAAATTCATAACTTGAACTATTTTAACATACAATTCGCCACTAGTTTGGACTAAAACATTCCCCTCTGTCGTGTTTTAATGTACTTATATTTTGTTTGTTTATAAAATTTCGTAATTAAATCAGTATAAAAACGATAAAATTTTTTTTTTGTAATATTTATTTTCCAAATATAACATTAAATAATCGTTTCTTAACTCGTCAACGTTGTTGTGCTTGATTATAAAAAAAAAACTGAATAAATGAGTGAATATGAATAAGAGTTTCGATTTATAAATGGCAAATGACGACTCCATAGCTTGCCATTAGTCTTACCGTGCGACAAAAACTCCGATGCCTAGTAATGGTATTGTTCTTAACTCGATCGCTTTTACTGTCAATTAAATAAGAGCTATCGTAACGTTGGCAATACGATAACAGATCAAAATCAATATCATTTTACGGAGAAGAATAGAGCCCCTGACTTCACCCGCGTAGTTTCAAGTTAGCGTAGATTTCAATTGTCGTTATTCCTTCCGGAACTTTTAAATTTTCCGGGATGAAAAGTAGCCCATGTGGTAATGCGGGGAATAAGCTATATCCATTTCAAATTTCGTCCAAATCTGTTCCATTTATAATATTAGTAGGGTTAATACGACTACATACATACATAGGTACATTAAATCACGCCTGTTTCCCAGAGGGGTAGGCAGAGACCACTTCTTTCCACTTGCTATTATCTTGACAAATTTCTTTCGCTTGTTCCACATTCATACATTAATACGACTAATGAAGTAAAAATAGGATACAGCTCATGTTTTAAAGTGACGTTTTAAGAAAGAGAGACTCATTCGTCGGCTACCAACACGTCATGTTGGCCAACGTCATCTCACCTGTCACAGGCAACATTTACCTATGCGTCATGAATCATGCCAAGCTTTTGTTCTGGAAAGTTGTACTTTGTGCAATAATCTATTAATGTTATAAAGAGGAAAGATTTGATTGTTGGTTTTCATTGAATAGGCTCCGAAAGTACCGGACTGATTTGCACAAATCTTTCATCATTATAGTTCATTTATTTTAGCATGATACAGAACGAAATAAAGGTATTTTATTGGGCACGTTACACGCAACATAATAATTATACAAAAATATTGCTCCAAAACGTCTTTTTTGACTGCTATTATTTGACAGTAAATATTAAATGAACGTTATAATCTATTGCAGTAGTACTTTAAGTCATATTCGTTAATACTTAATATTTACATTGCGTTTTTTATTTGTGTTGATTAAATTTACTTCAATTAGAAACGTGGTCTATAAAAGACCTAGAGAAGCAGGGGTTACTAACCTGTGTTAACAAAATAACGAAACGTCTGAGCATTAACTCGACTAAATCAAATACTATCCTGTCACCTGTCAAATATAGCGAACCTAGTGAATTTTAAATTGATCATTAATAACGCCACAGTTTGCATTTTTTGACAGATTGAACGTCACAACGCCCTTATGTGATAATATGTCCCATGTTATGTTATGTCATTTTCTCTCGAGTTCGAGAGCGTGAGCGTTGATATTGTTCCATAGTTGTTTTTGTTGTGAGTTGTTTGTTGTTAATTTCCTTGTTAAAGTTGCCAGCTGCTCGTTTAGTCTACATCTTTAATCTCTACCCTACTACCGCACTCTTTAGCGGAGAAACGATGACACTTCATCCGGAACAGTCAGTCTTAAATTAGGTAAATCAATTAAGTATAGCAGTTAGAAACCAATATATACATATTCAAATAGTTTTATAGTAATTTTTTTATATAATATCGAGACCCAATGTTTTGTCCAACACAAAAACATTAATGACACATGCACAGATACAATATATTGAGTGCATAGATTCTTATTGATTCTGCCAGCGAGTATTAGAGTTGACGACTACTGGTTCTTTTTTTTTTTTTTCTCATCCTAAAATAAATGAACTATAGAATCCTACATTGTACCCGATGAAGATAGGCTATGTTTTATTTTCGGCGCCGACGGAGTCGCGGGCAACAGCTAGTTATAAATAATTTGACTTTGGAAAAATGATGATCTGCCGCATTCAGAGTCAATGACGATGAAGTAGTTCCTTAGTGACGATTTTTCATACACAAGTTTGAAAAAGGAACGAGTTATTTGTCTCTTAAATTGTGGTATGACATTTGGTTGACCTCATCAACGTCTGAAGATTTGTAGCGACTAACAAAAGAAGCACCGGTTTAAAACGAATAGTATAATGTACTAATGAGCCTTAAAACGATGTAAAAGGTTACTTTATAGATTGTGCAAGACTAAATAATTTTGAAAAACTCGACATTAGGAGAAACTTCAAAAGGGGGCTTCGAAATAGGGAGAACAATATGTATATGGTGACTATAATAGCTTCACTTAAAGAACTTCAAGAAGTACAAAAACTAATAACGAACTATACATGTTATTATTTGTAAGCCTAAAATCTTCCTTGAAACCACCTGATACTTTTATCAACACACGTCTTGATGCTTGATAGTCATCGCTATCTCCATGTTGAGCAGCAATAAAACTAAAAATAAATAAAAACGCATCGCATCGAAAATCGACACAAATTAGTTTCATGCGCGCTCAATGTTGAAGAACTAAAAGCAGGTCATTTCACAAAATCCACGTGAACATCTCCGAAGCCGAATTCCGAAGAGAACCGATGACCCTAGACGTAACGATTTGGCAACACTGGGTGTTGGCCGGCGCTCAGAATGCGCGCGCGCCGGGGGCGTGACAGCACGCGGTCGCAGCGTGAGCGTCACGTGACGTCACGGCAACATTGACACACAAACATACGCGGCTTTTACTTGTAGATGCCACTGTTTCTTAACACTGCAAGCAATAACGTGTGGAAGATCGCTTCCTCTTCGTCCTTGCATTCATTGGGTTGAGCTGAGCTGAGGACGTCATTTGGCTTATATTATAAGTTTCGATAGTGAGGAAAATGATTTTAGCCACGAAACCACTATTTTTAAACTACAAATACCATGTTGGCACTCTAAATACCAAATAAATTAATCATTCGTTCAGACCCAGCAGCTCAGCCCTACACACCCCTACACTAACTACATTGTTGTAAAACATCCTTATAAAAGTTACGAACAAGACATAAACACTGCAATTGACTCTTGAACCAAAACCAGATTTTAATTCTAGTACCCAGTTGCACTACTACTAAAATATCGCATGCAAATAACGGTTGCCAGATGTTGCCACTCTGGGGAGTCTTTACAATTGTGACATTTGTGACTAATTTCCTTAAGCGACCACAGTACAATTTACATGTCTCTTTTAATAATCTAATGCGTATTCTTTCCTTTTTAGCTCTTAAATAATAGCTTTTTAATTTAGAAATTCAGCTAACCTATATTATTTACATTTGAATGTAACATTAACATGTTAATTCAAATTGTTTCATGTCCCCACAAGCACCTGAACATGACTAAGCCACACCTATACCGATATCGGATGCGTCACAGCACAACAATATGGAGCGATTGCGTTATTATGTCGGCAATGCAGTTGAAGAAACAGCATTCATTGAAGATACGTTTCGAGAAAACGTTACACACAACACAATAATTACTAAAAACCTAACCTGATTAGATGTTGAAATGCTTGCTGAAGCTTGTCATGATCATTATCTTGCCCTTATCCCTATCATTTGGGGTCGGCACAACACGTCTTTTTCTTCCAAATATACCATTATCAGCCGTCATCTCAGTATTCTACCCCTTATTTTGCATATGATAGGTACCTGCTAAAGTTAACAAAAAGGTATGTTTTTTAATCCGTAGTTGGGAGCGCCTAGTTGGAATATTTAAATTTTAAATGACCCAATTATGAATTCCTATTGTAAGTAAACAAGTGCTCCGGTGTTTGGTGTTTTTATAAGCCGCAATGTAATCAACAACATCCGGAAACTATAACCTTGGCTAACGTTGCCATTCTTATTTTATTTCTTCTTTATTATCAATCCTAAACATACCAAGATGCCAAAGTATTGTTGTGTCAAACCGTGAGAAACAATCCACAAGCCACATCTAGAGGAGAAACAGTCTGACTCATGCCGCGCAATCATTAAATTTTACAAATACTTTAATTATAAAAACGGGACCTAATCATGTAACATGTAATTTCCTCGTGTTTAACAGCGTGGTAATTATTAATTATAATGTTAGTGAAAATCGTATAGGTAGTAAACAATGTACTTAACAAATTACACTGATGTCCCAATCATTCAAGCAACCAACTGATGCAATAGTTTAAACGAACTTGACTGACGTATAATGCAACTCATCATATTAACCAAATAAGAAAGGATGAACGGAAGCATCAGAGGGGAATTCACCATCAACCTGGGAATTCCTTTTAAAATCTGACCTTTCCTTTCCCAGTGTGTCATCAGTTAATGACTGACTTTGCAGACATGATCGTTTTGATAGCTGGTTGTTGATTGCCCCCTATTTACTATGGCTGACCCTTATGATCTTAGTGACTCATGGGCCACCTGAATTGGAAGATAGGTGTTTGTTTATTAGATTCCTTATCATGAACGTGTGTTACATCGTCAAAGACCTTCGAAGGTATGTTTACAAACAATTTGCAGTCAATTGGAAATAGATTAATAGCATCAATGAATGGGATATCCTCAGTTGAGTCATTGGGAGTTTTATGTTTAGTTCTACTGGTTTCAATATTGTTTGCGTTATCATGTTGTTTTGTCATTTGTTTTAGTTCCAGTGTTGTTGTTTTTAGTGTGCCCATGCGATCCGCAATGAGCGCTGTGCGCAAGCGCACCCGCCTTATATAGCCTCGGTCCGTTGATAAGCGGCACACATACTCCGATAACGAGTCAGGACATTCCACACGCCACTTAGCAATTGATATTTAATACCAAACCCACTATCTAAAAGTAACTTATCATTTTTGAAAAATGATATCAGCTAGCGATCAAAACAAAGACACATCTAATCTAAATACATTCAACACTTAGTTTTATAAATACTACTAAACTGACTCCGTTTCGTGTTTTCGGCATGGAATGTAAAACCGACGCAAAGTTCACGAAGCTCCCACGTGTTATGCATTCACGTGGAAAAATACAGGATTGCATTACATCGTAGATACTACCGCTCTGTATTATGTGGGGTATAAGGTCGCGGTTGGTCTGCGCATGAGTGCGTGACGCGCGCTGACGTCACGCGCACGCCGCGCCTGCGTGCCGCTGACGCGCCCACCGATACGTCCGTGATCCTATTTATAATTGAACTAAACATTCGATTGGCGATCCTGCTGTTAAAAGTTTTGATAATTATTCTGGTGGATATGATCATTCTTGGTTTTTTTGTCGAATTTGATGTAGACGTTACTAAAAAAATTTTCCCACGCTTTAGTTAAATGCCTACATTTTCTTTTTAATGGTAAAAATTACCTATATGCAGCAACACAGTTTAATTGTAGAAATTTTCAAATTACCACTGACAAAATACGGTCACAGGCATCATCCAACATTGATCTTGATAATTGAGGAATCTTCCAGTATAGCGATATTAGCGACGCACTTAAGTACACGCACTTAAGTATAAACTCACGCCTTCATTCCCAGAGTGGGGTAAGAAGAGCTACAGAATTACCAACGACTCTAAAAACTTGTTAATAATTGTATAGCCATATCAGCGACGCACTTAAGCAACGATAACTCTTAGTTTCTCTCCTTAAAAGTTCTAATAAGGAAAGAAAGTGGAAGAATCAAGGGACTGGAAGCGGAAGATATAAGAAAGAATTAAGGACCTATGGGGATGACCTAAGGAACTGGACTAAATGACTTAATGATATTTAATTATGGAATTACGCCGCACATACACTTTTACATCTTCCATCCATCTTAATGGGGTCAGAAGGTTGAGTGGCGTGTGGCGTCCGCGGACCGGGAGACGAGCTGTAGGCAGGCCTCCAACAAGATGGAGTGACGACCTTGTAAGGATCGCGGGAACGCGGTGGATGCGAAAAGCACAAGACCGGGCTGAGTGGAGAGCCTTGGGGGAGGCCTATGTCCAGCAGTGGACGTCTTTCGGCTGACATGATGATGATGATTAAGATAAAAAAATCGATATTCATTTCACCGGTTGCCTTTATTAAGTGAGTAAGTAATTGTTTGAGTCAAATCAGCTCTTCAAGGGTCACGTTTCGCTGGTTCAACATAGAACTGATCGACGAACACATAATTGAAACGGTCGTTCACGCTGTTGTTGAGTGATCACTAAACAAACTAAAAGCTCCAAATGAAGTCCTATTTATAGGCAAAAATGATCTCCTGGCATTGAATATGGTTGACTCAGGTTTTCCTGCAATTTCGTCATAGTAATTATATGCAACAGAATATGAAGCTATGTTACATTGCGGTATTGTATTGCCAATAATGGTATTGACCGCAATTTATTGTGTGGTTTTTATGCTAGCTTTGTCACGTAGGTAAGTAATAAAAATTAGCTATTTTACAATTAAAAAACGTGTTTTCCTCGTAGGAATTTACTTGGAAATTCACCATAAAAAGTAAGTAGATACGAAACAAATAATGAAAGGCTTGAGGTAGGACTCACTGAAATAATTGAAATCTCAAGACCTAATTTTCTCTTTGTCTCTAAAATTTCAGTGAATAACAATTACAAAAAGAGTTTTACTGCCATAACCATAAAGTTAAAGATACGTTTACGAGTCTGTTTTGACAGGGAACTATTCCGGGTTCTGTCTCTATGCCAAGATTGCCTGGTCTGCACGTGTTGATCCGAGGTTTAATAACTTTCAGTGGCAAAGACTCGATTTAGAGTCTCGAAATCAGCGAGAAATAAATCTAAGGCCTCTATTACACTCAGTAAAACCATATTGCTATTGACAAGTTACTTATTTACTTAGGCAATAGTTTTACCTTATACACAGTAGAAAAGAATAAATCCAGGTGTAGAGGCTATATCAATGTCTTGTTGGATTACTTGATCTTTTATTTCATTTTGCACGATGGCATTTTTCTTGGCGTGTCAAAGGCGTATTACTTAGTTGGAATTGGACCGGGAATACGTGTCTTAAATTTTAACCGATTTTAACTCATTATCATAACAAACGTTACAAAATCAAATGTTCTTTCTAATTTCTTATACCTATGACTACGAGTACCACTTGGTTTACAGTTTAGGTAGAGTTAGCCGCCAGAACCCAACGGTATTTAGTAAACGATTTTCAGATTTGACAATGTAATCGGAGAATAAGATTAAATCTAAAAAAGTTTGTCATTTTATCGTTCGGCATGTTTTTATATGTAATAGAACCTGACGGTAATTGGGATCTAAGACTGCAGCTGCTGCAGTGCAGTCCTTAGACTGCAAAGGCGTTGCAAACCCTGAGGACTAAGATTAAATGCCTCATGGTAGTCATTTCACCGGTTGACAACAACAAGGAACTACATAGCGAACTGAACCGTATTCTAGAATGTTCCCCTGAACATTATAACGTGCCCGCGTAGATTTCGATTATCGTTATTCCCTCGAAAACTTTTAAATTTTTCGGAATAAAAAGTAGCCTACGTGTTAATCCAGGATTTACGCTATCTCCATTTCAAATTTCATTCAAATCCGTCCAGCTCTTACAGCGTGAAGGACTCACAAACAAACGCACACACTTTCGCATTTATTATTAAGTATGATTGTACCGAGGTAACCACGAACCACTGAATTTGAAACTTCGCTTCCCTGTCACTCTTCATATCAGACTAAATTGAGAGAAAGGAATGGCGCTAACATAACTTCGAACTCCGATTCTCAAAATAGGACCTCAGGCCTAACGGGAACTGTCCGTAAATTGACAGCATATTTTGATCCCCACTTTCAAACGCTGATAGGAAAAAAGCACTACGAATGTGGGATTAACGGGAAAAGTCACATCGCACGTGACTCTCAAGGGCGCATATGTTGTTTTGATATTTTTCCTGTTATCACCTTATCGAGCGGTGCGATTAGCCATTTTATCGTTGCTGACTTTGATTGTTCGTGTTTTGAGTGCAAGGGTTATGAAGCGTTCAAACTTGCAAGGCTTCAGGCAGTAACATGGGCGAAGATCATCGTCACCATCACTGCTAGATTAAGGGCTCCTCTGGCATTTTCCACGAGCATCGGCTCCGTGGACTTCCTGGTGGACGGCTGAGACTTCTTTCTCCCATCAGCAGTTGTCACTCCAGCTTTTTTTTTTGAGACCATCTTCTCTCCAGCATATATGGTCACCCCATCTCCACTTTAGAGTAGCAACCGTAGTGACTTCGATAACTTCAGTCGGACGTAGATATGTAACTGCTATAGAGCAGAACGTTTCACTGGGTGGAATTGGGCAAAGCGTATGACACTGTAAGTTCTTGACTCACCATGTGCTATTTAAAAAAATCGGTAGAGAAGGTTGCAGCTAGAGTGAACTTTTTAAACAGCTATATGTAGTACATACAAAGACTGATAAATGATAAATAAAATAAATAAGGGCGGAAAGTCTATGTAATTATGTATGTAAGTAAACTTCTTATGTTCCAGTTGAGCTCCTCATCGTAACTTATAAATAAAAGGGGTACTTATCGAAGAATTCTAGAAGAACGAGCCAGTATAAATATCACTGGCCCTCTATTCTACTGGGTAAAACCATATTGCCTTTGACGTGTTATGGGACATATATGGACGTCATTACTGTCAAGTAAATAAGAGCTATGATTTTTTTAAATCTTCAGGGTACGGTACGTTATACAAGTCACCAGAGCCTTTATTCTACAGGGCTGACATAGTCAACGCTACGATAGCTCTCAGTAGGATTTGAATTTTTGTTTTTGCCGTCCCGACGCCTTCGCAAGATGAAGTTTAATCTACGCTTTATACCGGATTTGGACTTACATTTCTCGGACACAATATCGTGTCAGTTTTATATGGAAATATGCTGGCCTTGAACATGTGAGTATATTCAACGCCATCGACACACCCGGCATGTCTAAATTGGATAATATTTCTACTAGGTGGCTGGGAACGAGTTGACGGTGGGCGTGCTCGGTGCTGATCACTGAGTCATACTGGCGAGTCCTTTGTCCTTGGTATTTGAACGTTACTTATGTTTCTAACGCTGTTATTTAAGGTTTAGGTTAAGGTTTACGTCAATGGACCCGATTCTACGTGCACATCGCTTAAATAGCCTAAGTATAACTAAATTTTCTAATTTTAAGACATACTTTAGACGGCAGATTTAACCAGTGCTATCCAGAATGTCACGCTGACAATGTATAAGACTGCCTAAAATAAGAAACGTCAGATTCGAATTAGCGCTGTCATGGCGCTGTCATTTGATTATGACAGCTGCTCATAGAATAGCAGTGTTTTTGCGACACCTAAATAAAATTTGGAATTTTAGAGGCTACTAACTTTACAGGTCCAATGACGCCTAGGTCTTGAGTAGTCCTAGTGAGTCGTGTCAGAGTCGTTTGTTTTTAATTTGATCGTATATTTTGCCGATGCTGCTCCTAACGCACCTTTGCTTACCTAGTCCAAGTCTTAAATATATATACATACTTTGTAATATAATTAATAAATACATGTAAATAAGCATATACATATGTTTATTTCTTCTATTGATTAGTCCCAATACCTTCAAAAACTGCTAAATAGATTTAGAAAACTACTAAATACATTAGGAAAACTACTAAACCGATTTGAAATACAGGAAAATCTTTAATTCTGTCAAAACACAAAAGTTATAGTAACAATAGAAAAACAATTCAACAACGACTCATTATATCGACATTATAATGGCAGAACACTCATTTATACTACCTTAATAAAATTGGCGCCAAACGTTTTAAAATACTCATTTTGTTAGTATTTTGCATACAATCGTAATAACCACTCGAGCAGCACAACTAAGATAACGCTAAAAACAGTGGAAAATTCCAGTCAAAATTAAATTAAACGATGCTCAACACAATTACTATTGTCAATACCATTGACAATACACATTGTATTAGTTTGCTTTATCATAATGTTTTTTTAAGTATGTAGAAGGCACCTACTTAGATATTTGTAATTAAATCATATTCTAATCTGTAATAAAATAAATGATACATATAAATACGCCTTTTTTCCCAGAGTGGGGTAGGCAGAGCTACAGGATTACAAACAACTCTAAAAACTTGTTGATAATTCTGTTACCACATTTTGCACAGTTAGGCTAAGATGTTTGTACCAGTGTATTAGTGACAGGTTGCAAGCTCATCGCCTAACAGTACTATACAGCCTTTATTCCCTTACTCGCTTCTTATGACATCCACGAGAAGACATGGAGTGGCAGTATTATAAGCTGGCAACCACACGAAATCTGTAATAATCAACTTCAAAAATCTAAAAAACATATCACTACCACATTTAATTTAAGAGCATCCATATGATATATCTATCACATGACATGTAAGGTAAGAAGTAAAAAATATTAACGAACAAACATAATCGCACGATCTTACAGAGAGGAAAATCCTGTTATAGCATCATCAGTATCATCTCACTCCCAAAAACACGGCTACAATATAGCAGCAGTTACATTTCTTATTCTTATAAGTCGAATTCCTTAACAATCTGCTGTCTCACTCCCCATATTTCCTAGATTTAGTTCCTGATAGTTTAAATTACAGTGATGATGATGATAAACTCACGCCCTCATTCCCAGAGTGGGGTAGGCAGAGCTACAGAATTACCAACAACTAAAAACTTGTTGATAATTCTGTAACCACATTTTGCACAAATTACATAAATAACAAAGATATGGCTAGATAACAAAACTTACCAGCCTATGTCAGTAATATGCAAATATTAAGGTCATTTATCAGGGTCTAATAAACAACAAACAACTTTGAAAATGAATAGAAAAAATAAAAAAAATAAGTATTGAGTTTTCTTTAATTTTGATCGAAAGTCATTAATTTATCAAACTGCCCTCGTACTCGTAACTGTGAATCAGTTTACCGTTACCTCCACAGAGCATGGAATTTGTTAATTCTATTTTGACGTCGTACACTGGGTAACGTCGTAATTTAAATCGTATTAAGAGGTCATTACGTCTTAAATCAGTTCAAGACATTTGCGTTTATAAACATTTCTGCCGTCAAATATATTTGAAAATTGAACTTTTGTTTGCACAAATGCCTGCTTCATCTAGGTATGTAGTGTTTTGAATCCGCAATGAATCGCTATCGCGCAAGATCAAGTGAAGTGGTGAATTTACGAATAGCTTTGAGGATTGAAATTATTGAAACATTCTATTCTTATCTGTAAATTAGAGTTGACTATTCCCACAAGGTCTCCTACAAGGTAGACCGAAGCACTGATAAGCGTTGCCGAAAAGAACAGGATACGATCAGCTCAGGATCAAGACGAAGGTCTTTGGGAAAGTGGACGTGTGGCTGATGATGATTTATAAAACAGCTTATGTAATCGCACCATCAACACACGTTACGCTGTTTTAATTCTACTTTCACAGTCATCGCCTAGTAATAATAATGGAAGTAGTAAATCTGACGAGGAGCAGGTGAAAGATAAAAATAAACGTCTCATCGTATCGAGAAATAAAACAAGACGTACGCGTAATGTGGGACGATGAACGTCTCGTCTATTGAAATTCCTATTACCTAGTATCAATATTCTTACTCTAGATACTACTTGGAGCGACACTTAAGATCTGCAGAATGTGATGTGGAGTTATGGTATCTCATGAAACCTAAAACTTGTACTTATGTTGAATTCTTGCGAAAAATCAAATAAAATCTTGTTTTTAAACAAGATTGAACGTTTTAACGTTTTGATTACTAAAACTTGCTTGTACAATTAGCATAGAGTCATGCCATCCTAGTCCTCAGAGTTGGGAACGGAGTCTTGAGATTGCAAATGATGAGTTTCGGAGACCAATTATCATCACTCATCAGGTAGTTTGAGGACTCACAACAGCCAAGAGAGATCTCCTTCTGGACATTAACCCAAAACCTCTACACAATGACAATCAAAAATGGATCCCCTCCACCTCCACCAGGTCGATAGCCAACTTGGAAATATTTTTGTTCTTTTATAAACATTTATTGTCTTTGGTGTTATTAAGTAAAATGGAAACAAACCAGAAAAAAACGTAACAAACTTCCTCTGGTTTCAAGAAATATATTTAAAAAAAAAAAACAAAAAAACGATGGATACAGTGATTGGAATGTAATGGACATAACGTGACTATAATAATTAGACTTAAGGATAACGTGGCTAATGAGTAATGATTCATAGAGCGAAAAAGTTCTCGGAAATTTCGAGTTAAATTTATGTATTGGGTAGGGGTCGGGTTGCATAAAGTTTAAAGTCATATTTTTGATGGGCATACAAGGATTCGTCATACTCATCATTGCGCATAACTGTAAATTGTCATAAAAAATTTAATCATAATGTTTAAGAACATATTGTGTAACGCGCATAAAATTATTTAACTAAACTTTATAAATAAACTTTTTCCGCTCTTTTATAAAAAAATAACCCTAACCTATCCGCGATCCGAGTCGGTTTTGGCACTAACTTTATATTATATTAATATTTTGACTTAATAAATGTATGCCTTTCTACATTATGATTAAACCAATTATGACTCCGTACAATTATGACAAGGAACAATTATGCCTAGTATAATTTATGCCAAAAAAAAATTATGAGCATCAACTTTATGCGTAAAGTGTTATGACAATCGATATTATGACAATAGTTGTTATGCGACCAGACCGCCACCCAAATTTATTCTATTCGTATGATAAATGCGAACGTGTAGTTATTTGTTGTTAATTACGTCGGAGTAGCCGTTTACATTAGAATATCGACGTTACAATACCACAGATTGTCGATTGTAGCCGATAAGGATAAATGATTCAACACGGATAAAGTCGCGGGAGAACGCTAATGTCATTAACCCCTTTCCGTCCACAAAACTGGCTAAACAACCCCGAATCCAGTTCAGCTAATAAAAAATCAAGCGCAACAAATTAAAAAACAAAACAATCCGAATTTGGAACGCGTGACGTGTCGCTATGCAGGGCGTGGTCCTTCGTAGCAGAGGCGAGGCGCTAAAAACTTAATACGTCCAATTCCGCTTGACCTTTACTGAGATGGCCAAGCACCTCTGAAAAACCGTGTTAGCGCGAGGTTAAGGGGGGAAGGGAGGTCGTGCTATGTTTGTCGGGTTTCAGCGCAGCGCAGTTCTATTTATACGCGGTCGCACGCTCGCCACGCGTTGGCCGCGTGGTTTTGTTTTGTTGCGATACGCCATGTTTGATTACAACGGGCTAAACACATATTTACGTCGTGAACAATGTCGCTATCGGTCTGTAGCTAGGCGTGTGAGAAGTTCCGCTTATCAGAACTGGATTAATTAGAGCACTGATAACCGGCGATTAAAAATAACTATAGGTACGAATGTTACGTCCGTGGAAAATTTATCATTTCTTTTATTGACGCGTTACTCATCAACACGCGTCCTTCGCATGTTTAATTATCTACTTCAAAACATGTTTTATTATTTTCTGTATCTTTTATCCGGGATAAATTATAGTTTATAGAATGGAAAGACGAGCAAATATATAGAAAAAAAGGAAGATCTGTTCAAAAATCGTGATCTAACGTTTCAGATTTGAATATGAATTACATTTAAACTAAATTCGAATCGATACCAGAATCACCGTTTTCGTCACGTTATTATACTGCTTAATTTTTACCAACATAATAGATTTTTCAATAGAGTTTTCCATTCCAATTTCAAAAATCCCCCCCAGAGAGGTCCGTAGTCGGTGACGATCCGCCGCCGACTGACTGAATAAAAACCGAGAAGCCCCCACGTTGACTCGCGGATGATAACAGCGACCAACCACGCGAGACCTGCCACCCAAGTCCATCCGCACTTCTGCCATAGACTAAAAAGCTACAATTGTATAGCGATGGTTCTTGTTACGTTGGTTGTTTGCTAAGCATGCGCTTACGCAAATGCTCCTGCCAGTGAGATTGGCAAATATCAACAATAGATAACAAGTCTGCAGTACTCAGGTCATGAATCCTACTTAAATATTAGTTACTTCGTAGGTATGTAGAAATTAATGAATATTTTTTCAGTAGTAAAGTACTAGCAATGTACCAGTTGCAGAACATTCTCAGAAGTTAAGAAATATTCTCGAGAATATGTTGAGAATATTATCAGAAACATTTGATAGCATTGAGAATGTTCTCTTTCTTAGAAATTTTCGAGAAATTTTCACAAGAAACGCTAACAATTTGAGAATTTACTTTTCGTTACAATTACTATGAATTTTGGTACTGATGCAATATGTTTCTAGGGGTCTTATCTGGTTTTTTTGCTAGGTTATATATAGGTATGCGAAAGGCAAGTTGTTTGTGCGATACGCAATCGATGTCTCGTAAAATATGTTTACAATTAAACGTTCACGCGTCTAGCGAGTGGGCTTCCCTTTAAGTATATTCGTAGTAATAGGAGCTTTATTTCCCTTTGTTTCAAACCATATTGTTTCCATTATGCTTTGTCTCGTTTGTACTCTAATTCTGCTTTGCCTTTCTATCCTAATACTTGACACAATGTGTCTTGAAGTTCCATGGAACTTTCATCTCCATCTTTAAGAGGTATTTCTACATTTGATATAGCCTTCGAGATTTCTCGTTGCTTTGGCTTAAGCCATCTTGTATTTTGTAAGTTTTACAACGAGCTTCACTTCCTAAGGCAGTATCTTTATCTGGGAACCTATAACCCAGAACTCAGAAAACTCAACTCATGAAACTCAGAACTTTATTTTTCTCGTTTTATTACTCATGTTTTGTGTTCAATTAATTATGTGTGTGTAACCTTCCGTGGTTTCACCTGATGGTTCACGGCAGACCAGGGCTGACTTTAATGCCAACATTACGCTGAGTTGGGACCATTTCGTGGCTACTTTCTTCTTGTATTTGTTAATCTGTTCTTCCTTATGCATGTCACGAATAAATAATTTTCTTTCTTTCTTTTCTTTTATAATATACCTACTGTTGTTTAAAGACGAACTACTGTTTATATTGTGGTACCGGGATGTTGAAGTGGTGAACCAAGGAGTGTCATACGCTATGTTAAATAATTTAAAAAAAAAAACCTTCTCTGTCTCTCTCTTTTATTTACTTTATGTAATTTGCAATAAATTTCCTAAAGTTTGTATACTTACTTATTGTTCTTTTGATTACCTACGTGGAAAAAATTCCACGATAGGTGCAAATGATTATGATAATATATTTTGGCAGCGAGTACTGACGTGACTTGACAACTATTATAGGTAGTCCTATCACTATATTTATACGTGCACGTAAATCCGAATAGGTACCTATTCATGAATAGGTAAAAATATGCACACGCACAAAACCAGCTCGCTCGCCGCGTCTTTATCACTATGCGAGTTTCTTGCGGCGTTTCTTCCCAGCATTGGTCTCCTCTTGTGAAGCGCGGTAGATTCTTGACGTGTAAAAGTGCCCGTGCTTACTGAATAAATGTCTTTATCTTTTGCAAAGTGTGGTTACAGAATTACTAACAAGTTTTAAAAGTTATTTGTAATTCTTTAACTCTGCCTACCCCACTTTGGGAATGAAGGCGTGAGTTTATGTATGTATGTATGTATCTTTTATCTTTATCTTTATGAAATCACCAAATTCTCATCAAGCATTTTTTTGTGTTTGCTTGCGAAAAATTGTATGCGTATCTTACTCGTAAATGGGTGAATCAACTTTTAAGGTACTCCTTTTCTTTTGCGGTATCAAAACTTTCCTGGTGACTTATCATTAATAATAAAGTATGAATATTAATATCAGACCACCAAATTTACAGACCTTACACGTTAAACACCTCAAATATTATTTAATCTTCGAAAAAACCTGGTAACTCAGGGGAAAATGCACATTTTCCATACAAAACCTAGGGACAACATCGTCCGCTGCGTTACCAACTAACAACTATATTATTATTTCAAACTGTGCTATTTTTAAATCAAATCATTTCAAATGCTAGCCTAATTGTCTGATTAAATAAGCGTGTAAGCTACGTCGTTGGCAAATATATAATTTTTCTAAAAACATATAATTTGTGAAACATGTCGAAAAATGGGGAGTACCTTAGAAGTTGATTCACCCAAATACTGACTTATAATTAATGTTGATACACATAAAAGTATGTTCGTAGTTCCGTTTTCACATTAAATTTGGCACAGCTCATGTACTTATTGGAATAAACAATTTCTCAATAAAACATTTTAAGTAAGCTATTATTAAGCTCTAAAAGGCCGTTTAGTACCAAAATTTCGTAACCACCCACAGAATTAAATTAAATTAGAAGGTTACTAAATAATTTATAACAACCTGCATATTTGGGACGAGCTACTACACCTAAATTCAGGTTCAAATCGATACAATTATAATGATAGTTCGTACTTTTATAAACTTCGAGACAAGACACGTTAGTCTTAAAAAGATTGTGAAGCTAGGTAAATCTCTTTACAAAATGCGATAAAGTTTATTTTCCCTTAAACCTAGACCAATCTTAACGATTTTTAATATGTTGTAAATATTATGAAAAACTAGGTCTCTACGTTTTACATTCCAAGAAAATATTTCTTTAAAAAAATAAACGGAAACGTATTCCCAGCTTCTTAATAGCTTGCACTTGCAACTGACAGTATATTTGTCATAGAAAAACGAAGAATGCTGATCGCTATTAAGACAGTGGTTGCATTGTACAAACCTAGCTTTTCATAACTAGAACATGATCAAAAATCGTGGAAATCGGACTTGATTTAGGGGATGAGAAACGTTATCACCCGTAGCTAAATTTGTGTAGTAATTTTTGGACATACATAACATACACATAACATAAGTATATACCTTCACGCCTGTAATCCCACAGTGGGGTAGGCAGAGCTACAGAATTACCTGACACTTTAAAAACTTGATGATAATTCAGTAACCACATTTTCCACAAGTAAACTACCTGCCGCACTCAGAGATTCTTCACTCACAATTTTGTGATCCCTGATTAAAGTTGCTGCTGTCACTTTCTTTGTTATAGCAATAAAATATGACAAGGCGTCACTAAACCATAGTTTATTTAATTGACGTCTCTGAGTGCGGCAGTAAGAGTTTACCAGCGTATTAGTGACAGGTTGTAAGCCCAATAGCGGCCTGTACACGTAAAGTTGGGACCGCGGGAAACGCCACGCGCCGTTCCGATCTTCGTTCCGAACCGTACGTGTAAATGCAACAGTAAAGGTAAAATAGTAAAAAAATACTGTTCGGAACGAAGATTCATCCGAACTTTACGTGTAAAGGCCGCTTTTGCCTATCATACTACATACATACATACGTACATTAAATCACGCCTTTTTTTATGGCATAGGAAGGCAAACGAGCACACAGGCCATGGTAAGTAGAAACTGTGACCTATAGACATTTGCATTCACAAGACTGCAAATGCACTGCCAACCCTGAGGACTAAGATGGAACGCCTCTATGCTAGTCATTTCACCGGCTGTCTTATCCCCAAACCGGAACACAGCAATACAAACACTGCTGCTTGGCGGTAGGTTAATGGATAAGATGGTGGTACCAACCCGGACGGACCCTGCACAAGGTCCTCCCACAAGTAAATCGGCCTGTTTCCCAGAGGGGTAGGCAGAGACCACTTCTTTCAACTTGCTACGATCTTGCCAAATTTATTTCGCTTCTTTAACATTCGTCGAGTCATGCACGCACGTCGGTTTCGGGTATGTACTTAAGATTCGGCTCTTTTCCAGTATTACTCCGATTTGATTCGAAAAAGTACGCCTAGGGTGGCCCCTTCCGACAAATACTACATACAAGCCTATATTCCCTTAGTCTTAGTCGTCTTATCCACGGGAAGACATGGAGCGGCACTACTCTCGGCAACCACACGGGGGCATCGGCTCACAATCCTCTTAAATTAGATTTAGAGGTGTAATCCATTCTACAAAGTTACTTCATTAGTAGGTACGCAGTTATGGTAGTATCAGTATCACGCCGATAACACACGAGTGATCCAATAAACACTTACACCATCAGTGGGCACGGGTTATCGGGAGGTCAGCCGTATTTACTTATTTTTCACATTTTGTTTACTTATTTTATGTTAGGGTCCAAATGGGAGACTAAAATGGTTTGCGGAGTTTTGCTAGAATATTCTTTGTACACCGAGAAAATTCTTTTGGTATATGTTTGTGTCTGTGTGTCTTGGCATCGTAGCTTCCAAATGCAAGGGCACACAGGAGGCGGTTTAAAAAAAATGCTAAGGTCATGCGGGGTTATTCCGACAGAGGGGTAAATACGTCACTTATTTCGTTTTTAAGGGATTTTTACGTTTTGAAACTATTTTTGCGTCCTTTTAAAGTAGTTTAAGCACTTTAGTTTCTATAAAATGAAGCATAAACATCAGGGCTTTTATCTATTTAATAGTTATAGGGGAGCATGCACTCCATTGCCAAAAGGAGGGACACACAGGCTGAAATTTTTAAGGTTCCGTAGTCAAACTAGGAACCGTTATAGTTTCCCCATGTCCGTCCGATTCGATCCATTTATGAAATATCATGTATAATTCAGGAGTTCCTATAGCCACCCAACGTCTACATCATCAGACCAGCACGATGGTGCCATATTATTGTATTGTCATACGTTACGTAGGTGTATTAAACAAGTGGAGTGAAGGGAAGCGGCTCAATTCTTTCTTACAAGAACATACACCCTAACATTGCAAGTTAATACAAAACTTGTAAAATAAACCATCGGAAACGGGTGCGTCCCACGAGATATAACTACATAATGACTATTTTCATGTTACTAACGTTTACGAGATATAATGAACGTTAGCTATAATAACAAAATCAATATTTTTATAAGGAATAACGGTCAAGTCATATAATATTCATTTTATATAATATTTTTTAATATAACACTCACAATGACTAATTTCAGTTCGTATAACATACATGACATATAGCGATCAAAATACATATTATCTTTTAGTATAAGTGTTACAAGATATAATATCGTATGATATAAATGTGAGCGAGCGAAGCGAGCGAGCAAGACTTCTCTGGGCAGAACCGACTCGGTTAGGTTAGGTTAGAAGGCTCCCGCCTAGGCCTTCGAGGTTTTTTTTTTTTTCTGCCCAGATAATTCAGACTGCTGCCAGTAAAGTTAGTAAGGTAAGGTTGATTGTTAATTAAGAAGGCCACTTAATACTGAAAATAGAATTTAATTTCAAATAACATATGCATGTTTTTATATTATACGTGTATTATGTTTTTTGATGTTAGATAATTTGATTAATATATCTTTTAAATCTTAGGTGTTATGAACGTTATACGTTTTAATAGTTATATAAATTGATATTATATATTAATAACGTTATACTTTATGGAAATAGATATTTTGAAATTATATCTTCCGTTCATTATATCCAGTGAACGTTATACTAAACGTGTTTATACAAAGTGAGCGTATATATTATGAGTGTTATATTATCAGTTCTTATATCTCGTATTACTTACCCTCGGAAACGGTTTAGCGGTTTACCTGTAAGCGTAACAAACAGATGGACAGACATAGTTACTTCCACATTTACAATAGCAGTATGGATTTGTGATCGTTATAAAATCAATAAATTTCATAGAACCCTTCATTATCGCTTGTGATTCTGACGCGACAAAATTGCTTTTTTACTCCAAGTTGCGTTAACTAGGTACTCGTAGAGGTCACATTGATTGGATCGTTCTATAGGTACCTATTTGATTAGTGTTACAATAAACATGGTGGCATGAACTTGAAAATATCCGGGTGCAATAATTAAGCTTTCATCATACATTTATGAAAAAAAAAATAGATTAGCGATTAGGTTAAACGCAGGACACATGACAGCCAGTTTTTTTAGGTGTGTTTTATTAAAGATTAATATAAAAATAAGAAGACAGTAAGTAGGCAGCACGGGCACTTTTACGCGTCAAGAATCTACCAGCGCTTCACAAGAGGAGAGCACTGCTGAGAAGAAACGCCACAAGAAATTCAGCAGTCAGTATTTTTTTTAAATAAATTTAATATTACAATGGTACTACTTAGTCTAGCATTATATCAATCTATAAATATTAAATTAAAAAATATATCAAATAACCTGCGTAGTTTCCGCAGGAAAACATACCAAAATCTTACGAGAGACAGAAAGAAAATTAAAAAAAAACACCTTCTTATGTGTAGGTACATAAGACGGTGCAAGAAGACCACATAAGATGGATGTGTTTTCCTACATCAATAAAGTCCCCTAGACAAGATAAAGCTTTTGCATTTGAAAGAAATATTTATAGGAAATAAACAATTGCAAATAATTTTTTTAAAATGTTTTTGTTTTTATTGATAAAAACCTTTTTCGGAGTATAATGAGTAGATAGAGAAAATAAAATTTCTCCCTTTTTCAGCAGTTTATTAAATGACAATGTTATGAAAGAACGTGCGAGAGATTGGATTTTGAGTTTTTTTTGCTGGTTTTCTTTTTTTTTCTCCGTTTGTTTCTGTCTATGCCATTACATCTGCCTATCCAACCGATGAAATAATTTCATATTTTTTTGCGAAATATATCTAAATAGCATCTATTTATCAATAGTAAAATGTATGTGAAATTAACAAAATGTATTTCATATTTCTAGTTAAAAATGTGGCGAATTGCTAACTTTTTACGTGCCTATTGCTAGCCCCCGATTGGAGAAAGCAAACAAGGTCCCCAAAAATATCTATTTTTAACGGTGGTGGGAATGTTGAAATATTTTTGAGAACCTTGCCTGGGGCTGTATTAGGGAATGGAAATAACCGGTTAAAACCGGTTTTAACCGGTTATTTAAATACAAAAACTGTTAATAACCGGTTAAATTGCATTCCCTAGGCTGTATTCGCTCGGTAAAACGATTTTGCTTTTGACATGTTTCCGTATTTTCAACGTTAAGATAGTTCTAAGCTACTTGACAATAATGGCGGCCGAGTTTTAAACAATACCATAACAATGTCAATTCGTTATTTATGATGGCGCCTATATTTTATTTTATTAAAAAAATACAATACAATATTGTCACGTTGTTATCAAATGAAAATATCATCGGTCATTGTGCGTGCGCTTGCACTAAAACCATAGTAAAACGGTCAACACAGATGATACGTAATTTCAACCTCGTGTCACAACGGCCCATTAGCTCAGTTGGTTAGAGCGTCGTGCTAATAACGCGAAGGTCGCGGGTTCGATCCCCTCATGGGCCAACTTCTCTTTTTGCTTTTTGTTTTTTTTTTTATTAAGAGGAGAACCTAATAAATTGCATACAAAATGTTATGACACTTATGACATTTCTTTCTCCTGGTCCGACTTTTACGATTTTTGAATATGTTGTAGATATTATCATGAAAAATTATGAGATGTGTCTACGTTTTCCTTTCCAAGAAAATATCGCTTGGAATGAAACAAATTTAAGAAACAAAAAATAGAAACCTACAGACCTAGTGTCTATATAATTACTACAAAATATTCAAAAATCGTGGAAATCGGACTCGATAGGGTGAGAAACGTTAACGCCAAGAGCTACATTTGTATGGTTTTTTTGACATCTATCTGATTTTAACGGCGTTGACAATCCTCTAAATGATCGATCACTTTAATGAAGACCTATTTTGATTTTTTAGACAATATCGCTTTAAAACAATTACGAAATGAACGCAAAATATGGGTGTATAGAAATCATTTTAGTAAAACGTTAAAGTTTTTGAGAAGTATTTACTATAAATAACGGAACAACTAGTTAGTTTTCAACCAACTTCATAAAAGTTACTCTGTATGTTTTTTTTTCGTGGTGTATGTTACACGATTTTTCGCCAATAGGTACAAACAGCCACACACTTAACTGCCCATTAAAAACAGAAGTGAGAAAATGTAGAAAGAGATAAATAATGTTTTTTTTTAATGAGTAGGGTACATCTCAGTGTGGTCCCATTTAAATACAATCAAGATATGGTCATGATATCCAGATATATGATATGGTCTGGAGTTGGTTAAATGTTAAAAAAAAAAAAAGTGTGTAAGATAATATTATGGAATTTAAGGACCGGCAGGGTTCGTCCGGATTGCTACCACCATCTTATGATTGCTACCATCAAGCAGCAATATTAGCAATCTGGTGTTCCACTTATCATCATCTGGTGGTGTGTTGTTTTTTTATGGCATAGGAAGGCAAACGGTCACACAGGCCACCTGATGGTAAGTGGAAACTGTGACCCATAGACATTCGCATTCACAAGACTGCAAATGCGTTGCCAACCCTGACGACTAACACGGAATGCCTCTATGGTAGTCATTTCACCGGCTGTCTTATCCCCTAACCGGAACACAACAATGCAAACACTGCTGTTTGACGGTAGATTAATGGATAACATGGTGGTACCAACCCGGACGGACCCTGCACAAGGTCCTCCCACAAGTACAAGTTGGTTCGTTTGCCTTCTTCATTTCATAAAATAAACATTGTCCAAATCGACCCCCTTCGCCCAGACCACGCAGGTTAATAAGAAGAGATGCCTTAAAGGGATAAGTTCACCTTTTTACATATTTTTTGTTCATATAAGTATATTTTTTAAACAAATTATTTTTTGTTCAATAAAGAGTTTCTGTTGAGAGCGAAGTTCAGAACGCTCGCAGAACGGATGGCCAATGGGATCGAAGACTTCTCGTGTGGCGTCCGAGTAAAGAAGAGGCAGCGTTACTAGGGCTCCAACAAGGTGGACTGACGACGTGGCCAAGGATGCGGGAAACCGTTGAAATCAAGCTGCGCAGGACCGGTTCTTGTGGCTCTCAGGTCACCATCTTCCCGAACACATGGTTGAGGGAGGCGATGGCTGAGATACGCGTCATACTCGTGAACGGTCTGTTCACGCTTGCAAGGGCCTGTTTTCCAGTTACCTATTTAGTTATTTTAATTATCGTTCCTGACGTATAGACCTCATGTTGTTCTCATAGTCACCTTTTTAAATTTAATGTGATTGAGCTTACATTTGTAATGATTTTATTGTTGTTAGTTTTAAAATTATTATTTGTTACTTTATTTCCTTGTAATGTTACTTTTAAGTATTATTGTATTTTATAATTGGAAATAATGACCTTCTCTGCTGGAGTTTCTTGCGGCACTTCTTCTCCGCAATGATGGTCTTGTCCGAAGCGCTAGTACATTCACTCCATATTACCGACGTGTAAAAGAGCCCTCATGTTGCCAATTTACTGATTCAATATTTTTAATTTTGAATTTTGACACCTTGGACCTAAAGTCCAGCAGTGGAGCGTCCGTCCCCTGAAATGATGATCATGAAAGAGTTTACTTACTCTTAGTTGACCCTATTGCAGACGAATGCATTTTTTTTAATGACAACGACGCAAATACTTATATAGAGAAATATATACTTAAATGAATAGAAAACATCAAAGAATCATAAAAATATATTCGCGCTCATCATACAAAAATCTGCCTTTACCGGGATTTGAACCCACGACTGCCAGCTTCGTAGGCAGGGTCACTACACTACCAACTAGGCCAACGCGTTATCAACGAAGTGCGAATAGCGAGCAATTTTCACCATCTATTAAAAAACAAATTGCACAATATTCGCTCAGTTGTTATCAATACGCACATTGATTGTGCATATCGTTATAAATATGTTCAGGGGACTACTATCAGGGGTGGGGGTCTCGATCCGAGATAACTGGCCAGTAAGCGCCGGTTCCTATCGCTCGACCAGAATCGCCCCCGCGATGAGTAGGTCGACGGAAAACAATACTTATATGGTCATAGTATCAAACTAGACATAATACAAGTTTGTGGTAGAACCTCGTGCAGGGTCCGTCCGGATTGTTACCGAAATGGGTAAAGAATTAAAAAGTTGGCCACGCTAACTCACTTAATTAAATATTTATTTATTTATTTATTTATTAAGGACATCAACAGCACAATACAGAAAATATAAAACCGATAACACCAAATAGCAAACAAAGCCGATTATAGATATCCACAGATTAACCAGATAACATATTTAAAAACACTGCACACTGGTGCGATTAAATAATAAAAAGAGTTGACTGTGCTCATGCAAACCACAGGTCAGGCAAAAATAAACGAGTAAACTAACAGTAAACAGAAACGGCAAAAAGCCAAAAGCCGCGCTAGTATGTCTATGTGTGTGTGTGTGTGTGTGTGTGTCTGTGTGTGAGTGAGTGAGTGTGAGAGTGTGAGAGTGTGTGACTGTGTGTGTGTGTACTACTACACTAAAAATAATTTATGAAGTGCAACATTTAATTACTGCTGTTTTATTCTATGAAACTTTTTCGTTGTGACACGAAAGTTAGCCATACAATTTTACTGTAGGGATAATTTTCGTCGCACAGCGGAACTTTTTTCGACTTCGTTGTTTGTATGGTTAACTGAAAGAAAGAAAGAAAGAAAATCATTTATTCGTGATATTCATAACTAGGGTTAGGATTTTGGTGGGAAAACGTGCTTCTAGAATCTATGGAGTCGTTATTTCCTAATTATTATTACACATATCACTTTAATTTTGGCCTTTACTTTTGTTACGTCTGTTTGACAAGAACATGTCCGATATAATTTTTATTTTATGAAAGTGGCACAGAAAAAAAAAGTACTGGCTGAATAGAGTGGTCATCTAGCTACAATGCTTTGTAAAAAAAAAAAAAACTTTTGACAGTTTTCCGCCAATACAGTTCATTTTCCAAAATGAGTGCCGCGTTTGCTTCACGATATGAAGCAGTGTTCCTTTGTTCACACCCGAAGGGACCCAAAATGTCACGTGATCAGGCCGCCAAGTATATGAATAAATCGAAGGCATTTGTGACTAAGTGGGTCAAGCGATATTCCGAAACAAAAAACGTCGACGACTAACCAGAACGCGGGAAAATCCTCTATACAGGATAAACGGATTTTGCAAATATTCTCGAAAAATCCTCTATTATCATTGCGTGCAGGGCAGAAAAAATTAAAGAATAAAGGCTTAAATATATCTCTAGCCACAATTAGACAGCGTTTGATTGAAAATGGATTGAAATATCGAAGTACAGTAAAGAAACCTCTCCTTACTGAAAACCATATGAAGAAAAGGTTGTCATGGGCAAGTGAAAATAAAGACCGGGATTGGAACAAGGTAATTTTTTCCGACGAAGCTTCTTTTTGGGCAGCCAACTACTCGACTCGGGCCTGGTCTACGGCGGAGAATAGAGTGCTCGTACGGACCGTAAAACACCCAGTCAAGGTGCATGTTTGGGGATGCTTCTGAAAACAGGGTTTTGGTCGTTTGCACTTGTTCACTGGCACACTCGACGCTCAAAAAATGATTAAAATTTATGAAAAGGCATTGTTGCCCTCTGCTAAAACGATGTTTCCAAGCTATAATGCTTCTTGGATCCTGCAAGAGGGCAATGACCCCAAACACCGCAGTCGGCTCTGTACAACGTGGAAAGCTGAAAATGGCATCGATGTTTTGGATTGGACCTCACAATCACCCGACGCCAATCCAATTGAAAATGTTTGGGCTTGGATGAAGCTTCAATTACCAGGAAAAAATATAGCTGGAGTTGCTGACTTAACTCGGGAATTGAAGTCCGTGTGGAGGTCTTTACCTCGTAGTTACGCTGAAAGTTTGGTAGAAAGTATACCTAGAAGATGCCAAGCTATTGTAGATAATTCAGGAGACTGGACACCTTATTAAATATAAAGCATGAATGTGCAATTGGTAAGCTATTTGATTTTAGTATTTCACAAAATAATTCTTATTTTTTCTAAAAATTTTACCGGTCACACACTCTTGTCGTAAAAAGTGTATATTTCTAAATAAATATACATTTTTAGTTCAGTTTATCTATACCTACTAATATTTGTTTGTTTGTCACGCCTTCACAGCGGAGATATCCCCCGAACCAAAATTAATTTAAACTCGTTTAGCTATTTAATGAAAGATTGAATTTTGAAATATGACAATACTGAAGGTCAAAATCAAAGTGATATGTGTAATAATGATTAGGAAATAGCGACTCCATGAACCCTAAAACCACGGTTTGCCACCAAAAGTTCTAACCCTATGCATAACAAAGAACATATTAACAAATACAAGAAGAAACTAGCCACGAAAGGTCTGCGTTTAGCTGTGGTCTAACTTTTTGGTCCTTACCCATATATTATCCCTCAACCTACTTTTTTTATGTCATCGCTCCACCTAGCTGGAGGGCGTCCCACACTACGTTTACCAAGCCATGGTCTCCACTCCAGAACACGTCTGCCCCAGCCCCCACGATTGTCGGTTCTGCCACAGATGTGACCGGCCCACTGCCATTTTACTCTGCTAATCCATCCATCTCATTATTAATTTCATTTATTTCCTCATTAATCACAAAGTATGTATTCAAAGTATTATTTTATCACATATCCATATTATAAGTATATATTGTATTGCTATCCAACGAGGAAATGCTGCCAGCATCTGTGGTACTGTGCCACGGGGGCCCTCTCTTTTTTAGTTTTTATTTAGTTTTAATGTAATCTTATTTAGCATAGTTATAATTAGTTTTACTTTTAATAATTTCGTTTTTATTTATGTGACAATGTTTTTATTTTGATTTTCTTGACATATAATTATTGTTATATTGTAATTTTTGTAATTGAGAGTAATGCATTTTTGGGTTTGTTAAATCATACTCCCGAACTCATTATTTCTTTGTATTAAATTTTCCGTTCGCATTTTTCCCCGAACGCGATATTACCTAATTTTATTTTTCACCATTCGATTTTATTACAGTCGCTTTTTTTGTTGTTCGACTTTTTTCCCAGTCGGTTTTTTCCCGTTCGATTTCTATCTCAGTCGCACTTTTCCCAAAAGTATTTACATCGTAATTCGTAGGTAGGTTTAGGTTATGTTAGTTTTGCATCAGGCCCGGAGGGCCAAACCACCCAGAAATAGGAGCTCCGCGGTAGCGGAGCTCCGTCGACTTTGTATCTTCGACAAATTGGAACGGGAAAAACACGACCGTGAAAATATGGTGGTAGGAAAAGAAGCGACTGGATAAAACTCGCAAGCGGAAAAACACTACTGTGAATATAAACTGCCGCAGGAAAAAAGGCGACTGGTAATATCGCGTTCGGGGATAAATGCGAATGGAAAAATTACTACGAAGAAATAATGAGTTCGGGAGAATGATCTAACAAATCGACCGGTCTGAGTGAAGAGCCTTGGGGGAGGCCTATGTCCAGCAGTGGACGTCTTTCGGCTGACATGATGATGATGATGACTTTTAATAATTATGTATGTTTCGCACTCCTTCCTCCCCCATGAGGTGCTGGCATAATAACAGCGTCGTGATCTTGCGTCACAACACATGCTGAGCCAGAACCTGTACATCCGCACACATCGCTGGGCTCCGGTGCACACAAGTGCGTGCTCTGCTTTGTATAACTGCCAAGTTTTTTATTCTACAAAATTGACTTTTATATAATTGTGCTGGAAGAAGAGCTGTCGGGCGCAGAAAGAAATCGCGGCTGCGAAACATTCAAAAATGGACTGGAGTCACAAATGCAGCGGAGCTGTTCAACCTCGCCAAAGACCGAGAGAAATATGCGGAGCTGACTGCCAACCTTCACTAGTTGGAGAGGCACTATAAGAAGAAGAATAATTGTACTGAAAACGTTGTTACTTTAGCTCTGTGTGCGTTTTCTTTGAATAAATCGTTTTTCTTCTTCTTTCTTCTACTGCCAAGCAGCAGTATTCCCATTGCTGTGTTCTTGTGATGGGAACCATGTTGGTCCTCAGGGTTGGTAGCGCATTTGAAGTCTTACAGGCTCTGAATGTTTTTTTTGGATTTGAGATCCCAATTACCATAGGGTTATTATGACATGGCTATGCAGTCATTTTACGGCGAGCGAAAAGGTCAGCTATTGCAGTTATATAGCTCTGTCCTTTTCTCTCAGCTTAAACTGAACGGCAAAGCTATGTCATAAATAATAAGAACCCGCAGGTGACCTATTTGGCCATGGGCCTTTTCTTTCCCATAAAAAAACTACAGTCACAGAAACAACAGTCTCTCCTGTTTCCGAGAATTCAGAACTTTTTTTCATGTATAACGTATATCAGCGGGCATTGTGGGCCATACTCGTGATAAGTATATTTATAAAATCATTCATCTCGTGATGATTAATACATGGACACATAAATATAAGTTTCTTACATAAGTTTCATCTTTCGGACATCTGCAAATTGAAAATCCAATCAATATCTGATTCAACCTCGGATCCCTGATGTCTTCCATTGAGTTTATTTACGTATTACAAATTTAGGCCAATTCCAGTAACAGGATCTGGTTGAAAATTAACTTCAAGATTCAAACTAAACGTACCAACAAACAAATGTGAAAGCTTAAGCTTAAAAATAAAAATGTAATAAAGAGGTCGACGTCAATAGCCTAACGACAACGGACAGACCGAAATAGCCACAAAGGGGGCAACATTGACAGTGGGCTTATATACGTCACTCAGGGCTGATCGGGGCAACGGCCTTTGCCATGGGCTGGGCGGAGGTATGCGGCAAATACTGAGTGAGGACTAAACGGACGTAAGTCGATGTAATAAAAAATATTCAGTCCGTGTCAAGTACCATATGATTGACAACAAAATTTATTTAAAAAGTTGTCTGATAAAAATCATACTTATGAGGTTCGTCTCAGCAACGACGACGCGCTGGCCTAGTTGGTAGTGACCCTGCCTACGAAGCTAGCGGTCCTGGGTTCAAATCCCGGTAACGGCAGATATTTGTGTGATGAGTGCGACTATTCGTTCCTGAGTCATGGATGTTTACTATGTATTAAAGTATATATTTCTCTATATAAGTATTTATATCGTTGTCTAGTACCCATAGTACAAGCCTAGAGCTTGGTTTGGGACTAGGTCAATTGGTGTGACATTGTCCCCGGATAGTTATTTATTTATTTTACTAATTTAGACGCATCACGCCAATCATCAGACCAAAGCTTCTTTGCAGCATGTTTTTACTAATTGTAGAGAAATACTAAAAACGCGTCTGTTTGTCTGTGATCATCTTAAAAACGATTGAATGGATTTTAATGCGGTTCTCACCATCAGGTAAATTTTCAGTTTTTTTTTAAACTCTGTATTAGGGTCGTCACACGAGCGGGTCACTAGTTTATTTGTTTATCTATTAACTATAATACATACTGGTGACCCGCCCTCGCTTTGCTTCGGTTTATACGAGTTTTTTGTGACACCCAATCATAAACCAGAATTTATTATATATTTATTTATTATTTTATTTATTTATTTAATAACTTAAATCTATAATTACAGGCTGTTACCTAATGCGATAGACAAGTGAGCAATAAGAACAAGAATTAACTCTAGGTACAGTCAGCCATTAAAAATAAGCATACCCAGAACCTTGTCATTGTGACTACCATTGATATTCTGTGGTTATTGTCATGCTTGCCATTTGATGTTCAGTTCGAAGTTTCTTATGACAGTGCACTAAAAGTGCTCAACACTTTCGTTGAGGTACTGCACATTCACATAGTAACACAATTATTGTATAGTTATTGAGTATTGCATTGTACAAACATAGTCTCCTTTGTGAAATCGTTTAGGGAGCATGCAAATATGTACAGTCAACCAATTTGATTCCTAGGCCACTATGGACTTTGTCAACGTGAAGTTAGTTGTTAGTTAGTTAGTTGTCAGTGTCACTTTAACATAGTCCAAAGTGGCCTAGAAATCAAATTGGTTGACTGTACATAAAATACATCCTCTTGAATCACTCTATTTATTGATGAAAACTACATTTGAAGGCGTGAGTTTATGTATGTATGTATGTATGAAAAATCCGTTGCGTAGTTTGAAAGATCTAAACGTACATACAGACGGACAGTTAGCGGGACGCGACTGTCTTACTACGAGTATGTAATAGATGAAAGAAATCTCATTCTTAGTTATTAAAAAAAACCCGCTAATTGGGATAGACAAAAAAAAAGCACGGTTTTTACATTCTAGTTCGAAAGAATAGGTAATTTTGAGAGACCAATTTCATTATTTGTATGTGACCAAATAGTTTTGTTTTAATATCTTTATTTATTTAGCAGACATTTTATGAATGAAATGATTTTTTTAAATCTGGGTTGACATTTTCTAATAAATTAACAACAATTAAATGATATCGAATGATAAAAAGTCATTGTTATAGTGTATTAAAACATACAACTTTAAGAGGTTTTCGCCAAATCCGTATGGTACACCTAGGAGGGATTTAAGCCAAAAACGTAAGTTAAACAAAGGACAAATAATGCTTAAATGCATTTAATGCTTAAAAGGTAAAAAAACTTAATAATGCAGAATGGCTTTAAAATCCTATTCCTCGAAATGGTTTTCAAATTAGAGTAATTAAAAAAATACAATCCCAATTTACATACATACATACATTCAATCACGCCTGTTTCCCAGAGGGGTAGGCAGAGACCACTTATTTCCACTTGCTACGATCGTGACAAATTTCTTTCGCTTCTTCAACATTCATACATCGAGTCATGCAATCCCAATTTATTCGTGCGTGGCATAATAAGGCGGGTTGTAATCAACAGTACGACTCGGACAACCAACCGGTCTAATCTGACCCCGCTCCCATAGTGAACGCCCAGCAACTCTTATCTACTTGATAGTACAAGTCACCTGCAGACCAGCACGCTTGATACGGCTTGCCACGAGCTTCTCACGAACCCAGGGGTCAGGAGAAGCTGTCGTGTTCGTGTCATTCAACTCGTTTCCGTACGTTTGAAAGTAATGTATATTACTTTAGTTTTATTTGTGGGAAGACCTTGTTCAGGGTCCGTCCGGGTTGGTACCACCATCTTTTCCGTTAACCTACCGCCAAGCAGCAGTGTTTGCATTGTTGTGTTCCGGTTTGCGGATAAGACAGCCGGTGAAATGACTAGCATAGAGGCATTAAATCTTAGTCCTCAGGGGTGGCAACGCATTTGCAGTCTTAGGATTGCGGTCTTGTGAATGCGAATGTCTATGGGTCACAGTTTCCACTTACCATCAGGTGGCCTGTGTGCTCGTTTGCCTTCCTATGCCATAAAAAATAAAATAAAAAACACGTATCATAGTAGATGCGTTGATGCAGTATTGATGAAATATGAGCGATGTGTTAATAACACACGTGTGACACAAAGGTTTTTCTATGAACTATCAAAAGTCAACGAGGGACGTTCCTGGTCCAATCATAGCAATGGAGCAACAAAATCAAAATATTTATTCAGTAAATTGGCCACATACAGGCTCATTTACACGTCGGTAATGAGCGAATCTACTAACGTGATCGGTTAGTCTCTTGTACAGTCAGCTGTTTTGCCTACTAAAAATGTTCCATTCATTCATACCTTCACGCCTGTAATCCCAGAGTGGGGTAGGCAGAGCTACAGAATTACAACTTCAAAAAGCTTTAGACAACTCAGTAACCAACTAAAAATGTTGTGTACAATTATTATAGTAGTGTAAGCAATGTGAAGTTCTACTGTAGTAATTTCGATATAAGTACCATGTTTTTGCCTACAATATGTTAATGTACCTATTTCAATAAATAAAAAAATATGGTTTTTCGGTGAATTGAAGATTTTACTATTGTCTACACATAAACTCAAAATCATTTAAATCTAACCACAGGTTTTCCAAAAAAAACAATCCTTACCAGGAGGGGGGGGTATCCTTTTCTCTGCAGCTGACTGTACGATCATGACGAACTCGTGGTGCATAAGCCACATGATGCTATCACTAACAAGAGTAACAAGGAATCTACAGAAAAACTTAAACTTATTATAACGTTACAATGATCATTACAGTTATTTCTTTGTTATGTTACGAGGATTGTAACGTTACAAGGACGAATACTTGAGTTACGAGTATCTTTATAAATAATAACCGATCTAGTGCGTATTTAAGATTTTGAAACGTACGTGAGCACAAAGCTTATAGACAGTGTCATCTGTGTCATAGAGGCGTACTGTAATGCCACGTAAAAAACAAATTAAATAAGGTGCAAAAATACACCTTAGCACTTAAGTCCGTAAGGTACATTTTGGGATTTATTGAATTTGTTCCTTACGCGGCATTACAGTATCACTGACGATATGTACTTTTGTCGGTTGGTTTGCGGTCCCAGGATAAAATCCAGGTAAGGACAGATATTTTTGAAAGGGTGTGTTTAGACCAAACAAACGAATGCTCTAGGGCATGTTTCGTCTTTATTTTTACAAAGAAAACGTAAAGGTGGCTTAAGACCAAACAAACAAAGAGCTAGAGCCAGAATAGAGCATTCATTCTTGATCTTTTAGTGTAAACAAAAGTTCGTTTTCAGCGTTTACACCACGCGAATATGAACGAGCAAGAATCGAGCACTAGAACTAGATTAAACGGCATATGCTCTAGAGATGTTTAGATCAGGCGAACGATTGCTCATTCGTCGGGGGTCATTCACGAAATTAAATCGTTTTTTTTATATTTTTGCACAGTTGTCATTTTGAGGTTATTTCCACACCCTAAAAAATTACTATACGCAATCACTGAAAATTAAAAAAAAACCCCAGGGATTAATAAAGGAGCTTTAGTCCCGATTTGCATAGACTAGTCATTTTAAGAGCAAGAAGTGAAAAAAAAGTAAAACAGATAGTTCTTCTGCTTTATGATCTAGAACGCTTTGAGAAGATCGCCCCGGGAGCGAGCCCGTACGAACACGAAAGAACGCTCTAGGCGACTGTTCGCACGCTCGTCCGTCGTTTACATCAAGCGAGCGAGCATTCTTAGAATCTTCACAAATAAAGGAAGAACAACGAAAGAATGCTCTGTGTCTGTTTACACAAAAAGAATTTGGTAGAGAGGGGATAGAATGAACATTCGCTCGTTTGGTCTAAACCCACCTTTAGAGGTAATGCCACAGAATTCTGGTTCGTTCGGTTGGTCTAAACCCACCCTAATATTTATTCCGGAGTCTTGGATGTTTTGTACGAGTATGTATTTAAGAATATATTTCTGTGTATAAGTATTTAAATCGTTGTCTAGTGCCCATAGTACAAGCCTAGAGCTGGTTTGGGACTAGGTCAATATGTGGAGATTGCCTCTTGATTGATATCCGTTTATTATTTTTATTTTTAATTTGTGTCTTTACCAATCACGGGACTATGGGAGTCCGAACCGAGGGGAGCGTTTGAATGCGTACATGGAGCCGAAGCCAACACGCAGAGGCCCTTTAGACAAGTTTAATTTATTAAAGTGATGGGACACCAACCGGCGATTTTCCCTGAGTTCAAACTATGGAAGTATGCTCCCACGGACAATCACCAGTTAGTGTAGATCTATTTAAGAAAGATGGAAACATGAATAATAGGCTCTATGAATGAAATAAATAAATGGCATAGAGAAGGCAAACGAGCACACAGGCCACCTGATGGTAAGTGGAAACTGTGACCATAGACATTCGCATTTACAAGACTGCAAATGTACTGCCAACCCTGAGGACTATGATGGAGTGCCTCTATGCTAGTCATTTCACCGGCTGTCTTATCCCCAAACCGGAACACATCAATGCGAACACTGTTGTTTCGTAGGTTTATGGATTAGATGGTGGTAGCGATCCGGACGGACAATGCACGAGGTCCTACCCCCTTATTTACTTGACAGTAATAGCGTAAGAGTTAAAAACAATACGAGTACATGTGAAAAGCAATAAGGTTAGGCCGAGTAGAATTAAGCCCCAGTAAAAATAAACCAGATGTTTTTAACGATTTTGTTGTTGTGGTCAAAGTTTATTTTACGATGTTAACCTCCAATCTTTATTTAAATATGTCGCTATCGGATATAGGCCAAGGGCCGAAAATAAACGATAAACCCTGCGTCAGCGGTCAACAAACAAAAATACATCGACCTCTTTAGTGTTTAGATAAAAAGGGTAACTTGAATGTTACGAAATATACAGGGTGGAAAAAACGAACGCCACAAAATAACCAATTCTACACAATTATTACTGCATTTATGGATTTTTGAAAATTCGTCTACCTTAACCGGGAATCGAACTTGTCGAATATGATAAAATCGTGTTTTTGCTACGGTCTTTATTTAGTTTAAAGGCGTAACGTATTTCTTGTAGATATAGCTGATCACTATCAATGACCCTTTCGATCTGTGTGGTAAAACGCGACTTTATAGTTTTGTCATATTTGACGACTTCGATTCCCGGTTAAGGCACCACATTTTCAAAAATCCATTAATGCAATTGTTTTCAATAATAAAAGATAGTGCCTTTTGTGTACTATTGGCTATTCCCAATGGGTTATTCCCACCTGTTACCACCAAATGTTTTAAGTGTAGTTATCACCAAATATTTTAGTGGTAACAAATAGGAAAAATATTCCCACTTGTTACCACCGAGTACATTAGTGGTAACGGGCGGGAAAAAAAATCCCAGCTGTTACCAGTGGTAACAAATTGGTGGTAACAGGTGGGAATAACCCTTTCCAATATTTAAGGTAGTCGCCTTCCATGTGGTATTGATGTTCCACGCTGTATACTGCCCTAGCTATCTAAAAATAGTTTTCTGGCAATTATAGGAGTATAACCCTGCCCTGCTAAGCTAATAATCAACCTTATTACTAAGAGAAGAGAACTAAAACTGCTTTGGTTATTGATGTTGGGATATTGCTTATTTGCTTAGGAAGGCAGAATATATTGATATCACAGTAATGGGGGCGGCAAAATCTCCATGAATCGTAGAAATAAGTTTCTGTCAAAAAAAACTGTTATTTGCTTACCATGACTAAACTAATTAGTCTCAACACGGTGAGTCTACGTTAAGTCTAGCGAAGACCCTGTTGACGTTCCGACTCCATCATCAGATCAGCTCTTCGATATCACCATATTGCAGTGTCATCGGGTTTACATGTGGTACAAATTTCAGCCCATTCCATGAACGCGAAGGGGTCAATAAGGGGGTAAAAATTTACGTTGCAAATCTGTCTTTTTTTTGGGTCATAGGATTAAACCATCCGACCAAATTTTACACAATTTGGTCCAGTAGATTTGGAGCAAATTGACTGTGACAGAAGGACGGTTTCATTTTTTGAACGGAAACTTAAACATGTTGCATGCCTGACACGGGAAAACTGTGTGAAACGATCTTTTTCAACAATACTACCTGTACTGCACCACATTTTAAGCAAAATAAAGATATTTAACTTTGACTTTAAAAAAGCTTGATAAATTATAAGAATTACTAAAGTAACTCAGATCCCTCAAAATATGAATTTTGATGTTATTTGAAAGACGTGTGGTCATGCAACTTTTGAAGTAATTTTCAAATACTTAATACCTAATAAATAGGATTTGGATTTTGGTGGCAAACTATGGTTCTAAAATGACTGGAGTCGCTATTTCCTAATTATTACATATTTTTGGCATATATTTTCATATTTCAAAATAAACGAAATACTTTTGACATGTTACTAACACTTAAGTAAATAACAGTAAGTACATAACGTTGATAATACAATAACAGGTCAAAAGAAACATGGTTTTACCGATTAAAATGGAGCTGTCAATTTTCTAATTTGATCGTAATTACCGATACCGTGTGGTTGCCGGGTTAGAATAGTGCCACTCCATATCTTCCCGTGGATGTCGTAAGAGGCGACTAAGGGAATAGGCTTTTAGTACTGTTAGGCGATGGGCTTGCAACCTATCACTAATATGCTGGTAAACATCTTAGCCTGTTTGTGCAAATTGTGGTTACGGAATTATAAACAACTTTCTAAAGTTGTAATTCTGTAGCTCTGCCTAGCCCACTCTGGGATTACAGGCGTGAAGGTGTGTGTGATCGTAATTCATAAAAACAAAAGAAATTCCACCTTACTTCCTTTACACTAAGGGCGAGTTGTTTGATCAGTAGTTAACTGAACTAATGGTTAAAATTCAAAAATCGAATGGAAAACTAAAACATTTGGTTGAGATTTTTAATAAATGGTTACGATTTTTAACCTAACTAAGCAGTTCAGTTTACGGTGAAAGAAAAGGACAGAGCTATATAACTGCTCCTGTTGCTGCTATCCTTTACGCTCGCCATAAAATGAATTGTATAGCAATGTCATAAAAACAAAGTTATAGTGGTAGATTTTTGACGTGTAAACGTGCCCGTGCGGCCTACTTACTGAATAAACATCTTTTATCTTTTTTATCTTTTAACCTTTCGTATGCCGGAGAGGCTCGCATACTTGTACCAGTCGTCTGCCGGGCTATGACGTCATCGGTGTCACGTGACCGAGTTTAATAGCTCCTACCTCGAAAGTGATTTCACATTTCGAGCAACTGAATGGTATCTATGGAAGATTGATTTTTTTAGTTTTTTTACAGACAAATTAGAACCCTATCTTTAAGCTACTAGAAACCAATTTCAAATAACCCGATTAAGCCCCTTTGTGACGGATACGGAACAAGGCATAGGACCAGGGTCGGTATGGATCCGGAACTAGGCATACGAAAGGTTAAAGGGCCCTAAATATTTATTTCAATGATAGTATTATGTACTATTTTTAGTACAAGGAACCTCAGTAGGTTAAAATTGTTATTGAAATTTCGATAGCCTCGTAAGTCCCCGCGTACTTGTACAAGTACAAATTAATGACAGTAGTTCAGACCTGACTACTCACTATAATATAAAATATTTTGAACTCTAAAGCACTAATTAAAATACTCTAAAGAATTATTCTTAATATGTACTTGGTAAAGTGCATTCGGTACTGAGCACTACCGCTATTAAGAAAACACAGGACTTACGAGGTTAAAATATTCGCATCAAACGCGTAGAGGCTCCGTAGCGTGCGGCTACGACCGCCTACGCTGCTACGGTTCGCTGAATGCTACTTAATTTCAGTTTCACAAAGAACCCACGTGTTGAGCGAGCTTCAAATATTAAGTCATGTTCTATTTTCGAACAGTTATTTTAGGAGTGGGAGGAAAAATAGAAAATATTAATAGACGAACGTAGGCAGTCAGCACTTTAGTGGATAGTGACTCGGCCATCGAAGTTAGCGTCCCGGGTTCGAGCACGTCGTTTCTGAATTTTGGGTGTTTTCTATGTATTTAATTGCTTATTTTTCTTTAGAGGCAACTAAGGGACTAAAGGCTTGTAGTACTGTTAGGCGATGGGCTTGCTACCTGTCACTAATACGCTGGGAATCATCTTAGCCTACTTGTGCAAAATGTGGTTACAGAATTATCAAGAAGTTTTAAGATTTGTTGGTAATTCTTTAGCTCTGCCTACCCGACTCTGGGAATGAAGGCGTGAGTTTATGTATGTATGTATGTATGTATTATATGGCAGACTACAGGACGTCTGCGACTTATGGTTAGGTTAGGTTACCTACTCCATAACCTCGTATTTCTCTAAAATCGAGCAGGGTCATAGTAAAACAATAGTAATGACATACCTACCGGGACCCGGACCCGGGATTGCTAGCTCCGTAGGCAGGGCCATTACTGACACCATATAAAATCCCCAGAAACATTTCCACAATTCATTCTGCATTTCCACAATAAATCACACGTATCAAATTGTCAGATTATAACACAAAGTAACCAAATTTATCCGCCTTCTAAATATTTCGAATGAGGATTATTGAATACGTTATCACTTATCAGCCGTTACCACATATTACGATGTCTCTATCTGTCTATCTGTGACGTATTGTTGATGCCCATGCGCAGCCCTCGTGATGGAAAAACGCGAGCGTTGAGCAATGTCACCAAAATAATGGCTAGATCGTTCGGCCCCTTGTGTAGACTCCATGGAGGTACGTGTGTCATATTTTACCCTGATTTTGGACCACATTAACCTTAAAGTTAACAAATAAAAAAAATAAAAAAATATCGTTAAGGGTTAAGGAACTCATTTCATTTAAAATAAATTTGAATGACGGATTTTTTATTCTTGATAAATATTTTTTGTATATTTACAAAAAAAACTATGCTTAACTGCATGCCAACGTATTTAATACGTTGGCATGCAGTTAAGCATTGTTTTTTTTGCAGAAATTTATCATAAAAAATACTAACAATGAACTACGGATCGTTAATTTTTTCCTCGAAACGATTTTTGATTGTAGAAGTTAGTAATAACAACGCGTACACATCCCAAGTCGCACCTAAAAATATATAAATAAACATACGCTGAGGATATCCTTGGAATCTATTACATTAACTAAAAAACGATTTTGCACCTCTCTCTATCAAATCAAATTTCGGCGTCTGATTCAAACAAGACAAGCCAAATTTGGCTTAAAAAAACAATCCTACTCTTATCTCCAAGGCCAGCAACGCACTTGTGATTTATCTGGTGTTACATTACAGGAGCGGCTGTGTTCACTTAAAAAAAAACAGGGGCACACAAATTGATCTAGTCCTAAACTAAGCTTCTAGGCTTTTTTTTTAGACTGACTATCTTTTTGTGTATTCATTATAGCTATGCGGCGTATAATTATGTAATTTTTAATACGAAATTAATGTCATTTACTACCTAAGATGAAGCCTAGTGATATAGGATCTCGTCGGCTTAGCAATGTATACCCAATTATCTCCTTCGTCCACGTCAGCTTTTTGCGTTGGCCTGCTTGTTCCCCTGATTTGTTCCGTGAACAATATTTCAGCAGCTACCTAATCAGTCCATGAAATTAAACTGCGTCAGAGCCAAGGTTTGCTTCTGCAGTTCTGATAGTGTTGGCCTTGTGATCACTACCTACAGGCAACAGGGGAGCGGCCGTTATCATGCCACGCCCGGGACCTTGCCGATACTGATAACAGCTAACGCCTGTCACTGATCAATTGTAGTTTACACTTGAATTTTCCATAACACTTGCATTTTTTTTAAATCTTCTTTGTTCTATGTTGATAGGACGAAAACGAGATGACTTAAGAGATCAAATAAACAAAAAAAGTTAGATGAGACGGTGAAATACAAAGGTGTTTGCGTATTTGACAATGATAAGTGACAGGTGACAATTCGCTATACATTGCAAAGTTAACAAGCTTTCACATCAGTTGGATTTATGTCAGCTGCGCCATGTACACTGAAATGTCACCTGTCGCCTGTAACCCATAGACATTTGCAGTCTTAAGATTGCAGTTTTACGATGACAATCTCGACATTAAAGCGTGGCCAACTGAGGACAGATGAAAATGCCTCCATCCTATACTCCGTTTGTTTAGGTAGGTACTAAAAAAATGTAAACAAAACCACCACGTGATATAGTTCGTCATAGAAACAGAATACTGATAACCAGACCTAGGAATATACGGGGCAAAATTAAATGACAGCTAGGGACTGCCTATATCGATAAACTCAGTTATCGATGCTTTTCTCTAGTGATCGCCTCCAGTATTGTTTAAAGGGAGTATTTTTTTATTTCGTTCTGCCCTTACCACTTCCAAAGATTTTGAAAAGTCCTTTGGCCACCCGATATGGATCCATCAGTCCAGAGCCACAAAATTTGGAACAAGTTCTAATCGTTTAGTGTAATGTAGTAAATGGGACAGTAATTCTGCTATACAGAATGAGGGAAAAAAATATGATGATTATGAGTGAGGGTTCAAAAATCCTTTTAAAATAAAGAATAACCAGAATTATGTTGCTATATTGTTTTATTTTCATAATTTCAATTTAAAAAAAAATATATAAACAAAACTTAGAGCGATCGTATATTGGAAAAGCATCTATAATTGAGTTTATCGATATAGGCAATCCCTAGCTGTCACTTAATTTTGCCCCGTATATTCCTAGGTCTGCTGATAACCATGCAATAAAAATATTTGAATTTGAATTTGGAATCAAACTGTGATAAAACTGATAAAACAGTTTTAATTGGCTAGTTAACAACGCCACGATGGATTGTTTACATTTTTCAAGTACCAAAACAAACGTAGTATTGGTCATTTCAGAGATGGCCTTACCCCCGCACCGGAACACAAATGCTAAAACAACTGTTTGGTGGGGGGTTAAAGGGTAAGATACTGGTACAGATCCGTTTCCTGCACAACTGGCCTATTGCCTAACGCACTCGCAATCGGAATCGACTTCAAATAGGAACAATCGTATTCATTTTGCATGCAGACTCGCCTTCTGACTGTCAAAATGAAAACGTTTGCGATTGCGAGTACGTTGGTCAATAGGCCAGCACTGCAGGTCTTTCCACCATTAAATAATTTATTCCCGTGTGGTTGTCGGGTTAGAATAGTACCACTCCATGTCTTCCCGTGGATGTCGTAAGAGGCGACTAAGGGAATATAGGCTTGTAGTACTGTTAGGCGATGGGCTTGCAACCTGTCACTAATGCGCTGGTAAACATCTTAGCCTATTTGTGCAAATTGTGGTTACTGAATTGTCAACAACTTTTTGAAGTTGTTATTCTGTAGCTCTGCCTACCCCACTCCGGGATTACAGGCGTGAAGGTATGTATGTATGTATAATTTATTATTTACCATCCCTCAGATATAGGACTTAACTGGACTTTTCAACTTTGAATGTTGCTAAGATCAATTTTAATATACCTATGTACTAGCGACCCGTGCTCGATTCGCTTTGGTTTTAAGATTTCTATAACGCCTGTACATAAACCAGAATTTATTATTATGTACAGTCAGCTGCAGAGAAAAGGATACCCCCCCTCCTGGTAAGGATTGTTTTTTTTTTCGAAAACCTGTTAGATTTAAATGATTTTGAGTTTATGTGTAGACAATAGTAAAATCTTCAATTCACCGAAAAATCATATATATATGACCACAGGTTTTTGAAAAAAAACGGTCCTTACCAGGAGGGGGGGTATCCTTTTCTCTGCAGCTGACTGTACATAAACCAGAATATATACAGTGCCCGGAAGACCAAGCGTCGCTCGGGTTGAAAACGAATATTACCGAAGATGAAATTAAATTGCAATAATTTTATCGAAATTGTTAGAGCCGTCTTCGAGAACGTGATTCCAAATATATATTTATATATTCCTTGTTCAATAGTAGATCTACTGATGAGATCCGCATTAAAATCCGTGGCGTAGTTTGGAAGATCTTAGCGAACATACAGACGGACAGACGGCGGAAAGCGATCTTTTTTATACTATGTAATGATAGATGATAAATGTTGAAGAAGCGGAAGAAATTTGTCAAGATCGTAGCAAGTGGAAAGAAGTGGTCTCTGCCTACCCCTCTGGGAAACAGGCGTGATTTAATGTATGTATGATATTAGTTTGTTAAAAATAGACTTAAGCTTGAATTAAAGTGCACTCAATTTAAAAACAAACTACGTCTTTGTTACGTAATAACTAACAGTTCCTTATATCTCATTTTCTCGTGTAAATAAAGTTAAGTTTGTATTTTGATACGACTGTTAGTTACAGAATTAATTCAAAATGATTATTAATTCAGAATCACGTGCTTTTTATCAACAGACAACTGCCGAATTCCTCTGCTAGAGTTATTTGCGCTTCTTCTTCTCTGATATTACTCGTATCGTCGGTGATATTGCAATACCGCGTAACTAACAACTTCAATAAGTTGCAAAATATACCCTACTAACTTATTTCCTAAGGTGTATTTTGCACCTTAATAAATTTGATACATACATAAACTCACGCCTTCATTCCCAGAGTGGTGTAGGCAGACCTACAGTATTACCAACCACTCTAAAAACTGGTTGATAACTCTGTAACCACATTTTGCACAATCAGGCTAAGATGTTTACCAGTGTATTAGTGACAGGTTGCAAGCCCGTCGCCTAACAGGTAGTACTGTAGTAAGTTAAATTTGATAGTTTCAAGGTGTTGCCGTATCACCGACGGTATGGTCTCGTCCGAAGCACTGTAGACTCAGTGACTCAGTGTTCCCTCGTTTCACCGATAATTGGGATTGGCCATACTTTTACAAATACTTTAATTCGAAAACCATTTCGAGGAGAAGGGGCTGTAAAGTCGTTCTGCATTATTAAATTTTAGAAATATTTATCTATTTCGGATATTTTGACAAAAGTATATTTAACCCTTTGAACGCCTCTGACTTGATACAAACGTCGTCCTCACACGCCAATGACAGCTGAAAACCACAGCTAATGTCAACCTTACGTCACAAATACTTCGGGGCTATTTTGCATTGTATCTACGAGTATGACCACTATTGGGTCGATGGCGTTCAAAGGGCCTTTGTTTGACTTTCGTAATCATAATCTCGTCATCCATAAAATGTCTGCTAAATAAATAAATAAATATATTAAAACAAAACTATTGTGTCACACACAACATTAATGAAATTGGTCTCTCAAAATTACCTATTATTTCGAATTAGAATGTAAAATCCGTGAGCTATTTTTTTTTAACTATCCAATTTCACTTTTTTTCATGCGGCGTTTCTTCTCAGCAGTGCAAGTGGTCTCATGGGAAGCGCTGTAAGATTCTTGACGATAATATTTTTTTTTGTTTTTCTTTTTTCCATTAAAATATTTTCTTGGAAAGGGAAATGTACAGACAGTTTTTCATGATATCTACAACTTATTCAAATATCGTAAAAATCTGACTAGGGTTAAGGGAGAGAAATGATATCGCATTTTTTATGGATTTTTTAGATTCACAATCCTATACTATATCGCCACTTTCCCGATCACATGGTTGAGAGAGGCGATGGCTGAGATACGCGTCATACTCGTGAACGCGTGCTGTTTGTGGAGTCCGGTCTGTGCACGTTTGCAAGGACTTGGGTAGGGGGACAAGTTATATGGCTTTTGACGTAGAGACCTTAGAGACCTCCTCGTGTTGTTCTCATAGTCATTATTTTATTTTAAGGTTTATTGACCTTACATTTGTAATAATTTTATTTTTGCTAGTTTTAAAAAATTATTTTTTAATCATTTGTTCGCATTTAATAATTAATAGTTAAAACTAAACTTATTTATTGCTAATTACTTTATTACCTTATTATTACTTAATGTAACTTACTTTTAAGTAAAATTGTGTTTTTATGATTGAAAAAATTACCTTCTGCTGGAGTTTCTTGCGGCGCTTCTTCTCCGCAATGATGGTCTTGTCCGAAGCGCTGGTAGATTCACTGTACATTTCCGACGTGTAAAAGAGCCCGCATGTGGCCAATTTACTGAATAAATATTTTGAATTTTGATTTTGATTTTTATAAAATACCTACAATCTTTGGTAACTTGTAACATTCCCATCCAGGGTGTACGTGACACGAATCACGCGCACGCGGCGCGGGCGCACCGGCCTTCGATAAAACATAAACATCGCGCCCTTCACTCAGTTTTAGGTGTAAATCATTCTTTTATTATTGTGTATTCCAAAAATAAAAAATAAGTATCTTGGTTGTTAGTTATTTAATGAAGCTCCTGTGATAAAGGCTTGTTGTAAAATATCTCTAGTCAAAACCTTTTATGACGACTGTACGATTTTTTTTATGTACGATTCCTTTATTCCACCATAACTTCTAATCGCCTAAGCCGATTTAGATGTGTGTGGTATCGTTAGAATCCTTTCACCATCCTGGGTGACATAGGATACCTAAACTGTTAAAATTTAATAACACCGACGCCATTACCGGCCCTTACAAGGTACCCACAGTGCGATAGCTCTAAGAATGTGCTTCGAGTTTACACTTGTCTCTCACTCACTCTCTTACGCTCCCGAGCGAGTGAGATATTACAAACCCGAAGAAGTTCTAAGTGCTCAAAGACTGTACTTAATACTAACGCAAAGGATCTTCGAATTATATTTTTTCAAGATTTTATTTTACCTCTGTTTTGGCGTGACTAATATGTATATTTATGCCAAATTACAGCTTTCTAGTACTAAGAGTCTCTGAGCTAGGCTGCGGACGGACGGACGGACATGGCGAAACTATAAGGGTTCCTGGTTTAACTACAGAATCCTAAAAAAAAACTGGAAGAGACAAAATCTACAGAATTAACGTAAGCTGACGATCTATCATGTCGGCCGCTTATGTCCACTCCATACATTTCGTCAGCAATCGAAAGTCATGCATCAATTTTGGGTTTTATTTACACCTTCTGACTTACACTTACACCAACTGACGCGGACAGAGTCGCGGGCGGAAGCTAGTAACACTATAGTAAAATGATAATTACTTTCAGATACTTGTATTTCCCACCACAAATCAATTCCACTATCTTATCAGCGTGTATTTACTAAAGTGTTTATGTTCGTCATAATTTCGTCAGCCACTGACGACCGCGTGACGACAGACGTTGTTGTCATCGTTGACTTTTAGTCACACTCGTTAATCTTATGACTGAGTGGTCGGCCGGGTTTCTGACGTAGTTAAGGTCATGCAGTTTCGATTCCTATATATCTCTTCCACTAAATTGAACGGGGCCTTGTTGCCAGTTGCCAACAGTGCCTTTCCTTCTCGGCCAGGGCTTATAGCTTTCTACTGAAACAAAAAGAAACACAAATGTTTAACAAAATACAGTTTTGTTGCCGATTTCATCACGTACAGTCGTCAAACCTGGATTGTTGAGCCACTTACCCGTGTTTCTAATTTGGCTATGTAATGCAAATCGAATAGCAGTCAGCCAGTCGTTGACACCGGTTATTGAATACACGGCTAAATTACGAACAATGGCAAGTGGCTCAACAATCCCGGTTCGTGACTGTACCTGTAAAAATCAAACTATCGAGTCCAAACTCAGTTAACCTACGTTAAGAACAGTGGGATCCTGGTACCACTTCTAATCAGATCAGCTGTGACATATCAAATAAAAAAACAGGGGAACACCTCATGTTACCTAGTGGCAAATTAAGCTCTGTCAAGCTCTATTAAGCGGGATCAGTATGGGTTACCAATACGATAGCATGTCTAAATCAATAAGGTTCTACCGAGATAAAGCTTCTGGTTCGAAATTGACATGATTTGTATGACAGTTCTTAAAAAACAACTCAGTTATATATCCCACAAGTAACCATACTGAAAATCGAACAAACATTATGAAGTAAAACAAATGGGTAATTTGTGATATTTTGTTAGAATCTAAATTAATAAAAACGCAGAAAAAACTCACCAAATCCAATTTTATTTCAAAAATTTCCAATGATATAAATTTCAAGAAGTTACCTGTAATAAAAAGTAATATATTTATCGAATAATAAACTTTGTATTGCGTTTGGTAAAATAATATATCTGCAAAAGACGCACAAGTACCAACACGAATGGCCTCTACAGTTTCTATATTAAAATGAGCTGGAAATATGTCACCAGGAGTTCAGAAACTGCAACTGCCCCAAGCGAGATAGCCTTACGGTCAAACAAAGGTTAGCTAAATAAGTACCATCATCATCATCATCATGTCAGCCGAAAGACATCCACTGCTGGACATAGGCCTCCCCCAAGGCTCCCCACTCAGACCGGTCTTGTGCTTTTCGCATCCACCGCGTTCCCGCGATCCTTACAAGGTCGTCACTCCATCTTGTTGGAGGCCTACCTACAGCTCGTCTCCCGGTCCGCGGGAAATATGTACAGCAATGGCATTTTTGTATACTTACTTAAAATGGCTGAATATTGTTCCATGTGTGAAGCTTCTAAAAAAATACAAAAAGTAAGTGACTTATCAAGCTAATAATATTTGACACAAATAAAACCTTAGTGCTCGAGTCAGACTTCCACTTGGCCTGTTTTTTAAGGTTTCACAACAGACGTCGACTATGTTATTCTAGTATGACGGAAGACAGCATGGCGCCATAGAAACGTCTAGACTTTTCCCCTTGATACACATCCTACTAGGTTCATATCGTTACTACTTTAGAAAAAACTCGTATCTGATATTTCGAATTGTATGTGTTTGAACTTTATTATTTTCAGGTTTAAGTTTACAATTGTACGTCACGAATTATGAGATACGAGGTTTTTTCAAAGTAATGGCGATATGGGTCACCTGTTATTGATTGACGTACTACGTGCTAAGATCGTGAATGATATGACATAGATTAAGACTCTTGACGTGTTCACCGCCAACAAGTAAGTCGTGTCATTGGCACCAAAATTTTTTACTTTATTGTGGAAGTTTCTAACCAACGGAAAAATTTATATCGAGTCACTTTACGTCAGATAGTAAGAATAAGTATTGAGTAATTAATTAGGAAATAATTTTCCCCGTGTGGTTGCCGGGTTAGAATAGTGCCACGCCATGTCTTCCCGTGGATGTCGTAAGAGGCGACTAAGGGAATAAAGGCTTGTAGTATAGTTGGTTCCAGTTTAAATGACGAAAATGCACTTAACGCAGGATTTTACAACTTCTTTTGTTGCTAAATATCTTCGATCAACAATACACAACTAGATAACGGGTCAGAGAGCAAAACACGGCACAGCGAATATATACTCACTTCAAATTGGGAGTTTATTTTAATTTAGTACGTTGTCAACTACGCCAACAGTGACACGCGTCACAATGCCTCAGTGTGTTTTCAGAAACTCCAAAAATAATCACCGTAACATAAAAAAAACAGACCGAAGATCATACTTTCGGTAAGGAAATGTCGATTCGTAATATTAATGAATAAATAACTAAATATTTCTGATAAAATAATTTATTTTAGTTTCCGACCAACAATTGTCAATATTTGGTTGTTGCAGAACAGTGCATCTGTGGAGTAGTTTAATACTTTATATTTTTTGCAGTCGTAAATTTAATATTAATTTGTAGAATATGGAATTCAATCGTCGCGACTGAACGGAAGAAGGAGTTTTTTAGACCCGGAAAAAGTTCCATTGTATACTCGATCCATTTCGACAAACTCGATGTCGTAGGAAATTCGCAAAGACGTCGATTGCGTTAAACAGCTGTCCCTAAATTGCAGGTTATTTATCTTGCCAATAATATAATATGCTATTTATCATTATTTTTATGACGTGGAACTGAAGCTAAGTATATCACTAATATCATAAATGATTAAAAACAGATTCTACCACTGTCCGAAAACCGTACGGAAACTGTATCAAATTTGAACATGATGATGTAGTTATTGTAAAGTAATGGGGTTGGTCTGTCTGTTACTTCAGCACGGCTAACCGGCGGCTGCTGGACCGATTTGTCTGAAATATGGTTTAGAGAAATTCCAGGAAAGGTCACATGCTACTTTTAGGGCAGGAAATTACAGTACCTACTCATTTCTACGGGAACAGTATACGTTCCGACGTTGACAAGGGACCTATATAAGTAGATGTTTGACTTAATATATTTGTATCACAGATTACAAAATTACAATTGTGAAGTTTTATAGGTTCAATCCCCACGCCAAGATAATCTGATTAAAAAAGTTAAAAAAAATCAACACTAGATACCAAATTTAAAGGTAATAATGTTTTTTTTAAATTATATTTATCTTTGTAATTCAAGAATGTACTTACTGATTTATAGAGTGATTATGTTCTTGTGCATTGTAGGTACTATATCTTATTTTATTACAGGTCGCGTCTTTAGCAAATCCGGAAATTGCCAGTTTGTCTAGTTCTCCCACTGTGTCGACTTCAGATTTAATATCTGTGTGCGAATCACCCAGTAAGAAAAAGTTAAGCTTAGAAGTTAAATCGTGCCGCAAAGTCATTTTAAATAAGTTCAAAAATATATATGTAGGTTTATGAGCCCACAATATTATATATCATAAATAATAAAAATAAGTTTCTGTGGAAAAATTCACTTTTGCGACAAGTTTTTGTTGCTGACTGTACTTTTTTTGCACAGTCGTCATCTACTTGTCAAGATAATTCTAACAAGCCCTAACACGACGGGTTTATCATGTGTAATTTAGGAGTTTCTATGGCCACCCTGAGGCTCCATCATCAGACCAGCTCGATCATACCACATTATTGTATTGTCATAAGAACTAAAGGTGTATGCAAATTTTCAGCTTCATTGAAAACCGGGATGTGGGTCAAATTTAACTTGCAAGATTTAACCCTTGCATACATGCATACATACATACATACAGACCAAGTTAAATAAAAGCTTGTAAAATAACGTTCGAGTTGTTTTTTTATATTAAACCCATACCCACCTGGGATGTCATAACAGAAATAATATTAAGTGTAAAGCTACTCCATTTGTACTCTGTTCGCGATGACATTGGCACTTCGCTAGTAGAAGCTGCATAAGGTAAAAAACGAGCAACTAGTGAAAGCCACATAAGATGATAAATTGTTTCAAGCAAAATTAAGCATTGCGTTACCGACACACGATATAAATTAGAATGTTTTCTTTTGACAATGATTTTATACAAGTATGAAGGTATAGGTCGCCCTAGGACACTTTTCGAAGATAATTTTGTATGGGACCCGGCGTCTATTGGTTAGTATGTCGATGCTAAATATGAAAGAAAAAGATAACAAAGGGACGACCGAAGTGTGGCACGTGCCTTGGAGTAGCTCAACCCTTCTTGATCATTGGGTTTTACCTGAACCGGACACATTTAAGTAGGTGTTTTGTTTTTAAAAACAATTAAGTACAGTGCGGTTAACATTCAGGTAAAAATGTATTTTTAATACTATTCTTAAATTGTACAAAGTGATATTGACACAGTATTTAATTATTATTTTAGAAACATTTAATTATTAAGTAAAATACCGGCAACATCAAAACTATCCAGATTGTTTGTTCACAGTATACTTTGGCCGTACCGACCGACACACCTGCGTAATCGTTTTACAACCCTACTTGAAGATAACAATTGAAGAATAGATGTTGGTAATGGTTGGTTTTAAGTGCTTTTCGTCATTTTATTTATTTTTATTTATTTATTTATTTATTGCAAACATATTTACACGGCATTACAGTTGGAACCAATACACCGAGAAACATTAAACTTATACAAACAAAAAAAAAAAGAAGAAACCACAAAAAGCTTAAAGGAAAAACAGATCAATTCAGAACCGTAAAAAATAAATAAAATAAAATAAAAAACAATTGTCATTAGGTAATACTGGAAGGCCTATCATCCATCATCTCACAAAATCTCAGACATTCACGGCACAGTGTTGCCCATCGCCATGCAAACAAGTCACACTCAGGCACGGACGCCAGGAGCGCATTCAGCAGCACCAGGACGCGGAGCAAGGGCGAGTTCCGGCGCGACACCGTACGCGCCGCCGGCACCGCCAACAGGGGGCGCACACGCGGCCTAAGGGTTATCCGGAACACATCCGGCACGAACAGCCTCACGACTTGGCCCACTAAGTAGCTCAGGGCAGTCGGACTCTCCACGCAATATACGGCAGGCAGTAAGTAACAGGTTGTTGTTACGCCTTACCTCCAATGAATTAAACCCAAGGGAGCCAAGCAAAAATTTGGTTGGATAGAGGAAGGGGCAATACCCATAGGTTTTCTTGTAAATAAATCTGAGGATTTTTTTTTGGATCCTTTCCAGGAGTAAAACATATGTGCATTCATGCGGATTCCAAATAAGCGACGATGCCTCTAATTTACTTCTCACCAAAGCGTTAAAGACAAGCGTTATGGCCCCAAGATCGTGGAAGTCTTTGACATTGCGGATAACAAAACCTAACCTCCGAAAGCAGTCACTCACGAGCCCTCGGATGTGATCGTGAAACGTGAGGCGCGTGTCAAAAACAACACCTAGGTCTTTCACAGAGTCGACCCGGTTAATAAGCTCTACTCCCAGGATATATTGAGCATGCAAAGGTGCAGAAGTGCGACTAAATGTGCACACACAGCACTTGGCCGTGTTGAAAAGGAGTTTATTGTCCACACTCCACCGGACCACCGAGTTAATATCCTCCTGTAAATAGTCACAGTGTGCCTTGTCTCCAACCCCATATACCAGCTTGAGATCGTCAGCATATAGCAGGCATTCTGCATGCTTTACGACTGACTCCAAGTCGTTAATCATAATTCCAAATAGGAGGGGACCCAATATCGAACCCTGACTGACACCAGATCGAGTACGATACGGAGCCGAAACGAAGTATCCATGCTGAACAAACTGCTGTCGATCACGAAGATAACTCGCAAAAAAAGTTAGCAACTTCAGGGAGAACCCAATATTGTCAAGTTTAGTTAGGAGAACATCGTTATCTACGCGATCGAAAGCCTTTTTAAAGTCGAAATAAATGACGTCCGCCTGAACACCTCTATCAAGATGCTCGGAAATGGTATCAACCAGGGTTAAGAGGTTACTGTTAACAGAGCGGCCTGGCCTGAAGCCGTGCTGCGAGTCACACAGGAAAGGTTTGATCTGTGCCGATATCGTCCGGTGCAGTATGGACTCAAACAACTTTGCCAGGGAAGAGAGTATAGCTATAGGCCTATGATCCTCGACATCTACTGACTTGCTATTCTTAGGTATAGGCCTAACCCTTGTAACTTTCCACTGATGCGGGTATCTCCCGGACGAGAGTGCCAAATTGAACAGAAAATGAACAGGAACCTTCAACTGCTCTATGCAACCTTTAATAATATACGCAGGCAAGTTATCAGGCCCAGCAGAGCTCTTAGGTTTAAGCCGTTTAATACCTGTTTCAACATCCTGAATAGAAATATTGTTTATATCAACATGTTGGCAGGAATGACTCATACTACTGTTTACTACAGCGTGCACATCAAGGCGAGGGACGCCCGGCAAGAATACACCAGAGAAGAAACCCGAGAACGCCTCCGCAGCTTCTGCCCCGACTAACCGTTCTCCCGCCAACATCACTTCGGACACAAATCCGCCTTTCGACCTAAGACTGTGTATATGCTGCCAGAAAGACCGCGGATCACTTCTAACCTGACTTTGAATTCGATCTATGTAACCATCGTAAGCTAAGGATATTCGATGCTTGACATCCGTCCGAAGTTTGGCATACCTACCGTACACATCCCTATTCTTGGTAGCTTTCCACCTCCGATGGAGCCTAGCTTTCAACGCTATATCTGCTATCAGATCAGCGGTGAACCATACGGGGTAAAGTCTAGTGGCCCGTTTTGATCGACGCTTCTTAGGTATACAGGCGTCAAAAGTATCATAAACTACTTTATAGAAACTGTCTACCGCAATGTCAACGTCATCCATCTGAAGAATTTCTTGCCAGCTTACCTCAGATATAAGTTTATACAGAAGCTCATAATTGCCTTTAGCAAAATTCCAGTCTCGTTGTGATTCTATGTTACTAGGATCTGTTTGCTCAGAGGCGGACCGACGCGAGGCTTCGCCTAAGGGAACCGATATCTCCAGTGGCGGGTGGTATAAATCTCGTCTAGGCACCAGTCCCCCTCCCTCAATCTCCTGAACACTGATACCGCGAATACGCTCAGATGCCAGCACAACATCCAATTTTCCTCCATACGCATTCATGACCTCATTCATCTCATTCAGATCACATACAGTTAAGAAATAGGAATAATAACATATAATACTAGAAGATGTATAGAGTGGATTTAAATTAAGATCACCGACAATAAGAACTTCACCATTTAGTGTCTCTAACACTTGTTCCACAGCTTGAAACCAGCGCATGTACACTTCATCAGAAGCACTGGGGGGGATGTAAACCACACAGATGTAGCAGGTAGTCCGATTTAATGTGACTGAGGCCCATAAGTCCTCCCCCGTGGGAGTCTCCAAATCATGACACCGCCGCATCTCAAGGTTAGGGCGCGCGGCAAGCAGCACACCACCCCCGCGAGAACCGGTGGCACGATCTCGGCGTAAAACACACCAACGACCCCATGAAAGTTCAGTGTCATCGACAGCTTCTGTCAGAAATGACTCGGTCACTGCTATCACATCACATGTCAGAGACAGAAGATTGAGCCTGAAGAAATTGAGCTTAGTGTTAAGACCTCTGACATTCTGATATATGACGTCTAAGCTCATTATCTGCTTCGGACGCAACTGGACCTTAGGAACGGCCTGCGAGACTCCCGCGGTTTTGTCGTCTAAGAAATAACCACTCCTTGACTCTGGCGTTATCCGGCCATACCGTTGCGGACATACACCTTTCAAACATTTCCATTGAAACTCCTATTTTATAGGATTTATATTCTCCTTTCGGCTTAAGCTCTTCAACGGTGCATGGGCTATCTGGGCAAAGAGTTTGTAGATACGCTCGTATATCATCTGCTCCCGAGATCATATTCCACAGGTGGATGTATTTGCGGTGTTCTACCGCCTTAAGTGACGTCATATTAACTAGAACCAACTATACTGTTAGGCGATGGGCTTGCAAGTCTTGCAACCTGTCACTAATACGCTGGTAAACATCTTAGCCTAATTGTGCGTGCTAAGTGTGGTTACAGAATTATCAACAAGTTTTAAAAGTTGTTGGTAATTCTTTAGCTCTGCCTACCCCACTTTGGGAATTAAGGCGTGAGTTTATGTATGTATGTAATTTTACCTAGTCTTAAAGTATGACGCAGCATTTTTGGAAGGTTTGGTGCAAGGACTACTTGTCTGCTCTTAATGAACGAACGAAATGGGCAAGGAGTTTTCCTAATTTACAATGAGGCTCTGTGGTTTTATTGAAAAATCCTAATACTTCTCTTCATTGGCCTCTCGGTAGAGTTACGAAGACTTTTAGCGGGAATGATACGAAGGTGAGAGTAGTTGAAGTTATAACGCCAAATGGCAAGTTGCACACTCGTGCTGTTCCTAAGTTGGTAGTCCTTCCGATAAATTAAATTATGTACCTAGTCCTTATATTAAATTAGTGAGATTTTTTATTAGCATTGTTAACAGAAGTTGTTACTTTTGGGCCCGCAATTAGGGCTTGCATTATCCGCCCTATTTTACTATCCGGATAATTCGGATAACGGATAATGCAATATCCGGATATCCGGATAAAACGGATAAAACGGATATTTTTAGGTAATGTGTAATAAAACACAAAATTGGTAAAAAATCAATATACTTTTATAGAATACAAAACAACGTTAGATTTCACAAAATAATGTATATTTCGAGGCTTTAAATTAACAAAATGTAATCATGAAGCTTAAGTGGTTTAAAAACAGCAGGTAGTTTAGGTGGTCTAATCTTTAGAATTGGTAAAAAACATCTATCTACTATCAGAATCAACAATCAAAAAATACACGTTTTAAAATAGTTATCTGCTTCAAAATATAATTATTTAACATAATTATCACAATCAACTGTCACAATAAGATTATCAATATAGCTTCAGATGATTGTGCAAAGGTGAGGTAGATCCAGATGATTTTAATATTTTTTTACATATTTGGCACTGAGCTTCTTTGCCATCAGGGCTTCGCAAAAAGTGGTGCTAGACGGAGTTTTTGTCCAGGTTTGATTTTTTATATTCTTGGAATATAGCGGCCATTTCTGTCTGTTAATTTCAAACCTGGAAAATAACAAATGCCTCTGTCAAGTATTTGTATCATTAATAAATTTTTTTACATGCAATGTATACTTATACTAAACAACTTATTTTCAACACGGTATGGTACAATACAAGTACACGTAAGGAAAAGTAAGAACCCAGTACTATCCGTTTATTATTATCACCAATCACCATGCATTAGTAAAAGATTTAAAAAAGTGTAAATTGCCAACTAAGTAATTCAAAGAAACAAATAACATGAAATATCAAATAATAATAATAACAATGGGTGAAGTTCCGCAATATTTAATCAGCCACTGCCAGCTGCCACTCAGCGATTAACTTTAATAACATCTTTATTATGTTTCACTCAAACATACTAATCAATAATAATAATTTAAAACTACTCACCCACTCACTTCTCAACTCATGGTAATTTCCACTACCATGCCATGCGGCACCTCTGCGCCACGCCACGTGGTGTTTCTGCACTTAGAGCACGCACGAATACGCGATAACACTTACGAATGACATGAACACGATGAGCACTGATGTCATCAACTCATCATCACCAAGAACAATACTATTGAGCGGAGGGGAGCGGCGATCGGTGTTGTAGAATCTGAGACGAGGATATCGTGCGTCTCGCTCGCGCATTTTATAAAAGAAAAATGTTTACGCGATCTGATCTGGCATTCTGGCGTCAAATTCAATATTAAAATTAACGTTTAGCCCTATATGTTGAATATCCGAAATATCCGAATTATCCGGATACAAAGTAAGCTCAAATCCGGATTTGAAATTAAGCGGATATCCGGATAATTCGAATATCCGGATATTCGGATTGCAAGCCCTACCCGCAATGTATGTTGGTAACATAAGGTTTTATGTTTCGTTTTAAACTTTGAATGAATAGAATGAATGAATTAATGAATAGAATGAATGAATAGTTTATTTTCATAAAACAAGCGTATACTCGTATAAAAGGTGTTACAAATTATCTCAGATCGTATCTTGTCTTGTTGTTTTGATCGTATTTTGTTTTGTTTTTTTCTTTCTCTTCCTTCCTTCTATTACTTACAGTGCATCGCTTGTGCCTTTGATAAAATAATCTGGCCCCATCGGCCATCAACCCTGCGAGCGATGTGCCCGGCCCACTGCCACTTCAGTTTAGCTATTCTTCGGGCTATGTCGGTAACCTTAGTTCTACTGCGGATATCATCATTTCTGATTCTATCACGCAGAGAAACCCCGAGCATAGCCCTCTCCATAGTCCTCTGAATGACTTTGAGCTTCCTTAGGCGCTGTCTCCACGAGCGAGAGAATCGCGGCGATATTATCGTCGTGCCACGTATTTCTATACACTCTCTATGGAGCCGTCTCCATACGGCGATATTATCGCCGCGATGCGACGAGTGTCAACGAGCGAGCGAAACGTCATTACATCGTCGCTAGCCCGTCGCGACTAGCAGCGGGCCCGCCGCGCGCTCGTGGCGCTCTCGCGACGAGCGCGCAGCGGGCGCGCTGTCAAACACAGCGTCATTTCAGCGTTACCTCTCGTCAAGCAAGGACGTTTCAACAAGCTTTTTAAACAATAGTACAATGTTTGACATTGAAAAGTTTATACTTGAAGTGAGAGAGAGACCTGCCCTTTACGATGTTCAGTTGGCCGAGTATCGAAACAGAGAAATTAAAGCAAAGTATTGGTATGATGTGGGAAGTGCTATGTTCACAGAGTGGGATGACCTAACCTCTAAAGAAACGCGGCGATACCGTTACGAGTCGCCGCGGAAATGCTGCGATTCCGTTACGACTCGTGACGATACGCGGCGGAATTATCGCTCGTTCGTGGAGATTCTCCGACGATATAAGGGCGGACTCGTCGCGATTCTCTCGCTCGTGGAGACAGCGCCTTATGAGGCCCATTCTTAGCGCCTACGTCTCAGATCCGTAAGTCATCACGAAAAACATACTTACTTTGTAATAAATACTTACATAATATCCAAGAATCAGAATCAAATACTCGCGCTTTCCACATAAATATTTTATACCCTTAATTACAGGGAAATTAATTAATTCTTTAGCTCTGCCTACCCCACTCTGGCAGTGAAGGCGTGAGTATATGTATGTATGTAATTACAGGGAATTAAGCCCAGAACCACTAGCTTTGTAGACGGGGTCACTACCAATTAGGACCACTACGTCGTGTTTCATTATAATTATTGTGCTTTTCTTTAAGATATTTTGGAGATTTTTAGAATTTGTAGGGGGGAGGGACACTTGACCCTAACAAAACTTAGCGCTTTAAAGCTTAATATTTCATAAACGGATACCTTCATCGAAATTGTTTGAATAAACTCGCGGTATTTTTAAAAGACCTATCTAACGACATCCCACACTATGGGGTAGACGAGAAAAAGTATAACATACCGACGTTACGTGTAGGGGTGGTATACTAAAAAAAATGTTTTTTTTTTAATTTTAGGTTAAGATTGTTTGCACTCCGAAATACAGACGCCGCCGGAAGCCGAAATACCGACCGTGAAATCTAAAACATGCCTCTAATACATATTTTGTACCGAGTTGACAGCCTGTCAAAACTGGCCTTTTGGAAAAGTGCGACTATAGTCTTTGATCTACCTTTAAAAAGTGACTCAGAAGATACGCCCATTCTATCACTTTATATTGATTCGATCAAAAAAGACGAATGAGAGAGACAAGATATTCGAAATTTAGACTTTCCTCATAAACGAAACTTGCTGTAACTACTAACTAGTTACAATTCCTAAATGACCCATTAGTCTTCACTGTCCCAGTATTAACTGAAAATACAGAATACTCTTCTTAATTAAGATCTCATCGCAAACCTTTTTAAAACTACCCACACAAAACAAAAGATCTCATCGCAGCATACCCGGATGCCCTTTAAATGAACCCCTCGCTAAATGTCAAGAGTCACCGTTGCATCCCAAGTGCAAGTTCGCGCAAATCGATGCAAGTTCAAGGCAATGTGGCCCCCGTCTCCCCTAGCCCCAGCCTCCCCCAGCTCTCTGACGTCAACACCATTCATGCCCCGCGCGCCCCCACGCCGCCCCGGTCGATACAGCCGGCGGTACGCGTGAAAACTGACAGATATTTCAAATTTAGAACAAAAAACAAAAGCTGTTTTAACATAACGTTCGATGTTTAAGTCAAATGGAATGGTTTGAAATTTGGAATGTAAAAGTGGTCACGATGACAATGCAATATTTTGGTATCTATAGAGCTGACCTTGATTAATGTAGTCTGACAAAGCTGACAAAATCTATGCTGTACTTAACATAAACCCATAGAGTTTGGATTCGTTAATTTATTCTCAATAAGCAGACTGTGCAAACAATTCTTGCTAGTCACTTTAATTTGCTACGTATCTTTTTACATACGAAATGCTTACAGAATTAAAAGTTCCATACTAAATTATTGCCATGTTTATGCAGTTTACGTCAAACATGTCGTCGTCCCCGGGGAATAAAATGGTAATGCGATAATACCATAGTTTTCGTGTAATTGCATATTCCGCTTCTCCGTAATGTAATGCATATAGTGATTTTTTCCACATTTTTTCTTTATTTTTTTACGAAATTATGCAAGATTTAAAATGTATATTATACATTTTAGCTTATAACAAACAAACGAAAATAATTAAAATTATCATATAATTATAAACATTAAACCTGAAAAAAATACCATTCATTTTATATAACGCCAAGTTGGTAAACTTTTTATAGGTCTGAAGATATTGAACAAAATTGGTTTTTATTTTTTCCTGTAAAATTTACTTTTTCCTATTACCATTTTATTCGCCGGGGACGACGATGTGACAGTTACGTAGAAAGTGGCGCCCTCATTTAATTTCTACTCTTTTGTGACGCACTGTAAACTGTATTTATTCATGTTCCATACATTCAAATTGATAGTCTAATGCAGACTCATAAGGTCATAAGCTAAAGTAGGTAAGCTAAGTGGTATTACTGTCTATTGCGCAGTACTAAAATAAAAACGCGAACAGCTTATAGCTTAGACGGAATTGCTGAAATGGCGACGTAGGCTGGAACGCAGAACGAATAATATAATCTTCCTAGAATAACGTAATAACACAAATTTAATATTGAGCTGGGCTAATCCCAACTAGGGCACGCAGTATCGGACGATTTCCAGTATCGGAATTGAAAGTCGGTATTGAACCTCGATGTCGGAATCACGGAATTACGCAGGGCATACAATATTGACTTTTTCCAATACCGGAAATGAAATTCGGTATTGTGTCTCAATCTCGGAATTCCGATACTAGTATCGGAATTGGGGATCTTTTAGAAAAACACACTTTTTAAGGTACAACAAAAAGTATTTATTGAATTAAAAATAAAGCCTCTAAATTATCAGCATAACTGAATAAACAAAATAATTATTTTAAGTAAGGTTTTTTTTATAGTGAGTAAAAAACCCAAAAACACTTGAACTTGTAGTTTTGTTTCCTTTTTACCTCCACGCACGACCGTTGCAAAATCCATCTGACTCCGACAGATAAAAAGTTGCTAAACTATAATCTATGGAAGGATTATCATGTAATAATTGCATACTAGGTGCTGCCATATATGTGTTGGAGCTTGAAACTAAACCAGGCAACTCAACAGATAACAACGAAAATTTCGAAATTATCGAAATACTACGTTTTGTTTCGGTATTAGAATACCGAAATTAAAAGGTAATGAATACAGAAATTACGGTATTGGTAGGCCCAATATCGGAATTCAATTTCGATATTAAAAGTGTTCCGGTATTGCTCCGTCTAATTTCGTAATTGTAATAGCTGCAAAAATGCTCAGAGATTCCGAGATTTCGAGATTCCGAGATCTCGGAATTCATGCCCTAATCCCAACGTTTTACAAGTATTATTAGAATTCCAAAGAAGTCAATCTACCTATTTGTTTTGATTATACTTTTATTAAGTTATACAGCTGAATATATTTTTGAACATTGACAAAAATAAAGGTAGCCTACATAAGTAATTTAAAATATTCATTATGCTGATCAAATACCCTAATTTTTATAATTTCGAACGTATCTTTCCAATCTTTATTATAAAAGATTTTGAATAGTTAGTGAGCCGCCGTCGCTTAGTTTATGTTTATATGAGTTTTCTGTGACTATAGCTATATCAGTTATTATCAGTGGGCGGCTGACGGATGCAAAATAGGGACGTAAACAGAACATGGATAAGACTTTTATTAAATTTCGAGAAATATTTATGAATACAAAATTATGCAGTTTTTATCTTTATCATACAAGATGGGGTACGTGGTTAGAAGCGGCGTTTTACTTTGCAACTTTTTACGACGAAATAAAATCTGTAATAAATAGTTTTAACAATAGTGATGCATTTTCGATACGCAAAGCCAAACAACTTTTGCTAGAAGAAGGATTAAAAAGTAATTTATCATTTATCAAACAAAATTTTGAAATAGTTACAAGAAATATTACGTTAATACAAACACGCGGGTTAAAAGTAAGTGACGCACTGAATTTACTGGATGATGTAAGACTTTGCGTGATGTTAACATCTTCTGTTTCTTTAAATAATAAAATGGAGTCAGTAATGGACCGAATCCCAGACCATGACTTTATAAGAGATTTGAGCGATGGCGATGGCATTAGTAATGATGAAGCATCACTTTACGAATACGCACCTCTTTCATCTGTAGATGTAGAGAGGTCATTTTCCTTATATAAGTGGATTGTGAACCATAAAAGGAATGGATTGAAAATATGTAATATAGAAAAAATATGATTATTTACTACAACAATACAATTATATAACTATTTTACAATTTCGTTCTTTTTATTAAACCTCTTGCAGTCATATCCATATTACGTATAACGTTTGACATTATTTTGACGTAATTTGCATCCGTCAGCCGCCCATTGGTTATTATGACGTAGCTATGCAGTATATTTTACACTGAGAGAAAAGGACAGAGCTATATAACTGCTATAGCTCTGTGTTATACGCTCGCCGTAAAATGAACTGCTTAGCCAGGTCATAATAACCTCCTTGTTCTTTTCTCTCAGCGTAAACTCAACTGCATAGCTACGTCATAATAACCCCACCAGAGCTATATAACTGCTATTGCTCAGTCCTTTACGCTCGCCGTAAAATGAACTGCTTAGCCAGGTCATAATAACCTCCTTGTTCTTTTCTCTCAGCGTAAACTCAACTGCATAGCTACGTCATAATAACCCCACCAGAGCTATATAACTGCTATTGCTCAGTCCTTTACGCTCGCCGTACAATGAACTGCTTAGCCAGGTCATAATAACCTCCTTGTTCTTTTCTCTCAGCGTAAACTCAACTGCATAGCTACGTCATAATAACCCCACCAGAGCTATATAACTGCTATTGCTCAGTCCTTTACGCTCGCCGTACAATGAACTGCTTAGCCAGGTCATAATAACCTCCCTGTCCTTTTCTCTCAGCGTAAACTCAACTGCATAGCTACGTCATAATAACCCCCCCAGAGCTATATAACTGCTATTCTGCCCTGCAGAGCCTAAACCGCAGTAAGTGCAAAAAGTTCATTTCGAGAAAACGTAAAAAATGTCTTTGAAGTGTAATTTTTCTACCTTTCTAATGTTTTTCGTGTTAATGATTGACTTTCAATAAAGAATAATAAGCACGAAAAATATGATTATGACAAAAAAAATGCTTTGAGTGTGTCATTAGCTAAAAAAAAAGGATTTTTCTAAATTCAGAGCCGTTACGGCACTCTGAGTTTTCCCTAAAAAGATGAGTTATACTGACTAAAATGCCGTAAAAAAACCAAGTACTGCAAAAACGTGTGTTATTTTTTGTCAATTGCAAGCTAAGATGCAGTATCAGAGTCATTTACACTGCATTTAAGTCAGTATCGTGATTAAAGTGTATGTGCTACGAACTCCAGGTACTGCGTTTTCACATAAATGAAATGCATATTTTCGAGAAATATAACTTTTATTTAAGTAAACCTTATAGTTTTATCACTACATAGTATAAAACAAAGTCGCTGGCGCTGTCTGTCCCTATGTATGCTTAAATCTTTAAAACTACGCAACGGATTTTGATGCGGTTTTTTTTAATAGATAGAGTGATTCTTAAGGAAGGTTTATATATATAATACATTCCACGCGGGCGAAGCCGCGGGCGGGTCGCTAGTTAAAAATAAAGGACGGCCGATTATCACACTAATTTGGAGCATATTCTTATAATTATTCTTTGTATTGCAGCTTGACCTTTTCATTGGTACAAATATAACCGCTAATGACTTTGCTGCATAATTAAACTAACACGATTGAGATCAACATTTGTTATAACCACCCAACTTAAAACTGCTAGAAATAAAACTTAGTTACTACGTACTAAAATGCTTAAAAAAACCTTCTAAAATACAAAAAAAAACGGTACTTATTGAAATAAGATACTTATTAATCAGAGATTTATAATGACATTTATCACACAGTTATTATAGTCTCTTGATTATTTGCATCGCATTAATTGCTTAACATTGTTATGATAGAAATATCATCGCTAAGTACTGTGGCTTTGCCACAAAATAACTCAACTGAGATCAAAATTATGTTATAAAAACCTAAATTGAAGCAGCAAAGCTGCTAATAGTTATATGTTAAAATTAAAATAAAACCGCCTCAATCATTGGTTAATTTTTAAACTGGCTTAAACACGCATCTTTGCTTCATTATAAAAACTAATTCTATGTTAATTATTAACCACTAAAATACTCGGTAATCAGACTTATAGAGAGTAAAGGCACGCTATTCTAGTAATGGTTTTCGAGTTATTAAGGAGATCACACCGTCCGGGTCACTCACGTAAATTTTGTCGAATAACGCTTGAAATGTTTCGGGCTCATGACTAAGGACTCCAGATGAGCCTGAAACATGTCGAGCGTTTTTCTACAGTATATACGTAAGTAACCAGGTGTGATTTCCTTAATGTATCTTACGAAAGTTTTGTTTAAAATTGTTTTTGAGTTGCTTTAAAATATATATCAAAAAATTAAATGTTCTTCTAAAAAATAATACACACATTTGAGATTCAAGAAGATGAAAATAAAGCAATAATAATTTAGTTGAAAGTACCTAATTCTATCCAATGATATTATATAATTTTACTTTATAATATCTGGGAGACAATCTCACATAAATATACCTAGTAACAAAGGAATCTCTAGGCCTGTACAATCGAGTTCATAAATTTTTCACTTCACTTTAGTACCTTGTCTATTAAAGTGACAAGGTATTAAAGTGTACATATATTTATGAAGTGGACTGTAAGTACTATCGATAGGAAGCACTGATAAACATGCTTATATAGATAAATAAATACTTAAACTTAAGAAAATGATCTCCTGCTGCTATATTTGAAATTTGACGTAAACGAAAACAATAAGAACAAAACTAACACTAAATACCTAAAGTAACGATTTGTTACTTAGAACATTATGAAGTTAAAATCGGAACTACATAGGTATCATAACATTAACTAAGTCAATCGGATAACTAGCAGATAATCAAAATTGGATTGCATGAAAAGCTTTGGATTCATTGGTTGAAAGTTAAAGAAACGTAGGCATTAGGTATACTATTTTATCATCGACCATAACCTAGTCCGCTCACTAAATAAGTAATACCTAATATGAACACTAGCCTTTTCAAAAAACTAAAATATGTAAATCAATGTACGTTAATTACGACGAGCCTATCCAACGCCGCGGTATAATTTTGATGTACCTACTTACTTGAAAAACCAAGCGACGCCCACCTGCCCTCCTCGAGGACACGACTGACTGAGCAACAAATACAGACTAAGGCGCAGTAAAGGACAACACAACCATGGTACAACTTTAAGAAATTTATTGAATTGCAATCTAAAGGGCAGTAAATACAGACTGACACTGCACTTTAGACAGTAATTTGGTTTCTTATTAACTAATATGTTACCGGTTAAACGTTAGTAAAAAGTCTTGCTACTGCGGTTTAAATAGTAATTACTAAGGGACTTAGATAGAGATGAGCCGACTAAAATTAAGTATTAACTCCTAAACTGCGCTTTAGTTAGTAAACACAATGTCAAGATTTGTTAAGAATACTTCTTAAAACTCACTTTCCGTACATCTTACTGCAGTTTAATAAGGAAATAATTGATAAAATGAACAAAATGAGGAACGCAGTTCATGATTTTTAATACAAAAATCTGTTGCTGCATTTTAATAAGTTATCTCATGAAAGAATTGATGGTTGCCGTAAAGCTAAATTGCACGTAAAATAACACACTTACTGCGTTTTAACTAGTAAACCTTTGGAAAACTGAAGTTGAAAGGCCAATTGCGGCGTTTTAGGTGGTTTCAATATGGATTATTCATTGAGCACTTGTACGTACTGCATAACTATGTTTTTTTTAAATATATTTCCCGTTGTCTGAATCACACACCGATTAGATATACATATGCGTATTGATCTCGTGATTAAAAGTAACGAAAAATTTTTTTTTTAATTTTTTGCATTTACTGCGGTTTAGGCTCTGCAGGGCAGTATTGCTCAGTCCTTTACGCTCGCCGTACAATGAACTGCTTAGCCAGGTCATAATAACCTCCCTGTCCTTTTCTCTCAGCGTAAACTCAACTGCATAGCTACGTCATAATAACCCCACCAGAGCTATATAACTGCTATTGCTCAGTCCTTTACGCTCGCCGTACATTGAACTGCTTAGCCAGGTCATAATAACCTCCCTGTCCTTTTCTCTCAGCGTAAACTCAACTGCATAGCTACGTCATAATAACCCCACCAGAGCTATATAACTGCTATTGCTCAGTCCTTTACGCTCGCCGTACATTGAACTGCATAGCCAGGTCATAATAACCTCCCTGTCCTTTTCTCTCAGCGTAAACTCAACTGCATAGCTACGTCATAATAACCCCACCAGAGCTATATAACTGCTATTGCTCAGTCCTTTACGCTCGCCGTACATTGAACTGCATAGCCAGGTCATAATAACCTCCCTGTTCTTTTCTCTCAGCGTAAACTCAACTGCATAGCTACGTCATAATAACCCCCCAGAGCTATATACCTGCTATTGCTCAGTCCTTTACGCTCGCCGTACATTGAACTGCATAGCCAGGTCATAATAACCTCCCTGTTCTTTTCTCTCAGCGTAAACTCAACTGCATAGCTACGTCATAATAACCCCCCAGAGCTATATAACTGCTATTGCTCAGTCCTTTACGCTCGCCGTACAATGAACTGCTTAGCCAGGTCATAATAACCTCCCTGTCCTTTTCTCTCAGCGTAAACTCAACTGCATAGCTACGTCATAATAACCCCCCCAGAGCTATATAACTGCTATTGCTCAGTCCTTTACGCTCGCCGTACAATGAACTGCTTAGCCAGGTCATAATAACCTCCCTGTCCTTTTCTCTCAGCGTAAACTCAACTGCATAGCTACGTCATAATAACCCCACCAGAGCTATATAACTGCTATTGCTCAGTCCTTTACGCTCGCCGTACATTGAACTGCTTAGCCAGGTCATAATAACCTCCCTGTCCTTTTCTCTCAGCGTAAACTCAACTGCATAGCTACGTCATAATAACCCCACCAGAGCTATATAACTGCTATTGCTCAGTCCTTTATGCTCGCCGTACATTGAACTGCATAGCCAGGTCATAATAACCTCCCTGTCCTTTTCTCTCAGCGTAAACTCAACTGCATAGCTACGTCATAATAACCCCACCAGAGCTATATAACTGCTATTGCTCAGTCCTTTACGCTCGCCGTACATTGAACTGCTTAGCCAGGTCATAATAACCTCCCTGTCCTTTTCTCTCAGCGTAAACTCAACTGCATAGCTACGTCATAATAACCCCACCAGAGCTATATAACTGCTATTGCTCAGTCCTTTACGCTCGCCGTACATTGAACTGCTTAGCCAGGTCATAATAACCTCCCTGTCCTTTTCTCTCAGCGTAAACTCAACTGCATAGCTACGTCATAATAACCCCACCAGAGCTATATAACTGCTATAGCTTTGTCCTTTACGCTCGCCGTACATTGAACTGCATAGCCAGGTCATAATAACCTCCCTGTCCTTTTCTCTCAGCGTAAACTCAACTGCATAGCTACGTCATAATAACCCCACCAGAGCTATATAACTGCTATTGCTCAGTCCTTTACGCTCGCCGTACAATGAACTGCTTAGCCAGGTCATAATAACCTCCCTGTCCTTTTCTCTCAGCGTAAACTCAACTGCATAGCTACGTCATAATAACCCCACCAGAGCTATATAACTGCTATTGCTCAGTCCTTTACGCTCGCCGTACATTGAACTGCATAGCCAGGTCATAATAACCTCCCTGTCCTTTTCTCTCAGCGTAAACTCAACTGCATAGCTACGTCATAATAACCCCACCAGAGCTATATAACTGCTATTGCTCAGTCCTTTACGCTCGCCGTACATTGAACTGCATAGCCAGGTCATAATAACCTCCCTGTCCTTTTCTCTCAGCGTAAACTCAACTGCATAGCTACGTCATAATGACCCCCCAAAACTTATTATAAACCTTCCGTCAATTGGTTGAAACAGCATCAATATCCGTTGCGGGGTTTAAGAGGATGATATTGACCATAGCCCAACGTCCTAAATTTAGGACATTTGTCAAAGCGACTTTCGATTTAGTTGACCGACACAAGATTCATTTTCGAACTAACAAAAGTTGACATGGGCCTTACGAAGACAAAGTTAATGACAAGCCATAAAAAATATCTCTAATGAGTCTTGACACCTGCGTTTATTAAACTATTGGCGATATTTGAGACGTCGTGAGTGACGTCATCAACGATTTATAAACCAGACGGTAATGGTTGCCCTCTACTAATTAAAATCGGTATGTATGTCGCATTGCGTAGCTCTCGAGGTAATTGGATTAAGCTTCAATTCAATCCGCACCTACTTACCTATTGTGCTTCCATTTGACTTACTGACCTCATAAAAATACTATATAGGAGATTTTTCAACAAGGGACTAAAATAAGTCATAATGACACGATGTTTAGCCACGCGAGCGAGGGACGGTAACTATAGCTCGAGTGTCATTATGGTTGTTTAGTCTCGCGTTAAACACTCTACTTTTCACTTTTCTAGATCTTTATAAAATTACATTTTTTTTTAAAAAAAATTATGGCATGTGAAGGCAAACGAGCACACAGGCCACCTGATGGTAAATGGAAACTGTGACCCATAGACATTCGCATTCACGACTGCAAATGCGTTGCCAACCCTGAGGACTAAGATAGAATGCCTCTATGCTAGTCATTTCACCGGCTGTCTTATCCCCAAACCGGAACACAACAATGCGAACACTGCTGCTTGGCGATAGGTTAATGGATAAGAATATTGATTAAGTATGTAAAATTTGTTCCGCTGTTTTTTTTTTGTAATGTAACGCTTTAAATACTTGCATATTTAGACTACAGACTAATTGGACTATGCATAATAAAATGAATTCAAACTTAATACAATGAAATAGATTCATATTCGTAATCATTAATCGTGTTTCACGACATTAAACCCTTTTTTTTTTTTTGCACAGTTGTCATTTTGAGATTATTGGCACTAGTTGGATCGCAGGAAAAACCGAATGATACGCAGGAAAAGGACGACACAACGCGTCGGAAAGCATTGCAACATCAGCATTGTCTCCCTGCTTTCTTTCATATCAGGCAAATACCCCTAGCTTTAAAATGGGGTGCGGCTGTTCCGGGACGAGGCCGAGACTACTCCGGGACCACTGACCTAGATCAATGGCGAAATTGTGCACGGTTTCTATATTCAGCCAGTCACCTTTCAACGAATGGTCCTTGGAATGGAACCTTAACCGTTTTTGAGTGAATTCTCAAGCGTTTCAAACGATTCATTATCTGTCACTTTTGCCGTTTGAAAAGCTACAATATGGCCAACAGATAACCTATTTAAAAAAAAACTGTAAATTGGCCAAATGAGGGCTCTTTTACACGTCGGTAATATTGAGTGAATCTACTAGCGCTTCGGACGAGAACATCATTGCGGAGAAGAAGCGCCAGAAGAAACTCCAGCAGAAGGTCATTTTTTCAATTATTAAATACAATTGGCTACTTGACAGTTGTAACAATTAAATATAAAAAGTGTTGAATATGGTAGTTTACACTAAAAAAAAAACTGCACATATTTTTATTTGCAATAAAAAATATGATAAGTACTTTATTTTTGGAAAATAACATCGTCGTTTTTTACCTGTGGCTCCAATGAACCCAAACGTTAGCAGCCATGACTGATTTACGTGTGACGTCACTGCAGCCTAAATACAAAGTTGTCAAACATCTCCGTAGTCAAAATAAACGACTCGAAAGCTTACCATAATGGTATTCGTGAGAAGTTGCACTAAATGGAGGCGGGATATTTAAAGGCAGATACTGCAAATCTGCCAAAAGTGGACAGATGTTAACTTCGGATCTCGACGTGCCAACTGCAACCACTTCTTTCGATGTTGAGGATTTTTAGGAACGTGTTTAAATAATTTTTCAGGAGTTTTGATCGTCGTACTTCTACACATTTTGGTACGGCACACGTCTTATAATTAGACATTTTCACAAAATATATTTTTAAAACTTTATCCTTTCGCTTAAGTTGGCTTTATAATAATTCGGTTCGTTGTTTTATGTGTAGTGACGTCACCAACGACAAAAGTCACGTGACCTACCGTTTACGCGCGTATTTCAAATTAATTTCGTTATAAACGTGTTTTTTCTAATAATTAACATTTTTTCTACAAACAAAATAATGTGAGATGTATAAAATAAGCAAACGCACATTTTAAAATACTTTTCTGAAAACTGTCAAGTAGCCAATTATACTTAAAAGTATCTAAGTTACCTTTCAAGGTAATAAATTAATAAATGTTTTTTTAAACTAACACAAAAAAAAACATTACAAATGTAAGGTCAATAAAATAAAATAAAAAATAATGACTAGGAGAACAACATGACGAGGTGTCTACGTCAGAAACAGGTCCTTGCAAGCGTGAACAGACCGGACCCCAAAGACAGCACCCGTTCACGAGTATGACGCGTTTCCCAGCCATCGCCTACGCCTCCCTATACCATGGCATGTATTCGGGAAGGTGGCGAAGAGCCTTTAGATTCGTTTTTTAATATTATTTGTCACTTATTTCATGGTGGTGGGGCCGTGTGGTTGCCGGGTTAGAATAGTGCCACTCCATGTCTTCCCGTGGATGTCGTAAGAGGCGACTAAGGGCATAAAGGCTTGTAGTACTGTTAGGCGATGCGCTTGCTTCCTGTCACTAATACACTGGGGAACATCTTAGCCTACTTGTGCAAAATGTGGTTACAGAGTTATCAAGAAGTTTTAAGACTTGTTGGTAATTCTTTAGCTCTGCCTACCCCACTCTGGGAATGAAGGCGTGAGTTTATGTATGTACGTGTGTATGTATTTCATGGTCCTTTCTATAATATATCAGGGCTAAGATTCTACAAAGTTAAACCTTATTGGTTGACGTGTTATGGTATTGTCTTTAACTCAGACGCCATTACTGTCAAGTAAATAAGAGCTATGAAAACGTTGGTAATACGGAATCACGATAAAAACAGTAAGGTTTTACCATTTAGAATCCCAGCCAGGAAGCTTACTACGTATATTCCAGAGCCTATACGTACCGAGGTAGGAGGGGGTGTAGAAGCGGGGGCGAACTAACTACGCAGTAGAGAACCGTCGGCGTTTGTGTACCGCGTATTTTATGGTGGAAATATTTAGAAAGATGAAAACGTAGATTTTTATTTATTTATGGAGGTCAATACTATGTTAGTTATCATTATCATATATAATCTTAGACGGAAAATATCGATTCGGAACATCACTATTATCGGGACGCATCCCTAGCGCGTTTGATATACCTATAGAAGTGGCGTCTCTCGAACTTACTTTTGGCGGCATCGTGATCTCTATACTTAATTAAAGTTGTGTTTTACTTAATAAATAGTGTTATTAACCAATTTGTTTCTATTAATAAGTATATTATTTATTTCGCCAATTCCAAATTCAAAAAAGCACCGAGTAACACCGGCAACACTACTAGGACGAATCTAACGACACTTCGCTTGTCGAAATCTGGTCAGCATCTACAAGGGAACAAAAATCCATACATACATAAAGCCTGACCTGAAATTAAAAAACCTCGCCATATTTCGCATTTTGCGAAACACAGAGAGATAAACTACTAGAGCTTTTTTTATTTTAGCTAGTCAGGCGTTACATAGTTATAGGTCAAAATTACGCTCCTGAAATGGCAGTTGGTTAAAATAAGAAAATGGGTGATGTTACTACAACCTTTTGATTTTATAAGAAAAAGAAGACTCAAACATGAAATCAAAGAAAAATCCCTTAAAATAGTTAATCCTGTCTGTTTCTTTTAGCATGAAACATATTCACAAACAAGGCCTTTTAGCATGAAACATATAAACAAATAAATTATTTTGAATGCCCTTTTCACATGTTTTTCAATACAGTAAAGCTCTTTATCGCTTACTATATAAATCATAAATAGCCATCTAAATACCACATAATACCGCCCTACGCCAAACCATCATACACCACAATATTGGCCTCTTCCATTTTCGCGTTGTCAACAAATTGCCCTCAATAACGTCACTCCCCCCCCCCCCCCCCCCTACCCAGGCGTGGGCGTCTGACGTCAGCAGCGCCCCTCACCCCACCCCCGCTGGCACCCTTCAACTTGACATTCGCGCATCGATCGACGCAGTGGCGTGTTTACTAAAAGCTTGAATGGCCTTTGCGGGTATAACGAAATCATTTAAACCTTGCGATCGCGCTCGTCCGTGAACGTGTATGAATAGATGATAATCGTGAATACTGTTACATGTGTGCACAAATGTTGTAATCAATCATTGAAGTGTTTTCTTCACTACAACACGTAAAGACCGCAAGCTTTCAGTATTTTGTCTTTAGTGCGGTATGGACGCGTTGAGAAGGATCAAAGTAACATTTCAATGATTGCGTTTTAAGGTTAATTTTTATGGGAAACTGGGATTGGTACTGAACGTATTATAGCAAAACAGAGCCCTTTTATAGATTCATTTTTGGCATGTGTAATGTAGTGGTTTCTCTTGTGAAGCCCAAAGTCTGTTAAAGTAATTTGAACTTCTATTGCTTATCATTATCACAGAGTTCATTTTGAATAAAAATGTACATAGGTCTTGCAATTTTAAGTAGGTCATGTGTAAAATATTCACGTTTTTATCTAGTATAACTTCTAACGTGTAAGTTATGGGAATATATTATTCAAAACCTTTTTTATATAGGCATCTTTTTAAAAGGTAAGTACGTCCGAGAGTTTCCAAGCTCAATTTCGCCACTGGACTCTTACTTTAATGGTGCATTATATAAAAGATCTATTAGGCAATACTGGGTAAAAAAAACCGGCCAAGTGCGAGTTGAATTCGCGTAGAGAGGATTCCGCACATAAGTTTTTTTTTTAGAAAGATTTATTATAGGTTTTCCTACAATCTACAACCAATGAACGACATATTGAGTTTTTTCAAATTTGAGGTTCAGTAGTAACGGAGATCAAGGGGGGGTCAATTTTCATCTTCTTTCATGAATAAATTCAAAAAGCAAGTTGGATGTGTTAGACGGACTGATAGATAGACGCACACGAGTGATCCTATAAAGCCAAGTAAAGGCAAATAAATGTAAGACCTATCCAATATTTTTTTATAACAGAGAGACACAAACAAGTACCTATAGGAAGTAATCACCACCGCCCATTAACACCAGCAACTCGAGAACAGTTGTCAGTTGTCGAGGTCAATGAGGGATATGTAAGCTACTTTTCTTGAAGGCACCCAGTCATAACTGGCTGGAAATACCGCTGAAGGGAGTTCGTTCCACAGTTTCACTGTACAAGGCAAGAAGTGCCTAGTGATAAAAAAAAGATAAAAATGATAAAAGATGTTTATTCAGTAACCAGCGCTTCACAAGAGACCCTGCTGAGAAGAAACGCCGCAAGAAACTCAACAGTTAGTCGTTTTTTAAATATTGCTTATATAATAATAAACTTAAACTAGCATGTGAAAGGTGATGTTGATGGAACCTGGATATTTTTGGTTTGTGGTCTAAGTTTAACATTATACTTGGATAACAGTGTATCCCAGAAGTAATGGTTTTTTGTTAGATTACCATAGAATATGGAAAGGGTCACATTTTAAATTTCCGTCACAGCGTTTAGCCAGTATGACCACCGTTTAGACTATGTTATGTGTTTATGTTTTATGGATGCGATGTATACACAACATCATAAAAAAAACATAAGTGGAAATATAACCCCGTTATTAACCTTTAGCATGCATTACTACCCTTACTGGGCAACTGCGTAAAAACAAGTTTTTACTACAGTGTCACGGGGCGTTGGGTGGTGAGCCCCAGTGATGGTGCACACCTACCCGGGCGTAAAAACACTAGAAAAACGATAAAAATATATATTTTTTTTTAATTTGGTGGTTTGTTACTCAATCACGCAAAAACAAAATTTGGCATACAGATAGATTATTCATAAGTAGTCTGGAATAGCATATAGGCTAGACAAATAAACTATTCCCGTGGGTTAAATTCCAAATTCTACACGAACGGTAGCGACCCAATTACAATATCACTTAATGTACTTAAATACCGCAATAACCCTGAACAGACGCCAGCCTCCACGCCCTCGTGCGTAAAACCAACCTCGAATCGTGGGACGAACAAAAGACCCGCAATTCCATCTAAATATAAAGTAATACAGCCTCCCACGTTTGGTGATCGCTAACACACCCCTACAGTTCGAGTTTACCCCCCCTGTGAGCTGAGAGCTGACGGTTATTCGGTTACGTTATTGGGACACAGATAAGAAAAAGGGAAACGACACACGCCGTTATCATATAAAGACATAAACTCACGCTTTTAGTCCCAGTCTGGAGAACGCAGAGCTACAGAATCACCGATAACTCGAAAAATTGTTTATAATTATTTAACCACATTTGGCACAATTAGGCTAAGATGTTTGCCAGTGCATTAGTGACCAAGGAACTGAATGATTTCCCCCTAATTTCAACACTTCACTACCTGGAGTATGATTTTTTCCTTTTATCGAGATGGTAACATTTCCTAGCACGAACTTTAAAGTTCACTTTCGGCATCTTCATTAAAGTATACGTTAAAATATTTATGGAACCGCGAGTCTGTTTTAGGTGTTGGTACAGTCAGCGTCAAAAGTAACTGGTCACTTGAAGCTACTTTTGTACTTTATCGCATTTACACATTAGACAATCTTGTTTGACATTGCTTATGTGACAGTAAAGCGACCAGGTATTTAAGTGATCACTTTCTTTTGACGCTGACCGTACTACAGATAGAACCCGTAAAAGCATAGAACACGTTTTGGAATAGCGCGTGGTAGTGGCCCTGCCTACGGAGCTAGCGGTCCCGGGTTGAATTCCTATAGTCAAGTCAAAACATTTGGGTGATGAGCGCGAGTATTTATTTCCAAGTCTATGGCGTTGTCTTTATATAAGTATGCCTTCGACTTCGCCCCGCTGCAAATTTCTGACTTCCCGGTTGATTTTTCAATTATTTTCTTTCATACAAACCTTGTCCTAACAATGACAGAACAAAGATGAAATCAGCCAAATCGGTTCAGCCGTTCTCAAGTTATAGCGTGACCAGGAGAAATAGGGGTTTTTTTTTTAATGATATATATTTTTCACACACACAACACATGTATGTTTTGTACACTAAAATCCTAGAGCTCCAAACTAAGCTGACCATTTAGGTAAATGTGTAATTTGTCTTACATTGTCCCCCGATATTGATTTTACTGGAGTCCAACGACATACCCTAAAGCCGCCCCAGCGCTCGGTCTACGCAGCCGTATAAAATGAGAGCTGGCCACTGCGTAGGCGGTGCTTCAGCCCCAGCGGCGGTAAATAAATGATTCCATACAAGATTACTTTCACATTGTTGACTTTAAAACTTTGGAGTGTGTAACATTTGTTTATATATCCATGTTTATTTTCCGTGTTTTGTCTATAACATTTCAAGGTTTTATTTTATAACTTTGTTGGCGTGATTAATATGTAAACATGCCAAATTACCGCTTTGTAATTCTTAGAGTATCTGAATTACAGCGCTGACAGACGGACAGACGGACATGGAAAAACCATTATGTATTTGCCAGTGGATGCAAGGTTGTGTGTATTGAGTGTTTGAATTTATGCGAGAAGATGCCCGCCTTTCTTCGGTGTAAATAATATTTTCCTACTATCTAGGTACATAAAAATATAATGTCATGTCATATATTATGTTTTTTATGTTGTGATTGTCTTTGTTAATTTATATTTAGTATACAATTCACACTTTTATGCTTACGGTTAGCTACTCTCCGTTTAAAGTTTTAAACCTTCAGCCCAAGACGTGAAATTGATATCTTATTGTCGGCATCTAGTCAAGATTGTCAACTCACACTTATCTTCATCAACATTTATTAGCACACTATTCCACTCGGTAAAACCGTATCGTTTTTAACTCAGTCGCCATAACTGTAAAGTAAATAGTATCAGAGTCTGTAACATTTCTTTACATACACATACATACATACATAAACTCACGCCTTCATTCCCAGAGTGGGGTAGGCAGAGCTAAAGAATTACCAACAAGGTCTTAAAACTTCTTGATAACTCCGTAACCACATTTTGCACAAATAGGCTAAGATGTTTCCCAGTGTATTAGTGACAGGTAGCAAGTCCATCGCCTAACAGTACTACGAGCCTTTATTCCCTTAGTCGACTCTTACGACATCCACGGGATGACATGGAGTGGCACTATTCTAACCCGGCAACCACACGGGTATGATTATATTAACGTACGTACATAATAATAATATATATATATATCTGTGGATGTAAGTGGCATCGTAGCTCCTAAACCAATTGATTGTAATAGAAAGCTAGCTTAATTAGGGTGGTTTTTAACTAGATCAGATGAAAATCTGGTGGGACGTTTAAGTTATCGGGTCTTAAAGTAAGAGATCGAGGGATTTTATTTGTTAAGTACGAATGAATGAATTATGAGTTGTGTTATGTTATGAGTGAATGACAACCTAATGTTAGTTACGCATTATCATCTCTCTTAACTTGTCAGAAATACAAACCCATAACCATAAAAACAAAAAAGTAAACATTATGGTAGGTTCACGGCTTCACGGTGGTGAAAGTTGTCAAATTAACAGTCATCGTTTAATTTTCTGCATAACATTTTTTTTTTCAATATTTTTATTATAGCACGGTTAGATAATAAGGGATAGGGTCAGGTGATGTAAGATTGTATCAGGTTATCTGGTTTCTCTATCATAATTATATCGACCTTATGACATTTTTAATTCCATTGACAATTCTGTTTGAGGTACCAGTATTAGTAAGTTTCACGGTAGACAGTTAATGGTGATAGAGAAGGATGAGGAGATGACTGAGTGTGTGATAAATATAAATGGTGAATTAGTAGAACAAGTGAGCGAATTTGTGTACCTGGGAAGTATGTTTACAAGAGATGGTAAGTGTGAGAAGGATATCGAGAGGAGGGTGAATGCGGGCAATCAAATTAATGGGGCCCTGTACTCCTTTGTAAGTAGACAGGGCGTTTCACAAAAAGCCCGGCTGGCTGTTCACAATGGAGTGCTGGCCCCTACCCTGACGTATGGTAGTGAATGTTGGGTGTGGCAGAACAAGCATGTAAGTCGTGTAAATGCAGTTGAAATGCGCTCTTTGCGTAGTATGTGTGGTGTGAAACTGATTGATAGAGTAAGAAATGAAAAAATCAGAGAGAAATGTGGAATAAAAGAAGATGTAGTGACTAAGATTGAAAAGGGCATGCTTCGATGGTTCGGTCATCTGGAAAGGATGGATGAAAGAAGATTGACGAAAGAGATATATAGATCGAAAGTAAGTGGAAGGGTCGGAAGGGGCCGCCCTAGGCGTACTTTTTCGAATCAAATCGGAGAAATACTGGAAAAGGGCCGAATCGAAAATGTATGAATGTTGAAGAAGCGAAAGAAATTTGTCAAGATCGTAGCAAGTGGAAAGAAGTGGTCTCTGCCTACCCCTCTGGGAAACAGGCGTGATTTAATGTATGTATGTATGCAGTTAAAATTGCTTAAAAATTATCACTGTATAGCTAAAAAATAATCATGACGTCGCTGGAAAGCAATAATGCTGTAGCCCGCACCTCCTACCAAAATCGTTTTTTTGCATATTCTTACTTCATAATTTTTTCTGCGTCGAATGGTCTATGTCTCGTGTTTCTACGATGAAAAATAAAAACTTTACAGCATTCGTTATTTGTGATATTTACATTATTGGAGAACAAATAAATGTAGTAACCCGCTTAAATTCCGGTATTTTTTGTCGAAATGAGACTTACAGCAATACAAGGTAAGAAACTTAATCTCTGGAACATTGTACAGCGTTTTTGCTTTCCTAACTAATTTGGTCTTATTTTTTTAAATCAGTAAGTAATTTCGGACCAAAATTGTTGTAGTGGCTGTTATTTAGTTACAGCAATTTAAAACGCCCTTTCATTTGGTTGTTAAATTACACCACGACATTTCCCTTTTGGGTTACAGCATTCTTTCGGGGGAAAAAAAAATAAAAAAAATGCTGTAACCCGCAAAAATCACCCTTAACCCATTTTATATCAAATTTGAGTATTCAGTTTAACAAAACTATTTATTTTAATAATATTTGCAAAATGGGACCGAAAAGCCTCCTGCCGTTTAGAAGTTATGATTTTTTTATTTGTTATGCGTTTGTAATTTGGCTCTAGTATAAAGTTTGGTTTTTGAGGGTTACAGCATTATTGATTTCTAGCGACGAGTGATGATAATATATTCATATAAGTATTAGCATCTCAGTACGAGTTATTATTTTAATACACAGTCCTCGATAGAGTTTATAAACATATAACTATAATTACTTATTAGAAGTAACATGAACTTGTATCTCCATAAATCCCAGTTCAATACTGAAAACTTAAAAACCAAACACAAAATCCCCAAATGGCGTATTCATATAAGTATTAGCATCTCAGTACGAGTTATTATTTTAATACACAGTCCTCGATAGAGTTTATAAACATATAACTATAATTACTTATTAGAAGTAACATGAACTTGTATCTCCATAAATCCCAGTTCAATACTGAAAACTTAAAAACCAAACACAAAATCCCCAAATGGCGTAACATTGAAAGCGCGCAGAGGTGCGGCCGACCTCGACGCGACCTTTGGACCCGACCTTAGCCCGTGACGTCACGGCTAAGGGCAGGGACGCCGCAAGATGGCGGCCGCTCGATGCGCGGGAAGATTGTAGATAATATTTTGAAGATAGCTAGATGTAGTACGATGAATGTTTGATGGAGTGGAATGTAGAAAGGGGTAAAAAAGGATGAAAAACAGAAATGCGTCGGCCTTTTAGTTAGTTAGGTAGTTGTTTCGTACTTAGTTATTTAATTATTAAAAATGTTACTGCGTTTTAGGTTGGCGGTATAAATAGTTAAACTGAGGATAATCCAACGAAAACTATTATTAAAAGAAGATGTAGGTGACTAAGATTGAATCGTCTGAAATGGATGAACCGAAAGTGGTCGTCGTTTTGCTGATTATACCTAGGGGTTATTATAACATGGCTATGCATGCAGGTCATTTTACGGTGAGCGGAAGAACAGAGCTATAGCAGCTATACTCGCGTAGCTCGTAGCGTAGCTCTGTCCGTTTCACTGAGCGCAAACTGAACTGCGTAGTTATGTCATAATAACCCCCCTGGGCTCCATTCTACTCGGGAAACTCATGATGCTTTTGAGTCGTTATCTGATTGTCTACCTTGAAGTTAAGTAGTTTTTATTTACTTTACAGTTCAAATAATGGCGGCTGAGTTAAATACAATAGGCAACAAGACAAAACCAATATGGTTTTAACGAGTGGAATAGTGTGTTAGATGTTGTTGAAGTCGATTGTGAGTTGTTAGTCTTGACTAGATGCCGACAAAAGGACGTTATTTTCAGGTCTAGGGATGAAGGTAGGCTTTTTAGGATTCCGTAGTCAACACGGAACCGTTATAGTTTCACTATGTCCGTCTGTCCGTCCGTCGACGTTGAATTTGGATACACTTGGAACCAGAAAGCTGTAGTTCGGCATGTTTATACATATCAATCACGCCAACAAATTTATAAACTAAAACCTTAAACCGCCTACATCGGATTGTTCTTTTTTAACTCGGTTATTTCACTGTATATATTTTATAATAACCGGATCAAAATGAATTAATCAAAATCAGCAGACTTCGAGATTTGAACAAAATTAGCTAGTTTTAGCTAATGACGCCAGATGGCGCCAGCTGCACTCATTTTCGATATAGAATTAAAGCATCTTTTACGGATACAAGTACGGGTAGAACCATCTACAATGCAAATTAAAGTTAAACTTAGTTCTGGCGAGATACATGGAAATATTTCCATATGAATCAAAACAACATGATTGTAAACGAATGTAATTTGGCTACTGGTGGACAGATGGCGCTAGATGGACTCATTTTTGATCTGGAATTAAAGTACTTTTTAACGGGACGAGTGCGGCTAGCGCTATTAAAAAACCGAATTAAAGTTAAATTTAATTTTGGCGCGATACATAACAAAATTTCCATGTGAATCAAAACAACAATGATTGAGCAATATGGCTACTCGACGACAGATGACGTCAGCTGTACTCATTTTTGAACTACAATTAAAGTACTTATTACGAGGACGAGTGCGGCTAGCGCTATCTAAAACACGAATAAAAGTAAAATTTAATTTTGGCGCGATACATAGCAAACTTTCCATGTGAATCAAAACAATATGATTATTAATTAATGTAATTTGGCTCCTTGTAAACAGATGGCGCCAGCTGTACTCATTTTTGATATCAAATTGAAAGTATTTTTACGGGAACGAGTGCGGCTAGAACCATCTACAATGCAAATTAAAGTTAAACTTAGTTCTGGCGTGATAGACGGCATGATTTCCATATGAATCAAAACAATGATTGTTAACGAATGTTATTTGGCTACTTGTCGACAGATGGCGCTAGTTGTTCTTATTTTTGATATGGACTTAAAAGTATTTTTACCAAAATGAATGCGGCTAGGGCTATCTACAAAAGGAATCATAGTCGAATTTAATTCTGGCGCGATAAATATTTTTTTTTATATGTGAATTCAAACAAAATCACTCTTAACTAACGTAATTTGGCTACTTGACGACAGATGGCGCAAGGTGTACTCATTTTCGATATGGGATTAAAGTATTTCTATATTTGGCGACACGTTAGCCTAGTTGGTAGTGACCCTGCCTACAAAGCTGGCGTTCCAGGGTTCAAAAAAGCCAGATATTTGTGTGATGTTTCTAGGCACATTTATTTTGTCGGTGCTAGGCGACTTAGAAGCTCAACCTAAGATTTTATAGATATTAAGACTACCTGCCTAAAATATTATTTTACTCATGACTATATATACAGCCTCAGCCCCGACTAGTAACGTCGAAATATCAATACAATACTTTATGACTAAATACTCAAAATTGGGAAATAGTTCTGAAGCGAACCTTATAAAATACGGACTTAAATACAAAAAATATATATACTTAATAAAAAAAATAGTTGGCTTTTATTCTTTTTCGACTCTCGTAGCTTTCTATTTAACTAACTAAACAACATAATTATAAGCTGAAAACGCAAAGGGACAGCAAAGCGGTGCGACACCTTACATAAAATTTATGAGAATATAATATCAGCCTCTAGGTACTATTTTGCTGCTTTTAAACTTTAATCAATGTATAAAATCAATTAGTTACGAACGGTGTGTACCCATACTGTATTGTCTATTATGTATGATTTCGCTGACCACAACGTATTGGCAGAATATGACCGCCGGGTGTATGGCGAAACGCCAGCAAACCAGTTTAATGTGGATTTTCGACTGTCTGATCAATTTCAGGAGTGCATGCTCGTGCCAACACAAATACCGGATGATCGACTTTGTCATAACGCTCATTAGATACTATCTCGCTCATGCATGATCGAGTCATCGTAATTTAAGACCACGAAATTGTTAAAGGGTGTTCTGAAAAATGCCGAGAGAAGACTATTTTTGTTTTTGGTAATTGCTAAAGAGCTTAAACGGCACATGGTCTTTTCGACGTCACAGTTAGTGCAAGACTTAAAAAAACAAACGATTACAAACAAAATGACGTAGCGGGCGTAGCAAACACTGATAATATTCAATATTTTTTTCACAGTAAATAAATTATCATGTTTAAAAAAAATACTACCTAGTGGGACACACCACTATTATGAATATTTTTATTCACACTTTTTCCAAAACAAATACCAACCAGGAAGGATTATTTAAAATCGAGTATGAGATAAAAAAAACACACCGGCGTACGTTACGCTGGCAGTGCTGGCACACGTGCGTTTAAATTTACTTCGTATAAAAATGTTTGCAGAGACTCCTACATCGGCACACGTATGGAATGACGTAAGTGACACACCTAAACAATGGATCCACGTGGCTCAAGTATAAAGCGTGCTCCTCGGTGGAAATTTCTGGGTGATTACTACGAAGGTCTAGTATCGAAACTTGTTCTCCGTCTCTTTCATTCCTCATTTGTAACTAAAGTCCAGAGAAAGTAGTTTCGCATATTCGATTATTCAAAGTAAGCAATGCGGCATGCAAGCATGCGGCCCTAGACCCTAGAGGGCGCCAGGGGTTATTGATGGCACACGGGTTCTACATGGGCTAGAGCCTCCTCTAAGTGGAATTCCAGCTTTTTACCCGACTGCCGAAGAAGGAAGGTAGTATGTACGTATGGTTCTTTGTTCCCTTGTAAAAGCTAATCGGATGGCCCGATGTCGACAAGCGAGCCGTCGTTAGATTCATCTTAGCGTCGCGCGTGTCACTGGGTATTTAATACTTTATTTAAATGTGAAATTGGTGAAATTAAAAGCAATACATGATGACTAACATTATATTGACGACATTATCAACACAGCAGTTGACTTTTTAACTACTTGTAACCGGACACATTCCACTCAATAAGTTTGGTTTTCTTATGAAAAAAAATAACTCTCCAAATTGTGACACATGTGGCACTATAGAGGATGTGCAGCACTTGCTGATGGAGTGTAGCCGGAATCGCTCTCAAAGGGAGTCGTTGATAGCGGCAGTCAATCTCAGCCCATATGATACTCTGGTGCTTTTATAGGCATTCTCGCGAACCCCACGGCAGATTTGGCATTAACGGTGTATAGGTACCAAACTTTTTGGTCCTTACCCAAATATGGTTTTTAGAGCAGAGTCCCAGCAAGTACCGATTTGCCTTGCGGGCAGAGGGATTCGAAGGCGCTACGGAATTTACATAGTGAGATGTAATCCATGGAAGTCCATGTAAAGTATATTAACCGTGCAAGACGATAGCTGATGTTATTAGAAACCCATAGTTTTGTAGTGTAATGTTTTGTATTATGTTATGTTTTTTTCAATTATTTTATGTCAAAACGTTATTCGACTTAACAGGGCCGATGTATACATATGTATAAAGGCCCTTTAAAACAATAAATTATAAAAAATAAACTTTTTGTAGCAATTATTTTTCTCGCCAATAAATATAAACCCACCTACTATTCGATAATCCAGCTATCTGCGAGTCTGCGTCAATGTTATCGACTTGCCGTAACATCTCGGCCAACCCCGTCACTGCCAGTGACAGTCACGTGACGTAAATGTAACCGTGCAACTGCGTGGGCTTCACGTGGGATGTTATTCTCTACCTTTCGACGTAGGTCTAGCTAAGATTCAAACACCGTATGTACCCTTACCATGGCTTACGATTACCGTACTCGCTAGCGAGTTGAATACTCTGTCCCTCTCAGTATTCTTATTATGGTAAGGGTACTGTCATCGGCTTACGTCAATCTTTAAAATTTTGTAGATTTTTAAATCGATAACCTTGATGAGGTCCTTGTGCAGGGTCTGTCCGGATCGCTACCACCATCTTATCCATTTACCTACCACGAAACAGCAGTGTTTGCATTTGTGTTCCGGTTTGGGGATAAGACAGCCGGTGAAATGACTAGCATAGAGGCATTCCGTCTTAGTCCTCAAGGAAGTGCATTTGCAGTGTTAGGATTGCGGTCTTGTGAATGCGCATGTCTATGGGTCACAGTTTCCACTTACTACCAAAATCTTTATCTTCTTTTGTGTTCTTGTGTGGGAATAAGACAACCTGTGAAATTACTAGCATAGAGTCGTATCTCCGTGATACGTGACGACACTGATGACAATACGATAACACTTCAAAAGCAATAACGTTTTACGTTGTAGAATCTCCCAGGCCTAGGATTAAGTATGTCAACGTTACTATAGCTCTTATTTTTTCTTTACAGTAATAGTTTAGAGTTAAAAAACATACCAAAACACGTCAAAGGCAATATCATTTTACCCTGTAGAAACTCGCCTCTGTTATAGAATAGCAGCAACGCTGTTCCCGTCACGTGGCCTCCCCAAGCTCACGTGCTACCCCGGAGTTACGGCAGGGTTTGTCTGTGACGTAACCGGCGGGTATTTATGAGCTGACTGTGACGCGTGGTGTGTTATGTGTGTGTATGCTCATATGTCAGACGGACAATAAAAATACCTCTTTTATAAGTAGCTAAGAAGGATTACTTGGATATTAAAGTCGACGTCACTGCTGCATTTCGGCTGGGGGGTCCATATTGGCTCATATAAAACTTTGTAGTCCGAATGTATTATTACTCATAATCATCTCAAGTCAGTTTTTTTTTTTAACTGTTTTTATTTCAGGGTTTTTATAAAACAACCCTAACCTAATCTCATTTACGAGCTAGATATTTCATAAATCCTGATCAAATTTTGATATGAAACAAAGCGCTTTCTCGGCTGGGGCCTAATTCTTAATAGGCTATTTGACTAATTTTAGAAAACCTTTTTTAATGATTCATATTGAGCATGTATTATCAATAAAAATCTATGTTAAAGTTTAAATCTCAATTTTCAAAACGATCGTTAAATCGATAAATAGGGAATATATATTGATTATATATTGATTTTAAAGGGAAAAAGGCTTGTAGTACTGTTAGGCGATGGGCTTGCAACCTGTCACTAATATACACTGTTAAACATCTTAGCCTAATTGTGCAAATTGTGGTTACAGAGTTATCAACAAGTTTTTAGAGTTGTTGGTAATTCTGTAGCTCTGCCTACCCCACTCTGGGAATGAAGGCGTGAAGGTATGTAATGTATGTATGTATATATGGATTGTTTATTGTGAAAACTCTTTAAATACATAAAGCATATGCTTATAGTTTTTATTATAAAATGTCAAAAGAATCAAGTATAAGTGGAAAAAATATGTCTGAATCTTGACAGTAATGTCGATACGATACAATACAATACAAATACTTTTTATTGAACACCAAAAAAACAAAACACGGAACAGTACATTTAACTATAGGTATACAACAGGCGGTCTTACCGCTAAATAGCGATCTCTTCAAAAATACATGGCAGGCGGTGTAAACTTAATTCTTCAGAACTCAAACTAAACTACAAGAAACACTTCTGTTATTGTAAAATTAAACTACTTACACATATATAAACTACATATAAATACACACATACACAAAGTAAATAAGTTAATAAATTCATACTAAAGACACGCCATCGATCGATATATTTTTCTGTCGCAAAACTATTTTCCTACATCAGACATCACTTTGGTATTCGTGGCCCAGAGTTACCACGCGTCTGCTGGTGAGAAATTCGGGAAAAAACGGTAATTTTGGTGAGATTTAGTCTTTAAAAAATCTAAATCTAGGCACTACAATCCTTGCAAATTAAGTTTGATTGAATGAATGAATGAATGATAATTATTTTCCAAAGTAAGTCACAGTATACATTGCATGTTATGCCAAAAGTACAAGAAATTACATTGGAATCGTCAAAAATATACACAAAATTTAAAATACTTAATCAAAAATAGAAATAAGAAGCCAGGGTAACAATCACAATGCAGAACTAAGGAGTTATCACCGTTAAGGATCGTCTTAAAAAAACATACAACAAAATAGCTATTAAAAAAAATAACATTGTCAAAACATGAGATAAGTATAATAATAACAACAACACATATAAAATGAAAACATTTCAAATAATTTATGTACTATCAGCCCATTGGAACCCTGACCCACCATAGAACGGTGTCACAGTGACATTATAAAACAATTATTTTGACAGATCTTATGACTTAAATCATAACGTCACTGTGACAGAGTTCTATAGTGAGTCAGGGTTCCAATGGGCTGATAAACTCTTTAACTGAGTATGATAGATTTTCCAATAAAAGGTTTTTCAGCCGGCGTCCAAAGTATCTTCCGTAAGTATTATTTATCTAATAATAACTTGTTTGCCAACGCCACTAACTTAATTGCATCTATCGTCTTCAATAAGTCATGATAATACTAACTTCGTTAGATGGAATTTAAGATATGGGGGCTGAGGTTAAGGACCCCTGATATGCGAAACAGGAAGTATTCATTCTAATACAGTGGTTATAGTTCCTATACACTTGACCGTCTGCATTCTTATGCACTAAATATATCTATGCGGAATCAGCTCTCGGCGTCTGTATTACCGAACCTATACGACTTGGGGACCTTTAAAAAACGAGCCTACTCTTTTCTCAAAGGCCGGCAGCGCACCTGCGATTCCTCTGGTGCTGCGGGTGTTTATGGGTCGCGATGATCACTTACCATCATGACTCGCTTGTTAGTCTGCCTTCTTTAAAATAAATAAATAAATATCAGGGGACGAACTCTCACAATTGATCTACTCCTAAACTAAGCTCTCGGCTTGTATGTACTATGGGCACTAAACAACGATAAACTTGCTTCTATAGACACTTAAATACAAAGAAAACATCCAAGAATCAGGATCAAGTATTTGCGGTCGTCTCACCAATATCTGACCTTACCGGGATTTGAGCAAGGGACCGCTAGCTTCGAAGGCAGGGTGCCCTGCCCAGTTCCACTTGAGGGTGGCAGCTGTTGAAGCTACGTCAGCCATTTGAGTTTAGAATAACTTACAGCGTATTTTAAAAATAGAAAATCGTACTTATTTTTAATGTGTATTATTTTAACCAATATTGCACTAAGCCAAAATAAAACTATGCTGTGTGGAAGGACCATTTTGGCAGTAAAAACTTATGAGAATTCGTTCGGTAGTTCCCACTGTTAAATAAGCGTGCATGCATTTTTTTTTCTGAACGTATTTTTTCGCAATTTAAACGTTCGTTCGCGAAAAAATATACACTGCACAGAAAAAATGTAAAGAACGTCATGATCGTAGAACAACGGCGGTTTTGCAAAATTTCGACAATTTGATCGATTACGAAATTATGACATTAAATACTGTCTTAATTCTTTAAACTACCGAACTGTAAAGTTGACAATTTGCAGATCCGTCATTGTTCTACGATCATGACGAGAATATCCATTATACATTTAGTACCACCCGACAGCTATAGATGGCGTTACTTGTATCGCGTTTAAATGATGTTATAAGTCGATTGGCAGAAAATTCGAAGTGTAAATACTTATGAAACAGGTTTTTTAACGGCGCATATACTAAGCTACATGATATTTTGACATACCTTTTAAAAAAATGCCGACATTTATCTAGTACCCTCTGACAACTACAGATGGCGTTACTTGTATCGGTTTTAGGGTTTAGATAATATGATGGCTGAAAGATCGAAGTAGAAATTATGAAAGGTTTTTTTACCAAGACCTCTAAGCTATTTGATAATCACAATTTACAATCTTTGGCGTTGTTGCTACGGTATTTTCCCCGCAGACTTAATCATTATAAACGAAATGATTGGATAATTATCAATCAATAATCAGTAGCACAGGTATCTAATTGACAACTAAAGACAGATAACTTTCTGGCTCTTCAATTTGCGATAATTTTAATTGCTATAAATTAGTTGCGTACCTATTTATAAACAAAACAATAATTACTGTTGGTCAATTTGCCAAGTAAAGGTGTATTCGTGTACCTAATATTTCAGCCAAAACATACGGTAAACAGTTTGGTCATATAAGTATACTCATAAGGCCCACGTGAAATTTCGTTAGTTCGACAAAGAATCTTGTGCCGTTCAAGTAAAGTCAAAAGTCACTTTGACAAATTTTCTAAATTTAGGACGTTGGGCCTGACGACGATTAATTATAATTACCTATAGTGTTTACAAAATTCCAACGCAGTCCGTACTCTGAATTAGGTATATCAGCAAAATTATCAAAAATTATATATTCATTGTTCTAGGTCAACGGAAAATACACTATAAATTTTGATTCCCTTGAGTGTCGAAATATATGTTTTTTGCGGCATAAACGGCCGTGTCTTTTTTTTACGTTAATTTAGAAGTTTAATTTTTTCACAGCTTCCGTTACCTAATTGTAGACTTGAGTATATGGCTTCAATTTCAAGTTGAAACCTCCACGCATACCGGAGATAAAGGTTCTTGACAGACAGATAGACAGACGGACAACAAAGTGACCCTATACGGGCTCCGTTATTTCCTTTAGGGGTACGGAACCCTAAAATCAATCTCCGTCCATTTCGGTTGCATACGTACTTATTGTAATTCCAAGGGTCGACACGTGAAAACCATGCAAACTATAAGAATAAATATTCGTAGTCTTAATGGTAGGTCGTAATAAAATTAATTTTCAATTGTTTTCAATTTGTATAGTTATTTATTATTACAGAAATACATTTTGCTTGAGTTTAGCTGAACAACTTTGGGGACAGCTAACGCCATCTATGATAAAGAAAGTTAAACCATGATCTTCCTTTCTTTCGCATAGCTATGGTCCATCATAATTCATACATAACATAACATAATATTCACTTTTTTATGCTGAATCTAAATCTAAAAGGCTTTGAATTTTCGTTTTTTTTTAAAAGCTATTGAGGGTTAAATAACAAATGTATAATCATCTCAAACATAATCTCAAAAGACACATACTTACTTATTGAAAACAATGTACTTACTTAAAATTTATTTTACTAACATTATATTAATTTTCATTGTTGTTGAAAAAGTAACTAACTTACGAAATAAATATCTAATTTGGTTTACACAATGTTCTTTAATTATGACAATTGGGGTAAATTAAATTGGTTAGTAGGTAGTACCCCGTATATTTACCTAAAAATACAAATGTGTTATATTCATGTTTATCTCATTTATAGACATATACGTACGTCAGTTAAATGAGTCATCGATTCTAAAATAAAATATAATCGGTTAATCTGCAAAATAATAATCTCTAACGTCCGGTTCCTATATTCAATCCGAGGACAGATAGGCTTACTTCGGATTAAAATTTGACACATTTTGTATGGGCAAATGTCAAATTTTAACCCGAGGTAAGCCTTATCTATCCTCGGATTGAATATAGGAACCCGACATAAGTTGTTACCATAACCATTTGTTACGTAGTAACTAAATAGATACGATAGACATTTTCACTACTCTGTTCATCTGGCCCATTAGCTCAGTTGGTTAGAGCGTCGTGCTAATAACGCGAAGGTCGCGGGTTCGATCCCCTCATGGGCCAAGTTTACTTTTTGTTTTTTTTGTTTTTTTGTGTAATTTTAAAGAAAATTAACCACTAACAGCACTGACAATTCATTTCTTTCAATCCTTTAAAATCTTACTTATATTTAGCAGAATAGTAACTCCTACTTAGAGTGCTAAGCATATCTTTCACAAAACTGTCCCCAGTTGAAAATCCAACTCCAAAACTGATTGCCTAAATACCAAAATATACATACATACATACATACATTAAATCACGCCTGTTTCCCAGAGGAGTAGGCAGAGACCACTTATTTCCACCTGAATGTTAAAAATATTTACTTATTAAGATTCTCAATACAGGGTGGCCCATTTAGATCGGTCAGTATGGGCAAGTCTGTAACTATAAGAAATACAAAGATATGTTCTTATGAACCATGTCATCGATTTTAGTGACAAGAAAAACTGCATACATAGTTTAAAAAAATATACACGCGGTTCGGGAATCGAACCCGGTCGTATTGAAAAATAAAACTTACAAGTCTATTTGGATATCGATTGTGTAGATCATAATCAATGAATGTTACTTTGAAACATGCTGTCTAAAAATAATAAAAAGCATTGTAGGTATTTAATATCCTTTAAATTCATCACCTAAAGATACAAAACGCAATAGTAAAATCGTTACCTAAACGAGTTGAATATCGCATTTAAAAAAATGATTACGACTTTACTTAAATACACGTGTAAGGTGCTTTGCACCGAACACTGAGTTTAACTTATCGATACTGTAATTGACAAGGACAGTATATGGCTAAATAAATACAATTATGGCATTGACATTCATAAAAGAAAGTTGTCCACATTTGTCTTTTTTAGTAAATGAGATGTGAAAAAAAAATTATGCTGCCGTGGTCCGTATTTTGATTAAGATTTCTGTATTTAAATTTAATCATTTTACCGCTTTTTTTATTTGTACCAGTTAAGAAATACCTAAACAAACACCTGCAAAATTAAAGCACAGCAACCTGTGTGTAAAATTTCGTCATTTTGACGTCATCGGCATGAAAAGTTCGACCCTGGTCATTATATACTAGAATATACAAATACAAATACAAAATAATTTATTAGACAAAAAACAACATTGTACATAAGCGTAGATGTCCGTCAGAGACCAAACTAGGCTGAGCCTGTATCTTGGCCATCTGCGAGTGCGGTTTACAAAATAGCTGAAGTAACAAATCTTTATATTAAGAAACTACGAGTTATTATTTTTGGTTAAATACGAGCTATAGTTACAAATTCAAACATGTAGGTATGTGTGCTAAGTGCAGTAGTGTGTGTGTGTGTGTGTGTGTATTTGTTCGCGTGTCTGTGTGTGTGTTCGCGTTTGTGTGTGTGTGTGTGTGTGTATTTGTGTGGGAGTTTATTTTATCTTAGTGGCTTTAATGATGTCTTCAGTTTCACTGTAGCTCTGTGTGATTAACCATATTTTCACTATTCTCAGTGCTTTGGTAGCTGCGAGACGTTTTATGTTGCAGTAGTTGCAGATATAGAATCGACTGTCCTGCGCGCGGCAACGTGGGTCTACAGGACACGCGTCAACGAGCCTTTCTACGGCTCCGGCCGTACCGTGGCGATGTGGCCAAGCCCCTATTATAGACGGACAGCATTCCGCTTGCAGGACTGCACGCCAACTGCAAGCAGACTGCGCGTTGATTTGCAATTATGATGCAGTTACGTCGACTGCTGCAGAACTGCCGTCGGACGGCCATTGTACCTACAGCTGGTCTGTAGTTCAATTGCTGTCCGTCAGTGCATTAAGACTGTAGTGTTGAGATAGCAAATGTCTGTTAGTCTTAGATCCCGCGTACCATGTTCTAGTCGGTAAAAGTATAGGTACTGCTAATGAAACGTTGGAGTATCGTTTTTAAATCGACCGCCATCACTATCACATTAATAAGAGATATTGTCGCACTGCTAGATCAAAACAGTAGTAACTCAAAATACAACTGTATTTCAAAATCAACTACAATGAACTGGAAACATAACTATAGGCTATTCGCGTTAAGAAAATAGTGACTCATCGGCTTAGCCACGCCCTTTGACCAATTAGATCACAGTAAATTAGAAAGCCACCAATGAATACACCTTTACTTTGCAGTTGCACTGATGAGTCACTATTTTCTTAACGCGAATAGCCTATAGTTATGTTTCCAGTTCATTGTAGGTAGTTGATTTTGAAATACAGTTGTATTTTGAGTTACTACTGTTTTGATCTAGCAGTGCGTTGTAACGTTGGCAATACGATAACATGTCGAAAGCGATATAGTTTTACCGATTATAATAGAGACCCAGGTGGCATGTGTGAAGGCAAACGTCTTCGTAACTAAAAAAAGCGTAATTCCATACGCGGCAGTTCTTTAAGCCTACCTATATTTAATACTAGCGACCCGCCCGCGGCTTCGCCCGCGTGGAATGTATTATACATATAAACCTTCCTTAAGAATCACTCTATCTATTAAAAAAAACCGCATCAAAATCCGTTGCGTAGTTTTAAAGATTTAAGCATACATAGGGACAGACAGCGCCAGCGACTTTGTTTTATACTATGTAGTGATTATTTTAGGCTATTAGTGATTATTATTTCCTAATCGCATATTCACGAATCTACGATCAAATATGGTTTTAACCGCTATTTGAAAACCCGTGACATATTCATTAGAAAACCTTAGCACTATTACGAATAAGGTCGAATTTACTTATGGCGAGTTACAGAAGGCTGTATAAAGTGTACGTTATTGAAATTAATATTGAGTAGTGATAGAGTTAGAGTTGAATTTCGCTTGATATGAGATGAAAATGTGTGAATCAACAATACCAACAAATTCAACTAGTCAGCGAACAATGTGAACTGCATAAAAATAAACCATTATAAAGAGACCCATCGTACGTCTATAATCACCAACAACTTACTTAGCTTAAGGTCAAGTTGCGGGTCTTTTGTTTGGTCTAGTAACCTTGCACGCAAATCGCTAACCAGTTTCAACTGGTTTTGTTTGTCGAATCAACTTCTAGCTATCCTTGACTTTGACACTAGTTTTTTTCTTCAGGAAATAAATTATGCGCGTTTATGCATTCCGTTATTTTTATTTGCAAGGTCACGTTGTTTTAAAGTTTATGTTTTGGTTCGTTCAAGGATTTACTGATAATTGGACCTCTTGCGGGTTTTTATCACCATTGATTACTGTAAACAGGCCATAAAGACGTTCATATAAATAAACTTCCAAAAATATGTAATCACGACTCTGCTGCAAGGAAATAAGGTTATATATATTTCTGAAACCTTTTTAATGTATTTTTGTATATTGAAATAGGAATAGCTAAATATTTAATTGCATGCATTAGGTCCCTATTGAATTATAAAAAAAAAAACAAATAATGCAATTTTGCATTTATTATTATAACAATACAATATCCCATTTACACTATCTTACAATAATCAATTGCATGCAGCAAGAAGATGCACTTTTAAAGCGAATAATATACAGTAAGTAAAGTATATAAACAACAAGATGATCATATAAAGTCTGTCTGTAAATCTAAATAAAGTAGATGAACCTAAAAGATGCTTGAAGTATGCTCCGTCCTAATCTGTCATTATGAGATTTGAATTGGACAGAAAGGGACAAAGAATACACTAAAATAGGTTTGTGGTACCCTGCTATACAAAACAGCAGCATCACAAAGAAAACTCCCGTAGCAATCACAACTAGAGAGGATTGAATCTATGTACTTTGACAATCGAATCTGAGATGTTGTTTCTTGGCTTATGTTATGACTAGTAATGGGCGGCTTGTAAGTTTCAAAAGTGAAACTTTCACTTAAATTCCTGCAATATTCTGAAAGTTTCATAAGTGAAACTTTCACCTAAAATTTCATGTAATATTCTTAGTTACCAAAGTGAAATCGTTAAATTTCTGAAAATTACTTAAGTTTTGTAATGCAACGTAAGTAAAGGAAACTTTTCATGAAATTTAAATGAAATTTACTTGTGTCAGAATCATTTCCATCTAATTATGTAACTTTCAGAAGTTGTAATTTTCGCAGTTAAGGAAAGTTTTGTAATGTTTCAGAAATCGCCCATCACTACTTATGACTATGAGGGCAATATAACATCTAATAGTTATACACCGAGGGGATAAAGCACTGTTTTATGTCACGAGCGCGATATTGAATCCTGAGCCAATGAGGTTCTAGATTTGTTACGAATTAATTCCTGAACGAAGTAAGTGAATTAAAACGGAATCCTGAGTGCAGCGAGGGATTCAAACTCGCCCAAGACGAAAACAGCTTTATCCCAAAGGAGAATACTCTACTTTTGTCACCTTTTCTTTGTTTTGCGTATATGGCTTGTAGAGGCCAATTCAATTTTCACATAAGTTATTTTTGCTGTAGGTTTCTATAGAACAATTTTTCAAACCGATTAGCTGATAAAAATGAGAAAGTGACAAAGCATACTTTAACTAAAATAGGTTTGTAGTGAGTTTATGAATAAGGAAGTATATCCATGCCCTTTTTACACTCCATGAACATCCAAAATGCACCACATCTCATAAAGCCTACTTGAATATACAGTCAGTAAAAAATGGATTATTATACAATTATCAATTACGGCGCGTAGCTTTAATCAAGCTTTGCTTGTGCACTCAATGTCTTACAAGTACCTATAATAAGCAAAAACAGTTTTTACAAACTTCCGAGTATACCCCCGCGTCATTTGATAAAATTACCACACCAATGTCGTGAATATTCGATCAATGTACAGTCCGTGAACGCAGGTGCTTCGGGTTTGTTCTCTCTCATTAGTTTTAGAGACAAGTACAAACTCGAAGCCTTTTCTAAGAACCATCGCATACTCGATTACGGATCTCTAAACTTATTTTTATAACGCTTCCTTTGTGTCAATGAAAAATATCTACGCCCCCAGTTAACCAAGTAAAACACTGGATGTTTATTTTATAACATTCGTTTTGTACACCCGCATTTAACAAATAAACATTTTGACTAGCTTTTGCCCGCGACTTAGTCCGCGTAGATTTTAATAATCGTTCCCTTAATCCAGGATATAAACAATTTCCATCGCAAGCGACGGTAGTCTTAGTGCTGATTACTTACCTCGTGACTAGTTCCTACCTATGAAATAAAGTCATATTTCAATAGAGTATTGGTTACATTGACATGAATTAATTCAATCCAATATTTGTATAGAAGGGTAATTTTTTAAATTTAAGTACGCGCCCCCCTTTGTATCTCTTTGAAACCTCCAGCTCCTCCTCCTCCGTGAGCTCCACACTCTGAAACCTATTTAGCTAACTTCAGCTACTGTATTGATCCATCGAGCGTCGATAATTAATCACCATGGTCTATTGGTGTGGCAATACTGTAACATTTTTATAACGAAGCAGATCTAACAAATAATTACAACTAAATATTATACAGAATATACAACATAGTGCTATTGATAAAAAATGCTAACTTCTTTGTAACATGGTTGCCAATTGCATGGATGGTTTCGAATAACGTGATATCAAATATAAAATCCATGTATTTCGGTCACGACAACGAACTCAACTAAATTTTAGTTATCACAGAATCCTAGGTTAATTATTGTTTTGTCAGTACAAAAATATATCTTCTATAACTTTTGGTAGAACCATGAAGTGTACTTATAGGAAATATTGTGGCAATCTTTAGGTACATGATTAGACCCCGCTATCGGAGGTGCAAAATGGTAGCTGTCAAGTTCTTAGGGATGGGTAAAAAATATTTTTAAATACTAGCTATAAGTTGATAATTTTTCTTTGAAATAATGAGAGTCAACGTGTTTATTTTATAAAACAGGACTATAATAATTACAAAATGAATGTGTTAAACATTTTTCATTTTTATAAATAAAATTCTTCAATATTTCATCATTACTAACAAATTATCGTTATGTTCAAAGCACGAACCATTCATATATAATAGGGATGCATCGATACGCCTTTTCGCCGATACGATACCGATACCGATACTCTTATAAAAATATCGGCGATACCGATACCGATACCGATACGCTTTTTGTGAATTCAAAAATGAAGGCATAATAAATAAATCACAAGACAGATTTATTTTTATTAATATAAGAAGTAGATACATAGGTTAATATTAGATAATTAAAAAATTTAGTAATTAAAATTAACATTGATAACATTTTTGTTTAAAAAACAAAGTAATCTTAAATTTTTCGGAGAAAGGCGATTTCGCAAGTCTGTTTGAATAAGACCTGCTGCTGTTTACACTACATTTTTAATTAAAAAGTATCGTTGAATCGGTCATAAAAATATCGTCGATACCGATATATCGGCTAACCCGAAGTATCGCCGATATATCGGTATCGGTATCGGTATCGGATGCATCGCTAATATATAAATTAAAAATTAAATAATTAATAAATGTCTCTTAAAGGGATATCGTATTGTCAACGAACGATCAGTTTTTTTTCAGTTTCTCTGCAATAATCTAGTGCAGTCACGATTAATTCATGCAACAATAAACCCAGTATATCTGAGCCCTATTTATTTTTATTTACATTTCTGATGACAATGATTATCATGGATTCCAAAAAAAACATGTTAAATTGTAGTCTAAAAAATGGTATAAGTAGGTACATATATAAAACTAATTGTACAGAAAAAGTAAGAATATCGATATCGACATCATGAATATTTTTACCCATCCCTAAGAACTTGACAGCTACCATTTTGCACCTCCGATAGCGGGGTCTATACATGATATAAAAAAAATCGCTTCTCGCCGTCTGTCCCTCTGTATGTACGCTTATATCTTTTAAAATACTCAACGGATTTTAATGAGGTTTTCATCACTACATAGAGAGATTCAAGAGGGAGGTTTTTATGTATAATAAATTCTGGTTTATGTACTATTTGTATAGAAAACTCACATAAACGCAGCAAAGCTAGTGTAGTATAAAAGCCAATGTGATTAATATTTTTTAATAATACTTTCAATACCAATCGCGCGTCAATTTTTTTTTAATCACGTGCTACAAAATTTTAAATCGTTCCTATTTTCAATCAACCGAAACTTCCGGCTTTCATTGTTTTAACTTACTGAATTTAAAGTCTAGTCTTAAGATATAGCGTTCAGTTGTCTATGACAAGCCAGCGATGTGTTGTATTCTCAATCTGCTGCTGTAATAATGGCGTCCGGACTCGAAGTTTGACTTCTATCGAACCGCCGGCCGGCCGTCGTCCATCCATTAGCTAGAATAAATAAACAATAATAATCTTAAACACTTACCAAATTGTTTCGTTTATTGAAACAATGGATAACGACACGTATACTTTTAAATACAAACATACTAATCGTATACGCAAGGGCAAACCAATATAGGATGAAAATTGAAGAGACAGTGCATACTAAAAACATCAAATATAATATTCATCTAGAATTGACCACATACTCGTAGAAATATTTGATTCACTGTGTTCGTTAAGACACTCTAAAATAATATTTGCGATCATAAAATTAATACAGAATAGTTTCATGTTTTATAAAACTTCAAATTTAAATTTTAACCTATTAAAATCTGAAAATTGGGCTCCTTGCTCTAATACAGAAGTTTTCGTACCAAAGTGGCCAGCTTCTGTCTAACCATTGCTTTAGAGGTTGCAATGAATTCAAATTGTAGTTTTCGCTGCAACTAACGCCATCTAGAGCATGTGCGATAAAGCTTTTCGCCGAATCGCAGAGAAATGCAACCCCAAAACTGAATTTACGCTACGTAGTTCAAAGAATTTCCACTAGATGGCGTTGAACTTTCAAAACCTATACAAGTCGTCTGTTAGGCAGGGACCGGAAAACCCCTTCTTTTGATTAACCCTATCAATAGGCTTAGCCTATCATTCGGTTAGCCAATCGATGTGCTTAGCTATGATTGAGTCACCTTAACGTTAGGGCGAACCCCTTTGAAGTAATTAACCGCATCCAAAGAGCTTACCCGGTTCATTAGGGTTTCGGTAGTTTAATATTTAAGCGCTTAGCATTGACTGTGTATTACCCCATCGATCGCCTCTCTCTTTTTTGCGTATTCGGGCGCACTCTAGCCGTCTCGCTTAAGCGGCTACTGCCTGCCGCCACCCTATCAATTGTTAGGTAATTCAATAATACGTCTAAACTCTTGCGCATAGAGGTTAAACCAGCTTGAATAAGGTGACAGACAATAGGGTATTGGAATAGGCTTAGCGCTTAGTCGAATTAACCGTATCGTTGGGTTGCCCTTTCTTTGAGCTAAGTCGACGATAAGCTAAGCGCATCCTTGTGGTTTGTAACAACAAGTCTATCAAAAAGCATATCAAAAACCCCTTTCGCGCTAAGCGGTTCCGGTCCCTGCTGTTAGGTCTCGACAAACAAAACCGACAGTAACCTTTTATTATTTTTTCTTAATTAAAAGACATACTTTAGAATCTATAGTTCAGTCAATCTAGGATGATCCTTGTGACAGTTCAATTTATACACGTATTACACCTTGTTTTTTTGATTTTTCATAAATACTACATTGATTGAACCTTGCGATATCGTTCAATAACTTAAATAACTAATCAATCGCATATATTTAAATACCTTGATTGTGAGTATAGTAAGTGGTTGAAATTACGAAACTGTCAGAGGAATCATCCAAATTGGCAGAGTTATAGGGAAAACTATAGTAGTGTCAATTGAAATTGACAAAAATGTAAACAAAATCAGTACTGTTTGACACATAACCTCATATAATCATTAAGGGTGTTTTTATTTAAAGCAACACGAGCGCTCATACCATCTGATGGTATGTGTGACCGAGACCTACACACTTGAATGCTCAAGGTTATAATCTCAATACTGCATTCCTAAGACTTCAAATGCGTTGCCCGAGGAATAAGATTCACCGATTGTCTTATCCCACCGGAACACAACAATGCGAACACTGCAGTTTGGCGGAGGATGAAATAATAAGATATAATGAAAAACAAAGTAACGATAGTAATTAGTTTTGTAACAATAGTTATCAAATCTTAAAACTTAATATGGAAGTAATGATCAAGTGTATATAAATCATGGCAAACACCTCAATTGATATTTAAAAGTACGTGATTGTCGACTTACTGCCGCACTCAGAGACGTCAATTAAATGTAATGCTTGCTTAAAGTTTCTGCTGTCACTTTCTTTGCTATAGCAATAGAATAAGACAACACGTCACGAAACAAGAATTAAATTTAATTGACGTCTCTAAGTGTGGCAGTAAGTGCCAATTTCATCAATGTTAAATGTTAATCGACAGTTAGTTCATACATTTTGACAGCTGTTAACATTCGTTAAGTTGTTGGTGAAATTCGACAATGGCAGGAAAGTAGTACCGGTTTTCGACCACTCTAAATTTTAACTAATATGTAAAATGTGTAATATGTAATGTACACAACAAAATTATTTTCATATTTTATCTTATTATAATCTTCAGTCTTAACTGTTTAGGAATATTCTTTTTAATATTACAGTATTTTTGATACTCATTTCAACCTTAAATGGCCGAAAATTTGCATGTGGCCACAAACGGCACTTGTACCCTAAACTGGTTAGTTTTGTTTTGTTTACATCTTCGCCTACTAGAAATGCCACGAAGTATAGTATACTTTTTTTTTTTATTGCATGGGAAGGCAAACGAGCACACAGGCCACCTGATGGTAAGTGGAAACTGTGACCCATAGACATTCGCATTCACAAGACTGCAAATGCGTTGCCAACCCTGAGGACTAAGATGGAATGCCTCTATGCTAGTCATTTCACCGGCTGTCTTATCCCCAAACCGGAACACAACAATGCGAACACTGCTGCTTGGCTGTAGGTTAATGGATAAGATGGTGGTACCAACCCGGACGGACCCTGCACAAGGTCCTCCCACAAGTAAATACTACTAATATTAAAATACTAACCGGGAAAGCCTCGTGGATGGTGACGCGCGACTCGAGCGGCGCCAGCTTGACCGTGGCCGAGCCGAGCAGCGCGTCCCGCGAGAACCAGCCGCTGCAACAGAGCACGCTGTGAGCGCCGCACGGCCAGGCACTGCGCCCAATACTTAATTTCAGGCGCGAGTTAAGAACATCGGTGGCCTAGTGGCTTTGGGGGTCGACTCGTGATCGTAAGGTACCGAGATCAAACCCCCGCGGTCAACATTTATTAGATTAATCGATGCTCTTACGGTGAAGGAAAAACATCGTGAGGAAGCCTCCACATTCGAACAGCTGAGTGTGAGTAAGAGAGTGTAAGAGAAGAGAGAGGGTATTTTGCACAAGGGAATAAAGATAAGACGCGGGTTTAACAATGAGCGTTCAGGTTCACTATAATATTCAAAAATCTGCATTATATACATTCATGAAATCACGCCAGTTTCCCAGAGGGGTAGGCAGAGACCTCTTCTTTCCACTTGCTACGATCTTGACAAATTTATTTCGCTTCTTCAACATTCATACATCGAGTCATGCACGCACGTCGGTTTCGGGTACGATTCGGCCCTTTTCCAGTATTTCTCCGATTTGATTCGAAAAAGTACGCCTAGGGCGGCCCCTTCCGACCCTTCCACTCTCTTTCGATCTGTGTATCTCTTTTGTCAATCTTCTTTCATCCATCCTTTCCAAATGACCGAACCATTGAAGCATGCCCTTTTCAATCGTAGTCACTACGTCTTCTTTTATTCCACATTTCTTTTTGTTTTTTTCATTTCTTACTCTATCAATCAGTTTCACACCACACATACTACCCAAAGAGCGCATCTCAACTGCATTTACACGACTTACATGCTTGTTCTGCCACACCCAACATTCACTACCATACATCATGTCTCTATATTTTAAATAAATATATGGTGCCGCGACCAGGATGACTCACCCTCTAGAGTACACCTCGAACTTGACCCCGTGCCGTTTGAAGACGCGCTGGCATGCGCGCGCGCTGCGATGGATGCCGAGGGAAAACACCGCGTCATACGAGGGGTTGTTGGTATCCTTCACTTGAGACGTGCGGTCGGATACGGGGGCGTCCTGAAAATATCATCAAATCACAATTTTTGGGACGATAGAAGATAGTATGTATGTATGTATGTAAACTCTTTATTGCACAAAAATATAAAGTAAAAAGTAAATATAGTAAAAGTAGTATAGTATGTAGTGTAAAGTAAATATATATATATATAGTCTACTCCTTTAGATCCTTTTTTAAATAATCTTATACAATTAGGGACTTTGATCAAACTGGATCATGGCAACCCTATTGACAAAAATATAAAACATACGAATAAACACAAAGTCCATTTTGACTTTAAAAGTTCGATGTTCAATGTATTCAAATTGTGTTGAACAAATAATCCTTCCCTCTTGGTTTGAGTCTGGACAATTCTCCTTTAAGCATAGAACGCAGTGATTATCATAGAAATGAGGCCACGATTCATCGAATATCGATTTCTTTTAACTAATATGGTCCATATTGTAGAAACATTCACCACGATTACGTTTTAAAAATCAAACAAGTTAAACCAAGACTTTAATAACTAAACTTACTTGTGGGTACGGGAATTCAAACTTCACATAAGTGTCGACCTCCTTAGGATTAGGCACGTTGTAAGCGATGCCCCGCACTATTGTGAGCTCTAGGTCGTTCTCGTTAAGATCCGTATTGCACTGTACTACTGCGAACTGTCGAGCCTCGTAGTGAAACTTGGGAGGGGTTTGATTTAAACTGAAAAGAGAAGAGAATTATTTTAATGAAGTTTTTAAGCCAAGAGTTCGCTTAGCTCGCATATCGTGGCCGCAATAAAATCCAACACTTTTCCCTCGAATCGCTCGTCGTTGCACCTCACTTTTAAACACGTCACGTGAAATTGTGAACAATATATTAAGTTACATAATGTCCACAAGTTGTTTTTAAAATGCAACCGAGGAAATGAGCACCTGATGGAGGAAAGGAGAACATTCATAGTCCTGAGCGAAGACAGCGGGGGGACCTTCATTTTATAGTCTCATAGTACGGGGAACAAGAGAACCCTGGAAACGGATTGTAGTCGATTTGAACAGCCAACCAGCTTATCGACCCGGTTCATCTCCGCGATGTTGCGCATGGCCCGGTTGTGGTCTCGGTTGGGCTGGCACAGCTTCAGCTGGCTCTTGAGCTGCTGGTGAATCCGTGAGATGACTATAATACAACAAACCAAGCTCTCTCACCTCTTCGCCACCACAACAAGGTCCAGGTCCTGCTTGACCCTCACGGCCAGGTTCTCGAACCGGTTCATCTCGGCGATGTTCCCCATGGCCCGGTTGTGGTCCCGGTTGGCCTGACACAGCTTCAGCTGACTCATGAGCTGCTGGTGTATCCGCGAGATGACGTCATCGTCGGAGCCGGTGGTGGACACGTCGTCGGGTGGGGTGCAGTCTTCGGCTGTTACTACGTCGAAACTGCGAAGAAAATGGACCTTATTACAATGCAATAAGGTGGAAGAGTGGATAAATATCTTTGTAGTTGACTGTACATAGTATATAGTTTAGTAATAAACCAAGCAACTAGAACAACAAATCGAGCCTCTATTCTGCTGGACAATAAAATAACCATATTACCTTTGGCGTGGTTTTGACAGCTCTTATTTATCCGACAGTAATGGCGGCTGAGATAAAAACTATACCAGAAGAAGTCAATTGCAATATGGTTTTACCAAAGTAGCATAAAGGCCCTGTTTAATATCGAAATGTACTTAAAAGTGCAAGAATTGTGTTTTGGTGTCGTTAAGGTCAAACGACAAGATAAGATCAAGATAAATAAAAGGGAGGGCTACGATATTGGGATATGGAAGGTTGACCTTTCACTCTCCAAATACATAGAAAATTTTGAAAAACTATAGAGCTTGCTCTATGACCAGCTATTCAGTTTGTGTTACCTCTTTTCTCGTGGCATTGTACGTTGTGTATCATAAAAATAGTGCTTACGTATGCTCAATTTGTTTCTTGGTCTGTGGGGGCACTGGGAGTGATTTTAAGTCGACTGCAAGTCCGCCTTTGGCGGCGTCTATCACTGCGTCGAAACCTTTCGCCGCGCGGAGATACTCCCTGGCTTGCTCAATGTTACCTGTTGAAATAACAACAATAAGAAACTAACTAAGATGTAGTGACTAAAATTGAAAAGGGCATGCTTCGATGGTTCGGTCATTTGGAAAGGATGGATGAAAGAAGATTGACGAAAGAGATATACAGATCGAAAGGGAGTGGAAGGGTCGGAAGGGGCCGCCCTTGGCGAATCGAATCGGAGAAATTCTGGAAAAGGGCCGAATCCGTACCCGAAACCGACGTGCGTGCATGACTCGATGTATGAATGTGGAAGAAGCGAAATAAATTTGTCAAGATCGTAGCAAGTGGAAAGAAGTGGTCTCTGCCTACCCCTCTGGGAAACAGGCGTGATTTAATGAATGAATGAAATAAACTAACTTTGACTGACTCTCTTATACTTACAATACAGGTTTCATAATAGAGTACACACGCTACAGGAGCATTGCCTTATACATTAAATTCAGTGCTAAAAATAGTGGCATAAAACTTGAGTCTCTAAAATAGAAATACCTGTTACTTGTATTTTTACATTACAAGCACAGATGCGACTACATTCGACATGGGTGCACCATTTACACAATGTCTTTCGCAGCCCAAACACATTTTACATAAGCATGACATGCAATTTGAGATTCTGTAGTAACAGATTAAACTTCACAACCATAGATTTAACCATATTTTAACTAGCTAGGTTTATTGTGTATCTACCTGTCAATGTCTTTATGTGTGAAATGTAAGACTCACCAGCCTTCTTAGCCTTGAGCGCGGCTTCCCTGAACTCCTTCTGCCGGTGCAGTAAGAGCGCTAATTGCTTGTCGTAGCGGGTGGCCTTGTGCGCCGACGCGGCGGGCGGCGCGGGGGAGGGCGCGGGCGCGGGCGCGGCAGCGGGAGCGGCAGCGGGAGCGGGGTGAGACTGGAAACAGATTATTTATTCAATTATAGGTCTTAAGCGGAGCGAGAAGGGTTGCGGGATTAAATTCATATTTCCCAAAGTCGTGGTTTCTTAGTGGTAACCCATCATTTTATCAAACGATTTTTCTGCTGACACCATGATATTTTCAGGATTACTTAAACATTCATTACAAAGGTTAGGTTACGTTACAATAGATAATCCTTGTGACTACCAAATTATGCGTAACGCTAATGAAACGTTCGTTGAAAGATGTTTGATGTATTTTCCTGAATTAAATTTTCCGTGTTGTCGCTTCTCGTTATTTTATCGTCGCATTTTTCCCATTCCGGAAATTTATTTGATAGTATCAAAGTTATTTCTGAGCGATTTGAACATTCGAGCCTGCTGGAAAATCATAATGTAGGCCTACCTACCTGTATGTACAAATACGAAATTTTACAATAAAAATAAATCCGGATAGGACAATATACAAATTACAGAGAGTTATGGGTCTATTTCTTTTGGAAAAAATATTTTTGATCGAACGCATAATTTCCCTAAGTTTTATTTGCCAAATGGTTGTTTTCCGTCGTAGTTGATTTATGTTTTTTGTACTCATAAACTATCCTGGATATAAAACAAAAATAATATAAAATGATTTTAGGGAAATGAAAATTTGGTAAATGATACATTTGACCAAAAATATTTTGGCCTAACGACAGACTCCCGGTTATGACCTGAACGAATGGAGTCGTGTAATTACAATGCTGTTATCAGTAGGAATAGGCGCGTAGCCAGCGATAGGCGGTAGTTCGTCGACGGCCACTGGCCTCCCGGCCGCGTGCTGCCGGATGGCGTCCTGGTACTGCTTCACGATGCGCCCCATGCGTCGCGCCTTTGAAGAGTTGCCCTGCTCTTTGGCTTTCGCTTCTTGATCCTGCAAGACGAAGAAATAACGACTTAATTTTGAATATGAACATACTCCTTTTTGGGCAGACAGGGCGTTTCACAAAAAGCCCGGCTGGCTGTTCACAATGGAGTTCTGGCACCTACCCTGATGTATGGTAGTGAATGTTGGGTGTGGCAGGATGAGCATGTCGTGTAAATGCAGTTGAAATGCGCTCTTTGCGTAGTAGTTTAGTAGTTTGAAACTGATTGATAGAGTAAGAAATGTGGAATAAAAGAAGATGTAGTGACTAAGATTGAAAAGGGCATGCTTCGATGGGTCGGTCATTTGGAAATAATGGATGAAAGAAGATTGATGAAAGAGATATACAGATCGAAAGTTCGGAAGGGGCCGACCTAGGCGTACTTTTTCGAATCAAATCGGAGAAATACTGGAAAAGGGCCGAATGTTAAGTACCCGAAACTGACGTGCGTGCATGACTCGATGTATGAATGTGGAAGAAGCGAAATAAATTTGTCAAGATCGTAGCAAGTGGAAAGAAGTGGTCTCTGCCTACCCCTCTGGGAAACAGGCGTGATTTAATATATGTATGTATGTACGTATGAAAATGAACTGGCCAGTCCTCAGAAAAATAAAAAAAATAAAAAAAAAAAAATTCTGACTTAAAAAAAACATGAAAAAAACGGTGAAAAAAAACCGTTTTTTTTCTGGAGTACGTTTTTTTTCAAAAGTATGAAAACTCAAAATTTGCAAGGCAGTTAATGTATATATATAGTTCATAAATTTGAAAAAAAACATTTAGTTTTTTTTCTATTTGCAACCCTGGACCTTCTGTTCTATTTATACTATGGTTCTACCATTCCTTAAACAGGTTTATAAACTTTCCTAGGCTAATAAGGAAATGGTAGTACTAAATAGAGCTTATGGTTTTACCTGAAAGCCTGCCAGCCTCTGTCTCAGGGCCTCTTCCATGGTGGAGGCCGTGATCAGAGCAGGCGCTTCTTCTGGGGCAGGTTCCGAAGGCGCTTCTGTAATAAATTTTCCAATGAAATTGGTTTAGTTTTGTTAGTATTTTAAAGCCTACTATACTCAAACTGTTTAGGTACTTAAATAAATGTAAACAAAAAAGTCACGTGATATAGTTGGTCAGCCAATAGGAGCGTACGTCAAAGCTCGACGTAACAGTTTTGATTGGCAGGTGATCAACCATTTTACTGTCACTTGTGTATTTTTCACAACACAAAATGATTCGTAAGACAAACCCATGCATTTAATAAAACCATATTTAAAAAATGATTACTCAATACAATATTGCTAAGCAAAAAAAAACGTAGTTATTGATGTCCCCACATATTGCTGGTGTTATCATTTCATTGCACTAACATTTACCATCATTTAGTCTTTTTCGGCGGAGTTCCTATTCCGCCAATTTGTGTGTGTAACCTAACCTAATTAAGTATTAGAGGTGTTTTTAGGTACCTTTTAATTGAGAGGCTTTGCCCCCACCACACTTTTATTTGTCAAGTTATTATTCGAACACATGAATTATTTGCTAAATCTGTAGTTATAAAAAGATAAAATGATGAACGATGTATTTGTCAATCGTTGGTTGCGAAACGAAAATCGTCTAAATGACTGGCGAGATAATGATAGGATCCCGATCCAAAGTCTTGTGGCGACCTAGCGACATCTAACGGAAACTTGTATCAACCAACTCGCTAGCGCCACCAGCGTCAGACAGCGGAACTAAAGGTTCTACATCGCGCTAACGAAGTTTCTACAGCCAGTTGACATATATATACCACTTCATCCCAACGGACTTCGGTCCCCAGGCATAACACCCGCCTGGAGAGAGAACTCTCTATTGTCCTCTCTTCCTACATTGGTGACCCCGACGTGATCGTCCTACTACAGTGTTACAGGAAACTGAAATAAACCGAAGCGAAGAGAGGACGGTCGCAAGTAATTTATTAGTAAATAAATAAATAAATATCAGGGGACAATGTCACACCAAGTGACCGTCCCAAACTAAGCTCTAAGCTTGTACTATGGGTACTAGACAACGATATAAATACTTATATAGAGAAATATATACTTAAATACATAGTAAACATCCATGACTCAGGAACAAATATTTGCGCTCATCACACAAATATCTGCCCTTACCGGGATTTGAACCCAGGACCGCTAGCTTCGTAGGCAGGGTCACTACCAACTAGGCCAGCGCGTCGTCAAATGTAAGTGTGGCAAGGAGTTCGTCTTGCGTTTTGTGTTATTGGTGGATTGGAAATTATGAGATGGGGTTATGGTCTAACCATGACTCACCAGTAGCCCCCTGCGCGACTTCCTCGCTCCTCTGCTGCCCCTTGAACGCGGCAGCGACAGCCTCAGGAGTGGGCAGCTCGCTCAGCTCCATCTCCTGGCCCTCGCGGTACGCTGCCACCACGGCGTCGAACTGCTTCACGATCTTCAGGTACTCGAGGGCGAGCGGCTTGTCGCCGGCGTGTTTGGCGGAGAGAGCGGCGGATTTGAACTCTTGTTGGCGTTCTGGAAGATGTTAATTGCTCACCGCATAAGCTATCTATGAATTACGATATAGCAGCAAGGTGGGCGGATAAAGTAGAATAGAGGCTCAGATTTTATTGTTTGATAATAAAAATAACTATTATATTCAATCAACTAAAGTCTTTTGGGTTCAAGTCGATACTGGATAGATTCGCAAATGAGAGCTTATGGCAGCTAATGAGATACTAGTACAAGCCTTACCTACAAGCTTGGAGGAGCTGTCTTTTTGACATTTCCTCTCAATCCTTCAAAACATTGGTAACAAAAGAAATGTTTCTGAAAAGTTTTTGTGGCTGTTCATTTTTTTGCAGTTATTATCTGCTTATGAAGACCAAATTAACGAGTGGTTATTCATATAAGCCGCATGGGGTCCGGCAGAGTACAAGGCGACTAATGTCTGAAGAAGTAGAACCACCTAAGCTTCAATACACCAGAGAATGGGCAGCAGCGTTCTCCGGTATATTTTCTTTTCTATTCACTGCGATCGCCAACCCGCCTGCCCAGCGTGGCGATTAGGGCATTACCTCCTAACGACAATGACAAATGACAAACACACCAATGGCGTTCCTTGGGAGAGGCCTATGTCCAGCAGTGGACTGCAACTGGCTGATGATGATGATGATATTCATATAATAAAACACAAGAAAGAAAACATGTGTACGTTGAATATATAGAAAAAGCTTAAGGGGACTTAAAAGTCAACCACAGAACGTTTCAGTGTTTTTTGGATTTTTTGTCCATCTATCTGTTTTTTTTTTGTGACACTACCAAACTAAATTTAATGAAATTTAGTAAAGTGATAGCTTGAACTTACGTACTTTTGGTCCACGAGTGGTGATAAACGAATCCTACGCAAACGGAGTCACGGGCAACAGCTAGTCTCATATATACTCACTCAATATGGTCCTCAACCCCGCCTGCCTCGCTGGGTCTTCCACCGGCGGCGGCGGCGGCGGCTCCCGCGGCTCCGCGCGGACCGAGGCCGAGCGCGGCGGCGGCGCGGGGGGCGCGTCTTCTGGCGGGGGGATGCTGCGAGGGGAGACCGGGGGACTGGAGGAAAGAAAACACCCTATTTTTTTTTTATGGCATTGGAAGGCAATCGAGCACACAGGCCACCTGATCGTAAGTGGAAACTGTGACCCATAGACATTCGCATTCACAAGACCGCAATCCTGAGACTGCAAATGCGTTGCCAACCCTGAGGACTAAGATGGAATGCCGCTAGTCATTTCACCGGCTGTCTTATCCCCAAACCGGAACACAACAATGCAAACACTGCTGCTTAGCGGTAGGTTAATGGATAAGATGGTGGTACCAACCCGGACGGACCCTGCACGAGGTGCTCCCACAAGTAAATCAATATTCTAGTTATCTCTGTACCAAACTTGGTTAAGGCGTCAAAAAAATAAATAAACATTAGTACCTATATTGTTTGACAAGGGAACAAAATAGGCCATTATGACACGAGATGTTTAGCAACCTGAGCAAAGCAAAAATGGTTTTTTAATACTGTAAATCTTCGTGCAGAATGTTGGATTTTTTGCGCTAATGTTTTAACTATTCGTATTTTTTTATTTATTCTTGTTCCAAGCCAAACATACAACCAAAGATTTTTTCGTGAATATTTATTATAAAACGTCGTAACTATAATTTGCACTAGTCAGGACTCGTATAAAATAACATACTCTCCGGACTTGCATCAGAATACAGAATGTACCTATAATAATAACTGTATGTATATATTACCCGGTAGGACTTTGCGGTATTGAAGGGGCAGACCTCAGAGCCGGCTTCGGGGTGTCTTCGGGGGCGGCGGGGGAGTCCCCGGGAGAGGGGGGCGCGCCCGCCGGCTGCCCCGCGGGCACGGGGGGAGGGATGTCCTCGTTGCTAATATTGTGACCGGCTTTTGCTTGCTTAAGGAGGTCGTTCAGGGTTTTGAGGCCTCGTCCGAATCTGTGAAGACAAATAAATAATAACCACTTTTAAGTCTTGCGCAACTAAACCTCTAAACCCTCGTATGCCGGAAGAGTTTTATTTTTTGACACTTCGGCGCGGCGAAGCGGTCACGTGACATCAAACATCATAAAAACGGCAGTGGATAGAAAAAAAAAATGTAGAGCGAATTTTGTAATTTTCATTACTTAATAGAATTGCAGGGCGTTGGAATAGATACGTGCTAACGCAATTCATCAGTGCCTATGCATACGAGGGGTGAATGATGATGTATGTCAGCCTTCTGCCTTCTGCATTCTCTAAAAAAAAAGTTTATACCGCTCTTGACTGGCGCCATCTTTCACAGTTCACTTACTTCAGATACGACGGACATACATACGCACACACAACAACAATCTACAGAAGGCGGCTAATTGCATAGTAATAGTGCAAGCATTTTAAATTCAATGTGGTTATCAATAGAGCATCAAATGGTTCGACTACTACATTGGAGTCACGTTTGAGATACGTGTCCACTGTAAGTTGCTCTATTGGAAAAAGTCCAGGCTATACAGCTCTCCAGCCAGGCTGAAGGAGAAGCTTATACTGGTTGCCGTATGAAGAAAAGAGACCACAAAATACTGACCTTCTAACTCGACTGCTCTCCCCATTCGCCTTAGCGTTCCTCTCAGCCACGGTATAGTTGGTGATCCGGTCCTGCAGTAAGCTGATGGTGCTGCTGTCCGTGCTTAACGAGGCGGGGGGCGCAGCCCGCGGTGCTGCGGGGGCCGAGGAGTCCTCGACTGCGAGCTCGTGCAGCTCGCTGAGTAAGTCTGGGTCATCTTCGTCCCCTAGATGATTATAGTTACGTATGGTTAAGCATAAGTTGCTTGATTTGGATAGATTGTGTGTGCAACTGTGCAGATAATATTGGTATAAAATCTCTTGCTATAATGATTAATTTTTATTTCATTTATTTATGACCTGTCAAACTGAGCCAGATGTTCTATTTTTATTCTGAAGGTCAAAGAAAACTAAGCTACCAACCTTATAAAGAATGTTAGTGAGGTTTGTTTTTAATAGCAAAGGCTCTCTACGGTGTAGGCCTCTTTTACAACCAACATTGGTTAACTATATTCTACCTAGTAAAGATTCGATATTTTGAAGGTTAATTAATAAATCTTATGCTATTTAAAGCTTATCGTCGGTGAAACTGCAAAACCGCGTAAGTAACATTTTTAATAAGGAGTAAAATGCACCTTTTTTATAAGACCTTAAGGTTTATTTTGCTCTATCATAAATTTGTTAGTTACGCGGTTTACCAGTATCACCGACGTTATGGCTTTATAGGTAAGGTTATCAACAAGGCTAACCTAACCTAACCATGTCATCAAAGTAAGTAAGTAATTTTAACCTCCTGCCGCCCAGAGGCCTTTTAAAAGGCCTTCTAAAAATCATATTTTAAACTTTTTATATATATATCTATGTACTGATTTCGATTAACAACTTTTTTGCCCTGGGCGGCACGAGGTTAAACTTGTACCTGACTCATCTTCATCAGACGGTACATCCTGCAAACTTGCAGCAATCATGGCATTAAGGTCCGCAGGAGCCACGGCTGCAGGCTTCCGTGGTCTCTGCCTGGCGCCACCCCCGCTGAGAGCAGCTAACTCTGCTTCCAAGTCCATATCATCATCAGAAATGTCCATGGGTTCATCGTCATCATCTAATGTGTCTGGAATATCTAGGAGGCCGAACTGAAAGCGAAATATTAGATTTAATTTTGTGTTTAGGAGTTGTATGAATTGTATGGGGTTTTTTGGGGGCGCTATTTTAACCCCCAAACAGAGACCGGAATCGCTTAGCGCGAAAGGTGTTTTCGATATGGTATTTGATAGACTTGTTTTTACAAATCAAGGAAGTGCTAAGCCTATCGTCGATTTAGTTCAATGAAAGGGCAACCAAACGATACAGTTAATTCGAATAAGTCCTAACCCTATCCCAATACCCCACCGTCTATTACCCCAATAAAATGTTTTCAAGTTGGTTTAATCTTTATGCGCAAGAGCTTAGACTTATTATTGCTTTACCTAACAATTTATCAGGGAGGCAGGTAATAGCCGTTTAAGTTAGATAGCCAGAATTCGCCTGAAGGGGCAAAAAAGAGAGGGGCGATCAATGGGGTAATTAATATCCACTCAATGCTAAGTGCTTAAATATTGAACTACCGAAACCCTAATGAATTTGGTAAGCTCTATGGATGTGGTTAACTGATTCAAAGGGGTTCGCTCTAACGTTTAGGTTACTCTATCATAGGGTATCCACATTGATTGTGTAACCAAATGATGGATTAGCCTATCAATAGGGTTAATTAAATGAAGGGGTTTTCCGGTCCCTATCCACAAAGTATCAGTATAATTATGAAAAGTTTTTTTCTTCTTTCGCACAGAAAATCGAAAATTGACATATTTAGTAAAAGGTAAAACATACTACAATAGAAATAATTACTTTTCATAACAAGTAATCCAGTATTTCGTCGGTGATACTGCAAATAATAATAATAATAATAATAAATCTTTTATTTCGGACATGTCCATATTATCCGTATCTAACAAATTTATGATAGAGCAAAATAATCCTTACAACCTTATTAAAAAGGTGCATTTTACTCTATTAAAAATGTTACTTACGCGGTTTTGCAGTTTCACCAACAATGTGTGTTAATTCAGATTTTTGGAAATTATGTTCGGCTTTAAGAGCCATGTATGTTTGTGAAGAGTAAAGATGTTTGTCTATATTTCTATCAACTTTTTATGCACATTCATTGTGTGCTTATCAAGACTAAACTAACAAATAAAAACTCAATTGGTCTACAGTAGTGAAGTCTTCAGAATTGATCTTCAAAAGTACATATACTGATTGCACTAAATTTAATATACAAGTTCATTGACCTCTCATATGAGGGAGGTGAAAAAATACCACATTTGAGTCTCTTCAGAATATCTGTCTGTCCAAAAAATAGGCTTAAAAATACAAAATAAATTAAAAATCCGTAGAATAGTCTCTAGCCCTAGCATAGCATAGCATATAATGGGTTAAATAGATGCTTTAAGTCATACCACAGGTACATAATAAAATTTATTTTAATTAACAATTTTGTTTTCACTGAGAATCCATCTTAAAGTTTAATCATACTCTTGGTGGTCTTGATGCTTAGTCTTGAGGAGTCAACAAAAGGACCAATCAAAAAGTAGAAACTCTATTGCCATTGGAGAAATAAATTTACTCCTTAATCTTTTGTCGTGTGGTTGCCGGGACAGTGCCACTCCATGTCTTCCCGTGGATGTCGTAAGAGGCGACTAAGGGAATAAAGGCTTATAGTACTGTTAGGCGATGGGCTTGCCACCTGTCACTAATACACTGGGAAACATCTTAGCCTACTTGTGCAAAATGCGGTTACAGAATTATCCAGAAGTTTTAAGACTTGTTGGTAATTCTTTAGCTCTGCCTACCCCACTCTGGGAATGAAGGCGTGAGTTTATGTATGTGTATGTATGTATCTTTTAGAACATAATTACAAATAAACATAAAATATACAAAGTGGTCAAGCAAAGTGAAACAACATTCCAATTTACAAATGAATGGTTACATAAAAGTTCACGTTTTTATTCCAATCTCCATTTAGTTTACATATCCTAAGTTTCTTTCTGTTCCGACTCATTTGTTTACATAGAAACACAAGACCAACTTATGCTACTTATTATAGTACCTATTACTATCCCAAAGTCGGACCCAATGCTGTTATAAATGAGTCCGCTAAAAAACAAACAAACAATACAGCCTTTGTAATGTGAGCTACATCTTTACAAAGCATTGGATTATTGCAAGACTTTCTAGCTTTCCCAGCTCCTTCATGTAGAGTACACACTGATACACTTATCGATTCTAAGAATAGAAATGCTGCTCCTAATGTTAATTAACCTATTGTCGCAATGGACTCTTATAAAACTGTAAATCTGAAGGACAAACCATTTTCAATGACTCACCTGAGACAAGTTGGTTTTCTTCCCGGAACTAGGCTTCTGCGGTTTCCGAAACATTTTCCTTCACTGCAAATAAGCTGCACAGCTAAGTCTACACTAGTAAGATAATATCTCTTTGTTCTAGGGCTTAATTCGCTTATGTTTCTTTTGATTTTAAACAGAAAAATAAGAATGACGTTCCAACAGTGTTCTGTCAAATTCACAAAATTTGACAAGTGTATGAACCGCTCAAAAACTTGATTGCAAGTATAATATAAATTTGTGCACCGCTAAATTGATCATTAATGTGCATAAAGTCTATGCGGATGGAAATGATTCACCATTATTATTTACATTTTTAAGCTCTATTTAGGTATACGCACTAAACATGGGCGTTCCGGATAGTATTTGAACGTAATATCCGGGATAGAAAATAAAATAACTGATAGTTCTTACATTCTCTGAGAAAATAATAATTTTCTTAATCAAACATATTTTAGGAACGTTTACTATTTTATGTATTATTTTGATGCCATGCTTTCTAATTGGGATGTTTAGAATGGTTCCATGGCTATACTATGTCTTGAAAAAAATATGAGTGTAGCTAGTGCACAAATGACTAACACATAATGGTAAATAACTGTTCACCTTTTCAGCACAAAAACTCTGATTAAAACTTAACAAGTTTATTTATTACAACTTAGTGGTTAGTTAAAATATTTTGAATATAAATTATCAATGATTTACTTTTTTTTATGATATTATAAGTTTTTATTAATTCTTTAGGGTAAATGACAGTTCAAATTACTTTTTGCAAGTAAAATTATATTTTGAATATAGCAACACATTTCATCGCGAGAGTGACGTATGAACGGCCGAAAACGAAAAGCCTCTGTGTGCCGTTGTTATCTTCTAACATTTCTGAAGAATGGAGACAAACGGCCAGGCTAAAGGGCCTAAATCTAAAAAGGAAAAAAATGGCGATACGAAGGACAACTTATGGTAACGGTTCACTGTTATATTTGTCTCCAACTGAGTACCCCATATAGGGATCTAATGTGTCACACCTACGTGATGTCAATTCTCATACCTGAGAAATATGTGACCTAGCTGCGACGTCTTACCTTTGTTTGTAAAACAACTGTGGAATCTTTTCACATTGCATCAATATTCGTCCGTTTCTCTACTGTCCTAGATATAACCCACTATAATAGTACTTTGACGTTCCACATCGAACTTGCGTACCACGATATTGGATGAGCATTGATCGAAAATTTGCATCTTCCAGGTCTGCGATTTTAGAAGAAGTCCAGAAACAGGGCAATACGAAACTACCTTCAAATAAAAATGTGTTAGTTTTGGGCAACAATGAGACTGGGAAGACAACTCTAATTGCTAAATTACAAGGAGTTGAGGACCCAAAGAAGGGGTCGGCACTCGAATATGCATATATAGACGTTAGAGATGAATATCGCGAAGGTAAGTCACTTGATTTTATTTTGTAGGAGTTGTAAAGTTAAAGTATTTATAACTGTATGTAGTAAACACTACTGTCTGTTTCATCTAAGATGAGTCCTGTGACAGCTCGCATAAACACATATTACACTTGTTTCCTTAAGTTTACATAAATATTACATTGGTACACACCTAGTGATGCGGTTCAGGAACTTAAATAATTAATTGCCCATTTTTAAGAACCTGGCATGTGAGCATAGTAAGTGATTGAAATATACGAAATATGGCTGTCATACGAGTCATCTTAGATGAAACAGAGTGTAGGTTAACAAGTGTTAGTTCAATATTGTTGACATAACTATGATAATTGTATGATATCTCTTTAGTATTAACGCTATGTTAAGAGTCTCATAATAAATCTAAAGGGATTTGACAGGATCTATGGAAAATAACTTGATGGTATTAATGGACACCTGTTAACACCTGTTTCCATCAGCTGAATTTTACTAAAATTTCATTGATTACAGTGTATTATAATTTCTTACGACTAATCTGTTTACTTGTATCATCATGATGAGCAGGACATCCAAACACAAGTAATTTTATACTTAAAAGATGTTTCAACCCTAACTTATTATAAAAACTTTAACTATAGAATAAACTTTTTTTTTCTCAATCCATATAACAAATCTAGATACTTCTTATTTTCTAGAATCAAATGGTACTATTTAATTTATATACATATGAGAGTTTGTGAGTGACTTCGTCTAGTTTAGTATGTTTGTAGTTAGAAGTCCTTCATGCTGAAACGGATGAACATCTTTTTCATAAAATTTGGAACAGGGATACCTTAATTTCGTTTTATTCTAAATTGTATACTTCTAGGAATAATATAATGTTAGAGAGAAATTTTAGTTAGCCGCTGCCCAATTCTCTGTTCACTTTGAAGTATGTGACTGATTAATTTTGTAGGAAAAGTACCCTACATTACATCCTTCTCTGGGACTCAAGTGGTTTGATTGTTAGTGTTTAAACGGACTAGGTTCTGAGATACTTTCATACTTTTAATATTAGTATAGATTGACTTTTAACACATTAAAGGATCTAAATTCTGTAGAACTATGATGTCAGATTAATTTTTTGGCATCTATCAATGTGAATGATATTATGTGCATGGTGTATCATAGTCTATCACTCTGGTTTTAAATTTCATTCAATCTCAATCTTGTTATTCAGAAAAGTAAATTTTCAGTCTTTTTTGGTTATCGTAATAATTCCTCATTGGAATAACTAAAGTGCGATCAGTGTAAAAGTGTCAATAATGGTCATGCACATGAATAAAAAAAATGCCTTTATACACTGATCTTATTTATTTACATTAAAGAAATAGGTATAATAATAACTGCATGTAACATTACTAACAACTAACATCAGAATTCAGTTGTCCTTGGACATAAACCTCCTTTATTATACACCAAGACAATAAGCTGTGTCTAAAGTTATTTAATCAAAACAATTATCACACAAAACACATTCACTTTATTAAATAACTGATCTGATCATAAATAAAAATGGTATTTAAAAAAAAGACAGTGTTACAGCGATATATCTTTCTTCCTAGTTCATCACAACACTCTAATACTTGACTCTCCAATTTTAACTGTCCATAAAATTCGGGAATGAGTGGAAAGCAGTATTGGGCACTCAAGAATAAAATCATTATTTGAATGAAGATTCGTAAGAATTAGTGATGCAACGAATACGAATACGAATATTCGTATTCGCCGAATAGAAGACATTTACCGAATATTCGTATTCGGCGAATACTAATACGAATATTTAAAAACTAATATTTTTGGCCTTTTGGCGAGAAGATGTCCATTTTCCAAGTCTGAAAAAGCTCGCCCAAAAATATTTTTCACTGAAGCCATGTACAGTCGCCTCGGAAAGACTTTTTTCAACGGCTGGGAACATCCAGACTGAAAAAAGAAATCGCCTAAAACCAGAAAATCTACAAATTTAATGTTTTTTAAATAAAAATTTGCCTGTTGTAAATTTTAATTATTAGAAGAGTAAACATTATTCAAATAAATAAGTCTTTGATTACCATGGCGAGATATTCGTATTCGTATTCGTATTCGCCGAATAGTAGGTTTGATATTCGTATTCGTATTCGTAAAAGTAGTATTCGTTGCATCACTAGTAAGAATAAAATCATTTCGATTTTATTCCTGTCAAAGTTATTCAAATAATTTCGTCGGGAATAATTTGTACGTGGGAAAATTTAATAAAAATAACTTATTCTTAGTCAATTACATTTATTCATGATTTTTTATTTTGAATAAAAGTATCTGAATAAGAATACAGTAGGTAAATGTAACTTACGTAATATTTACGTACCTACAGTACAGGTAGAAACTCTAGTACTCTGGTCTAATTTATACCGACTATGCTACCATACGCTGGTATACTACAACGTCAATAAAAACCTCCGCTATCTCCTGGATTCATTGTCAAACCAATGACATCAAATGTATTCGACTCATATAAACAAACAAAACATATTAAACTTAAGATATATTAATGCGAAGGGTTCATTTAGCCATGAACGAATTCCGGGATTCACTTCATCACCATCGTATCAAAGGTACCAAAAAAAACGTCATAAAACTTACTTACACGTAAGTACATTGAAAAAATGTGCCAAAACCAATATTTATTGTACTACAAAATAAATTTTATTCCAAATAACATGTTAGTTGAATAAAACGTTAGTTAGAATAATCCCATTTCCAAAATAGTTATTTCAAATTTTATTCTTCATTTAAAATAAAAGTACCATGATTTATTCACTAGTATTCCATTTCAACTAACGAGGTACAAGAATTATTCTTATTCAAATCGATTTGAATGAGAATAACTTTTCTGTTTTATTCTTATTCTTATTCAAGTTAATTTTTGCCCAACACTGGTGGAAAGCCCTGAAACATAAAAAACTATAGTCGAGTCCGGAATTAGGCGAACTAACTTGACAGGCGAAAATGTTGCCAGAAATAGGAAAAAATAAATAGTGATAGGTTTATGTCGACACAAATATGTCGATATAACCTTGTGCCTTCTATAAATCTGATTATATTTATATTTTATCAAGTAATTGTCATCGAAACTTTCACACTCTTACATACTTGCCAAATAGGGAAAAACTACAGCAATTTTTACGATATAATATGATCTGAAGGATGTACGGTTTAAAGCGGATATTTACGATACTTACTCCTCAAATTAGGAATAAAATACAAAAATAATGCTGACATTACAACAGGCCATTGTGATCCTTTTAGGTGGCTTCCAAATTATTAGTTAGATTTCAAACACAATAATAATGATAAACTAGACTTTTTAAATATCGATATTAACAGCACTAGCCAAACTGTGGCAACATTAGTGTACAATGAACTGTCAAGTTAGTTCGCCTAATTCCGGACTCGACTTTAATCATATCGTTAAGGCAATAGAAACAATGATAAATGAGCATTCTAATACTTCTCATAAGATTTTGGTATGTTTTCCTGCTGAAACTAAACTACGCAGGTTATTTGATATTATTTTAATTTAATATTTATAGCTTTATATAATGCTATATGAAGTAGTACCATTGTAATATTAAATATATGTTAAAAAATTGACTGACTTGAGTTTCTGGCGGCGTTCCTTCTGAGCAGTCTTCTCTTTTGAAGCGCTGGTAAATTCTTGACATGTATAAGTGCCCATGTGGCCTACTTACTGAATAAATGTCTTTTATCTTTACCTAATAATTTCCAAGATCAGTGTTCGGAAACTTTATTTAAAATAACGTTTTTAAAATGTTTGGAACAGTTACACTCAGAGAGAGAGAGAGAGTCTACTTTCTTTGCTATAGCAATAAAATAAGACGACTTGTCACTAAACACGCAATCAATTTAATTGACGTCTCTGAGTGTGGCAGTTATTCATATTTTAATCGCAACATACTCTTCTCAGATCAAACGCGTCTCAGCGTGTGGGTCCTGGATGGTGACCCAGGCCACACGAACCTGCTCAAGTTCGCCCTCAGCGAGGACACCTTGCCTCACTCGCTGATCATCTTCACGGTTGCCATGACGACCCCGTGGGGAATCCTGGAGCAGCTGCAGAACTGGGCCGCTGTGCTCGGTGATCATATAGACAAATTGGATCTCACACCTGGTTCGTACTTTTACCTCTAAGTTAGTAATATTGGCATGAAAATGACGCTTGCCCGTTGTTGCTGGTGGATTTGTACGGCTTGGCCACGAGTTTGCGAGACAGCGATAGCGGCAACAAACAAATCAATAAGGCTATTTCTATACGTTTGCTTCTGCCTCCCTAGGCTTACCGCCGCTGCGTTAGTCCGAGGCTAGGCCATTAGATATATTCACGTTATCCAAGTATCTAACTTTTGGGAATGTTTGTGTGACTGTTACGGAATAATAATGTTGGTTTTGAGTGCAGTATGCAAATGTGCTCTTGGACTTGATCACTTACTGGAGCGCGTTCGCTAGAATGTTTGACGAAATGTGCATAACGAATGGTTGTGCAGTTCTAAGTACGCACATTTCGCCGAGCGAGTTAAAATATTAGTTGAGTTGCCATTTTCTGGGCTTCATTTTACGGCGAGTGTAAAGGACAGAGCTATAGCAGTTATATAGCTCTGTCCTTTTCTCACAGCGTCAACTGAACTGCATAGTTACGTCATAATAACCCCCCTGATTTATTAGGGAAGCTATCTCAACTTACTTTAAATCGTGAACAATGAAGCATTTGTGAAAACTCAGCGAAAAGTGAGAGTAATCCTGTAGCACTAGCCATATAGCTGCATAAATTGATAAAGACTGAATTTGGTGTATTTATTTATTTCTTAATATGAAGCAGTTATTTTATAAATATGACGTATACAAGCTGGTCTTCAAAACGTACACCTTCGTTATCATGTCAGCCGAAAGACGTCCACTGCTGGACATATGCCTCCCCCATGGCTCTCCACTCAGACCGGTCTTGTGCTTTTCGCATCCACCTTCCTTACCTACAAATAAATAGGCCGTATGTGTCTGCAATTAATATAAGACCGAAACTGTGAACAGTTGCTTTATACTTTTACGAGTAATAATTACTTCCTTTCTTCCCGAGTGTTTATTTATCTGTTTCCTTTATTGTTAGAGCAGATGGTAGGTATATAGATAGTGGTTTATTCTAGTAGCAGATAGACTTGTATTGTTTTAGGTTTTGTGCTGATAAGTGTATGAATTTACATTTTCAACCAAATTAAATTAATGATAACCCAAACCTTCAATCTAATATATTGCGTAACACCAATAGATACCTCTCGCTACTAATTAATTCTTATCATTTATCTTATCTGTACACGTTGTGCTATTAATGCACTGTCTCGTGTGACTCATGACATGCTGCATCCGTTTTGTTTAGAACCAAGTGGCTAGTGACTAGGGAATGCAATTTACCCGGTTATTAACCGTTTTTGTATGAAAATAACCGGTTAAAACCAGTTATAACCGGTAATTTGCATTCCCTACTAGTGACGTCATGAACAAGATAGTATTTTAAGACAATTCATAGAGTTAGTGCGTTATCTCGTAGCCTAATAACCAAATCCGAGTCCCGATTTTTTTTTCTTCAAGCCTTTGTGCACTAGTTTAAAAACTCGGACAGTCATAGCCATAAGATATTCTCGAGATTTATCCTGGTTTTACTTCTGGTCAAAAGTATAAAGAAATATCGACAAACATTTCATCGAATGTGTCGTTTCACCGAATTTCATTTCATCGAAAACTTATCTAGGTTAGGTTAGACTTGTGACCACAATAAGAATAAAGCTCCTGCACGTGGAAATGTCTGTCGATGAAATGAAAATTCGGCGAAGTGAATCGTTCTATGAAATGAGTTTGGATAAAAATAGTATTGAAATTCAAAAGAGTATCTCACTGGTTTACCGGCCGCCTTGCAGCAGTGTTCTTATTTGTGTGTTCCCGTTTAAGGGCAAGATAAGTCTTCCCAGTTAGTCCTCGGGATTGGCATCAATCTTGAGATTCTTGGTCTTACAGCTCACTTACCTTCTCGGCAGAGATTCTAGGCGGACAAAACCATATCGTCTTTGACCTGTTATCGTATTGCCAATGTTTTGACAGCTCCTATTTACTTGACAGTAATGGCGGCCAAGTTAAAAACAATATCATAAAAAATCAAATACTTTATGGTTTTTACCGCCAAGTAGAAAAGAGGTCTACTTGTTTGATGGGTGAATCAACTTTTAAGGTACTCCTTTTCTTTTGCAGTATCAAAACTTTCCTGGTGACTTATCATTAATAATAATGTATGAATATTAATATCAGACCACCAAATTTACAGACCTTATACGTTAAACACCTCAAATATTATTTAATCTTCGAAAAAACCTGGTAACTCAGGGGAAAATGCACAATTTCCATACAAAACCTAGGGACAACATCGTCCGCTGCGTTACCAACGGAACGTATATTATTATTTCAAACTGTACTATTTTTAAATCAAATCATTTCAAACGCTAGCCTAATTGTCTGATTTAATAAGCGTGTAAGCTACGTCGTTGGCAAATATATAGTTTTTCTAAAAACATATAATTTGTGAAACATGTCGAAAAATGGGGAGTACCTTAGAAGTTGATTCACCGTGATATTTCCATGCCATAGAGATGTTGCCGGCTTCTAAATTAACGTGTTTTAATTTATGCAGAAGTGGAGTGACACAAATGATACATTATTGGCATAATCAAGATTCAAAAATGCTAAAATATGACCATTGATTAAAACATCTGTGTCCACGCATTTAATAATATATTTGCAGTAACACAGTAATGAAAGAAACTACTATGAATGTATTGGATCTTTCAGTCAAATAACAGGCAAAACATAACTACTGAATACAATGATTAATAATATTTTAAACACGCAGTTTACGAAAGTCTAGTGTCCTGGTGAAACCTTACCTGCCACCAAATCTGCCTATTAGAACGTTTGATTGCTATCGTATGCGGTGTACCATTTTTATCGTCCTAGTACACTAGACCTTTCATCGAATTACGAAGGGTCTATTACCAAAATGAAAGTTTTAATTAACTTTAGCTATCCCCTTTCTCTTGATTTCGTAAATGATGAGATTGATGAGCAGAGATCGGAATAGGTAGAGCTAATTTGCCTAAACTTGATGCATGTTCATTCATAAATGTGTTCCTATTTCACTCACTCATGAATGAATATGCGTCAAGTTTAGGCAAATTAGCTCTGCCTATTTCGATCACTGTTGATGAGTTACAAATGTTTTTTTTTAATCCACAATGGGTTTGCATTTGAATTTGACCTCAGTCTCACCTAATGTTCAGTCGATGACGAAGGTGGTACACGCTTACCCAGAAAATGCCTATTCACTCTTGCCTTGAACACACCAAGGGTATATGATTCCGGGAATACAGACGCAGGGAGAGCGGTCCACTCCCTAGCAGTGCGAATAAGAACCGAAGCAGCAAACCGCTGCGTGCGAACCATTGGGTATTCTACTACATGTGGATGGGAGCCCTCTCGGCGTCTAGAAGACCGATGTGAGAAAGTGGAGGGTGGGATGAGGTCATGCAGTTCTTGGGCACACTTTCCATGATACACCTTGTAAAATTCTTGCTTATAAAAGTATCGAATCTATCATTGTAAAGTACCTTTCACTCGAAAGGCGCAGTTACATACGAGTATCAAACTTGGTTACAAATACTCGGTGTACTGTTAAACAGTCATTAGTATGCGATCGTGTGGCAGGTCTTAACGACGAACTCATCTAGTATTCTAACGACGGATGTCATAAGAACTCTAAATGATGCATAATGTTCTGCTTTCAATTTAGGTCAGTCTTGATCTTAGATAGAAATGTTCAAATCATTTGAGTCGCTTTTTTAATTGAAGCGCATTCATTGGTTTTTTTTTGAATAATTTCTAGAAAAAATGCCTCTTAATAATGAAATTATATTGTACCTACGCTGGAAATGTCATCACTATCTCTCATCATGTTAGCCGAAAGACGTCCACTGCTGGATGTAGGCCTCCCCCAAGGCTCTCCAATCAGGCCGGTCTTGTGCTTTTCGCATCCACCGCGTTCCCGTGATCTTTACAAGGTCGTCACTCCATCTTGTTGGAGGCCTACCTTCTGCTCGTCTCCCGGTCCGCGGACGCCACTCAAGAACCTTCTGACCCCATCGGCCATCACTATCTTTACATAGATATAAAACAGTCGCATCCCGCTGTATGTACGCTTAGTTTTTCCAAATCACTGAACGGATTTTAATGAGGTTATCATCAATAGATAGAGTAGATTCAGGAGGAACGTTTTTATTCAATTCATTCTGGATTATGTACGGGTGTTACAGAAAACTGACTTAAACCGAACCAAAAAGAGGGCGCGTCGCTAGTTTGATAATATATCAATATTGATATTGTTTAAGTTTTTAACAATGGTTTAGGCTAGAGCTATTGTTCTTACGTATTATGAACTTGATCATCTAAAAAGATCGAATCGAATTTTTCATGTAACTGTAAAGAATGCAGCACAAATTTCTAAGAAATATGAACAGTTACTTTAAAAAAAAAAACTGTCAAAAGTCAACGTTTGAAATCGAGGATAATAAGTCCTGTTTAGACTTAATTTACTGTTCTATTTACTGATTATACTCTCTCACTGACACTGGCGAAATCACTTGGTGGACCGCCATTAATTTAAAGAAGAAAGAACTTTACTTTTACCGGTAAAATAAAACTTCTTAAATCTTTGATTTCCTTCCACCACGTTACTGTTTATCTTGATCTTGTAGTGTAAGGACCCCGTAAAGTTTTCGATGATGAGTCACAGGATTACGTCAGAAGACGCGTAATACTGAATCAATGCCATTTATATATGCAATATAGCGGTTTGTCAACTTTACTTGGCATGATGTGTTTGATAATGTGTTTTTTACGCATTGGACGGGTTTGAATATCATGCGGGTTATGAATGGTAACTTATATTTGAATTATAGGTGTGAAATTACTCCGTGTTTTATGGGATTTCTAGCTTAATGTTTATTGTATCTTTACTTACATTGAGTAAGGAAAATGACATTTATTAGGCTTTTTTGTTATTCAAAATTCGATGTAATGTAGTTTTATTTACGGCTATTGGCAATTTAATTTCATTTGGAAAGTCTTTTATAGAAAGCGAAAATAAAAGTTTTAATCACTGAAAATTGCAACCTTTCACAAACACCGTGATTGGTTTTTTAGGGGTTTCCAAAGTAAATAAACAAAAATACTTTAGTCCCTAGAGACTATTAAAGGAGCTTTAGTCCCGATGTACAGAGAAAAAAGTAACATTTTAAGAGCATGAGATGTGAAAAAAACATCATATATTATGAACCATTATGTATTTTGACCTCTTTACATTACTAGCTTTCGCCCGCGACTCCGCCCGCGTAGAAGTAGTTTATCGCTGCTCCCTCGGGAACTGTCCAATTTTCCGGGATAAAACCTATCCTGTGACCAGGACGTAAACAATATGTGTGCCAAGTTTCATCTCAATCCGTTCAGTGGTTGAAGCTTGAAAGACGGACAAACATACACACTTTCACATTCATAATATTAGTATGGATGATACGTTCCCATTAATATGTATATGCGTCTCTTGTATTGACACATGATAGATATCTTCTGCTGGAGAGAGAGTTCTCGCCGTCAGTGTAAACAGCCGGCGATCATTTATTAAATTAATATTTGTGTCTCTTTTATTGACGGGGGATCTATATCTTTTGTTCGTTTCTTGGGCGAGAAAATAATCTATAGCTAATCGCTTCCACGTCGGCGGTCGGACAAGTGCCTTAGTGATGAATTGATGATATTGCATACACAAGTTTGGAATAGGAACGAGTTAATTGTCTCCAAAGTGTCTCCTACGTAGTTATCATGACATTTTTAATGAAATTAAACATATCTTAACTTTTTCATTGGCGGACTATGCTACAAATATTTGATTTATACTCAGAAACAAATATACAAATATTTACCAATTTATTTATTATTATTTTTGGAGGTTGGGATACGTCTTGTGTGCCGCTTCGACCATTGCTGATCTTTTGTAGCAGCCTTTGATCTTTTGTCTCCTCTGCCTCCTGACAGAACCATCATGTCGGCTCTTTTTTCATACCCATACCAGCAACTCCAAAACGAGCCTTCTCTTTTCTCAAAGGCCGGCATCGCAATTGCGATTCCTCTGGTGTTCCGAGTCTTTATGGTAGAGGTGGTCACTTCCCATCAGGTGACCCGCTTGCTAGTATGCCTCTGTGTTCATATTAAAAAAAAACGGGAATTGAACCCGGGACCGCTAGCTTCGTAAGCAGGGTCATTTCATTACCAACTAGGCTGACCGTTCGTCGCGTCGGTCATGCAGCGGATATAACGATTGCACTAACTCGCCGATTTAATAAGGCGTAATTTGGCACGATTCGTGTGAATTTAATTGACCACTTTATTCAGTCACACCGCTATAAAAAAGTGGTGATTGCGTTTTCTACTTGGCATATGCAGCTGACAGAAGCAATCGAAATGCGAAAGTTATTTTAATTTTAAATGTGCGTGGTACTTATAATTAATGTTGTATGGACAATTTAATCTTTAACATTCAACCAATATTCTTAATGATAAATGGAGAACAGGCGGTGCAATGTTCATATACAATTACTTTTGGTAGCCCATTAGGTAGTAGGTAGTAGCTTGAACGCATTTCGAAGCGAGTGAAGTAAATGCATGCATTTAATAAGGACAAAAGGCGGTAAAAAAGTACCTAACTAAAACTGAAGTCCATAAACGTGTTTTTTTTTGTTTACCGAGTTTTAGGTTAGGTTAACCTACAGCCTTAACAATCTCAAAAAAAAGCCGCAACTTGGCAACGAACGTATTTTTTTGCCAACTGTATTTACAACCAAAACCATTTACTTGTTATACATTTTCGATCACATTATCATTTATGACAGATTATTATTTCTCTTCGTGATGTGAAAGATTCCTTTGGTAGTCAATTTGCCTGACATCTAACTGCTCTTTTTACAGAACAAAGGCTACAAAGTAAAAAACAACAAACGCAAAAATGGCAGCGGTATACGGAGCCAGGGGACGAGATGGAGCAAGCGGCTTCCTCGCCGATGAAGAGGTCTTCTCGGAACCTCTCCGACGACCTGGACAGCGAAGACGAAGACAACCCCCTGCCAGAGGCTGTGTTGACCACTAATCTTGGACTGGATATAGTGGTTGTTGTCACTAAGGTAGAGAATTATAATTTACTAGGGTTTATAATTTTTTTTTGTATTTAGGGCGCCATAAACGAACCCCATCTCTAAAGTACTTAGGCCTGTTCAGTAAAGAACCAAGGTCCTCCACCACTTACTATCATGAGGGAAGGGCATAACCACCAAGCTATTACTGAAACAAAGAATAGAAAAAAAAGTGAGGGAGAGGGTTTAACTATGATTTCGTCCGCGAACTTATGTATCAGGAGCTATCAAACTTTCTGGGACTAAGTAAAAGATTCCTATGTTCTTAGAGCTCCAGTTTAACCATCAAAATTAGTTGAGTGATTGAAAAATATGCATAATAATTTATTTTTTTGCTAAATTTATTCTTGTACTTGAATGTTGAATCACAAAATATTGTTGTGAGTTTCATGTATTTCTACATAGATCTTGCAAAGTTACGATTGGTTTAATATGTCACAGCATTATTGCTTTTACTGCCTTGGTTTATAGCACGTCGTCAAAAAGACTACGTTCCATTTTATGTTCCTTAAAACTGTATACTGTTGCATAGCAACCAGAACGCATTGAAAGCACTAAAATAACTGTCGTTTCTAAACCCAATTCGAACGCCTAGTTTACTTTTCAACAACACGATTATTTAACTTTCAGACTGACTACATGAGCACCCTAGAAAAAGAGCATGACTACCGAGACGAGCACTTCGACTTCATGCAGCAATGGATTCGGCGGTTCTGTCTACAGTACGGGGCTGCGTTATTCTATACCAGCGCCAAGGAAGACAAAAACTGCGACCTGCTGTACAAATACCTCACGCACAGGATATACGGGCTTCCGTTCCGGACTCCTGCGCTAATTGTGGAGAAGGACGCCGTGTTGATGTGAGTACGCTGATGCAGCTTGTTAAGGAATTGGAGCGGTTTTGGTACCAATATCGCGAGCTGACCTGCTGTACCCTAAGAGTTGTGTATCCGTTTCGGACTCCTGCGCTTATTGTGGAGAAGGACGCCGTGTTGATGTGAGTATGCTGATGCATCTTGTTAAGGAATTGGAGCTGTTTTAGCACCAATATCGCAAGCTGATCTCTACTATGGACTTCTTCCCCTTAATGTAGAGGACCATTATCGATGAGAACTAATGACTAGTGAGTATACCAATGCAAGTAGTTAGGGGCTTGGAGCGGTTCCAGTCTAGCAGAAACTGGGCCTTGCTGTACCTTAAGTGTAGGATGTATCGGCTTCCACTATGGACTTCTGCACTTATGTGAAGATGGACGCCGTGTTAATGTAATATACAGATGCATCTGGTTACGGAATTGGAAGCTGTTCTGTTCACCTGATGGTGAGTGATCATCGCGACCCATAAACACCCGCAACACCAGAGGAATCGCAGGTGCGCTGCCGGCCTTGGAGAAAAGAGTAGGCTCGTTTTTTGAAGGAACCCAAGTCGTACTGGTTTGGAAATACAGAGGCCGAGAGCTGACTCCGCATGGATAAAGTGCGTGGCAAGAAGACCCTCGAAAAACGCACGGTAGTGGATTTCCAACTATCTCTTTTGTGGAGATGGACTGCCGTGTTGATATGAGTACTGATCCAACTGGTTACGGGCTTGAAGCTGTTCTAACACAAATATCAGGAATTAAATCTTGTTGGAGTTATTGTTATTGTATTAACTGGAGTATTATTATTATATATTATATTAGTATTATACTAAATCTATTTGTTCTTATTAAAGAACATTGCTCAGGGAGAAGATAATGCGAGGACGTTATTTCTCCAAACCAAAAGATAAGCAATTCTATGTAATTCTAAAATGATGCCTTATTTTTCTTTACAGACCCGCCGGATGGGATAGCATGAAGAAAATTAGCATATTATACGAAAACATGCAGAGTTGTAAACCGGACGACTACTATAGAGATATTATTGTGCAGCCAGCGAATACGCGGAAGGTAACTTAGTTCCTATTTTATTAGAGTAAAATACCTAATTATCGTTACACAAAATATTAGTTATGGGAACGTAGTTGTTGTCGAATGATCGCCTCTATTACCTTGAAATAAAGGTAAGATAGAGTATTTTTCCCCACTTGCAAAAATGCTGATTGCTTACTACGGAATCAAGACTCATGTAAGCATGGGTATGAATTCATAACGCAATAAAGGATCGGTGCGACTCTGTACGTGCATTTTGTTGTTTATAAAAAGCTTTCTACTCTGCATACAAAACAAAACTAGACAGTTTAATTTTGTGTTAAATATATCAAGCAAACTTTTGTCTGGAAATAATTGAAATAATTATCTTATCCTCAGTCCTGATGCTGCATATATAAAAATCCGTACACTCCAAAAACCGTCGGATTTACAGTTGGCTGTTTATTTGAGTAAACTAGCCCATACTAATTGGTACGTTTTCCCTACAGGGTGGCGCGAATCGAGAGGCGGAAGTGAGCGCGGAAGACGAGCAGGTGTTCCTGCAGAAGCAGCTGGCCGCGCTGCAGGCCGGCGCGCCCGCGCCGCGCGCCGACTCGCCCATGCGGGCCGCGCAGCGAGCGACGGCGCAGGTAAATACTATACCTACATATTATAAAACTAATTCCGCCGCCGCGTCTGTCTGTCTTTAAGTTTGCGATGCTCTCAAAAACTACGTAACGGATTTTCTTTCGGTTTTCACTACCAGATAATTATTTTTTACGACAGGTTTTTATGTATAATTTATTTTTTATTTTTTTGGTTTTATCGTATTGGTGTCACAGAAAAATCACTTAAACCCATGATATTATAATTGGACAGAAAGAGGACGAATACTTTAATAAGGGGCTACATTGTACGATTCGGATTTTGAAATTTTCGTATTATTAGTTCAAGAAAATAATTAATTAATATTAAATTATTTAAAATTAGGTTATTTAAAATTTTCGTATTGTTAATTCAAGAAAATAATTAATTAAAATTATTTTTCAATCAATCAATCAATTCATTGATTTGCTAAAATGCGTTACATAGTGGTCTTAAAAATAGTTTACAGGTCAGGCATTCCGTCGACAATATGACATGCAAAATTTTAAGTATCCTTAACTAATTAAAATGTGAATAACACGGGTATCAAATAATAATAGTAATAAAAAATTCTAATAAAATTTAAAATAAAAGTCAGAAATTACTTGCATTATTTTCTTACATAATTTCGTCTTATGAAAACTAATAATTTATTTAATTAATTAATTAGGTTAATTCGATCTAGCCTCATGATTTAAATATTCAGTTATTGAATAAAAGCAATTACGACGAAGCCAAGCTGTAAGGTCATTCCTAAACTTCGACCCCTGCAGCACTCTCAATTCCATTGGAAGGGCATTATATACTAATATGCACATATTATAAGAATTTCTTCTATAAACGTCGGAGCGACTGAAAGGACGGTGCAAAAGACGCTTATATTGTGTCCTTGGTTATCTAACAAAAACTTCATTTCGCTGCTTAAAATACTCAGGGTGTGATTTATAAAATAGGCAAACTTTAAGTATGTACATACATATCAATGGTAGAATTTTCAATTCCTTAAAGTAAGGTTTACAACTGTCCATCAACCATGCATTTTTAATAGCATGCACACATTTTTTTTGAACTTTAAATACTTTATTCATGTCAACTGAGTTTCCCCACAAAATAATGCCATAATTCAATAAGGAAGAAACGTGACCATGATAGGCCGTGATTGCTGCTTCGGTGGAGACAGATTTCTTGACATTTCTTAAGACGAAAACAAAACGATCCAATTTTGCGCACAAGGAATCAATAATAATTAATAAGCGAAACCATGAACTCGACTCCCTTAAAGCGTTCTTAATACTGATTTCATAATTGTCTTTGTCATCACCTCTAATTAGTAACGTCGTGTCATCGGCAAAGAGAATACATTTGGATGAGGTGGCTCTAGGCAAATCATTTATATAAATTAAAAACAAAAGTGGCCCCAAATTACTTCCCTGTGGAACGCCAGAGTTGTTTTCACGCCATTTAGATCTATAAATATTTTAGTTCTGTACACTGTTTTCTGTCACTACGATAACTTCTTAACCAATCTTGAGCTTGTCTCCTAATTCCGTACGCATCCAACCTGGATAACAATATCTAAGGTCAAGGAAAATTGATGTACTTTATTATTAATTGCCTCTGTCACATACTTCACGAGTTCGAAGCACGCTAACTCGGTCGAATGTCCTTTCCGAAAACCATGCTGTTCTGGGTGCAGACGGTTATGCTTGGTTAACCCATTCATTGCCGACATCGCAAATCGCGTCCTCGGCATTACGATTACACATACATGGGACGCGAATTCGCGTCTTCGGCATCCGAGATAAGAATTATGAAAATTACAAATGCACTGAATCCAAAAACCAGCAACAGTATAATATTATCCTTCATAAATAAAGTAACATATTGGTATCAGCATTTTAGTACAGTTGTTTTCTAGCAAAAAAAAACAAATCACTCGAGGACGCGAAATCGCGTCCTCGGCATTACGATTACACATACATGGGACGCGAATTCGCGTCTTCGGCATCCGAGATAAGAATTATGAAAATTACAAATGCACTGAATCCAAAAACCAGCAACAGTATAAAATTATCCTTCATAAATAAAGTAACATATTGGTATCAGCATTTTAGTACAGTTGTTTTCTACAAAAAAAAAAACAAATAACTTGAGGACGCGAAGTCGCGTCCTCGGCATTACGATTACACATACATGGGACGCAAATTCGCGTCTTCGGCAATGAATGGGTTAAAAAGTGGTTCAGTCTCACAAACATGGCTTTTTCCATAACATCGCATTACATAATTAACGAATCATTAATACATTAAATAATTAACTTCAGATTGGAAAAATAAAAGAAAGTATACGAGATCATTACGAGCCATTGTTTACTTTGGTAATGGCAACGTTAGATAATACACTCTCAAGATATTCTTGCCTGTTATTAGCAACACTGGGGAACGCCTCACATTCTGAGTCCGGCACTCGAATCATAAGAACCTTCATTATGTGACCGTTGCATAAAACTATTATTTAACAGTTGGATGGCGCAAAAATAGGCATGGGTCCCGGCACGCCAGGCAACGAGGGCGTGCTCGCCAACTTCTTCAACTCGCTGCTGTACAAGAAGACGGGGTCCCCGGCGGGGCGCGCGGCGGACCCGTCGCCCGCGGCCGCCGCCGCGCGCTCGGACGCGGCCGCCGAGCTGGACCGGCTCACGCGCGCCAAGCCGCGCCCCGCGCCCATCGACCTCAACTCCTCCTCCGAGTGCTAGCGGCCCGGTCAGTACCTACCTGTGCTCAGGGTCCCCGGCGGGCCGCGCTCGGACGCGGCCGCCGAGCTGGACCGGCTCACGCGCGCCAAGCCGCGCCCCGCGCCCATCGACCTCAACTCCTCCTCCGAGTGCTAGCGGCCCGGTCAGTACCTACCTGTGCTCAGGGTCCCCGGCGGGCCGCGCTCGGACGCGGCCGCCGAGCTGGACCGGCTCACGCGCGCCAAGCCGCGCCCCGCGCCCATCGACCTCAACTCCTCCTCCGAGTGCTAGCGGCCCGGTCAGTACCTACCTGTGCTCAGGGTCCCCGGCGGGCCGCGCTCGGACGCGGCCGCCGAGCTGGACCGGCTCACGCGCGCCAAGCCGCGCCCCGCGCCCATCGACCTCAACTCCTCCTCCGAGTGCTAGCGGCCCGGTCAGTACCTACCTGTGCTCAGGGTCCCCGGCGGGCCGCGCTCGGACGCGGCCGCCGAGCTGGACCGGCTCACGCGCGCCAAGCCGCGCCCCGCGCCCATCGACCTCAACTCCTCCTCCGAGTGCTAGCGGCCCGGTCAGTACCTACCTGTGCTCAGGGTCCCCGGCGGGCCGCGCTCGGACGCGGCCGCCGAGCTGGACCGGCTCACGCGCGCCAAGCCGCGCCCCGCGCCCATCGACCTCAACTCCTCCTCCGAGTGCTAGCGGCCCGGTCAGTACCTACCTGTGCTCAGGGTCCCCGGCGGGCCGCGCTCGGACGCGGCCGCCGAGCTGGACCGGCTCACGCGCGCCAAGCCGCGCCCCGCGCCCATCGACCTCAACTCCTCCTCCGAGTGCTAGCGGCCCGGTCAGTACCTACCTGTGCTCAGGGTCCCCGGCGGGCCGCGCTCGGACGCGGCCGCCGAGCTGGACCGGCTCACGCGCGCCAAGCCGCGCCCCGCGCCCATCGACCTCAACTCCTCCTCCGAGTGCTAGCGGCCCGGTCAGTACCTACCTGTGCTCAGGGTCCCCGGCGGGCCGCGCTCGGACGCGGCCGCCGAGCTGGACCGGCTCACGCGCGCCAAGCCGCGCCCCGCGCCCATCGACCTCAACTCCTCCTCCGAGTGCTAGCGGCCCGGTCAGTACCTACCTGTGCTCAGGGTCCCCGGCGGGCCGCGCTCGGACGCGGCCGCCGAGCTGGACCGGCTCACGCGCGCCAAGCCGCGCCCCGCGCCCATCGACCTCAACTCCTCCTCCGAGTGCTAGCGGTACTGACCGGGCAGTACCTACCTGAACCAAACACCATACATACATACATACATACCTTCACGCCTTCATTCCCAGAGTGGGGTAGGCAGAACTACAGAATTACCAACAACTTAAAAAAAAAAATGCTAATTCCGTACCCACATCTTGTACAATGAGGCTATGATGTTTACCAGTATTAGTGACAGGTTGCAAGCCCCGGGACAAGCACAAGACGGGATGACATGGAGTGGCACTATTCAAACCCGGCAACCACATAGAGATTTTTAATTTATATAATTTAATTTTCTTCAGGTACATGGTGAAGCGGCTCAGCGGCTGGCATGCGCTCGCGCCGCGCGCGCCTGATTTAAACATAATACGTTGCTGGCTTGTACTTTAGTCGACGCGTCGCGTTAGGCTGCGGCTGGTAAGCACCCGACACGTAGCTCCTACCGACGCGTCACGCCTTGAGATTCTTCCAAACGTCGACCCCGAACGGAGCCTTGACTCAACGGATCGCAATCACATAGTTTTGTACTCATTTTATAAAAAAACATTGGCACTCCGCCGCTAGATGGCGGTGTTTTTATTGTAAAATAAGTACGCAACAGCGACTACACTGTATGTTTATATAAATTAAATATTTATGCGATGAACTTTGAAATTTGAATAGACAGCTCGCGAGTTAATCCTCTATTCGATAACAATTTTTGTTTGTAATTGTTCATGATATTAAATAAGTATTTATTTAGATAGCGTCAACTGATTGTAGTTTATACGGAAGGTTAGAAGCATCATCTGAGATTAGGAAGTTCCATAATATGTGATCTTCTATGAAGACGGTTCGTGCAATGAGCGGAGGAAACGTTTATGCACAACGGAGTCACTATTTGTACAAACCACGTATGTGTACAAGTATATAATTGTATGTAACGATCATTTCATACGTTCATGTAAATTATTGAATTCCACTGTGCGATCTGGATTTGCAATGGTGACCTTTGTGTGCCTTAAACGGACTTATTTATTAACCGATGCCTAGTTCATGTATGTGTTTCAACCCCAAACCATAGACTTGAAAATGTTTATAGAACTTTTTATGTTTATGTGAATGTAACTTATTTTTATTGGAATTTTGTTCTTAACATGGTGCAATACTGAACATTCCAAACGTGGTTTGGTGCTTATTATTATAGTAAAAATATTGAATAATATTCTGGCGTTTCATTTAACATTTGCTTGCCTGCTCGCTCTCTCGTACGGCTTTTTGGTTAGTGATTGACTCTCATTCTAGCACTAAAAGGTCATCATTGTAAATCAATATAATCATCAGCCTCAGATTGATCATAAAATGATCCGAATCATATCTTAGAGTACTTAATCTCACTAATATCAGCCGCAAATATTGAAGATGTCGAACTTAGGCATTTTGTGTTGCATAATTTAAGTTACTATTAAATAATAAAATACCTGAGGGTTTTTACGTGGTATAACTTATTAACATGCGTAGCTTATGTACTGTTTAGTATTATGAATAAAATACTTACTGACAAACTTATTTTGATAATATAATGGCGGCTAACGATGTGTGTTGAGTTGGAATGTTATCATTAAAGTGACGAAATGTCAATCAATAAAGATTCAGCTATTAGCTTTATATCTATTTATACATAACTTGCGTGTTACACAAATGATAAGGATACGATTAGTAAAGTTAATTTTAAATAATTAAATATTCTCTCAAATCTACCTATTTCTTCTTAACTACCATAATATTGAGACATGGTTCTTTAAAATATTCCTTTGTTTTGGTTTTAAAGTCTAAATAAGTTTGTCAGAACTTTCTTTAGCAATTTCCTTATGAAGTTTAAATCAGTTTTTTAAACGAAACTAAAGTAGAGTATGTCAACACAAGTAGAATAAAAAGTATAAAAACACGTAAATAACTTGAAAATTGATCGCTTATTTTAAGCTCACTTTTAAATGATTCTTCAGAGTTTTTCGATTGTAGATAATAATCTCTGACCATTTAAAAGTGAGCTTCAAATTCTGTAAGTAAACCATCCCCTACTATCTTGTTGTGCACAATTGCAAATACCAAAACTCTAAAACGTTTGGACAAGGTAAATGTTTAAAAGAAAAAAAAACTCGTTTTTAAATATTAAATGGATAAACTAATGCAAAAATGTTAGCTCCTAAAATTATGATGCCACGGCCGAATCGCTGATGAAATACACCTTACGTACATACGTAGGCCTTGTTGCTGTTATGGCAGTAGAGATTCTCAAAAATATGTGTATTTTAAGAGGTTATAAAATCGGGCGCTACCATATTATGCCCTTCACATTACGACGCGACACTGTGCTAGGTACTAATTATCGAATAACCTCAGTCTAAATAAAAGTACGCTTACACGGGCGACTTTAACAGCAATTTATAGCCGGCAACAATAACTGCCTTACTCTAACTTTGTTTAATAGAATGAGACGTATCATCAAGGACTTTAAATGTTGATCTACCATAGAACCTTGTCGAAGCGCCAGCGTCAAGTGACGAGATAAAAATTACATAGGAAATAATCGTTCGATTTATGCGACAAGGTAATTATAGTGTTTCATCTATTACAGTCCGTGATCGTACATCCTGTTTGATGGGCAAATATTGCTCAAAAATGCCCTGTGTATTTTAGGCCTGATTTTTCAATCGTCAGACAAAAGTAAGTTTGTGTCGATTTTTTAAGACAAAATCAAGAGTAGTGAGTTATCTGGGTATTTAAAAATCGAGCCTAAATAGATTTTTTGTCCTTGAGCACTTCCAGTGTATTTTAGTAGTTAACACTTGCATTAAACTATCCTAAGGAGGGTTGCGGTTTTGATAAAAAAAATGTATGAAGGGATGAGTAGAGAGGATATATAATATTTTTATAATGGGGACAGAATGTTAGGTGGCTATATAGCATTACTTATCGACAAGTCGTTGGACTAAAGCTGATGGGTATCCCGCCTACCCTATCTACGCATTTGGCGGATATTATAATACGGATATGATAAGAGACAACGCAAAATAGATACCATTATTACTTTATACATACCCTTTTGTATGTAAGGTTGAAATTCGAAAAATTATGAGTAGTGACTTTAGTATTTGACATACATCAATATGACTTATTATAATACCTGGGATAACTCGGGGCAAGTTCTAGGGATTTGATATCGATAAAAAGATGTCGATATAATTAAATTAATGCATGTGCACATTGATTATTCTCGATTACTGTAAAGAGGTTCGATGTCATATCTGATATCGAGCCTCATAAGATAATAAAAGTATGCGGATGTAATTTCAATCAAAATGACAATTTACCGTCAGTACCATTAATATTCGTACGTTTAGCAGTTTAAAGTGGATATTTTCATCTAGACGGCAATCATTAATACCGACAAATATGGAAAAAATATTGATTGTATATTATTTAAACCGTTGTAAAATAAACATATAAATATACGTGTTAATTTGTTTATTTTGAATCTAAAAATGAGGAGAAAATAAGTAATATTTATTTATGTCGAATAACATTTAGATGTTGGCAGTAACATCGATATATTTTATGTCGATAAAATATTTTGCTACATCACTTTCGTACAGATGCCCCGAGTTAGCCCAGGTATGCTTATTATAAAGGAAAAAACGATAATTAGCGGCCTTTAAAAATGGCGCAACGCCGTCCCGATATTCCAGTATGGGGCATATAACAAAAGTAAATCACTGTATGCACCTGAAAAAATTATAGCATGCAATGGCTAGTGACTGTACGGCAGTTATGTCTATTCTATACAAGTTATCTATGATTAACCCTTTCGAGTAGGTATGGTACCGTGATTAGAGATCAATTAGCAATACGTCTTGACGTCTAGACGTCGTGAAAGCGTTAATGGTAATTTCATTTCAATTCAATTATTTGATACATGGCTACTGTCCAGTGGGACAATTCTGCCTAAATTGTGTTTAATTTTTATGTGGTCGTTGCGTCGGTTTTAGTCCAACGGAATGTACCTACTGTGACGTATTAAATTTGTAAGATAAATAATTACACCTACAAATGTTACCTAGGCAGTAAGTAATATAGTCAAATATATCACGTCTTAAAATTAAAGTAGAAAAAGCCTAATTAAAGCTTGTCAAGCTGTTTAAAATCAAATTGGGAAATATTATTTCCGAACGAAAATTTATTAATTTGCAATACGCTAAGCTTAACAGTATTTACATACATACATACCTTCACGCCTGTAATCCCAGAGTGGGGTACGCAGAGCTACAGAATTACCTACAACTTTAAAAACTTGTTGATAATTCTGTAACCACATTCTGCACAAAAAGGCTAAGATGTTTACCAGCGTATTAGTGACAGGTTGCAAGACCATCGCCTAATATTACTACCAAATTTCGGACCGTAAGTACAGTCGAGTTCAATGGGATGTGAACACATTTAATACTAAAAAAATAATTTAAGCACCCTGCATATGCATAATGCAGCTAAATAAATTGCTCTTTATTTTATACGCAAGTATTAAGTAAAATAAAACTTCATATCATGTTTAGTAATATACCTAAAAACGTTTTGACTTTAGTTCAGTCCAAAGCAGTGTTAAATTCAACACTGAAAGCTATTAAGAATGCATGCTTAAACACTTTTAAAAAATTGTAATACGCAATACGCATTAAAGTAACAAACGAATTCCTATCGCTAACCGATATCTAGGTAACATTATAAATGTAATTTATGTATAGTTGAATGTCTATACTTATCATAAAGCCATAGTAAATTAAATGGTCGTTCATTGGCTTCAAATAAGATATAACTTCACAGGTTGGAATTAAATTATGGACTCGATTGTTCAGTGAACTTTTTCTTTTATAAATTTATATGTACTAGTCAAAACACCAGTTGAGTTTTCATTTTTTTTATAACGCATCTTTCTGTGATACGATTTTGATAATTTTAGAACAAAATATTCCTTTAAAAATGTGACAGTACATATGTAAAGGTAACATTAAACTATGTAGTGTGTTTTGTAACCAAACGAAAATGGCCGTCTTGGTTTGCAAAAACTAGGCTCCAATTTGGTTCCATAGTTTACCTACTTTTTTTCAATTTGCAATCGCGCTGTAAGGTGATAAATATTGCTTCTTTTAGATAATTATTTTTAATTATAAGTTCCTCTTGCAATAAATACCAGTTTTTTTGGTAGCACACGCGTAAATACGAAATACTACCACACTAGGTGCCTGATTATTATTGTGAAAAATAAGTAGACTATGAGTTATTGGCGCTGACTGTACTCTGTACCTTTGTATATGTACTGTCCCACACATTCTTCTTTGTATGTATATTGGCCACGTAACATCCTCAGCTAGGAAATATAATTATAAGAGTTTTAATACATTATTATAATTTTATTAACGCTCAACTGTTTAAGACGTTTGTTTTGTTATTAGAAATCTTATTTTGTAATGTTTTTTTATTGTAACAGATAATTTTTCTTAAGAATCGATTTTGTATTTGGTTTAATTATGTTTTAATTGCATTGGAATTAGGTTGGAATGTTCTAGATGAATTTAAAGATAGTTACAACGGAATCATTCACTTTATTAATTTAAAGTATTAATGATGTCATGATCATTTACTTACTCACAACTTAGTTGCTGCTAGTAGAGTAGCATTTAGTTAAGAAACCTTACGTATCTGGTTCGTATCAAAAATTTTTATTCAATCGAAGATATCGGGTACTTAGGAACACTAAAATTCGTGCAAAATTAAAATTATATTGGATGCCATTTTGAATAAAAAATAAATAAACAGTTGAAGCAAACTCTGGCTAAGGCATAGTGATTTATTATTAGATTCTCAATAATAGATTTTTGTTACGCTTTGTAATAGGTTAGATTCTAGTAATCATTTTAGTTGTTAAATTATTATTAAAAGAAAATCGAAAAATAAATAATTATCCTAAGCGACAAATTGATACAATTATATTGAGTGTAACGTTTATATTTAATACATTGAATTAAAAAATGTGGTTAAAGTATCGGACAGTGTACTCATGGGTTTCGCTGCCCCCATAAGCCAGTAGGCGGTATCTCAAATTCAATAGCCAAAGCACATTGAATCCTCTTACGTCAGTGATAAGGTTGCACTTGCTACAGGAGTTTTGTCTGAGATACCGCCATTAGTCTAGCAGGGCAGTTTGGCAATGTAATTTTCAGTAACGGTATTGGTATGTTTTATGCAGTCTGTGTCTCGCCTTAAAGCAAAGCTTCTTTTCATTTGCTGTTGCTGTATAGTGCAGTGACTCCATCAATTATCTCAGAGACTACAACAAAACTTGAACTTTGTTATATACCTTAGCATAATCTCAACACTCTCGGCTATTCTGCAATTTCGCGTAACTAACAAATTAAACAAACAACCTAGTAATACAGTAAGGTATATTTTGCAACTTAATGAATCTGTTACTTTCGCTGAATTGTAGTATCACCGACGAAATATCGCAATATGTTTGATGAAAGCTAGTTCAGGGGTTCTATTCTACTACGTATAACCATATTGCATTTGATGTGTCATATTGTTAAATAAATAAGAGCTGTCAAAAAATTGATAGACATGTCAAAATATGGTTTTAACGAGAGCCCCAGGAATATTACAGAGCTCGGTGACTGCAAGGAAATCCAACAGAAAGTACTAGTGCATAGCGAATGTGGATGTAGGTACACTCATCTCTGTAAAATAATATATTTACAGCAGGACCGCAGTGTAACTCGTAGCCTGCAACTCTATGTGAATATATCCTTTTACTTATAAAGTAACAAGTGATTTCATGTATGCTACTTAACTTACCTATGTACTTGTTAATTAGAAAATTATGTCGTTATTTTACTAGTAAAAGGATATTTATTTAAGCTTATCGGCAACACTTTACAGAAATATAATTTGAATAAATAGCACAGAAACTGTTCTGATCATTTTGTGTTTTATTTTCGTTTCACGCTAACGTTAAATTTCACTAAATTTTTAACGAACTACTGAAACTTCTTGTTTCATTGAGAAAATACATAACTCACGGTCTTTTTATTTCAGCAGCTCGGTGAAAATGGTTTGTTGAAAAAACGCTATATCAGGTAGGTATTACTATATTAAATGATTGCTAACCTCATGAGCCAGGACCTCTGCTTCTGCTGGACAGATTTTTTTTTGCACTATCCTAATATCTATTGAGTTAGATGTAACGAGCAGAAAACGTAAGATAACGAGCTGTAGGAACATTATTTATTAGACCACCGTCAACCACTGTTGACAAATAAAAATCCAAGCCTTTCTCACTGAACTGGGTAGAAACAATTATATTTTATATCATTGGGTAAAATAGAATAAAAAATTGTTTATAAGATAAGGTTATACACTGAAATTCCCGCGCTAACTATTGTGCGTTTAGGAATTGTAGATAAAATCCTAACTTGAAAATAAGTTTAAGAATACTAGTGGACTTATCATAAACACATAAATGTTATGTATTATATATTTAAATATTGAGTTTTTTTTGATAAAAGATATTCATGTATATATTATAATTTATCTTCTCATTTTCACGACTTATTCTGAGTCAGGTTATTTCCATGGATTTCTGAACGAAGTCATTTTGTTGCCAGCTTTACAAACCATTCCTTATTTCACGGAGATGCAAGTAAGGCAGCCCGGCATCTCAAAAATTATTATTATTACAGTTTCCACTTTAAACTAAATCTGTTGCGTTGCAGTGTGTGTGTGTGTGTTTGTCAAACATGTTTGTTTGGATTTGAGGAGCTTCACTCCATAAATTTTAGTCCGCAACTGATGAACATGACCAGTGAAATCAAGATTCCCAGTATTCCTACATCATCTGGGGAGTTTTTCTGACAACACCCACTAAGTTTGGTTTGGATCGCAGTTTTTTTAACAATGATGTTTTTACGTATAATTATCTTAATTCTTTTAGGTTACCATAAAAGAGTATTACTACTAATATTTAGATGTAGTTTTGGTTTAGAAGGGGAAACTGTTACCAACTACACTCTGAACAGCGTTCTCATTGTTTTTGAACTTTTATTTGCGAAGTACTAAAATATATATTCTGGGAAACTTGAAAAAACTGCTTGCAACTTTTAGCTGTCATTAGTGTCAAGTGTAATCGTAGACAACACGTCAAAAAGACAGGCAGGATGTACGCCAATCTGTCTTGTCTATAGTCGATTATGGATGATCGAGGGAAGTTGTGTCAGCAAACTCCGCTTTATTATTAGTTCAAGAAAATATTTATTTTATAATTAGATTTAAAAAGTGCTCACGTGATAAGTGCAACTTTAGTAACTTAAGTTGGCCAAGTGCAAGTGTTAATGTCGGGTCGTGTTATGGTGTAACGTGATTATTATTAGTTTTTTTCGTTATGGTGTTATGTTATGATCAATAGTTCCAAAGTGGCAGCCGTGGCGGGTTCCGATATGGGGCAAAGTCCGAGTTCGTTGAGGAGTAAGAGTGGCCGGCAGCGGTCATTCAGGGGGTTCGCTAGGAGGAGCAAGCTGAACAAGTCCAATTTGAGCCATACGTTCAGTTTGCCGACTTCTGAGGAGTACCCGGAGTTGATGAATGTTAACACGGCTACGGAGGAGCAGCTGATGACGCTCCCGGGCGTCAACCGGCAGCTGGCGCGTGCTATCGTGCAGCACCGGCAGATAATCGGCCGCTTCAAGCGCGTCGACGACCTTGCCTTAGTCTCCGGTGCGTGCGGACTGATGCTAATTTTATGCTCTACGATTGACTTGTTTTCTCGCATCATTGAATATTTATATGAGGCTTCATTATATATATTTGTATTACCATTCTAATGGGACTGTCTAATGATTTGTTTAAAGCCCGCATGGAATACAAGCAAAGTTGAAGATGTTAGGTTAATGTTTAACCCTTTTGTTAGTCAGACCAAAGCCTTTAGCATGCTTTTCACAGCCATATGGTAATGAATGATTTATAAAATAGAACACAGCCTCTTTGTTTATTTATTATTTAGTAGTACAATGATTGTTTTGCTGCAAGACTCATAATTCATACAAAATTATTTAGATCAGCAGCTTTTCTATAAAGAAGTTTTCTGTATAGTTGTCTTAATTTTTTTTTTTATATCATTCATATCTGAATGTATTTTTCAATGTATACCTAACCTACAATATTGTTTTAGGTATAGGAGCAGAAAAATTAGAGCTTCTCAGGCCAGAAATATCAACAAACAATCGGAAACAGATATCTCGAGCAAGCTCCTGTTCTCTCTCCCTAGATAGTGTACGTGTTTCCATAGAAAGCAAGCTCTGCTCAGTTAATTCTTCCAGTGTTTTCCAGCTTCAATGTGTGCCTGGTTTAAACCAAGAAATAGCTGCCAATATAGTGGACCATCGGAACAAGAGAGGTCCATTTAAGTCACTTGATGATCTTATTAAAGTCCGAGGTATGGATGTTGTAAGGCTAAGCACGGTAAAGCAACACCTAAGTCTTGAGTTACGAAAATGTGAAAGCGTTCAACATTTGAACAATGGACATGTAAACGGTTGGGCAGAAGAGACGATAAACAAATCACTATCAAATGGCACTAGCACACCTAAAACACCTCATAGAAAGAGCTTATCAATGCCAACAAAACTCCCTGTAACCTTACCAAATGGTTTTGCCGCAGCACCGGTCAATGACATTCTAGATTTACTCTCAGCATACTCCCACAGACCAATAGTTGAAGAGGAATTTATGTATGAACGAGATGGTGTACGATGTTGTAGAATAGCCTCATGGAATTTACATAGGCTTAACATAGATAAAGTAACTAATCCTGGTGTCCGAGAGGTCATTTGCAGAACAATCTTGGAAAACAAGTAAGTTTCAATAAAATAATTTAGTAGTAAAGGTATTAATTATAATACAGTTGCTAAGCTACTTTTTATCTACTTTGTGGCAATATCTGTTGATAATACAATGTTGCAATAGCTTATGAAAATCACTAATCACTGCTTTATAGGCTGATTCTGATATTGCTTATCATTTCTTCATAATCTATATAATATACTAGCGACCCGCCCGCGGCTTCTCCCGCGTGGAATGTATTATACATATAAACCTTCCTTAAGAATCACTCTATCTATTAAAAAAAAACCGCATCAAAATCCGTTGCGTAGTTTTAAAGATTTAAGCATACATAGGGACAGACAGCGCAAGCGACTTTGTTTTATACTATGTAGTGATGGTACATTTTACTATCAAATATAAATTCATTTTTGATGTACCCGTTGAACAAAATATTATTTAACTCGTAATGGCACCAATTTAGGTGAATTCTCTAATTTAAAATATCTGTAAACCTAAATTTGTATATCGTTGGTGATGCTAAATTCATGAAGTGGCAAAATACACCTTACTCTCTTAATTGCTAAGGTGTATTTTCCACCTTATTTAATTTGGTAGTTACACGTTCTTGCAGTATCACCGGTGATATGTAAAACGCTATTCTTGTTGGACTGGAATCTACTTTAACAATTTAGGTTTACAGATATTTATAATTAAAGAACACTAACCCAAATTGGCCTCAATGAGTTGCTAAAATAAAACATTGTGCTTCATATTGTGTATTGTATGTGGTTTTGTATTGTTGCGAATAAATGTCTCTTTATCTTTATCTCTTTATCTATATACCTATTGCCGTGTAGTCATAAGGTAGGGTAGTAAAAAAGTAAAAGTAAGGGAGTTGATAAAATAAGTTAGCCATATCATACTGCGCAAAATACAGAATATTTCGAGGTTTTAGCTGGATTCTTGATACCTAATTTTAAACTTAATTCAACCAGATTTTTGTGTATAAAGCATGCATTTCAAGTAATATATCGTCGGTAAAACGGCTAAACCGCGTAAGTAACATTTTAAATAAGGAGCAAAATGCACCTTTTTAATAATACAGTAAGGTTTATTTTGCTTTATCATAAATTTGTTAGTTACGCGCTTTTACAGTATCACCGACGATATACATAAGTGTTATGTTATACATTATGAATGGATCTCGGACTAAACACGAATTTGGATTACGATTGTACCAAAGTTAGAGTAGAATTACGAAATACACTTTTAATTTAAAGCCGCAGTAGACATATGGCTTGACGTGACGTCACGCTCACGTGCTCACGTGCTCACTAATTACTAAAGGCTATTGTATGAGTTTTTTTTTTAATACTTACCGTAATTTATTTTTATTAAAGTTGGAAAAAGTTTACACAACACAGTTTGGACTATCTCAGTAACTCTACTATTTTTCACAGATTGTCTCTAATCGCGATCCAAGAGGTGCTGGACACGGCTGCTCTGAAAATACTCTGTGACGAGCTAAACTCTCCGTCTTTAAGAAGAGTGAGGGAGTGGAAGGCTAACAGCCACAAGTGGGAGTACTGTATAGCTGATCAGTTAGATAGGTGAGTTTAGTAACCTAGCAACTTGTTCTGTGTTGTTGGTAGTGACCCTGCCTAGGAAGCTAGCGGTCCTGGGTTAAAATCCCGGCAGGGGCGGATATTTGTGTGTGAGCGCGAATATTTATTTCCGAGTCATGAAGGTTTTCTATGTATTTAAGTATATATTTTTCTATAAAAGTTTATTTTTCGTTGTCTAGTACCTATAGTACAAGCGTAGAGCTTAGTTTGGGACTAGGTCAATTGAGGTAACATTGTTCCCTGATATTTATTTATTTTGTTTCTGTTGTGGTTCTAACTAAACGTTGTTTTTTTTTAAACTAAGCACGCAAAGATTTAATTTCAAGTCTTTTTTTTTTGGCAATTTAATATTAGCTTAAGGAAAATGTTTACTAAACAACTATTTTCCAAAAAGAACTTGGTGTGTAATCTTTTGCCAAATGATGATTTGAAGAAATAAAAATATGTAAAATTAACATATGCTAAGGATTGGTTTGCTAAATTAAAGTACCTAGTGCGATAATAAGTTGGTTGGCAAATGAAATTAGATAAAAAACATATTTCGCTGAAACGGCATCACATCGAGTTTAGTAAATTCCAAATAATCAGCGACAAGGTTTAGGTACGTGTAATAAAATACCTTTTTTTTATCAAGCTTGTGCCATCGCATCAGTCATCAGTCAAGAGCAATAAACTGCAATTGTTCTCAGTTGCATGATCGATTTACCAATAAAATTTGATTACCTACCTTGCACTAACTTTCGTCATGTCAAGATGATCGTGTAGGATCCTCAAAATAGTAGTATCTGATACGCCAACTAATGCAGATAACAGAGTTAGTGGTAACAGGTCTCTATAGTATTTATTTGGTCATACTATTCGCCCCGTACAAATATTTGGCCTTGAAAAACTTCTTATCAGAAGAAAAGTGATATTACCAACCCATGTAACTTGAAATTTCCCCGGTGTTGTCCTGGCTACTTATTGTATCATAAATTACCTGAGGTAGGCGTGACCGGAAGCTCGCTAAATAGACGCGTCAATTTGCTGTATCTCGCAGTTACATGAGTTGTCCATACATCGACCGTACATCGAGTGGTTATCTGCACCCTCCCCCGCGGGGGCCTGTTATTTGACTTACCGCGGGGGCGGCCAATGATCTTGTTATTTTAGATAGATGATTTGCATTGTTTACTTGTTTCGACAAATCACTTCCGTGTTTAGTTTCATTGAGAAAGGTGTGGGACAAGAAGGCAAGTGATTTTGTTGTTGGGTATTGATCACTACAATGAAAAGACGCGATTTTATTTTAAGACTTTCGCAACAAAACAAAGTGTATGAAACACGACATTCAAGTGAAAATGTTATTAAATTTGATCAGGATTTGAACGAAAGTGATAGTGCAGTGAACTTATCGAAACCGAAAAAGAAAATTGTGCACAGCTGCAGCATAGGAATGCTGAAACTGGAGCTAAAACGAGAGTATTTTGCATTCATTACCTATGTTAGGTATGTGACGTGACGGCAAATTTAAAAAGCAACTCACTCATACAAAATCTAAGTGGGAGTCGGACTCGCAGAGGGTTCCGTTATTGGTGTCATTAATTCATTTCTTACTTACGTAAACGAAATTTAAACTTCGTCAAAGAAAATTAAAGTTTTCCGTACACGTCGTTATTGAGTTCGGTACCCGAAGGATGGTTCTACTACTAACTTAAGCCTCCTTCCCTTGTCCGTCTGTCCAAATTTTAAATACCTAACTGTATCTTTGAACCTTAAAAAATTTAGAGTTGTTTCATTTGCCGGATACGTGTTATATCGAGAGATTTCCTCACAAAAAAGTAAAATAATAAGGAGTAGTTAACCCCATATGCAAGTAACTTTTTTATCAACTTTTTTTTGTATTTAATTGTAGTACAAAGTACATACCCTATAGAAAAACCACAAATAACCGGCCAAATGTGTATGGAACCCTCAGTGCGCGAGTACGACTCGCACTTGACCAGTTTTTAGGTTCCATACCAAAGTATTAACGGTAAAAGGAGGCTTGGGGTAAGGTTTTGTGGTTTGTATGTCTGTCAGTCTGTCTAACTGTATTTGGGTGAATATTCGGGCGTTTCAACCACCGTTATTGTTGTCTTCAATAGGTACTTATATTTACAAAAATAATGATAACTACCAGCAACTTTTGATGTCAAAATCAGCGTACCCGTGGGTAGTATATCCATTCCATGTAAAAGAACAAGAAAGTTATTAAGTTTATCTTAAATAATATGCGAAAACAATAATGACGGCGGTTGAAACGCCCGAATATTCACCCAAATACAGTTAGACAGACTGACAGACATAAAAACCTTAATAGTTATGATAAATTGTTTGCTTAGAATAGTTACAATATAGGAAATTCTAAAGAAATATTTCCAAAATATCGACAAGATGAGTCAACGATAGTTACAATATTCTGTCATGACAAGAATTCTTTAGATTTTTTTCCAAACTATCGGCAAGATGATTTAACTATAGTTACAATATTCTGTCATGACAAGATTTGTATGAAAGTGTTGTCATGACAAACTGCGTTAACGACAATAACTCAAACAATACTATATCTTTAAAAAAATATACGGACATATAAAAGGAACTAATATTACACTAATTTAGAATAAAACTTCATATACCTGACTAACGGGTCTCAAAATAACTTAACAAACACGATTAAAACTTTAATCTTAATTTCTGAAAACCGTGCTCGTTGGAGTTACATCATTTTGTCATGACACGGCAGCATAGTCTAAGTTTTGTTACTGATCAATTTGGTATAAAGGCAATATTTCAAAAACAAATGACAATCTGGGTTTGAAATTTGACGTTCTATATCTAAAGAGCACACATTACAACCATGCAAAGAGGTTTTTACAGAATTATCTAATCTGCTGCATTCCGCGAATTGTTCGACCTCCCCTAGTATAACCTATAGTGTATTTCTATGGAACTTGCTAACTATGTAAACAAAAGCCTAAACTTTGTTTAGTCACTGTTTCTCCTTGAATTTTCACACCACCTCATCAAACACCATTGAAAACATACACTATTGAAACGGTCGTTACTGTAAAATACAAATTCACCAAATATATAACTCTATCTATTCAAGTGTATTTAATTAGTTAAGTCAAATAAAGTAAAATACAAAAAATTACACTATACATAATATACACTATACAATATTAATTATAATAAATAAGAAAGTAAACTATTATCTACTTAAAACTAGCACAACTACAAAAAGAATACTCCCTCTAGCAAATCGGCACGCGGCATTGTACCCATGATGCTGGCTGCATTACCTCTCTGGATAGTCAAACCTATCCTTTGGGAGAGGTAAGCGCCAGCTCTGGGATCCCCGGAGGCGTCGATGAGCTTGGCAGACAGGGTCTTTATGAAACGTTTCATGTCAGCTGACCAAGGTCCCAGAGTCTCCACTGCAAGCGCCGCAAATTCGTAATCATTAATTAATGATGAATATTTGCGACGCTTGAGGGTCTGGGCCTGATCAGCTGCTGCGCCGGCCTGATTTCGGGTTGCTTGTATGTGAGATAGGGCAAAAGTGTCGACACAAGTTGCGTCCCACACCAGAGCCCTACCAAGCTTCCACGGCACCAATGTAGCTCCGTCGGGGCGCTTACCATCGTCTCTGATCATACCGGCTGGTTCTAAAAAAGCAGGTACAGAGGCGGTGGCAAGCGAACGACGGATCAAATCATTGATGGCGCCGTGGCGGTACAAGCGGCCAGCGCTCCTTGAACAAGAAATACCATGTCTACCGAGCTCATCCACCTCCTTGCCGCAGGTGCAAGAATGACGCACACAGATCTTGGCTCCAAGCCGCAAGCAGATGGATATTCGCAAGCAGCTTGAGTCCAGGACTGTACCAATGTTGCGAGAGGGAAGGGCGTGGAGCCAATGGCCCGACTCACTAGCAGTGCCAGCGAGAAGACGGGCGCGATCTGAATCGTCCGGACTATTAGCTAAAAGGGCTGCATGAATTGCCATAAGACGAGGGTTATCCCAAGCTCTTTGTATATGTTTATGCGTTGGCAAATCCACTCCAGGGCATGACTCACACCAGGCATCCCTGGCCTCCACCAGGTTCGGTATCTCAACGTCAAGTATCTGTGGGAGATTTAATATAATACTGACGAGAGACATCGAACCATAAGCAGAGGACAGGAACGCCGGTAGAGCTACACTTGATGAGCAACGAATACCCAGTCCACCGAAACGTACTGGGAGACCCGCTTGAGTCCAAGGCCTTATGCCAAAATGGATATTTAATAATTTTGAAAGAGTGTCCTGAAGGGAATTATCAATAGCAGCCATTATAGAGGGAAATTTCCAAACTGGGCAACTGCGTAGTAGATACATAAATTTTGGAGTAAAAAGACAAAACCGAATGATGAACAATGCCATGTGAGGGTTCATTTCAAACAAAAGATCTGAAGTATTTTTAAAATGATTTAGTTTACAATTTATAATGGGATTAATGGCTTCGTCGAAAATTGGGGAACCTAAAAGAGTAAGAGAGGTATTAGAGTGGACCGAAATGTTGGGCATGACTGCGTTAAATTTAGAAATGATTTCAATTTTTTTATCTGTAGAAAGGCTGTCGGGTAGATAAATTTCGCACTTTGTGAAATTTAATGAGAGACCAATATCTGAAAATTTGTTAATGATAATTTGTAGGTCTTGGAATACTGTTAAAGCATCTCCGCCAAGAGATCCGTCATCAAGGTACCAAAGGTTGAATTTGGAATTTAGATCTGAAATAATCGGATGAATGGCTAAACTGAATATGGCAGGACCAAGAGGGTCTCCCTGTTGGCAACCCATGCAGGATGAAATAATTTTGTCCCCAAAAAGTAATTTTGAAGGTGCCCCATAGCTTATCTTGGATATTTCATTAAAAATTTAAATGGTTTCATAAGTTAGGTTATTAGGACCTGATGGAATGACGTTTTTGTTTCTTTTAAATTCTACAATTGTCTATGATGGGTAGTGTTGTGGCTAAAGTTGGCGATATATTAAGGCCCCTACACATTACCCAACTCACGCTGATCACACTCACAGATGATATAACGGCACCTTTTATAATAAATACTGGTGATATATCATCTTCAAGTACCGATTTTTCTTCAGATCGTGATTAATCAAATTACAAATAAGTAACTACTTGTTTTTTTCCTTTCGGTATTTTATTATTCGATATGGTTTGTCATAAGTAAAGGAGTATTGCCAATCACTAGTAAATTCATCATTCAGAGACAATTTCAATATGGCGGTTTGTTTATATAGTTAGCAAGTCCCATAGAATTAGACCTTAAAATTGTTGATACAGTTTTGAAAACCTATAAGGAATAGTTATTTTTTCATCAAATACAAAAGACGTTACTCACACGCCAATGACCAGAGCGAATAATAAACTTGCCTCATAGACACTTAGGTCTAATTTGCGCTGGCAAATACGAGTAGGTACGGAAATATCCGTCGTTGTCGTTGAACCAGTGGTGCGCAAATATCGAAAAGGTTAAAAAGCTACTGAGAGGACTACAATATCTAAAACGAAATGAAATTCGCGCTGGAAATTGTTACTTCGTCTTTCTTCTAATATTTATAAGTTCTTTATATTTATCTTTAAGTCTAGACATTGTTTAGGTAGCGCCTAACATCAGCTCGCCATATCCGTTGTTTGATGAATAATGAGTCTAATACCAATCTTTACGTATATATTTAATTTTCAAATTGAACTTATTAGAAAGAGGGGGCCTATGTTATGTCCGTAGATAATCTTTAGGCTACATTCACGGAAAAAGCATTTAATTACGAAAGTATTTCAACAGATCTGAATAACGTGACTTTTGCACAGATAGAGTCCGAGTCGGTAAGGATATTGACTGGATTTTTTTAATCACTGTTTTAAAAAAAGAAAGTGGCAAAGTAAAGGCAAGCTCACACGCCTGATGGTGGGATCTGAGAACCATAGACATTTATATTCTCAAAACTACCATCTGCAAGACTACAAATGCGTTGCAAACATTGGGTAGATAGGTACCTTGTTGTTTTTGTAGCTTGGGTTGCCTTGCCCTTCCTATCATGAGCTTGGGTTGTCTGAACCCATGTGTCGTTCTCCACCCATTCGTCTTTGTTTCTATTCTAATGTTGATGACTCCTTTCGTTATGGATATTAGGATTACCGGCTCCGGGCCTAGGTACTGTTGGTCCGCTCTTAGGTCTCTAATGCCCGGTTCCTATATTCAAGAAACGAATCGTTTCCCTTACGGGCAGTAGCGTTATAACATTAGCTATAGCTACATACAAAATGTGTCAAATTTTAACGAGACGTCACAACTCTACCAACGGTTTTGAATATAGGAACGCACCATAAGATGGTAATTACACCGGTTGTCTTATACCCCGGAAACCAACAATGCGAAAAATGCTACGGTCACGTCATAGCGGACAAAATCTATATTTCATGTCATAAAGTATAAATATATACGATGATAGTGAAAAACCAAACGCGGATGCGTAACAAAATATAATTAGTCGATAGCGTGGCACTCGGTTTTGTTGCCAACCGAAACGATCGTTTTCATTCTGCTTGTGACATTGTGTCCGTGACGTAGTGACTTGGTTGTCAATAGCGCTTTAGTGCCAAGCTTCTTGAATTCTATTCAAAGTTGACTCTACATTGCGGTCTTGGCTTTGAATGTGTTGATACATATGGCTGGGGTCCTAGTGAAGTGTATAAGTCTCCTAAAGATCAATTGAAGTGAAGGTTTTGTCTAGTATACTCCGTGTATGTATACATATACCCTTTTTTAGTACGAATTAAATCGACTTATACGTAGATTATCATTAACAACAAGAAATAACAACGTATAATATTTCTTTCTTTTTTTAATGCTTGAAAATGTTATACTAGATAAGACAGGTGGCATGTGTTGACGGTTAGCACAAGTGATCCGCCACTTGTTTATCGTTTGGATATCCCTTTCTAACTAGTCTTTAATGATAGAGACACTAAGCGACAAGCGTGAAAATACAAAATGTGCTAGCCCGTCTAATTGTAAGTGCATTCTGTTATGAGCTGCCGCATTAACATGAACATTTGCAATGTAAATAATGAAATGCGAAGCAATCATCAGGGTGTCTATCCCCACATCATTAAAGAACTGGAATTCTTGCATTGCTACTAATTTTATTCTTACTATATCTATCTCGGATATCATATCACCAAGAAGGTTTTTTGGAAATTCATCTCCTAAGGGGTTATAATAGGGGGAGAAGCGGGAAACTAATTGTGCGCGTACGAAGCCGCGAACGTCCTCTATTTATAAATATTATTAAAAACACAGCAATCAACGTGTTCCGGCTGGCGTGATAATGATGGTGATAATGATGGTGATTGCATGCTCATGCTCATACTTAATTCAGTGACTCAAACAAGTGATACATTGCACCTACACGATTGAATCCTTTCATCGTAAAAACAGTCACATGCCTTCAAATTTATTACATGCATCGTTATCAGTACTTGAAACACGCTCTTGAACCTATCTAATCTTCATTGTCAATCAAATAACGATATAAAACAATCCACGCAGGCTTGTACATAGAAAACATTTGCATAAATAGTCTAGACTGTTACGAAAATAGAAGAGATTGTTTGATTGGTTTGCGAAAACGTTGTTGAATTTACAGTTTAATTTTGCCTATAGTTTTACATAACATATGTATGAAAAGAGCTCAGGGTGTTTATTTAACAGATTCTGAAGTAAGAACTATGTAATTATCAAAAGTAAAAAGCATTATGAAGAGGCGTCTCAATTGGCGTAGGCTTTCGTAGAGACAGATAGGCGCGACTGGGCGACATTCCAGAAAGTCTACAACTTACATTTTCTGGTTAGTCACTCGTTACGCCTCTTTCTTTATAGATTTGTTGGAAAAACATGTACTTTGATGATGCTGGCCAACCAGATCGCCTGACATGTGCCCCTGTTTGCTCTGTAAAGTTCCAAAACTCGCCTATTATAGCTTAGCGGTGCCGTTTGGCACCCTACGTCGTGTTAGAATTTGTGCTTTATTGTTTTATACATTAAGGTTCAAAATGAATTATTATTAAATAATCGAAACAATTATGTCTATGATGAGTTAACGCATACTGACTGCTACAACCTTCTGTGCTAGTGGTGACTGATGCTGGTTTAAGTCCTCAAGCAATGTCGAATACTGGTTAAATACAACTTAGAGATAGTATATATTTATACATACTTTACATAAACCTTTTCCGTAACCAATTAACTGACTGACAAACAACGCAGAGCCTAAATCGCTGGACCTAGGGACTCGAAATATTCCTTCAGGAGTGGTACAGGCAGTAAGAGGATTTCCCGAAAAACGACCCCCAACGGGAAGAAACAGCGGAATAATAATTATACGCACCCTTTAGTCTGGTATACAACATAAAGTAGGTGTGATGTGATAGATAAAAGGGGTAACATATCGGGCGATCTAAATATAGCTGGCCACCTTTGTTTATATTATGTGTAGGTAGATGCTGTTCCCTCCCGCTTGGGCCAATTTCCCAACGCCTATTTTTGCAAGAATTGGCTACACCTCTTTGAATGCCATGAAAGTATCGGATTAATTTTGTATGGTAATTATGGACTAACTAAACTTGCTGCGCTATTCTACTGTGTAAAACCATAGTGCCTTTGACATGTTGTCATATACTCGGCGGCCATTACTGTCAAGTAAATAAGAGCTGTCGTAATCGTAACGCTGACAATAAGATAGAGTAGAGTAGAAGGCCTGTAATATAAACTTATTTTTTGTACATCCATCATCTGTTTATCGAGACCAAACTAATAGAAAATTACTAACGTGAGTTTTTTCTTAGGAGCAGAGCATTAATATCGATTAAGACGGCAATAAATGTAGCGTGTTGGAAATATTATTCTGTTTACACTATGTTTGCCAAACCAACCTTATTATTACACGAAATGAACTCGGAAGTGGGATTCTTGGCAATGGGAGTGTTTTAAGGATAGTTCGAGAAAATGACGTGGCGTTTTGTCCGAATTCTTGTTACTATTCATAGCATTAAAATTACAACTAGTAATAATATATGAGGCCAGCGGTTATTAACCCTCTACAAAAAAGAGGGATGTTATGAGTTTGACTTGGGTATCTATGGCATCGGAACTCCCAAACTGGTTGACCGATTTGAACGCAGTTTTTTTTAAAGAGTGCTAGTTTAATCGGGATGGTTCTCAGCTATACACCGCCATTCATTTAAAGAAGAATACATACATACATACATACCTTCACGCCTGTAATCCCGGAGTGGGGTAGGCAGAGCTACAGAATTACCTACAACTTTAAAAACTTGTTGATAATTCTGTAACCACATTCTGCACAAATAGGCTAAGATGTTTACCAGCGTATTAGTGACAGGTTGCAAGCCCATCGCCTATACTCGAAAATCTAATAAGATTCCAAAATCTGACAGTTCCCATCTTGATTATTTCTTTATTAAAATATTATTTCATAAACATATCAATCAGAACTCGTGTAACCAGTAATATTAGGGTCAGTTTAATTGATAAAAATACCTACATTTAAACCAAAATGCAGTAATCACAGCGAATGTGCGTCGGTTGAGGTTAGGATTTTGGAATCTAATTACAGTTTCGAGTATAATAGTACTACAAGCCTTAATTCCCTTAGTCGCCTCTTACGACATCCACGGGAAGACATGGAGTAGGGGAGGTAGAAGAATAAAGAAGAATTATGTACACTGTTTGAAAAACGCCCGCCTGCCTCTATTTTTTGTTCTCGTAATTTGTATGACACTGTGCGAATGAGAGAAGTCTATACTAGTTCGTTAAAGTAAATAGAGTATAGGTTTCATTAAACTCGGTTTGGGCTGTTTAAGAGATCTCTGAAAGGAAGCTTTTATCCATGTAATAGTACTTACTAAAAGTTTTTTTTTTTCAAAAATGATTTTTTAATTTGGCGGTTTTTGGCACATTGTCGGCCGAAAGAAAAGGTGTTTTTAGAGTATCAATTTTAAATGCGGATACAGTTTTTTTTTGGTCGGCAGTAATGATGTCTCTGTCTCTTCAATTGCTTTTCTTCCGTTAAGTAAAAAAATAAATATTTGTTACTTAAAAAACATACAGTTACCACTCTAAAACACAGTTATTGCTTATCAAAACAATTCATTCAATACCCTTGGTTTTCAGTACTCGCTTGAATAGTTTTCTTATCGGTTCAAGCACGGGTTGCGACATGTGCCTTGGGATTAGCAGCTGGTTTCAGTATCACGCAGGCCTGTAAATATCCATGTTAATAATACAAAAGTATATTGCAACTTCAGAACAATACTGGCCTAATTCAGAAATTTTAAATTGCGAATTTGGTCTCTATAATATAATAATACATTTATGACTTGAAGTTTGAATGGTGATATTTTGAATTATGTCACTATTGTTCTATAGGTGCGACATGTTTAGTTTATTTGTTGGTTTCGTGTTCCTTTTACAACGTCTCAACGAATATACATGGGTTTTTAAATGAAAATACAATTAAAGACGACCAAAAGTAAAATTAAAATTAAAATCAGCCAAGAATAACGGATGATATAAGCATTTTAAATTGCTAATTAGACATCAATTAGACAGAGAGATCCGATATGCACTGTGATGTCATAGGTTGGCCATATAAACTGCATGATAAAAAGATTTTGATGGAAAGAGATAGCAACAAATCTTTGTTGGTTTATATCTTGGTTATTTCTATAGCTATGTTTCGCTGGGCTTGCCCATCGCCTCAGGCACCGGTCCCATCGCCGATAATGCAAGCCCATGTATGACAGGTTGCAAACATGTTAGCCTAATTGGGATAAACCAAAAAAAATAACTCACGGTTTTTACATTCTAATTCGAAATAATAGGTAATTTTAAGAGAACAATTTCATTAATTTGGTATTTGACCCAATAGTTTTGTTTTAATATCTTTATTTATTTAGCAGACATTTGGTGGATGACATGATTATTTTAAATTTGGGTTGGCATTTTCTAATATATTACAACAATTAAATGATATCTAATGATAAAAAAAAATTGTAATAGTTTAATAAAACATACTATTTCAAGCGGTTTTCGCCTAATCCGTGAGATACTTTTAGGAAGGGCTTCAAGCCAAGAACAAAAGTCAAACAAAGGTCACATATACTTTTGTGAAAATGTCCGAAATAGATAAATATTTCAAAAACTTAATAATTCAGAACGGCTTTAAAACCCTATTCTTCGAAATGGTTTTCAAATTAGAGTAATTTAAAAAATATAAACAATCCCATTCGTACAAAATGTGGTTACAGAATTATCAACAATGGTTGTAGGTAATTCTGTAACCTTCCCACTCTGGAATTACAGGCATGAATGTATGTATGTATTTACACATACATACATACATACCGTCACGCCTGTAATCCCAGAGTGGGGTAGGCAGAGCTACAGAATTACCTACAACTTTAAAAACTTGTTGATAATTCAGTAACCACATTTTGCACAAATAGGCTAAGATGTTTACCAGCGTATTAGTGACAGGTTGCAAGCCCATCGCCTAACAGTACTACAAGCCTTTATTCCCTTAGTCGCCTCTTACGACATCCACGGGATGACATGGAGTGGCACTATTCTAACCCGGCAACCACACGGGAATGTGTATGTATTTATGTATGTTTATCCCCGGAATCGTGTAACCTTGGTTATTTCAAGGCTAGACTGAGTAGGCTTTTTTCTCCCTCGACCTCGTCGTGGCTTGAGACTAGGTCAAACGCAAACCCATTTTGCCTAGAAAAAACAATTAGTGACAACGGGCATAACTTTTGCGATTCTACTTTTGTCTCCTCACTGACTGCCGGCATAAATCATGTCCCGTCGTCTCCATTCGTCACGGTCAAGAGCATTGTATTTATATCCCCCTCTCCCCAGTCTGCGCGGAACCATTCACCGCCATTTCTAAAATAACCTCTTCTATTCACTGAATATTCGCGATGTTGACAAATTACTCCAACTGGTAAAAGGTCATAAGTGACGTTCAATTTGACGACCACAATACTGCCATCCTAACCCAATAAGCAATAACTAAGATAATATGACTACTGCAATATAAACCTTATGACTAATAAAAGAGAATGAAATCTGCTTTGTATATTGAATTTGAGATATTGGTTTAGCAGCGCAGAAAAGTTTACGGAATGTGTAACATGTGCAGATTCTTACGGTTTTACCTCCAATTCGTCATTGGTCGTATATTTTGATTATTACTTTACGCATTACGCTAAAATTCTAGTTTTTTAGGTTAAGCTGACCCGATGGACGTTCTGTTCCAATTTTTTACAGGCAATTTTTGATTTTTACCATGACTAATAAGAACATTTAAAAAAAACTTGTTCTTAAGTGATGCGTCTACTAATTTTCATGTCATTAGTAGTTTAGCACCAGTAAGGGTATTTAAACATAGCCGAAATAACAGCCAACGCGGCCACAATAGATCAACCACATATGCAAGAATAAAAAATGGTAACAAAACAAAAAGTGGATAAGATAAACACTTACCTGTGTAAATAAAATCTGACTGAGTAGGTAACCGCCTAAGCACAGATGTACTTACAGGTGCGTTAAATACATCTAAATCAATCCTTAGCACAAATGTTGAGCATTTTACCTTCTCACAACAAGAAGGAGTAAGTAGTTTTATAAATAGTAGGTATTTAATAAATCACACCTACAGACTACATTCCATCGCAAAATCTCAGAAACTATTAAAACGTGCAATTGGCTCGGGTCGTGGAAATGCGGCCGATAAATTGAAAGAGTCTTTCCTGTTTGTTATATTTTCGACCGAAAAGTGATTGATTTCATGCTGAATAGTATTTATGTTTTTGGAAGTTAATTTGATTTATAAAAAAAGATTTATGTAATATTCTGACACACAATTACATAATTTTAGTGTTTACTTTCTTACATACGAGTCATCAACGTGTAATCTGCACGCCAAATGTATTGGTAAAATTTTCTGTTTTCGTATAATTTATGTTGGAGTTTGATAAAAAAACATGTATTTTTTAGTTTTCGGCCTCGCATTCTCAAACGTGTACAGATAATATTTTTTTTGAATATTGCATAAGAACAACAATTTCATCTTGTACAAAAGCAAATAAAAAATGTTAATTTGGTATTTTTTTTTATTTTAATTTTTGAAGTTTCATTTCTGACTTTGTTTAGTTCGAAGACGAATTTCCGCCCGCTTCCTTTGTGATGATTTTTTTTCAGTTTTTTTTTTAAATAAGTTTCTAAATGTTATGCTTTTTTGGAGAGCTAAGAAAACAGTTAAGTTTTTAAAATAATCTGCAAGCCAAGTTTCATAACGTTTTTTTTGTTTTTAAGGCATTTTAGTGGAAAGCGATCGCAAAAAAATATTGAAAAGTTTTCGTTTTCCGTCTCGCTTTTTTAAATTTGGACCGATATTTATTGTTTTAATATTGAGAAATAACCAGTGTTTAATAGTATTTATAAATCAGAAAAAAAAAGATTTAAATTGATACTTTTTTTGTAATAAATTTTTCAAGTTGAATTTCTGACTAATTTAAAAAAAAACTAAAAAACGCGATAACTCAAAAATGGTTCACTTTTGCATAATGCATATCAGGGTCAAAATTATCGCAAATAGTCACCCCTATCACCTAACGGGAATAGGTCGACTTACCAATAACCCTGTATAACGAACTCGGTTCCCGCCGTCTGCCCGTCTGTATGTACGCTTACGCAACGGATTTTAATACGGTTTCATCAATAGATAGAGTGATTCAAGAGAAAGGTTTTTTTTAGTATAATAAATTCTGGATTTCTAAATAAATATAAATTGCCGTGTGGTTGCCGGGTTAGAATAGTGCCACTCCATGTCTTCCCGTGGATGTCGTAAGAGGCGACTAAGGGAATATATGCTTGTATTACTGTTAGTCGATGGCCTTGCAACCTGTCACTAATACACTGGGAAACATCTTAGCCTACTTGTGCAAAATATGGTTACAGAATTATCAAGAAGTTTTAAGACTTGTTGGTAATTCTTTAGCTCTGCCTACCCCACTCTGGGAATGAAGGCGTGAGTTTATGTATGTGTATGTATAAATTCTGGATTATGTGCGCGTGTTACAGAAAACCGAACCGAACCGAAGCGAAGCGAGGGTTATTTTATAAGTTAGGATGAGGTGGCAGACTTTCCTTTTATCCAGTCTTAACCGTAGTATTAGGTTTAAGCATAGCTGGGCACCGTTAATCAAATAGTTAACTTCGTAAATCATTAATCCGCTACAAAAAAAGTTAGCTTCGTTAAACGTTAAAGCGTTACATTTCGGAAGAATTAACGCAAGTTAATGTTAATCGTTAATCCGTTAATATGTGTAAAAAAATGCATTTTTATATTGTTGCGTTAGTGAACTTATAAAACCTGTTGGTTTAGGTTCTGGAAGTTAACAGGATAGGAACAAAACAAAATACAAAAGGGCATAAGGTGCATATTCCCTTTCATGAACATTAACATGTTGAAGTTCTCGTCTGAAAGCGAGGCTCGTTTTGGAGTTAAAATGTCTTTACCCGTGGAAAACAGACGTTTAATTGCAGCGCTTGAGGGTATAGCAGTATTGTATTTAATGAATAGATTTATGAATATCTGTTCCCTGACGAATGCAGCATCTTTGAACGAGTCTTTTGATTTCATGTCCGTCCTGCCACATTTTAACGAGAGTTTGCGCTTTACTCTTAAAGAGTTGGAGCTCTTTGGTTTTTCTATAGACTGAGTGACAGAATTGAAAAAGTCTTCCTTGTCATCATCGTTGTTTCTCACACTACACACTCGCTGCTACGCGCCGCCCGGCACTTGTCGTTTCATACTTGTCTGAACCTGTTTTTCTTGCCGCGCCGCGGTGCCGTTCGGTAAATAGTGGCATTGAATTAACGATTAACGGACTTCCGCATATTAACGGAAGTTAACGTGTCCGTTAACATTTTAAAATGTTAACTTAAAAGTTAATCCGTTAATCAAAATGTTAACTTCGTTAATTAACGATTAACGGATTAACGAGTTAATGCCCAGCTATGGGTTTAAGCTTAGCAAATAAACGGATTAATGCTTTGACGTCATGAGCATTTCGGTCGAACTAGTTCTACCTCGACCAAATGGCCAGAATTTTGCTTCTAATTTGAAGCCGCTCGCTGCCCAAATAATTGACACCTATTGACGATTATATTGACACACTTTGTATAGATTATTGAACTTAATATTTATGCCGTGTGGTTTCCGGCTTAGAATTGAGCCACTCCATGTCTCCCCGTGGAAGTCATAAGAGGCGACTAAGGGAATGAAGACTTGGTAAGAACATCTTAGTCTAATTGTGCAAAATGTGGTTTCAGAATTAACAACAACTTTTAGACTTGTTGGTAATTCTGTAGCTCTGCCTACCCCAATCTGGGAATGAAGGCGTGAGTGTGTATGTAAGTATATTTATAGAAATTATTGTAGAACACGTAAAACTCTGTTTTATTAAGGAATAAATAAATAAATAACGCTGAGACAGTCAAGTCTGTCATATTCTCGAAGAGAGTCCCTGACCACAGCTTGCTAACATTTTCGTTACTAATGTTACTTCGTTTAATTCTTCTTTGTAAAATCGAATCACTTTAGACATGTTATCGTATCGTTTTACGTCGGCTACCATTACTGTCAAGTAAATAAGAACTATCATAACGTGGACAATATGATAACAAAAGCTATAAGGTTTTACTGAATAGAATAGAGCCCGAGTTCACCAAAAACGACGCATGCTCTGTTTTTAACCCCTGACGCAAAAAGAGGAGTGTTATAATAAGTTTTTCCTACTCCTGTACTTTTATCTGTCATTTATATAGTCACGAGCACTAATATAAGAATATAGATAATATGTCCGCAGAACATTCCGTAGAAAAGTCTATCTAGTCTATTCCCCTTAACAGCACTTTTGCTTTTTTGAGCCAAAACGATATGCCTACCTGCCAAAGCTTACACCTAGGTTAATTTGACCAATCAAAATACTTCACCAAATTAAACCACCAATCACAATACGCATTGACTGCCAATCGGAACGTTAGGTTCTTTTTGGTATGTAAACTCTTTTACTAATTTAACTCTTTAAAAAAACATTTTATTTGGTATCAACCAACCAGAACGCAGCTATATTAAAATCGACCAATCAGGTAAAATAATTAATTTCTCACATCATTAGGTGTTTTTTTAGTCCCTATTTCACAAGTTAAATCGATTGTACAACTTTTAAAAAAAATATGAAACCTGGCAAGTGCACATCAATTTAAAAACAAAGTTAACCATAGACACATATTTTATTGTTTTCGAATGTTTCCCGCTCGTTTGTTGTTCTGTGCTTCGTTCGTTCGTATTCTAACCTAGGTATATTAAAGAGTAAAAATCTATAAATAAAATTTTGTTAATTTAATTTTACATTTTATTTGAAACCTAGTCGTAGAAAAAGTATTGTATGCAACGGTGTATAACTAAGTCAAAAAATACTCGTGGCGTCTTGCTTTACGATGTTCGCCTGCGGCTCACATCGTAACCACACCACTCGTCTATTTTGACCTCTCTTATACAACTGTTGCATAAACTACTATATCGTGTCTATCTGTGTACCGTTTAGGAGATAATATGAGCTCATAAAGTAGGCATCGCCATTTGATCGTAGATTGATTAATTGTTTCGTTATCTGGTTCCTTTAGTGTATCATACATATCAGAGATCCGTTTGGATAGTTACCGTATTAACAATGATTATCGAACATTGTAGTCGATTGCAGCTCGCACGTGACAGCACCCGTTTGATAACAGCTTTTGTTATAACGCGTGATTGTCTACGAGGCATTGTGTGCAATCGATTCGCGGTACGATTATTTACTAATTCGATTATAAGTGGAAATTACTTTGATTGTCTGCGAGTACTTTCGCTCGCGGGTGGAAATGTTGCAGGATTAAAATTTACCAGCTATCCGGGTCGTTATGTCTCTATAGGTGTTTTAATTTGTTTTGTGGTTTGTGGGTTCTCGAAATTTCTGGAGAGTTCTCTTAAAGATGAGAGGCTGGTCTCTAGGAGGGAAGATGCCAATACGTACAAAACTATTTGAAGGGTACACGGATAGGATAGATAGGAGTGGATAGTTTTTCTGATTGTCTTATCTGTAATGTTTTGTGCTTATCCTCATTTTTATATATGTAAGTATTTTTATTAATTTAATACATTGGTATGTAGGTATATATTATTACGTATCAATTACATATATGTTAGACCCTATGTTGCACCGCCACCACAATATCTCCTTTGCACAAAGGTTAACTGGTAGAGAATGCTTTACGGCATTAAGTTCGCCTTTTGTATATTAAGTGTATTCTTTTGTGCAGTAAAGATTAAATAAATAGGACATGTGTAGTCACTTTTTTAAAATTAGGTTTCATACAAAAAATTACAGTGAACTTAACACAGAGTTACAGAATATTTTACCACAGAGATAAGTTGAACCTATGCGGATTAGAAGTCAATGATCGGCGTCAGTACTTTACGTTATGTCACTAGGATTCACGGTGAAGTTCAAGGACGCGCAGTGTATGATAACCCTACAAATTGTGTAGGTGTGTCATGGCTTGACGTTCGATAAACTCCTACTGACATTTATAAATATCGCTATAATAAGATAACGTCTTGTTACATGCTGTTATCTTTTGCTGGGACGCTTCACGAATGACAGTCTCGATAACAGGTACTTAGTTAAATTTAGTGCAATTGACAAGATTTCATATTTTCAAGACTTTAATTTTATTCGTTTTATAGATACTGTTTGGAAGGAGGAAGACACTAATAGTTTTATTTTTTCCCTAGGATGTATAATTATTTTATTATTAATTTATTAAGATGTTCTTATTCTAAAAGGGCGTAACTTCATTTCTACGACACAATGGACATATTACGTTAGTCCAATCTGTATAAAAAAAAAGTTTTTCATTTTAATAATGGCGTTCAACCAATAATCTCAAGTATCTATCCATCTGTCAATAGTGTCAATGTCAAACTTGAAGTATGACAGCTTTTTTTCTCGTGAAAAAGGCAATGGTATTATATCTATTCAGGCATAGTATTGGTAAAACTCGATTTTTTTTTAACTTACTTGTAATTTTGTCAATAATGAATATATAAATCTAAATAAATATTTTGCCGTGTTCAGGAGGCAAAACCCTTTCGATTCGTATAGTAATTTGCAGGTGTCACCAAAATTAAATGTTGTCAATTGTACCCACGTCTTTGCTCGAACTGAGATGAGATGATACGTTGTATCAAGTATCTCTTTCTTTTCTTTTGGGCTCTTTACCTTTGCCTTAAGACTGCGCGGAGCGTACACCTGCTGTTACAGTTGCGCCCTCATTACTAATATTGAGTTTTCTAATATAGTAGGATCTATTTAAAATGTCGGAATCCACTTAAGAGCTTATCTTCCAATGAATGGCTTTGTTATCTATTGTGAAGCCCGACCGCAAATTAGCAGTGCAAAATGAAACGCATAAATAACAAAAGATTTCACATGAATAGCAACTTTACCGCCTAGAGAATAAGGTTCAATTTGTAATGGCAAGTCTTTCGAAATAGTACTGTTTGAAATTGAAAGCGGCAGCCAGGTATTTTGTTTAGCTTTCAATTTCAATTGGAAGATAAGCTCTTAAGTGGATTCCGACATTTGAAATAGATCCTACTATAAACTAAAGTATTTTCCTGAAATCGGACGGTGCTTTTTTGTACTACAAATGTAAACACAACTTATAGAATATATCACATAGTTATTAACAATTGACCTTCGAGTTATATCAACTTAACGGAAAAAAGTGGCCACCTTTTCCCGTTAAGCTGACTTCTCAAAGGGTAACTGTTATCAAAGTTTTTTACGTATCCCATAAATTGTGTTTTTACTTGCGCTACAAAAAAACATCGTCCAATTCCATGGAAATTCTTTAGTTTAACAAAAAAAAAGACGTGTGGCACTCGGGGACTGCCGCGGTAAAGCTATTGCATGTCGTACAGTACAAACGCACACAACGCCGTGGCGAAGACTGCCGAACTGAAACGACGTTAGACGATGCACGGCCTTCAAGCCACACCTCCTTGCCCGTCGGAGTGGGGAGCGTGAGGTTTTTTCGTTACGGAATTTCTGGATTCGGTCCCCGCGCTCAAGGCCCGCGATAGAAGCTATGCAAGAGCTTAAAAACACAAAAATAGTGTTGAGGGCGCCACTGGATGCTGGACGTTTGCTCGGTGCAGTCTTGACCTCGTAAGTCCCCGCGTACTTGTACAGTAGGGTGTCCTGTCCATGTAGGAGAAAAAAATTAATTCGTCCTGCACTTTCGCAAGAGGTGTCAAAATTTGCGTAATTTTACACAGATTTCGTATAAAGTAGAAAAAATACAATTATGTTTCATCTTGAGGGCTCTACCGCACCTTGAAGTTTTGTAAATTTTACGTTTTTACAGATCTAAACAATGTGCCTAAATTAATACGAAAATTAAGTTTAAAATGTATTTTATTATTGAAATTAATAAAACAAACCACAAGAAAACAGAAAACGTAAAAAGAGCTTATAATCAAAAAGGAAAAACTTAGAATTTAAACTTATTTTTGTGTCCAAAATTTGGCATTTCTGCTCGAGATTGCAACCTGGTTCTAATAAATCCATCTCTTGAATTAGCGTCAGTTACACTTTGTGAGGCCTCTGTTACCAGTTTAACACATCTTTCCACAGATTGTGTGTGACAAGGAAAGTCGTCAATTTCCAAGCTCTTATCTTTTGCCACGATTTGAAGGTCCTCATTGGAAATATGGCGAAGAACCGGCGGTGCTGTAACATGCAACTCGTGCCACACAATAATTTCCGTGTAATCTCTAGCAGAGAAGTTAATATTGGGTGGTTTAAATACTCTGCGTTTTGTGTTACTTTCAGCATCTCTAGCTTTTATTATTTTTCGCAAAGCCAGCTCCCGAATATGGTCTCTATCATCAAACAACATACTGACAAGTAGATGTTCTGGGTGCGCAAAAAAAGCATTTCTTTCGATAACAGAATCCACAACAGATTTTATATTTTCAGGTAAAAATCGAGAGAACATAATCAGGTGAAAAATGTGTTTAGCTCCGTCTGTAAAAGACGTATTTTGCTTGATTAGGAACCAAATCGGAGCGTATACTTTAACAACGTAGTTGACAAGCAATTGCAAATTTTCTGATGGATTAAGAGTACTTATGTAAAGTCTGAGTATACGATTAGCAAAAGTAAGCCATCTCGAGTGCACCATTTTTCCAGGTTGACGGTTTGCCAGCTCAGGAGTACAGGAACCAGTTGATACAGCTTGACATATTTCATAAAGATATTTTTGATCCGTACTTAGTTCATCGACTATATTTTTCGGCAAGTCAGATAAATTACCAGCCACCGCACAAAAAGACACCGTGGGGTTATTTTCGCAACTAGCTAATTGTTTTCCAATTGGTCCGGAATATGCTCTAGGACCCGAAGTGCGACCATCTAAGTTTAAGAATAAATGACGAAGGGGTAACTCATTGGCATGAAGCATACATACACACCATTGTAACGGTCTCTCCAAATACTCCTCTAGATATTGAATCACGCCTCCCTTCCAACCGGTGTTAGTTGCAGTTCCGTCACATCCAACGCAAATCACGTCATCTAAATTCCAACCTTGACCCTCTATTAAATTTGTGATCGAGGTAATAATTCCCTTTGCAGTTCCACGACTTGGCGTTGTGTGTCCTAAATAAATTGATCCAGGTTCTGCTAAAATTGAGATGTGTTCTTCTGAAACTTCTTTGCGATGGTAACGATCCCCTATTTTCTCATTTATCAGAGTCTTATCTTTTCGTCCATCAAAGTAAATGCTTTTTATAACAATACTTCCAATATTTTTTGAAGCTTCTGTTCGAGCTTTAGATACAGCTCTGTGGATCTTGTTTTTATCAATAACCAGAGTTAAATCTTCGCTAGAAACCAAGCCGATGTCAGCCAAAACCGCAGAAGTAACGGCGGCAGCAGATCGTGTCGATAAGCCGTATCTATCACAGACCTTAGCAACTGTTGGCAAAGGCAATGTATTCCGATTCGCGGTAGAAGTCGATGGTGTCTCTGCCCAGGGCGTGTTTGTCGGAGATGCCTCTGTTATCGGATAACTTTCTGGGGAAGATTCACGCACCGAATCTTCATCAGAGTTTTCTGTGACACATTCGGTTTCTTGGGTGAAACACGACTTTTTTGCTGCCCTTATTGACTCTTCAACTTGTCTCTGCTGACGTTTCATTAATCTAGCCGTTTCTTTCTTATCAACACCGCTTATAAATATTTTCCTGTCATTTCTCTGATCCAACAAAAAACTTCTCTCATTGATGGGAACTTTTTTAGGTTTTAAACACGAACAAGATTCAAATGAAGTGCATTTACAAGCAGCAATGTCAAAAAGCTTGTCACATAACTCCAAAAAACACTTCAGTTTGTTCTCAAAGCTATCATTTCGTTTGCTTTTCGGGTATCTTTTCAAATGGAGATACTTTTCAAAATAGGATTTTAATAATTGAATAATTCGTTCCTTAGTAACAATTGGAATCGAAGTTTTGGTCCAAATGTTGTTGATATCTTCATAAACAATCGCATATGTATCTGAATTGCATGGATCCTTTCCATTATACTTCAACTTCAGTTCGTTCTTGACAAACAAAATAAATTTAATGACGTCCCTTATAATTGGTAGCTGCCGATCGTTAAGTTTTTTGTATGGTCCTAATATAGCACAAATAGTCTCACTACGCCTCGAACTCATTATTTAAAATCCACAAAATCCACTTTTTACTCTGTTACAATCACAACTATACTTTTATATCAAAATAATACTTTGGCAACAAAGAAACCACTGGCGAGTCAAGTCAAAAAATCCTCGAAACGAGTTGAAACTTGACGGAATTTGCAGGTTGAAACCTAACAAATTCAAAGTCGCTGGTATCGTGTTGCTGCATGCAAATCAAAACGTTGTGTATGTATTACAACTAAATAGAACGAGCAGTTTTTTTTTTTAATATTTCAGTTCAGAAGCCTAAATTAAGGATAGCAAAATATTACTATAAAAATGTATGTTTTTAAAACTTTGAAGAAAAGTAGAACCCTAAAGATATAGTTTTATTTTATTTATAAAATTATTTTCGAAATCTACGATGAATTTCGCAAATTTCAAGAGGTCTTGCGTTAAGGAAAACAAAAAAAAATATTTTCGGGACACCCTATTGTACAGTCAACAGCATAAATAAGTGATCATTTATGTACCTTGTCGCTTTCAATCGTTTCACTATTTTGTATAGCATTTCAAATAGGGATGCATCGATACGCCTTTTCGCCGATACGATACCGATACCGATACTCTTATAAAAATATCGGCGATACCGATACCGATACCGATACGCTTTTTGTGAATTCAAAAATGAAGGCATAATAAATAAATCACAAGACAGATTTCTTTTTATTAATATAAGAAGTAGATACATAGGTTAATATTAGATAATTAAAAAAATTAGTAATTAAAATTAACATTGATAACATTTTTGTTTAAAAAACAAAGTAATCTTAAAATTTTCGGAGAAAGGCGATTTCGCAAGTCTGTTTGAATAAGACCTGCTGCTGTTTACACTACATTTTTAAATTAAAAAGTATCGTTGAATCGGTCATAAAAATATCGTCGATACCGATATATCGGCTAACCCGAAGTATCGCCGATATATCGGTATCGGTATCGGTATCGGATGCATCGCTAATTTCAAACATAACGTTAAGACAAGGTACATAAATGATCACTTATTTATGCTGTTGACTGTACAAGTACAAATTAATGACAGTAGTTCAGACCTGACTACTCACTATCGTATAAAATATTTTGAACTCTAAAGCACTAATTACATACATACATACATAAACTCACGCCTTCATTCCCAGAGTGGGGTAGGCAGAGCTAAAGAATTACCAACAAGTCTTAAAACATCTTGATAATTCTGTAACCACATTTTGCACAAGTAGGCTAAGATGTTTCCAAGTGTATTAGTGACAGGTGGCAAGCCCATCGCCTAACAGTACTACAAGCCTTTATTCCCTTAGTCGCCTCTTACGACATCCACGGGAAGACATGGAGTGGCACTATTCTAACCTGGCAACCACAACACTAAATAACTATGAGTAAAATTCAATAATATACATAAGTACCTAACACTTATCCGTCCTACAGAAAGTTAAACATTCACAATGGTGATACAATTTATGTATCGCTTGACATTTATTAAACACATTTTCTACGATTTCCGCTGCATTTTGAATTTTGAAAAACTAATCGAAAAATAAGAAGCTTTAATATCGTAATGTATTAAGTATATCAATAGCCAAGCCACAATGTACTCAAATGTACAGCTACTTGTAAGCTCGATCGTACTTCGGGGTCTTAAAAGACTCTAAAGCATTATTCTTAATATGTACTTGGTAAAGTACATTCGGTACTTAGCACTACCGCTATTAAGAATACACAGGACTTACGAGGTTAAAGACCTTAAGGTTGAGGCTTTTGTTTTAAATTCCATGTAAAAATATCTGTTAATAAAAATATCTATGACCTTTTCTTTTATATGGCAAAGAAAAGTAAATCAAAGAGTCAGATTTTATCTAGGACAAGCGACCCGTCCTCGTTTCGCTTCGGTTTACGTGAGTTTTCTATAACATTCGTACATAACCCAGAGTTTATTATACATATAAACCTTCACCTTGAGTCACTATATCTATTGCTGAAAGCTGCATTAAAATCTGTTGCGTAGTTCGGAAGATCTAAGCGTACATACAGAGGGACATACAGGCGACTTTGTTTTATAGTATGTAAACTTTCAAACTATGCAATAGATTTTAATGCGGTTTTCGTCAATAGATAGATTGATTTAAAAGGAAGGTTTTTATTTATAAGACAGCCGGTGAAATGACTAGCCTAGAGGCATTCCATCTTAGTCCTCAGGGTTGGCAACGTATTTGCAGTCTTGTGAATGCGAATGTCTATGGGTCACAGTTTCCACTTACCATTAGGTGGCCTGTGTGCTCGATTGCCTTCCCATGCTTTAAAAAAAAAAAAAAACTGGATTCTGTACAGGTGTTTCATAAAAAAATTTAAAAATCAGAGAGAAATGCGTGCGTGCATGACTCGATGTATGAATGTTGAAGAAGCGTAAGAAATTTGTCAAGATCGTAGCAAGTGGAAAGAAGTGGTCTCTGTGTACCCCTCTGGGAAACAGGCGTGATTTAATGTATGTATGTATGTATGTATGCATTAAAATCCGTTGCGTAGTTTGAAAGATCTATTCGCACATACAGAGGGACAGACGGCGGTAAGCTACTTTGTTTTATATCCCATGAGAAAATACGCAAAATACGCAATAGATTTAAATGCGTTTTTATCAATAGATAGAGTGATTCAAGGGGAAGGTTTTTATTTATAATACATTCTGGATTGTGTACAGTTGTTTCATAAAAAAAACGGAGAGAAATGTGGAAAGAAGATGTAGTGATTATGATTGAAAAGGGCATGCTTCGATGGTTCGGTCATTTGGATAGGATGGATGAAAGAAGATTGACGAAAGTGAGTGGAAGGGTCGGAAGGGGCCGCCCTAGGCGCACTTTTTCGAATCAAATCGGAGAAATACTGGAAAAGGCCCGAATCTTAAGTACCCGAAACCGACGTGCGTGCGCGTGCATGACTCGATGTATGAATGTTGAAGAAGCGTAAGAAATTTGTCAAGATCGTAGCAAGTGGAAAGAAGTGGCCTCTGTCTACCCCTCTGGGAAACAGGCGTGATTTAATGTAATGTATGTAATGTTTCATAAAATTCACTTAAACCGAAGCAACGTGAGGGAGAGTCGCTGGTAGGTTATAAATTGTACTGCGATGACACTGATCGATTTCATATCTCCCTTTCACTATATTGGTAGAACTCCGTCTGTTGTATAGAGCACAGTTGTGAGGCTGTGTGTAGGTACATATCAATTGGAATTCGAATAAATATACTACGTATGCGATTCTGTGGTCTCCTTAATAGATCTATAATTGGCCACCGTTAATGGGTCAACGTTCGTTGTCAATGTGGTGGCCGATCATTTAGAATTTATGTTGAATTGAATGAATTTTAGATTCTATGTTGTATTCTAGAAGGAGCTAGCGGTTGAGTTTCCTTTTCCTTTAGTTTGTCTTATTAAGTCTCAAAATGTATACAGAAGATTTTTACCTAAGTACATCCATACTGACATTACAATTATAAATGCAAAATTTGTGTTTGTTTGTTTTTTACTCTTTCATACCTAAACCGCTTGACCGATTTTAATGAAATTTGGTATGGAGATAGCTTGAACCCTGTAGAAGGATATAGAGTATTTTTTTATCCCGGAAAATTAGACAGTGTCCAAAGGAATAGCGATAAATGACAGATACACGGATGAAGCTGCAGGTTACAGCTAGTTCTTTCATAAACTGGATTTATAACTACAATTTGATGCATTTTAACTGCTCTAAATTTAATTCTCCCCTTCATCCTGCTAGAACGTTTAGAGAAGACACGTTCGGAAGAAGGAAATCAACAATTCATTCTAGAGCATTCATTGTGCATATTAAATTATTCCACTGGCTGCAGTGCAGTATTATTCACGGCGCGTAGGGAGTCTCAGCTGGCCATAACTGATTATGGTCTCGTTCTTCCGTTAGTTTCCCGTTGAGATTTTATCGTAATTATTCATCCAATTTTACAACATTGTCGACGCATACTCGACTAACTTTAATCATACTTTGTTTTTCAAAATATGAGGACGGGACATTTGCTTTATGATCCAATTTTTACCCCCGACGCTGGGGTCCGAGCGAAAAAGGGTACAAGTCGACTTAACTCGCAATAAAAAAGGGTGTATATACAAGAATTGCGCGTTCAAATTTATTGTATACATCCTCTACTCCTCTTTCCTCCCACAAGGCGGATCACAATAGAATTAGAATTCCGCTTTTTTTGTCAAGCTTTTCTTCATATCGTCATAGTTTAGTTAGTTATTGCTTTAAGAACTATCTAATTTTCTGAGGCAATAAGTTTGTCTGTCCCTCGAGTGTTGAGTAACATTAAATATTATTCAGACGTTTAACCGTGAAAGTAGTTACAACAGGCAGATACATTTCCGCATAACTTGGCGCGCGTGTTGTCCGCCGTCCCACTTGACCGGATTGAATCATTTAACAAACTTTAATTTCGCAAAATCATTAAACCATAACAAAAGCTACACAGGTTTAACATAGATTTGGTTAGACTTATGATAAACAAAAATTGATTCAGCTACAGGAAATTTGCCGAATGATGACTTCGTAAACCCACCTGCCTTAATACAGGGGAACCAGACGTATCCCCCCTACGGTACAGAATTAGAATATACGTTTGTAAACCCACAAATTTAATTGCATGCAGGCAGTAACCCGCTTTGATTGAATTCGCATACACGCCATTAAGTTTTGCTGTGTTGATGGCGGATATAGAAACGCATGGAACATTCGGCATTGTTTGGGCCAAGAAGGGGCATTACGTACGTTGAAGGCTTTGTCTGCTCTAGTTCTTAGGTCAGGTACCTACATAATCACTCTCTGGTAGTTCCCGCATGAGGATCGTGGTCATTTTGCGCAGGATCTACACTTGGAGTGTATGATTCGCTTCCATCAGTTTCTGTCCTCTGCGTCCTCGACGAAGATGTCCTTCAATTGAACCCCACATTGAACTACATGATCTAAAGACATAACTGCTCTAGGTATAGCTGTAACTCTTACACTCGTCCTAAACTGAATAGCTTACCCATGTCATGGTAACCCCCCATTACTTATAATTGGTAGATTGTCATGTTTTGCCGATCCCACCTAGTGTGGGGCAAGGGCAGGAGGATGATGAGATGATGACAGTTGCTATATTTGTTTGGTCTTATCTTATGTGCCATGAAAAATAGGAATGAAGAATAAACTTGTAAAGGTTGCTGGGTTTAGAGGTTATGAAATTTTAATAATTTGGACCTGTTCTGATATGTATTTTTTGTCATTGTTGCAGCCAAAAACTGGGGTTCCTCTACGATTCATCAAATAAAGGCATCGGGATAGAAGACATTTCGTTGGACCAACTGCGCTTCCACACCGACGCGAGCGAGGTCCGAACATTCGTGGAAGAATTAGGGGATCTGCGCAGCGAGCGGTTTTACAGTGTTCCTCAAGGTTAGTTACTAATGTTACCATCATCACTACACTGATTGTTGCTGAGCCAGTGTCCGTTTCACTGCCACGAGGACACACGATTCCTGTTGCCTTCATTGTTTTTTTTTTATATGTGTGTCTTATGGTTTTGTGAATAAATGTATACTTAATAAATGTGGTTATAGAATTAACAACAAATTGTTAGAGTTGTTGGTAATTCTGTAGCTCTGCCTACCCCACTCTGTGATGAAGGCGTGATGATATGTATGTGTGTATTTCTTCTTCTTCATTTTCATCAACACATCAACTAACGGGTTGGCTTAAAGTAATGAGAATTACAAAAACTGTTTTTATTTTTATTTTTTCACTTGTTAGGGTTATATAGCTTTTTATTGCATAAAAACGAACTAAAACCAATATGATAATCAATCATTCCTATACAGCAAAAAGTCCCGCATCTTAAATTTTTCGTAGCTTTCTTCTTACCGTTTTCATCATACGTTGGACAACATCTATTTTTACATTTTTTAGTTAATTAGTTGTTTTTGTACCTTGCGCTTCAACTGAGTCTGTAATTTTGCTTCCCGCCCATCACTGTAAACTAGTCTACTGAGAATTACCAAATAATTCTCTATTGGACGAGCTATAGGGACGTTCGGATGGTTTGAATCCTTCGGTACGAAGTGAACGTCACGCTCTTTTAGTCAATTCTGGCTGCTCCCTGCATAGTGATACTTTCTCCGCAACTTCCTGCACTTCTTTGGAATATCTTCAAGCTGTTTGTTGGAATATTTGGGTATTTTTTGACACTTTAACTGTTCAACATTGTATTTCTCTAAAATATTCCTTATTCGCCCACGAAAAACCTCATATTTTACAGCTAACTTATCTGGGACTGACCCACTTTGTTTTGTACAAACGTTGCCACCTACTTGCGGTCTCGATCATTAAGAATGGGAGGTCTTCCCGTTTTTGGTGAATCTTTAGTCCTAATACCAAGTTCCCACCTCTGGATCAAACATTAAATTGTAGAAGGAGGTACATTTTCAAATTTGTGATGAGAGACCACTTCAGATTTTTCACGCCGTCCAAGTAGACGATAGACACGTTCACGTCATAACTTCCTCGCGGACATTTTTTATTAAACCAGTTTATCTTTTTTTGCCTTATTATCTAAATTTACATATTTTCTTTTAATTATATCTGTCAAAATCCTTTTTGTATTTTTTTATTGCCTGCTATTGTTAATTGAATACATTTTCATTACTTTAAGCCAACCCGTTACAATTGCAAGTGGTAGCTCTTTGTACGTGTGTTTATAATTATTGTTTTTTTTTATCAATGAAGCCGTAATCTTCTCAGAATTTCTTTAATGTCTAACGTGTAGGTAGATGAAGCTTAGGTTAACAGTTACGATAATAATGACTTAAACACATTATGACTAACAATAATTATGTCAAACAACATCAAAATATAGACCCCATTTTGTCGTACCTACTTCTGTGTACTAAAGGAGGTAGTTGTCCACTTTGAACAACCTTTGTTGTCTGTCTGTAATGATTTCCTTCGACGTGTTTCTGTCCTTGGCTTGTCTTGGAGTTGATCTGATCGGTAGCCCAGTTATAGCCGTGATTTGGTCTGACCAGCTAATAGGTGACCGTCCGGCGCTGTTCACTTTTTCAGGGTGTTTGGATCGTAGTAGTATCTGGATAATTCTCTAATTAAGTATACTGTGTTTTCTCACTACAGATAATTACTCATCTATATCTTTCTAGTTGTTATCCGTGAAAAGAATCCTAAGGTTCCCTGAGGTTTAACCTACTAAAACTTATTTCATTACAATCGGCTCAGATATTCCGAAAAAGCGTAACAGACATACGTATTTATAATCTTATCATGATAATTATAATCAGCGTGTGCCCTTGGTCAAAGTTTAGCTGCATAGCTATTTTTTAAACCAGTCATCATATCTTGAATTATGTAGATGACATCATTCAGGTTTTATAGTTCACACTACAGATGGTTTCTTACTTTGCTATAACAATAAGAAGGCAAACGAGCACATGGGTCACGAAGGTGAACAGCAGGGTTCAGAACAAAACCAGCTCTGTGGCTCCGGCTTCAGCACATGCTGAGCTGAGTCCTATGTGACTTAAAAGTATAATGCAACGTTTCTAATTTTGCTCTAATCCTATCTTGTTTTTTAGGGTCCTATTACTTAGACTCCGCTGTCTGTCTGTCCGTCTGATAGCTAGACTGTTGAAATTTTCACAGAAGATGTATTTCTGTTGCCGCTATACAGCAAATACTAAAAACAGAATAAAAGTATTTAATGGGGGCTCCCATACAACAAACGTGATTTTTTATATACAGGGTGTCCCAGAAACCAACGTCAACCCGCCTAAGGCTGATAGAGCAGCTCATAAGCTATCGATTTAACCCCCATGTATGTTCAGCAATTGTTATTAGTTTCCGAGATATTGATCATTTAAATTAAAAAAACGCACAGAGTTACTTTCTCCATACTAAGAGAACCCCGCGTCTGTTTTTCACCAAGTATGGAAAAACCAACTTTGTGTGTTTTCTCAAAAAGTTGTAATGAAAAAAAAATTGGCATGTAGCTTTAAAAACTTCCTTGTTTTACAGTGATTCTAATCATGCAAGAAAACACTAAAAAAAATATGAATTAATACATGAATTTAGGGTTTTTTCGTACCACGGACATAAGGAAAAATGGCAAAAACTCTGATTTAAATGATCTATATCTCGGAAACTAATAACAATTGCTGAACATACATGGGGGTTAAATCGATAGCTTATGAGCTGCTCTATCAGCCCTAGGCGGGTTGACGTTGGTTTCTGGGACACCCTGTATAGAGTACGGAACACTTCGTGCGCAAGCCCGACTCGCGCTTGGCTGTTTTTTTTTGTACTATGTATCTAGTGTTAGCGATCTGAGACCCATTATGCATTCTTAAAACTACAGTCTTCAGACTGCAATCCGAAGACTGCAAATACTTTACCAACCCTGAGTACTAAGATGGACTGCCTTTTTTCTAGTAAACATAGGTCCCACACTCGCACTAAACACGGATTGCCAGGGTCGGCGGGTCACGTTAAGGTGACATTCGTCGGTGAAACTGCAAAACTGCGTAACTAAAAAATTCATGATAGAGGAAAATGAACCTTACTGTGTTATTAAAAAGATGCATTTTGCTCCTTATTTAAAATGTTACTTCCGCGGTTTTGCAGTTTCACCGACGCATTGTAATACTGCCGTAATACCAAAGGTGGCTAAGTGCAATGTAGTCGAAGCATTCTATACTCTATTGGTAACGACATTAAATTTAAAATACCTATACTATTACTATGCAGTTAGCCTTTGGTATTATGGTAGAATAAGGAGACGCCTTTTAAGCGCGACGCTGACTCTTATACTGGTTCTATTTAAATATTTTAAATTGTTTATTATGTTTGTTTAGCAAAAGCCTAGCAAAAAGTCTAGGAAAATTACAATATTCGCTTGCCACGCAATTGCTTTTAATTTGATATACATAAATAAATAAATAAATATCAGGGGACAATCTCACACCAATTGACCTAGCCCCAAATTAAGCTCTAGGCTTGTACTATGGGTACTAGACAACGATATAAATACTTAAATAGAGAAATATATGTGTGGTTACCGGCTTAGAATTGTGCCACTCGATGTCTTCCCGTGGAAGTAAGAGGCGACTAAGGGAATATAGGCTTGTAGTACTGTTAGGCGATGCGCTTGCAACCTGTCACTAATATGCTGGTAAACATCTCAGCCTATTTGTGCAAATTGTGGTTACTGAATTATCAACAGCTTCTTAAAGTTGTAATTCTGTAGCTCTGCCTAGCCCACTCTGGGATTACAGGCGTGAAGGTATGCATGAATGTATGTTGTTAAAAAATGAAGAAATTAAAAAATAAAAGGGGTTTTTCCACCCAAGAAACGTTTTATTTTATTTTATTGTTTTGTAAAACTGGTAACATACAAGCGTCGGTATGATTATAGTACCAGCGTATTAGTGATAGGTTGCAAGCCCATCGCCTAACAGTACTACAAGCCTTTATTCCCTTAGTCGCCTCTTACGACATCCACGGGAAGACATGGAGTGGCCCTCTTCTAACCCGGCAGCCAAAAAAACAGTTAGGACAAAAGAACGTACGGACGGACAGCATAGGCGTAGTAATAGGTTCCCGTTGGACCTCACGGGCACGGAACCCAATACAATCCGGAACCCCTGCAACTTATAACTCCGCCAGGCACGAGAAACCGATAACTCACTCAATAACGGTCTTGCGTTGCGATAATATTTACAAAAAGCCGAAAGCAGGGGCGCCGGCGTGTTTTATCGCGCACTGTAAATATCGCGAGGAAGCAACACGTAACGCGTTACGATCGCTCCGCGTGAATGGAAGCCTTGTACGTATAACCTATTTAAGAAATGTTAATGCTTGTGTGCTCTAGAAAATTAAGATTAAGCATTACTTAAGTTTGTTTGTGTTTTTTTTTCAACGTCGTCGCATTAAAAACTTATTATAGTTGCTTATTGACCTGTAGAAAAAATATCCATTGAGTGGATTCGTGTCACGGAAGTAGCTAGTTTGTTTGGGTCATCATCATCATCATGATCATGTCAACCGAAAGACGTCCACTGCTGGACATAGGCCCCTAAGGCTCTCCACTCAGACCGGTCTTGTGCTTTTCGCATCCACCGCGTTCCCGCGATCCTTTCAAGTTCGTCACTCCATCTTGTTGGAGGCCTACCTACAGCTCATCTCCCGGTCCGCGGACGCCACTCAAGAACCTTCTGACCCCATCGGCCATCAGTCCTGCGAGCGATGTGCCCCGCCCACTGCCACTTCAGTTTAGCTATTCTTCGGGCGATGTTTGTAACCTGGTGCTTTAGGTAATCTCCGGCAGACGGGTCTGAGACGTGGGCGCTAACAATATGCCTCATAAGGAAGCTCAAAGTCACTCAGAGGGCTATGCTCAAGGTTTCTCTACGTGATAGAATTAGAAATGATGATATCCGCAGTAGAACTAAGGTTGTTTGGGTATATTTCAGGAATTCCATAGTTTTTAGTCAATTTTTTTTTCGAACTTTATTTACTTGCAATGTACGGTCAGCTGCAAAATTGCATGTACACCTTAATGTCTATAATCCTGTGAACACGTGAGGTGACGTTCGTAAGAAACCACCTAGATGGCGTTGTTATCTGAGCTAGTTCAATTGTTGTTTGCTACAACTTTATGACGTTTCAGTATTACAATCGATAATTTCGCCAGTTAATTTAAAGGATCGTTGGCCGAGTTAGTTGATAGCTTGCTTAGAAACTGGGCTACTCCGTAGGTCGGGAGATCGGGTCTGCCTATTGCCACCTGGTTTCTTTTTTTAAATAATTTTGTTTCACATAATATATTAATGTATTATCTTTTTAAATAATTATCATTTTCAAGAAATGAAACAACTTTTGTTATTTGAAATGAAAAAACTTTATTTCTCATAATAACATTTTAATTTAGTCTACCTAACATATTATTGAGGTAATAACTTAAGTATTCGTTTCCGAAATCGGAAAGAGATTGAAGTTTCACCACAATAACAAAGTAATTATTAACAAACAAAAATTAAACTAGAGATTGGGTTACCTTAACAGTCAAACGTATTATGTTAACTATGTTATACAGTTTTGATATACTCCCTCATACTCCCTCACCATGGCTTGACGCTGGGGTGTGCTTATGAGTCGTGGTCTACCCGTTCTTTGCCGGGGTAGCAAAGATCCCTCCTCTTCAAACCGCCGTACCCATAAAACAACAGTTTTACTCAAAAAAAAACAGACATTTATAATAACAATTAAAGATATAAAATAAAATGAATAAAGACTAAATCGAAATTATTTTATAAAAAGTTGACCAAAAAAATTACTACTTACGTTAACACCGGTTTCTCTAGCGATTTCTGACAAATTTCTGCCTTCACTGTGCAAAGCAATTATTTGCGATCTTTTGACTAGGCCAGTATTGCAACGAGAAGTTATTTTTTAAGAAAATTTCAACGAAAGTAAATCTACACAACAAAGGCAATTGATTAAGCAGCTAACGAACGAACGAGCGTAAGTCTTTGTAATAATCAGTCTGGTATTTATAAATCTTTAGTCTAACCTCCTCTCCTAGTAGTAATACTTAACGTGTTTCTGTGTCATGCGAAAATAAGCAAATCATAATAAACTGGTAATTAATTTCGACCCAATAATAAATGGTTTGATGGCCCGATGGCATAAGGCCGCCAACGTTCAGAACCCCGAGTGTCCCGGGTTCGATTCCACATCGTGGATGAAATGTTTTTGATAAATTTAACCTCTTAGTTTGGAATTGACTAAATACTTTGAAACTACTTAAATCATCTATTATACTAAAATATAAAATCTATGAAATAAAGAAAAAAAATGGTTGGTTGATGTATGCGGTTTTTTTTCTTCATATTTTTAGATCATTATCTGCAACAACGCCATCTAGTAAGATCTTGTTGAACTACTACGAGCAGATAGATAGCGTCAGTTTGCCTCAGAGCATTATCTTTCCGAACTGTCCATGCACTTTTGCAGCCTACTGTACGTATAAGTATATATCTATTTGAACCACTTCCCGGGAACCGATTGAAGTAAAATTTGGTATAAGTACCTACTTACCTACGTAACTTCGATAACAATAAAGTAGTTATTCAAGGATGACAATAAATAAGTATTGGGACTCATTCAATTGGTCTTGATAAGGAGATGATGGCTGCAACAAAAACTACGGACGGCAACAAATGCTGGTCCGAAAAATGTTTTTTTACAGAAACTTATTTTAAAGAAATATTTGAGTAGGTAGTTATTTTCTAAACCTTACTATTGGCAAAGAAGTCGTACTGTATGGCATTTTACAATTTGCTCGTGACATGTTTGTAGAACTTCTGACATGAGCGACAAGCGAAAAAATGCAAATTATTGCCAGTTCTGACGACCAGTTTCAAGCCAGTCCAAAGTCCTCTCTACTTAATTATAGCTTAGTGATCGAGTGTTCATCTTCGGTAAAAGTCGTTTTCAACCCGAGCGACGCTCGGTCTTCCAGGTAGAAGACGGAACAAACAGACAAACTTACACCTGCAATAAACCAAATTAGCGCAACATTGAGTCAGGCATGAATGCATTATCAAAGTCATTATGGCGTATGAACAAAATCCCAGACTGTCTAAAACCTTACAACCTCGACGCGGTATCGACTTCTTAGCACTGCATATGTTAAATGAATGAATTGGCAATCGATTCGTGCTCGAATGTAAATTATGTATATTAACAGGGCAGCGGTGGTATTCCACTGAACAAAACGGCATCGAAAATTCTTGAAATGGAAGCCATAGGAAATATGTAATGTCATCTTTGAGTCGCTTTAAACTTTGGTACTAATTAATTTGGATCATTTAAAAAATAAAATTATTTAAGTTCTTACAAAAGACAAGATATCTATAACAAACTGACTAAAGAACGGAATTTCTCGATGGCAAAAATACACTATGGTATGTCAACGTAACACAACGTAAATGTTATGTTTAGTTTATTAAATAAATTGAATTGAATGCTGCTTATGCGTTCTTGTAATGTTCAAGTGTATTTGCCGCCGCCTCATAGCAGACATTTGCTGCCAATCTTAGAAAATAATGCGCAAATAATCACAATCCATCTGCGCATCTACAATTGCGCGGGTTGTTAACAATTTAAATTAATTTTATTTGGGCTATCATAAACAATTGAGAGTGGAGTCTTTTAGTTAGTTAATTATAAAGAACGTCGGTGGCCTAGTGACTTAGGGGTGCAACTCATAAGGTACTACCGAGTTGGAACTTTGAGTTTTTTTAACTTAATTACATTACCCGATGCTCTTACGGTGAAGGAAAAACATCGTGAGGAAACCTGCACATTCGAACAGCTGTTTGTGTAACAGGGTAATAGCACAAAAGATCCTAAAAAGGTCGGAGAGTAAGATAAGATCGTTAATTACCAAAATACATTATCATTAGTCACTTTGTAAAATGCTAAGGGCTGTAAATTTATGTTTGTGCGACCTTACTTCAAGGGTATTCTTCAGCTTTCAGCCTTTTCAATTAGGTCACTAACCACACGTGCCACATTGGATCGACTGCAGCGACCACAGGTCAAGTTCTGTCTCTTTCCCGCTAAGTAATTATGAACGGGACAGCATTTTGGATTAACTGATATTAGCTGATAGGTTTAAAGAATGTGCGTTAAATGCAGTTTTTGCACATTGCATTCTCAGCGCAGGAGACCGGCTCGTGTTACCGTTAATTATTTTAATTATGGTGGAGAATGTCGCTGTATGTAATTAAAGTTATAGCGGTCATTATGCCAATGTGACACAAGTCATTAGCCTGTTTTGTGGTACAGCAGGTTGACCGCTTAGTGCGTGTACAATGGGTCTTTCACTTGTTTGATGTTTCGCTAGATGATTTGTGAAAAGCAATGGGGGTTTCCGCGCATCCGTTTTTTCACAAGATGGCGCCTGTAAAGTGAGGTCTTTTTGACAGTTGATTTTAAAATATATGCCTAGAAGAAGACCGAACTAGTGACAATTTACTTTTTCACTTGATATATACACATTTCAAATATTTAGGTACAAAATTATTTCAATTCATATTTTTTACGTATTATCAACTCTCAAAAAGACCTTACTTTCCAGAGGCGCCATCTAGTGAAAAAACTGATGCGCCGAAACCACTATTCTTAGCACCTCTTCAATATTCAAGGAATATATACAACGTGTATATAATGTCAACTTTATTAAGCTATGACGTTATTTTTACGAGTATAACTTGTATATAAAAACTAGATACCACAGGAGGTTATCTATCAGTGGCCAAAACATAATGAATTATAATTATTAATGTTGAAATCGACATTTTTAAAACTGCTGATTACTGCTAAAAACGGTTACAAACATTACTAAGTTTCAAACAAAAAGTAAAGTAAAACTGGTATTTTTTCAACTGTAATAGACTGCCCAATGTCAGAATGGTAAGGTCATGCAGTCAAATGTCTGCATTGATTGCATGCAGTTGAATGACCTCTATTGCCTTTATAAATGTTTTTTTTTGTGCTCAATGAATGTCATTTGTCGCTAACGGTCAAGGGTTTTGTTGGTACGTTTATTTACATACATACCTAGGAGGGCTGATTGATAAGTATCCGAAATGAAGAAGAAAAAAATATTTTTTTTCATTATTCTAATTTATTTTTCTACGTATGTTCCTCCTAACTCTATACATTTTACCCAACGCTTCTCCAGAGCCATAATTCCATTTTTAAAGAAGCTTCTATCGAGACCCTCAAAATAACCATTAACGGCGTCAATGACCTCGGTGTTCGTAGAAAATTTTCGTCCTCCTAGCCACTTTTTTAAATTTGGGAACAGATGGAAGTCGCAAGGGGCCAAATCTGGTGAATACGGTGGGTGGGGCAGTAATTCCAAGCGTAACTCTTGAATTTTTGTCATAGCAACTCTAGCCGTGTGAACTGGTGCGTTGTCGTGATGGAATAATATCTTTTTCTTAGCCAAATGGGGTCTTTCTACCTTAACTACGTCGCTCAGTTTTTGCAAAAGGTTTGCATAATATTGGCCATTTATTGTTCTTCCTTTTTCAAGATAGTCTACAAAAATTACGCCTCTCGCATCCCAAAATACAGTTGCCATCACTTTGCCAGCCGATAACGTAGTCTTTGCCTTCTTTGGCGCGGGTTCGCCACTTCTCGTCCACTGCTTAGATTGCTCTTTAGTCTCTGGCGTGTAGTGGTGGATCCATGTCTCATCAACCGTTATGAAACGACGAAGAAATTCATTGGAGTCGGCTCTAAAACGTTGCAAACACTCCTCTGAAGTATTCACTCGTCGTTGCTTTTGCTCGTCGTTGAGTAGTCGCGGCACCCATCTGGCACAAAGCTTTTTCATTGACAAATGTTCGTGCAATATATTAAAAACGCGTTCCGACGAGATATTTACAATCTCTGCTATCTCCCTTAGCTTCAAACGGCGGTCATCTAATATATTTTTTTAAAATTTATTTACCATTTCCGGAGTAGTGACCTCATTTGGTCTTTCAGTGCGGGTAGCGTCTTCACAGCTTTGGCGTCCGCGTTTAAAATCCGTCACCCAAGTGTCTACAGTGCTAAAAGAAGGAGAAGTCCCCCAAGGGTCAAGCTTTGTTTTTATTTGACTTGCCGTTTTCCCTTTTAAAACATAAAACTTGATCACAGCTCGAACCTCCGTTTTCTCCATTTTCATGAAAATGGTAAATTTTACTGACTGTAAACCGCTTTTATTTTTTAAGAAATAACAAACAAATAATGATAATAGGCTTTTTGAAATCTTAGAAGACGTCAAATGAAGTTTCGGCGGGAATTATATATTTTTTTTTAATTTTTCATTGTTGTTTCGGATACTTATCAATCAGCCCTCGTACCTTCACTCACGCTTGTAATCCCGGAGTGGGCTAGGCAGAGCTACAGAATTACAACTTTAAAAAGTTGTTGATAATTTAGTAACTACAATTTGCACAAACAGGCCAAGATGTTCACCAGCATATTAGTGACAGGTAGCAAGACCATCGCCTAACAGTACTACAAGCCTATATTCCCTTAGGCCGCTTCCTGACTTGGCGGTATGCTTGCAGTAAAACACGGAATCGGTAAGGGTTGTTTTGTGTTGATTGTTGGTGGCATCCACCAATCAACGCGCAGCATTTATACCGACAGTATGTTTTACTGCAAGCATACCGCCAAGTCAGGAAGCGGCCTTAGTCGCCTCTTACAACATCCACGGCAAGACATGGAGTGGCACTATTCTAACCCGGCAACCACACGGACGTTTATTTAACTTACTCTTTAGTTAAAAGGGTGAATGTCTAAATACCTTAATGTTCAATAGGGAATATGCATATTTTTTTTTAATAGCATCTCTCAACAAAATGTGAAAATACCGTAAAAGAGGGCAAGAAATACGTATGGTACAAGCATTTTAAACTGCTAATTTGACAGAGAGATTCGATGTGCACTGTGACGTCATGCAACAGGTCGGCCATATTTATAAACTACATGTTAAATTCTGTTTTGCTAGAAGGAGATAGGAATAAATCTTTGCTGGCTTGGTTATTTTTACAGCTATTTAAAATGATGAATATTACTTACTTATTATCTGTAGTTTTGCGTATACGTTACATTTCATAAAATCTATTTAGTTTATTGGCGATGTTTCCATTTCGCCATTATTGTATTACTTCGGGCTATAAACTATCTCCGTACTAAATGTCTATCAATTGAGTCGTTGCGCGTTGAGCCGTGAAGCATAGAAAACAAACAGTTAACACTTATTTATTAGTAAGAAAACGGCAATTTCTTTAATTTGACATAATATCAATATTATATCAAGTTCTACAACGGACTGGATATTTGCTAACTAAACTAAACTGTTATTAAACATCAAGTAAATTATACCAATTTAAGCCTCTATAAAAGAAATGTCATTTGATTAATATTGTGTTAGTTGTATGTGTGTCGTCGGCATTTCGGTAATTTGATTTTCGAACGTTTCTATAGAGATTAGAGATTTACCAGTTTAAAATTTAAGAAATAAGTTTTTTTTTTATACGGGCCATAAAGTGTTTCTTTATCTTTTTAATTAAACAATACGCATCCGAAAGTCCTATATGTGGTGTACATTATTTTCTATTTAGATTTTGCTTAGCCACTAAATGGAACCTATTTTGACAAAATCAGCAATTGAAACATTCACTTAATGGCGTTTCATCTAGCATTTAAAAAAAAAAGTTAGGCGGTAAATACAATTAAAATGTTCACTACGTACTGTAGTGTTTCCAATTATTTTTTAAATAGTTCCCTTGACCGTTGCACCTTGAATGCGCCTTATTTATGCATCGGATTGTTAAACTATTCGTATTTCAGTATACCTATTGATTGTTCATTATTATAACCGGTTTTAACCGGTTATTTTCATACTAAAACGGTTAATAATCGGTTAAATTGCATACCCTATTACCGATGTGTATGAATCTTACCGTTTTTCACTGCGTATTATGTAAATTTAAAAGCTGTCAAAAAATAAAACGACGAAATTTTTGGATATAATATTGATAGATGTTTTCTCTGTAAGTACTGTCAGCCCAATGGAACCCTGACCTACCATAGAACTGTGTCACAGTGACGTTATGATTCAGGTCATAAGTGCCAAAGCAATTGTTTTATAATGTCACTGTGACACCGTTCTATCATCTATGGTAGGTCAGGAATCAGGATTCCAGTAATGTAGAAAAAAATTTTTTATTTATTCTTACCGTCATTTAACATATCAAAGAAAGGTGGAGAATAAGGAGCGCCAGTAATACCACTGACAGCGTAACATAAATAAAACAATGATGGCACCTAATACGTAACAACACATGTTTATAAATGTAAGCAAGATAAAGAAAATCACTGTCATGTAAACAAACCAATCATAATAACTCTTTGTGCTGTAATTATTCATCTTTGAACCTCGTCTGTGATTCATAGTCAATTATATATAGGGATGTACATAAATGTACTTACGTACTTGGCTAATACTGATAAGCGGTTATTTTTAACCTCGCTTTGCTTCGTTAGAACGGAAACACCGCTTTGCTATAATACCTACTTAGTACTTACTTCATTTTTGGTTAGTTCATTTTCTGTTTTAAGCCTAAGACTTTGTTTTCCGTACGTCAGTAGGTAATAGATAGGAAATTTCCTAACAAGTAATGAAAACATAAAATAGCTATTCCTATTTTCCACCGTTATTGCTTCAGCGTGATATTCAAGGGAAGGGGAGGAGCCCCTTTGCGGTCGCCTTGGCTCAGGTTCTCTATATTATAATCAGGCCTGGTTTGAGTCGGGCTGAAAAGAGGTGGTCCAAGAAACGACCAGCCGAAGGATATGGAACACTCGGTTCGATTCGCACTTGACCGGTTCATTTTGTTTTTTTTAAACTTGCGAGTTTTGGTCTGCGAACCAATTCGCAATCTCAACATGACGTAGGTACATGAATACAGTGGCTATGTTACTAACTGTCATTTAGATAAGCTTAAATCTGAATCCGGAGTGTGCTCCTCTTATCACTAGTGAATTTTGCAAATGAGAGACCTGCTTTAGGAGCTTTAGTGGCTACGTACAGTAGAAACACAGGTACAAACTCATTATCCGACTTCCTCGGTTACAGAAATATTAATCTTTCGCAGATTCATTTGTAAAAGACGAAAGCTAACGGCATCGTTTTCTGACATTCATTAATATCATCACATCAGCTGAAATACCTACTGCTATGCCTACTGCTGGAGATATTCCTTCTCCAAAGATATCCATGATCGGCCTGTTATCGCCCGAGTCCAGAGGATTTCTTTCGTCTTTTCATCATCACAGTTTTCCTGCTTTACTCAACCCTACTTGGTTGACTATGGCCACTTAAATCTGTGCTGTTATTTTTTTTTTCTAATCTTCTGCAGGTCAACGAGTAAATTTGACTAAAGCGAGGTTTAGACTAGTTTTATCTTACTCTAAAGTTAGAAAAGTCAGCTACATTGGGCTTATTGTTCTAGAAGTGAAGTTAACCTCCCGAGTCCCCAGGTTATAGCTTGAGGACATAATAACAAACATAAAAGGCATATAGTTAAATTCAACAAGGTTGATATTACAATGTTACTAAGATAGGTATTGGGTCTTAAGAGGTTAAAGTAAGACACCAATCAACTTTTGCAATTTTATTGCGTCTAATTCGCGCGTTACGTTAGCTCTCCTTCGGCAGATTTGGCAGGTTAGAATGACAATATTTACAAGTTACTGACGAGATTCTCAATCCAACATTTAGCACAGTCACCTGGATCGAGATTAGGGCTTGCAATCCGAATATCCGGATATTCGAATTATCCGGATATCCGCTTAATTTCAAATCCGGATTTGAGCTTACTTTGTATCCGGATAATTCGGATATTTCGGATATTCAACAAATAGGGCTAAACATTAATTTTAATATTGAATTTGACGCCAGAATGCCAGATCAGATCGCGTAAACATTTTTCTTTAATAAAATGCGCGAGCGAGACGCACGATATCCTCGTCTCAGATTCTACAACACCGATCGCCGCTCCCCTCCGCTCAATAGTATTGTTCTTGGTGGTGATGAGTTGATGACGCTTCAGTCAGACATCAGAGCTCATCGTGTTCGTGTCATTCGTAAGTGTTATCGTGTATTCGTGCGTGCTCTAAGTGCAGAAACACCTCTTGGCGTGGCGCAGAGGTGCCGCATGGCATAGTAGTGGAAATTACCATGAGTTGAGAAGTGAGTGGGTGAGTAGTTTTGAATTATTATTATTGATTAGTATGTTTGAGTGAAACATAATAAAGATGTTATTAAGGTTAATCGCTGAGTGGCAGCTGGCAGTGGCTGATTAAATATTGCGGAACTTCACCCATTGTTATTATTATTATTTGATATTTCATGTTATTTGTTTCTTTGAATTACTTAGTTGGCAATTTACACTTTTTTAAATCATTTACTAATGCATGGTGATTGGTGATAATAATAAATAATAATAAACGGATAGTACTGGGTTCTTACTTTTCCTTACGTGTACTTGTACCAAACCGTGTTGAAAATAAGTTGTTTAGTATAAGTATACATTGCATCTAAAAAAATATATATTAATGATACAAATACTTGACAGAGGCATTTGTTATTTTCCAGGTTTGAAATTAACAGACAGAAATGGCCGCTATATTCCAAGAATATAAAAAATCAAACCTAGACAAAACTCCGTCTAGCACCACTTTTTGCGAAGCCCTGATGGCAAAGAAGCTCAGTGCAAAATATGTAAAAAAATATTAAAATCATCTGGATCTACCTCACCTTTGCACAATCATCTGAAGCTATATTGATAATCTTATTGTGACAGCTGATTGTGATATGTTAAATAATTATATTTTGAAGCAGATAACGCTGATTGTGATATATTTTGAAGCAGATAAAGATATGTTAAAAAATTTAAAACGTGTATTTTTTGATTGTTTATTCTGATAGTAGATAGATGTTTTTTACCAATTCTAAAGAAGATTAGACTACCTAAACTACCTGCTGTTTTTAAACCACTTAAGGTTCGTGATTACATTTTGTTAATTTAAAGCCTCGAAATAAACATTATTTTGTGAAATCTAACGTTGTTTTGTATTCTATAAAAGTATATTGATTTTTTACCATTTTTGTGTTTTATTACACATTACCTAAAAATATCCGTTTTATCCGTTTTATCCGGATATCCGGATATTGTATTATCCGTTATCCGAATTATCCGGATAGTAAAATAGGGCGGATAATGCAAGCCCTAATCGAGATCAACTGCGGATCGCAATCTATATTTTCCGGATTATGGCTGCCTGAGGTTAAATATTTATCTTCAAGAATACAGTCAAGTCTTCCCGTGGAAGTCGTAAGAGGCGACTAAGGGAGTAAAGGCTTGTAGTACTGTTAGGCGATGGGCTTGCTACTTGTCACTAATATACACTGTTAAACATCTTAGCCTATCTAATAGTGCAAAATGTGGTTACAGAGAAATCAATAAGTTTTTAGAGTTGTTGGTTATTCTGTAGCTCTGCCTAACCCACTCTGGGAATGAAGGCGTGAAGGTATGTATGTTGGTATGGTTGCCAGGTTAGAATAGTGCCACTCCATGTCTTCCCGTGGATGTCGTAAGAGGCGACTAAGGGAATATAGGCTTGTAGTACTGTTAGGCGATGGGCTTGCAACCTGTCACTATCTAATATGCTGGTATTGGTTATAAACATGTTAGCCTATTTGTGCAAATTGTGGTTACTGAATTATCAACAACTTTTTTCAAGTTGTAATTCTGTAGTTCTGCCTAGCCTACTCTGGGATTATAGGCGTGAAGGTATGTAGGTATGTATGTATGTAAGAATACAGTCATATTGGTAGTTCTCGAAGTTACATCCTCTATTATACATTATTTATAGCTGCAGTGGTATCTGCAACGGAGTTTAATTTTAGTTTAAGACTTATTTCCTTAAAAAGCTTCACCTTTTTGCACCGCAGTTATCCTCCTTTGCTTACCTACTTAGTTATTTCTTGTACTACCGCAATCTACCTGTTTCCGTGTCTTTTCCCCCTCGTTTTGTAGGTAAACAAGTAAACAAAGCTAATGGTGGGTCTGAAGGCGTACATGTTTCATGAGCCCCAAGGTCGGGAATATCGATTTCTGTATGCCACGTGCTATGTATGTGTGTATTACATTATTAACGGTCATTCATTACTTATTTATAGCGGCGTTATGAATATTTTTATAGTTTTTCGATTAATTGATTCATCACACTAAGTACAACACTGTCTATCATGTTTTATATGTCAATATATCAGCATACACATCACATATAAACTCACGCCTTCGTTCCCAGAGAGGGGTAGGCAGAGCTACAGAATTACCAACAAGTCTTAAAATTTGTTGATAATTCTGTAACCACATTTTGCACAATTAGGCTAAGATGTTTACCAGTGTATTAGGTTGCAAGCCCATCGCCTAACAGTACTATAAACCTATATTCCCTTAGTCGCCTCTTACGACATCCACGGGAAGACATGGAGTGGCACTATTCTAACCCGGTAACCAAACGGGCTAAATATATCAGCGCATAGGCCGAATCGCTGAAACTAGAAACGCGAATTTTGAGGTTTTTTTTCTTTTGTGCCCTAAACATATACTAACAATTCGTGTAGTTATTTTATATGATAACTAGCTAACCGCGCCCGGCGCTGCCGGGGTGTTTTTTTTTAAATACAAATCTTGTGAAATATTCATAACGACCTATTTATTCTCAGACAAACTGAATATACACACAATTTTTTATAAGAATCGGTCAACGGAGGAGTTTTGTTACAAACACGGACACGAGAATTTTATACATGTATTAGATGATTGTTCGTACGGATAAGTTATTTATTATTTAACGTGAACAATGGATGTTTTCTCATTCAACAGATAATGTGTGTATTTTATACGTTCTTGATCCGAGAAACGTAAACAGATATGTTAATAACTCGACTCACAATCGGTCTTTAGGTACTGGCTTTACGTTAAATTATCGAGTTTTCCTGATCCATGTCCACGGCAAGACTTGATATAAATAAAATATAATATCAGGGGACAATTTCACACCTATTGACCTAGTCCCAAAATAAACTTTGGTCTTGTACTTTAGGTACCCGACAACGATATAAATACTTATAAGACTAACCACTACCAACTAGGCCAGTGCGTCGTCAAAATATGAGGATTTATTTATTTAGCTAACAATATGTAGTAACCATAATATTATCTTCAAGTTTTGGTTGAATCTCCAATGTTTTTAAGCTTTGCTAAGGCCTTCTCGGTATCGTCACTGCGATTAATACGTATATACGTAATTAATCCATGTACATTACATATAGGTTTTATACGGACTTTAGGTATCAGCGATAATATCTTGGACATTGTTAATAAAACTACTATTTTAGTTACGCATTACGCGTTCTGAAATGACTAAATTTATTATTAATAAAAAAACGAATATCCACAGCACAGACGACGATACTTTCGAAGTTAAGTTAATTTCTCATCATCGCTATGCTATGTCTTTTTATTTTTACAAGATACGGAAGCAAAAGTATGCGGGATACCTGACTGGAAGTAATCAAATCAAACTAGTATATTTAGAGTAACTTCCATTTTACTCTATTTCGAACTTTATTTTTCACACACTCACACACATTCTGCTATAGACCGACGCCAACTTTAAATTTTATTTATTCTTGATTTGTTCTCCTCGGCCTCTCTTCCTTCTTTCATCTATAAACATCCTTAGGTACTCATTGACATATGTTTATTCCTCAACCAATCATTATATGCTCTTTCAGCGTTCCTCCTGTCCGGCCAACCGCTGGTAATCCTGAACCTGGCTTGCAACGACCGCTTCTCCGTGGAAGACGTCACGCGGATTGAAGACGTGGTCCAGATGGCTGCCAGGACCAACGTGCCTTTGGCCTTCGCTGGGGAGTTTCTCAACTGGAACAATGTACAGAGTGAGTTTACACGTACAAGATTAGACCATTTCTCAGATCAAAAAGCCTTATTATGAAGTTGAAATAATCTTTCCAAGGACTAGATAGTGAAAGGGGTAGTACTGACTCCATATCAGGTTTTACACCAGAGTCTAGGCGATAAAAACCATTTTTTTTAAATCTATAATGGGTTGGCGTTTGACCTCAGTCTCACCTGATGTTAAGTGACGACGAAGTCGAAGGTGGTACACGCTTACCCAAAAAATGCCTATTCACTCTTGGCGTGAAAACACCAAGGTTATATGATTCCGGGAATGCAAATGCAGCGTTCCACTCCTTGGCAGTGCGAATAAGAAGCGACGCAGCAAACCGCTGCGTGCGAACCATTGGGTATTCTAATATATGTGGATGGAAGCCTTCCCGGCGTCTAGAAGACCGATGTTAGAAAGTGGAGGTTGGGATGAGGTCCGGTATCGTCTTCGACCCGTTATGGTATTGTTTTTTACTCAGCCGCCATTACTGTCAAGTGAATAAGAGCTATCAAAACGTTGACAATAAGATAGAAAACGATATGATTTTTCTCGCGTAGAATCTCGGCCCAGCTTCAAGTTCCTTGGCACACGGTCCATAAAACTTCAACGCGGGGCAGTAAAGTTAGAGATGTGCGCGCGTTTCCTCGTTTCTATGAAGTACAAGTTAGAAAACACTTAATAATAGTTTCAGGTCTATCATATCTTGATCCGCTCTCAAACAGCTCTCTAGGCGTTGGAGATCAAGATATGCTAGTTTCGAGTGCACTTACTGCAGTTTGTTCTGCATGGCAAATTTGTGTAGAACTTTATAACATTCTGACGTCTGACTGATCGATGACCTGACCGATCTGTACAAATTAGATTTTCTTGTAATCCGTCTGATATCTTCTTTTTAAGAGGTGGTCGGGTCTAAAAGACTGAAAATCGATAAATTAGAGAAGACTAAAGTCGCCATATAGGTATAGCCATTTCTGTTTACTTTTACTATGTGATTACGTTGCGTTAAAAAGTTTGATACTAGCGGATTGGGATTCCAAGGAAAATCTTAATATTTACCTTAAATACACAAATCAAAATATGAGTTATTGCCACTTCCTTTATAGCTTTTCACAATAAATACATCCCCATTATTCCCCATCTATGTTGTAATATTTGTCAATTTAAAAGAAAAACTATTAGAACGAACGATTATTCATTTATAATAATTAACATGACACAATAACACAATACATGCAAGACTACCAGAGCCTCAGTGACATGATTTCCCTAGGCACTTCAAACGATAAAGTCGCACTATAATAGAATACGTTGGTCACTTTTGCAACATTTTATGAAACTACTTAAGCGAAACATATTATGGAGAATTTATTTCCTGTCGACTCGATAAAATATTCTATTTGAAACGGTGATTCAGCGAGGAAATACCGAAATACTACAAAGACTTAGGTCATAATGTATTTTTCTTTCTTCTTTCTTTCTTCATACACAGATCTACAAAGAATAGCATATTCCGAAGCATGTAGGTTTATTGTGGCCTGTGATTGAATGTACATTGCGTAACTTATATGAACCCAATGTTGTCCGAACTCATCGACTTTGTTATGTATGCGGAATTATCACTTGCTACTGCTAGGATTGTAAAATAGTGGTCAGGGCTCATACTTCAACACTACGTAGTCTGCTTTACTTGATGGTTGCTCAAAGATCCTACAAATTTTGTACAACATACATACATACTTTCACGTTTTCATTCCCAGAGAGGGGTAGGCTAGGCAGAGCTACAGAATTACCAACAACTCCAAAAACTTGTTGATAACTCTGTAACCACAATTTTGTACAATTGTGTACTATTTTCATAAACAGTTCATATATCCGATATATAAATGCATGCCTTTGTTCCAATAATTAGCTATCAATTAGCAATCAAGCAGCTGGCTGCATCGATGCCTATGTATGACTTCAGTGACCTGTTTTATCACTTTCTATTACGTTATACATCGCATTTTTAGAAGTATAGTGACCTAATTCAAAAAAATTGGGTTTCGAGTTAGGTCTCTATGGTAATAAATACAAGTCTCAAAGTCGATGATTCCTTAATCACGGGAGTTTAGGTATGTATATAGAAAGAATGGCTCTGTTTTGCAACACGAATATAGTCTGTATGTCAGCAGCTTTTCCCCAAAACAAAACCGTACGGCATAACACTATGAAAATAACTATAATAAACTAAACGAGTTGTCCCAACATTGGTAAGTTGCCTGATTGAATGGTGATTCCTTTTTGGTTCTATTTAGACGATTTTTACACTAAAATGATTGTCTGTAGTTTAACATAGTCAACCGATAAACACTTAATTTTATAATTCGAGTTCTAATAATTAATTTATAAATCAGTTGAGCAGCTGTTGATTTAATAAATTGCCCTTCATATCTTATCATTCATGTTGATAAACAGCGCTACTGTACCCAAGAGGAGTCCGATTCAATAGTATATTGCAATAATTCATTTCAAACATGTTTCAGTGTTGATAAAATTATGTATAGAGTCTTTTACGCTAATTAGTAATGTAAAATCTTGTATGGCCAGTTCTTACAGCAACATAATTGAACTGAACATTTACAACTTGAATCTTATCACCTTACAATAAGGCTCAATAGTGATCACTTAACAGTGACGCTGTTAGTATTTTATTTTATTAGAATAACGGAGGAGTCTAAATTATTATGCTTTTGAATTACATACAGAAAAGCAAAGAAAATAATTGATTGTGTTTAAATCGGTAATAACCACCACTGAGTAGTAGTTTGGATAAAAGCAAATTGGATCCTATCCGTATCTATGAATAAATGCAATAAAAATGTGTATGCGGAAAATAGAAAAGACAATAACAGAACAATAGCATTCATTATAGGTGCAAAGTCCGTTATGTTGATTTGTTTTTAAGTAGTTAAGACGAACTTCATACAAGGAAAACTAAGCAAATCACGTTCCGGTACTAAAAGCGATTAAAATACAAATTACAACCTGTAATCATTTTCTTTGCACGTGAATATAATTAATTTCTGACGATATAGATAAAGTGATATGAATGATATCAACGTGTAATTCTCTCGTTTCAGCTCTACAATGCTGCGAGGCTCTCTTAGACGAAGGTCTGTCAACAACCATAGACAACACCTACTCAGGACAAACCTGCTTGCTCTGCCCTGGTACCATAGAGAAGACCAATTTCAACGGCCAGTCAGGGGCCATCAAATCCGGTCTTAGTCACCTCGCTATTCCTCGTGGGTGGTCCTGGGGAGGCCCCGCGTCTCCCTTCTGTCCGGTCTGGGCTGAAATCAAGGTCCCAGATTGACGAACACTCCATCTAGATGTTAATATGATCATTTATTGCGTACCCTCTGCCGTTTTGTTTTTCCTGCACTGTCTACTTTTGATATCTTTACACATGTTCTATTTTAATGGGTATGCGTTTTAACAACTACAATTCAGCTACTTTAAATTTTCAATGCCAGGGCAATGTAGTCGAAGGAAAAAATAGATTACCCTACCGTCATTAACTCCTTTATTCTTCATATATTTGGCGTTCAATAATGACTGTTAGACTTCTGGGGCACGTTACAAGTGACGTCAGCTTTGACGTTTAAACGCTAAATTATTCTGAGGAAAGCAACTTGTTAAGGTCACAAGCGTTTTACCGAAAGAAGGCAGCTAGAAGCAATGTAGGCGTCGATGCATTTTGTACTCTACTAGCTGTGCCCGCGGCGATATAGGCACTCTAAGAGGTTCTGGTATGTATTGGACGATGTTGTCGCGATTTCCACGCGGACTAAGTTCGAAATTCGAAGTTTGTCCGCGTGGAAATCGCAACAACAATGTCTTAAACATACCACGGTTTTTAATGCCTATCCGTGTATCATCAGAGTTTGCAATGCAATCTATTAGTTATCGTACTTATCGTATAGGTACTCTATTGGCAAGCTAGTAAAATTTAAAAAGCCTAACATACTATGCAGTTATCCGCCTTCGTTGATATTACCGCAGTTTAGTGACCACATGTCAAGCCTTTATTAATATGTGATCTGTGGCCGTATTATAAACTCTTTAAATCCTGCCAAGACTGTTCTCTGGCATTTTTACCGTCTCGGCAGGTAAATACAATTCTTACTGCAAAACCGCGTAACTAACAAATTTATGTTAGAGCAAAATAAACCTTACCGTCTTATTAAAAAGGTGCATTTTGCTCCTTATTTAAAATGTTACTTACGCGGTTTTGCAGTTTCACCGACGATATGCATATGCCTAAGTTAGTTCCAAGGGATTGATATAATACTATATTGGAAATGTTTTCTTAATAGTTCCTTTCCTAGTGTCTTCAATTTAATTTATTATTTCACAGTTACATTTTACTAGATGTTTAGGATTGTTTATTAGCAAGTGTCTTACTTAGGAATTACAAAGGTAAGGAATTAGTGAAATGAATTTGCGTCCTCTGGTAGATACTACTTGTATATTATCACTAGTAATAATTGTATATTTGTAGGGAAGGTTAAGGTAAGCTTGTATATTTGAGCTAGTATTTTGTTACTAAAGAGTCAACTATCGCAAGCGATAGACTTTCCGCCGGTCAGAGAATGTTGCGTGCGGCCGTTAGTTTTTTTTTTAATGAAGTTGATATATTTGTTGCCAGAATTTGCAGGAATTATAAAAATGAATGTTTTATTTTCATTTGTAAATGAAGTACTTGTATTTGTTTTTATTATAAGGCCCAATGTGCTACGGAGTGTACCTACAAAACGACCCATGGAATATTCTATACAGGAAATAAAAATAAGTTTTTTTTTTGAATAATCACAATGCCATTAAAATGCATTTCTGTCCTTTTCTGTACTTTGAATTACATTTATCTAATTTCGTTATAGGCCTTACAAAGCTAAATTAAACATCTAAATTCTTGGACCAATCGCTTGTAAATAATGTTTTTTACTCTGCCGGTTTTTTCGTACATGTTTATTTATTTTTGATAAAATGCTGTTCTCGTAATATTTCGAGATTACATTCGATACTCATCCTCATATTCAGTATTGGCCCTACTGTAAAGGGATTTTGATGTTAATCGTTTTACCGAAACAGTGTACCTGAAACTGTTTTCCTTATATAAATAGTGTAAGTAATAATTTAATTTTTAAATTGTAAGTTTGAATAGTGTTAATAAATTTTTATCTACAGAAACTTTCTTAACTTGGACTAAATGGAATTTAATGTAAAAGTATTTATTCTACTAATTTAAATTAATAACGCAATAACGCATATTGAATTTTTAAATGGCATGAATTGGTATTTTGACATATCAAGATTACACTTCTCTAACATAATTTCATCCGGCTTTATGTGAGAAATCAGTTAGATAGTGCCTTAAAATAAAAGAAAGTCATGGTTACTTTTTCATACAAAATAAGTTGCTCGTACAAATATTTTATGATGACAAAACCCTTTAGAAATGAGTTTCTTCGCACTTCTTTTACCTTTGAAGAACACTTATTGCAGTCGAAGGTGGCATGGGTGAAAAGGTTCTATTTCTACTTGATATTTTTATACTCGTAAGAACATTGATCTCGGAAAAGTGGTTACTGTTTAAGCGCGAAATAGACGAGCAATAAAAATTGCAGAAGTGGATTACTGTCTCACTTTAACTTCAGTTATAGAGCAAGAAGCACAATTTTGCTGTCTTTTTTTAACTTGAAAGTTAGAGTAAGATGGAAATTAACTTTTGCAATTTTTATTGCGTCTAAATCTCGCTTTAGGCTTAACATTGTCGTTTCTGTTTGGTTTCATATAGTTTAGGGTATTTATAGCTCCACGATTTAACTGTACCTGTAGTGTTGCCAACATAATTTGTAAAGGTGATTCCGGTGAAATACTTCCATGTTTTGGATATTTTTTTGGTTTTTGGTAGTTACGACGGGTCCAATTTTAAGTCGATCAGTTTAAAAAATAGATATGCAGTTATTTTTCTAGTTTAGAGTTAATTCAATTGCCTTACATGAAGTATAAATTCAATAGTTTATACAGCTAAATAAATTGAAATCTAAGATTAGATAGATACTGAATGAATATTGAAATAAATTTTACCCTTATTTGTGATACAGTTAATTTATTTTTGTGAAATTTATTATTTTATTGTGTATTTTTTAATGTTATTTTCTTGGTGTATATTATTGGTGAATTAATAAATTATTGAAAAATATTGCTTGTTTTAATAACTTCCACAACTATTAATTAGTTTATTACGCATTGTCAGAAACATTACGCTAATGTTCCGAATTTTACATGACCAAGGCTGCGCTCTCATTAATAAACAGTTTATTAAACAGTTTGCGGCGTCCTGTTTGCCGAATGTAATTCAATTTTGGTAAACTGATTAGTTTGATGGGGAAAACAGTAAGTCGCAAACTTTTTTTTTTCGCATGTCATGTTTTTATCTGTAGCTACCTCGGCTTAACTCGACTTTCGAATAGGTACTTTATGGGTAGGGACCAAAAAGTTGGCCACGCTAACTCACTCAATTAAATTTTCTATGAGACTTTTCCGTTGTGACACGAAAGTTAGCCATACAATTGTAGGGATAATTTTCGTCGCACAACGGAACTTTTTTCGACTTCTCTGTTTGTATGGTTAACTGCGCTTAACAGTGGTCCAACGTTTTGGTCCTTACCCTTATAATAAAATAGTCTATTATAAAGTACCTATTATAACATTTATATTATAATCAATCATAACAAAATATGTCACATGTTTCAATTCCATTTTCGAATTTCAACTATAACTTGAAAGTTTACTTCGGAGTCAAAGAGGATTTCAGGATAAACAACATAAAGTAGGATTTAGTTCCGATTAAAGGTCGGTAAGTTACCTAATGGTAAGTTCGTTTTTTCAAAAATCTATATTAATTATTAAGCATGAATTCCATTCCACAAGTGTAAAGGACTGTTACGCTTAATCACGGTAGCTGACGTCGCGTCGGTCAAGCGTACCGACGTATGATAAATCTGTCGCGGACGTCAGCATCGCTGTGCGGTGTCTCATTTAACACGATGTATATTCGTACGCTCGACCGACGTCAGCGACCGACATCAGCGTAGGAGGAAATCTTGTCTAAGGGAACGTAGACAGGTGGCAAATGGATGAATGGATGGATGGTAGATTATTGGATGGTTGAACTTGAACAGATAACAATTTTTTATAAGCACAAGAATAGGTGCCGACGGAGACAAACTTTCGCACTGCTTTAACTTATTGATGCCAAATGACGTATGCTAACTATCACGAAGTGTAAAAAACTCTACGCCCTATTTCACATAGTTCACAGTGACACGTGACATGTGAGAATTCGGAATACATTGGAATAATTGGCAAAGTTGGAGGGTTCCCAAATCACTGGGCTTCATCTAAGCTACGCAATCTACACCAAATTGTCATTGGTCTATGGGATGCCGGACCTACACCATCGCGACAATTATTTGAACTTTTTAATATGGTCGTCACAAAGTTCTACATTAAAAGAGACTTTGTTTCGTTTTAATTAGGTGTAATTTGCAAAGCATAGCAAACATGTTAGGTTAAGGTTAAAAAGACTGAACCAGCGTGTGCTTACGTTTTGCCTCTTTGACAAGTTAAATCTACGAGGCTATGGGCTTCAAATATCCCTTTTGCAAAACATTATATCTACAAATTTTACGAGACTAGAAAAGCAGCAGAACGCAGTCACCCAGCGTTTCCTTTCGGGTACTTGTAACAAAAACGTGCTGCACAACTACTTAGAAACTAAAGTCGCGTGGCAAATTTCGGTGCTAATCTTGCAATAAAATTTTAAACTAAATAGGTACGTTTATTAACTGAAATTTTAAGACGACACACAATTTAATATAAGGTAGGTGCCTACATAATAATAATTCTCGACCTCGTGAAGGCTGAGAAGGACAAGTTTAGCAAGTACCGCTATGTGAGATGTTGACTCGACGATCATTGTCCACATAGTCTTACAGCGAAGAGTCGACCAACACCTCAAAAGACATTCGTTAGATTGCTGTATCAAGGGCCAGATTCAGAAAGCAGTAGGTACCTGCTCCTCGACACGGCACGTATTTTGCGGAAGTTCCTCTCTCTGCAGCCCTAACCACCGGTAGCTTGAGCCCTGCCCCACTGCCGGCGGCGGCACCCGTAGGTTAGGTTTTTTTGTAATGTTCATTTTTTGTATTAGAATTCTTATTTTACTTTTACATTGGAATATTTATTGTAATCCAACCTAATGTAATGTAATGTAAATTGTCGTGTGGTTGCCGGCTTAGAATTGTGCCACTCCATGTCTTCCCGTGGAAGTCGTAAGAGGCGACTAAGGGAATAAAGGCTTGTAGTACTGTTAGGCGATGGGCTTGCTACCTGTCACTAATTTACACTGTTAAACATCTTAGCCTAATTGTGCAAATTATGGTTACAGAGTTATCAACAAGTTTTTAGAGTTGTTGGTAATTCTGTAGCTCTGCCTACCCCACTCTGGGAACGAAGGCGTGAAGGTATGTGTTGTTATCTAACCTAATTCACAGAAAATTTAATATCTAAATAATAATGAATAAGTTATTAACGTTTTAGGTACAAATAATAACATTGTGTAAACGATGTTGAATTCAAGAATAATTAACAGAAAAGACATGGTCATCGGGAACCCTCCATCGACGCACCATGTTGACTTCAAAAAATACGACGCAAAAGCTTTACAGTTCTGCTACAAGCCGACTCGGTACCCGCCAAAGAAAGAGGACCCTGCTCCCCCCGGCCCCTACATACCGGTGGACAACCAAACCTTAAGGCAGTTCAAGGAGACAATACCTTTTGATTTGCTGTGGGCTGTTCCAAAACCCATACTTAGAACGAGGCCTGCTGATTACCCTAAACCGTGTGTAAGTATATAAGCAGTATTCTATCTGACATAATGAGAGGCAGTAATATACGAGTGTTTAATGCCTAAGTTTGTGTACATAACTTTATCTACGTGCATATAGGTAACATAAGTTTTCTACAATATGTGAGAAAACTGTATCTGTATCTTGCATTTAGCGTTTCTTTGTGATAAACCACGTGACCAACTTGTCATCCCATTCATTAAAAGTCGATGGAATGGAAAAACGCTAACACCGTTTGGCTCTTGGCTAAGCCTACTGTACCTTACTGTCACAATACACTTACATTATCGGTCACCGATACTTTAATGTGAACATTAAGATGCAACCACATCGATATCCAATACTTTAATGACTTGCAATGGTACTTTAATGTTGACATTGAAGTACAACCACAGATAGGTTTCTTAATATAGACCAGTTGCTTATCGTCTCTGAACAAATTGTAAGGAAGTTATGATATGGATGTAGATAAATGCTTATCCTGCGGACTTACTACACAATTTTTTACCCGGCTCTCAAAGAAGGAGTATGTGTGGTTCTTTTTTATGGCATAGGGAAGGTAATCGTGCGTTGCCAACCCTGAGGACTAAGAGCGGGTTCCACTTATCGGGTGTTGGATCCGACAAAATATTTGGTGTTCGACCATTTAGTATTTGGTGGTTTGGTGTTTGGTGTGGTGAAAATGTTAGGTGTTTGGTGGTGTAGGAAGAGAAGGCAATAGAGAGATCTCTCTCCAGGCGGGTTATGCCAGGGGGGTTACCATGACATGCTAAAGCAGTTCAGTTTAGGTCGAGAGAAAGGGACAGAGCTATACCAGTTATATAGCTCTGTCCCTTTCTCTCAGCCTAAACTGAACTGCTTTAGTATGTCATGGGTTACCCCCTGGGGACCGAAATCCATTGGGATGAAGTCAGAAGTGGTGTATATGTCAGCCGACTGTAGAAACTTCGTTAGCGCGATGTAGACACTTAGTTCCGCTGTCTGACGCTGGTGGCGCTAGCGAGTTGGTTGATACAAGTTGCCGTTAGATGTCGCTAGGTCGCCACACCGAGAATACTTTCATATGTGGCTGTTTACATCATTCCTTGTATTGCCAACAGAACCGCAGATAAGTGGGAACCCTTAAGATGGAATGCCTGTATGCTAGTAATTTTCCGGTTCTCTTATACACCGGAACGCAACAATGCGAATTGCTACTTGGCGGTAGGTGGATAAGATGGTGGTAGCGATCCGGACGGACCTACTAGGTGCTACTAGGGAATGCAAATAACCGGTTATAACCGGTTTTAACCGGTTATTTTCATACAAAAACGGTTAATAACCGGTTAGATTGCATTCCCTAGGTGCTACCACCACCTACCCTCGTAGAGGATGACTGAATTCTTCGAATTCGGCAAACGAGAATAGTCGTCTTAGCGTCGCGAAATTCACTGGTTCTTTTATAAATTCAATATGGAGGATTTAAAAGTTTACAACATGAGTAGGGTAAAACACCTAATTAATTACTGGCCTTACCTGAACCTTATTATAAAGTTTATGGGGCCAATAATTGCATGGCGGCCAACAATACGGCAGTTTGCAACCATTTTCGACACAATACATATAGTTGACAATAACCGAGACATGCAGTCGGGTACAGTAAGTAACTGCGTTTAAAAAAAAGAAGGAGGTTCTCAGTTCGTTGGAATCTTTTTTATGTATCCTCCCCGATTACTCGAGAAGGCTGGAAGGATTACTTTTTATTGTTTAAAAGGTTTGCCGGTGGTCCCATTGTCATCAGGTCAGGATCTGATGATGGAATCCTGGAGAAATCGAAGGAACTAGGGGACGAGGTGCAGTCTTAGCGAGAAAAATAATTAATTTTTGTGTGGTTTATTTTGCATAATGTCACTGTTGGATTTAACGTGCGTTGGTCTTAGAGTAAAACGGTGAACACGGGGCGGGCGCACGCGCAGGCGACCCGCCCGCGGGTGGTCCTCACCCCCGCCGTCGCCGTGGACGACATCGACGATGACAGGTAAGATCGTGAAATTATTTTCTGGTTAACATCTAAAGTATCAATCATCTGAGTGAGGCCTTAAAGTAGATAAGATACACACTTTCGTACTTTGTCTCAGATTTTCAATTATGTTAATGCGACAAAGTAAAAGTTCAAACGAGCACACAAGGCCCCTTATGGCATGTGGGGTCTGTGACCCATACATGCATTCTCAAGACAACAATCCTAAGACTGCGATCCTAAGACAGCCAATGCGCCCAACCCTGGGGGGTTACCATGATGTACTAAAGCAGTTCAGTTTAGGTTGAGAGAAAGCTTACGTAAATCCAATAAGTTGTACATTTTGTCAGTTAAATAAATATTGGAGGACAGTCTCACTCATGCAAATTGACCGTCGCAAACTAAGCTCTAGGCTTGTACTATGGGTGCTAGACAACGATAAACATACTTTACTTATATAAGTACAAATCGTAGCAAGTGGAAAGAAGTGGTCTCTGCCTAGCCCTCTGGGAAACAGGCGTGATTTAATGTATGTATAGTACAGGGTGGAAAGTTGAGATGGGGCAGTAAGGGCAGCTACTAGATCCCTTGCTGCTACGCGAAAATGCTCTTAGGAGACCTTTACTAACTTATTAAATGATGACAATCGGCATTCACAGGTCTGGCATAAAATGTACAGTCAATGGGTTATATGTACTTATGTAAGTTTTTCTGTAATATTTTTTCTTTACCTACCGTTTGTTCCCAAATATGAACACAAACATCAAAATAAAATGTTAAGTGTGAGTTTTCTTTCTACATTTTTACTGCACTGCAGAGTCCGGCAGATCCTGGTCGAGACTACTTACTCCAGCTCAGCTCACAGGGCAATGAAGGAGGCCTTGATCCTAGCCAAGTACAGGAACCTCAGGGCTCCGCTGCCAGGCTACTCGCCCACTAACCCGGTATCTCATCTCGATTAATTTAACTTCTGTTTAATCGTAAGGCCGGCCAGTTTGGAGCACACCCTTACAGGTTCTAAACTCCTGGTAAGGTGTCTAAATACCCTCATCTGAAAGAGTCGATTTAGAACAGCTAGACAAACTGGATTCCTTCAAGGAGACTTGACTCCATCTTGTCTTATCTTATGCCCTTCGGATATATTTCAACTCTTTACGATCTTCCTTATAATTACCTTGGTACACACTTCGGTTAGCGGTTCTAATGTGCAGATTTCCGCGCAATGTTTTTGCTTTACCGTAAGAGCTTTGGGTAATGTACTAAAGTTTGGAAATTCATTGGTACATTATCGTCATGATCACAGCTTAAGATCACGAGTCGGCTCCCTAAGTCTCCCTAAGTGGCCGTCAAGACTGATCATATCGGGAGGTGGTCATGTCAAATCAGAAGCTTAAGCCGATTTCAAATTGTATGTGACACACGAGTATGTATAACTTAACAAAAGAGATGCTTCAGAAGCACTAAAAGCACATTACGATTTGATTGGCAGGTGGTTCTTCCCCGAGTGGGAGAGCACTTTGTCTCGCCAGAATGGCGGCGCGAGACCGTGACCTGGGATGGGAAGCAGCTCAGAAGAGTTGTCAACCTGGACTATGAGTTCTGGAAGAGGCAAAACATGTACAAATGGTGAGTGCGATGCGAATACATAGTACTACTTAAATATAAATAAAACAACCATTTCAGACTATAGCGTCTGCCTGCGACTGCGTCCGCGTAGAATTCGTACTTTTATCATCCCACGGGAACTGTTTATTTTACGGGATAAAAAGTAGCCTAATGGTACTCAGGGTTATATAGCATTCTAATGGTGAAAGAATTTTTAAAATCGGTCCTGTAGCTCAGTCAAAGCTGTCCTATATCATCGTCCATAAAAGTTCTAATACCACTGTTGGAGTTTAATTTGTTTGCTTACTCTATATCGACACGCTTTCGTGAGATAAAACAACTGCATGTCATAAGAAAAAGGTCGAACTAAAAGACAATTTTGATTGATTTTATGATTGAATTTTATTTAAATAAAATTCTGTTTTTTTTTTCAGGTGCCCTTCGTGTAATGAATCCGCTCAAATTGCAGCAATGCAAAAAATGTCTTAATTATTTTGTAACAATATTTTATTACGTGGAATTATTACGTTAAATTAAGATCTTCATTATTTTACTTATTCATCCCAGACTGGATTGTCCGTTAGTTTTCCCGCAAAGAGCAACAGAACTGTACCCTTACCTTGACTTACAGTTACCGTACTCGCTGGCGAATTGAAGGCTCCGTCGTCGCACCTATAACAATGCTGTGAGGCCTGTGAGGGACACAGCATTCGACTTACTAGCATTACTAGTGAGTACGGTAACTAGCGAGGCTTCTAACGCATGTGTTGGATTGACGAAGCAAAACTCTTTGGTTTTATTCAATTTGTATACAAACTTAAAAACCGTTGAGTCTAATTTTCAATCCTCACTTGACAAGAAATGTCAAAACCGTCATTTAATAGCCTCGTATGGTGTAAAGCAAGCACAAGCAAAGCAAGGCACGAAGGATAGCTACACCGGTGGGCCGCCATTGCATTAGTAAAAAAAGAAGAAGCATAACTTTATTCAATTATTATAAAGATATACAAGAACGAAAATTAAAATAATACTTATACCTAACGTGCTTAATAATATAACTATTGTTAGAGTAACTTTAAGTTAAGTTAAAAATGTTGACTACTAAAGAAATTAGGGCAAAAATGATGGTCTCTGTGTATAGTACCATGTATAAGGATTCCTTTCAATACGGCGAAATAAAGAAATATAATCCGACTCTGCCACCGGAAGAAATTATTAAAGAAAAGAAAGTACAGCAAGTCAGACATATCAGTAACGAGAATTTTCAAGCGATGCCGGAGATTCCGTTTGATTTGATGTGGAAACCCGAGGAGAAAATCAATAGAACAAGGCCTGCCAACGAACCTCACGTAAGTTACACATTAGACCTTCCACTGCGAGCAGAGCCACGGACGGACTCGCTTTAGCTTGCAATGGTGGCTGCTATTGTATCCACTGCGAGCAAATCTCTTGAATAGCCACCGTTGTAAGCCAAACGGTGCCGTAAGGAGCCCGTTCCGCTTGCAGGGGAAAGTGCCCATTAGCTCGGGGTATACAATCACTTGGAAAATTTTGAAGGCCCATTTCTGTGGAGCTGGGACATAGAAAATTTCAACGACCCGGTATCTTGCGTTCACAACGCACCTGACTTGCTGACAAAAAAGTAGGACAATCCCGTAATATTTGTTAGGTACGACGACGAGCGAAGCGCGAAGGAGTGTTTGGTATGTTGCGATCACAACACAGCGTATGTAGCCTGTCTAGCACAAGGATAACTTTTACATGGATCGGGTTTTCGTGAGACCTAGCTGAGAACCATCTCTAGAAAACCTGCTTTCAATAAAAAAAACTTGATGTTCCCTTATTTCACCGACACTCATTTCACAGAACATACTTCGTAGAATTTTCGTTTCATAGAAAGCGATTTTCTGTTGAACCCGTGTTGCACCCACAATGGCGGTGGACTATGTCAACGTGACGTCAACCAAATCATGTAAAGTCTTACGTTTGGTTTACAATCGTCACGTTACTCAGTTTTGACTGTACTTAAAGTAAGGCTCTATTCTGACATTACATTTGTAATGATTTTATTTGTGTTAGTTTAAAAATATATATTTTATTACTTTATTACCTTGTAATGTAACTTACTTTTAAGTATTATTAAATAAGTTTAAGTATTTAATAATTGAAAAAATGACCTTGTGCTGGAGTTTCTTGCGGCGCTTCTTCTCCGCAATGATGGTCTTGTCCGAAGCGCTAGTATATTCACTCCCATGTTACTGACGTGTAAAAGAGCCCTCATGTGGCCAAATTACTGAAAAATAATTTGAATTTTGAATTTGAATTTTTTGAGGGATTGTAACCGGTTACAAGTAAACCGGTATTTATTTAGGTTAAACCGGTTAATTATTTAGGTTACGTTCGATCGAATTGATGTGGGAACGTTATTTCGAAGCGCTTCCTAAACGGTTACTGCGTGTTTGGATACGGAATGAATGACCGCGTCTTCGTGGCTACTTTCTTCTTGTAGGTATTTGTTAATCTGTTCTTTGTTATGCATGTCACGAATAAATGATTTTCTTTCTTTCTTTCTTTTTTGCGTCGAGGGTTAAAAACAAATGACGAGCTCGCGTGCGACAGTCTTAAACGAAAATCGAATCGTATACCATAGCAAAGCAATCCTGTATCCTTAAGCTAGCAGTCATTCACCCTAGTCTCCGCTCACACGGAGGAACCGCTCTCTAACCGGTAAATTGATTTCGTTCCCTGTTTACGCTCCGAGATAGACACCGGTTAGAGCGATGTTCTGGGAGCGTAACCTTTATTATGGGTTAAGCTCTCAAAATGTGGCTCTAACCGCTACGGAAAATAAACCGGTTTTCAATCCCTGGCTCTATTATTGCAGAAAGCGGAACTGGACGGCAAGGACCCGGGTCGCAAACACGCGCAGCGGACCCGGCCGCGGGTAGTGATGACGCCCGCCATCACTGTGGATAACATCGAGGACGACCTGTAAGACAAACTTCCTAGATACTCGTTAACCTGCAAACATGTTTGCTATGCTAAGCAAATTACAACTTATTCCATACGAAACAAAGTCTCTTTTAATCTCTAACTTGTGTCGGCTGTGGCCGTCGGTGGCGTCAGTGGCATGACTTTCAGTTGTCGGCCAGAGCCGACTGTGGCGTTCAAAAGGTTAACAGGCCCTGGCTGTCATACATCTGTAAAGAAATGTACGAAATCTTAAAAATTGCCAGTTTGTGTTCTATTACGATGAAAAGACCAATATCAGCTGACGGACTGTTTGTGTAACAACAGAACTTAAGGGACCGTTTAATTATTCTGCCCTGCTAAAGTAAAATGATGTTTTTCACACAGAACTACAGTAACAATTGCAACCTCATTAATGGTTAATAAGGTTGCAATTGCTGCTATGGGATTTGGTGGAAATCTGCCTTTTACCCTAGCAGGGGAGTATTAGTATTAGGTATTACGTATTATTTTTGATGACATGGGGGTCTAGATGGTGATTACGATAACATTAGTTATTTACTTTTGTACACATATGGCAACCCACACATTGTCTTGTTAAGTAGATAATGACTTAACATAAAAAAAAGTACAGTCAGCACTCGGCAACAAAGACTTGTCGCAAAAATATTTTACACAGAAACTTTTTCCTACAGAACCCGTGATACGATAATGAAGATGCAATACGGAAGCACCCAGCACACCGCGATGGAGGAGGCGCTGTCCCTGGCCAACTACAAAGTCGTCAAAGCACCGTTTACCGGCTACTCACGGCCACATCCGGTAACAGTATATGGTTTTACTTTAGTTAGTCCCATCCTTTTTGAATTTTTTGCTATGCTATGCAAATTACAACTATATTAATACGAAACAGACTCTCTTTTAATGTAGCACTTGTGACGGCTGTAGCCGTCGCGGCGTCTGTGGTGGTTCAGGTAACCACAAAACAAGTATGCGACCAAGCAGCATAAAGGGATTATAAGCACATTGAAAGTACAATAGATTTTTGACTCTAGCATCATAGTCGTACGTCATAACATAACCCTAGGAACTTGAAAGGACGATGGGCAATAATGTCCCCACCCAACAACTGAACAGAGATGAAATATGTCTCATTTTATAGATCTTGGCAACATGTATTTTTACTATGGCGACCATCGCCGTATGGGGTTTTCTTGAAAAATTCATAACCGTATGTAATTTGTTTAAAATTAACAAATCCTAGCCTTCCCTGGCTCTTGAGAGGTTTTTTTTAATAAAATATCCACATCTAATTTGCTACTAAAATAGTTATTTTGCCTTTTTTTGGGTACTAATGAACATATGGACATCCATCCCGTGACTGTTGGAAGGGTGGGGACGGGCTCCATACAAAATCGCCCATCACCCTTTTGAGGGAATACGAGTATTCCTTTGATATCGTCTATGAAACTGCAAAACCGCGTAAATAACATTTGAAATAAGGAGCAAAATGCACCTTTTTAATAAGACGGTAAGGTTTATTTTGCTCTGTCATAAATTTGTTAGTTTAGCAGTATCACCGACGATATCCTAGGCAAATTTTGGAAATTCATCCCCTAAGGGGGTAAAACAGGAGGAGTAGCGGGAAACTACTTCTGCGCGTACGCCGCGGGCGTCGTCTAACATTATGAAATAGTAGTTTGTGACTGGTGCATAATGAGAGGCATTAATACACGATTGTGGTTTTATGAAACGAGCCGAAAGGTGAGTTTTATATTAAGATCACACGAGTGTTTTAATGCCTAATTATATGTACAGTCGCATACATAACTTTATCTACATGCATATATACCTGTATCTTTAATTATTAATGTTTAAGTTAAATATTAAGATGCAACCACATCGATAAACGATACTTTAATGGCATGCAATATACAACCACAAATACAAGTTTCTTATATAGCCCATTTGCTTATCGGTTCTGAACATATTATAGGGAAGTTTTGTTATGGATGTAGATAATATATTAAATGGTCCACTACTTGTACAACATGCGATTGTTCTGAACTAACTAGTTTCTGTTGTAATGGCAGTTCTTCCTGGGCAAGGAGAACCCGCCCATGGTGCCGGGAGAGTGGCGGCGCGAGACCGTGACCTGGGACGGCCGGCAACTCAGGGCGACGGCCGACCTTACTCGCGATTTCTGGACAAAGAAGAACTCTGACTCGTGAGTTCCAATACATCTCTCTATCGTCATTATGGTACACCTATAAGAAGGTTGGTCCATATCTCGTTAGGACTTGGTCGCACATACGACCAGATCACTTTGCGACTACAGCTCGATCTGACTACATCTGGACTAATCAAGCTGATGGCCGATGGGATCAGAATTTTGCGTCCGCGGACCGGGAGACGAGCTGTAGGTAGGCCTCCAACAAGATGGAGTGACGACCTTGTAAGGATTGCGGGAACGCGGTGGATGCGAGAAGCACAAGACCGGTCTGAGTGGAGAGCCTTGGGGGAGTCCTATGTCCAGCAGTGGACGTCTTTCGGCTGACATGATGATATTGCTTTGTGACTAAATCTCAAAAAGTCCGAGTTGCAAAATGACCACTTTGTTTAGCTAGGGTAGGTTAGGTAGGGATAGGAGCTAGGCTCGAAGGGCAAATTTCCCAGGGATAGCAGCCCCGCCATGCGGGGCTACGTCGAACTTGCTAAAACACACATAGATGAAAAAACAATGTGGTCATTTAGCGACTCAGACTTTTTGAGCGTAAGTCAGATAAAGGAAAATTACAAAAAATCTGATTAAAATGATCAATATCTCTGAAACTAGTAAAAATCGCTGAATATAGGTACATAGGAGTTAAATCGATAGCTTTTTAGCTGCTCTATCAGCTCTAGGCGGGTTGACATCGGTTTCTGTAACACCTGTATACCGTTCGTTAATGGCGATTGGCTAGATATCGTTGTCACACTAGCACTCGCTTTGGACAGTACCTATTTTTGTCAATAGTAGTTAAACCCATAATATTGCTTTTGACTTATAGATAGTGGGTCTCTGTGGGCTTCCAGATTGAAATTATGATGTGCAGCTGTAACAATTTGATCTAAATAATATGTTTTAATTTTTCAGATGCCAGCCGTGTAGAGACACTGCCCTAGTTGGAAGATATCGAAAATTTTCGAAGAGATCCTGAGAAACTAAATACTTAGATAATATAAAAATGTCGATAACTCTATACCATAGATATTTTTGGAGGGATTTTATTCTTCGATCGCAGGATAAAAAAACAATGACACGTCACCTTTTTTAATCTGTGACAAGCGAGTTCAATGCTTGCAATGCAAATAGAAAGTGCAATTATGTTTTCTGCAATATGACAAGGTTTTTATGACATGTGCTGGTTCAGCTGTACTCAGAATAATTAGCTATGCTCGTACTTACTTAATACGATTAGGTACTTTTTCATTATAATGTGATCTTATTTTAAATTAATATTATTTTTAAAGATTCATTTAGAACATTAAGTTTGAATTCGTACTAGTTTACATAGATAGTATAAATTCTTTGATTTTTATTTGATTTTTATTAATAAAGTAATTACAATTATTTGAGTCTTAATTTATTTCTTGTATCGGTGTTTTTTTTTATTTAATTTACTGGTAGACCGCCATGGTTAAATATAGCTGGTGATGAAAACCAGAGTATCGGAACTCCTTAATCTTAATCCTTAGGGAATAAAATTACACTATACTCCCTAGGGACTTTGGTACTTTTTAGGGTTCCAAAGGGTAAAAACGGGATCCTATTACTAAGACTCCGCTGTCCGTCTGTCTGTCCGTCTGTCTGTCACCAGGCTGTATCTCAAGAACCGTGATAGCTAGACAGTTGAAACTTTCACAGATGATGTATTTCTGTTGCAGCAATAACAACAAATACTAAAAACAGAATAAAATGAATATTTAAGGGGGGGAATATTTAATTTAATCGCATACAATTAACGTGATGAACCAATCACACGAATCTGCGAAACAGAGTCAACGGAGAGGGAGAATGGATAGGGTAACACTAATATAATGCTAAGTGTTAAAATCCGAAACCCTTACGAAACTGGTAACCTCAATGGTTGTAGTTAACTAGTTCGAAGATTGTTCGAAGCAGTTTCCATATCATTAGGGTAAGCCTATCGATAGGGATACGCTAACGTTTGGGAGAGTATAGGTAGGTATATGATGCAGTTACCCGATCGATTACTTACTTACTTTACTTATTATAACATGGCAAATTATAGTTTTGAAGTATCTGAGTAGTAGTCCCGGGGCGGGGCTCCTGCTTCTGGCTAGTTTTGCCCTTCGGGCATTTGAAGAAACCTAACGAACCTAACCTACATATTCTTACAATCATAATGAGTATTTGGTGATCAAATCTAGGTGCACTTTTTACACTTTTTGTTCAATGGGACAAATATAATGGGACCACGAGAAAACACGTGTTAAACCGACAACAGACGGACAGACGGACAGACGAACATGGCGAAATTTAATTGGTGATAAAAAAAGAAAAAAAAGGTTAAACATGACCTTTGTTATTCTCTTTATCGGGTATTTATGGTTTTTTTCTTCTGTTGATAAATGAAGGTAGATTATACATAATATCCTCTTTATTGTCGGAAAACATAAATGTCACAAATTATGTCTATCATAGTTGATGTGACTTTTGGAGACGCTTGCTGTACTTGATTTATTATCGTATATTTTTTAAATAATTTATCTTTAAAATGCCGAACGACGCAGTTCGTTTCGACGCCATGTTATTCGATTATAAGACGACAACTAATCACGATTTCAAAACAATAAAATTCGAGCCTATAGTCAAGTCTTCGATTCGGGAAAAAAAACGTGTCAGGGCTCCATATAAGCACATAAAAGATGTCCGCACTCTCATCGAATGGAACGGGCCGCAAATGTCATTCGATTTACTTTGGGGGCCTCCGAAGGCCATTGTGCGGACTGACCCCAGAAAAGTGCAGCAGTATGTTGAAGTGAGTTGGCTTGTTTTTTACACCTAGAATAAGTTCCCTAAATAAAGACTACCATAGGTATATATTTTATTAAATAAAACACAATGTTAAGGTTAAATAAGTTTAATCAACACTAATCTGTGAAGAATCTATGTGGTCGTATGTACATAGATACATACCATCACGCCTTCATCCCAGAGTGGGGCAGGCAGAGCTACAGAATTACCAACAACTCTAACAATTTGTTGTTAATTCTATAACCACATTTTGCAAAAACAGGCTAATATGTTTACCATGTGTATATTAGTGACAGGTTGCAAGCCCATCGCCTAACAATACCACAGCCTTTAATCCCTTAGTCGCCTCTTACGACTTCCACAGGAAGACATGGAGTGGCACTATTCTAGGCGGCCGGGCGGCCGGCAACCACACAGCAAGTGTGGTCGTATGTGATTAATTATTATTCAGATATTTATTTAATTTTCTGCAAATTAGATTTTTTATAATAAGTACCTATTCAAATAACAATACCAATACAAAAAATATATATTATTATTATAAACCAAATAATAAAACGCAAAACTTTCATAAAATAAATAAATATCAGGGGACAATCTCACGCAAATTGACCTAGCGCCAAACTAAACTCTAGTCGAGATTATAAATATGTGTACACTTTAGTACCTTGTCTATTTAATGTAATATTTAAACTGCCATATATGAAATGTTGCTGTGGTGTGTTGCGGTGACAAGGTACTAAAGTGTATAAGTACATATTTATGAACTCGACTGTACTATATGTATTAGGCAACAATACTTACATATAGTTACTTATGTAGATAAGTACATACTTAAATAAATAGGAAACACCCGAGACTCAGGAACAAATACTCGCGCTCATCACCAGAGATCGGACAAATGGGTGTCATTACTCGCAATAATGTGGACATGACTACAAAGATTTTAATGAAACCAATTAAATTACATTAATTGATTTCTTACCTGAACCTTAATTATGATCCTTTGCAGGACAGTAATAAATAAATAATACAAACACGTGAGGAGTGGCCATTAATATTAATCTACTTTAGTTTGCTCCATAAACATCCGTGGATTGCGAAAGGAGCTATTCATCGCATACCTAAGTTTATTTTAACCGTAAAAAGGAATAAACTAACCACGGAGAAATTATAAAAATTACTGTTTATGGGTAAGGACCAAAAAGTTGGCCACACTAACTCACTCAATGAAATTTTCTATGAAACTTTTCCGTTGTGACACGAAAATTAGCCGTACAATTGTAGGGATACTTCTCATAGCACAACGGAACTTTTTTCGACTTCGTTGTTTGTATGGTTAACTGCGCTTAACTATGGTCCAACTTTATGGTCCTTACCCTTATTTCCTTTAATAAATCTACACAATAACAAGTCTTTGTATTATTTATTTATTACTGGCTTGCAAAAAATCTAAATTATTTTTAGGGTAAGTAATCAATTAGGTACATACATACATACATTAAATCAGGCCTGTTTCCCAGAGGGATAGTCAGGGTCCACTTCTTTCCACTCGCTACGATCTTGAGAAATTAATTAAGCAATTAATGTTATTTAATTTGTTTAATTAAATCTTTGGAGTCATGTCCACATCACTGAGAGTAATGACACCCATTTGTCCGATCTCTGCTCATCACACAAATATTTGCCCGTACTTCTAACATAAGTATCTCAAACTGATAAGCAGAGGGCGGAATTTTCATGGCAAAAATCAAACGTCTATAGAGTTGGAACGTTGAATTTATCGACTATCGATAAGTTATATTTACGAAGCGTATCTTTATTTTGGTATTTATTAACAAAAATATATATCAAAATGGTGATGAAAGGAACAACAAATATATATTAAAGAAAAAACAAAATTGTTTGTTGTTATTTATTTTTCTCAAACATGCTCGGAAAAAACGGTATTCCGATTGAAAGACAAGGACGGAAAGAGCCTCATTTTACTCCTAGGAGTAAAAAAACTATATGAAAACACTTTCCGTCCATGTCCATATATTTCTTAAAAATTCTGTCAATTTGCATACAAAATCAAAAGGACCAAGACAAAAATTCCAAACAGCCAAGGTAACTGCTCGCTTTTTTAGCACAGTGCGTGTGTTTCTTTTTGAATTTGCATTCCAATGTCTATGGTTAGTATTTAAAAACAATTGACAGTCGGTAACATTCGTTCATTCTGCATAATATAATTGTGAAACCGAATATTAAACTATTTGTTGTGTGAAATACTTACTATAAAAAATGAGCTCAAGCGACGAAAGCGACGAAATAGGTACCACACCGCCTATATTAAAATCTGAAGCTGCCTCGGTTAGGCAAAACCTGCTTCCCGCTAAATCTAAGGAAAAATATAACCGAACTTATGACCAATTTATGCTGTGGAGGGCAAACAAAAATGAAAATTAAATTACTTGCTTTTTAGAAATGTATTTGTATTATTTCCTCACATGTTTGAGAAAAGCATTATGTATGCCTCGGCGGAAACGAGGATTTCCTGACTCGTATTTTAGCAGGCCTCGCTGTTGCTCGGCCTGCTAACCACCTCGTCAGGAAAACCCTTACTTTCCGCGCCTAGGCAACAATGTACTATTTCTCAAACATGCTCGGAAAAAACGGTATTCCGATTGAAAGACAAGGACGGAAAGAGCCTCATTTTACTCCTAGGAGTAAAAAAACTGTATGAAAACACTTTCCGTCCATGTCCATATTTTCTTAAAAATGCTGTCAATTTGCATACAAAATCAAAAGGACCAAGACAAAAATTCCAAACAGCCAAGGTAACTGCTCGCTTTTTTAGCACAGTGCGTGTGTTTCTTTTTGAATTTGCATTCCAATGTCTATGGTTAGTATTTAAAAACAATTGACAGTCGTTAACATTCGTTCATTCTGCATAATATAATTGTGAAACCGAATATTAAACTATTTGTTGTGTGAAATACTTACTATAAAAAATGAGCTCAAGCGACGAAATAGGTACCACACCGCCTATATTAAAATCTGAAGCTGCCTCGGTTAGGCAAAACCTGCTTCCCGCTAAATCTAAGGAAATTAAATTACTTGCTTTTTAGAAATGTATTTGTATTATTTCCTCATATGTTTGAGAAAAGCATTATGTACCTATGCCTCGGCGGAAACGAGGATTTCCTGACTCGTATTTTAGCAGGCCTCGCTGTTGCTCGGCCTGCTAACCACCTCGTCAGGAAAACCCTTACTTTCCGCGCCTAGGCAACAATGTACTATTCCATGTTATGTTGCAAAAAAACTAGAAATACAATCAAATCTAGATAAAGAATTATTATTGTACTTTACCGCTTTAAACTCACGTGAATGTGTTTTACTCGTTGTGTGAGTGTCAACGCAATATGCCGGTGCAACTTGCTATTCAAAAAGGTTAATGTTAAAATGTAGTAACAGAAATTTTACATTCCAACCCTATTGAAGTTTGATTTTTGCCATGAAAATTCCGCCCTCTGCTGATAAGCAACAAAGGTACAGTATTCCCAGCTTCTTAATAGCTTTCGGCTGGCTATCGCTATCACGCTTGCACTTGAACCTGACTATATTTGTCACTTGTCTGTCACAGAAAAACGAAGATTGCCGATAGCTATTTAGAAAATGGTAGCACTGTATCATTTATTTTTATGGCATAGGAAGGCAAACAATCACACAGGCCACCTGATGGTAAGTGGAAACTGTGACCCATAGACATTCGCATTCACAAGACCGCAATCCTAAGACTGCTAATGCGTTGCCAACCCTGAGGACTAAGATGGAATGCCTCTATGCTAGTCATTTCACCGGCTGTCTTATCCCCAAACCGGAACACAACAATGCAAACACTGCTGCTTGGCGGTAGGTTAATGGATAAGATGGTGGTACCAACCCGGACGGATCCTGCACAAGGTCCTCCCACAACAAACAAACATAATTTAGACCACGGGTTTAAAAAAAAAGTTTCCTCCCGTTTATCTCTATCATAGGCGAAACCCGAAGACTTGGGTCGAAGGGAGGCGCAGCGGACCAGACCGCGCCTCGTCATGACCCCCGCCATCAGAATGGACGACATCGAGGATGAAGAGTAAGTCTAACGGGTTGGCTTAAAGTAATGACAATGTATTCAATTACCAATAGCAGGCAATAAAAAAATACAAAAAGGATTTTGACAGATATAATTAATAGAAAATATGTAAATTTTGTTAATAAGGCAAAAAAAGATTGACTGGTTTAATAAAAAATGTCCGCGAGGAAGTTATGACGTGAACGTGTCTATCGCCTACTTGGACGGCGTGAAAAAATCTGAAGTGGTCTCTCATCACAAATTTGAAAATGTACCTCCTTCTACAATTTAATGTTTGATCCAGCGGTGGGAACTTGGTATTAGGACTAAAGATTCACCAAAAACGGGAAGACCTCCCATTCTTAATGATCGAGACCGCAAGTAGGTGGCAACGTTTGTACAAAACAAAGTGGGTCAGTCCCAGATAAGTTAGCTGTAAAATTATGATGTTTTTCGTGGGCGAATAAGGAATATTTTAGAGAAATATAATGTTGAACAGTTAAAGTGTCAAAAAATACCCAAATATTCCAACAAACAGCTTGAAGATATTCCAAAGAAGTGCAGGAAGTTGCGGAGAAAGTATCACTATGCAGGGAGCAGCCAGAATTGACTAAAAGAGCGTGACGTTCACTTCGTACCGAAGGATTCAAACCATCCGAACGTCCCTATACCTCGTCCAATAGAGGATTATTTGGTAATTCTCAGTAGACTAGTTTACAGTGATGGGCGGGAAGCAAAATTACAGACTCAGTTGAAGCGCAAGGTAGGTACAAAACAACTAATTAACTAAAAAATGTAAAAATAGATGTTGTCCAACGTATGATGAAAACGGTAAGAAGAAAGCTACGAAAAATTTAAGATGCGGGACTTTTTGCTGTATAGGAATGATTGATTATCATATTGGTTTTAGTTCGTTTTTATGTAATAAAAAGCTATATAACCCTAACAAGTGAAAAAATAAAAATAAAAACAGTTTTTGTAATTCTCATTACTTTAAGCCAACCCGTTAAAGTGGTACACGACGACGAACACATATCGCCCCTTCAGAACACATACATATCTTCACGCCTTCATTCCCAGAGTGGGGTAGGCAGAGCTACAGAATTACCAACAACACTTAAAACGTGATAACTCTGTAACCACAATTTGCACAATTAGATTAGATGTTTAACAGTGTATATTAGTGACAGGTTGCAAGCCCATCGCCTAACAGTACTACAAGCCTTTATTCCCTTAGTCGCCTCTTACGACTTCCACGGGAAGACATGGAGTGGCACTATTCTAAGCAACCACACCTTCAGAGCAATAGTGACCTAATTTCTATTCCTAGATTATAGACCTAAGTAGTTCCTATCGATCCTTACCACGAAGCTTTGACAATTTCTTTACAGTTTGCCAAATTGGAATACATTAAACCGGTGGCTCGCACTAAATATTATGATAATAAGGGTGACTATGCTTCAATCATAAATGAATTATCTGTAATTAATTGGGATTCTGAGTTCTCTCAGCGTTCATTTGATCAGTGCCTTGGCTTATTTTATTCTACATGCAAATATTAAGGCAGGATCACATACCTAACAAAATCATAAATTTCAACTCCTTTCCTAAATGGTTTTCGCCTAGTCTGAAAAAAGCTATTAAGTAAACAGAAGTCTAAGTATCTCAAGAAATACAAATGCTATGGTAATAAGTCTGATTTCATTTGTTATGGCTTGTTAAGGGATAGAGTACGGAAGTTGGAACATGATTGCTATGTCACTTACATGAGTCGTATAGAAAGTAACATTGCTAGTGACTCAAAGCAGTTCTGGTCTTACATCAAATCTCACTCTTGTACACACGAGGTACTTAACCTTTTTTTTTTATTGCGTAGAGAAGACAAACGAGCACACATGCCACCTGATGGTAAGTGGAAACTGTGACCCATAGACATTCACATTCACAAGACTGCATAATCCTAAGACTGCAAATCGTCGGTGATACGGCAAAACCGCGTAACTAACAAATTTATGATAGAGCAAAATAAACCTTACTGTTTTATTAAAAAGGTGCATTTGGCTCCTTCTTTAAAATGTTACTTACGCGGTTTTGCAGTTTCACCGACGAAATGCGTTGCCAACCCTGAGGCCTAAGATGGAATGCCTTTATGCTAGTCATTTCACCGGCTGTCTTATCCCCAAACCGGAACACAACAATGCGAACACTGCTGTTTGGCGGTAGGTTAATGGAGAAGATGGTGGTAGCGATCCGGACGGACCCTGCACAAGGTCCTACCACCCGCAAGAACTGTCTTAAGTATGGGGATAGAACGGTTAGCAACGGTGAAGACATTTGTAACGCTTTCTCAGATTATTTCTATACCACCTTTTCACCAAGCAACACAAGTATTGATAGCCTACCCTTTACTACGTTCAACTCAAGTGCGCATATATCTAGTATTGAGGTTGTTCCTGATGTCATATATAAATTAATAGTTAGTCTTGATCCTTCTAAATCACCTGGACCAGATGACCTTCCAGCTCAGTTCATGATAGGTTGTGTTTAAGGGGCTCATTGAACTAATTGTTCTGTTATTTAAACGATCTTTCGCTGAATGTATAGTCCCTCTTGTATGGAAATCCGCTTTTATCACGCCTATTTATAAAAAGGGCCCTAAAACCGATTTAGTTAACTACAGGCCAATTCCTAAATTGTGTATATTGTCAAAGGTTCTTGAAAATATAGTATATAAAGAGGTCTATGGTGCCTTAAAAAATTCTTTTAACCTCAGTCAACACGGTTTCATGCAAGGGAAGTCTACAGTTTCTAATCTCGTGCTACTGAATGACTAAAGCTATATTACTAAGGTAATGGATAGAGGTAGCCAAGTGGATGTAATATACACTGATCATAGTAAGGCGTTTGACCGTATTAATCATAAATTACTAATAATGAAGCTAGAACGTATGGGTATTAGTGGAGACCTGCTCAGATGGTTCTCATCATATATAAATAACAGGTCACAGGCTGTTGTAATGAGTAATTACATTTCTGGGTGGGTCAGTGTTCCGAGCGGGGTTCCGCAAGGTTCCTTGCTTGGACCCTTACTTTTTGATATTTTTGCTGATGACATCAGTCAGTGCTTTACATTCTCTAAGTTGCTATGTTTTGCTGATGATATGAAAATGTTTGCTCAAATTAAATCCTTGCAAGACTCTGCTCTAGTTCAAGCTGACATCGAGTGTCTCGACAAATATTGTGAATTTGTGAAGCCAACGGGTTGGACCTTAATCCTATGAAATGTTTCACCGTGACTTTTTCACGGCAACGTTCTCCATTATGTTTTTCTTATAAATTTCGAGATCAACTTATACGCAGGGTATCTTTTTTGAGAGACCTAGGTGTCTTTCATGATTCGAAGCTCCTTTTCGATATTCATATGATAGCATTGTTAAGAGTGCTACCAGATCTCTCGGCTTTATTGCACAGCTGTAGAATTTGGTTGTCTTTGTGCTGTTCTTTGTAAAAAACGGTCCTGTCTTGCAGTAGTAATGCGCTTACTGCCTAGATACCAGTTTAATGTTAGTGACTAAATTTAAAAAGTTAGAGCAGTAGCCAAATTTTTTTCTAAGGGTTTTCATACATTACTTCTTTGAGCCATAAACAAGAAACTTGATGTCTTAATTTCGTGACATTAACACATACATTTCCAAACATGTTTGAGTAAATTAAATTTTGTTTTGGATATTTTTGTAACACGTTGTATAATGTCAGAAACCAAACACCGATTTGTTTTTTCATTTGTATAAAAAATACTAATAAAAAAGAATTAATATTTGTTGTACAAATAAATACACTATTTACAGGTTATATGTCATAACATTCATGATACAGAACCAAATAAAGGTATTTTATTGGGCACGTTACACGCAACATAATGGTTATACAAAAATATTGCTCTAAAACGTCTTTTTTGACTTCTATTATTTAAGAGTAAATAATAAATAAACGTTATAATCTATTGCAGCATTTAGTCATATTCGTAAATATTTACATTACGTTTTATATTTGTGTTTATTAAATTTACTTCAATTGGAAACGTGGTCTATAAAAGTCCTAAAGAAGCAGGGGTTACAATACAAACATGTGTTACCAACACAACGAAACGTCCAAGCATATAACTCGACTAAATCAAGTACTTTCCTGTCACCTGGAAAATATAGCGAACTTAGTGCATTTTAAATTGATCATTAATAACGCCACCATTTGCATTTTTTGACAGATTGAGCGTCACAACGCCCTTGACACTCGCATTTCTCCCGAGTTCGAGAGCGTGTGCCCGTGTGCTGTGCGTTGATATTGTTACATTGCGGTTTTTATTTTATAGACTTAAGGTCATTTTCATCTATTCAGAATATCATCCCTACCTTCGACTTCTATGTATAGACAAACTGTTCGGTACAAAAAAACCCGCTTGTGGCCGTACCACCGTACCCTACCACCGCACTACTTAGCGGAGAAACGATGACACTTTTTATCCTGAACAGTTACAATACATTGAGAACATAGATTTTAATGAATATTGTTATTAGAGTTGACTTGATATAGTTCATTTATTTTAGGGCGAGAAAAAAATAAATAAGAAGCAGTGGTTTCTTATTTTTTCCTTTCTCATCCTAAAATAAATGAACTTTATCAAACGTCAAATTCTACGTCTGAGGTTTTTGTTAGTCACTCGGATGACTTGTGTGATGTCTTTATAATTCATTCAGCGATGACTCTGACATGCCTGATCTAGGTGAACGGCTGAACTGCACCTTTGAGCCTTGTGGTAAAAACTTTAATGTGGCTCACATAAATGCACAAAGCGTTCCGGCTCACTACCCTGCGTTGCTTGCGTCCTTTACTTCCAAAAACCTTCACGCTATCATTATTTCCGAAACATGGCTCAAGCCCACTTTAGCTTCTACCCTTTATCAATTGCCCGGGTACCTCCTGTTCCGTAATGACCGGACCGGAGTTAGGAATGGCGGATGTGGCACTGTCCGTGGTGGAGGTGTTGCCATATATCTGAGGGATGATTTAGTATGTCAAGTAGCGGCTCAGTCTCCTACTGTCTATTCAAACTCACCTGAATTTATGTTTCTCGATATAACTCTTCATAGCGCTAAAGTTATTCTGGGTGTTTTTTACAGCCCTTCTTCAAATGTAAACTACTTTGGCATTCTAGAAGATACCATTACTAATCTTAGTCCGCAATTTGATCATATCATAATCATGGGAGACTTCAACACCTGCTTAATTAAAAATGATGTCCTAAGCTTTAATCTTGGACCTCTTCTTTAAATCTTACTTTATTACATAACTTAATTACAATTTAACTATACCATGAGTAAGTAAATTAACGGAACCAAGTGGCTAAATTTTTTCCGTTTAAGTTTGTCATAATTCGCACTGCCAGATCAAAAGGTGTAGTAACTCAAAATACAACTGTATTTTAAAATCAACCCTAATACAACGTCTATGAGCTTGAAACAGAACTAACAATGATTTTGAGTTGATGCTGTCTTGATCTAGCAGTGCGATATGAGTATGCTATAAATTTCGTTTCTTTCCTATTATATTTTCTCCGCAGCCAACGCCAAATGATGACTGAAGACATATACCGATCGACGGCACAGATATCCTTGAAGGAGGGGGTAGCACTCACTCAGAACAAAAATGTGCGGGCTCCCTTCCCTGGCCGCAACGCACCCGCCAATCCGGTACGCTTTCGGTACCCTCACCATGAGTTACAATTATCGTACTCGCTAGCTCTTTCCCTCATACTCTACAAAAAATCTGCGAGGTCCGCGAGGGACAGTACCCTTACCATGAATTACTATTACGTCGAATGCTCTGTCCCTCACAGGTCACAGTAATCTTATAAAGTGCGAGGGACAGAGCATTCTATTCGCTAGCGAGTACGGTAATTGTAACTCATAGTAAGGGTAGGTACTGTTACTCTTCCATCATGCTACTTGCACCAAAAATTTTACGCTGGGTTAAGACCAACTCGAGTTAAAATGACAGTTTTCGTATGAATCTGACGTTTACTTACTCGAGTTAGTGTCACAGATTCATCATTATCTGCGAATGCATCCGCGGACGCGTCGACAGGGTTTTTATTTTGCCCGTCTGTGATAGGTATTTAACGTCGGCAGATGCATCTGCCACCGATCCGCTTGTTGACGGGTTTTGAGGCACGGCTCAAAGGGTTAAGCGCGAATGAGGCAGACTGGTATGCCGATGTGTGGACGGATCGCGACTTTATCTGCGGATAGGTCTGCTGTTCTACCGGTTGATGCGTCTGTCGAAGTATAGAGGAGGCATAGACTGATGCGACCGCCCTATCAGACGGACGGACTAGATAGTGTATTTGAGTGATCATTGTGATGTCGCCAGATTTACCTGGGACGCCTTCAACCTCCGTTGGTCCCATCGGAGTGGCGTCGCGAGACCATATCCTGGGACTTCAAGCGATTGCGGAGCCACGTCTCGCCCGAGCGGGAGTTCTGGTTGCGCCATGGGAACTTGTATAAGGAGTGAGTATAACTTCAAAACACGTGGGCCCAGATGCCCATGTTGCCCAATCTTCCCTTCTCTATTAAATCGACCTGTCTGGTCTTCGTAGACTCTTGCCTGAACGCAAACGCTCAATGTATGAGGTGCGGTCCAAAAATGAACGGCCTTGATAAAGATTAAAGATACATAGAATAATAACATACTTATATAATGCCAATTCTTTTTTAGAAAATATAGACTAAAATATAGAATATAACCTAGCATCAGGTCTCAGGGAGAGTACGCGAGTAAGTGATGTGTTGGAAATGTGTGCGATGCACGCGAGTGTTGCAGATGAACTCTTGTTCATTCTAAAGCCGCGTATCGACTGCGCGCTCCAAGCCCACGACCGAAGCGCGCAGACAATACTCGGCTGCGACTATATTTTGTGTGCGAGGCATTATGCAAGTGAGAAATATGGCGAGTGAGAAATATGTGTGAGGGAGACGAATGATGGAAGTGAGCAATAAATGTGTGCGATGGAGGCGAGTGACGGAGGTGAGCAAGAATGTGTACGATGGAGGAGAGCGAGAAATGTGTGCGAGGGATGACAGTTAGTAAACGTGTGCGGGTGCAATGGGAGTAGGAAATGTGTGCTAGGAAGCAGGCGAGAAATGTGTGCGAGGAAGCAGGCGAGAAATGTGTGCGAGGGAGCAGGCGAGAAATGTGTGCGAGGAAGCAGGCGAGAAATGTGTGCGAGGAAGCAGGCGAGAAATGTGTGCGAGGAAGCAGGCGAGAAATGTGTGCGAGGAAGCAGGCGAGAAATGTGTGCGAGGAAGCAGGCGAGAAATGTTTGCGAGGACTGAATGTTATCGGAGAATTATCTGCAAGGGCAGCATATTTAGTTAATGGTCAGTTTGTGTTCTAGAACCTACTTATAGTGAAATATTATCAGGGCCTACCGTTTTTTTTTCAGCTGCCGTTCGTGTCAAGAGACAGCTCAAGTTAAAAAGAAGAGGGATAAGGCGAAGAAATCACGGCCAAAACACATGCCTAAGGCAGAAGTCTAAAATTCCTCGATGATACTACTTATAAGTTTCGTATGACATATTAATTCATATTAGCGTAATATTATTGCGGGTAATATAATAGCGGGGGGACACTTGACGTTTCCACAATATTTCTGAAATACCTATCCAACGACACCCCACGCCATGGGGTAGAAGAGAAGAAAAAACATCCCCACGTTACGTGTAGCGGAAGTAGGTAAACTAAAAAAAGTAATTTAAGATTATTTTACCACTTGACTCCACTGGCATGACCAATAATATGTATATTCATGCCATATTATTATAACAGCATTCTAGAACTACGAGTCTCTGAGCTAAGCTGCCGACGCACGGACGGACGGACGGACATGGCGAAACTAAGAGGGTTCCTAGTTTGACTACCCTGAAAAGTTTAGGAACTTAGGATAACGGTCGCATATTTTTGACAAAGAAGCGTTTTGACCCTTAATATTGAGATTTAGATTTATTCATCGCGGTACCTCCTAAATTGGTCAACAAAGAATAAAATAAATCCCGCAGAGCTGACGCAAGACATGATGTGGTTACAACTAAGTTGTTTCAGGTAATTTTATTGTTTTCATAATAATGTACTTACCTCATTTTATAATTATTACTTTTAACGTTTGCCTCTTATATGCCGATGATCAAGTTATACTTGCCCCATCGGTACTTGAGTTGCAGGAGATGGTGACAGTGATGAATGAGGGATTTAAGCAAAAGGGGATGAAAGTAAATGTTACCAAGACTAAGGTCATGGTGATAGAGAAGGATGAGGAGATGACTGAGTGCGTGATAAATATAAATGGTGAATTAGTAGAACAAGTGAGCGAATTTGTGTACCTGGGAAGTATGTTTACAAGAGATGGTAAGTGTGAGAAGGATATCGAGAGGAGGGTGAATGCGGGCAATCAAATTAATGGGGCCCTGTACTCCTTTGTAAGCAGACAGGGCGTTTCACAAAAAGCCCGGCTGGCTGTTCACAATGGAGTGCTGGCACCTACCCTGATGTATGGTAGTGAATGTTGGGTGTGGCAGGACAAGCATGTAAGTCGTGTAAATGCAGTTGAAATGCGCTCTTTGCGTAGTATGTGTGGTGTGAAACTGATTGATAGAGTAAGAAATGAAAAAATCAGAGAGAAATGTGGAATAAAAGAAGATGTAGTGACTAAGATTGAAAAGGGCATGCTTCGATGGTTCGGTCATTTGGAAAGGATGGATGAAAGAAGATTGACGAAAGAGATATACAGATCGAAAGTGAGTGGAAGGGTCGGAAGGGGCCGCCCTAGGCGTACTTTTTCGAATCAAATCGGAGAAATACTGGAAAAGGGCAGAATCTTAAGTACCCGAAACCGACGTGCGTGCATGACTCGATGTATGAATGTTGAAGAAGCGAAAGAAATTTGTCAAGATCGTAGCAAGTGGAAAGAAGTGGTCTCTGCCTACCCCTCTGGGAAACAGGCGTGATTTAATGTATGTATGTATGTATGTAACGTTTGATTGTTCAGAATGTGTATTTGTAAAATGTTTAAGTTAATCTATATTAATTAATAAAGATTTAACGCTTTTTCTCGATGATGTTTTTATTTTAGTTTACTAATCACCATACATCGGGGTTTTCGGTGCGGGAATGTTTGACATAAGCCAAAGATTAAAAAACAGAACTTTACTCTAGGTTTCTACCTAATGAAAAATTAATTGTACAAAAAAAAGTATTTTATAAAAGAAATGTCGAAAAACTATGAACGAATTTTTACAAGGAAATAGAAATGCGATCGAAAAAAAGTAAATATGCTCCTATTACAACTGCCGACTTAGAGAGATCGTTCAGTTCATTGAAATGGATAATATTTACAGCAAGATGTCGCAGATGAACTGTTCCAAATATTGAAAAAACATTAATAGTTTATTTTGAAAATCGTGTCAACTACTAAATTTACCTACTGCAAGGTAATTAATTAACGTTAATTTTATTATTATCTCATATCATTATAGCCTTGGTAGTAAAGCTTAAGTACTACATGAGTTAAAATAAACTTGTATCATAGTGTAAGCAATTCGCAGAGAGGTAGTTAGTCATTAGGCATAATAATGATATTTTCTCAGATTACCTATCTGTTGATATCTACTCTTTCTTAAATCATTCCCGCACCGAAAACGCCGATATGTATGCTAATCACTTGAGTTGCATCTCTCGAAAGATATTTTGGAGATGCTATCCTACTAATATGCGTTTCAAGCGCTGCAGCGCTGGATGGATTTGGACGAAATTTGCAGTTCTCAGACCTTCACACCGGCTGGCTGTAGGTAGTAAACGGAGAATAAAATTTTGATATTTGTAATCAACCACGTAAAGTAATCGACGGCCTCGAATTTAATCGAGAAATCCTGAAACAGGTACCAATAGTTTAATTTGTTACGAAGAATAATTATACAAAGTTTCAAGTAATGAGTTGAATCCGATTTTTTTCCACTAACTTTGACCCCTATTTTCTCCCCCGTTTTCTAGTGGCCCTACTGATTTGTCCTATTAGTAGGACCACGAGGGAACCCTATTTCTTTCTGTCCTACTTCAGTTTTTACCCCTAATTTCAAATCAATAAGACAGTGTTGACGGAGCTCCGCTACCGCGGAGCTCATATTTCTGGGTGGTTTGGCCTTCCGGGCCTGCTGCAAAACTAACATAACCTAAACCTACCTACCTATATATAAAGGACGAACATTTTCACAGGCATACATACTAATAGGACTACGAGAAATAGGTCTCCCTCGTGGTCCTACTAATAGGACAAATCAGTAGGGCCACGAGAAAACGCCTATTTTCTCTACCTTTAAGTATCATATCTCATTTTTTTATTATATATAAACCTAGGCACCTTTTCTTGAAACGTTTTTAGTGAAAACTGCATTCAGAGGTTTTAAACAGACAAACAAAATAACATATAAAAAAATCTTTAACTACCTGTTTCACAATCGACAAGTAAAACATATTTGACAGATAAATTTATCCCTTTCTCTTTCTTATAGTTGTAAATAGACAAGGAGAGAGCCAAGTTTAAATGGCAGATAAATAAATTTACTCGTCGATTGTTAAACAGGCCCTTAATCTGAGTGTTTTATGATTTTAATGGGTTTTTGAAGACGGTTATTTTTAGTAAGAACTTGGCAAGAACAAATCATTTTCGCTCTTTACTTTAACCCTTAAAAGGACAATTTAAAAATGTTGTTCTAATAATCTGGTACTTGCCTACCTACTTACAACTGATACTTTTTGTATTTTTATTTAAAGAATTTTGGGGCGTTTTCTCGTGGCTCTACTATGTTTTGTCCTACGACTACGACTACGACTACGACTTACGGCGGAGCGGGAAGTCCGGTTTCTGGGTGGTTTGCCCTTCGGGCATCTGAAGATACCTAACGAACCTAACTTACCTACTTTTACAAACACAATTAGTAGATATTTGGTGGTCTAATCTAGGTGCACTTTTTGTGCAATAGGACAAGACAAGACAAGACAAATGCCTATAGTAGGTCCACGAGAAAACGTGTGAATTTCTTGCTAATAAGAGAATTCTAATGAGGCAAGTATTCAGTTCCATTTTTAGTTTTGGACTAAGTATATAATGCAGAGGCTGAAATAATAAATAGGAACATAAAATGTATCAGAGGCACCAATTGCAGGTTTATCCATAATCATGATAGACCTGCAATCAAATTGATATTGTACGAAGTGTGGGGAGAATTGAAGTATGTATATGTTGTTAATACCCCCTTTGTATAAATAAATAAATATAAATATCCGGAAACAATCTCAGACAAATTGACCCAGTCCCAAACTAAGCTTTAGGCTTGTACTATTTATTTATTTATTACTATGGGTACTAGACAACGATAAACATACTTATATAGAGAAATATATACTTAAATACATATAAAACACCCATCTTTGTGAATATATTCATCATCATCATCATGTCAGCCGAAAGACGTCCACTGCTGGACATAGGCCTCCCCCAAGGCTCTCCACTAAGACGGGCCTTGTGCTTTTTGCATCCACAGCGAATATATTAATAATAATAAAATTAAACTGTACTATTAAGTTTTTAAGTAATGTATAGAAATATATAATAGTTGTATGTTTTGTCTCAGGTGATTCATCAGCATCCTTTTCTTAATATTCCTTTCGTTTCCGTTTTGTTCCATTTCCTTTTCACTTGCTCTTCCACGAAACTCGTTCCTTAAGCAGAGTCTCCCTCATCAAACTTGACATTGGCGAAATCACTGCGGAACGCCATAAAGTAAAAAGAAGAAAAAGTATGTATGTACATATTATGTCGTACTATTCATTCTGTGTCGTGGATTAACAAGGTTTACCTCAAGCCTCTAATCAAAACATATCTGAGGCTTTCTTTTCCACTGCTTGATTTGATTACAATACCTAATTATATTCTATTTATTTACATTCTGTTTATCAATGTCACTCTTGACTTTTGTAGCTTCTGTCACTTTGGATAACTTTTACAGCATATCCTAAGTTTTTATCCGTATATTTTTGAATTAATTTTCCTTTATGAGCTATATATAGCCTTTTATAAACCTGTAGTTTTTTATTTGTTTATTTTTGAACCTTGAAAATGCCGCTGGATCATGAAGCACGTTACAAACCGATGTTATTTAAGTATGAGACCACAACGAGGACTGACTTTAATTTAAAAAAGATTGAGGGTCCCATCAGAACTGTGTATAAGGAAAAACCCGCGCAATTGAGAGCCGCCCCTAAGGCCTTAAAAGATATCGTAACCCTCGTCGAGAGACAAGGACCCACGCTGCCTTTCGACTTACTATGGATATACCCTAAGGGAATTCTAAGAACTGACCCTAGAGACGTGCAGCAGCCTTACGTAAGTTGTTTTTATTTTGTATGCCTACAAATAATTTAATTTCTCCTACAGCGCTTTTAAAAAAAAGCGCTTTGGGTTACCAGACATCATGACTACTAGTCGCTGTCACTTAAGGGGCTGCCATGGGCAGATGACCTTCGATCTGAAGCTCTAAAGTTTCTGTTGTTGTTAAAACCTATTTGCATTATCACCAATGATCGGATATCCCGGTGCAACACGGGGTGAATGACCTCAAACATTATGCTAATATGGATATGCCCCGGGGTTCCGGGACTTATGTTGTTAAATATTATTCTGATTTTATTAATTCAAATAAATTTCAATACAATTTAAACGTGTAAAATAAATATTATGACAAAAGTAATTTAGGTAGGTATGTAAAAAAATAAAAAAGTTAGTTTTTATTATACTCTATTTAAAATTGATCAGTCTTTGGGTATGAATATAAATAAAATATATAATACGGTACGCATTATCAGTTGACCACACTACACACAGATATTATATTTTATTAGTTTGTATGAAATTGAAGTAGCATACAATTAAGGTAAACGTACGCTTCGCCGAATGTGCGGTATCACCGAATTTCTTCTATTTCAAGCTATTAGTCTAGTACTTACAGTGGATATTAAGTTGTGATATTTTTTTACGCTAGCTAGTTAACTATCCCTTCCACTACGCGGCAAAGCCGGCCATTTGCTGTCTCAGTCAGGACGCAACAAGCGATCAAGTCGGTGCAGTGCCGTTTTGTAGGGGAGTCCTTGTGAAAATCGGTAAGAAATCGCGTATACTTCTTAAGGTCATAAATCCGTTTTACGTTACCTTTGTGTTTGAAAATGTGGTTTTCCTGTGTTGTTATTTAATTAGTTTTTGTGTTCTGATAAATGAAGTGAATTTAGTGTAGTCATATTTATAGAAATTAGCAAAAATGTGAATTCGGTGATGAGTTAACCCTCATTTTGACTGGAAGGTTTTACCGAACAGCGTTCGGAATCAGGGAAAGCGTATGTTTTTTTAATTATTTATTTACTGGTTATTTATGACTTACTTATATAATCTACTTTGCTTTTCGAATAACTAGAAGTATTCCAAATTTAATGAGTAATTGCCGAACATCAATAAATTAGGCATATTTTGTAAAACTTCGTTGGAAATTTCTAATTTTTACGACTATTTAACATGAAAATAAGCTAATTGGCAAGGCTATTTAAAAAAAGGATTATATATACTTATTAAGCAATAGTAGCAAAAACCATATGTATTCATGGTTACATAATAGTTCCAATTGTTAGTAATAATGTCAGATTTGTAATTATACCGATACTTTTACGTCTAAACACTATTTTGTAAATCTGTTCGCTCGATAGGTTCCACATAATTTGCTTTGTCCAGTTCACCGAAAGGCGTTCGGTGATTAGTACCCATGGTCTCTGTTACCGAATCCATGTTTGCCTCAGCCAAATTACTGCACGGTGTTCGTTGGAATATCATCCTTAATCCATTAACAGTTGGGCCGATACTAAAATGTATTCTTTTTCGTGCATTTTTGTAAAGGCCAGCGCTTCTCAACATTTAAGCCGTTAATGTTTTAAAACTAGCTAGGAGTTCATTGTCAATTATTATTTTTTACTAGACATTTATTATGGAACTGCTGATGATGGAGCCGTAACGTGGCGAAAAAATCTCGAATGTTAAGTATTAAAGTAGGCCATGTTCGGTCTTGTTAGTGTCGTGTCGATTAGGATTTAGCTCTCAGATAGTTAATAAAAAAAATAGTCATATGGTTCGGAAGGCGGTGACAGAATGTCATATTTAATTAACTTAGACCCACTGGCTTAGGCTGGTTGTCTTAGTTATGTCAATATTAGTACCTATATATACCTATTTGTTTAAGCTATTTTTAAACAATAACAACTTTTTACAAAATATTCTTATATAAGAAGTGACAGTGACAGTAGCTGATTAAAAACATATAAATTGTGACTTTTCAAAGATGTCTAATAAAAAAATCATTTTTTTTTTTTTTTTTTTATATCATAGGAAGGCAAACGAGCACACAGGCCATCTGATGGTAAGTGGAAACTGTGACCCATAGACATTCGCATTCACAAGACCGCAATCCTAAGACTGCAAATGCGTTGCCAACCCTGAGGCCGAAGATGGAATGCCTCTATGCTAGTCATTTCACCGGCTGTCTTATCCCCAAACCGGAACACAACAATGCGAACACTGCTGCTTGGCGGTAGGTTAATGGATAAGATGGTGGTACCAACCCGGACGGACCCTGCACAAGGTCCTCCCACCTCCAAAATATATGTTTTGAATTACGCTAGTTTACCTTATTGTCGGCCTTTTAATAAAATATCTTGATCTCTATATTATTTGCTTCGGTAACGTGACATGTAAGGCTTAATAATTATAACTTTAAGTTGATTTTCTATTTTATTTTACACTGCCTGTTATTATTAAAAATGTTTATTTTTTAAGTTTTATTTGCTGAGATTTAGTGTTTTTTCATATAGTTATAAAAATAATTGAATAGGTACCAAAGTAATAAAAAACTGGTTTCAAAGACTGTTAAATATTTATATTTTTATTTAAAATAAAGGGTTTCTAGATACCATATAGATAATAATTATCAAATTATAATCAGAAAAAATGTTATTTCATTCAATTTGGTCACATTACACAGCATGGCGTGTGTCAAAGGTGATAGTGAGACCGTGATTTAAATTGCTACCATTTGAATAAATAAATAAAATATAAATGCCTATTGTTTCACTAAAGTTTGAGCACCACTCAGGCCAAATTTTCATACATTTCTTCCCTAGTTCGGTGATGCGGCGGCCCGGTTCGGTATTATGTGCAAATCAAGTTTCTTAGTTCGGTAAATGGTACAAACCAGGTTTAGTGGTTCAAAAACCTTTAAAAATATTTTAAACATATTTCTAACCATGTAATGTATTTCCAGGTACATTAAAATGATGACAAATTTATTAAAGTTACCATTATTTTATAGATCATAAACGTATCAAAATCCCAGACCTTAATAAAAAAATAAACGTACATCCAGGTCTTAAGCGTTCGTCGAAACGTACATTTACCTTATTTTCTCAATATTTTATATGTTTTATCGATTTCTTTACACGTCTAAAATCCTATCCTAATGCCTATTTATAAATATTCCCACAACCGCATTTTCTTTTCGAACCAGATCCCGGGATTTTAGTCATATCCATATTAAGATTTCTACTCTATATCCCGCAGTGTTGCACCGTGAAATCCGATCACTGTTATCACTGCTGTTTTAAACTAGTTGCCATCTCAATTATTCTTTTACAAGACAGGATATCGAGATTTATGCTATCAAAGTTGGAATTTTTTACTACAAAGTAGTTTTGTGGCTTTTATTTCCATATTTTTCACAAAAAAAAAAACCTTCGATGATTTGTTGTACTTTCCATATCAATGGGCGCCAAGATGAAAAAGTTATCACCAATTTTGCGTTTTTACAGTCATGTTTTAAAAAAAAAAAACCATGTATTATGTAGAAATTTTGTTCCACAGAATCAAAGATAATTATAATATATGCTTTCATAAATTTACAATCAGTTTTAACTGAGTTATAATAATTTAAACTTCATCAAAAATGTCTGTTATGGGTTATGGGCATGGTAGCCCCTTAACGCAACCCCTTATCGCTAACCTAACCCAACCGCGGCCATTTGTGGCAGACTGTTCGCTGGTGCCTTAGACCATATACGCATGTACGCTTTCATTTTAGACGAAACTCGAAGACTCAGATCGAGAGCAAGCTAGGCGGACCAGACCTCGCGTCATCATATGTCCCATAGCTAGCTTGGACGACATTGAAGACGACGAGTAAGTTGGAACAGATCCTGTCGTTACGAACCGGCTGGAAACTGGTTTCGGCCTCCATCCATTTTCCGTGAATTAGTCACGAATGACTGGAAGGGAAAGGGGGCATCCGAACCAAGTTTTGTTTGAATTTAGCGCTTCGTAATCATCCATTGAGATCACATCGCAGAGAGATATGCCATGAAAATTACACCTATTGATACGAAATAAAGTCTCTTTCGATCTTGAACTTGTGACGGCTGTAGCCGTCGTGGCGTCAGTAGTGGCACGACTGTACGTAGACGGCCACAGCCGTCGGTGGCGTTCAAAAGGTTAAGAAACTCTATGAGTGTGACAGACGGACGCGGCGAAGCTTAGGGAAACAACGGGATCGCACTTGACGGAGAACCGGATTGCTATAGTCCATAGCAAGTAAATATACATACATACATATCGTTGCTTCCCAAGAATAGTGACACAAAGCAAAATAGGTTAATTTTGAGTAATTGATACAGATCACCACCACCGTACCAATACGGCACATTTTAAAGCGATCTGTATCAATTACTCAAAATTAACCTATTTTGCTTTGTGTCACTATTCTTGGGAAGCAACGATATAGTATTTCTAAGCACCTGTTTACCGCAGCATGGGTTTTCAATCCGCAGATGCCGCGACATGTTATTAAATGACATGTACAAGACGACGACTCAGATAGCTATGGAGGAGGTTGTGGCCAATATCCACGAAAGTAACGTCCGAGCCCCCTTCCCGGGACCCTACTCGCCTGCCAGCCCGGTACGTTTAAAAAAAACTGATGACAACCTCACACCAATTCACTTAAGTCTCAAACAAAGCTCTAGGCTTATACTTTGGGTACTTATTACATAGAAAACGCCCAAGACTCAGGTACAAATACTCCCGCTCATCACACAAATATCCGCCCTTACCGGGATTTGAACCAAGGAGCGCTAGCTTAGTAGTCAAGGTCACTACCAAACCAACTATACTAAATGTGTCATTAACATTTAGATCTACCTACATTTTTTAATTTAGTCTGTGTGTTGAAGTGAAGGATTCTAAAATAGAATCCTGAGCGTAGTGAGCGATTCCAGTGCTAATGTCCACGGTGGAAATAATTTTGCTACCGTGTGACACATACTGCTTTTCACATCACCTATAAGGAAAATAAAAAATCTTAGTGATGAAACAAATTGTGCAATAAGTACGTATAACAACGAAAAATAAATTGTAGTCGATTATGTGCATCCTATTTTCGTATTTCATTGCGTTTATATTTTATAATGGCAACCAAATGTCCTTGAACAGAAAAGTGCCACTTTGATTCCTCATAGTAGTGAAGAAAAGTGCCCTTTCCGAATAGGTGATGTGATGAACACACCCTGAAGAAAACAGCAAATACTAGTGAGTTGGGCTTGCTCTGCAATATTTATTGTGCGTGAGTCCGACTCACACTTGACCGGTATTTTAATGACTGTGTTCCTCATCAGCTGATTCTGGGCCAGTGTGAACCTCCTCTCGTCTCGCCGGAGTTTCGCATGGACTCGATGGTTTGGGACGGTCAGCAACTGCGAACCTACTTGGAGCCCAAGCGCGCGTTCTGGGTTCGGAAGTCGACCAAGTGAGACTACAGTACCTTTACCATGAGTTACAATTACCGTAGTCGCTGGCGAGTCGAATGCTTTATCCCTCGCACTTTATAAGAATTTAGAATACTGTGAGGGACAGAGCATTCGAGTCGCTAGCGAGTACGGTAATTGTAACTCATGGTGCCTAAGGGTACAGATGTAGTGAATAACCTGTACAATCTTGTCTGGTGAACGTAACGTACCAATCTGAGTCTCATGTGCGAATTGGCCACAGATAACTTCACCTTTATCCAACCTTGGAAGCGAGGCAATTCGCCACACCACCCCCCCACGGAGAAAATTAAACCAAGAAAAGATAAAAAAAATATATACAATAATAATAATATAGATATGTACTAACTTTATAAATCCAAAATTCTTTTAAACTTTACTTGTCGACCTGCTCTGGTAACTACAGGCTTAGAAGGAATAGTAGCAAGTGCAGGCTGTTGGGGAAGATTTGGTGCTGCTGGTGTTATGACAGGTGCAGGCACGCTGGGAGCTTGTGCTGGCGCTTCAGCTTCTAGGTAAGCGGGCTTAATTCTGTCAACACTGATAGTGACATCCCTGCCATTGACGTCCAAGATGAAATTCTTCCCAGTTCGCTTTTTAATTAGGTAAGGGCCAGTATAAGGTGGTTGCAGTGACCGCCGCATCGTGTCGTCCCGCAAAAAAGCATGAGTCGCTGCCGTCAGGTCCTTAAAAATAAATGTCGATTTCCGGGAATGGTGAGAAGCAGGTATTGCTCTCAATCCTTTCATATGAGTTCTTAGGTTACTCACGAAATCTGCTGCAGTCTCGAACATTTCGAAAGGTTTATCAGGAGTTACGACGAGCTCGCCAGGTATACGAAGAGGCTCGCCGTAAACTAACTCGGCAGCTGATGTTTTTAAATCCTCCTTAAGGGCTACCCTCATTCCTAATAAAACGAGGGGCAATGCAGTAGACCAAGAATTTTCTTTACACATGAGCGCAGCCTTTAGTGTACGGTGCATACGCTCGACCATTCCATTTGCTTGAGGATGATAGCTAGTCGTCCTAACGCGCTTCGTACCACAAACGTCCATGAGTCGGTGAAATAACGCGGACTCGAACTGACGTCCTTGGTCGGTTGTCACTATAGAGGGTACCCCGTATCGAGATATCCACTCCCTAGTAAACGTCTCCGCGACTTCTTCCGCCGTGATCCCGACCATTGGCCATGCCTCCGGCCACCGAGTAAATCTGTCGACGGCGGTCAGACAGTACTGGTATCCTTTGCTATGGGGCATGGGTCCAATGATGTCGAGGTGCACGTGGCGAAAACGGTTGGACGGACTGGCAATCGTCTCCAAGGGTGCGTTCATGTGTCTATTAACTTTGCTTCGCTGACATGCGAGGCAGGTGCGCGCCCATTCGCGGCACTGCTTCTTTATGTTAGGCCAGACGAAGCGGTCAGTCATCAGGCGGGCAGATGATCGTGCGCCTGGGTGACTAAGACCATGGACCTTATCAAAATGCTTCCGGCGAAAAGCTTCGGTTAAGTACGGTCTTGGTTTCCCGGTAGACAGATCGCAATAGATGTAAACATCAGTGCCAGGTAATTGTACTCTCTCTAATTTTAAAGATGAGTCAGTTTGTAACTTACGGAGCTCGTCGTCGGTTGCCTGTGCTTCAGCTAAAGCCGCGTAGTCATCCTCAATCCGAATCGCCTCGACTCGGGACATGGTGTCTGCGACAACATTTTCTTTTCCTTTCACGTGGACTATGTCCGTCGAAAACGTCTATCAGGCGTTGGTTGCGGCAATCCGGCATCAGGTGGTACTCCGCCAACAAATCAGAGCCGATGATGGGCGCGCCAACGTCTGCAATAACAAAATTCCATTTGATATCCCGGCGTAATCCTAGTTCTAACCGCAGGGGAAGTGTGCCATAAGTTTTAATTGCACTTCCATTGGCGGCTCGAACATCAAAGGTTGTGGGTCTGTAAATCCCTTTTAATAAATTGCGTGGGAAACAGCTGATATCCGAACCAGTATCAATTAAATACCGATTGCCTGATCTAGAGTCCTTCACAAATAATCGGCGGCCGGGATAAGAGCAATCAGAGGCCGCCTCTACAGATTGCTGGAAGAGTTTTCCGATTGGTTGGGCTTCCAAGCACAAGGAGAAATGCATTTGGAGGCCTTAGGTCCATAACACTTATGATACCAACACCAACGCCCAGCAGATTTAGAAGATGCCCTCGATTTGGGATGTGAGGCTTGAGAGCGGGTACTCGGCCTAGAGTGTCTTGCATTATGAGTGCTGAGAGCTTCGACCTTCTTAGTCAGGGCCTCAATGCACTTCACAAGGTCACTAATCTCTGAAGAGGGAGGAGAAGTCACTGTACAGACAGTAGTGGATTCTGAGATAGATGCTTCTACTATGGCATCAGCTATCTCAGCCAACTTGTCTAGTTCCAAGTCCTTCTGTGCGATAAGGATTTTTTGTATGTCTTTTGGCAAACGGCGCAACCATAGTTCACGCAGGATACTCTCATCCATTGCAGTTCCTGCCAAGGAACGGAGATGACGAAGAAAAACAGAAGGTTTTCGGTCCCCGATTTCCTCTGCACTCAAGAGCTGTTTTACCTCTTGGGCTCTTGAAATTGAAAGGTTCTTTATAAGTTCAGTTTTAAGTTGTTCATACTTACCTGTAACAGGAGGGTTTGAAATGAAATCCTCTACCTCAGTGGCAGTTTTAGTATCCAGCATAGACAACACATATCCATACTTTGTTCCATCTGCCTTAATTCCTGCTATCTCAAACTGTGCCTCCGCCTGTGCAAACCAAAGCTTTGGTTTTTCGGTCCAAAATGATGGAAGCTTCACCTTAACCTCGTTCACCTGTGGCACCGAATCACCCGACAGAGCCAACACTCGCTCCTGTAGCTCCTTAAGTTGTGCCTCTATGTTAGCCATGATTGCAATTCGCCACAAACCCTTTGCCATGGTGTTTTGTTGGATAAGTTAAAAGAAAATAAAATCTGGGGACCATGTCATACCAATTGACAACAATTTATTATGTGCTAAGGTAGTAAAATAAAATACCGTTTCTAGATTTTACACTGCTGATTACAGTAAAAATATCTTTGGATTTTTTTATGCAGTAGTTTTTTTTTATATTTAGGAAAAACAGTAAAAAAAAGTTGGATTGTGAATGCTAGGAATACACTTATAGTGCCCTTAGTCCATTTATTACCAAAGGAATTGAAAAAAATATACAACTGTCATGTTCATTTTTTATCAGTCTGACGAAATAAACTCAAAGAGGATGTAATGCAGTAAACGCAAAATAGTTTATTTATTTTAACGGCGTCTACAAATTATGTATGTAATTAATTAAATTACGCAAAATAACAAATTTGTGAACGAACGGCAGCGAATGATTGACAAGTGAGTGACATGACATGACAGTCAGTTCTGTTTCTGTTTAAAGTTACTTTTTTTATTTTATATCATGCTAAGATCACGACATCAGTATTCCTAAATTTGTATATACGGTCTTTTTAATGACTATTTCTTTAATAAATTTTAACGATGAATTTAAGTTAAATAAAGAAAAACCGAGAAATACGGGTAGTCTAATTTTTAACCAGCTATTATAAACGCGAAAAAACAATAATGCTTTTTTTTTAATGTTGTCAATTCACCTAAGCTACTACAACACGATACTAGACAACGATATAAATACTTATATAGAGAAATATATCACACAAACATCTGCCCTTAACGGCATTTGAACCCAAGCCCGCTATCTTCGTAGGCAGGGACACTACCAATCAGGCCAACTTGTCGTCAACAATTTTGCTTTCTTATTTATTTTGTACTAGCTTCTGCTTGCGACTTCGCTGGCGTAGATTTAGATTATCGTTATTCCCCCGGGAACTTTTATTTTTTCCGGGATGAGTTAGTCTTTGTGTTAATCGAGGGTATGAGTTATCTCCATTTCAAATTTCATCCAAATCCGTCCAGCCGTTACGGCGTGAAGGAGTAACAAACTAACACACACACACAAACTTTCTTAACTTTCGTATATAATATTATTTTATTATACTACATATGAATATCCGAGCATAAGCCAACTGAGAAAGCAAGATAAATACAAACTTTCCCGGCAAAAACGATGGGAAAGTGCTATCCACTACATCTGTACTATCTTACTAAAATACTGGAAATTACCTTAAGGCGCCAAATTCACCAAAAACCATATAGCTTTTGACGTGTTATGGTATTGTTTTTATTTCGGTAGCTATTACCGTAAAGTAAATTACAGCTATCAAAACGTCGACAATACGATAACACGTGAGAGACAATATGGTCTTTATCTAGTAAAATAGAGACCCAGTTAGTTCAGAAGTACCGTGGTCATAATTCAGGGGTCCTAGTGAAAAAGGGTATAACTCTCCTGAAGATCATATACTCCGTTTATGTATATAACCTTTTTTATTACGAGTTAAGTCGACTTAAACCCTGTTTCACTAAGATTCCAGAATTATGTTTATCTACAACCATATCATAACTTCTCAACAATATGATCAGAAACATGAGCAAATGGCCTATAAGAAACCTGTATCTGTGGTAGTTTTGGGTTCCGAAAAAAAGTTCTTAAGGAAGCAGTAATGGACCCTCGATTCGTATTTTATAGAAGATAAGGATTTTGAAGGATTTGTTTTGCAACAGGACCGTATAAAATTTGAATTAAGAGTGAAGTGTCCGTTACTGGTACCTGTCAGATAAGTGTCAAGAAAAAAAATGACAAGAAAAGAATCAAGAAAAAACTGTCGTTTTGCTATGGCTGTTCGATTTTGTTTGACCACAAATCTATCAAACAGAAAAATACTACAACAGTATATTTTTACAACCACCTAAAAGTTCAAAATTATAGTATATTATCAGCTGTAACCAAGAAGCTTACTATACTTGTCCTTACGATTAAATATAGTTAAAAATGTTGTAACCAAACATACAAGTAGCAGTATACTTTTGTTTCCCTTAGAACTGACGAAAGCAAGGCAATGGATGCTGCAATTACAAAGTGAAAAGGTAGTGGAGAATACCGAGGTTTATTGTCAGAAACATACAACGTGTTATTATATAAAGTTGATAGTTAACTTAGCCACATTATATTATAATTAATTATCCATGCATATGCCGCTGAGGAGTAATTACATAAAAGATCCAGTAGGGTCGAAGTGTATCCGTAAGGACCCCACGAAATAAGATAAGATCCACGCATAACCCTGAGTCTGGCAAGAACAGCACAAGACTTAGTTACCTATATGAATTTCTGTAACTTCGTTGAAACGTATTTTCCAAAAATAACAGGTACCTATGCAAACTTATACAGATAGAAACATCGTATTTTTTGTTAACAAGTCCTAGAGTAGGCATTCTAGAAACTACTATTCCCAGTGAAAATAACCTTTAACGAAAACTCTTTTGTTTCTTCAAGTCAAGGGAAAGATTATGCATATAACATATGTCAAATTACAAATTGTACCTATTGCGTTTTTTTCTTTATAATTGCCTACCCCACTCTGGGAATGAAGGCGTGAAGGTATGTATGTATGTATGCTGAAGAAAACCTACGAGAGATAATAATAATATGGCGAACCATATCTTGGCCATTCTTGCTGTACTCGTTGGATCTTATTAAATTGCTTATGCAAACTAAACGTTAAAAGTATGGTATCGAAAAACATCGTAAACAATTATATAATGTGGTAAACAAAGTTTATTACACTTCTAAGTCGTCAGTAAGCTCACGGCATCATACAAATTAAGTTTGAAATTTAAAGGCCTTGTAGGATTGGAATTACCATGCTAGTTGAGAGATGAATTAGAACGATTTTCGAACCACGGAGTCACGCTACTCTTGAACTTGGCTCATTGAAATGAAATCCAAAAACTCAGCATTTAAAAATATTTTTACGTAATAATTTTGGAATCTGGCAAAGAGTGTAGATAATCTGGTATTTTGGCATTCTGGTATATTAGGAATGAGCCTCATACTCATGTTACATGATAGTTTCAAATTTAGACCTTGACACTGACAGAATTGTCCCACTAGGCGGTATAAATCAAAGAATCAAACTTGTTGATAGTTTTAAATTCAGGAGCGATTGTGTTTTCGATCCATGACACTATGGCGGAAGTTGACTCCCAAGTTGACATACAAATTAATAACAGCAAACTTAACATCGCTGTTTAATTAGAAATTGATGGACATTTCATTTTCCCTTACAATTATGACTTTTCAATTTTAACAACCAATAAAATTTCCTTGGTCTCTTATTGTTAGTTACCTACACTTGTCCTTAACTAATAAACTAAACTTTAAAATTATTTACAATTCTGTGGCCTGGTGCTAATAGGGCCAATATCAATTATCATTGTTTTCCGTAATGAGCGTTTTTACCATGCATCAGCATTAATAGTTATTATTAACATTAACCGACTTTGGCCCTATTAGCACCAGGCCACAGAATTGATCTGTGATAAAAAGGAAGCCTTATTTTTATAAGGATTAGAAAAAAACTTAGGCGTTCATACGCAATAGTAAAATGTTGTATGGACGCGCCACCACTTAATAAGTTTGAAATCCTTACAAAAATTAGGGTCTGTTTTTAACAGAGGTTCATTGTACATCAATTTAGACCTTACGATGTAAAGGAAATTGTAACTAGCAATTAAATTAGTGAAGTACTTTTTGATTGGTGGTCAAATTCGATAAATTATATTTGTAGGTAAAAAATGTAATGACATGTAAGCTCCGAAATCGAAAATTTACATTTAATTTTAACTGCAAAACAAACAGTTAAATCTGACATGCGGTTTAAAATCAAACTCCATTGGTACCAGAGCGCAAAATAACGCAAGCGTACTGGCGACTGTAACGATATTGTGTATGTTGGATATAAAATAAGAATAAAAAATTGTACCTCATGTTACTTGAACCAGCTAGATTTTGGCAACCATGGATTTGACAGAATTCGGCGGCATAGTTTATATTTATTATATTTAATTTTGTAGCATGTTTATTTTTATATTTTTATTTAATAAATTGACTTTTTGATTGCACGCCAGACTATTATTTCATACTCTAAACGGTTTACCTGAGATCCCTTTCGGTAAGACTAAGGGTCTCTGCATGCGTAACGTGATCAGGACGTGGACGGGACGGGGACGGGACGCGGTTTAGTACATTTTTGTTTTTACCGTCACGTTCCTGTCACGTTCCCGTCCCGTCCGTCTAATCGCAATGTATGCACATTCCGATACATTTTCTATGAAACGATATTTTATAAATCGTCCCGTCCCTTCCGTGTAAAATCACGCTACATATGAAGAGACCTTATCTAAATAGACTAAGACATATCACATTTATACAGCGTGTTGACTTAACCCTTAATCAAACGGGACAATTTTAAGAAGATAATGGAATATAAACTTTTTGAAGACAAACAAAGAACAGAAAAACAAATGAAAATTATAAAATTAAGTGGGAAATAGTTTCCCAATATTTGATTAAGGGTTAACTAGGGCAGTCACCTTTGAGGGTAGTTTGACATTTATATAGAAAGATGGTAATTGATTAAACTCTACAGTTAGGTCATGTTGCAACGACCGCGGTTGCGAGTAGACTAGAGATAAGTGTGGGAATACCCACACTTCTACGCACCGTACATATTTTACAAGCTTCTATTTAACTTGCAATGTATGGTATGTATGTATGTAAGGGTCAAATCTTGCAAGTTAAATTTGACCCGCTTCCCGTCAACGGAATGGGCTGAAATTTGGCCCCACATATGTAAATCCGATGACAATGCAATATTGTGGTATCTAAGAGCTGATCTGATGATGGAGTCGGACGGTGGCGACAGGATCTCCGCTATTCTTACTGTACACCCACCTTGTTAGGACTCGATAGTTTGGTCTTGATAAGCAGATAAAGATTTTGCAAAAAAAAGTAGTCGGCAACAAAAGCTTTTCCCAAAAATGAAATTTTTGGCAGAAACTTATTTAGTCCCAATCATTCTTGATCTAGCTTCTATTTGATTGAGTAAATACAGTATTACCGTTACCAGTTAGCGAATTTTATTCTACAGTTCTGCTTAACACAGAGCCCCTGTTAATATTAGATCCCAAATAATGTTTTCCCATATTATTTCTCTATTGTAAATTTGTCCATCAACAAACAATATTATCATCATCATCATCTTATTGACCGAATCAGGTTCACTGTTATGCTGGTTTTACACGGAGGCAGAACAGTGCAGAGAAGAGTAATCCTTTTGTGTGAACACACACCGAGACAGTACAGGTCTGTTTTGTGCGTTTACACAGTAGCAGTACTCTACTGTTCTCTGTTCTGCCTCCGTGTGAAACCAGCATTAGTCGTACGCATCCTCCGAAGATATCACACTGACCATAAATAAGGACTGTATCTAAAAATGTCGAACTAGCCTCAACGAACCAGAGTTTACAAAATTACAACTAAACAATAAAATATAACCTATATTAAGCAACCCTATAAGATTCATAAGTTTAATAATGCGGTTATTACTTTAATTAATTTTATAACATACCCTTACACAATTTGCCTCCAGCAGAGTAATGGTCGCACTACAACGCCTCTGCACCAGATCAGCACCGCCTCAGTCGAAAAGTGAAACATTTAACAGAGCTTTTTGAATATATTTTAATAGTACATTACTACAGACGCCGGGAAGTAGGTGGTTGCAGGCCGAGTTCATATAGACGGCCGAGCGAAGCGAGGTCGGATAGTTACGAGGCTGGCAACCCCTTTTCACGGCGAGGTATGTATAGTGTTTTTCTCAAACATATGCAATGAAATAAAAAAAACATCACTCAAAAAACATTTGTGTAATAGGCATTAACGCGGATATTTTTGGTCCGAACCACACAGATACAAAAAAAAAACGATTTTCAGCTATTCAGCCTGTTTATAAAACCAGCTGTCATGGCCATATTAAAATAAAATAAAAATTACTTCCCGGCCTAGGCCTTCAATTTTGTATGAAATTCCTTTACAGTTCTCTCGAGTTGTTCCGTCGGGAACGTGGCACTTTGAAGCCTAAAATAACTAACATAACGCCGACATTACATAGCATGTTTGAGAAAAAACCATTCCCGCTCGCCTCGCGTTGTCGAATGAAAAACTTCCCTTTGAGCTAAGGCGGTGCAGACTGCCATAGTCAACAAGTTTCCACATCACTAGGATTCATTACCAGTTATGCCATAAACACTGAAATGTCACCTGTCACTGTCAGGATGGTGAAATACGGGCCGTCGGCGGGGCGCTGTAGTGCGATGACCTTTAGTAGAGGCGTATGTACTTTTATCTCGCTCTTACAAGTACCTCGAGGAATAAGGCACTTGTCCCAGCACCGCCGACGATCAACTATTTATACAGGGTTATTGGTAAGTCGACCTATTCCTATCTAGGGGTTATGGGACAAGTCATTTGCAATCATTTTGGTCCCGTAATACCCTATGCAAAAGTGAACCTTTTCTGAGATAATTTAAATTTAAGTTTTTTGCTAAAAAAAGTCAGGAACGCAAATTCAGAAATGTACATAAAAAATAATTGCACTTTAAATCATATTTTTTTTAATAGCTTTTGTACAAGGTAAAATTGCTGTTCTAATGCAATATTAAAAGTATAATTATCTGTACACGTTTAAGAATGCGCAACCAAAAAGAAAGAAAAAAACATCAATACCGAAAAAATTACAAAATTTTGCGTAGGGTATTATGGGACCAAAATGATTGCAAATGATCTCCCCATAACCCCTAGAGGGGAATAGGTCGACTTACCAATAACCCTATATACTTGTCTCTTATTGCCCCGGGATCTATCTTTTGTTCGTTTAATCTGAATAATAATATCAGAGGACTAATATCACACCAACCTAGTCCCAAACTAAGCTCTAGGCTTGTACTATGGGAACTAGACATCGGTATAAATACTTATATAGAGAAATATACACTTAAATACATAGAAAACATCCATGACTGAGAAATAAATATTCGCGACAAATATCTGCACTTACCGGGATTTGAACCCAGGACCGCTAGCTTCGTAGGTTAATCGCTTTCTCGCCGGCCGGCAGTGGGACGAGTGCCTAAAGGACTTCAATTTATTTTTCTCAAACATGCTCGGAAAAAACGGTTTTCCGATTGAAACACAAGGACGGTAAGTGCCTCATTTTACTCCTAGGAGTAAAAAAACCATATGAAAACACTTTCCGTCCATGTCCATATATTTCTTAAAAATGCTGTCAATTTGCATACAAAATCAAAAGGACCAAGACAAAAATTCCAAACAGCCAAGGTAACTGCTCGCTTTTTTAGCACAGTGCGTGTGTTTCTTTTTGAATTTGCATTCCAATGTCTAGGTTAGTATTTAAAAACAATTGACAGTCGGTAACATTCGTTCATTCTGCATAATATAATTGTGAAACCGAATATTAAACTATTTGTTGTGTGAAATACTTACTATAAAAAATGAGCTCAAGCGACGAAAGCGACGAAATAGGTACCACACCGCCTATATTAAAATCTGAAGCTACCTCGGTTAGGCAAAACCTGCTTCCCGCTAAATCTAAGGAAATTAAATTACTTGCTTTTTAGAAATGTATTTGTATTATTTCCTCACATGTTTGAGAAAAGCATTATGTACGCCTCGGCGGAAACGAGGATTTCCTGACTCGTATTTTAGCAGGCCTCGCTGTTGCTCGGCCTGCTAACCACCTCGTCAGGAAAACCCTTACTTTCCGCGCCTAGGCAACAATGTACTATTTCTGCGACGCTGTGTGGTGGTGTAAGGAATGCTCATTTCGCCGCCCCAGCTACATACAAAGCAAAGCAGCGTATAATGACTTTTACCTAGACGCAAACAGCCAGTGTGGTATAGTATCTCCCAAACTAATACACCTGTTTCGACGGTGTTTCTTTTTAACAGAAAGGTAATTTAATCAAGATGATGCGTAGCTAGGGTTGGACTGTTTTTAGTTTTCTGCTCTGAAAGTAGGGGTTGCCGATGACGATTTTATCTAGTTACCTACGACTGCGCCCGCGCCAATCTTCGCTAGTCAAATGGACGTTGCGCGTTTGCGTCAACATACAAGAAATGTAATATATTTATTAATTCGAGCACGCACACAGCACTGCAGGCCAAATCAGCTGTCGCTAATGATCGCAAATAAAGGCCAATTGTTTACAGAAACAGTAGTTTTACATCTCTAAATATATGTAAACGAAAAAATTCAACCTTGTTAAAGTACTTTTTTGTAATTTCAGTCTCTTACAATTCAATTCATATTTCCAAACCATAACAAACATTGCCTTAAACATAAAAAAACTATTCCTATACCTATAACAATATATTCCGATATTATTTCAAAAACAAAGTTTATACAGATCGAATCCACTTAATAGTTAAGAAAATCTGGACCGAAACGGGATTGCGTCGGCAAATTTAATAAGTTGCAAAATGTACCTTACTGACTTACTTGCTAAGGTGTATTTTGCACTTTATTTCATTTGTTAGTTACGCGTTATTGCAATATCATATCACCGACGATTTTACTATAAGTTTTAGATTTTTATATACATTAGCAAGCTTACAATATAGTATGTACTTTAGAATCTGTCAAATGCAGTAATGGATGTCTTATATAGCAAAGAGGTAACGTAATTCATTAAGTATAATTCCATTATTTTGAACCTTATTGACTTTAACGATTGGTTTTTAAAAGCTTCAACCGTCTTCTTATTATACTATACTCCAGTTGTTTAAGCACTGAAATAAATATAAATAAACTAAACACCGTGGCTCTGTTGAATAGCCAATCAAAACAGTTTTGTCTCTGCTTCTGTCGGCTGACGAACTATACCACGTGGTTTTGTTTAGTTACATTGGTTAGGCATCCTAATAAATGTAGTATAGGTATTTTAATTTCATATAAACACACGGACAAACAAAAATATGTAACAGAAGTGACGCATCATTCCTAATTTAATAATTCATAAGATAAATACTTCGTGCAAAATCAATTTCAACCGCCTAAGTGCCAAGTGCAAGTAATAAGTCAATAACTATAAATCCATATTTTGTACGCATAAATCATATAAAATAGTTTTTACTCATAAATTATTATTTATTATATAACCGTTTAATTCACTTGTATCGTTTAGATTATGAGTAAGTTACTGTTATTAACTGTCACTATTTGCTAACAAGTCTGGCAAAAAGCAAGCTTTGATAACCCCTGCAGCATCACTGAGGAGCTTTGATTATAGCCTATGACACTCCTTGGATATATACTAATTCAACACGAATCACAATTCGATTTACTTTAAGGATCAATTTACATTGTTTAGTCCGCTGCATGCAACTGCGGCGCCCGCAACACTGTAAAGATGACAGACGCCGGCCACTTTCGATTGTGACAGCTGCGATCGCCTTATTAGGTTAGAATCTACGGACTAAGCAATGTAATTGCGCATTAAAAATGGGTCGAACCGCGAAGCCTACAGGAGATCCAAAGAAATAGATTAATAAGCATTCTTTTGGGTAGTCGAAAAAATTGACATAAGTAATGCCGAAACGATTTAGGCGTTTTGGGAGAATCTTAATGCCGTTTGGACCTTCTGAGAGTCCTTGCCCTCTTGATTCTGAATCTAATTAAACATGAGATTATATCTGATGCCGGCGTAACGTCGGAATGGGACCGAGGGTCATTCGCTCGCTTCCACCAGGCATATGTTAGCGAGAGCCAGGGCCGAGTTCTGGCGAACGACGGGGTTCGGGTCTTTAATCAGCTGTAAGAGACGGGTCTTGGCAGTTTTGGTGACGTCAGGATCAAGTTCTGACTCCTCGGGATACTTTTCGGTGATGCGGTGGAGCTCTGCGTATAGGAGACCTAGGAAAATAATAGTAGTAGTAGGTGATTTGACTTTTCTACATTGGAAAGTAAGGAGAGAAGCTTCAAATTGCGTGGTACGGATACACTTTTGATTGTGTTCAGTAAAATGATAACCACTATTGTCAAACAGTAGAATAATGATACCTCATAAAATCGAATAGTGATGAACCCTATCCAAGAAGTGAATGATTTGATAAAGAACGAACTAATATGGTACCGCGGCCCAAAAAGCATATTGACTGACGAGGAAAGTTTTGTAACAAAGAATTAATTTCACATAAGTTATATTTACAAAGACAAACGTTTTCTTATATCTTGTCCACTGCTTCTAGTTTATATAGGAAAATAGCCCTGAAATCCCGGGATTTTTAGGGCCACACGTAATTTCTTAACCTTTGATTTGGAATAGGTTATTCGGCTCTTACTCATTCGTAACATCAAAAAGGTGAGGTGCCATATCGTCCCAAGCGCAGTTAAGATAGACAGCACTTTGCAGACACTTGGGCACGCTCTTTGGCATTTTGCCAGCCAACTGTCTCAGCAGGGCAGAGTGATATTTAATTTTAATTATTACCTAGTTACACTTACCTATCAAAAGAGGAGGATGAGGCTTCATATCCTCCCTGGCACAATGTAGATAGTTAACAGCACTCTGCATACACATGTGCGCACTCTTTGGCATTTGCATTTTCATCTCAGCAGGGCAGAATTATATTTAATTCTAATAATTACCTAGTGACACTTACCTATCAAAAGAGGAGGATGAGGCTTCATATCCTCCCTGGCACAGTGTAGATAGTTAACAGCACTCTGCAGATACTTGGGAACGCTCTTTGGCATTTTGCCAGCCAACTGTCTCAGCAGGGCAGAATTATATTTAATTCCGATTATTATTTATTACCTAGTTACACTTACCTATCAACAGAGGAGGATGAGGCTTCATATCCTCCCTGGCACAGTGTAGATAGTTAACAGCACTCTGCAAACACTTTGGCACGCTCGTTGGCATCTCATCAGCCAACTGCCTCAACAGGGCAGAAAGGAACTCGTCCAGGTACAGACGACCTTCGTCTAGAAGGTGAGTTTGGACCAGGTCATTGGATTTCTTCACGTTGAATATCTTGAATATTTGCTTCAGGGTGAATTTGCTTGCCTGTAAAGAAAGGTTAGCATTTTATATTGCTGTATATTACTGTCTAATGAATAGGGTGGCAACCCGTGGTTTTAGGATCCATGGAGTCGCTGTTTCTTAATTATCATAATACATACCACTTTGATTTTGACCTTCAGTATTGTCATATTTCAGAATTAAATCTTTCATTAAATCGATAAACGAGTTTAAATTAATTTTGGTACAGAGGATATCTTCGCTGTGAAAGCGTAACAAACAAACAAATATTAGTAGGTAGGTAGGTATAGGTGGTAGGTACTGAACTGGTATGTGTATTTAGTTTATTTAGAAATATGTCAAAACTAAAGGCCAAAATCAAAGTGATATGTGTAATAATAATTAGGTAATAGTAACTCCATAGATTCTATGACCATCTTTTGCCACCAAAATCCTAACCCTACTAATGAAATACCAACTTCAAAAACTTTAATAATTTAACGAGGCCACCTGGGGCCTATTGCTTAATAGAGTACAAGCCTATACCACAGATTAAGTAAGAGTTACTACGTAACAGATATTTATCTGAGCGAGGTACGTCCGATAATCACCGCCTGACGGAACATAGTTGCCGATGCTAATACATCAAGGATGCCCGCGCGCGGCGATGTCGGATGCGCAGATGCAAGTAGGCGAGTAGTACACTCTTACTTAATCTGTGGTAGTAGGTACATTCTAGTCATTACGTCAAGTTCGGTTAGATGTGTGTGGTGTGTTGTTGTTTCTTTGAATTATTTTGGTGAATGTATAATTAAAAAAAATGACTCATTATTGCTGTGTGAGTGGGTGTTTACACAAGAGAAACCAAAAATAATAAAAAGGAAACGTTTTTCTCTTTGCCGGTGAACGAGGAAAGGTCAGTAGTTGCAATTTATTTGTATTTATACATATAAGATGATATACCTAAGTATATTGCCGTGATCAATCAACACGAAACAGTGTTCATCAAGTTAGAAATATTGAATTATCTAAATTCGGGGTCAATAGAAATGATAAAATTATTTGTTTACAAACAAATCAGTACTGTTTGACACATAACCTCAATATTTCTGCAAACGAGTTTTGATTCGAAAAAACCTATAGTTAATAGTTATTTAATCTTAAACAGAATGTAAAAGTAACAATCAAGCGTGTACATCAAATAAATATATATAAATATATATATATATATTATTTTGATTATTCAAGTAACTGTTTTTCTCATAATGTGTACCTGTTAATTTATATTAATATGACGGCGCCTGGCAAAAGCGCCATCTATCCGAACAAGAGTGAACATTCGCTCTAGTGAAGCGTCGTGTAGATGGAAGCGGGGCGGCCATGTTGTAGAAAACACTTTTGAAGGAACGGCCGCCGGCGCACCACGTTTGCGACGAATCACTAATGTTCGGCGTGATCTTTTACGAAGTTTATCTTAATTGTTTTTCAAAGTGTTAACAGTGTTGTTATCTTGCGATTGGTAACTATATTTCGATTAAGCGGTGATTGTAAATTAAAATAATTTAATAAAGTGATTTGGCAGAAGCATTGATTAATTCGCTTGTCGCTGATATACTTACGCCCGACTATGGATGACCCGGATCAGGATAGTCATGAGCCAATAAATATTTTCGATGTGTTGACAACCCTACCGTTCGAGCGAGCAAACGTAGGTATAACTATACGTTCGCAGTAAACTACGAAAAATGAACTTTCAATAGGAGTTAATATGGTTTATTTAGGCGCGTTCGGACAGCATTATACATATATTTTATATGTATTCAATACTTTTACGTGTTGATCGGACCTACTTTGTCGCTTTGTATAGAAGTGAAATATGCCTGCCTATACTGCTAGTAAAAAACCGTGCAAACCCACTATTAGCTTGTACTTTATTATGCAATCGGCCGCTGATGGTAAATCTGAGACCCAAAGACATTCGCGTTCTCAAGATTGCAATCTTAAGACGGATCATCCATTGCCAACCCTGAGGACTAAGATGGAATGCAACTTACCCTCACAACAGCGGGGTTATTATCACAAAGATGCAGCAAGAAACACGGTAACGAGCTGACGCCCTGCTCAACCAACTGCTCAGACTTGACCCGCCCAGCTATGATACCGAACAGCCTTATAGAGCTCTCTCTGAGCTGGGCAGACTCGGTGTTCATAAAGGGCCTGATCTTCTGGGAGATCGAGAGGAGTTCTCTCTCGTATTCTTTGTCGAGTTTGTCCAGCTCAAGGAGTAGACGACTGAGCCCTTGGATTGCGGCGAGGGGCACGTTTTCTGTCGACTTTCTGAAAAAGAAAGTTTGATATTAGCCTTGAGTGGAATTGTTTTCCGTATGACTATGTTTAAATCAAAATTTTAATCTCATAAGTGTGCAATAGGATGCACATAATCAAGGCAATTTACTTTGAACTCTGTTGCAATAAGAATAAGGTTTATTTTCCTATGTTCATTAACTGAAAATGGCATTTTTGAACAATCGCAATTGAACTTTATTCCCTTGATTGTAGATTCAAAGTCCCAGTTACAAAAAACTCCCATTTTGTAGTATGGTGGGCCTTGCGAGGTTAAATGGTGGTGCAGAAAAACTAGCGAGTGAATACTGAGATGACGGCTGAAAGAGATGTTTGGATGATGACGTGCTGCGACGATTCCAAATGTCTTGGTTTATTCTTCTGGTAGGGTCCACTGAAAACCAGCGTCTTGTGTCGTGGTCATATTTGTTACTATTTATACATAGTCATACCTTTTGTTGTGTCAAATTTAGCAAAGTTACCGTATCCTAAGAGGCCACATATCGTCGGTGATACTGCAAAACCGTGTAACTAACAAATTTATGATAGTGAAAAATAAACCTTACTGCCTTATTAAAAAGGTGCATTTTGCTCCTAATTTAAAGTCGGTAGTGTTCCGCGATCTGTATCTCAATAACCTTATAGTCTGTAGGTCTGTTTGTTGAACATATTATATTAAACTTGGTCATATTGTATACTCGATTAGAAACAAAATCTTCGATAGCCTTATTTTATTTTTCAAACATGACACCTTTATCTCATGTTTTTAGTTGAATCTTAGTAACCCTACGATCTCTAACGATGATATTTGATTCATTAGTCGAGTAGGTACTTATAATTTCTAAATCCTGATAAACCATTTTTTTTAATGTTGTAGTTTTAAAGTAAACAGCAATTATTTGAATTTGACCCTGCCATCAAGCCGCACGTGCACTATCTCTATCTCACGTTCTTTGCGCGGAAGCACATAAAGCCCTTCCTTTTTATGCTTGTGTGGGCGTGGCATCGTAATTACGTGGCTGTGTTGTGTTGTCTTACTGTGTGACTTGCGCATCGACGCCCTGGCTGAGCGCGGAGAGCGCGCCGGGCAGCGCCTGCGCGCGGTGGTCGGCGCGCAGCTGCGCGATGCCGGCCGCGCCGCGCAGGCACGTGGCGCGCACGCGCGGGTGCTCGTCCTTCCACCCGATGTTCAGGATTGCGAGCACCGTCTCGATTAGGACTGGGTTGTCATTGCATCTGAGGGTACATTCAATAAATTCCCTTAGTTTTCACGGGTTTTATGAGAATATAAGACAGGATCAAGCTACATTAACAATTGACAACATTTAAAAAAAAAGCATTATTGTTTTTTCGCGTTTATAATAGCTGGTTAAAAATTAGACTACCCGTATTTCTTGGTTTTTCTTTATTTAACTTAAATTCGTCGTTAATAATTTATTAAAGAAATAGTCATTAAAAGACCGTATATACAAAGTTAGGAATACTGATGTCGTGATCTTAGGCTGATATAAAATTTAAAAAAGTAACTTTAAACAGTAAACAAAACTGACTGTCATGTCATTTATTTATTTATTTATTTATTGATAGGAAATCCAACAGTTACAAATACAACATATGGAACAAGAATAGGAAGCACAAAACCAATTAAAGGATTAGATTAGAATAGAGATTGAGTAGCACATTTAAACAAACTTCAAAGGTACACGCACTTACACAAAAACACTAGCGCTAATTAAAGGTACAATTAAAACTACTGCTAAATACCAGCTACAGGCAGATCGCCAAAAGGTTATCTTTCCTATGGTACACAAAACATGCTCAAACAATACATTTCGCTATCAAACTTCGCCTCACGGAAGGGATTTTGCAATTGAATATATCGATATCCAGCTTATTCACACAATTATTCAAGCCTTTACCAGCACGCGTCAAGAAACTGTTTTGTCTGTATCTAGAGGAAGCAGATCTAAGCGATATAGGGGGATAATTCCTTTTAGACCGAGTGGGAATACTAAACGAAACGTTAGATAGCAGCTCAGGACTATCAACGAGGCCGCCAGTAATATTTAGGATATAAGTAATGTCGGCTATGTCTGTCATGTCAATCATTCGCTGCCGTTCGTTCACAAATTTGCTATTTTGCGTAATTTAATTAATTACGTAATTTGTAGACGCCATTAAAATAAATAAACTATTTTGCGTAGAATTGAAAGCGTGTCGTCAGAATCAAGTAATCCGTCAGACAGATAAACAATAAACATGACAGTTGTATATTTTTTTGAATTCCTTTGGTAATAAATGGACTAAGGGCACTACCTATAAGTGTATTCCTAACATTCACAATCCAACTTTTTTTACTGTTTTTCCTAAATATAAAAAAACTACTGCATAAAAAAATCCAAAGATATTTTTACTGTAATCAGCAGTGTAAAATCTAGAAACGGTATTTTATTTTACTACCTTAGCACAAAATGAATTGTTGTCAATTTAGCTTAGGTTTAAAAAAAGGTATGTACTGTACACCATTAATCGTTTATCTCCTGACATGACGAGAACTATTACCGCAACATCTTAGTCTGAGAACAGCATCTCAAGATCAACTGGGACCGTATTAATAAACTGATCTCGACTGTATTGCTAGTCTTGAGATGCGTCAAAAATGATAGTTTTCTATGGTTTGACCCTTATATAGGTTATAGGTTGCAACGGGCTGTTTTCCGCAACTCGACGACTTAATATTTGCGCCTTTTTTGCGTGCTGGGTTGCTGGTGCTACTCCTGCCAACCCAGTTCTACCAGGAAGCCTAGCAGACCCTTTGTGTTGCCGATGGCTTCTGGTAACTGGTTTGACCCTTACTTTGAGGTATATTGTGACGGGCATCTCAGTCAGGGTGAGTTTATTAATACGGCCCAAACATTATGGAATTTGGTAAAATATAAATTCATTCAAATTCAAATCTTATGATTGTGTAGAAGTGTTGAGGATAGCAGGGAACTCAGTGAAACACTTCTTGTAGTTGTAGTGTCAGAAGAGAAATGAATGAATTTTATTTACAAAAGGTGATTACTTATAGCTAACAGTATATACACAAACATATTATAAACGAACGAGTAATCAATGTACAAGTGAAGGTGAGAGGTCTAGAGCGAGACGGGGCGTAGGTGGCGTGATGCGCGGGCGACCTGCGCAGAAGCGTAATTTGATTATGTCGCGCACATATAAATTAGATGCACGTCCAAATTACGTTCTATTTCGCTCCTGGCTGTTGATATGGAAACATCGTCGGCTCGTCGCTCCGCTGCGGTCTGCTCCGAACAATATATGATGTTGATGATTCAATCCGAAACTGTCCTTGTCAGGACACACAAACAAATGCTCTTTTCAGAGTTAAAGCTTCGACGTCATTATCAATCTCGTTTCCTTCAGACAGATGTCGAAACAATCAATCGGTCAGCTACAATTGCAAAGACCAATCTTGCCGCTAACCACTCAAATCAACTAAATACAATATTGAATTCGAACATAATCGGTTAAGGGTTATGTTGTTGAAAGGAAAACGAAGTCTCTGTCCGAGCTACCATTTTATTTGTGTCCCACGCGACGCGCGCCACCAGCCGCGGCAGCTGCGCGGGCTTCTCACCTGTAGGCCAGCGCGGCGTGCGCGCAAGCATGCGCGGCGACACGCTGCGGCGGCAGGGCGCTGCGCGCGTAGAGCGCGACGCGCGCCACCAGCCGCGGCAGCTGCGCGGGCTTCTCACCTGTAGGCCAGCGCGGCGTGCGCGCAAGCATGCGCGGCGACACGCTGCGGCGGCAGGGCGCTGCGCGCGTAGAGCGCGACGCGCGCCACCAGCCGCGGCAGCTGCGCGGGCTTCTCACCTGTAGGCCAGCGCGGCGTGCGCGCAAGCATGCGCGGCGACACGCTGCGGCGGCAGGGCGCTGCGCGCGTAGAGCGCGACGCGCGCCACCAGCCGCGGCAGCTGCGCGGGCTTCTCACCTGTAGGCCAGCGCGGCGTGCGCGCAAGCATGCGCGGCGACACGCTGCGGCGGCAGGGCGCTGCGCGCGTAGAGCGCGACGCGCGCCACCAGCCGCGGCAGCTGCGCGGGCTTCTCGCGCGATATCGCCGCGCTCAGGATGGGCGCCAGCTCGAGGATGGTGGTCGACGGGTCGCCGTGCTCCACGCTCAGGCATAGCGAGCAAGCTTCCTTCACCTAGAGAGGCATAACGCCGGTTATAGTGCAATATCGCGTAACGAACAAATTAAATAAGGTGCAAAATAAACCTTAGCATTTAAGCCAGTAAGGTACATTTTGCAACTTATTGAATTTGTAAGTACGCGTACGCCATAGGCCGTTTTATATATTCTTTTTTTTTTATATATAATAGGAAGGCAAACGAGCACACAGGCCACCTGATGGTAAGTGGAAACGTGACCCATAGACATTTGCATTCACAAGACCGCAATCCTAAGACTGCAAATGCGTTGCCAACCCTGAGGACGAAGATGGAATGCCTCTATGCTAGTAATTTCACCGGCTGTCTTATCCCCAAACCGGAACACAACAATGCAAACACTGCTGCTTGGCGGTAGGTTAATGGATAAGATAGTGGTACCAACCCGGACGGACCCTGCACAAGGTCCTCCCACAAGTAAGTAAGCCGCGATTGATCGAACGAGCGAAAATAAAAACCAAACTAAACTAACGTGTAACGTGTTGTATTCCGGCGGTTTTGGGGACAACCTACCGTTTTGTAAACATAGACATAACATTACATTATTGGTAGTGGTACAGGGGTATGTAAATTAACGTAACGTCTTGGGAAAAGTATATATATATTTATGACTACTTTCTATTTATTAACTATTACTTATTATTAATTAGCAAACATCGTTTTCGCGGGAGCAAAAACAAATCTTTTAAAGAATACATATCACAGAATGTCTGTTTAGTATAAAATGAATGAATGAATGAATGAATGCCTAATGCCTATACATTGTAAGCCTCTAAGAAATTCTTCATATCTAGCCTGGAGTTTTCGCTGGAAAAAGTCAACTTGAATACAATTTTACTATTATATTCAATCCAATTGTTTTACTTTTTAAATGTATGTATTCCATTTGCACTTAAATTTAAATTTGATATATTTTTGTATGTTTTTTGAACATATCAAATCAATCAAGAACTACAAATGTAAGTAGCAGAAAAAGTGACTGAAGAGGTTGACGTTAGGCTTGCGTAGCTAATCTTTTTAATTACGTACTACTGATCAAGTCAACGACGGAGGTAAGATATGAGAAAGAAAATTGATACATTTTGAACTCGTAGGTATAAATGTTCCTCGATACGAGTGTCACTTCTGTTATTGCCTATTTGTTATAATCTTTCAGTACTGTCAAATCGTTTTTACCCTCGCGATAACGACTTTTTATTTTATTTTATTTTTTATGGCATAGAGAAGACAAATGAACACACAGGCCACCTGATGGTAAGTGGCAACCGTGACCCATAGACATTCGCATTCACAAGACTGCAATCCTAAGACTGCAAATGCTCTGCCAACCCTGAAGACTAAGATGGAATGCCTCTATGCTAGTCATTTCACCGGCTGTCTTATCCACAAACCGGAACACAACAATGCGAACACTGCTGTTTGACGGTAGGTTAATGGATAAGATGGTGGTAGCGATCCGGACGGACCCTGCACAAGGTCCTACCACCCGCAAAACGTACGTATGTAAATTAGCCTAATTTAGTGTCCCACAGCTGGGCCTTTGCACTATCCTTCCTTGATTTCCACACCTCTGTCTGGGGAAATCTTCAGCCAATCGTTAATTCTAACCTGAGCGCTGCCTGTTCTAATGACTGTTGTTTTTTGTTTTTATTTTCCTTTTGTTTCGTTTTGTTTGTATTCATTTAATATTTATAATGTATGTGTCACCTTCCGTGTTTTCACCGAGCGGCTCCAACGGAAGACCAGCGTTGGCTTCACAGCCAGCACATGCTGAGTTGGGACCGTTTCGCAGCATTAGCACATCTATTATCTTGTCTCATTTTCTTCTTTTTTATTGCTACTTTTATTTTTTGTTGTGAATAAATATTTTACTTACTTACTTTACTTACTTACTAATCACTTAAAAACTTACCTTAGAACACCCAGCCCGATCCAAAAACGCGTTAAACGTGTGTATAGTAATCTTGGCCGGCGACAGCCTCACGGAGTCTCTGTTCGGTATGAACCCGAAGCGCTCCTGCGACTTATTCTGCGTGGGCGCATACGCGGGGGGCTCCGCCTCTATGTAGCACGCTAGGGTTGTGTATAGCACTGCGAAGAGGTCAGTGAACTTGGACTCACAGATAGGACTCATTGAGTGCTCTTGTAGCATTTCGCCTAGAGCGCTTATTAGCTGAAAAAAAAAGGAATAAGGCAAAGGTGAAGCAATTCATCCAAAATGTTACTAGTAGTGATTAAAAAGCAAATAGTATCAAGTGATGTTTTTATTGTGGTATTTTTGTCTAAATAAGGGATCTCATAAAAGGATACATTTCCTTTTATTTTTAGTACCATAAAGTATGAACATACAAAATTAATAAAAGTTAATTTTCTGGGGAAATATGAGAATTTCGGAGCCAACGTTTAAATATTTGCCTAAAATGTGAAGAAAAATAAATTAACCCTTTTTTTGACTTCCTGTCTAGCAGCCAACCAGTTGCGTGAGAATATCCTTCATTCAAAAGACATCTTTATAGATATACACGATTTGATATACAGGGTGTCCCAAAAATAGCACGTCACAGTGACACTGGAGATTTCTCAGCCTCAGACGAACCAAACCAGCCTAACATGACCTCAGTAAAAGTTGCACCGTTTTCGAGTTATACCAATTTAAAGATTTTTCCAAATTTTCACCTCTTTTGACATTGTAAGTGCTCGCATTTACTGGGATAGCTTTAGAATTTAGTTTTTTTTATTTGTGCGCGTTTATGAATAGTTGATTAAGATGATAGAAGCATTATTATGTCAATAACTAATGTAAAAGTTGGAAAAATACTGTAATGAACTTGACTTAAATTATCATCAACATAGTAATTTAAACTTTGAACACCTGCCATAACTTTTTTTTACTACAAACGAAATGAGCAAATAACTTTAAAAACATGCGTATTTTATGCCAATTCTAAAATGGTTTGACACATGATATCTTAATGCATAAAAGTAGGCATTCGTATGACATTTGCCAATATGGATCCTCGGAAATCAATGCTAATCATCTAAAAAATTATCTTGTACTCTACGATATCTCATTTGTTTGTGCTCCTTTGAAGAGTATGATTGATTTTTGGTTGATCTTGGTTCAAAGATAATAAAAAAAGGGTTTAATTTTCATTAGTTTTTACAGTAAATGTTCAAATTGTTTCCCTCCGACTCTAAGGCACAAATGGCATCTTCGAATAAAATTTCGGTTAAATTTTCGTAAACTGGTTTCCGATATGTCTCGGGCTGCATTGAAGACACGTCGCCGTAGTTCCTCTTCGTTACTTATTGGTTTTGAATAAATATTGTCTCTCAGACATCACCAGAAAAAAAAAACATTTTATAAAGCGAAATCAACTTCCGTTAAGAGTGCCGAGTAGTCGTTTCAGTTCCACAAACAAAATCAGAGTCACGAAACGCAAGGTAACGAACAATGAGTAGTTTGGGTCACAGGGCTACAACTAAAATAACTATCCTACAATTTTTTTATTTTTTTTTTATATCATAGGAAGGCAAACGAGCACACAGGCCACCTGATGGTAAGTGGAAACTGTGACCCATAGACATTCGCATTCACAAGACCACAATCCTAAGACAATTCTTTACATGATAAACTTGCAAAGCGGCTAATCGCGTTTCATTTGTTAGTTTGGTTGCCGGGATCCTTATTGGCAAATGTGATACGAATTCCTACTTTTTTGCATTAAGATATCATGTGTCACTCTGATTTTGTTTGTGGAACTGAAACGACTACTCGGCACTCTTAACGGAAGTTGATTTCACTTTGTAAAATGTTTTTTTTTTTGGTGATGTTGAAAGACAATATTTATTCAAAACCAATAATTAACGAAGAGGAACTACGGCGACGTGTCTTCAATGCAGCCCGAGACATATCGGAAACCAGTTTACGAAAATTAAACCGAAATTTTATTCAAAGATGCCATTTGTGCCTTAGAGTCGGAGGGAAACAATTCGAACATTTACTGTAAAAACTAATGAAAATTAAACCCGTTTTTATTATCTTTGAACCAAGATCAACCAAAAATCAATCATACTCTTCAAAGGAGCACAAACAAATGAGATATCGAGAGTACAAGATAATTTTTTAGATGATTAGCATTGATTTCCAAGGATCCATATTGGCAAATGTCATACGACTTCCTACTTTTATGCATTAAGATATCATGTGTCATACCATTTTAGAATTGGCATAAAATACGCATGTTTTTAAAGTTATTTACTCATTTCGTTTGTAGTAAAAAAAAGTTATGGCAGGTGTTCAAAGTTTAAATTACTATGTTGATGATAATTTAAGTCAAGTTCATTACAGTATTTTTCCAACTTTTACATTAGTTATTGACATAATAATGCTTCTATCATCTTAATCAACTATTCATAAACGCGCACAAATAAAAAAAACTAAATTCTAAAGCTATCCCAGTAAATGCGAGCACTTACAATGTCAAAAGAGGTGAAAATTTGGAAAAATCTTTAAATTGGTATAACTCGAAAACGGTGCAACTTTTACTGAGGTCATGTTAGGCTGGTTTGGTTTGTCTGAGGCTGGAGAATCTCCAGTGTCACTGTGACGTGCTATTTTTGGGACACCCTGTATACGTAAATACGTATGATAATTGGTGCTTCAAACTAAATCTTTCTCATCAGATGATAGATAAAAAAATGGCGAGATCCGAGAACGATGTGGATTGAAAGAAGATGTAGTGACTAAAATCGAAAAGGGTATGCTAACTATGCTAAGATGGTTTGGTCATTTAGAAAGGATGGATGAACGAACGAAAGATATATGGCGAGCGAGTGAGCGGAGATGTCGGTAGGGGACGTCCTAGACGGACGTACGGTGATCAGATACGTGATGTACTGAATAAGGGCTAAATAAAAAGCACCCGAAACCGACGTACGAGCATGAAGAGATTGATGAATGTAGAGGAAGCGAAAGTTGTATGTTTAGACCGGTGCATCTGGCGTTCCATAGTCTCTGCCTAACCCATTGGGAGACAGGCGTGAAGATATGTATGTATGTATGTGTGGCGACCTAGCGACATCTAACGGAAACTTGTATCAACAACTCGCTAGCGCCAACAGTGTCAGACAGCGGAACTAAGAATCCTACAACGCGCTAACGAAGTTTCTAAAGTCGGTTGACATAATATACCACTTCCAACTTCATCCTAATGGACTTCGGTCCCCAGGCATAACACCCGCCTGGAGAGAGATCTCTCTATTGTCCTCTCCTTCTACATTGGTGACCCTCGACAATGGACAATTACGCAACCTTGACGACCTTCAAGCACATGACGCAGTTTCACAGCAAGCCAGAGACCAACCCGCACTGTGCACCACTAGCATTCTGTCATATCTCAATGCCTGGTGTCTACAGTGTGCAGCCCTACTCTCACTCAACAACGCGACTCACTGCGTCTTACAACGAGTACTTCACGAGCAGTTACACGACTCACTGTGTACTCCACTCACTCTTCTTCTCCTGCTACGCTCGCCAACGCGGCTCTGAGCACAATTGGAGACATCCACACTGGCACTTGCAAGCGGCAATTCAACGCACAGACTGCACGTCATCAAAAATCACCATCAACCTCCGGTCTCAAAGGGGGGCTGATGTGGCGACCTAGCGACATCTAACGGAAACTTGTATCAACAACTCGCTAGCGCCAACAGTGTCAGACAGCGGAACTAAGAATCCTACAACGCGCTAACGAAGTTTCTAAAGTCGGTTGACATAATATACCACTTCCAACTTCATCCTAATGGACTTCGGTCCCCAGGCATAACACCCGCCTGGAGAGAGATCTCTCTATTGTCCTCTCCTTCTACATATGTATGTATGTATGTATGTATCAATCAATCAATCAATCTACAAGAAAGTAAAGAACTGACTAAATAATACTTACAGTCAACGGTTGCAACGCCGCAATATGATTTTCTGTGATGTGATACGGATCCTCGTACAACTCAATGGAGCCCATGAGGCGCAGAAAGTTTTCTACGATGGCCATCGACAGTCCTTCATCAGTAGCTAGGTATCGCCAGCAGCGCATGACAGAGCTGAAAATGTATTAGAATATATTTATGCTTTTGAGAGTTGTAGGTAATTCTGTAGCTCTGCCTATACCCACTCTGTGATTACAGGCGTGAAGGGATGTATGTATGTATGTAAAATTGTAAATACAGGATATTGTTTTATCATTGTACAAATTTTAATTTTGATGTTGTAATCAGTAAAAAAAAAAATTTAACATTATCCAATTTTTATGTTCTCGTGTGGGAACCAAGTCATACTAGAAAATACCTTTTTAAAACACCTCCTCTCCTCGCACCCCTGCATTAGAGGGTCTAAGAATATCGTTGAGTTAGTTGAATCATTGAATTGGCGATATCTCTAATGTTTTTTAAGCTATAGTAAAAATTAAAAATTAAAAATTAATTAAGTAAAAGTATAGTAATGAAGTCAGCAAAGTCAAGCCTCCTTGAAGGAAACCAGTTAGCCACGCTGGTCTAATTTGGCAATCATTCAGATGAGGGTGTTCAGTCAACCTACAACCAGGAGTTCAGAACCAGAAAGTGTCTGCTTCAGCGGAGGAGGAGGAATTGTGTGACTGTCCTTGCAGCATGAACATGTTGGAATTTGACATAAATCTTTATCGAGGAGATAGCTGACATGATAATGATGAAACCATCAATCATCGTCTAAAAACCTCTGGATCCGCATCTAGTTTACAATAAATGGTTACAATGCATTTCTTTCGGTTAGTTTTAATTCAAAAAGTAGGGAACGCAGATTCGAGCCTAGGGAATATCTTGTAATATGTAACTTAGAATACTTACTCCTTTAAAGGCAGCCTCTGAGCCAGCAACATTGCCGTGACAGCGTTTGTATGATGCCTCGTCAGCGAAGTCAGTGGCCTCATTAATTTCTCTCTCGCCTCGTCTCCCACACGGTCCATCGTAATCAGAACCACCTCCACAATCCTCTCTATACTCTGAAACAAGTCCTGACCTCTCTTCACGAATAGCTCATCCAACACCGCACTGATCCCCGTACTTCTAAACTCCTGGTCGTCATAACCTTCCAGCAGACTCTCAACAAACTGCATGTTGTGATGATGAGGTATCTTTGGAGTTATGACTTCACACAGCATCATGCAATAGTCATCTATCATGCCCAAATCGTTCGTTAGAACGTTGTTTTGCATTTGAATTAGTGCTCTCATGCATTCATCGTCAGGTTCTACGGTATGCCCTTCGTAAAGATCCTGGATTTGTATTATCAGCTTTATGCAGTCTATTGTTGTTAATCTTACGGGGAAGTTCGTGTCAGCTATTCCTGGGATAATAAGACCGAGAAGGTAACCCATCTGACCAAATTTACTCGGTGTTTCGTAGTTCAGTTTGACGTTTTTGATGTAAGTGTCGAACATTACTTGCAGGATCATAACTGCTGCTGTTCTTATCTCATCGTTTTCATGACGCAGCCATTCGATTAACAATCCGATTAAATCATCCATGGTGCTCAAGCAGGTCGATTGGATTATCAATTCTCGGATAAGTCTGTGTAATAAGGACAGACTATCGTTTAGAGTCTTCGCTAAAAGGTCATTTTTATCACCATTTCCTTCGATTTCGTACTTCCTTTTAAAAGATGACAGTTCTCCAAAAACGCTGTTAAATAAGACGCGGAGAATAGTATTTCTTTCTTCGGGTAATATTCCCTTTTGTAACTTTGTCAATGCTTTTGATGCCTTGACGATCATTGGATATAGTTCCACATTGCGTTTTTCCAGGTTATTATTGTAAATCTGCTCGAGAACAGCATTGAGTAACTGCCATCGGTTTCTCAAGGTCACGTTGTGATGGGCAGCTGGATACAAAGACTTGCTAATTTCGTAGAGAGTCGTGATGCTTGCCTTGCAAAGATCAAAGGGTGGACTAGATTTCAATATGTCGTACAAAATCGCAGTCACGTTATCTCCCAGTCTCGCAAGTACATGGACATCGAGGCAATTGGCAGCTACTTTGCCATAACAGTTAATAATGGCGTATTTAACAACACCTAATTCAATGTCGCTTTTAGATGCTCTCGACGAGAGAAAGTTTAGAAGCTTACTGCTTCGTCTAGCTTCATTATCTTTGTATGCTGCATCTAATTCATTAAGAACAAACTCCCCGTGCTGCCTCGAAGATATCCCAACCGCTTCGCTTACGTAATCACATAGTTCCAGAGGTATACTTCTCAGTTGAAACAGGATCAATTTCAGAACCTTTTCAACCACCGCAGCATTAGACATGTGGCAGGAGAGAATAGCCATATACTGCAATGACACTCCTTTTATCATTGGTGCGTGTTTTTTTCCATTTATCTGTTGCGAAAGTAGCGTGGCTATAGTTTCCACCCACTTGTTGCTATTGACTTGTTCTATAGCAGAAACAAGAAGATCTAGCAACATTCCGTGCCACTGTTCTTGAGATTCGTTCTTCTCTACAAACTTAAGCAGTCTCTGAACCTCAACTGTCCAAGAGTTCTTCAAATTCTTGTGAATATCTCCGGAGTATTCCTCTAGGAACAACAGCAGATTTCTATTTCTTTCCATTTCTTCAGGCACAACGATATGGGTGATGCACCTGATGAAGATATGATCAGGCGAGCATTTCAGTTCAACTGCCTTCTCATTTTGATCTTCGACTATGACGTCTGAATTGTTCTGGAGAAGTGACGTTAGACAGTGGCTTACGGTCGACATGGAAGGAGTGAACTCTTCGACGGTCAAAGCGTTTAGCAATAGGTTCCTCAACTGCGTCCTGACACTCGTTACAGAATTACACATTAATATAAGCGAGCTTTTGCAGGTGTCGTGAAGATCTGTGATGTCGTTCTTAGGTATGCTTCCTACTGGCTCAAACCCGCAGTTTTTAATAATGAACTCCACCATTGCAAAATCTTCTGCCACGGTTATACAATTCCTATAAACCAATCCAACTATGGCCTTGACTAGCAACTTCTTCATCTTTAACCCTTGCTCATTGGCTATCATGATTTTCAGCAACACAATAAACTTTGAAGCGAATCTATCTATGAAAATCTGAGAAGACGTGATCAAATGCGTGATAACAATAACAGCCTTCATTCTTTCTTTCTCCTGATTATTCTTACACTGATGCAACAAACCTTCCACTGTCTGATCCGAGAACTGCGTAGTCATATGATCGAAGCAACGCAACACTTCAAAGTGATTTTTGACAGTATGAGGCTGGTCATAATCAGGTTCAAGCAAAACCAGATTAAACAGCACGTGATTAATTGAATTAATCACGCTGTCGTTTAAGGTCAATTTAGGGTTTAGAGCCGACGGCGTCAGTAAGTACGATATACATTGGCTGACGTAATACAAATTAAGCTGTGGTCTGCGGTACAAACTGAGTAATGAAAGCATGAATTTATTAACAGTGTCGTTGAACTGTCTCTCTGAGATGAGCCTGGTGATGGGTCCTAGGGCTTCCAGGACGGACTCTGCGACTCTTGGCTCGGTGGAAGGAAGCCACTGGTTGTACAACACGTCGAAAATCAAGGAGAATTCTGTGACGAAGTTGTCTTTGATGGATGTTATGTTGTCGTTCTCGACATTGTCGCCAATTTGCTCGGAGACAGCTACTGCGAAGTGGCCAAACGCTGGAAAAAGAGATGCCAAATTTACTTACAGATATTGTGAAGATTGATGAAGGGTTCATTACCTTTAAAAATTGGTTATTTTAATAATCCGACGACGAAATAAAATAAATAATAAATATCAAGGCCACAATGTCACATCAATTGACCTAGTCCCAAACTAGCTCTAGGCGTGTACTATGGATACTAGACAACGATAGAAATACTTATATAGATAAATATATACTTCAATACATAGAAAACCTCCATAACTCAGGAACAAATATTCGCGCTCATCACACAAATATCTGCCCTTACCGGGATTTCCACCCAGGACCGCTAGCTTCATAGGCAGCAAGGACCATATATAATAGGACTGACAATCCCATACAAAAAAATGTAACTCTTAAATAGCTCAAAATTCAGTATTAAAACTAGATGGCGCTGTTTTGTAGCCTGGAAGAGGCAAAAATGTTATTTTCACCAATACTTTCTCGTGTTTTTTTTATTTTTTAAGAACAAACGTCCAAGTGCTTTATTTTAAAACCATAATATCACTTATATACACAACTTATAAATATTACATTTTTTATTCGTCAACAATGTGAAACATGTCCTATTTAATAGATGGCACTACCTCTGGAATCGTTGATTGATCAAAGTTGCTCGCGGGTTTGCTAATTTTTGCTACATTAAATAACTAGATGGCGTTGGTGCACTGGGTAAAATGTGGGTGGATAAAATTACGCATAATAATTGAGTCGCTTCATTTCAAACTCGGATAAATCCATTCAGAAAGACAGCGGAATTTGCGCCTTTTTTCGAACACGTTAAGTTTCAAATTCGTATACCAAATTTCAAGGAGATATCCGAGTTTGAAGTAATGTGACACAATTGACAAATTTGGTATTTTCCGCGAATAAAACAGTCACTAACGTAATTTGGTGATGTTAGATAAGTTTTGTTTGTACTTACGAAGAAGTTTATTTTTCGTAAAATATGGATGTAGTAATCAAGGATGCAGGTAATAGTATAATCAATAATAAATCAAAACCTTGGGGTTAGAATAAATGTACCTACTTTCTTATCCTTTCGTTTCCCGCTGCCGCAAATATGGGTCAGATTCAAATGTTTTTATTTTCAGGGTTCCGTAGTCCTACAAGAAACCCTTATACTTACCTGGTTTCGCCATGTCCGTCCGTCCGCTGCTTAGCTTAGGCTTAGAGGCTTAGAAAGCTTTAATTTTGCGTCGGTCAGTAGGTACCTTAACAGTTGGTAGGTACCTACGTAAACCTACCAGGACCAAATATTTTAACCCATGCATGTTTAGCCAAAACCGCTGGACCTAGCGACTCGAAATTTGGACGGAATAATATTCCTTGGATATCCTGGGGGTGCACTATGAAGGGATTTTTTGAATTCATCCCAAAAGGGGTTAAAAAAGGGTGTTCGAATGTGCAGGTTTCCTTACGATGTTTTTCCTTCACCGTAAGAGCATCGGGTAATGCACTTAAGTTAGAAAAACTCATTGGTACATGGTGACCGCAGGGGTTCGATTCGAACTCGGTACCTTACGATCACGAGTCAACCCCCTAAGCCACTAGGCCACCGACGCTCTCAACCCGATATTTAAGTATATTCTATAAGAGTACTTATGTTAGATTATTTTCACAAAAGCATTATTTCATAGTATCAAAGGGAGAATTACACATGGCGTTCTTTCATGATCGCAAATTTAATTCTTCGTCTATTTTCATGTAGCGATTTTTCATAAAACGTTTTATAATGTTCGCGTTTATTTTCTTCGCATATTTTACCAGTAGATCATTTTATTAGTCGCATTTTTTGACAGAGTCGACGGAGCTCCGCAATGCGGAGCTCCTATTTCTGGGTTATTTTAGCCCTCCGGGCATGATATAAAACGAACCTAACCATTTTTCGACACAATTTGACGAGTTTTAAGGCAATTTAATTTAAATGGATAGAGAGTTTCAGATAGTGAATATCTTAAGTACCGACGTGGGTACGTCTAAGCTACGTATTATTAATAAATTATATTTTTAAAAGCCTTTAATATTATTACCACTGTGATGACATCAAAATGCATATTGCTATTAGGGAGGAGTATATTGTCTTAGGTACCTACCTAAGTGTTATGTTAATTAAATAAATAAACGTTGACGATTAAACAAAATACGATTCAATGAAAAAGTTACCTTACATTGAGTTCTATTTTTACCCTAAATCTTGAGAAAATACCCTAAAGTGACATCACTGCTTCTCTTTTATAACTTTACTAGCTTTTGCCCGCGACTCCGTCCACGTAGAAGTCGTTTATCGCTGCTCCCTCGGGATCTGTCTAATTTTCCGGGATGAAAAGTAGCCTATGTCCTTCCCCGGGACTCAAGCTATCTCCATACCAAATTTCATCTAAATCGGTTCAGCGGCTTAAGCGTGAAGAGGTAACAGACAGACAGACAGACAGACAGACACACTTTCACATTTATAATATTAGTATGGATATGGATTAGAATGGATGAGGTTTGACGTTTCAATTTTCATTTCAGCTCGCGCAGTATCTAAACTTTCTTTTATTCTTTTTAAACTAAAATATAATTGCGGACATTATTTGGGTTCCGAAAATAAAGTATAAATAATAACGAACTTTGAAATATATTTCACTAGCTTTTGCCGCGACTCCGTCCGCGTAGAAGTCGTTTATAGCTGCTCCCTCGAGATCTGTCTAATTTTTCGGGATGAAAGGTAGCCTATGTCCTTTCCCGGGACTCAAGCTATCTCCATACCAAATTTCATCTAAATCGGTTCAGCGGTTTAAGCGTGATGAGGTAACAGACAGACAGACAGACGGACAGACACACTTTCACATTTATAATATTAGTATGGATTGTAAGAAATATGTAAGTACAAATAACAGTTTAAAAATAGTGATGTGAGCCGGAACGAAACGTAGTAAGTAATGCAACATCGCACCTAACGCCATCTATTCACTTTTTACTGTATCAATTGAAATGTCGTTGAACGCTCGATGGCTCGCTTGCGCGTATAGATATTGTAAAATTACGACTTGAATGAATTGGTACTCTTAGCGCCATCTAGCCACTTAGAAAGATACTAACTAACGGAGTACGGTGCGTAGTATGAAGATTGTAAGTCCTATTATATATGGTCCTTGATAGGCAGTGTCACTACCAACTAGATCAACGCGTCGTCAAACTGTTATGTTATTTATGAAATGACATGATCTCATTTTAAGTTTAATTTTGTCTCGTAGTTCTTTGGCTGTCTAGTAGGCCAGATCTAATAATATATCAGCGCTTCTTAACCTATCTAGGGTCCATCAAGACGGAGTTTTTTCTCGAGTACCTACGGAGTTAACATGGCTGTACGATTAAGTCTTCCAAATACCTTATATCATTAGTCCGAAGCGAACTCTACTCCTAAATTCCTTTTCTTCAAAAGGTGTTCGTAGAATTTTGGAAATGGCCTGTACACTGCATTACTCCAGAGTTATTACATAGTTATATCTGACACATACAGAAAAAACAGTTTCTTGACGCGTGCTGTTAAAGGAATAAGCTGGATATCGATATATTCAATTGCAAAATCCCTTCCGTGTGGCGAAGTTTGATAGCGAAATGTATTGTTTGAGCATGTTTTGTGTATGTACCATAGAAAAGATAACCTCTGGCTGGTATTTAGCAGTAGTTTTAATTTAACCTTTTATTTGCGCTAGTGTTTTTGTGTAAGTGCGTGTACCTTTGAAGTTTGTACTAAACTTTAAATTTGCTACTCAGTCGCTAAATGTGAAATCCTTTAATTGGTCTTGTGCTTCCTATTCTTGTTCCATATGTTGTATTTGTAACTGTAGGATTTCCTATCAATAAATAAATAAATAAATATAGTCAAAGAACCTCAGCCTCCCTTTGACCAAGCACTAACCATAAGCGAAGGCCTGCTTGACGGCGTGGTGCCTCAGCAGCGGCAGCAGGGGCAGCATCCTCGAGAGCACCTCCTTGACGTGCGGCACCAGCGCGCGCGTGTTGACGGCGGCCAGCGTGCCCAGCGAGTGCGCCACCGTGAAGTGGGGGACGGAGGAGGGGGACAACTGGTTTATCAGGGAGCGGAGCACCTGGGGGAAAAGGTTGGGTTAATAGAGCTGTTACTAGCTATTCTAGCTAATTCCTCGGCTTCACCTTGGTAATAGGTACATTACTACAGAGGCCGGGAAGTAGGGGGTTGCCGGCCGAGTGATATAGACGGCTGAGGGAAGCGAGGCCGCATTGTTACGAGGCAGGCAACGGCGAGGTATGTATAGTGCTTTTCTCAAACATATGCAATGAAATAAAAAAAAACGTCACTCAAAAAAGATGTTTGTAATAAATAGGCATTAACGCGGATATTTTTGGTCCGATAACCAGTCAGCCACTAAGAAATAAATAAACAAAAATTGCTATTTAGCCTGTTCATATACAGCCGCCATGTGTACATTAAAATTTAAAAAAAAGTACCCGGCCTAGGCCTTCAATTTTGTATGAAATTCCATTACAGTTCTCTCGAGATGATCCGCCCGAAACGTGATTCTTTGAAGCCTAAATTAACTAAGATAACGCCAACATTTCATTACATGTTTGAGAAAAAAACATTAAGTGCTTCTAGAAGATCGATCATTGCCAATTCATTATATCGACTAGTAGAACCTTTTGGACATGCACAGGTTTAGATACCATTCAAAGAGGTAGATTTAGATTATGTTAGTGTTTCAGCAGGCCTGAAAGTCCAAGGCACCTAGAAATAGGAGCTCCGCTCCGGAACTCTGTCCCTGATTTTTGTCCAAGGAGAAATATGAACGAACTACTAGTAGGACTGGGTTGAATAAAGGGTAAAATCTATATATACAGGGCGAACGACATGAAGTGTTACCAAATTCACAAAATCGAGCCTGGTGTCAAAGTAAATGCGACTTACTATCGGGAAAATGTTTTGGAAGCTGCGTTGGAGCCTTGGGCACGCAAACATTTCGGTAGTAGACCGTGGACATTACAACAAGACTCGGCACCGGCTCATAAAGCTCGTGTGAACCAAGAATGGCTGAACAACGCGTGCCACAATTTATTTCGTCCACACAATGTCTTTCGAATTCCCCAATCGCGAACCCGATGGACTTCTATTATCTGGTCCATTGTGGAGAGCAAGGTGAGGAGAAGAAAACATGCCAGTATGGATGCATTGAAGAAAGCGATCGTACGTAATTGCCATTGCATACCGCAGGATCACATTCGTGCAGCGTACAACTCATTTTTCTACCGTCTGAAGGCCATAGACAGCAGAAGGTGGTCATATCGAGTTAAAATAAAGCAATCTTAAAAAATTGATATCTTTTTCTCATTTTTTTCTTAATAATGAATAATTTAAGACAACAAAAAAAAATCGTAGCCTTTTGAATTTGGTAACACTTCATATCGTTCGCCCTGTACACAAAAACATGTTCGGCATGGGCATTCTTCAGTGTGATAAGATAACACTGTCAGTATTACTATAATAAATGTTATGCATTTTTTGTTACGTAACTTGGACATAATTCAGGGCATTTAATTTTAATCTAACCCCCAGTCTTTTTTTGCGCCTGAGTCAAAATCGAAACACCTACGTAATTGTCATATTATTCGGTTTTGATAGCCTCTTTAATTCGTTTAACATTACGACCCATGACATAAAGCCAAACATGTCGAAAAACGTACAGAAAATAGCATTCATTTTATATAGTTCGCAAGTGCAAAAAGTCGCATAGTTACATAGATAAAATACAATAGGTCGTTGTACTTAAGAGTTTTTAATTCCGAAGCAAAGTTTGACACCCTGTAAATAAAGATGAAACATCAACGAATATGTTATCTTAAACCAATAAAGCGAAGCCAGATACTTGGGGATTATTTACAATGTGACTCATTATCATAGTATAGCGGTCGAGTCTGTTCAAACAGAAACAATGTGGGTCTGTGACGCATTACATAATCCATACCCATACTTATATTACAAATGAAAAAGCAACAAACAGAGTAATGTTTGTTTGTTTGTCACGCCTGCTTAGCTCAACCACTTAGCCGATTTTTAAGTGTATAGAAATACCTTGAATCCTGGGAAAGGACATTTCGTGAGGGAATAGCGATAAACGACTTCGAAAGAAGTGGTCTCTGCCTACCCCTCTGGGAAACAGGCGTGATTTAATGTATGTCTTACTCAATTGATCCAATCATTTTGAGAAACATTTCCTAAATTACTATCATCTCCCTCATTGATAACTATTTAAGTAAAATATCGATAAACAAGTGCAATCGTACATCGATAGTTTGCCACCGTTGTACGTTGCGTTACCCATCCTTTTTACACGACTGCCCAAAAAAAGGAGTGTAATGTTTTTCACTAATTGTTTTAGGACCCCTGAGCTCAGTTTGTAACGACCGTACTATAGGTACCCACATACAAACACACAGAGGGCGTAGGCACTAATGATTCACTGTCAATCAGCGTTATCAGCGTTATGTCAAGCCCCACTACTGGCTTGGCGGCGCACACTCATACAAGCCGTTCAATGTTAGTCTTAGACTCTTAGTCTCTTAGTTAATAATGTGACATGACCAAAGAGCGGAATTCTTCATAGCAAAAATCAAACTGTCAGAGGGATTGACCTAACTGTTTTATCGACTTATCGATAAATATTTGTCACTTAACGAAACAAAGTTAAAGTAATGAATTCAGGCTTTTGGATATACATACAAACAAATTAACGGTGTCCCTAATTAGCTGACCGCCACTGTATTTTAGTATAATAGTAAAGAATAAAACACAAAAATCTTTTTTTTTAATTTTCTATATGAAACTTATCATTAAAAATTAAAAACAAATATTGCTAAGAGTAGGTAACTAATCTTCATTCAAAATAACAAAGTCGACATCTAAATCTGTACTAAATATGTTTTCTTCATCTTCCCTGTAGTAAAAGAAAATAGTCATTATTTTTTCAACATTGGCACCTTTCAAATTACTCCTTTTTTCATTGTAGATCAATTTATAAGATGAAAACGAGCGTGTTCTACCTCAGTTGAAGTAACAGGAGCATATTTGTAGTACTCGATAACGGTGTTTTGGCTGTAATCACTTTTTTCTATAAAATCAGCATATCAGGTCAAATGTTACAGAATAATCTTTTAAGTTGATTATGGATACCTAATGCGATATTATTCCGTAACATCGAAGTCGATAAAACAGTTAGGTCAATCCCTCTGACAGTTTGATTTTTGCTATGAAGAATTCCGCTCTTTGGACATGACTAAGGTTTTACTACTGCGTAAGAACACCAGACTCTTAACTTTGTATCGGACGATGATTGTGTTAATCTTGATCCATAATTACAAGTTTGTGGATACAAAAACAATCGGTTAACGATTTCATGCGCAGTCTACGGGCGCTAACAAATAGAAATATCTAGTTATGATTGCCGTCGAATTCACAGACGATCACAAAAAAAAACCATGGCAGGATCCAATACTCCTTAAGATAAGATAGCAAGGAATTAATATCAACTGAATAACTAGATAAAAAGTCTGTTTACAGTGTTTGTACGAGCAACGGACGTACTTTATCAATCAAGGTATTTAAATTGAACAGATTTTCGGAATGAAATTTTAATGCAATAGCAAGATTTGAAGATTGGCACATTGGTAGTTCACACTCAATTATTTTAACGGTTTTCACATGCTTAAGTTACCATACCCTCAACTAGGATTGCCAGCTCTTAAAACCGAAAAGCTGGAGAGACCAGCCAGTCACGCCGGGCATTTGGATAAAATAGCCGGACACCCATAATTTTTTGTCTTAGTATGACACGACATTTTATTTAGTTTTTATACTAAGGCGTTTTTATCATTTAACGTCGAAATCTGCTTAAATTCGAATGAAACAACAATAAAATTGAATAAATCAGTCTTCTTACTATTTTATTTCACATGCACATGACAAATGTGAAAAAACGGTCAAATATTAAAATCCTAACAAAAGCCGGACAGGCCGGACACCGTCTAATTTGGCCGCACCTCAATCAAAAAGTCTGACTGTGTCCGGCTTTATCCGGACGCCTGGCAAAACTATCTTAACTGACTAAAACCCGTTCATTCAAATGTTAATTTGATTTATCTTTGACATCTCTAAATTAGCTATCATGGATATTGGATAACTTTACCGGGGCTTTTTCGTGCAGCAAATTTTATTAGCCATACAACGCGGTAATGCTACCAGCAGCGTAATGGGCACATTTATGCCACTATCCATAGCTGGGCATTAACTCATTAATCCGTTAATCGTTAATTAACGAAGTTAACATTTTGATTAACGGATTAACTTTTAAGTTAACTTTTTAAAATGTTAACGGACACGTTAACTTCCGTTAATATGCAGAAGTCCGTTAATCGTTAATCCAATGCCTACTATTACTGAACGGCACCGCGGCGCGGCAAGAAAAACAGGTTCAGACAAGTATGAAACGACAAGTGCCAGGCGGCGCGTAGCAGCGAGTGTGTAGTGTGAGAAACAACGATGATGACAAGGAAGACTTTTCAATTCTGTCACTCAGTCTATAGAAAAACCAAAGAGCTTCAACTCTTTAAAGAGTAAAGCGCAGTCTCGTTAAAATGTGGCTGGACATGAAATCAAAAGACTCGTTCAAAGATGCAGCATTCCTCGGGGAACAGATATTCATAAATCTATTCATTAACCCTTCGTCTGTTTTCGTTTAGGATCCTGTCAAGACCGTCATCTGAATGTGTTTAGGATACTTATCATTACTACTTCTGCCTATTTTCGCGATTTTATGCCGTATATATTTTAAAGAAGGGTTCTAATTTGCTTGTAGAAGAATCTTATAAATTAAATCTTTCATAGATAACATTCAGTAGTTCCAAACATGGAACCAATTGAGAGCTAGGAGCGATTAAACTCGGTCACGTGACAGCGATGACGTCACAGTGACACAGATTCGGGGTACAAATTTTTCAACGCCTACACAGACGAGGGGTTAAAGACAATACTGCTATACCCTCAAGCGCTGCAATTAAACGTCTGTTTTCCACGGGTAAAGACATTTTAACACCAAAACGAGCCTCGCTTTCAGACGAGAACTTTAACATGTTAATGATCATGAAAGGGAATATGCACCTTATGCCCTTTTGTATTTTGTTTTGTTCCTATCCTGTTAACTTCCAGAACCTAAACCAACAGGTTTTATAAGTTCACTAACGCAACGATATAAAAATGCAGTTTTTTTACACATATTAACGGATTGACGATTAACGTTAACTTGCGTTAATTCTTCCGAAATGTAACGCTTTAACGTTTAACGAAGCTAACTTTTTTTGTAGCGGATTAACGATTAACGAAGTTAACTATTTGCTTAACGGTGCCCAGCTAAGCCAATATCGAACCTAGGGATTGCAAATCCGGATTTATTTTGTATGGAAATCCGGATTTAATCCGGATTTCCCCATACAAAACGAATCCGGATTGCACTCCCTAATCGAACCCGTATGACTTTATTATTGTTTATTAATGTATATTTACTTGTGTCATACAACTTCAATCGCTCGCAGGACTAATGGCCGATGGGGCCAGAAGGTTCTTGAGTGGCGTCCGCGGACCGGGAGACGAGCTGTAGGTATGCCTCCAACAAGATAGAGTGACGACCTTGTAAGGATCGCGGGAACGCGGTGGATGCAAAAAGCACAAGACCGGTCTGAGTGGAGAGCCTTGGGGGAGGCCTACGTCCAGCAGTGGACGTCTTTCGGCTGACATGATGATGATACAACTTACGCTGTTGCTTAAATTTAATTGTTTGACGAAGCTTGTGGCGGATTATAATTTGTGAGTATCTAATACGATAGTAGGATCGACCGAACTGACGGACCCCAAAGAAGTACTGCAGCACATGGTAAAAATACACTTTCCCGATTGCAGGGAGGACAACTTACATGAGGCTGCAGTAGAAAATAATAACAAGATAAGGGAAGCAGGGGAAACGATGAACCTCAAGATAAGGGATGAAGTAGGGGAATGGGCTATAAACTCCTTCGCCCCCTACAAAGCGGCAGGACCAGATGGAGTGATACCCGCACTACTACAAAAGGGGTTGAAATACATCTGGAACCATCTGAAAGAAATTTATGAAAGAAGTCTGGTGCTAGGCCACATCCCGAAAATCTGGAGCGAGGTAAAGGTAATATTCCTACCTAAACCAGGCAAGAAAAACTACAAGGACGCTAAATCCTTCAGAAGCATAAGCCTCTCATCTTTTGTATTGAAGGCATTGGAGAAGATCATAGATACACAGATAAGGACAAGCATGCAAGGTGGTAGACTACCCTTACACGGGCATCAACACGCCTACATAGAAGGTAAATCAACAGAGACAGCTCTGCACAACCTGACTACAAGGATAGAAAGAGCATTAGAAGACAAGGAGTTGGCACTGGGATGCTTCTTCGACGTAGAGGGAGCATTCGACATAGCGACTTTTGGTGCAATAAAGAAATGTATACGGAGGGATGACATAGACCCCGCAGTTAGGAGATGGATAATGGCCATGTTAACAGAGAGAGCCGTCACAGCACAACTGGGGGGAGACTCGATAAGGATAAAGACGAGCCGTGGATTCCCACAAGGAGGCTGTCTGTCACCACTCTTATGGTGTCTCCTACTAGACTCGCTCATAAGAGAAACTAACACAAGAGGGATACACATGCAAGCGTACTCGGATGACGGGGTACTCTTAGTGAGGGGAAAAGTCCTCAGTGTAATGAGAGGTCATGACAAGAGGGATAAAACAGGTGCTAAATTGGTGTCAGAACAGGGGACTAGACCTGAACCCGACCAAGACGAAAATAGTACTCTTCACCAACAAAAGAAAGCTGCCCGTCCTAACACCAATCAAAATCAAAGGTGAAGAGATAGAAACACTCGAGGAAATAAAATACCTTGGAGTAGTATTAGACAGCAAACTGCTATACAAGACACATGTAAAGGAGTAATGCAGAAGAGCCACTATAGCCTTGTGGCAATGCAGGAAAGCCATAGGAAGGAGATGGGGACTAAGACCAAGGATAACGCAATGGATATACAGAGCGGTGGTCCTACCCAGACTCCTATATGGAGCCATCGTGTGGTGGCACAGAGCAAAGATAAAAGATATAGACAAAGAACTGGCAAAGGTTCAAAGACTAGCATGTCTGATGACAACCGGGGCAGTGAGAACAGCACCTACACAAGCCCTGGAGATCATGCTAGGACTGAACCCGGTGCACATAGAGGTGGAGAAGAGAGCCACAGAACAGTGGTATAGAATAAAAGCGAGCAGGGAGTGGATCGGGTCCGAGATGGACAAGAGACACGCAAGAATACAGAAAGAGTCAATGTCAAACATGGATATGCTCATGGTAAACAATGACCTAATCAAGAAAAGGAGGAGGTTCGACAAGAAATACAGAATCCACATAGGAGAGAGAGACAGCTGGGAGAGAGAAATACCAGAACCCAAAGTGACATGCTTCACAGAGGGTTCATGGAAATCCTCAACCAAAAGAGCGGGAGCGGGCATATATAGCCAAGAATCAGATGAGCACACGACGATACCACTAGGGGGCTCCACCAGTGTGTTTCAGGCAGAAGTCTTTGCCATCATGAAGTGTGCCCTGAGCCTCAAGGAAAAAAGCAATGTAACGGGAAGTCACGTTATAATATACTCAGATAGCCAAGCGGCACTCAAAGCACTAGGCAATCCGGTGATCAAATCATCTCTAGTGCAAGAGTGTAGGAATGAACTGAACACTCTAGGCACCACATCCTATGTAACACTGGCGTGGGTGCCAGGACACAGTGGAGCAGTAGGAAACGAGAAGGCAGACGAACTAGCCAGAGCAGGTGCGGACCAACACTACCTAGGCCCGGAACCGGTATTACCGATATCGGAGACGGTAACCAAAGGAGTTATCGCCAGAAGAATGGAAAACAAGACAAATGAGGCATGGGGGATGACGCAAGGGTGCAGACAATCCAAACTCATGATAGGAAGGGTTAATAAAAACAGAACAAGGTACCTCCTAAACCTTGGTAAGTATAACCTCAGCATACTAACAGGAATTCTGACTGGACACTGTCCGCTCAACAAACATCTGACGGTAATAGGTATTAAACAGAACCCTCAATGCCCACACTGTGGCAAAGAGGAAACTAGTCAACACGTCCTAGCCGAGTGTGTCATGTACTCGTCACTGAGATACCACACATTCGGAGAGGACGTTTTGTCCACAGAAGATCTCAAAAGTATCAACCTACGGGACGCACTGTTGTTCTGTAGGAAGACAGGAAGATGGGATCGATGCTGGATGGGAGCGCCGCCGGGCCAGTAACCTGAGGCACGACTGAGGGGAATAGGGCAGAATGAACGGTTAACCGAATCGACTGCCCGCCTGCTTTGGCTGGGCGTCCCCACTTATCATCATCATCATCTAATACGATTATTTGGAATAAATTAATAAATATTCTTTTACTTTACCTTGTGATGGACTTGGCGTGGACCCCATGGGCTTCTGTCCATTAGAGAAAATACCTACTCTTTGAGCGAACAATAGTCTTCGCGTGTGATATCCATAGACTTATTTCTCTAATAGGTCCATAGGAGTGTCCATAAAAACTCGAAATTGGCGAAATACACCTTAACAGGAGTGAAAGCCATTAATTAAGATTAGATTAGATTACCTGATGATATAGAAATAAGATACGAAGTTACTACACTTTGTCAGAATACCTAGAGAATTTATTAATTAAATAGATGAGTAAGAAAATATTCAACTCCTTTTTTTTGTGTTAATGTAAATATATTAAAATTACAGTTGTATATAGAAAGAGAGCTTGATTATATATTTTGTAACTTTTTAGTGTATAAGTAGGTACTTACTTTGTTATATTTGGATAATCTTTTATTTAGTTTTAAGATTGCTATACCCTAATAGGGTCCATGTTTAGCACTATATTACTCTGTCAGACCTCTCTGTAAATACCATGGATGCAATAAATTGAATATGGATATGAATATGCTAAGGCTCGTATGCCTACCAGAATTAGAAACTAAGGGTGTATTCAAGTTGCATTCTTACATCTGTAAAAATGATAAAAGAAAGAAAAATAAAAGATTGTTTATTCAGTAAGGCCACTCGGGAACTTTTAGACGTCAAAATCTACCAATATTTCTAAAGAGGAGACCACTGCTGAGAAGAGACACCGCAATAAACGCAATGTATGGAATAACATAGCAAATGCGTCACTCTTATGTTAATCTTAAGAAAAATACGACTTGTAATTCTTCAGTCACCATCACTCACCAGGTCCAAATGCTCATGTCCCACTGCCACCAGTACAGCGGAGGCTCCCATCTGCACCGCTGGATCAGGGTCGCCACTTTCTGTCATCGCGAGGAGCATGCAGCTTGTCAGCTCTGATGCTGTGGTTGAATCCAGACGCTTCACTTGGTTTACACATGTCTGTTCAAGGACCCTGTAGCAAAATGTATTGTTAGGGTGGATCAACTTTTTGTTGTTGTTATTCTGTCCCGTAAGCCAGGAGACAACAGTGATAGAGTTTCTTAGAAAAAATGTTATAATATATACTTCCAGCACACTCAGGAGAAAGGCCATAAAAGAATGGGTGTGTAATTGCCAATAAAACAGTTTTTTAGTGGACTTATATCCTTTGAAATCACAGTTTTAAAGAGTGACCCAGGAGACGTCACCATGGCAACGAGCTACAAAGAAAAGTTGATTGACCCATTAAATGTAGCAAAAACAAAAGAAATTAGGGATGAGTCGGTATAGGAGTAGTTCCAATATTTGTAGGTTGTGTTTGACAGCTTGTACAGAGAGAGCATTGCTTCTTATTGACGTAATCAATATTATCAGAGTATGACTGCATGTATGGTTAATTTATTTCAATAAAATAACACTTAGCAACTGCTACTCATTTAAATAAAGCGATAAAAACAATTAGACTTCCTGATATCCCTTATTGTTTTCATCATCAAATGAAAAGAAAAAGAAAGAAAGAATAACATTTATTCAACTCCGCATAATGAAAAGATTTTGTAATGGGAAGTTATGGGAAGATATTATCTTGCATGTACTATTGATTCAAACTTCCCATTACAAAATCTTTTCATTATGCGGAGTTGAATAAATGTTATTCTTTCTTTCTTTTTCTTTTCATTTGATGATGAAAACAATAAGGGATATCAGGAAGTCTAATTGTTTTTATCACTTTATTTAAATGAGTAGCAGTTGCTAAGTGTTATTATCTTGAAGATAATCTATTTAAAAGGTTTTATTTAAGAAAGGCATATATTTACTAATATTGGTGTGTCAATAGCATCAATAAAAAGCAATGTTCTCTCCCTACACGCAGTCAAACACAGCTTCCAACCAACCCCTACTTATGGGTACAGACTGATTTTACACTCCAAGTTTAAGTAACTCCAACTTACGCAACATATGTTACAAAAATAACCTCGCGCTATGTAAAATACTGAGAGACACTAGTAATTAAAAATGAAATGTATATTTTTCCTTTTTTCATGTTTAGAAAATTTTATCAGGGTTCGAAAAAATCTGATACTTTGATATTTGATATATATCGGATAAATATCAATGCATAATATTTTTATTATAAATGTCAAAGTACCCAACATTTTGAAATCTGATAAATATTGTGCATAATTGAAATGAAACATGAATTTAAATTTGTAAGTACCTACTACATATTTATCAATTCCGTAGTGATAAAGTTTGAAATTGAATATAAAGCTAATAGAATACGAACAAAACAAGGTGTTTCCCCGAAAATTGAGTTCAGTAACTGAAATTGAAGTGCAACATTTTACTCAAGTTTTGCCTGTGTAACTATAGAAAAAAACCTTTTTTAAAATAAGTAACCATTGATATCAATGGATATATATTGGCGAACCCTGAATTTTATGTACGCATTTGCTTCACTACATAATTATAATCATAGTACCAGTAGTCACCAACCACACAACTAGGATTCTATGTGCCTTATCTTATGTTGTTATTTGTTGGAAAAAGTAGATCACTATACATTAACAATAATATTGATTTAGTGGCTCATCAAAAGTATTACACAACCATAAGAAAAATATCTTACAATTATTGTCTAACTTTACACAATAGCATCGTCAAACAGATAAAGCACTTCAAAACAAACTAACTAAGGCACTTACTTTACAATATTACCCAACTGCGGGCCGCTCACTTTGGTATTCTTATAAAAGTCGCAAAATATGTTAATCACTTCGTTTGGGTAAGAATTTGCTATCTTCGTTAGTGACTTAATAACAACATTATTGACTGAGTTTTCTTTATCTCCTATAGCATTTATTAACACCGTCACTGTCTCTGAAAACAGGAAAAACATTTTTGAGAAGCCGTACTAATGTTCAGCGAGATAATCACGTAATTTTGATAAATATAAACCTTTTAGAGACTCCGCTTTAGACAATGACATTTTCACATCTAAAGTTGCTTTCCTTATGCGATAAGAGTGTAAAATATTGCAGTTTCAAGAGTTTAATATTTCGTTCCGTACGCAATAATTCACAACAAAAGTGACATGATAAGTCGAAACCATATGTGACAGTGACACTGACACTGACACTTAACTTATGACAGTTTGTGTTGCCATGGAAGACATTCAAAATCTACTACTAGATACTAAACAAAATCATAGAAAGAAATCGTAAAGGGACATGGCAAGTTATTGATTTTACCCTATAGATAAATGCTCCATAGCTTTCAATTGACAACATTTTAAAAAAAAAGCATTTTTTTTTTTCGCGTTTATAATAGCTCGTTAAAAATTAGACTACCCGTATTTCTTGGTTTTTCTTTATTTAACTTAAATTCGTCGTTAATAATTTATTAAAGAAATAGTCATTAAAAAGACCGTATATACAAAGTTAGGAATACTGATGTCGTGATCTGAGCCTAATATAAAATAAAAATAAAGTAACTTTAAACATAAACAGAACTGACTGTCATGTCATGTCACTCACTTGTCAATCATTCGCTGCCGTTCGTTCACAAATTTGTTATTTTGCGTAATTTAATTAATTACGTAATTTGTAGACGCCTTTAAAATAAATAAACTATTTTGCGTAGAATCGAAAGCGTGTCGTTAGAATCAAGTAATCGTCAGACAACATGACAGTTGTATATTTTTTTGTATACCTTTGGTAATAAATGGACTAAGGGCACTATAAGTGTATTCCTAACATTCACAATCCAACATTTTTTACTGTTTTTCCTAAATATAAAAAAAAACTACCGCATTAAAAAATCCAAAGATATTTTTACTGTAATCAGCAGTGTAAAATCTAGAAACGGTATTTTATTTTACTACCTTAGCACAAAATGAATTGTTGTCAATTAAAAGGCGATGTTTTTTCATATGTATTTATGTAAAAAAACGTCGCTTTATTGTTCAAAATACTGTATTTTCCATTGCATAACCTGCTCAAGTTACACTATACATGGTAAATTTTGATCGGTGATGATCAGGGAAGTTTTTTAATTAGTAATTGATTGTAATTACGTTAAACAATATAGATCACCTTAAACAAACGTTATTTTAATATATCTTCTTATTTAATTAAATTTAAGTACTAACTTACTTTGTTATATTTAGGTTATTTTGTATTTAGTTTTAAGATTGCTATACCCTAATAGGGTCCATGTTTAGCACTATACTACTCTTTAAGAACTTTGTAAATACCATGGATGCAATAAAGTGAATATGAATATGAATATGAATAATTTAAAATTAAACTTTGAATTAAAATGTTTTTTGATCCAAACGTCTGGCTTTTAATCTACCCTTTTTGAATTGATTTTTTCACATTTCACTCGATCTACGACAGCTTAAATCACGTGTATTTGTTATGTTCTTAGATATTTTTGGCCTTCATATTGATTAATTTATTGTTAAGTAGAATCATTTGAAAAAAAATGTACGGGTTAAGGTAGTCACTTACATACACACGCAGAATATTTCTTTTTTAACTTCTAACAACTGTCACAAAACTCAAGGTGTTCATACTTACAAGTCTAGGTCTAGCGCTTAACTGAGTCAGTAGGTCCCTGTGGAAGTGGAGCGGTACGGGAGGTCTGTGTTTACGTTACCTCAAATGTTGTGAGAATTCAGTCGTCAACACGAGTAATTTGGTATGGCCGCTTTGAACAAAATGCGCACGATATTTACAACGGGAGAGGAGTTTTCCGACAAGGCTCAAATTAAAAAGTTTGTTAAACCTAAAGTATACGAATATTTAAAGGCAATAAAATCAGATTCCAATTAAACTGAGCATTTAGATGACATTAATGTTTATAAAACCGATGCCAACGTTACCGGATTGTCAGAAAGCGTATGATAAATCATAAAGGCAAAGTTCAAAATTTAATTTTAAAACGTTTATAAAATCATATGGTACCTAACTCATTTTGTCAGTTTATATTGTCATACGCAATTATACCAATTTATTTTTATACACACTTGTAAATATCGTAAGAGATATTTCGTTACTATTTATAACATGTGTAGTGAACCAGTTCTCCACTACCGCAGGATACCTACTTAGTAATGCACCATAACTGTAGTACACTTGATCCACTATAGAAAATATTTTCATCTTTCATCAGTTTAAGCAGTACCGAAAGAATGGACAAAAAATAATAACTACCCAAATAGAAAGTAACATAGTATCTTAAAAGAAAGTAATAACGTGTAACGAAAATCTTTGAAGATACTATGTTACTTAAGAAGACTTATTATTTTTTGTCCATTCTTTAGATTGGCATCATAACCTATATAACCTATGTGCAATATAACCTATAATGCACAAAAAAAGCAAAAAATTAAAAATAAAGTGTACCACTAAGAAAACAGTGTGACGTGTGACAAAACCAATTTGTATCTGCAACTTGAGTTTATTTGATACACGAACCTCCGGGGGGGGTAAAACATAATTGGCACATATCTAAGCATTTCAGATTCAGTATAATTGAGCAATATCATACCTATCATTCGTCACATCAATGATGGAAATTAACTCAAATCCGACGAATTCTACCATATTAGTAGTTCTTCGATAACTCAGTTATCTATGATTTTATAATGTTGCTACAAATGGACACTCCTCTCCTAAAATTATCATAAAATGATCATAATGTCGAACAAATAAGTATTAATTTAAAAGACAATAGCTCAGGCATTTATTTCAGTAAATAAATAAAATAAATAGCCATTATGATAATAAATTGTCATTTTCGCAGTTTCCTTAGTTTAATTAATTTTTAATAATTAGCCCTGTCTATCCTTAACGCACGTCCTTTTCACACAGGTTATTTTCTATATAGGTCTATCCTGTTGTCATGAGTTATACAGACACATGTTGCCAGGCATTGACAAATAAGGCATATTCATATTAACAAAATGTACGTTACGGGAAAAACATAACTAAAATTAATTAAATTTATTTAATTTTGTTTCACACAAGAACTTAAAAAAAAATAGAGACACTAATAATAGCATTGCCCATTCGTTTCGTTTTAGAAAAGTCTGACTTGACTTTTACCGACTGTAGTGATTAGTATATACACAGACTGGTCACATACATTTCGTTTTATAATTTGTTGATATTACGTTTACAAACCAACTAAAATTTACGTTTTATTTACACCCTCCCTTAAAAAAGTGTGCCTCAAATTTATTACTTGTTAATAATACGATTTTTTATATGCGTTAAATTTTGCTTGGGATAAAAGTTATCTCCTTCCCTGCTTGCTTTATAAGCCGTCAAGGGTAGTATGATTCCTGTGTTTGCAACGGAACGCGTGCTATATTTATTTAGTACTGTAGAAATTTCAGTCAGTACTTACTTAGTCGCCAGGAAGCCAGAGCGTCGCTCAGATGGAACAGATTTTTCACGATTTTTGTACCCGGAAACCATTTTTTTTTCATCATCTTTACAGCCTTTTACGAGAAACCACTACAAGCTCACTTCAAGACACATTGTACTGTAGAATAAATGAAATAAGGCCGTTTGTTTTATTTGTGTTTTCTGAACGGTGTATCGCTTCACAAAAACACATGATGGCGTTTTTTCTAATAATAATATATTGAAGATGGCATATAGGTATACTGTTATTAACTGTTAAAGTTTAGACATAAATAAACTCGAAGATTTCATACTTGTGATCGAAAGAATCATTCAGTGACCCAAACTTAATCAAAAAAATTACAAACTACAAATAAGTTTTGTTTGTTAAAAACCGCCCGCTTACAGTAATTCTTACCGTAACATGACTTGAAATGTATCAGGACGAGTTGAAGTTTAGAAAACGGTGAATAACACAATAAGAATATTTTTACCAAATAAATAATTCATACGCTAGAAATAAAAAAAACATTCAGTTTTAATTATTATGTGTAATTTCTTTACTTAATTCTTGAAACCATAAATTAATGCCTCTATGAGACGATTAGTCCTATAGGCAGAATACCCTTGTCAAACGTGTCAATCTGCGTTGATAGATAGATAGTCTATGACAATCGGAACGACGACCGCTAGGAGAGCGACTACTCGCGTTACCACAAATCGCGGACGTGTGATTTCATCGACGGCGAGTTTATTCCCCGCAAAAATCGAATACGAACAACCCGCACCTATCAGTCGCACTCAACAAAAATAACTAATTAAAAAATACGATCTCCCGACTTTCACCCGCACACGGACTATTCGATTAGCAATTGTGTTCCAAAATTAGCCAGTATCAGTGAAATTGATCATTTTACAATGTATCCGTGCGTATGGTCAGTTATTGACACCGAGATTGCCGAGTGATGTTCTGTGTGGTTCGTTTGAGTGACAAAGCAGCAGCGTCGGCTCCCGTCGTTCTCGGCTATTATCCTATTCGGTATCACGTCCGTCCGGGAGCTCGCCTGTAGCTCGGTTAGTCGACGCGGGACTCCAAAGCAGTAACTACGGAGCCGCTAGTACTGCACCGCATCATTTACCGCCAGGATTACGGTGAGTAACGAATTTTAGAAACGCCTTTCACAAGTAAAAGTGCGATCGGCGCGACTGACATTGAAGTAGCGATCAGGCTGATCTTAAAATAGCAATATCAAGCGCTGGCAGCGGCTGAGATCAGCTGATCCAAACAAGCTTTAATTATAATCAATTAGGTAACTGATTCCACCGACTTTTGAGCCACTTATCTGGATGTAATCGTTTTATTAAATTCGCGCGTGATAACTCAGTCTGTGGGTCGGTGTGGAGGACTGAGGTTGTTCTGATTGGTTCCAGATTTGAAGATGGTGCAGCAGGATTTGACCTAGGCCTGTTGGGTGGGAATGGCTCGGATGGGCTCGCGCGTGTGAGTCCCGGGACGCCAGGACTGGTGTAGTGTTGTGCAGTGTTGTGCGGTGGACGGGATGCCCTCAGCAATGTTGTCAGCAGTGCTTGAAGAGGAGGCCGACCTTTATGAGGCGTTTCCCCCTCATGTTGATCCCACCGGTATCACCATTCTGACTGACAGCCCACCAGGTAAATATTGAATATTCATTTGTGTGATAGTTTTATCATCGTTTTAATCAGTAAAGATGACAAGGCTGCTTTGATTATCTTTAATGATGTTGGTGTATTATTTTTCTGCGATCAAATTATCTTCTCTTAAAAGGAACGGTGGTGTTGTTATATCATTTTATCCAATTTGCTATTCTAAATGTTTGTATTGTAACAGTGATTTTTGAAAAATCAAACAACACAAACATAAAATATGGTTTAAAAAAAAACGAATTTGTTTAAAAGGTTTTAATTCTATTTCAAAAATTATAACACTTCATATGTTCTATGGAACTTTAGGATTAATATTCTAATAATAACAACAGATTTTAAACTCTGATGAGTCAACATTTTTCCTGTGCGTTAAATGAAAGGGCATTTCAATCGCTAGAGCTTGGGGCATTTTTTAATTTGATGCCATGCACCGTTGACTGTAATAAAACTTTCTTTACAATTATTTTATAATTATAACAGTCTATGGTATTAACATAATAAACTTTAAATGTGCCATTTTATAATAGTTATTTAAATAGGCAACATTTATTAGTCTCATTTATCCTTAATATTTCCATTGGTAATAAATTCTAGCTAACACAATGCCATATTTTCTTTACAGACCAGATTAAAGATGAGGTGTAAAGTTACATTTTCTGATTAGAATACATTAGCGTCTTGCATTTGACATTTAAATTTAAATGCAGCAAGATTATAACAGGCCCTGTATTACAATGCAAAAAAAAATACAAAATTTGTTATAAAGAAAAAGTTTTCATGGGTCCTAAATTACACTTTCCTTTGTTTATTAATTCAGTATTCATAATATTGGTTCAAATCTCTACCTAGTAACAAAATTAGGTCAATTTATTAAGTTATTTGATTAAACAAATAATCTTCATGTTATCTGACTGCTTCTTAGCATGTAGTATTTGTTATCGGATGATTGCGCGTCGCTGATAAGAGTGATTGAAAAATAATCACATTTAAATGTTATCAATAGTTGTCGCGATTTGTCGATTGTAAGTAAATTTTCTTTAGATGAAGATAAATCTAGTTTTATGTCCTTATTGTCAGGTAGATTGCAGGATATAATAGAAATGTTAATGCTGATAAGAAAACAATGCGTTGTTGTAAATAACGGAACAGCAAAGAATGATAAAATCTTACTCTATAGTTTAAATTTAAACAAATGAAAAAGAACGCCTGACGTCATTACAGGCACGCATTTTTATCCTTTACGGCTGATGTACATTCAAGGAAAATTATTCCTTGACCACTTTGGACTATGTCAAAGTGACGTAATCAATCAAAATGTAAGAGTCTTCTTATGATTTTATTTACAGTGTCGCTTTGACATAGTCCAAAGTGGTCTAGGAATCTATTTCCTTGACTGTAAATTGGTCCAGCAAAACTTCTACTGCCTCGCTTTTGCAGGACCAATGTAAATATGAGATTAAAAAAAAAACTGCCCGCAAACGATTACAGGAAAATTCCTCGGCCGATTGTGTTTCGTCTCCACAAACGTTTTAGCTGTAAAGGATAAGGAAAGACACAATCTTCCGATGTAAAGTTTCGAGTGACTAGCTCTTTTACCCGCGACTCGTCTGTCGCCCGGTAAGCCCCCTTTAACCAGTGACTAACGAAAGATAGACTCACTGAGTGACTAGCGGGAAAATTATTAAACAGGGTTCGAAAAAATCCGATATGTGATATTTGATTTACACCGTTTTTTTTGATTTACGATAACTTCGGCATATTACTAGGTACATCGTTAGAAACTAAGTGGTAGATTAGATTTTTAAATATTGCAAAAAAAAATTATTTTTTCTCTTTTGAACAAAGTAATTAAATGTTGTATCTTTGGTCATTCTAAAAGGGCCTTTAGAGTTAACTCATAGTCAGTGTCAAATACGTCAATGTTGGCGTGACATACACAGACTGGTAAGAGCCTTTTAGACCAGTTCAACGTGATTAACTGATTAAAATTAAAAATTAAATATCTTTAAAACCGTTACAGTTATCATTTGTCTGCCTTCGGGAAATTATTTGACCTAAAGAACGTTCCCTTAAAGTTATCGTAAATAAAAAAAAACACGGTGTATATCGGATAATTAAATAATTTTTAATGCATATTTTTTTTATTACCTACTATAAAGATCGAAATATCCTAGTAATGAAACACGAATTTAAATTTGTAAATACCTACTACCTATTAATTTATGAATCTTATAAAGGAAAGATAAGGTTTGAAATTGAATATAAAGTTAATACATAGTTATAATTATTTATTAATTAAAAATAAAATAAATAAATATCAGGGGACAGTATTAGTTATTAATATATAGTTAGGTAGAACACTAACGAAACTACTTAGGTGATTCTCCGAAACTTGAGTGCGGTGACAGAAATTGAAGTGAACAATTTTACTCTAGCGTTGCCTGTGTGACTATCTGATAGAAAAAAAACTGTTTAAAAAAAACCCATTAATGTATATCCACGCAATATATCCGCCGATATATATCATGATCAAATAATCGGATATTTATAATAAATATCGAATTTTCGCGTTAGCATTTGTGCCCTTTTCCATTTTTGGAAGATAGGTCAGAATATGCCTAATGCAACACGAAACTAATCGTTTCAATAAGGCAATGGCACTGCGAATCCTGAACTGTAGGAAGTTGATACTGAAGCTCTTTCGAAAGAAGTAGCATGAAAATTTTCGTTGCAAATGGTGCTTCACGAGCATGCAGTCGAATTCACAGGGTGCGTCACGTTTTTTGAACTGTTTTCTTTGTGGATAAGAAAGCCCGGCCCCCGATGTTAAAATATTTTGAAAATGCAGAGAAGACAGAGAAAGATAGGTAAACTAAATATTTTTTATGGCATTTTCTATTTCTACTAGGAAGGCTAGAATAGAATCCAACAAGAAATTTATCGTGAAAAGGTATTGCTAATCCCGTACCGTTTAAAGCTAAATACCTACCTACTGAGGCCCTAATCCTTCGAAAGAAAATTATTCTTACTTAGGTTGGTAAAATCGAGATTCATAATGGTAATGGTTACAGTTGGTTGATACTACAGTATTTTCTAGTGGTAACCATCACATTACGGACAGGCAGGCAAGCAGCGATTGATGAAAAGTTGGATAATGTTATCAATCTGCTGAACAGCGCCCTCATTTTGTCTACGTTCTTTGCCAAGCTAATCAAATAGTTTGCCAAGAAAGTGGAGATGCAATGACGATGGCCGAGCTCTTCGACCGTTCTCTCGAAAGTCAATCTGCACCCTTCCTCACCCTTTCCTAATTCTTGCTCAATCGCCACTCCGCGTTGATAGATCCGTCCGATGAAAGCCCGATTAAATACGATAATTACATGTAGACTCTATTGATGGTTCCATTTATTCAGACCGTGGAAACATTGGTTAAGGTATTTTTCACATAAACAATCTAACAAATTGTTGCTATCTCTGTTCTTAACCAACTTGAAAGAACTTCCCAGAATCTTGATGACTGATCGGACTTTATTTTCCTACCTTTTAACTTTTCTGTGTAACATTTGTCTCAATAACGGCAGAACAAGTTATTTATTCAGATGTTATGTTATGTTATATTATTTACCTCACATTAAAGTAATTACATAGGTGTGTTGTGAAGCAATTATCGTTTAAGTCAAATTATCCCCGCAATTTCTCACATCGATTGACCTTGTAGATGTTATTGCGTGATGTTGTCGAGGTTTGGGTCTATCGATGCTGTTTTTATGACTGTGTTACCTAGTTTCGTCGCGGAAAGCGCAGAATATTTAAAACAACTTTACATCAGACTTTAATCATTATAAAAAATCCTAGCAGAAAATATCAGACGCAAACTAAAAGGTATTCTTAACAAGCTGAGCTGCACAAATTTTAGATCATCTTGCTGGTTGGCAGAATTTTCACAGATCGGTGCTTGGTTCTGATTTGTTGTCACATTCTTGCTGTCAGAATTTCTAACTATGTGCGATTTGGGTTTGAAACAACTATAAGTGGGCGGCCGAATTTATAGTGACAAATCTATCGTAGAGTTTCGCTTTCGGAATTTCGGTATTATTGAAACACACCCCCATAGATGCAATCTGCAATGGAAGAGCTATTCTTAAGATAAGTAAAGTAAGGTGACGCAAGTGCGTTTACGGGGCAAGTGCGTCAAACCGACAATAGGTATCTCCTAAAATATATATAGTTTGTCGCATTTACCCATTTGACGCACTTGCCCCATCTGACATTAATACTCCTGTGGTGATGATCCGTCAGATCATCGTATTAGAACACAGAATAACAGTTTCTGTTAAGGTTGTTACGATTGACGCAGTTTTCTTCGAACTGCAACTTGACCGACAGTCCGACGCCTCGCGGCCCAATCCACCATACACTTGCGAATAGCCGGCAGGGAATATTCATCACTCGTCAGTCCGTAGCTGTCGCTACAGAGTAGATTTTATTTGGCTGGTCGATTTCGATTTCGTCTGAAAAAGTGTAATAGTGTGGAGATTGTGGAATATTGCAGGCAAGCATGAATCATTTGATTTTTGGGCTTTCAACATTTTGGACGGCAGGCCGCCAGATCAGACTTGGGACTGCAGGTAAAGAGTTTGGGGGGGTGTCCCCTTGTTTTACCGACACTCATTTGATCAAATGTTTCATTTTATGTTACAGCTAATTTCTGCTGAAACGTTATTGCTATATTAAGCATGGGTTACGTAGGTGAGGTTAGGTTAGAACTGTGACCACCAAAAAATTATAACTCCTGCACGTGTAAATGCTTGTCGATGAAATGAAAGTTCAGCAAAGTAAAAAAATCTATGAAAATGGTGTCGGTTATTAAACAGTGGGTAAACCAGTCCGGGGGACTCAGTAGAAACTTAGTTCTCAAGCTTTCCTCATACACGAACGACACTTTTCACACTGTTTGGTATAGCCATAATCACTTGTAACACTTTGACAATAGGCACATACATTCGTGAAAATCGTTGTCACAATAAAGGAGTCCTAACAGAAATGTCCTTTTTGCGAGGCATCGTTAATTTATGAAACATGCGGCATTGTTTGCTTAGGCTTGTTTGTTGTGGAAATTTACTCGGCCCATTGTTTTGTGTCGAGAGAACTTAATAAATACTTTATTCTGATAAAGCTGAGGATTCCGTATGACTTAACCAACTTGCCTAATATGAGAAGCTTAGTGGTTCTTCTTTTATGTTATATTCTGTGTTACTCCTGAAGAGTTTCACCAAGGAGTCAGTACTCTGGAAACAGCTTTCAGTGATGATATTTCAAAATTTACTATAATTTTTCAAACAAACATTTTATTAATAGTGTTGGTGCAACTGCCAACTCCCAACTTAATTTACTGCAGTCCAATTAGCTTAGTTTTCTGGGAAATAAATGAGCCGGGTATAAATATACTCGTAAATTCACAATGCCTAGCCTAGCAACTTGCCTGTGATTGCTCATTGCTCTGCTGAGATGGAAGGTACTGGTTTTAATTATTATTAATTGCTATTACGTGAACTGATCGTTCGTTTCTCCTTGGGCTGTGAAAATAGTTCTTCTTTAATTATTACGGTAATCACTTGAAAAAATAAGCGCTTAGGAGAAAAGAGAGGAATTCGAATGAAATAAATAAATTATAAAATTGAAAGTCGTAACCGCCAAGTATGATACAGACTATTATAAAATAATTGCTTTGAGTAAAGGTGGTTATCCAATAAACTTGTTTACATGCCTGTTATTTGGTTACTTAAGTGATACATAATAACGCACTGTAAACCGTTTTAGTACCTACCTACCTACCTACCTAATTACCGTTAGTTTGATTCTTACGGCGTTACTTATAAACGTGGCATAACCGTGGGGTACCTAAACCAAGCTTTGTCCTTGTCTGTCATTGTGACATTTGAATTTGACAGATAGGACAAAGCATGGTTCTAGCTACTCCACTGTTAAGGTTTAGATTTCATCTTTCCATCATTATTCTTTATTAGCACTAATATTTTCAGTACTAAGACTGGCAATATTTATATTGTGTAATTTTTTGCTGGAAATCAGACACGGTACCTACGAAAGTGTAAAATGTGTGCTCTCGCCATTGATTTACATAGATAAGTAGGTTTTTTTTTTGTATATCTACCAGGTTTTTCCATAACAGCGAGTCATTCATTGAAACAAGCGTAAATTAATCTAGCTTGTGCCTTTTTGTAATTTACTGTTACTAATCTTGTCATTTTGAGCTTGAATATTTTCGTTCTTAGGCATCCATTTTGATTTGGGCCGCCATTTTGATTCTGTTATTTGTTTTGACACTTGTGCCAACTTTTTAGCTATCAAAAATGATTGACTGCCATTGTCATTTTGGTTTTATTGAACTATTTCTGTCTAAAAAGAAGTCGATTCCGGATAATAGACCATTAATACGTTGACCGCCAATGAAGAAGCGGCTTATTGATAAAAAATGTGGTTACATTCTTAAGTCCACAGTGTACACACCCTTATATCAACACGCTGTTGACTGACTGGAACATGCCCTTGAAAACAAACAATCATGGCTGCCAAATACATAATTTTAACATGATTTGCTTTAATGTTTTGACACAACTTGATTTTCATTAGTCGAGTCGCCTTGACGCAAGTCACACGACTACAACAGCGGAAGAATTGGTCTACGAATTGAGAATATGCATGGACTTTTTAAAGAGCATTTTTCAACAAAATATGAAAATACTGTAGTATAGATCACCAATAGTGTAATTAAAATTAAAATTGGCCAAGAAATATGGATAATACAAGCATTTCAAACTGCTAATTAGACAGAGAAGTCCGATATGCACTGTGACGTCATATAACGGGTCGACCATATAATTATGTTTTTCTAGAAACAGATAGGAACAAATCTTTGCTGGCTTATATCTTGGTTACATTCATAGCTATTGAAAAAATGATTTTTCTCAGCTGTTTTGCTACATGATTTAGCTTTTATAGAAGCTGTAAAAAGTTGTGAATATTCCCTACCGTGGAATGTTAGAGATGTTGGCATTTCCGTTTCCGATTTTGTTGTTATATTTTAACGGTATGCCTCGCCGCGTTTGCTCGCTCTTGCTTCACCCGAAGAACGGGCGTTGTTGGCAACTGTAATTTGCATGCTATTTCAAGTTGAAATGAATTTCGAACTAGTTTGGCTTCGTTAACTAGTTATAATTCTATATCGGTTGGGTATTTTCACGAATAATGGTAGATTAGGTAACACTAAACGGATGAGTTACGACAGCGTTTTTAAATAATAAAGGTTGCAAACCTGTTCAACATGTCCGTCTTGTTTATTAAAATCAAATCAAATCATTTATTGCAGACACAGTCCATAGTGTTAGTTAGAAAATACTTAGCCTATAGTTATAACCTACGATCTAAAATATTTGTGTGCTCAGTGATCGGATTTCACGGTGCAACACTGCGGGATATAGAGTAGAAATCTTAATATGGATATGACTAAAATCCCGGGATCTGGTTCGAAAAGAAAATGCGATTGTTGGAATATTTATAAATAGGCTTTAGGATAGGATTTTATACGTGTAAAGAAATCGATTAAACATATAAAATATTGAGAAAATAATTGTACATTTACCCCGTGTGGTTGCCGGGTTAGAATAGTGCCACTCCATGTCTTCCCGTGGATGTCGTAAGAGGCGACTAAGGGAACAAAGGCTTGTAGTACTATTAGGCGATGGGCGTGCAACCTGTCACTAATACGCTGGTAAACATCTTAGCCTATTTGTGCAAATTGTGGTTACTGAATTGTCAACAACTTTTTGAAGTTGTAATTCTGTAGCTCTGCCTACCCCACTCTGGGATTACAGGCGTGAAGGTATGTATGTATGTATGTAATAAAATATAATATATGTGTGTAGCGTGGTGAACTGATAATGCGTACCGTATTATATATTTTAAACAGAGATTGGCAGATCAATTTTAAACAGAGTATAATAAAACTAACTTTTTTATTATTTTACATACCTAAATTACTTTTGTCATAATATTTATTTTACAAGTTTAAATTGTATTGAAATTTATTTGAATTAATAAAATCAGAATAATATTTAACAACATAAGTCCCGGAACCCCGGGGCATATCCATATTAGCATAATGTTTGAGGTCATTCACCCCGTGTTGCACCGGGATATCCGATCATTGATTATAGCGCAGGCAGTGCCCCAAACCAGTTGTACCAGTTGTCGTTGTTGTAGTTGTTGTAGTTGTACAGTTGAAATTGTAGTTGTTGTTGTATTGCTCGCGTCTTCCAACAAAAGATTTTTTTTCCATTTTTGTTGTTTGTGATTTACTGACACATTAATGACAAAAATATCAATAGCTTGACAGCAATTGCTTATTACCCTTCACAAAATGTTGATATCCATAATATCCAAGATACTGGAACGTTAATCGTTGGTTGTCTTTATCATTAGTTCCAAATTATTCAGGGCTATACATGCGACGTTAGTATTTGATTGCCTACCGTAGATTGCGCATGGCTTGTTGTGTTCCGGTGTGGGGATAAGACAATCAGTGAAATTACTAGCATAGGGGAATTCCATCTTGGTTCTCAGGGTTGGCAAAGCATTAACAGTCTTACGATTGCAGTTTTTAGATTGTAATCTTGAGAATGTAAATGTCTTTGGGGGAGATCTGATAAGATCCCACTTAAAATCAGATAGCCTGTGTGTGCCCTCCTCCGTCTTTTCTATGTCATAAAAAACCTGACTTCCACCTAAAGAACCATTTCGCTTAATGAAAAATCTTGATCCGTTCATATTTGCCTGATTAAATTATGCATTTTTTTTAAAACAACCATCGCCAAACCGATTCGAGGAATGGTTAGAGTTAAGCTGAAACCGTTAAATATTCTTTCATAGTCATTCTCATGCTTCCGTTCATTCGGCAACGGATCATCTACAATTTAACCAAGTGGATCCCCAATTGGATATAACCCCTGTCCGTGTTATTAGGTACATCCTGTGGCGTATCTATAGGTATGTATAATAAAAATGAATCAAAACTCGAGAACGGCTGAACCGATTTGGCTGATTTCTTTTTTGTTGTGTTCGTCATTGTCAGGACAAGGTTTGTATGAAAGAAAATAATTGAAAAATCCACAGGGGAAGTCAGAAATTTGCAGTGGGGCGAAGCCGCTGGCGGGCCTCTAGTAGATTATAACGATTACATATCACAAGGTCGAATTTTAGCAACCAACTGTTTCGTTTGTCAAAATTTTCATTAGTTTTTTATTGAAATCGTTTAATTTTCCTGGTTTGTTAATAGAACAAACCTTACCTTCTGTGGGTTCTCTTTAAACATTTTGAAAAGTTGATTTTCTGACTTAATGTAACAGTTGTATAATGTATAAAGGCTTGTAGTACTGTTAGGCGATTGGCTTGCTACCTGTCACTAATATACACTGTTAAACATCTTAGCCTAATTGTGCAAATTGTGGTTACAGAGTTATCAACAAGTTTTTAGAGTTGTTGGTAATTCTGTAGCTCTGCCTACCCCACTCTGGGAATGAAGGCGTGAAGGTATGTATGTATGTATGTATGTAACAGTTGGAAAAGGAAGGCGGAGTATAACGTGTCATCAATAACCACCAGAGGTCTAGAAGTTCTAGAACACGTTTAAACTAGGTCTTTCTTTACAACGCTGAGATGTTTCCTCGAATCGCCACACCGAGCGCATTGTTTTTGAAACATGCCTCCGTGTTGTGCCTGCGCTGTCCAAACAGTACTGCAACAATAGCCTGTGTTAAAATTTCCAATGAGAAACCATATTAGCTTGTATGTTTACATGGAAGCAGGGATTTTTAAAGTGCGAAAGATCAGATTGGCTGCGTTCTTAGAAAAGGGCTTGTTTGTTGCTATCCTTTTTTTATTCATTTTTACACTTATTATGTAACGTATTAAATGCCAGAAACACATATATGCGTTTTTCTGACTTTCTCCCAGCGTCTTGAACGCTTTTATGAAGAATGCGAGATTTGTTTCGTTGTTAAATAGATGAAACCTTCGAGATAATATCGACCCCTACTTTCAGAAATCAGAGAGAGAGAGAAACGACCCAACTGGTTTCATCTCACCTGGCTAAGAACCATCCTGATTAAACCTTCTTTCTTTAAAAGAAGATCGTATCGGAATCGATCTGTTTGGAAACTACGAGGCCACAGACAAACATAAGATGCACTCATTAAACTTAAAACTACCCTATTTTAGCGTCGTGAGACTGGAGTGAATTTTATGCGGCAACTGAGGAAAGACCTCGGCAAATGACGTCAACGATTGTGTTATTTTGTTTTTTCTGTGTTTCGGCTTGGCAACAGAACTCTAGAGGTTTTATAATCACACACTATTAAAATAAGAAATGCGAAAGATTGTCAGTTAGCAGAACATGTTTGTTACTCATACGGTTGGACGATGTCAACGCATGATCAGTGATGTGCAAGTTGCGGAAAGTTTCCAAAAAGTTGGAAAAGTTGCAAGAAATTTCCGGAAACTTTCCCAAGAAATATAGGAAATTTAAATTTAAGAAACGGAAAGTTTCAATCCCCATACAAAATTGTGAGAAGTTTCCGAAATTTTCCTACATGAAATTTTCCGCAATTTTGGAAAGTTTCCTTTGGCACATCAGTACGCATGATGGGATGCAGTGGAATGCTCAAGCGGACGCAGCCAATCAGTTATTTGCTTTAAACATGATAGGTACAGTGATAGAGTTAAATTTGTGACCCACCTAAGGTTCAAAGTCAATCCGACATTCTACAGCAATAAGGTTGAGTTTCTTACAAAGACTTGGCATCTCTAATGACTTGTCGACTTCAAGCACATTTGAAATGGGTCCTAAATTTACGTTTGTGGTCGTACAACTTGTTACTTGTGGGAGGACCTTGTGCAGGGTCCGTCCGGGTTGGTACCACCATCTTATCCATTAACCTACCGCCAAGCAGCAGTGTTCGCATTGTTGTGTTCCGGTTTGGGGATAACACAGCCGGTGAAATGACTAGCATAGAGGCATTCCATCTCAGTCCTCAGGGTTGGCAACGCGTTTGCAGTCTTGTGAATGCGAATGTCTATGGGTCACAGTTTCCACTTAGGTACCATCAGGTGGCCTGTGTGCTCGATTGCCTTCCCATGCCATAAAAAAAAAAACAACAAAAAGATGTTACAGTTTATGGAAAGTCAACACGTTTAACCATAAATATAGGCACACAAATGTTAATGATCGTCTAATTTAAAACTGCACACCCCGACAATAATCGATCTATAAAAAAAACATCTACATATTCAGGCGTGATTTAATGTATGTATGTATGTATGTATTCCACATGTAGCGTTAACACATTGAAGGGGCGTTCAGTTGAATAGACAATAGAAAAAGACACGGACAACGTATTCAGACTATTAATGAGAAGGATCGAAATAAAGATGAATGGAAATTACTCCACCGGCAAGAGCTCAGAGAGAGAGAGACAGAGAGACAGAGAGACAGAGAGAGAGAGAGAGAGAGAGAGGGAACTTATATATCCACAAACTACTTCTAAACCACGCAACAGAATTTGATGCGATTTTCACCATCAGATAGATAATGTTTTACGGAAGGTTTTTATCTATAATAAATTCTAGTTAATGTACAGAAAACTCTAATAAAACGAAGCGAAGCGAGGGCGGGTCACTAGTAGGTATAGATATGATAATATAGTTCACAGTCTTGAGGTTTCCTGTTCAGGATTTGAGGTTCCTGCTTAGGATCCCCAGTAAAGCACTCTCTAGACCTTCGGCAGCTTCTACTATTGATTATAGTTTAACAATATAAATCATTCAAATGTATAAATAGTCGCAGACAGAAGCTAGTTTTCACATATAGGGATCTTGAAATTGCCCCAATGCCCGCGCGTAGAAGTTCATTTACTTGCATACACTTCCTTCGAGGGATTGAAAGTTCTCAAACTTTACCAATTTACTGCCACTTTATGAAGATCTAAGTGTGGTGGATGGAAAACTAGTTGAAACTAGTTTATCTCTCCAGATGAACTAGTTAAAACTTCTATTTCTGACGTTTCACGTTTCTTAACCATCAGATTAATGTCCGTGCCCTCAAGTAACCATCTATCATATGTTCGACACCAATTACGATCTGATATCCCACAAACAGGCCGATTATATTCGTAGGCATAGATTTTTACTTCGATCATTTTAACCCCTGACACAAAAGGAGGGGCGTATTTGTGTGTCCGTGTATCTATTTTTTTATGCTATGGAGAAGACTCCCTACTTTGAAAATCGAATTACAAAGTTACGTTAGCTCTATCCCTGTCACTCGTAATTCGATACTAAATCGAGGGAAACAGATGGTGCTAATGTAACATCGATCTTTGATTGTCAAAGTAGGACCGCACCTGGGGTATGTTTTATAAAGCTACAAGTACCAATTTTACAGGTCTAAACTGGCAGCACTGCTCAAATGGCTGGTCGTCATTGGCCGAGGTTGTGTCAAATAATTTATAAATTGTAATTTGTAGCTTTATAAAACAGTCACCTGATGGTAAGAGGGATCTTTTGACCCATAGACATCTGTGGTTCTGTCTGTCTGGAATATTGTAGTACCTAAACGGATGACTTGTTCGGACGCATTTTTTTTTAATTAGAGCTAGTTTAATCGGTATGGTTGTTAGCTAGGTCTATTAAGAGATATCAGATCCGAAAGAAGTTGACACCGTTGTATTGGGTTTTATCTATTTTCTAGTATAGTTAGATGGGTTCATAAAACTGATTATTTCCGCGTAGCAAACTTTCCAGTCGCATTTTTCCCCATTGAAATTTTTCTCTGATCACATTGTTTCCCAATTTGAATTTTTAGCAATCTCATATTTTCCATTTAGGATTTTTCCAACTCGCAAAATTTCATGTAATTACGTAAGTCGAAATAGATCGACATAGGTGTATAGGTTTGGGTTATGTTAGTTTTGCAGATAGCCCGAAGGGCGATAGCACCCAGAATTAGATCCGCTATCGCGGAGCTCCGTCGACGCAATGAAATGAAAACATGCAAGAAGGGAAAATCCTAAATGGGAAAAAAAACGAAGGGAAGAAATGCAATTGCAGAAAAAATCTAATGGGGAAAAGCCGAATGGAAAGTTTGCTACGCGGAATTAGTCAGTTAGGGTAACCGATCTATGTTCTCTTTATAGTTATGTTGAAGAAACAATAATCACTACATAGTATAAAACAAACTCGCTTGCGCTGTCTGTCCCTATGTATGCTTAAATCTTTAAAACTACGCAACGGATTTTGATGCGGTTTTTTTTAATAGATAGTGATTCTTAAGGAAGGTTTATATGTATAATACATTCCACGCGGGCGAAGCCGCGGGCGGGTCGCTAGTAAGGTATATAAAAGTAACTTTAACTGTCTAAGAAATTTCATTAACCACCGAATTGCATTCCAAATTCTAACTTATGTCTTATGTTAAACTTAATTTGGCTTGTGTAACATAAAACATAATATATACAAAGTTAGCCGTGAGTTCCAAAGGGAAACAGGAAAAACTTGGGAAATTCTCTTTGTGTACTAATAAACTACCTTGTTAGACGTTTAGGCGAATTTTTTCAACAATGGGAAACGGCGCCTTTTATCCAAACTTGGGTAAGTATACTAAACTAGCTTCATGGCTTCATGTTAGTGAAACTTTTTTTTCTTATAGTCATACTATACTGTACAGTATACTCGTAAATAACTTAGCATTATGCAAAAATATTACAAAGAAACAGCCCATTTAAAAATTATACTGGTAAAAAACGGGCGGTCTTACCGCTGATTAGCGATCTCATCCAGACAACATTAGAAGCGATATGATGACTCATAATTTTTTTTAGACTAGGTAGACATTGTATCTGGTTGTATAGATAGACAATTATAGGGATGTGTATAGATAGGGAATTGTAGGGAGTCCTTGCAAGACAAATCAAAATTTATCAATAAAGAAGGAAAGGGAAATTCTAGGAAAGCATTGCCATGGGTGAGATAAGGCATAAATACATTACATTGTTTCCGTGACATAATCACAGATAAACACTCCCTACCCAAGAATCTCCACTAAAATACCTTGTAAAGACTAGAGTTAAAAAAACTAGGCGAATTGCGCACCGAGAGTAGTGTCAATCGGACCGGATAACGGTTCTATATTGCATTTTCGCTACGTAAGTAACTCTAAAACTCCACACAGTTATGAACAATGGCTATTGCTATTCTACCGGTACGGAAAAAAGGCACATCTGCTATATCAGTTATATTGCAATTCCAACCTTATTATAACAATTGAGAGTGCAATATGCTTCCATGAATATTGCACTTGTGCCTTTTCTCCATAGCAGCCCTCTCTTCGCTTCGTTTAATGTGAGATTTCTGCAACCACCTTATAAAATTCGATTATAGTTATTTCCTCGAGAACTAATAAATTTTTCGGCATGAAAAGTAGCCTGTGTTAATCCAGGGTATAAGCTATCTCAACTCCAAATTCCATGCAGTTCCATCCAGTTCCATCCAGCCGTTGCAGCGTGAAGGAGTAACAAACTAACAAACATACACAAACTTTCGCATTAACAGTATTAGTGAGAGAACCTTCCTCTTAAATCAGTCTATCTATTGATGAAAACTGTATCAAAATCCATTCGCGTAGTTTGAAAGATCAAAGCGTACAAACAATCGCCAAGTTCGCTCACGCAGCTGAGTGACCAATGAAGATAAACAGAGAGAAACTGTCTCTGTCGTGCACATGGGATTCTTATGTAAAATCTATATTCATCTCTTTCTACATCTTCTCACTTCTGTCTTTAATGGGCTGTTAAGTGTGTGGCTGTTTAGGAACAAACAGCGGGAAGCGATTGAACTCAACAAAGGTTCTATTGAAGTAAACCTTTATCGCCACTAAGCGCTCTGATAACACTGCATTATCTCCTCTGAGATTTGAACTGATAACATGGATCTTATTAGCCGAGTTGATGAGAGTGTTTGTCTTCTCGCTGATAACGGAGGCTGGCCTACTTGGAGATAATACTATTTACCCACTAAGAGTAATCTATTATGAAGAAGCGCCACTGGTTCTGTGTCTCATGAGAAGATTATATTGAGGATGATTCATCTTTGATATCGTTGTCATTTACAGTTTTTTTTTGTCCATAATGTGTTTGCGTTTGACCTCAGTCTCACCGCTTACCCAGAATATGCCTATTCACTTTTGCCTTTAAAACACCAAGGTTATATGATTCCGGGAATACAGACACAGGGAGAGCGTTCCACTCCCTAGCAGTGCGAATAAGAAATGACGCAGCAAATCGCTGCGTGCGAACCATTGGGTATTCTACTACATGTGGATGGAAGTCGTCCCGGCGTCTAGAAGACCGATGTGAGAAAGTGGAGGGTGGGATGAGGTCATGCAGTTTTTGGGCACACTCCATAATACACCTTGTAAAATAGCTAGAGACAAACGACTTTACAGTGAGGTGAGATTGTGGTCAAAACTTATCCTTATTATGAAGGAACATCAGAGCATCTTCCGTGACCTTACCTGGGTCTCTATTTGATTAGGTAAAACCATATTGCCTCTTACTCGTTATCGTATTGCCAACCTCCTGTATCAATTAATCCGGGTAATACCAAACTGTTCTTGCCATTGGAAATCAAGAGGATAATTAATTATCAAATATTGTGGTAGAATTGCCGAAGCGTTACGCGTATTACCAGCAACTTAAATATAAATATAACATCGTTTTAAAAATCACGATAGTTGCATGGGAGCCCCCCTTAAATGTTTATTTTATTATTTTAGTATTTGTTGTTATAGCGGCAACAGAAATACATCATCTGTGAAAATTTCAACTGTCTAGCTATCACGGTTCGTGAGATACGGCCTGGCCCCTATTTCACCAAGTTACAATTGTCAATGACATATGTCTGCTGACAATACGACATATCTCGCTGACAATTGATCAAGCGACAGGTGACAACTTACAATTTCGTAAATTATTTTGTATAGAAATGCGACGTATGCGTATAAACATTACTAACATTTTGTTAAAATTGTCATAATCTTAATAAAATGACAATTATCTTGTGAAACAAGAATAATTTTTCCGACTCGACATATTTGTAGATTTGTCGGTAATTATTGACATGAGATCGAGGCTGTGTCAGCCCAGCGTTACAATTGTAATTTACCTCTCACCTCAAAGGCAAAAAAATATTATAACGTTTCACTTAATCGCATTTCACCCCAACTGTATAATTATTAAAAGTATCACTTTTTGTCTCTTTAAAATTGCCGCTAATAATTTAGTCACATTTGTCTTTTATATTAGTAACAAAGACAATATTCCAATATTAAAATGAGATGAATTTGAAATTAAAATGAGATGAGTTTGAATATCTCGCGGTCATTCATTCATTAGTCATTACATATATGACATGTTTTAATGTTGTGTGTGAGTGGCCTCAACGCTGCTACCGATACCTACAGAGTTTTACTGCAAACGTCAATTAATACGTCAAATATACATCGATCGCGATGAAATGCAACTAAGTAAAACACTATACGGAAATTTAATGTATATGCTACAAAATTCAAAAGTACTAATTACAAATTAACTCAACAATTGCTAGGGGGTATTAATTTGTTTAACTCGGTACTTACTATTGTCCTCTTTCGCCAATTTTGCCATGTGATATATCTTAAGTACCTACTTTATATATCGTATGTCTACTTGTGATTTCTGAGCAATTTCCTTCCAGTTTTTGATCTTCCTATCAAATGTTACGTTATTTTCCGAAATTAAATTCAATATCGTAATTTCTTGGTCATATCCACTGTTATTGTTTTAAAATCGAAACACTCGCTTGTGTGTTGTCATTATTGGTGGAAGGAATTAAAAATGATTTGTGTTTAAAACGCGGTAAATAATTGAGTAGTTTTAAATAAGTTAAAGGAAAATCCTATTTAGCCAGTGATACCTACATATATAGGCAAAATAAAAAAATAAAAAGTCATTTCCTTTAGTCATGTCTTCATACAGTAAGTACCTAACTAAGTACTAGTCAAATTCTATTTTTTCATAAATAATTAACTAATACCGGCGATAAAATAGGCTTCTTAAACTTATCCGTATTAAAAAAAACAATACGATAATTACCTCCTTTTGTTTCGTTGTAAATGTAAAATTTTAAAAATACTTACGTTTGGAGCCAAGCAAAGAGAATTAACATTATAATAAGTAGGTACATTTGGTGTAGAGCCAACCAATAATTATTTATTTTTAAAACAAAGGTTTTTTTTTTTTAATTATGAATAGGTTTGCTGAATATTATTTAATACGTGACGTGTGTGTGAATGAATAAATGGTAAGATACTGTCGTCCTTATTTGTAAGTCGTCTTGTCCTTCCCGCAAAAGGTACAGTCAACCAATTTGATCAACAAGCCACTGTGGACTATGTCAACTAGACGTTGTAAAGCAAATTAAAAGAAGTATCTTATGTTTTGGGTGACAACGTCACTTTGACATAGTCCATATTGGCTTAGGAATCGAATTGGTTGATCATAGGTATTATAAATCTTGCAATGGTGGACGCCTGTCAACAACCGACATACGGTGAAAAAGATAAGAAACAACAATTGTCCTGACATATTTACAATTGTCATCTTACTTCGACAATTCCTGTTTCACAATTTACAATTGTCATGTGTTCTTGACAATTGTAGCACTTGTCAAGCTTGGTGAAATAGGGGCCAGGTGACAGACAGTGGGACACGCGGACAGGCGGACAGCGGAGTCGTAGTAATAGGGTCCCGTTTTTACCCTTTGGGTACGGATCCCTAAAAAATAATCTGACTACCAGATCGATCAACGCATAGCAGAAACCGCTGGACCTATTGGATATCCTAGGGGTGCACTAAGAAGGGATTTTTAGAAATTCCTCCCCCTAAGGGGTTAAAATAGGGGAAAAATAGTAGCGGGAAAATAATTCTACGCGTACGAAATCATGGGCATTCGATATTTTTTTATACACCTACTTTAAATATTCGATCGAGCTGGTAAAGTTACTTAGAAGTCTTAGAACGTCAAATATTAGTAAATAACAATATAAAGCTATGTATTATCAATTAGGTTCTCCTAGAAACCAGTTTACAGGTGACACTGGCAGGCTCTCGTTATAATTTAAATATTCAAATACAGTACTTGGAATTAAATGTATTATAGTTCATTTATTTTAGGATGAGAAAAAAAAAAGAAAAATAACCAGTAGTCGTCAACTCTAATACTCGCTGGCAGAATTAATAAGAATCTATGCACTCAATATATTGTATCTGTGCATGTGTCATTTATGTTTTTGTGTTGGACAAAACATTGGGTCTCAATATTATATAAAAAAATAACTATAAAACTATTTGAATATGTATATATTGGTGTTAGAAACTTTCTAACTGCTATACTTAATTGATTTACCTAATTTAAGACTGACTATTCCGGATGAAGTGTCATCATTTCTCCGCTAAAGAGTTACCGAGTAGGGTAGAGATGCCAACTTTAACAAGGAAATGAACAACAAACAACTCACAACAAAAACAAACTATGGAACAATATCAACGCTCACGCTCTCGAACTCGGGAGAAAATGACAAAACATAACATGAGACATATCACATAAGGGCATTGTGACGTTCAATCTGTCAAAAAATGCAATCTGTGGCGTTATTAATGATCAATTTAAAATTCACTAGGTTCGCTATATTTGACAGGTGACAGGATAGTATTTGATTTACTCGAGTTATATGCTTAGACGTTTCGTTATTTCTTTAACACAGGTTTGTAACCCCTGCTTCTTTAAGTCTTTTATAGACCACGTTTCTAATTGAAGTAAATTTAATCAACACAAATAAAAAACGCAATGTAAATATTAACGAATATGACTTAAAGTACTGCTGCAATAGATTATAACGTTCATTTAATATTTACTGTGAAATAGCAGCAGTCAAAAAAGACGTTTTGGAGCAATATTTTTGTATAATTATTATGTTGCGTGTAACGTGCCCAATAAAATACCTTTATTTATTTCTGTATCATGCTAAAATAAATGAACTATAACTTAAACAAGTGAACATCGTATTACAATGCACGTTCGCAATTACAACAACGTTACACAAACGGTTTGTGTAACGTTGTTGTAATTGCGAACGTGCATTGTAATACGATGTTCACTTGTTTAAGTTATAGTTCATTTATTTTAGCATATACGACGCGTAATCAAAGCGAAATAGAAAGAAACGCTTCCACAACACGAGACATAACGCTTCAATGATAGCTCACATCCGATTCCGATGTTCACCTCCCTTTCATTCACTTTGTGAGTGAGCGAGAAAGGGCGCTGTGAGTGAATGAAAAGTGGGGGGTAGCATGCGTTTGCGCACGTGGGGGGGAGGTCACGCCACCGGCGAAAGGCGATGCCATTGGATCAGGCTTGGTGATTGCAATTAGAGTAGAATTAGGGTAGTGCAGTAAAAGGAAAATTGAAGTAAGCAGTTATTAAGAGTAGTTGGCCTACATTTTATTAGTTGTTTAATAACTAGATTACTGGCTATATTACTTTGAACGAGATTGTCAGGTGGTTTTAATTCGATGTTATAACTTTTTTTATGTTTGTTCGATTGAGATTAGGTATATTATTATAATGATGACAAATTCATTTTTTTTTTGTTTTTGTTTATCCGCTACAACATTTTGTGGTGTTTTTTTTGACAAATACGAGTAGTACATATAATTACATCGGCTTATTATGAAATGAAGAAGCAATTCACAATCGATAAGTTAACTCGAACTTGGTACTACCATTAAAACAGATATTTACTTCTTGCAACGGCCTTCTTGTTTGTTCTCTTATTTTGATGATTTTGATGAAATACACAAAAAACCTATCGGAAGAAATTCTAACATTAGCAAGGCTAGCTTGTTTGCCAACTTTGGCATAAAAATAAGAACTTAGCACAAACGGCTGTTTTGGCAAAATTTTAACTAATATGTGAAGCATTATGAAATTACAATATTTTAATATATTTTTTTTTAATATTGCAATATTTTTGATACTCATTTCAACCTTAAGTGGCCTAAAAACGGTAGGTACCTACTTCTACCCTAAACACAAATAAAACGATACATTATTGATGAATTGATTTATAATTTATCCCCGTGTGATTGCCGGGTTAGAATAGTACCACTCCATGTGATCCCGTGGATGTCGTCAGAGGCGACTAAGGGAAAAAATGCTTGTAGCACTTGTACTGTTAGGCGATGGGCTTGCAACCTGTCACTAATACGCTGGTAAACATCTTAGCCTCATTGTGCAGTGTGGTTACAGAATTATCAACAAGTTTTAAAAGTGGTTGGTGATTCTTTAACTCTGCCTACCCCACTTTGGGAATGAAAGCGTGAGTTTATGTATGTAAGTATGTAAGTTTTAATCTATTTTGAGCTCAACATGTTTTAACCGGGTACAATGCTGAAACTAAAAAAATATAATAATCGATACATTGATTTATATATTAAAGCATCTTATAAATAGTATCATTGTATCGTTTCAATTGATGCCTACTTATTACTAAACGCATCCTAAGGTTTTATTACGTCGTAAAACTATTGTTAGTGTTAATGCACAGTTTGGCATTGGTGGAAATAGCCGTATTTATTGTACAAGTAACGTAAGGTAGGTATAACGTGTATTTATAGCGTACAACTTAACTGAGAGCCGGGGTGCACGAGGTGGGGGAAGGGGTAACGGTTACTAGGCGTGCTTTATAGTCTACAAAGCACTGATTAATAAAGTTTATTCTATTCTTAGAACAAACAAGGCCTATTTACTTGTGGGAGGATCTTGTGCAGGGTCCGTCCGGGTTGGTACCACCATCTTATCCATTAACCTACCGCCAAGCAGCAGTGTTTGCATTGTTGACATTGTTGTGTTCCGGTTTGGGGACAAGACAGCCGGTGAAGTGACATCTTAGTCCTCAGGGTTGGCATAGCATTTGCAGTCTTGTGAATGCGAATGTCTATGGGTCACAGTTTCCACTTACCATCAGGTGGCCTGTGTGCTCGTTTGCCTTCCTATGCCATAAAAAAATATATACAGGGTGTTTGGCAGAGGGTTGAACAAAAAAAAACAGCAGAGAGGTGGGGCCATATGCTACTCACTTAGCCTTATAAATCTGGCCTAGGCCTCAAGGTTAAGGAAAAAATTTTTTTTTATTAAACTTTCATAAAAATGCTGAAATGCATCACTTAAAGTCAAATAACTTATAAAAATGCGGATGTAAGTATCATTTTTTATTATTATTCTTATCTTGAGTGTTGTTATGTTGAGTTAAAATTAAATATGTGGTGTAAATTACGGTGAAAAAAAAACTGCAGCCCTTTAAAGTTTGTGCAAGATGTAAAAAAATCCTTAATGCTCAACTTTGAATTGTATTAAAAAAAAAACTAAAAGACATCGAGCAGTTCTAATTTCAGGAAAACATCCTCAGTTTGTGCCCTTTCCAACGACATGCTACATGCATACATTTTTATTCAATAACGAGATTTATTTGCTAATTTTGTCTATCCGGAGACTTTTGTCAAAAACTTAATTTTGTAAAATTAACAGGTGCAAAGATGGTAAAAATGAAAAGAGCTAATTAATTCATTCATTTTATTAAAGATGTTCGAACTGCTGCCCACCAGCCCGTATGCATGCCCGGCATCGTTTTCGTATCTCCACTGTCGTAGTGCTCAGCAGCATCTCCTCTCTCATTGTGGAGAAAGCCGTATTGATGCGCTCCACTAAAACTTCCCTATTAGGAATTTCCACGGCGTACACTAACTCCTTGGCCCGTCCCCAGACGTAAAAGTCGAGCGGTGTAAGGTCGGGGGATCGTGGGGGCCACGGAATGGGGCCACCCCGACCAATCCATGAGTTTGGGAAGGCATTATTTAAATGGTCCCTGACAGTTAATCGCCAATGTGCAGGGCAACCGTCTTGTTGAAAAACAATGGGTCTGTCTTCGTCAAACACCTCAGCTAACAATTCCGGCAAATCATCTTGGAGGAATGCCAAGTAATTGTCCCCGTTGAGGTTATCGGGTAAGAAGTGCGGTCCGATTAACCTATTTCCTATAACTCCTGCCCAAACATTCGCACTAAACCTTCGCTGAAAAGCTCGTGGTCTTTTTTGGTGCGGATTTTGCTCTTTCGGCGCCCAGTGGTGTGCATTGTGATAGTTCACGATCCCTTCTCTGTCGAATTTGGACTCGTCCGTCCACAGAATACTCCGCAAAAAATTGCCATCTTCTACATCGGTGTGTAGTAGTAAGCGGCAAAATTGGATACGGTTCCCATAATCCGTTTCCTCTAGACCTGCTGGAACAAACAAAAGGCCATACCGGTAATTTGCAAAATGTGAGAGCGGTAAATTAGTAGTGAAATGCGTCTGATAAATGCGCTGCAATCGAGTTCGACATTTAAAATGGCATCAATTGGAAAATTGGAATCATAAGTTGATGGCTCTGTTGTAATAAGAACAGAAGGAGTAAAAGATGATAAAACAAAATGGTACAAAAAAATTACCTTGAACTGGGGTGTAGTGAAAAGCATGCTTTCCATCTGCCCGGAGAACTGACCACACCTTCCAGATGCTTAATCCAAGTATCGCAGCCACATCTCTAATACTCCTGGTAGGATCCTCTTCAAACATTTGAAGAATCTCTACATCAATAGCAACATTATTTTGTATGCCATTTACACGAGGCTCGCGTAAATTTAAATTACCGGTCTCTCGCAAACGCCGGTAAGTATTTCCAAACGTTTGGAGGGTAGGTAAACGTCTATTTGGATACAGCTCTCGATAGATCCTTTGCGCCTCACGCCCGTTGGAGTTAGCGCGTCCATAGGCCAACAATACATCGGCGTACTCTTCGTTGGTAAATGCAGCCATAACAACAATAACCAGTATTAACAAACTTAACGAAGAAACAAACTTAATGGAAAAACAATAAACAGAAAACAAAACAGAACGAACGGAAGCAAACGGTAGCGTAACGGACACGTAAGATCGCAGAGGCAGTTAAGTCTCGACTACAAAGGGATCAGGAGAGATACCATGCCTGCCTAGCAGGTACACGAGTGAAAGAGAAAGTTAGACGTTTTAAGTTCGTAAGAGTGAGACAGCAATTTTACCTACTTTGGGTTTACGGAAGATAAACCGTGTTACTTTAAGTAGTGCGTATGTAGATTTTTTGCGAGTGTTCAGCTAGAGATGGCAATAAATCTCGTTATTGAATAAAAATGTATGCATGTAACATATCGTTGGAAAGGGCACAAACTGAGGATGTTTTCCTGAAATTAGAACTGCTCGATGTCTTTTAGTTTTTTTTTTAATACAATTCAAAGTTGAGCATTAGGGATTTTTTTACATCTTGCACAAACTTTAAAGGGCAGCAGTTTTTTTTTTCACAGTAATTTACACCAAATATCCATTTTAACTCAACATAACAACACTCAAGATAAGAATAATAAAAAAAAATGATACTTACATCCGCATTTTTATAAGTTATTTGACTTTAAGTGATGCATTTCAGCATTTTTATGAAAGTTTAATAAAAAAAATTTTTTTCCTTAACCTTGGGGCCTAGATCAGATTTATAGGGCTAAGTAAGTATCACATGGCCCCACCTCTCTGCTGTTTTTTTTTGTCCAACCCTCTGCCAAACACCCTGTATATATATAAATACCTTACAGACTAATATACAGGGTGTCCCGTAAGTACCACGTCAAACTTAAGGGGGAGGTAGGTGAGCAAGCCACCTACCTAACATGGAAAAATCGCCTTAGTAAAAGTCGCACCGTTTTCGAAATATTTGAATTTTTCTGATTTTTAGAAAAATGTACACCCGCACTGAGTTTTTGATCTGTGGTATTCGGAATTTATTATTTTTTAATTTTTATTTTATTGCAAAACAATCTTGAATAGTTGTGTTATCAAATGGTAAAAACCATTGAAAAGTAACTATTGTAGTTTTTTTTATTTTTTAAATTAAATTAAAAATTTGCCTCTTCCATTTCATTTTGGTAAAACTTTAGCCCCTCCTGGTGAAAAAAAAATACATGACCACTGGTTAGCCAATTAGATTAAAAACATGCTCGTTTAATGGGCATTTAAAAATGATAAATACTTTATCATCAAAACACTAATAAATATTTTTTTTAAAGAAAAGCGTAAAATACACCGCAATTCACGTTAAGCCAGTACTGCCACCCAAGCTTACTTGCGACGCGAGCTGTATCAGAATTCCATTCTAGTTTCATTCAGCAGCAATGCAAAACTAATCGAACAAATTAAAAACTTTAGTTTTACCAAAATGAAACGGAAGAGGCAAATTTTTAATTTAATTTAAAAAATAAAAAAAACTACAATAGTTACTTTTCAATGGTTTTTACCATTTGATAACACAACTATTCAAGATTGTTTTGCAATAAAATAAAAATTAAAAAATAATAAATTCCGAATACCACAGATCAAAAACTCAGTGCGGGCGTACATTTTTCTAAAAATCAGAAAAATTCAAATATCTCGAAAACGGTGCGACTTTTACTAAGGCGATTTTTCCATGTTAGGTAGGTGGCTTGCTCACCTACCTCCCCCTTAAGTTTGACGTGGTACTTACGGGACACCCTGTATAATTTAGAATTAGCACAACTAAACACTTTCGCGGTGTCAGCTAGCAGGCGGCCACGAAAACGACGAAATATGACGCCCCTCGTCCAGAATTCCTCATTCTCACCACAAATAACTTATAATAACCTTGTGGCGGGGCACCAACCACTCGACCCTCAGGGAATCTCCGTTGTTAACCCCCTAAATGGATCCTTTCAATGGATCCTAGTGGACGGAGGGTGACCACCAGGTGACCACCAGGTGACCTACTGCTACAATGGCGAGCTTGCCTCGTCTGTAACATGATAAAAAGGTTTGTGCCAGGAAGTATATTGTGTCTTAACGTCCGTACGTACCAAAAAAAATATAGATATAACTTTTTTTTAACATACCTAGATGACAATATCGAAACATGCAGTTTTTAAAGCTTGTTTTATGTTTTATTTATTATATTCGGTCAGGGCCACTATTCTTCTAGATAAATCAGGCTTCTTCTCAGCAGTGGTCTCCTCTTGTGAAGCGCTGGTAGATTCTTGACGTGTAAAGTGCCAGTGCGGCCTACTTACTGAATAAATGTCTTTATCTTTTTTATCTTTATCTTATCTTTGACAGTTAAAGCAATATTATTTTACCGCCTAGAATAGAAGCCTTGAACTGCAGTTGTTTTTGTCTCGCTCATATAGGCGGGAGGGCTTGTATAGAGCAAGCAAATAATTGATTGAAATATCAATTTTCAGACTTTCTCCATTTGCATTTCCGCTTAAGTTAAATAATATAGATAATCATACGAGGGACCGGAAATTCTTTGATAAAATAAAATGTTGTTGCTAGTTTAACTCATATGGATTGAACAAGTTTAAAATTGCTTGTAGAATTTGATATTGTATTGACAGTAATAGGGTCCTAAAATGAGTTAATGTTTGCATTATGGATTGCATCCTTTTTGATAAACTATAAGGTACATGTCTTGCAAAAGTGCAAGACATGGACTACCTGTGTCCCAAATTACATTTAAAACGCTCAGCCATTTGCAATGTAAATCCTTTAGAAAATGATAAAAGCATAGGTACGTTTATGTGTTATTCATTCGTGTTCTATATTATTAATTGTTTAAAAAGTAATGGGCTTTTTAGTCGCAGGTTCAAATGTCACATTCAGTGCTAAGAACACTATTTCAGGCTAGACCCTGGTTCTGATGATGTATTTGGTAAGAGGCACGAAATGTGCAAAGAAGTGAAGTAATAATATGTACATTGAACATTACATAATATGGGAGTGCCTAACTTTTTTGGTTGTTGGTTATGTTACTTACGCTAATTAGATAGTTTTCCAATGGTAAAAAAACTGTTATGGGCGGCTAAGAGACGGTCTAATGGTAACAGCGCTGGGTGCGAGTAGCACAGGACATATCTTGATGAAGATCTTTGGGAAGGGCCATCCTGGGCACACCCAGGATGGTTACCACGTAAATTGGAAACTTCGGATGCCCATCCCTTTTACTCGCCAATTAAGACCAAACCGAGAAAAAGAGATGGGACTAACGTAAGTTACGTTACGTAACTGTCTAAAGATGTCGAAGTAAATTATGCCTTTGGACAGTTGCTATCGATAACTATAGTTCGGTCAATGTAAGATCATCCCTGTGACAGCTGTATTTTGCTTAACCTAAAACACTAACTATACTCGCAGAGGCATGAAAAAAGAGGTGATTGATTATTTATACTGAAAGTTATCCTGAAGTTTGTATCAATGTAGTATTTGAAAATTCAAAATAACAAGTGTAATACGACTTTATACCTATGAACTGTCAGAAGAATCATCCTAGATTGACCCTAGAAATCCTAGAACGTCAAAATAACAAGAATAATACGAGTTTTTACTCGTACCTATGTACTGTCACAAGGATCATCCTAGTTTTGACCCGACTATAGTAAACTATTGTGTCTTCTAAGTAACAAAGGTAATGCGGCAAAAGATAAAACATTATTAATAGTTGGGCCATATAACACTGTTATAAAAACGATGATTAATGTACTGAGCGTATTTAATGTTGACTATCTACTAATAAATTGCAACAATGCTGTAATGTTCTTAACAACTTCCCTATTTCTGTTTTACGTTTTTGTGGTTATAGTATAGGTTGTACCTATGCCACGCACTGTTGTCTTTTGAGAGCAGGTTTTTTTTTTCGTTTTGCATCTATACGTTTTTAAACGACCTTGAATTGAAGGTTATTATGTTTTTGGTAACTACGTTTTTAGGGTTCCGTACCCAAATGGCAAAAAACGGAACCCTAATGGATTCCTCATGTCTGTCTGTCTGTCCGTCCGTATGTCACTGCCACTTTTTTTCGAAACTATAAGAACTATACTGTTGAAACTTGGTAAGTAGATGTATTCTGTGAACCGCATTAATATTTTCACACAAAAATAGAAAAAAAAATCAATAAATGGTGGTATCTATGGATAGGTCTTCAAAAATGAATGAGGTTTCTAATATCATTTTTTTCTAAACTGAATAGTTTGCGCGAGAGACACTTCCAAAGTGGGCTCCTCCCCCTCTGTAACTTCTAAAATAAAATAATGATAAAACTAAAAAAATATATGATGTAAATTACCATGCAAACTTCCACCGAAAATTGGTTTGAACGACGAACGGACGTATTAAAAAAAAACTACTTACTAGATAGTAAGTAGTTTTTTTTTAATACGTCATAAATCGTAACCCATAATTTACCTTTCATTTATTCAACTCAAATACCTATACAATATAAAAATAAAACGAATGTGATTCATTCATATTCTACCTACTATGCGGTGGTATGGAACCGTCGGTGTGAGAGACCGACTCGCACTTGCCCTGTTTCATATATTCTGGTAGTAATGGTGAACTTCATTTTTGCTAGAAATGGTACTAAATCGTTTTGGGTATTATTAGAGGAAGGTCTGATTAAATAATGTGATGGTGTTTTTCTAAACCACACAACGGATATTGATCCGGTATTTACCATCAGTTAGATCTTTTTTCACGGGAGGATTTTATGTATAATAAATTCTGGTTTATGTCCGGTTGTTACAGAAAACTCAAATAAAACACTGTTATTAAATAAGCACTGGTATTGCATCGTCGTTTTAGTCTTCTTAATTGTACATAAATTACAATGAAATCTATTAAATATTATATACATTTCTAATGTAAGTTCAAGCGGATTTGCCTTTTTGAAGGTAGGTATTTTACTTTGCGGTTTGTGGTTAATGCGGCGAGGGGTAGGACATTTCATCTAATTTACTTATAAGTTGTAAGTTTAGCATTCATTGAATATGGATGACTGAATATGGAATTTTATTAATTTATCATATTCTTTATTATAACATGTCAGTTCTATGAGGAAATGTGTGATTAAACTAATTAGTTGAGGTATTTAAATTTAAACAATAAAATAATACACGCGGCTCTGTTCAACAGTAAATCAAATTTTGACAATATTTGACATACGATTGTGCTGCTTCTATTGCATTACTAAATACCTAAAAAATAAAGCAAAATAAAAAGGATTATATTTATTGGGCACAATCAAGGAAATTGAATCCTAGATCAATATGGACTATGTCAAAGTGACACTGTTAAAAAAAATTTGATTGATTACGTCACTTTGACATAGTCCAAAGTGGTCAAGGAATCTTTTTCCTTTACTGTACCTGGGAAGCTTGTTTAATATTTATATACGAGTAGGGAAGAGTAGGTATACGTGTCATTTGCTTTAGTAGTCTTTTGGGTACTGTCAGAAAAATTTAACAGTGACCCACCATGGAACTAGGTAACAGTGACGTTATAAATGAAATCGTAAGAAGTGTCAAATTTTTTTTTTGATAACGTCACATTTACACAGTTCTATGGTTTGTCACTGTTCCATTTGTAAGGTCGGATTTTTATTTCCACGGAAAAAATGAAAACAAAGTTACGTCACTGTCAAAGTGACATATCAGGCGATCTCAAAGTTTGGGCCAGCAAGAAATATAATATTAAGTTATAATTTCGATCAAACCGTGATATTAAAAATAAATTTGAGAAATAAATGATATTAAAACCGCACAAATGAGTCACTGGAAAGCGATTACGACGCGAGTACGAATTTTGAAGTGATGCGAGTGAAGTGACGTCTCGCATCAATCAAGCGGCCCTCAACTTGTTGACACGGGTGTATCGAGTCAATGATCCCAGTGCAATAAATAAATTATTAATACAAAAACAGTATTCTCGTTTTAAATTAATGCATCTTTGTTTATATCAAAATAATGTTTGTGATCAACAAATTAAATTATTTCATCTTAATTATTATTATATATCGTTTTTTTTATAGATAATCGTTTTCTTATAAATATGGAAAATGGAAATCATTATATATTTCAAATGCTGGAAATGTTTTTCGTTAACGGCAACACCTTTGTTTTTTGTTTACATGTATTCTGTGGGAATAAAAATCCGACTTTAGAAAAGGCAGCTCTGAGGGCAGTTCCATCCCTGTCACTCGCTATTCGAGACTAACGAGAGAAAGGGCTGGAGCTAACGTAACTTCGAACTTCATTCGCCGGTGTCACGTCCTACCGGGTGGCAAGAAAAACTCGATAAAAGTTTAAAGAATTTATTGAAAAGAACTCCGGTAGTGTGAACAGAAGAGGGTAGTAGGTTCGTAGGGTGTGGCCTGATTCTGTGAAGTGGATAGCACTTCCCTCGTAATTAGAGTGACGCGGAGCGGCGGTGGAGGTAACCCGTCGGCAGCCCGACGGTGTACGATGCCAGGATCCTGGCGTCAGGGGGGTAGCACCCGGTGTGTAGCGCCGGACCCCACTCGACGATCCTGGTCCCGGAGATAGACGCCGCGCCGGCCAAGTAGGTGAGTAGAGGAGGAGTAGATGGGTAGTTGCGATGGTCTGCTCTTAGCGGTGGACGCTCCTAGCGGAGGTGTACTCCCAGCGGTGATTATGAACGGTGAACGGTGAAAGGTGAACGGTGATCGTTGCTCCCTGAACGGTGAAAGGTGAACGGTGATCGTTGCTCCCTGAACGGTGAACGGTGCTTGGTGCTCCCTGTACGGTGAACGGTGCTTGGTGCTCCCTGTACGGTGAACCCTGGAAACCCAAGCATTGGCTGTGTGAGCCTGGTGTCCAGCTTAGGGATAGTTAATGCCAGCCGCCGTTGGGGTGAAGCCCGAGGGAATAGCGCATTTAATTATTGGCGGTGGCAAGAACTATCGGAACGGAGTTACATTAAACAAAGAAAAGCTAAGCCAAAATAACAATTTACTAAAGAAGTTAATGTACTAACGACCGTTATGAAGTAACGGTCGGTTATTAGAAATAAAAATGGTTAAAAGAATAATTTGGAATAATCTAGAAGAACACACAATAGGAAAATATAAAACACGATAACATTACACAGCAATATAGAAATAGGATAGACAGTTAATTCGTTGCACTGAACTTACCCGATTTGGGGATTTGCACCGATTTTATAGATAGGTATTAAGTACCTATACGAACGTTAATACTAGTGTTCGAAGTGTAGTAGCTGAGGCGGTAAAGAGGACGAATGAAATGAGCGCGGCCCTTTTATAACCTTTCGCCCATTTCGGTTAATTTTGAATATGAGTAGGGCGAACAAAGAAATGCTAGAAAGCCAATTCGCGTCATGAGTGAAAATATCGGGTCATGTAGGTATGACACCAACATACCCTCCATTATTTTCTCATGCGCTGAATCGGATAAGAAAGAATACATTATTTTATTATTTTATTAACGAGTGACAATTAAAAGGTTATTTATATTTATGTTGAAGTTAATTTTATTAAAAGATTTAAATATAAGTAAAGTTACACAGAATGGCTAGTAACGCCATCTGTTGGATAAGTGTCGTCAACACTTGACAAAGATCGATTTGTGGTTAACGCAACTCAAATAATCTATGGAATTGAGCTGTCTGTTTGACAGTTATTAGTAAACAATTCATAAAGATGTTCACAATACGAATTTAAATGAAAATGAAGTGAAATTGAAGTGAATTGAAGTGAGAACAGCGTAACAACTGCATTGTTACACCGGGAAGTAGGTGGTTGCAGGCCGAGTTCATTTAGACGGCCGAGCGAAGCGAGGTCGGATAATTACGAGGCTGGCAACCCCTTTTCACGGCGAGGTACGTATAGTGTTTTTCTCAAACATATGCAATGAAATAAAAAAAAACATCACTCAAAAAACATTTGTGTAATAGGCATTAACGCGGATATTTTTGGTCCGAACCACACAGATACAAAAAAAAAAACGATTTTCAGCTATTCAGCCTGTCCATAAAACCAGCTGTCATGGCCATAATAAAATTAAAAAAAAATTACTTCCCGGCCTAGGCCTTCAATTTTGTATGAAATTCCTTTACAGTTCTCTCGAGTTGTTCCGTCGGGAACGTGGCACTTTGAAGCCTAAAATAACTAACATAACGCCGACATTACATAGCATGTTTGAGAAAAAGACAATTAAATGATAACAACACTTACATGTGGGAGGACCTTGTGCAGGGTCCGTCCAAGCAGCAGTGTTTGCATTGTTGTGTTCCGGTTTGGGGATAAGACCGCCGGTGAAATGACTAGCATAGAGGCATTCCATCTTAGTCCTCAGGGTTGGCAGTGCATTTGCAGTCTTGTGAATGCGAATGTCTATGGGTCACAGTTTCCAATAACCATCAGGTGGCCTGTGTACTCGTTTGCCTTCCGGGGCCATAAAAAAAAAAAAACAATGATTGTACACAGCATATATATTTCATCTGTAGATAATAAGATTAATAAGTAAAGATGAGGACACAAATATGCGAAATTAGAAATGTGGCTGCATAACTAATTTGGTTCTAAATTTGTTCGCGCTGTCAGATAAAATATCTATGTATGGATAGGCTATAGGATTGGCACGTATTTTTTTGATAAACGATGACTCCTCATTTATTACATGTGTTTACGTCGAACGTTTTCGTGATTTGGACATGAATAAGTACAAGTACTTACATTGTATGACGTTATTCTGATGTAGGTTATTGTAGATGTTTTTTTCCAAAAGCTGCAGCTATTTTAGATTAAATGTATAATTCAATTGCTACACGTAGGTTAGGTTAGGTTTGAATATATTGCAATCGGAATTATGAAAATTTCGAATTTTGATCAATTCGTAATAAAAAAAAATAAAAAAAAAAATATCAGGGGACAATGTCACACCAATTGACCTAGTCCCAAACTATGCTCTAGGCTTGTACTATGGGTACTAGACAACGATATAAATACTTATATAGAGAAATATATACTTAAATACATAGAAAACATCCAAGACTCAGAAACAAATATTCGCGCTCATCACACAAATATCTGCCCTTACCGGGATTTGAACCCAGGACCGCTAGCTTCGTAGGCAGGGTCACTACCAACTAGGCCAGCGCGTCGTCAAAGAAATTGAATAAGATTATGAGTTAAGACTTCGGAGTTATGTGGTGTACTTACCCGAAGTAGATTTGTATACAAAATGTAGGATATAAACGCTCATAACATAACTTACAATAGTAACTTTTCGTTCGAGGTTCAAAAATAGAGTGCTAAGGGCCTTATCACACTTGCGATTTGCGGGCGAGTTGAAAGCGAGGCGAGCGCATAGCGAGTTCGCTGCGAGTGCGTAACGATTTCGCCGCGAACGGGCAACGAATTCGCTGCGTATTCTCGGAAAAAACCCAACTCTAGACGAGGCGAACTCGCTGCGCGCTCGAAAGACCTATCCAACGACACCCCACAACTATGCAGTAGACGAGAAAAAAAAATACAACCCAAAGTTACGTAGGGGAGGAACTCAAAAAAAAAAAACACGTTTTATTTTCCTATTTGTTGATGTGACTAATATGTATATTTGGGTCAATCAACTTTTCTTTGTAGCTCGTTGCCATGGTGACGTCTCCTGGGTCACTCTTTAAAACTATGATTTCAAAGGATATAAGTCCACTAAAAAACTGTTTTATTGGCAATTACACACCCATTCTTTTATGGCCTTTCTCCTGAGTGTGCAGGAAGTATATATTATAACATTTTTTCTAACAAACTCTATCACTGTTGTCTCCTGGCTTACGGGACAGAATAACAACAAGAAAAAGTTGATCCACCCATTTATGCCAAATTACAGCTTTCTAGTACTAAGAATCTCTGAGCTAGGCTGCGGACGGAACTCTAAAAAGCAAAGTTTCGTTCAACCCAAAATTTAAAAATAAATTCATAGAGCGATTATACCTACGTGCGTTCAAAAATTCCGAGTGATAAAATCTCCGTAAGTGAAAATCTTCCAAATTTAAATCTATTGTGCTTCAATAAACATTCTTCATCTTTATTCAATTTCTTTGACACATCATGAATAATGAATTAATGAATGACTAATTGGCTGGAGCGATACAATAGTACAAAATGTTACGGGAATTTTACCTTTTGCAATATCGTCGGTAGTGATGGGCCGCGGTAATATTCCCATTACCAGTAAGTTTCCGTTTGGGAATATTCCCAGTAAGTTTCTAATGTTACCAGTAATATTCCCAAAAGGTGGGAATATACTATACTGGTGATTTATATGAGATTTAATGATTATATAGTTAGTTAAATAAGCAATATGCATAGATATATTCCTTTCTCTTTTACACATATCACCTTTTTTCTCTTTCACACAAACTTCTTATCTGAAATGGCACAAACACTTTTAGATTTGCCCTTGACTCGACTCAGTGCACGTGCTTTTTGTGATGATAGTGAAAAATGTGATAATGATTACTAAGCTTAAAAAAAATCGTTTTTCATGAAAAGAGGAAAAACATTTATTCACGCCAAAATTACACAATCTAAAAACAACAAAATTAAAAAAATACAGTAAACTAGTACTAACTTAAGTAACTAAACTTAAAACCTAGTGTTACCTCCCCAAGCCCTAATTACAGCCTCCATGCGATCCTTCATTGACCTCACCAACGTCACGATTCGTTCTTGAGGAATGTCACTCCACTCCTCGACGACGGCGTCCCGAAGCTGTTCAAGGGTAGCAGGGGCAGTATCACGAGACCGCACCCAGCGTCTCAGATCATCCCAAAGGTGCTCTATGGGGTTCAGGTCAGGACTTCTCGCTGGCCACTGCATCACGGGGATCCCAACCTGATCCAGGTAGTCCCGAACAATCAACGCCGTATGAGAGCGGCCGTTGTCGTGCATGAATGTGAATTCAGGCCCGACAAAACCAGCATACGGGACCACGTGGTCCTCCAGGATCTCTGTGATGTACCGATGAGCAGTCAGGGACCCCTGGCTACGTCCACCTCCAGTGCGGGAGACGCACACAAGGTCGGTTTTGCCCTGGATTTAAATTCCGCCCCAGAACATGCAGGATCCTCCTCCGTAGCTGACGGTTTCTTCAAAGCAGGCTTGTGAGTACTGTTCTCCCTGCCTCCTGTACACTCTTCTACGCCTATCGTTGCAGAAAAGGCATACCCTCGTCTCGTCGGAGAAGAGGACAGACTGAAGTCTGACTCGCCTATGCTCTGCTGTCAATTTGGGGCCCGTAGCAGCCCTACGAGGCAGGATTTTCTTCTCTCGCAGCCTTCTTCTTACTGTGGAGACGCTCACCGACGTCCTCCGAGCTGTTCGGAGCTGCTGTTGCACCTCAACAGCGTTGGAGAATCGGTTACGCAAACACGTTGACACAATATAGCGGTCGTCTCTGTCGGAAGTGAAACGTCGTCTCCCAGATCCATGCTTCCTGATGTAGCCTCCAGTCTCCTGGAACCGCTGGGATACTCGTTTCACCCGGAAACGGCTTATGTTGAGTTGTCGAGCAACATCAACCTGCCGTAGTCCTGATTGCAGTAGTTCTACCACTTGAGCTGCTTCTTCTGCCGTGATATCCATTTTTCAGAGTTTTCTCTTACTGGAGCTGTTCAGGTGTGACTTCTGTGATGTCTGGATAGCAAATTACCCATAATTCATTTTTACCTCCCCTTTTACTCGTGTTCAGGGTGGCACAAGTAGTGAGTCCTCTAATGAGTTTTCCATCACTTTTTTTTAAAGACCCTAACGTGTCGTGATCATCGTTTTTACGAAAAATAACGATTCGCGTTTTTAAAGTTGATTAACTGTGCTTTCAAATGATACTAATATTGGTAGGGTACAATAAATAAGTTAAGAGCTTTATTCGCTTGAAATAAAAATTTCAAAAGGTGCGATTTTTTTGACGCCGTGTGTATTTGTATAATTAAACTGATTTTCCGACATTTTCTTTCATTTCGATCGAAACTAAGATGTTTTTACCGTGATTTAAAGTGTACTTGGCCATAATTACACGATGGGAATATTCCCAGTAACATTGGAAAAATACCTGGTAATTTTGGGAATATTCCCGGTAACATTGGGAATTTACTTTCTGGGGGGGAGCTCCGTATTTTTTTTATTCTAAATTGTTCCAATGTTCACCAAATAACCATAAAACACAAAAAAAATATTACTTTATAATTCAGTTTTTCTATATTTCCCTAAATTTCCAATACTTGGAAATATTACTGGTAACATTACTGGGAATATTCCCGCCATGGGAATATTCCCGGTAACGACCCATCACTAATCGTCGGTGATCCTGCAAAACCACGTAACTAACAAATTTATGATAGAGCAAAATAAACCTTACTGTCTCATTAAAACGGTGCATTTTGCTCCTTATTTAAAAATAAAATGTTACTTACGCGGTTTTGCATTTTCACCGACGATATGGATTTGCACCCGGGGAAAGCCCAGTGGAGAAATAGTGACGGGAGGGTAGCGGTAACAAATAGGTGCTTGAAAACGTTGGCGATATGATATGACGTGTACTACCGTCCTAAGCCAATAGGCAGTAAGTAGCTCGGATAAAACTCCTGTAGCAATATCAACCTCATTACTAACGGAATAGAATTCAAACTGCATTGGTTATTGAATTTGAGATACCTACTGCTTTTTGGCTTAGAGGGCAGTATAGTTTTTGTTGGCTTTGTTATATTATAATTGGGTTTTGGAATAGGATACATGAGAGTTGCAGCGTTTCTCATTAAATAACTTGGCTCCGTAAAAATATTTTGTGGTATTTTCATTTTATTGTCAAGTTGTTCTGTGTCAAATTTTTTAACCCCCGACAAAAAAGAGGGGGTGTTATAAGTTTTACCAATCTTGTGTCAATGTCTATCAATTTACAAAAACGTATTCAGTGTCACGAAACTAACATCTTGCTTGTCTAAATCGGGCCTTCTGTTCAGCCTTCACAAGGGAACAAATAACCATACCAACAAACATACATAAAGGTCGAAAACAGTCGTGTTTTCTTATCTACTTTAAACACTTCAAAGTAAATTGCCACCTCCTCGTAATAGATTTCTGTACATACAACTCTTCAAGATGTCGGCTTCGTCCTCCAGACATCTTGATTTGATCACGTAAGTCCTCGACGGCGGGCGAGGACTCTCGGGAGCCTGAGTGGGAGCGAGAGGTACCTTAACCCATTCATTGCCGAAGACGCGAATTCGCGTCCCATGTATGTGTTATCGTAATGCCGAGGACGCGACTTCGCGTCCTCAAGTTATTTGTTTTTTTTTGCTAGAAAACAAATGTACTTAAATGCTGATACCAAAATGTTACTTTATTTATGAAGGATAATGTTATACTGTTGCTGGTTTTCGGATTCAGTGCATTTGTAATTTTCATAATTCTTATCTCGGATGCCGAAGACGCGAATTCGCGTCCCATGTATGTGTAATCGTAATGCCGAGGACGCGATTTCGCGTCCTCGGCATTACGCCGGCACTGCGTGATGAGTAAAAATGTGAGGCGTCGGCAATGAATGGGAGAAATTACGCGCGATTTAAGTGTTTTTGTCGCGAAAGGAAAAGGGCCTTTACTGAATACGTTTTCGACAAAAACTGTTTTTAGACGCAAAAATTACAGTTACGATGCCGAAAACGCGAAATTGCGTCCCATGTATGTGTAATCGTAATGCCGAGGACGCGATTTCGCGTCCTCGAGTTATTTGTTTTTTTTTGCTAGAAAACAACTGTACTAAAATGCTGATACCAATATGTTACTTTATTTATGAAGGATAATAATTATACTGTTGCTGGTTTTTGGATTCAGTGCATTTGTAATTTTCATAATTCTTATCTCGGATGCCGAAGACGCGAATTCGCGTCCCATGTATGTGTAATCCGCCGGCACTGCGTGATGAGTAAAAATGTGAGGCGTCGGCAATGAATGGGTTAAAGAGATCTAATTGCAGAGTTAATTTGATATTGATTTTTTTTAAATGAGGAAAGGCTTGAATGAGAAATTATTATATATAATGTCCACTAATATTTGGAAACTAGCGACCTGTCTTCGCTTCGCTTCTGTGTTATGAATATTTTTGTGACACCCGTTCAAGAACCAGAATTTATTTATCATACACCGTGTTTTTTTTGATTTACGATAACTTTAAGGGAACGTTCTTTAGGTCAAATAAAGTTAATTTCCTGAAGACAGACAAAAATGATAAAGTAACGGTTTTAAAGATATTTAATTTTTAAATTTAATCAGTTAATCACGTTGAACTGGTCTAAAAGGCTCTTAACTGTCTGTATGTCACGCCAACATTGACGTATTTTACACTGACTATGAGTTAACTCTAAAAGCCCTTTTAGAATAACCAAAGATACAATATTTAATTACTTTGTTCTAAACAGTTTTTTTTTTGCCGTATTTAAAATTATAATTTGCCACTTACTTTCTATGGATGTACTTAGCAATATGCCGAAGTTATCGTAAATCAAAAAAAACACAGTGTATATAAAAACCTTCCGTGAAAAATTATCTTAACTGGTGGTAAAAAACGCATGAAAATCCTATCTGAGCGTATATAAGATACACGCAGAAAGCAACTACGTAAAGGAAAATACATGTCTAGCAAAAAGCAAGCTTTGAAAATCTTACTGACTTCTGCAGCATCAGAAGTCAGGACTGAGGTCACATCTAGCCTTTGATACTCGTTGAACAGTACCGGTTTTAGAGGGTGCGGTTTGGCCAGGTATAAAGGAGCGCCTGCGACTGGTTATTTCATTTTAACCCTGTGTTTTCGTATGGGTTTGAATGGCAGATTGGGGTGCCGCAGAAATGTCGGTTAGGGCTTTCATCATCATCATCATCATGTCAGCCGAAAGACGTAAGGGCTTTGGTAGTGCTAAAACCGGCACTGTCCTTGAGTGAATATCGATATAACGATACCCTCCATTGCACTTTAAACTCCGTCAGCAGCGTACTGGAGGTCACAGAGAAACATGTGGATACATACTTGGATAAAAATGATCGCACAAAGCGACTTTGGTTTATTCTATGTGAAGATACAGAAGATTGTACCGTACCACGAAAGTTCTTAAAATAAAATAAAAATGGCGTAAAATTAATTATTTCATTTTAATTTCATTCATGAATATTGTTGCTAATGCTCATAAATACTCAGACATTTTATTAGTAACATGGTAAATCAATTACATGACTTAATATTTTTTACCAATCTTATCAAGAGTTGTAGTAAATTTTCCAAAGCCTATCTAATTTATAAAACCTATTTGAGTCAATTGATTGCAGCTAAGACTGATTGAATTGGCAGTTTCAAGAAAAAGTCGAGATACGGATAATTCCAATTGGAATTATTGTAACGAGAGTTTATTTAAGCTATCTGAATTGATCTATTACAATATATCGCTTTTACGAATGGACTCTAACCTAAAAAATGTATGACTTACAAATGTAAAACACTTTTACACAACCCCTTTCACGTCCTTCGTTTCAAGTGTTAAACCGATCAAACAAACAAACAAACGCTCTCGCATGTATAATATTATACTAAGACGATTTTCCTAAAAGGTACAGCCACCTACAATATCGTATTGCATTTATAATTGTTATTTGAAATTGTGCATCGGATCAAATTATCACAGCATCCTGTCCCGGTTGTATCACATTTGTTTGTCTGCGCGAACGCAGATTAACAATTACTAATCACAGAGTAATCAGTCGAAACGTCGTTATCGCGGGAGCAAAATCAAATCTATTAAAGAACACATTATGATAGAATGTGTGTTTAGTATTAACAAATCAAATCTATTAAAGAACATAAAATGTGTGTTTAGAATTAACGGAATATTCTGCCTATACATTCTAAGCCTAAGAAGTTCTTAATATCCAGCACGAAGTTTTCGCTGGAAAAGGTCAATCAAACTTGTCTAGTATTATTATAAAATCTAGTATTTATCTCCAAAACTAGTATTAACTTTTTAAATGTATGTTTTAATTTAGATATATTTTTGTATGTTTTTGTACATATCAAATCAATCAAGAGTGAAAAAGGTCTAAAGTAGCAGGAGAAGTGACTGAAGAGGTTAACGTTAGGATTGTGTAGCTAATCTTTTTAAATATGTACTACTTATCAAGTTAAACCCGGAGGTAATATTAGAACGGAAATTAATACATTTTGAACTCGTAGGTATAAACGTTTCTCGATACGAGTGTCAATTCTGTTATTGCCTATTTGTCATAATCTTTCAGTACTGTCAAACCGTTTTGCTCCTGCGATAACGACTCCTGTTTGAATCTACAGATGGGTAAATACCCCGGATATTTACAAAAAAGTGGTTAATTTTCTCTTATTACGGGATATTTACTCAATAGGTATACCCGATCGCCAACTTATATATAAGACACTACTTAATGTTTGAATCTAGAGATGAGTACACCCTGGTATGTACACCCACAAGACTTATTTACCCAAAAATACATACACACCCGGACCCGGTATATACTCCGTGGGCTATTGGATCATAATTAACCCGCCGTCCGTTTCTATTTAACTAAACCTAAATCACTACGGAGTCAAACACTACACAGGGATATCAAATCAATCAGCCTCTCGCTGGTAACCAAGAATCTCAAGCTCGCATTGGATTAAAATTTCAGCAAAATTTTAGTACATCTATTTATAACCTGACCATGCCTTCATGAAGCATTTGGATCGGCATTCAGCGTCCGATGCGTGAGTCGATTCGTTGGAACCGTTTCAAAGCCAAGAGTTTTCCTTTACGACCACGCAGAATCCGATGATTGTTATCCGCGTGTAAAGAAAACAAGCTCTCATATAATTCTGTATCAAATGAATTAAGATGAAGTCGGATTTACAACAACAAAAGGCTGGATTAGTCTGAATCTGAATCATTCTCTTTTAGATATTCTCGCTCTTAGTACTTTGAAATTGCCAAGGATGAATACACAGATTCATAATGAAGCAGTTGCTGGAATTGTAGAAACTGCGATGGAATCAATAGTCTTACAAATGCAGACTCAACTTTTGTGATGGAAAATCGCAATAGCTACTGAGACATTGTCCTTACTTTATTCACATTGATTATTGATGGTGTTAGGCAACAATAGAGAAGAAAGTTTGTTTTTGATATGAGCATAGTTTTCTAACAAACTTTTGGCAAAGATTTATTATATTATATATCTATTAATATAATTAATGGTTCATTAATATCTAAGTGAACTTTGACGGGATAGGTACGATACGTTGATTATTTTCAATGTGTTGACATAATAGTAAGCAACAAGAAATCACGCACGGTAGTGACATCTATGTTCAGCTTTGCCAACTTGAATCTGCGCGTATCGAGCAACGATCGTAGATTTAATTGAAATGTTTGTTACTGTCGATAGATGTCGGTGTTTTCAGATTATGTGCGCTTGCGACGTGGTTATCAGGGCGTTTTATGTATATGTCATGACCTAGGGTAATAGGTTTTACATAAGGCTGCGCATAAACACCTTTGTGTGGACATTGTTGCGGTAGACCGATAATAATACTGATTAAATTATTACAGGATTTGCATCGTATTTATTTATATTTCATAGCCGAGCAGTACCAGAAGAGAAACAGAGTTTACACTGACCGGCTATAGATACATATTAATTATGATTATTATTTTAGGGACATAGGGTTCGCAGAAAGGAAATTATTTTCGTTCAAGTTTAGGCAGGAACGGCTTCATACACCTTCCTATCCCAGCCGTAATTACGATTTAGGATGTAGGTATTCACAAATTGGGTACGGAATAGCTGAAGTATTTTCACATTTTCCCTGTGATATTTTATATTGCTGTTCATGAAACTCTTTGAAGAGAACATTTTGTGACATGTACAAACAGTGTAATATGGTATATGGTTAAAAATGACTTACTCCTGCGTAAGTAAGTGCGGCGGTTCTTCCCAGCAGTGGTCTCCTCTTAGGAAGCTCTGGTAGATTATTGACGTGTATTAGTGCCCGTGCGGCCTACTTACTGAATACATGTATTTTATATTTTTACCCTTTTAAAATAAATGACTTATTAAACTTCGACATGCGAGTTCGAGTCTCAAAATGGCGGAGGCGTATGTAAATTGGAAACGATCATGCATTAGTAATTGGTTGTTTTAACTTCAGACATGTAGCGCGTTGCTAAAGTAAAAGTTATTTGCTTTACATAGCGTTACTTAGTTAGCTGGTCCATGTTTTAAACTTAGTTCGACGGTGAATGAAATGATGCTTTTGATAAATATTACAATTATTAAGTTTCTGGAAGTTAAATCAGTTCAATAAATATAAGACTAGAGACCCGTGACTTATCAGAATGTATTCGTAGATTTTGCAATATTTCTAATTATGTTGTAATATTTTGATTTACCTTGCATTTTTAAACTGTGGTCGCTTTGTAATAAAGGAACGAAACAAAGGAAAATATAAGGGGAAGGTCGTAGTAAGTTTTTACATACAAAAATATAATTATAAGCGTCTGAAAAATGAACAAACTTCTTATTAATGACGAAAGTTATAACTATTTCGGTATCATAGTATTTTATTAAATTCATGTCAACTAAGTAAATTGGTTGACATACATTTTGGAGTGTTTCCCAATTTCGACTAAAACTTTAGGAGTTTAATAACTAATCCCTAACCTAATCCACGATGTCGATCGCGTTACATTAATAGCACAATAAATATCGATTCATGTTGTTGCTTAGGTAATAAATAATAAAGCAACATCGACCTTCAAAAATCGAAGTTACGTTTGCCATGTTTATTTCTCTTGAAAAGGACAAGTGTTCGCAAAGAAAATACGGTAATAAATTTTAAGTAATTCCTCACTCCGGTCGATACCTACTTGCGAAACGCTCTATTAATATTTTTTTCTACTTACGCAAAAGACTAACGTATACAACTACGATATAATAGTGTTTTCTACAAAATCTTACGCGTGTCGGTCACGGCGTCTCGGCCGAGACTGCGGCCGTAGATAACCTCGTTTTATCATCGGCTAATGTTTAACTTAACACTTTAATGCTTACGGTTGAAATAACTTGGCTTAGTATAATTTTCTTTATATTATTGAATTGAATTACATTGTTTTTTTTTGGTTACAATCATCATTATCAACAGAAGAATGTCTAGACCATTGGACTGGACTACGAAATGAAATAGTGACTTAAGCATAGTTTTTTTTTAAATCCTGTTTAAAATTAGGAGAATTTGAATTCTTGCTGTGTGTTTTTTTTTTATGGTTTCATAATAATGGCCAAATTGAAATACAAAGGGGCTTTCGGCGATAATCCACTAAGCATTGGAGGATGATGGATCTGAGCTTTTCATGAGTAATTAAGCAAATCCATTACAGCTCACGGAAAAATTGCTAAAACGATGACGAAGTTATTATTTTTAAATTTGTTTTTCTATGTTATAGCCAAAAGTTGCTTGTAGACATTATATAAATATTGTGGATAATATAAATATATGAATAATCGGGTTGTTATGGGACCACTAGAATAGGCTATTAATAATGTCTTAATTAATGCCTTAATTATGAATCTAATGAATGACTTATTTGTAATGTGGTTAATTATAAGCTTATGTTATTAGGTTTAATTATGTTTCGTGTTTTCTTATAATATAAGTTCGGCAAGTTGAATTTTGTGTAAGTTTTTTTATATGACAAATAATACAATGAAATGAGACTCGTGTAACGGCTTTGTTGGGATCAATAATCATTATTATTACAAACGGACAAACTGTCAACAGTTTTTGTAGTTTGCTGAATGTAAGATTAAAAATAGTATTCCTATAGGATAAAGTGTTCAATAATCAATGAAGTATTCAAATGCTCTACTTAAATTGCTTGTATGTTAGTGTGGCTGGCGCTGGGCCAGTTGCGTTTTGCGGTGATTTAATACGTTCTATTATTACGATGGATCTCATCGCACTTGCGTTGTGTTGTGACGTGCGCAACGCATTTATACTTTTTTTTATAATACGGCCATAAATTAAGTTTTAAGTCCTTAAATTAGAAGTCATTTTATTATCTGTGCGTAGCTTAATGATACTTATTGGGCAAATTGGAAATATTTTATTTATAGTTTTATTTAATATTTTAAATTCAATGAGATGTGATTGTTATTTATTGCTTCCAGGTTTATTGATAGGTATTAATGATAAATACAATAAATTTACTTTAATACAGTATATTTTTTTTATCATCAATATTTCAAAACAATATTTAATTCAATAAAACTATAATACAAAGCAAATATTATAAATTAAAACTAAAACTATGGCAAATTTAAATATTATTTAAAATTCACGTCAAACCTATCCCAATAATAAAAAAAAACTTTTGAATATTATAAAAACAAAATATGGCGGCCGAAAAGACCCCGAGCGCGTTACACGGTTAGATAAACAATCGAAGTGTGACAGGGCGCTATCGCATTTTCCGTGGAGGCTGGCGTGCAGTGCCGGCGGCGCGCGCGCACCGACAGCATGTGCCTCGTGCCACCGCGATGTACATAGAACCGGCCGCCTTCCGCGCCCCCAGCGCGGAATCCCTCGCCTCCGTCACACCCGTTTGGACACAGTGCTTACCCTCACCCCTCTTCGCAGGCAAGAAAGCCCCCCTCAAAACCTACGAGGAGGTACAGCCTCTGCTCCAGCAGAGCAGAAAGCGAGACCTCAAGATACTCATCAGAGACAACTCCTGGCCGATCAACAGCCCCGTACGCGCCTCGCTCTGGCCAGCTCTTTGCCGACAGCACCAGCATGGAAAGTCCATGCTCGATGGATTCTACTGGGACATGGTCACACAGGTCAGTGCCCTTTTTTTCTGACGCCTCACGTGTAGAGCATGGAGCAACCTTGGAGTTTGGTTAGTCTCCATTCATAGTGTTTACTCGTAATTGATTCAAGTCACGTGACGCCTGGGCGCAGCTTTATTTGCGGATCGTACAGTTCAATGGATCCCTACACGTGTTGCATTATCGATTTTGAAACAGATATTGTTAAGAACTTAAAGCAATCTTTATTGTGCGTTATCGATGATTGCGTCGATACTAGCTCTCGTCACTAAAATACCGACGTGATAACAGATAGGGCTCTTGAAAAATTGGCGCAGCGATGCTTTTAATTTTGTAAATAAATAATAATTCATATCCCATTTTTTCCTTATGTAATCATGAAACAAACACTCTAATCGTGCGGTTTATTCAATATTAATATTAGCATAAAAACAGGCTTAAGTTCCTAAGTGATAACTTAGTTCGTTAGTATGCATAGACATGTAAACATTTTTATGACTTAATTTTGGGTCAAGGCTAGGTTCTTTTCATTCCAATATTTTTTACATATTAGTGTGTATAAACGGGTCACGTTCTAAGGAAAATGTATACAAAGTGACCGGTTTTCATTGCCCTCGACTATATAAACTGACCCCCAGCAGCTGCGGGGGGGCGGGACTGTTGTCATTCGTCGAGCCCCTGTTTGCGACATCAACGCACGCGCATATTTTACACACGTCTTGTTTTTGCCGCTTTTTGTTTCCAATTATAATCAATACGTCGTTAAAAATAAATATTGAAGATTTGGACTACTAACAACAATATATGATTGGGTAGGTTCATTCTCCTCAAATCAGGTGTACAGAAGTACACTTTTCTTATTATTTCTTGTGATACCATGTACCCAAGACCTAATATTAATGACAATAATGACAAACATGAGCTGCTGCTGCCTGTGTGACTTAATTTACATAGATCCTAGTGACCCTACTACTCAAGTAGATTTATGAACGCCGCAGAAATATAGCTTTTATCCAGCCATGTCATGTGAGCCATATTCACCTACCTATATCCGATATTTTCCAAGCGTTACTGTAACCGATCGCTTGCTTTGTTTTGTTCTTTCATTGCCAAGGCCGGAAAGGGAAGAAAGGGACAAAACATACGTTTAATATTGCAAACTATGTCGATTGCAGACTAGTCATATTAGTGTACTTGTAAAGTCATTGAGCACCTGCACTTCTCCTCAACAGTAAATTTCTAAAGCAATAAATAATACATATTATTTCCTGTATCAAAACATCCACGTCTAGCGCCCAACAATAGACTAGCATCTTAATTAGTGGCTAACAATGGCCGACTAATTGCGTTTGATAATGCTGTGATACCGTACTGTGACAAATTCACTTCAGTTCCACAACGCACTTTGTTGTAACGGTGTAGGATTCAGTTTTGTTATTCAGAATAACGGGACTACCGTCGTTTTGTTTTGAGCCGTTTGCTTGTTGTTTAGAGGGAATATGTGATTTGGTTTAGAGAATGGGTTGTCAGCATGTTGGCTAGTTAACAATTAATCCATCAGTTCACAGCCTCATAGAGGTAAAATTAAGAGCAAAATAATATGTACCAAAGGCTCTACAAATTGATAAAACCAGTCTGTTAAAAAGCTATTAGAATAACTACTTAGATAGCAAGGTATTGAAGAATTTGTCTTAAATGTTAATTGTATATACTGTATGCCTTAGCTCTAAAATAATTAAAAAGCTGAAGAAATCCTTCGCAATTCACAACGCCGTACATGACCATCACAAATTCTTTTTCTCGCATATAAAAATCTACGCAAACTCAAACTAAGGAGGACATTTTAGCTCGGCATTTCTTTTGTTAGTTAATTGCGCACGGGCATTCTTTTAATGTATCGCTAATTCGTGTATATGCATGTAAACAAAGTAATAAAGATACATGTTAACTACGCAGTGTTTCAAGAAAATAATTTGTTCAGTCTTTAGCGTAGCTGTTGACTTTGCCAGCAAATCTGCTACTGTATGTATTACGCTTCTCGGCCACTATTCAATGTTATGTCGTGGACTTAATAAGCAGCATTGATTTAACGACAGTTTTATTAACGAGAACCTCGAGAATAATATTTTTGTTTTTATGCAGCTCTGTGAATCGAATTGTTAATTGATCGTGGCAATGTTAGTCTTGCAGAGTTCAGCCGAGTCTATTATTGACCCATATTATTTCTTCTCCTCACTTTCCTCTCTTATTAATTTTATTATAAATGCGAGAGTTTTGTTCGTTTCGAATACACGGGGTAAAAGGTTGCATAGATTTCCGGGTAAATTTGCACGTATTACTTATAAATGGAGAAGGATACTCTCTATTCCGATATCATCCGATGATTTTTGGGACTCAATACTAGATACCTATCCAAAAAAAAAAAAAAAACTTATATCCTATTTTCTAATAGAAGACGCTGAAAAACTCAAAACGTGCTACAGTTTATTCCGCAGATTGTTTAAAGTCACGCCAAATTTCGTACGAAAAACGAATAACTACCCGAAACCAGCACAAGTTATGAATTGATATTTAAATAGAAATGGTAATTTGTAGTACATTACATTTTGGGACTGACGTGTTAAAAAATAATCTTAATTTCCACAAGCCATCTTTCGCACACTTTTTCTCACATATTTTGGTTTAGTATCTTGTCAAAGAGAGCTGGTTAGAGTATATCGTCATGATATAAATGAGAAAAGCATTCATGAAACGTTAAAATCCACGTTGAAGTTTTCCTTACTTGCAGAATATACATTTTTTCTCTGAGCAGTAAATGCTTTAAGCAACAAATTATGAACACCCTTTCAGCCTGTTTCCTCAATTGCAAAGGCATTATCGTCTGGTTGATGGATCTCTTTGGAGCTTTTGTCGCGTTAATTGATTTCTCGCAAGAATAAGATGGGCTCTCCTTTTATCTTGTTGCTAACCAGATGAAGCAGAAGAAGCATTAGCGTCTAGAGTGTTCGATCGGTATTAGATGGCAATTGTAGAGGACGTTTCTGATTTTGTGAAATTTTCAATAGGAAAGTGTCGTAAACCATTTTTTTTACAATGCGTTTGCTTATAAAACGGTGTTAAGGTTTATAATTCACTCTTACTCTCTCTCACTCGCTCCTTAGCTTCTGATAGTCGCCTGTACAACCCGACAGACCATTTTATGATTCTTGCTCTGTGTGGTTGCCGGCTTAGAATAGTGCCACTCCATGTCTTCCCGTGGAAGTCGTAAGAGGCGACTAAGGGAATAAATGCTTCTAGTACTGTTAGGCGATGGGCTTGCTACCTGTCACAAATATACACTGTTAAACATCTTAGCCTAATTGTGCAAATTGTGGTTACAGAGTTATCAACAAGTTTTTAGAGTTGTTGGTAATTCTGTAACTCTGCCTACCCCACTCTGGGAATGAAGGCGTGAAGGTATGTATGTATGCTCTGAACTAATATTATTATTGTGAAAGTCGGTTTTTTGTTTGTGTGTTCCGTCTTCTTGCGCTTGAACGCCTCATTTGATCGATGTGAAATTTTCTAGACATAGTGGTATGTATGGTAGGAAGAACTGGAGCAGTTCTGTATAGACGGCTCAGGAGTCATAGGGAGTGGTGGAGAGGGAGTGGGATAGAAACGGGCTAGATAAGTACGTATGTTATGTATGTAGAGGAATTTAGAGGATTTGGTACGGACACGTATAAGTTTTATCCTGGAAAATTTGAGTCACCCCGAGAGAAAAGCGATAAACGACTTCTACGCGGAAGAAGATTTTTCTATTAGTGATTGGTAATATTGACATTATAATAGACTCGTTTATATATAAGCTTAAAAACAGTAGAAAGTAAAGCAGATCATAATCCCAGTTTATTTTTGATAAACACGCCTGTTTCATCCAACTAGGTGTTCCCTATTAAATGTTTCCTGTACTAATTCGTTTCGTTATTCTAATGCATGTGCAATTTGTGTTTTATTTACTCGGTCCATGTTGTGAGTGCAGTGTATGTGGACGACATTATTTCGGCGCGCGCGATTGGCACGGCGTCAACTGGGGCCTGGTTCACCTTCGCACCGCGCACGCGCTCTAACGACACTATATGACTTTATTTGTGTATCTAGTGCACGCCTTATGAGTTCCATTCGTTTAAACTTGAAACAGTAGCTACGTTTATTTGTAGTAAAAATTCAGCTAACGAAAGGACTTGAACTTTCAAAATTTCATTTACTGTCTTTCCTTGTTGTATCTTTTGATGCAATTTATGAACAGCCGTATTCTTCATTTTTATGTTTAGATTTCTATTTACGACTGTTTCTTTCACTCTATTCAAAAGAAATCGTTTACCCCATTTTTCCATTGATCAATGACACTAAGGGGAATGTGTCTCCCTTAAGTTTCGTACCGCTTACTCATCCGGATATCCGTGCAATGAGTCAAAGCTCCAAATTCCTTGGCTGCTGTCCTTGCAAAAACAATCCGGTTTTCCTAGAATCAGGATGGCATTGGGGACGTCGTACAGAAATAAACGTTTCCATTAAATGTGATTTCATCTGTTTATGTTTCGATCGTTCAATAATGTCGGTTTACGTGCATCTGCGTGCTTTTTCGATTTACACTGACTCATTTTCGTATTTGTCGAAGCGCTGTGATTTATGTTTCCATTTCGGTGATCGTCATCATGTTTTGATGTGATGTGCAAATTATCAAATCTGTGCGATACGATTTGCACTCTCCATTCGCGATTACTTAGGTATTATAAGGATCAACAAGTATATATTGCCTTGAGCTTATTTATCGTCACGATTGTAAAAATCTGCGTCTTAAGCACTTGCTGCTTCTATTAAATATATTTAGTTTTATTCTATTATAAAATAGGGATATATTTAAGATAAGCATCGTGAGAACGCGGCGGTAGAGTCACATGTCAGTCAACAGCTGTTCCATGGTGCAGTGCCAACGACTCACGCGCCTTGACCTCGCTATCTGTCACACGCCGCCTCCGTCGGCTTTCCAATACACTTCCCTTTCCAACGTACACATTCCCTACGTGTTAGACAGAGGCAAACACGGGGAAAGCTATGGCAGCAACTTTTCAAGCCTAAAATGTGGTAAATTGGCGTAGTTGGCAATATTTATTCTGAAGCTTTAACCTCGGTACAGAGATGCAATTCAGCTATCCATCAGTGACTTCAGCAGAAAGATGGAACTGGTTTTAGGGCAATAGTTATCTTACTTATAGGAATGTAGTTAATTCGTGAATCGTGACGGAAATTCTTGATAATTATAGTGAATAAAAACCAGGCATTTTTAAAATTAATTGTCCAAATGAAGAATACGACAGTTGTATATTAAATAAAGTTTTAATTAACCTATTACTTGTTATTTATAATGATTGCATTTCTGATATAAATGAAGCGACGCCGTCAGCCAACCATAATCTCATTAAGTGAAATCCGATTACACCGAGGCTCGCCGGCGACCTTTATTAGAAACATTGTGCCTGTACAGTCCCCGCAGAGGCTTTGATATGGCATTACTTTGATGGACATTAATTACGCTTTAATTGGACAAATTTCAGTATCCCTATAGTTTAGAGATTAGCTACTCATACAACGTATTACGCCAATTAAGTTCGAATACCCGTCCTACCTCGCCACAATTGAGGCAGGAGGTGCCCACCTTATTTTATTTCCTTCAAACTCATTAAAGTTTCATGTCCGACCCAACGCTACGAAGTTTTTTTTTTGTCTTTGTTTTCCAAGCTTTTACTGGAGTAGAGTTAAAAACTATTAATATTGAAACTTCAGTGACATATTTATTTATTTATTTATTAAAATTAGACACACCAACAGTAGCACAAACAAATGCGTGTACAAAAGATTTTAAAAAATTAGTCCTGTTTGTGCACCAATTACAGGTGTGCAACAGCATTAGCACAGTCAGGGATCAATAAACTAAAAACTAGGCATTTATCACATTACACAAAAATTACAAAGAAAATATAAAAATAGAATTAACCAATATTTTAAAGTTTAAAACAGCACGAGACTACGACAAAACTAGTAAACTACGTCTCACAGCGTTGAGAGAATCGTAGTATATATCAAGCTGGTGAACACTAGCCAAGGAGTTGTATTGTGTTTGATATTTAACTCGATAGTAATACTTTATACAATGTATAATCTATCTCATGGTAGGTTTTCCTTACTTACGTTTTAAATGCTATTACGTTATACAAGATTAAATTAATTATCCCATCTTGGACAATTATTTGCGAATGCCTCTCTAAATAGAGTTCTATACCGCGTTTCCTTGGCTGCTCTCAGCCAATTTCATCTATTGTTTTCTCGTCATCTGGCAAAATACCAACGATGTACTCTAAAGATTGTACATCAGTATTAATACGCATATGCATGTGAAAGCATTGCATCGACGGAGCAGATATTGGTTTATTTTTATATTTAGACCCCTATAATACGGTTTCATGCAATCGTTAAATGAGCTTTACGACCTCACTTGTTTCGGTATCATGATATATATCAGCATAACAGTTTTAAAAACTAATCGCTAACGCTATCCTATCGCAAGTTTTGTTCCAAAATGTATAAGTTAGTACAGAAACAAACAGCAGTTTATTTTACAGAGACAGTAGGTTAGGCTAGGTTTGTTTTATAACGATCCAGGAAAGTTAGTCGGAAATAAAGTCTAACTTATGAAAATTCGAACAAACGAAACTGTTGGTAACTGGTATAGGATCTTGTGGTAGATAACCAAGTTTGACGTGTATACACGTCACAGATACATCTGTGATTCTGTCTGTCAATTGTCAAGCGATTCTGAGTAAGTCTCTTAGCTAGGTTTGATGAATATGGTCGGGCCGTTTCAGAGATATCAGCTCTAAAATAAAGGATCGCAATCAGGTTTACTTGTGGGAGGACCTTGTGCAGGGTCCGTCCGGGTTGGTACCACCATCTTATCCATTAACCTACCGCCAAGCAGCAGTGTTTGCATTGTTGTGTTCCGGTTTGGGGATAAGACAGCCGGTGAAATGACTAGCATAGAGGCATTCCGTCTTAGTCCTGAGGGTTGGCAGTGAATTTGCAATCTTGTGAATGCGAATGTCTATGGGTCACAGTTTCCACTTACCATCAGGTGGCCTGTGTGCTCGTTTGCCTTCCTATGCCATAAAAAAAAGTTCAAGGGTTTATGTCTATTTAATCGTTATTAATCTTTTATTGATTTTTGGTATTTTTTCATCAATCTGTTCGACACGATACGTGATTGACGATGTCTCCCGTTCACAAAACAGGTCTGAGCATAATGTGATTGTGCATTCTAGTGTGGCGACAGGTGTATAGTCGAAACCGACAAAGCTAATGACTCGTTATAATCGTTACGTAATCGATTAGTCGTTATACGATATCATGGGTGTATTGTTTCTTGATTAAATGTCGACGGTTTACACGGTTTTTCTGATATGTTATAATTTACTACAACATAACGACTTGAGTTGACTACGGGAAGAGCTTTTAATAAGACTGTATTAAAAGGCAAATTTAGTAAATACTTTAACATCTCTGTCTCTTAAATGAGACTTTTCGAATACATACACCGTGTTTTTTTTGATTTACGATAACTTCGGCATATTTTTTTTTTCTCTGTGGAGCAAAGTTCATTTAGTTACTTTGCTCCATAGAGAAAAAAAAAATATGCCGAAGTTACCGTAAATCAAAAAAAACACGGTGTATATACATACATTAAATCACGCTTGTTTCCCAGAGGGGTAGGCAGAGACCACTTCTTTCCACTTGCTACGATCTTGACAAATTTCTTTCGCTTCTTCCACATTCAAATTTTCGAATAAGATGTAATAAAAACAAGTGAACTGCTGTCGTTGGCCATAGACGTTATTTACGTTTAGATTTATAATGAAAATCAAGGTCTTGATTGATACAAGAAAACATTATTCTACGTTCTCAGTCTTCATAACTTTATTCCATAATCCCAAGCTCCTTGGCAGTAGGTATAAACCGTCCGGAATTTACAAATAAACCCCCTGGCACGTGACCCCAGTACAAGAAGCTGAAGGTGAGAAAAGCCGAGTGATGTACGTCTATTTTAGGAGTTGGACGCCTGCCATTACGGCCACTACTTTACCTATGTAAAGTCAAACAATAATACCGCTGTTATTGAATTTTATGCGACACTAAAATTTGTGCCTATTGAAATAACGTGGAGCAAGCCATTCTGCTAGACTTCTAAAATAACATTTGATAAATAAGCAGAAAACGTTAGTGTATTTACTTTTTATTTATTTTCAAAGATCCGTTTACATCAGGTCACATGTCTAGAATTATTTCTAGCCGCAGCGTTCACTCTACAAACATTTCAGTGAATTTATTTAGTATCTGTCCGTATCGCTTGAAAAATGTTTATGTATGCAAAGAATCTTGAAGAACGCTCATATTTACGTCTACATGCACTCTAGTAACATTATTTAATTCGCTACATGAACATTTTGGCACTATGATCCACGAAACGTAACGTAACAGACAGAACGTTCAACCGTCGCCGTCGTACTATTTTCGTTTCGTTTAGTTGCTATCAGAGCAGTCACACCTACATTTACCTCTACACTTGAAAAAAACTAACGATACGGAAAACCGTTTTGTATTCAAATTCGTAAATCGAATTTGCTTTGAACGTTTCTGAAATTGATTTGACGCTCCAAAAGGCACGTCCTTGGCGTCAGCTGATCAGATCACCTGCCAGGCTCAACCGGTTATGACTAATGCAGACACTATTGATCGTTCACCACAGGAAGTCGACAAAGGAACAAGAACTTATTTCCTGCACTTGTTAGGTTTAACGCACATTCTCCTGACCTTGAGACGGCTGCAATGGTCAATATTTGCGGCGTCTTAAACCAACGTAGTAAGAGCTATATCGGGCTTAAGGCGAGGTTTTACGAGTTCTTTGTGCATATGGTTTATTTGCTATGGATTCGTGCCCGTTGTCGTTATTCCTTGTTAAAGTGATGTTATTCTCTGACGCTAGTTTATTTTCGTCGTCCCAACTTTATACCACTTACTGCTTATCTTAATTACTTTACGGCCTATTAAAATTAGCCCATTAAGTGGATTCTACCGTTATTTAAAAATACACCGGTTATGTAAACTGATTTCAAAAAGTGGTCTAGAACATTAACTTTCTCATCAATCATAAAAAAATCGAATTGAGTGCAGTAGCGTAGGGAGCACGACTTATTCCAAGTTTGAAACACGCTCGCTATTATCGCGTAAAACGTTCCCTTTTTGCTTTGAAACATGTGTTGCAGCAAACTCGTCCAGTTCTAGTCATTTAAAGCTTGCTTTATAATCTGTAGCAAAACGCCGACTGTAGCCGCTAGCATGGAGAATTATCATCCTACAAATGTTACAGATGCATAGTAATACTCGGACGTAATAGTACATTGTGTATTAAGGTCGGTAAGTAAGGAATTACGATCGAGGCTCTAGTAGAAGCCCGAAGTCGAAGACTGAGGGCTTTCTGAGTCGAGGTTCGTAATTCCTGTACCGACCGTGAAACATACAATGTTTTTCATCACATTTGCGAGTAAATAAATAAAATTATAGGACAGAAAACACTTATAATACTTACACAAGTCAGCACAACTATTATTACGAATTACTTGAACTTTTTTTAAGCGGATGACGGGCGGACTCCACAGATTATACCTACAAATGTTTCGTTCAGAAACGTTAAGGGCAAATACTTACGTAGGTATACATACAGCCCTGAAGGAGTGTAAAAAAAACGACGTTTTGATACAGAAAACTATTAAAATCGATTATTAAGAACATTGCAATGAAATTCCTGTTTAAATAACATTTTAAGACAATTTTTCAATTGCGTGTAAATTCTTTGCTTGAACTTGCATGACCTGTGTGTTGTGCTATAAATTAAAAAAAAATTACTTACCGACCTTGGGTTTCATGGTAAATAAAAAGGTCGAGGGTTTTATATGGGACATTGCGGCCAAGTTAACCTGTATGTTTAGATACTGTTTACGTGCAAGTGGGATGAAAATGGACAAGTCGAGTCATGCTAGACCTGTTATTGCGGTTTCGCTAATCGAGTTTACGCAATCACTATCAATTAAACGCTGCACTAGTTCATTTGAAACGATACACTCTGCGGGCTGGGCGTTATTGGACTTAGTGTTTATTGCGGTTGGAATTAAATTGTTGATTGTACATTACACCATGGTTTAGTCTGTGGCTTCCGTTTCATGATATACCCTGTAATCTATGATAATTATCGTTGGTCTTAAGTCATGTAAAGTCGCAATAATATTCACTATGACTCCTTAAGTTTCCACTTTCGTTAATCCGCATAAACACTAGCTATTAAACGAAAATTGTTTCGCTAAAAGCAAAGCAAAACTGTGACATTGATTAAGAAAGAATGGTAATCGTGAAACCAGTTTGGAACAAATTAATTCTGCGACTACAGAGAAGTGAATTCTTCAACAGCAAGTTTATCATAAAGAATCGATTGAGTTGAATTAATTCTTCTGTTCAGAGTTTTATCTTTGAAGACCGTCGTTAATCTTGAGTGAAGCAATTTAAAAACCATCTCTCCGATGTTATCCGGGTGCTAATTGTTATGTACATTAGTCGGCATTAGTTAAATCATGATTGTATGTATCATTTTTAAAATCATTGTTTTGTATTTTGACTTCTTCAAATTTATTTTTTTTGGATTTACAATTTTTCCCATAGTCTATAATTTGTGTGTTTTTATAATAGTCAACGGCATAGATACGAGTACAAAGGTTTTGTGTTCTCTTCTATACGTAATCCGTGTATTCCAGACGTATTGACACAAGTGTTACTTCTCACAAATCCATATTAATAAGTCTCTTTATTGAAATTATGTCATACTTTGTCTTTTGTATGACCATTCTTAGAACTTAATACAATACAATATTAAGCACTGTTATACAATAACGACTCGTAATATTTATTAGCCGGTTTCGAATGATGAAGGATCCTTTGGGTTCTAGTTATAATTAAACGTTGCGAAAATTAGCTTAAAACAGATATTTGGTGTCGCTAATATTTACCAAGTTCAAATTATTTATTCCTATCAACAACAAAAAAGTCATCGTGTAATTGCGTTCTTCCAAATCAGTAAAATATATAAACGCATAAACACGGCTACTCTGTGTTTTTGTATGCTTATCAACACTCGAAACGATACACTGAGTTGTAAAGTGTATTTTTATCGCTAAATTGTACGAATTACTTTAGAAGACTATGTTGACATTAGCGCAACGCTCCTTCTCACATTGCTATATGTTTAACGATTTATTACTGCAATATGTCTCTACTTATTACTTGCTCTTTCTTTTGTTTGTTTTACTTTTTTCTCTGACGTCATGTTAATAATAACTATCATCTCTTTAATTTCAAACTTTTTACTAACGTTCTGTTAGTCTTTGTTGGAGACATTAGAGAGATACTCAGAGATAATACCGGTCTTGGCCTATTTTTCTTCGTTTTCTAATTGATTGTTTGTTAACATCAAGTTACCGTCATAACAACAATTAAGTAAAATAATATTGTCATTATCGATGTTGTCACACGGCGCGGCAGACGACTGGTCGCTTAGCTAATTAAATGTCGAGGTCTTTGAACCCTGTTGAGGTCAGAATGTTTTGATTGTTATCAGCTCTGATGTCCTGGTTACTAGACATGCTGTAATCTATTTTATTATTCTACGATTCCTTATTTCGTTACCTTCTGTAATTATCTCTTCTTCATCTATCGTTACCACTTTCTCAGAACCGAATTACAAAAATGTGCAAGTTAATCGTCCATGTAGATAGTTTGAATTCAAATCATCGTGTTTAAGTTTGTTTATCTGAATTGTAAACAATCGTAGAGTACAAAAATACATGAATTACTCTATTTACTTCATTTAAATATAAATTAGTTGCAGTTAACAAACAAGCGATAATGAGTTTGTTATTTTGTAAAAGGCGACCAAAACTTGCATTCGTTCATTAATATTATTATATTTATCTCTCGTATCTGTTATAATTACATTTACTCTCAATAACATGATCCTCATTAATTATTTTATCGTTGTCACTAAAACATTGACAAAATACATAGGTCACTCAATTCATTGCTACTTATTTGTTTACTACTAATAGTCTGCATTAGTTACTAAGTATGCATTATCAATCCCTGGAAGTCAATGAATATTTTCTGGCAAATTTTAGAGGTACCATTTGCTTGTAAAGCCATTATTATAGAGCGCGATCGCGGGACCAGCTCACCTCCCATCATTCCCCTAATGTATTCTTATTGTGCAACTAATGCCTAACCAAACACATCCGTGTGGGACCGTTGCGCAAGAGTTCCATCTTTATTAGGTCGATCTATTCCCGTACCTTATCTGAGACCACTGCCAAATATTGTAATGCCAATGCGAAGGCGATGCGAAAAACAAGCTTTTCGAAAGGTTGCTTACATTGCTTTAATGTCTTCATTTTGATTGTGGAGATTGTGATTAACGTTTTTACTTGTGGGAGGACCTTGTGCAGGGTCCGTCCGGGTTGGTACCACCATCTTATCCATTAACCTACCGCCAAGCAGCAGTATTCGCATTGTTGTGTTCCGGTTTGGGGATAAGACAGCCGGTGGAATTACTAGCATAGAGGCATTCCATCTTAGTCCTCAGGGTTGGCAACGCATTTGCAGTCTTGTGAATGCGAATGTCTATGGGTCACAGTTTCCACTTACCATCAGATGGCCTGTGTGCTCGTTTGCCTTCCTATGCCATAAAAATAAAAACGCAACCTGTCTATAGTAACTCTCATAACTCTGTATAAATTACGGCACTGGAAGTAACTTGATATTATGTTATAATAGTGGTAAGGAGAGAAGCTACTGAACGCGCATTTACGGAGGCGGTTTCTTGTCAATCTCCAGTTAACCTCAAGATTCAGTAAAGTATAGACCGATCACTAGTCAAATGTACCATGAGCTCGCCTTCAATTCTAATACTAGGCATGCCAAGAAACGGGTCATGCAAGGAATCAGAATAAATAATATTGTAGACGCAGTAACTTAAGACATAATAAAAAAATGTCTCTAAAGAACTCATTGAAAAGGATCTAGGTACGATAGGATTTGGTAAAAATGAATTAAGTAAAAGTAGCTGGTTTAAATACTCCTACATAAAAAAGCATACGTCTAAAGTCGTCGTCGATAGAAATTGTGAACGATGTAAACAAATTACAACTGATTGACACATAACCTCAAATATTCACCAAGCGGGTTTTTACTAAAAATAACGTATAATTAATAGTTATTTAACTTAAACTTAATATGAAAATAATGATCTAGTGTACAAATCATTGCAAAGACCTCACTTGATCTTTAAAAGTGCGTGATTAGCGAGTAATCGTGGTGAATTGGTTCTGGTGAATTTGGTTTTGTTTACTCTTTAGCAAGTTCTATTGACAGCGACTTTAGTGTACTTCTATTACTAGGACCAAAGAGTACAGTTGCAGTCAACTTAAGATTTTACAGAGAATAGAGATATTTATACAAATTTGTTACTCATAAAGAACAGAATTTCTCTTGCAATGAGCTTCAGTAAAAAGTGACTTAAATCTATACATTCCAGATTTCATTTTACATCGCTTCACCAGTAATATGTAAGCCAAAAGGTGTCAAGCGTATGCTGGGCAAAGTAAATCTTTGTGCTCCCTTGTTGGTTTTTACAGTTTACCAAACAAGCTTGCTGTCGGTCACTGTACGATTTTGTTTATATTGCCATTACCATTAAAAAACCTTTATTTATGGTTGATCAATAAGATTAGATGTAGGCAGTGTAAGCGTCGGGGTTATAATATAATTTGAAAATATCTGTGACTTAATTTTGCTACCTGACCCAGGCTTAATTAAAAGTTACTTTTTTTTCTCGTATTCTCGTATTCATATATTATACGAAAGAACGGCCTGTACCTGACCTGTATGGTGGAAAAAGACGGACCCCAAATGTTTGGGATAAGTGCAGAATGACGATGATACTGTTTGTCTTCATTATACATACAATTGCTTAGTTGATTAGTAGTGTTAGTACAATAGCCAATACTGCCGTTATAATCGGATCACTTGCATGACCTGACTCAGATATTATACATGACACCTATCTCAAATCCAGTTATATATTGTCAATACGCTCCCGGAGATAACCCGCACGCAGTTTCGCTAGTAGCACCAATCAGACTAGGCGCTCGCGTAAACAAACATAACTTGTCCGAGGTTATCGAACACTGCGCCTGAGCCCATTCTAGAAACGCTTTCTTAATCAGTCTTTATAAATATCTTAATGTTGCGTACGGATAATTCGAAAAGTATTAAGCAGTCGTTTGCATTTCAGATAATTGAAATATTTAAGGGACTTGGTGTAATGTAATGATCAAAGAGCACGATAGGATCTCTTGCAAACTTTTTGAAACAAATAAGTTTGAATTATGTCGGGCCAAAGACAGCACAATCCTGGCAAGTATTTGGATCAACCACCCATTCATTTACTTATATTATGTTGAATTTTTATTTACAATTGAACCTTTTTATTGTTATAAGACCAGTTATGTTATGACTTATTTTGTTCAAAACATTCCATTGACATTCTACACTTGAGAATTGATTTGAGTGCATACGTATCTTAACGGAAATACTAGGCTTATAACATATCGTTATACATTAGCATTATCAAACTGTCTATTGATTTGTGATGCGTCCAAACAGGACAACGGAATTTGCCCGAGCGACTAATGAACTAATATCTGTTGATAATATGACAATGTTGTTTACGGAACAGATGCCTCTACGTTTATTATTACTCAGACGTTCAATTTTGCAAAATACAGCTTTGTCTATTCCAACTTCAGTATTATAAACAGTGGCGTTAACTGGGATTTCTGAAAACTTAATTATGTGACCGTCGTGTTCCTGAAAACATTTGTAATGTTTACATGCATTTATATCATTTGTAAGTATAATTTTATCAGCCTCTTGAGCAATATCTTGGTTCTTAAGTGTCTGGGCTTCAATGCCGTCCACTGGGACTATATCGCGTGTGTTTTCAACTATCGACTTCTGGCCGCGAAAGATTTACAGTCGCGCACCGGCCGATGGTAAAACACGTAGTTATTTCAGACGGAATTCGTCTTGTGGATTTGCTCTGCTGAAAATAGTATCTTCCATCTTATTCGCGCGCGTAAATAACACCGCCAAAAAGTATTTATTTACCCAACCACATAGGAAAACTTTTGTATTTTCGGAGTTCATTTGCATATCCTTCACAGAACCCAGTTGCTTTTGTGTTTTTATCGCGTAAATCATTTTATTGCTTTTCTGGTGGTATATTTTGGAGCATGGGTGTGTGAGTAGGATTATAGACAGGAGTGACAATAGGCACGTGGGCGAAGGCTCTAATTAGTGCAGGCACAACCCCGACGCGACCTCTCGCCACCGACAATCAACGGCTAATTGGATGAAGTGGCCCGACAGAAAGACCAACCGCAAAATTAATGCGTTTGACGCACGGTCTACATTCTCTGTTTTTGTATGTGTAAAGGAATAGGATATTGTTTAGGTTTATGATTTTAAACTTACCTAAAAACGGAAGTTTGACTTAGGTAAAGCGTTCGCATTTTGAAATGGCAAAACAAAACAACTTAGCAACAGACAGAAGAAACCAAACAGAAGTAACAATTCCTGCACTTGTAAAAAACATGTAGATGTTTCGCTTCGCACGAGTACCTACCCTGAATAGATTCATGTTAGAAGATCAAAACAAAATGAAATACGAATGGAATGCCAAGTCTTTCTAACTCTTCATACGGGTCATATGGTTTATTGAATGTATTTTTGGATCGTCATATTGTAATTTTCCAGTCATGAACCGTTTTAAAACCGAAGGCTGGAATTTTGTTTTCGTCGTTCACTCTTGACTGTGTATTTTCTTAATCACCCGGAGCTTGATTAGCAGCGTGGGATGATGGAGGAACAAGACACAGAGAACTTGATTTGAATTTGAGTGTATGTAAATAATTAGCAGGTCAATCAATCAATCGATACCTCTCGTTCAAAAATAAACTCCGTGTTAAAAATAGTTGATTGTCGCTTAACTAGATTTTATCTCGACCTTTATTAAATGAGATCTATTAGAGCGCGGTAAACAATGCTTGCTCGCCGTAAATGTCAGGTTCTCATGAATTTATCGAGCAACTAAACTAGTCAGATCATATATATTTTCAGATCAAACGCGAATCGGCGCGTGTTGAAAGCACTCAATAACACCGCATATATCTACAAGTAGTCAAGGTTGATGCAAATGCACTCACAGCCAGATCATTGTAATAGATGTCCATGCATTGAAAGCGGAATGCTATTATTGCATTAGCTATTATGGTTAGTGTTGGCGGCTTATGCCTTCGACTAACCGTTTTCATCGTTAGTACAGGCTAAAATTAACGTATTATCATGTTATAAATAGTGATGTAATCAAATACAACTTACGTCTTAATTTATTTGGCCATCTGTGGTTCAGGCTTATAACAATGTTTTGGCATCCTCAATGATAAAAGTATTAGATTGATCCCAAGGGCTCCTTGATGTGATTTACAGTACTCCTACAGCGATTTTATTATGTTGATCTCGTTTAGCTATATCGTTAACATTTCTAACGTAGTATAAACAATTGCCAAGATCATGATTTGACATGGCTATTGGAACACAGATTTAGACGGATGCAGAAAGAGTTGTGCCTTTGCCAAAACGCTATTGTTTTTGTTATTGACTATTTGTGCGTTGTCGTGTTTATCAATGTCGTCACAAATCTTGCTTCTTACTTCTGCAAATTTGGCACAGAGATCGATTATAGTCTGGAATAAATAATAATTTCCGAGGGAATAGCGATAACCGACTTCTACGCGGACAACAGTTAGTATTATATATATTATAAGTAATTATAATAGCCGTATCACTCCTGCAAATTTGTATCCTTATTGATTTAAACAATCCTATATGTTTGGAGCATGAATGGAAATGGATGATAAGTATGGAACTATATTTTGCTAAAGACCGTTCATTTCCTAAAAAAGCCTCTTCAGCCAAAACGGGTCCGCTTTTATAAACAATGGAGCCTGTTTTCAAAACGAGTTTGGCGTTCTAAGCGTGTGGGCGGCCTTGAAACGCGAAGGACGACCGGTGCGCGCGCGCGGGGGGCGTGGTGATCACGCAAGAGCCCGCGATCATCCGCGGACGTCTGTTTCTTGCTTTGATTTATAATGGTGATACAAATTGCTACGCAGCATGAATAATATATAACTTTGTAGTGTGTGCATTCAAGGCCGCTATGTAATTGATCTAATTTGTGTTTGAATGAATTTCTTTGCATATGTCATCAAAATCACGTTGGAGATTTCAGCAACATATATGTTTTGATTAATCCTAGTGTAGAACGTCAGTTGATGACCTCGAGCCTAAGTCACGAGGGAACGACCAGAGAGAGGCAGAGAGAGAGAGAGAGAGAGAGAGAGATGTAGTGATTAGAAACTAATACAATATCTTTTTGGTACATTCATTATTAGGCGACCTTACACAAACACTACATCGTACATCATAATGAATTAATTATGAAGATTCATTGAGCCAATTCAGTCACATCTCACAAGAATTGACTCGTCAGTCGACACCTTATAATTGGAGTAGTTTTTTTAATATAGCTACATCACTAGTTATCTTTCTTTTTCAGTGTAAATGTAAGTGATTCAACTCAAGGCTAACGTATAGAGCTGGGCCATCTGCGCGTAACAACCCGCAAAAAGTGGACGCACGCAATACTTCATTATTCAAGGGGCCCGGACGCAACGCGTTGGAAATAGTAAATAGATCGGAGACGCGCCTAGACTCAGTGTTATTCTTTATCGTAATTGGCGAGAGTCGAGATTGCAATGTTGCAGACCGAATTAATTTTATAACGGATCCCTTTTTTGCCTGTAGGTCTGTAGAACAAGTTTCTAGAACCAGCTAAAATCACCCGACATGTAATTGCGACCTATACTTGTAATTTTCCTCCCGAGTTAAATTAGTTTTCTATTAAATTATACTAAAAAAAAATTGGTTCATCCTTTTGGAAACTACGATGCCACATACAGATACACAAGCAGTTACACAGATACGCACGTTAGAGTCCGTTTACACGGAGACATCCGATTCTTTGCAGGAACGGTTTTTGTTGTATCCGATTTAGTGGCAATAGGATTTCAATGCACGCGTTCATACAAGTGTACGTATCCTGCAAAATGTGTCATCCAATTTTTCGACTATAAATCGGTCTGGTCGTCCGATAAAATGCTGGGTCCGATTTAGTGGCAACAGTATTTCTATACTTGCATTCACACAAGCTATCTCGAGATAAAAGCAAGCGGGCGCAGGCAAGCGCCCAAAAAAACATATAATGTGTTCACACGAACTCCGGTTATACAAGACCGGAGGATCCTACAAAACCGGGCGGCCATGTGAATACACTATCCGGTTTTGCAGGATCCGATAGTTAGTAGATCCTAGAAAACCGGACATCGTGTAAACGGGCCCTTAGACTTATAATAACTCTGGTACGTCTCGCTCGGGAGATATATCACTTTGTATCTTCGACCGACCTCGCGGTTAGGAACAGTTGCTACGTATAAAGCTGACAAAGTAAAATGGTTCGCTTGTGTATTCGACGTAGAATTTAACGCCGTTGTGATCAAGAATATCATTGCAGCTGGTCTCGCCACGCTCCTCGCGTTCGCGTGCGACGCTTCACGTTTTTCATTTGTTTTCATCGCCTTTTTATCCCTCGCCGTTATTGCTTTTTGAAAATTATTTGCAAACAAGAGCTTTAAAGAGATCTGCTCATAAACATTTGGTTTATGATTCGTTTTGTCTATATAAGTATCTGATAATTTTAACATTCTCAAAACCTACGTTATTGTCATGTCAAGTTCTTTGTTGATTTTAACTTTAGTCTGATAGTTTTTGGTAAAGTTGTGACAAATTTTAAAATTCATCAGTGGTCAGTAGAAAAACTCCAGATGACTCGTTCTTATTGTTCTGTTGACGTCGAAGTCGAAGCCCACTTAATATTTTGAGGCGTGTGCGTGACGTAAGCAAGACTGGTTTTAAAGAATTCCGACACGAGATAGCCTCACACTGCCGGCACTGCAGTGTCATTCCGAATATTATTACTTCCTTCGTTTAATAGTTGTCAAGTGGGTTTTTTTTCTTTGTGTATGATTCGAGTGGTTCCGGTGAATTTGTTAGCGAATAAGGCTAATTAAATTAGATTTAATCTCAGGCTTCTTAACCCTTTTCCGAGCATAGTACATTACCTACATTTTATGACACAAATTTAATTGAACAGTATCCTTCAGGAAGTTACGAATTCGTGGTTCTATTCCATTTCTTGCTTATATCCTTACTTTACCCTGGAAAAGGGTTAAGTCGGAGGATCCTTTTACGATTTGATGCATTTTTCCAAGGTTTATTTATGTTATGATATGACCGATACTAAGCGCCTGTTCAAAGATTAAGCTTAAAAGACAATTTAACTGATAAAATAATAAGTATTTCATCAGCTTCCATCAAGTTTATAACTTATTTAACCACGCGACGCGCCTAGCTGGTAGCCTGCCTAGGTATCTAGCGGTTCTGGGTTCAAATAGCAGTACTAGCAGGTAAATTAAGTTCGGCAGCTTATGCTGTTAGGAAAATCAGGCAACTTACTAATGTTGAGACAGCTCGCTTAGTTTATTATAGTTATTTTCATAGTGTTATGTCGTACGGTATTCTGGTTTGGGGAAAAGCTGCTGACATACTGACTATATTCGTGTTGCAAAAAAGAGCCATTCGTTCTATATATAATCTTAACTCCCGTGATTCCTTAAGAGTACTATTTAAAGAAATTAATATTTTGACAGTAGCATCACAATTTATTTATGAGAATATTATTTATGTCATTAAAAATCAAGACTCTTTTGTTAAGAATTGTGATGTACATAATTTGAATACAAGAAATAAAAATAAAATTGCTATTAAAAAATTTCGTGTCCGTAAGGTTTATAAATCATTTGTAGGTCAATGCATCCTTTTCTTTAATAAATTACCTGACGTTGTTTTAAAGTTACCATTTCCAGTACTTAAAACTTACTTGAAAAAGTCGTTGATGTCTAAAGCTTACTATAGGGTCAAGACTATCTAACAGATAAAAATGCTTGGCCAACACATAAATAATTTAATAATAACTTAGTCATAAAAAATATGTAAATATTGTATATTGTCTAGGGGACACGGTTTCTGTAGGAGAATGTATCGAAACTTTTATGCATGTTGTCTTGCACCGTCACAGGTAAGTATAACTTGTATACTTTCTATATATTTTTTTTATATTACTGTTGCTTATTAGTTTTGTGACAATTCTGAGTTTTGACACATTTTTCTGCTCAACTGCGCATGAATATATAAATTTTTGGTGTTATGTGAGATTCATTGTTTTATATAATGCTAGGTTAAGTTTATTATTGTATAATATACATACATACATACATACCTTCACGCCTTCATTCCCAGAGTGGGGTAGGCAGAGCTACAGAATTACCAACAACTCCAAAAACTTGTTGATAACTCTGTAACCACAATTTGCACAATTAGGCTATGATGTTTAACAGCGCATTAGTGGGTTGCAAGCCCATCGCCTAACAGTACTACAAGCCCTTATTCCCTTAGTCGCCTTGTACGACATCCACGGGAAGACATGGAGTGGCACTATTCTACCCCGGCAACCATACGGGGATAATATCATTAGCAATATTTAAAAAACGACTTACTGTTGAGTTTCTTGCGGCGTTTCTTCTCAGCAGTGGTCTCTTGCGAAGCGCTGGTAGATTTTTGACGTGTAAAAGTGCCCGTGCGGCCTTCTTACTGAATAAACATCTTTTATCTTTATCTTTTAAATCCCGGTAAGGGCAGATATTTGAGTGATGAGCGCAAATATTTGTTTCTGAGTCATGGATGTTTTCTATGTATTTAAGTATATAAGTAGTTAGTATGAACTTGGAAGAAGCGAAAGAAATTTGTCAAGATCGTAGCAAGTGGAAAGAAGTGGTCTCTGCCTACCCCTCTGGGAAAAAGGCGTGATTTAATGTATGTATGTATGTATAAGTATTTATATCGTGGTCTAGTAACTATAGTACCAGCCTAAGAGTTTAGTTTGGGACTAGGTTAATTGGTGTGACATTTTCCCCTGATATTTATTTATTTAACACAATTCTGCTGCGTTATTTTATTAAATGTACAAAAAAATCCCTTTGTTAAGTTATCTCCGAAGTAAACAAATAAATAAGTGAATCTTTGTTATATTAGCACATGTAGCTCATACCGCGAGTCCAAATCTCTCTCGACTGCTTTTGTAAGTCTTTATTAAATGTATTCTTTATTATCTTATCTCAACGCAATAAGCTAACGCAATAAGATAACGCAAAATAAATAACTGCGGGCTATTAAAAATGCATGGTTGATGGCCCTAAGTATTTTAAGCAGCGATATTATGTTTTTGTTAGAGAACCAAGGACACAATATATTCAATATAAACATCTTTTGCAGCGTCCTCTCTGTTGCTCGGACATTTTCAGAAGAAATTCTTATAATATTTGCATATTAGTGTATAATGCCAAATTTGAAATTTGTACTGAGTACTAACTAGGGTAAAGGCACCAGTGCTCAGCCAGAGACCAGTAGTGGACCTTATATGCAGGGCTGGGCAGTATTTGAATTACTTCTAATTGAAATACGTATTTAAAATACAAATACGTATTTAGTATTTGTATTTCAATTACTACCTAAAAATGTAATTTGTATTTAATATTTTAAATACCCGACGCCGAGGTATTTTGTAATTAGTATTTCAAATACTTATTGCATCAAAATACATTTTAACAAATACATTTAGCGATCTTATTATAAATGATAAATTGATAATAAAAATTTGCTGATTCGTACATAGACTATAAACACTAGCACCAACGCCAAAATGCGCACTAGTGTCAAATTGCTGCTAGTGCTATGTGCTACCTGATTGGTTGAATTGGACATTAACGCACGTTTTCGCGTTGGCGCAACGCTCGTGTAAATGTATTTTGTATTTTTGTAATTTGTATTTTAATTAAAAATGGTTAAAATACTGTATTTTGTATTTTATATTTCAAATACCCGTCTAAAAAATATTTTATATTTCGTATTTTAATTACATGCGAAAAAGTAATTTGTAATTTGTATTTCAATTAAAGCAAGGTGCGTATTTTGCCCAGCCTTGCTTATATGAGAGCAAAGAGTGGGAAATATATCTTTCAAACTCTTCCCACTCATACAAAGTATAGGCAGAGGCCGACTACAGGTATCCGGCTGACCACTGGTGTCTTTACCCTACGTACCCACAAGGAAGAGCGGCTGCCTCTTAGCACAGGTTTATTTTATATTTAAAAAGAGGTAGACAACTACTGTAATTACTATGTACTTATGGAAACTAAATAAATGATTTGATTTGATTTGATTTGAATGCCCTTCCAATGAAAGTAAAAGTGCTACATGGATCGAAATTAAGAAATGACCCTATTGACCTTACAGTATCGCTTCTGCGGAATTGGTTTTATACATTAAATGAATTTTTAAATCATGAGATTAGATCGAATTAACCTAATTTATTAAATTTAGCAAATAAATTGATTGATTGACTGATTGATGAAAATTTGTAAATTGTAATCTGATAATGTCAGTTAAATTTGGCCTCTCCAAAGCGCAACTCAATTTTTTTAAATTTGATAAAAATCACGGACTTTATATTGGTTTAATTATCGTTATTTACCTCGTGTCTTTTCTTAATCCGAATAATGGCAGATTCACGGGCTGATCACTAAAAAAAGAATCTGCCGTCCGCCAAGAACTGGGTTCGTTCGGATTCTTTCGGAGACAAACGGTTATTGCTCGAATTCGAGTTTTGTCAAGCCACAAACAAGTCAACGACCCGCTGAATTTTGCGCAACGCCGAAGGATATCTTAAAACCGATATTTCTCCTTATCATACGAACCACTTGATTGTTTGATTTCATTCTAGAAATATTCACAAATTTCGTCGCTGAAGATTTTAGTGTCATTTAAAAGTTTATGAAAATAAGTTCTTATCTGTTTACGAAAATATTGATCTTAAAGTGTGTTTGTATAGCACTGATGACTGTGATAATGATAACGAATGACGCGAGGTACATGCCTCTTAAGATAACGTAAAACTTTCTTGGCTATTCAAAGAGGTTGGTTATTTTATAATTGAACAACGCTCAAGATAGGTATATCTGTAAATAATAAAGCGTAGAAAATAACTGTTGTTGTTAAACTTTATTACGCATGCCAGTTTGAATTCAGCATTAAAGCTCTGCAGACAATTTATCTTACAACGACAAATAGGTCAATTGCTTCGAAATTAGATATTTAATATTCACCAGTCGCATGCGTTCTATTAAAAACATTCGTAAACAGGAGAATGAGATACTGTAAAACGAAATTTAAGTACACGGTTAGTTCTATCATGATTTGCATATGAAAAGGTTTTAGAGTCTAACAAAAGAATGACAGCAGCACGGAGATAAAGTTAAAAGACTTTTGTGGACTGTGTAACCAAGCGAAATGTTCGTATGTCTAATATCTAGCGCGGCCTTGCTCGCAAAGTGGATGATCACGGCTCAACTCGTGGATCTGTCGGCTCTAGATTGGATAACAAATTCATGTGTTTACTGAATCAATTTTCATGTTCATACAAAAGATGTGCGGTGTAAAAATAACCTCGTATCACGTCCGTGACTTTATAAAGCGACGGTAGCTTTATGTCCAACAGAAATTATGGGATTAACTCCCATCGGGCTTGCGTTGCCATATATCTCTCGACAATTGATCGTTTGTACATGAATAAACCGGCTGTCCAAATGATTGTCTTCCTCTGGGGAACGTCATGGACTATAATTTGGTTTCATGGTGCATTAGTCTACCAACTATAATACCATGTAAATATACTTATAAATAAATAAATAAATAAATAAGGGCGTCATATATCCAAGCAGATCTACAGTATATGTACTTCGTGCGCTATATAAAAAAAAGAGATTTTCTGGTTATTGTGGTTATTGATTCTGTATTAGTCTGGATTATTCTTGAACTACTAACCATGTGCTGTTTGTTTGGATCAATGGGGGAATTATGAAGCCTTATGTGATTGGATTGGATGATGCTGATGATTTTAAGTTACTCAAACTAACTCAAATTTTCTTCCGCAGGTGTTTGGCACAGTGGAGTTGCCGGATAAGCCGATCATGCTGCCACCTTTCGTGGAGGCGACACATTGCCTCGGGTACCACCTGACGCGCAAAGGCCGAGCGGTGGCCGACCGCGTCGTCTCCGTGCTTGGCTATGCCTGCCCCGACATTACATACAGCCCCAGTCTCTACCCCATTACTGCTGCCCTGTTACACTTCATGCCTGGTATGTTTCTTAATTGTAGCTTTTAAAGTATTTTAGGAAAAGTGAAGGATTTGTTCTTTGTTTCCTCATATCCGTATATGCTGCATTATATTCATGATAATATGGCACAGCGGAGTTTCGTTATTTCAACGAAAAGTAACGTGATTATTCGCAATTAGTTCGCCGAATTTATCATTCGTTGCTTAGCATCTGGTCAATTGAACGAAATTCAAAAGCTTGACCTAGAACATTTCAGCACCATTAAAATCAAATGAAACGCATTCTCTCTTTACATAAATTCTAGGAAGCTGCCGCTATTCAGAGAGATATGAATTTGAATTTCGTTTAATTTATTGCGTACGTTTGCAGACTAGTTCGTGATTGTAATAAATCAACAGTTATTTTTTCCGTTTTATTAATATTTATATGAACAGCAACATCAGAACAGATGACTTGGTTATCAAAGTTACGTTATGAATCGGAAGCGCGATAAGTTATTTATAGCTCACGCCTCATAAATACATCGTTTACTTCATAAGATTTCTTATCCTTCGTCATTAAGTCACCGGTATCTTTTGAGTCATGATGGTTAGTAAACAGGTCCAAATATTTGGAAAAGCCGCGTATTATTGTCATATTTTCTACTAAAGTCCTGGATGTAAGCTGTTAATTTTACAGCTGCGGTTTGCCTGGCTTAAGAATTACTTGTCCGCTGCCGCTTTATTGGTTGCCATTACCAGACATCACAAAATATATTTTAATAATTTATGCTCGATAAATTACTGGCCTCCCAGTTTATTACTTGCTTCCTTTCCCTTTAAAAATAGTTTATTATGATTGTTTTGTACACAAGCTCGTTTGGGAATTGTAAAAGTTTAACGCGTCCGTTTCTTTACTTTTATTTTGCCAAGAAGTCAGTGTAAACAGACGGGAACCGGTTACGCGGAGCTTCAATTCAATTCTGGCGCAGACGCGTCACTAAATTCTACGTCGCTCTCGCACTAATTCAGTAATGAGTGCGAGGGGCGATAATTGAACTCGGCAATAGGCAAATTGCCGGAGGAGTCGCCTGTCTGCAACTGCGTCATCTTCCATACCACACGCAAGATTCAACTCTATAACTTCTGTTCTAGAACAAAAGTCCCGTACACACCGCAGGTGTTCCTTATCTATCTTATTGGGATCTATATTGAACCCTCGTGCTGCGACTCAAGGTCTGGAATGCGTGCGATAGTGTCTGGCTTCCCACCGTCCATCGGACCCCAGTTAGGAACGCCACAGATTTGCATGCCATCCGTCGTGCTTGCCAATTCCAAGAGTCACTTCCTACTCTCGCACGTTAACGTATAATTGGACGGAATGCGAACGGTAGCGAATGATCGATGAGATGTTATTTTGGTATATTGTTTCGTATCCAATTGAACTTGATCAATCTAGAGAGAATAGATGAATTGGGATAAGAACGCGAGACGGAGAGCCGTTTATCTTCCGTCACACCGCCCGACACGTGACGAGGCGCGGAGGTCGGATTGCGGTGTAGGTATCAATTTGGACGCCCGGATGCCTAGAAGTGACAATTTCCTTCATTGTTCTCTTCGGGCCAATTATGATGTCCTAGTTCATACAAAATGCATATCATATTTTCGTGGTATCGTCTTCTATTATGTTTTGTACCATGATGGATGTTCTTCGTAAACAATACATACATTAATCAACGCCATATAATGTAATATCATGGGAACCGGCAAGAAATAGAATCGACAATGTAGTCTCTGCGGTGTTTCTTGGAGCTCTATTCATATGGGGATAACATTAGCAGTCGGACCAACTAACATTTTTAGTTTATTTTTGTGCGTTGGATTCGTGATCTACGAGTTGTTGTTGATGCTAGAACTTTGCTATAACTGAAGGTTTCTATTAATGTCTGCAAAAGTACATAAGTGTTCAGCTAATTTATTTCTCGTCGCGCGTACATTGTTTAAAACATTATCTGTGCCGGAATGTTTTTACTTTCGGTCGTATGTTAATGTTAGATTATTATTTTTGAACGTTCCCCGGCCGTGACACTGGCGTTATCATTGGCCGGCGAGAGTTCAGAAGGCGTCGTCGAATGCGTTGTTTCTTCAATTCTTATAGGTATCGCGTAAAATCGGGCCTGTTGGGTTTTAGTGGTTGGCGAACCGCCAGTGCCGCTGGCAGCCGCTCTTGGAACTGTTCTACCGTTACAGAATCTCCCGTGTTTGCGTACATTTGTTCCGCACTTTATTACTCGCCGATGATTTATATAAGATAAGCTCTTTGTTTGCATGACTCGTGTGCACTATGTTATTTATGGCTTCTTGTTAATCGGTGTATCATCTTTACATCTGTACATTATTTAATCTGAATCTTTCGAGTTCATGAAAATTAAAAAGTTTATGTTTGGTATTTGTAAGTAAACATACTTTTGCCTACGTATCTACAGTATTGCAAACTTAACAAACATTGAACATTTACTCAACTGAGTAGGCAACTTAATAATTGTACATGACAAGTGTCTTGGTTTTAAAACGCCTTAAGTTTTTTTGATCTTTTTATACGCGTTTAATTATGTACTCTACTTTAAGATAAGAAAAAAAAATGATATCCATTATGCTAACACAATTTCTTAACATTGCTTTCCGCGTCGGTCGGCCTGCAACTCCTCTTAAACAGACGGATTTTGATGCAGTTTTCACCATCAGTTCGATAATTTTTCACGGAAGGTTTTTATGTGAGTATAATAGATTCTGGTACAGAAAACCTTAATAAATCGAAGCGATGCGAGGACGGGTTTCTGGTTTGATGGATAAAAAAAACACATTTAAAGACGGCGTAGCGGGTCAATACACAATGAGCTCACACGTAACGTAATGTATTCATTCAATTTAAAATCGCTCTGAATTCCGACTGCGACTGTCACAAAGGTTTAAGGGCCGCGTAAAAAGATTGGATAAAACACTCATTACATGTTGTTTGTGCGCGCGCGGCGACGGAGCGCGACCGACCTTCCTCTTCCGCCAAATCTCGGAGGAGTTAATTAATACTTTTGTACTCGGAACACGGGGCCTCTTGATCTTTTTAATCAGCACTTTTGAAAGCGTTTCTAAAATTTCATTTTTTTTTGTTCTTAATACCCCTGACGCAAAAGGAGGTTTTATAAGTTTATCTGTGTGTGTATCTCTCTAAACGTTTTTCAGACTGGATGGATTCATACTCATCGGATGGGCCGATTAAGACGTGTTTTTTTAAGTAAACTAGTTTGAGGATCAGTAGAATGGTACATAGCTAAGAACTTACGCCTTTTAAGAGATAGGTATCAGCTCCAATTGCAACAGTCACCATTGTACAGGGGCCTTACTTCTATTTAATAATCATATTTACATACATACATATCGTCACACCTTCATTCCCAGAGTGGGGCAGGCAGAGCTACAGAATTACCAACATATCTAAAAAAAAAAGATAATTCTGTATAAACCACATTTTGCACTATGAGGCTAACATGTGTATATTAGTGACAGGTTGCAAGTGCATCGCCTAACAGTACTACAAGCCTTTATTCCATTAGTTGCCTCTTACGACATCCACGGGAAGACACGGAGTGGCATTATTCTAACCTGGCAACCACACGGAGCAACGAGGTAGTCATATTTAATCAGTTTCAACGTTATTAGAATCGTAATAATTCCCTTTATATTCGTAAATTCTTACATCACGTAAGAACCCCCCATAACCCCCTCTAGGTCTGCGATGCAATCGATACATCGCGTGCTCGCCCCCGCTCATAGCTCACAATAAAGTCGGCTATTTTCTTATCGGAGTCAACCCTACGGTAAACAGAAGTTACGCTCAGTGTTTTTTCTTTATTGAAAGCTATATTATGCGATTGGGATAATGGAGAATTGACTTTTATTACAATTATTACTCCTGGTCTGCCGTGTGGTTGCCAGCTTAGAATAGTGCCACACCATGCCTTACCATGGAAGTCGTAAGAGGCCGAGTAACCCGAAAGATTTTAACAGCGTATTCCTGAACTTATTTCGCGTTAAAAATGTCGTATCAAGTTGGTTCCAATAGGACTAGTTTTTGAGATGTTAGAAAAACTCCGGTGCAACAAGCCTTTATAATTGCGACGTAGCCGCTATTACGCCAATTACCTATTGGACTATTCCTAATCATTTCCACAAACGGAAAACTACTCGAAAAACTTGTACAAAAATAGATTTTTCTCATACACGCAATGAAATATTGATGTTATGTTCCTTATAAGATTACTCACATTCATAATTTTCAAGGGGGTTTCCCGTAAACAAGTTCTAATTACAAGAAAAGCTTTGCCAGCTCGTCCTTAGGCTTTGTTTCCTAGAGAAACGAAAATATTCCATTTAACTTGTATGAAAAAAATTAAAAGTTAAAAAAGCTGAATTGGACCTATGTTAGTATAGCATTTTTGACTCCATATAACCTCAGGAATGCGCTGCGAAATCCTTCGGGTTACTCAGGCCCACGGTGTATAAGCTTAGATCTTTGAAACTATGCAACGGATTTTAATGCAGTTCATCAATAGGTGCAGAGATTCCAGAGGAAGGTTTTTATGTAGGTATAATAAATTATGGATTACAGAAAACTCGCGTAAACCGAAGAAGAAACCTCTTTAAAAAATGACTGACTGCCGAGTTTCTTGCGGCGTTTCTTCTCAGCAGTGGTCTCCTCTTGTGAAGCGCTGGTAGATTCTTGACGTGTAAAAGTGCCCGTGTGGCCTACTTACTGAATAAATATCTTTTATCTTATCTTTTATCTTTTAACACGAGCTTTAATGTTATCCTTGCAACTTAAACATTTAACCGACTCACCCGTATATTTGTAAATTTCTGCAATTCTCCAAACATCCTTGGTTGAATAAGGTTAATTCGTCGCCTCATAACCCAGAACGTTGCCCATCTCCAGCAATAAACGCCTATATTATCCACTCGGGACGCCTACGTCGAGTCGGATGACATAATTTAGACCTAGGTTATGTGACACACCCAGCAATCTACGGCGATTGGATGAATGGCGTTTTGCTCTGTCTAGGTCTTAAACGACAGGACGGGACGTGTTGTAAAAGTGTTAGCGTGTTCTGTATCTTAGGTATTGTCAACGACAATTTTTTTAGCCTGTTAAAAGGAATTACTTATCGATTAATTTATTTTTTGCGCCATATCGTCACGGTTATTTAATTTTATTGTAGTGGTTCTTATTTATTCGACAGCAGGAACTTTTTTAAAACGTGTTTTGAAATAAAAACATGCCTAAAAAGGTTCGTGTTAAAATCATAGGGACCATTTAATTAAGGGAAATACTTGTGTGACGATGATTGATATTTTCTAAGTCTTATGATTTCTGCGTATTTCTCTATAAAAGTATGTATTTCGTTATACATATAGTACCCATAGCACAAGCTCAGTTTAGGGCTTGATCAATTGGTGTGAGATTGTTCCTTGGTATTTCTTTATTATTTTCGTTTTGAATGGTATGATACAAATTACACACAGTACACAAAATCACATGAAATCCATTAAGTACAAAGCTTGTACGGTTTTGAATATTTGCAAAGTCACTATTCCATTGAAATATGTGAAATCATTCTAATACGGCGTTATGAATTGGCAGCGTCATAGGCATCAGCAAAAATATATATTTGACTTTATGCAGGGACCTTTTGATTATCAAGAATTGTAAGATTTATCTCGTTTTATTGCTACACTTATTTGTTCGTTAACCTATATTATAACATCTGTCCTTTGTGTTGTCGATACTATACCTGTTACACGTATATTTGTGCTGTCGCCCTTACAACGCGTAGACCAAACAATGTGAGTCACAAGACTTGCAGACTACCTTATTTGTTGAGTAGTTAATTACGTAATTTAATCCTTTTGTGTCATAGTGTCACTGTGGAACACCTTGTCACCTTTTAGTTTCTTTTGTTGTTTTCAAAATACAAAATGTACATTTTGATGTCACTCATTTCTCTCTAGGTTTCCCAAAATGTAGTCTAAACTTGTATTTTTAGATATTTGTGACGCATTCCATGTTTAGCTTATGTACCTTCGCTTTGACTTATTCACCTACTAGATCATCTAACCTACGCAGCATAGGACAGTTCCTATCAGTAATAACTTAACTCAACTCCTACTTTATGTGATATCTCCCTAGTTCACGCTTTTCCACGCCACCGTTTGCCATTGTGTTTTGTAAGTAAAAAGTTACCGGTCGAAAAGTTATTCCTTAATGGTTTCCAGTCACGTGAAGACGTTTACTCGTACCGATTACCCCAAGGACGTATGTTTTGTTGCTGTATTAAGTTATCCCATGCCAATTGACATTTCTACCATCCATTTTGAAGTGCTTCTTCTTGGGAAAAGTTTTGAACTAACTAGAATTTACTTATTATTTATGGTTCATCAACAGTTGTTACAATAACATTAACGGCGTAAGTTATAAACGTGGAATAACCATGTTAGCTAAACCTTGCTTTGTCCTTATCTGTCAAATTAAAGTGTCACAATGACTGATAAGGACAGCAGGGTTTAGCTACCCCACAGTTATTCCACGTTTATAAATAATGTTTAATCCCTGTGATTTTTTGAGATTCACTTAATCTTAATCAAGGATCTGCAGACTATGCAAGATTTCATACAAATTATTATGCTCAGTGACACAGGAACATTTATAATTTATAAGAATGTCTGTCCGACTTGTAAATTCGTAACAACGTTGTGCAATAGCATCAGCATATTCGACCGAGGGTTCCGTAGACAGATCAATCGACCGACCGAGCCAGAAATAGAAGCTCCACCAGCCACGCCGGCGTCTGTGAGATTTAACGCGGTTCCTGCAAACAACACGTTCTGAAACTGGGCTCATTGTTTATTTAGTCAGAAATTATAACTGATGAGATAAAACTGCAGGAGAAACACGTTTCTTCTGCAGTGACATTTACAGTAAATACAAATTGATGACGTGCATTAAGCTCGTGAACGTTTGACAACTGTAGAGTTGCTCCGAAACACTCAGTTCAAAACTTCGGACAATATCAAGAGATACCGGCTGAAAGTGTAAAATGAAAGTGATTTGATTATAGCGAACGGGGTATCATGTGAAAGCATGAAAGAGCTTAGTCTGCACATTTCAAACCCATTATTTTTTTATATTTTTCCGTGACGTACTTTTTGATTTATAGCCAAAAGTTTACAAAAAAATTACCGTCCCCCGTCCCTTAATCTCCAAAGTTTATGCACCAAAAAATCTGAAAAAAACCTGATTTAAACTGTTAAACATACCTATCAAAGTATTGAGCTTGAAGCATGATTTTACTCATTTAGCTGCATATTAAATTAAAGGACACGTGTATCTTAAACAAGTTTTACGTATGACTTATTGTCTGTTACTCGTATATCTATGTTTGATTTAAGCTAGCATTCAGATTCTCTATTATTTACAACTCCTTAATGTTGTAAATCACGTTGACGTAAAATGGATCAATGAAATTCAATTATGGGGGGAAAGCATCGCACGTCTGCGATATCAGGAAGTCACGTTATCCAGTCACGAAATCTCTTGGAAAGGAATAATTTTCATATTCTTTCTCGCAATGTACTCTTTTGTTTAGAAAGTAATCTTAATATACAATATTTTTTTCACTTCTCATGCTTGTAAAGTCCTTCTTTATGCTGGGTATAGGCTGCATAAAATCGCATTTTATGCACTAGTGCAAAAACTGTTGTCGTCATCTAGAATAAGACAATTAAGCTCTACAGACAGACAGACGAGTTGACTGCATTAAATAAACTGGTTATTTGAATACATTTACTTTAATTTATTTGCTTTCTATAATGTATCTCAAAAAATAAGTTTAGAACTATTTAAAACAAGCGTTATTAACAAAAACATTACAAAATCGACGTTTGACTTGGCAGTATTGCGTTCGACTTAAGTTAAAAATATCATGCTGAAAATTAAATTTAAAAAAAAAACGTTGGTCTATAGTTTAGGACTATTAAATAGGTGTTAACTAAGTAGTTTTTTTCTTTGCAAAACTTGTGGTGTTACGGAATTTAGTGAAGAGGAAATAATGCTAACACTAATAGAAAAAAATGCAAAAGAACATGAAATTGCCGCCTAAATCTAAGAAAATAATTTCTCGCTTTCATATAAGTTTTCTTACATTATCACGGTTTTATTTCCTCGTAATCGAAGTAAAAATCAGAGTATTTATGCTTGACTTAATCATCCAATATCGCCTGCCGGCTCGGATGGTTACCATAAGTCTTGGATAAAAGGTTTTGTTTTATGCCCTTGTTGTACAGTCTATAGCATTTCTTTGCATTTGGTTATATTATATTATACTACTTATACTGATGAACCTCGTTTGTAAGTTCTTTGATGCAATTTGTTTGTCTGTAAGCATATATTATGCTCTCCTTTCTTTTGATTTACACCAACAGTTTTTTACAACACTGCAAAAACGATAGGTATCTTAGATACTTACAGATTTCAAAGCGTTTTCTCACGACCGTTAAACGCTTTGTAAATATTGTTCACAAAAGGATATCAGTTTACCCATCATATTCAGCTTAACGCTAGACTTTGTAGTAAGACGTTCAATATCTCCGCCAGTTCGTTCACATCACGTACGGAGCACTTTGACACACATCTAACTTGTTCCCTATGCCTCGGCTTTAAGGGTTAGTGCTAAGCCACGTCATCGTACTTACGTGACACTCGGTATATAGGTCAAGTTATTATGGAGCTCGGAATAGGCACTTACGAATCTCTCGCTCAGCTATTTGCGAAGGACTCTTTTCACTTATATTCGCCCTGCACTGTGGCACTACTTTGCAAGGTTTCACTTTTCTCCTTCATGCAAATTTCTTACTCAATACACCGTCTCTATATTTAAAATAGCATCAAGTAACTATTGTTACGTTTACCTCTGATTCGTGTTTAGCTCTGTAATCAGTAAAAAGTCATTCTTAAACATAGAAGGTATCGTAACACGATCCTTTTCCAGTACATTGAACTCCTACAAATCTCTTAAGCGTATCTTACCTTTGGGATTTTCTTTATTCTTGCTTGTTACTATCTCGGAGTCGGCGTGCATCGTTAAGCAATCTGGGTCGCGACCCTCCCGCGGCACTTTGCTATCTTAATTCACTCTGCAGACACGTTTTTACCTAACTTTCTTCGAAGAAAGGTAAAGTTTTTCGGGTGCATGTTTCTTTGTAGCTTTCTGAAGGATAACGTCTTGACAGATTTTAAAATGCGGATCGCTGGATTGGTATTCACCCAAAGAGTGACATTAGGCTATATTAGAAGTTCCTCAATATTTTTGCTCCAAGAGGACTCGGGTTTTTAAAGCTTGCGTTTTTGTTGTTAGACTGGTTTATTCTATACGCGTTTAGGCTCTTTTCGTGAAACATTACGTCGCTGCAATGCAATAGCTTCCGAATTAATAATGCTAAAACAACTCGTCAATGGATTGCTACAAGGAAAAGTGCTTTGGACCAATGAAACTGAGCCTTTAGTAAAGCTTAAAATGTAGATACTCGTACAAGCTTTAATTTAACTATTATGCCAGAAAATGATTTTAGTCTTGCTACGTTTGTTCTTTCCAAAATCATGTAAGTATTATGCATTTTTTTGTAAGCACCATCCATTATTATACAACACTTCCCTCGATTGTCAATGTATGTATATCTACGTTATTTTGCAACACATCAAAGGGGTTTATGAGCCTCGCTGGAACCGCATATTGCTGCCGTGTTTATTGTCACGTGCCTTCTGACGACCGTTAAAACACCCATCAAACTTAAATAGCCGGTTTATGATTGATCATTTTAATTGGATCATCATTTTTAAGTCATATAACTTCCGTTCGAATTGTTCTTGGTTATGTTGCCGTCTTTGTTACCTGTGGGTACTGTAATACAATAAGGTTATATCCTATAAAATAAACCTTATTGTATTGTACATTGTATGCAATGTCTCATTTGCTTTTAATTATTCGAATTGAAAAGCAAATGGTTCGATAGAACAGCGACTGTTTATTTTGTATAATTTTTGGGAGTCGCATGTTACCTGGCGCCGAGTGCGCACGGCTATGTATTATTGAATATAAATATAACAGAAAACAGAATAAAAGTATTTTTATAAAAAGTAGCCCTTCCAGTTCTTTTTATTTACAGATACAACCCCCAATCTTTGTATCTATTACATGGTGGAGGTGCGGGGTAACATGCGACTCCCAAAAATTATACAAAATAAACAGTCGCTGTTCTATCGAACCATTTGCTTTTCAATTTGAATAATTAAAAGCAAATGAGACATTACATACAATGTACAATACAATAAGGTTTATTTTATAGGATATAACCTTATTGTATTACAGTACTGTAACACATTCTAACTGACGTTTTGAATATGTATTATCTTTCTAGATATTAGCTTATACTCCCATTCGAGAAATCTCGTTCCGGGTACTATTAATGTCGTCTGTCGTCGACACATTGCAACGTTTGCAACACCTGTTCTCGACACAAATTTGCCACCCAGTGGCCACTCACCCAGTTGTAACAGAAACAGATGTGCACAGCGGTGTATACTATGTAGCTCACCTGTAGCATTTGTATCTATAGTCGAGTCCGGAATTAGGCGAACTAACTTGACAGTTCATTGTACACTAATGTTGCCACAGTTTGGCTAGTGCTGTTAATATCGATATTTAAAAAGTCTAGTTTATCATTATTATTGTGTTTGAAATCTAACTAATAATTTGGAAGCCCCCTTAAAGGATCACAATGGCCTGTTGTAATGTCAGCATTATTTTTGTATTTTATTCCTAATTTGAGGAGTAAGTATCGTAAATATCCGCTTTAAACCGTACATCCTTCAGATCATATTATATCGTAAAAATTGCTGTAGTTTTTCCCTATTTGGCAAGTATGTATGAGTGTGAAAGTTTCGACGACAATTACTTGATAAAATATAAATATAATCAGATTTATAGAAGGCACAAGGTTATATCGACATATTTGTGTCGACATAAACCTATCACTATTTATTTTTTCCTATGTCTGGCAACATTTTCGGCTGTCAAGTTAGTTCGCCTAATTCCGGACTCGACTATAACCTTACCTGCCAATATGTTCAGCACCTTTAAATAGTTCCCCACATTATGACTCATTTGAATATCATTACATATACTTGCCATTTGCAATTATGTAGGTAGTTGGCCTTTATTGCCGCAGCTGGAGCAAGGATTATTACAGTAAGTAAATTAATTTCATCACGTACTAGATTGTTTATATTGACATCGTATGTAAATGTTTCTTTATGTTCGAAAATATCGCCGCAGAAGTTTTGGCTTGCCGCCACTTTTCTTGCATCAAGTATGTTGATAGAATTATTTTTGTGGCTTTGTTTTGTTCATTTGCATGGCTATGTGCATACTTTTGTGATAATTGTTTTGGTAATAGCGTTTGTATGACCTAGCGGTGCTATTATTGTTTTTCCCTCCAATAAAGTAAAGGTCGTTGGCTTTTCTGTAAGGATCTAAATTGAAACCTCGTCCGTTGTGATTTTTGTTGAAACCACAAACACGCTGGCAGAAGTGTTAACAGAGTCTTGTCAATAACAGCTCAATGTTAATGAGCTAGTTTTTTTTAATACGCAGCCAGGGCGATGTTTAGATCTTCTCAGAAAAACATATTAGATATCATGCTTAAATGAAGAATTACTGACACACTTAGATTTTATCAGTTAAAAAGATAACAAAACTGGTTCCCTGACAACGCTTCTACGAGAAACTTGATGAGTTATATCAAAACTAGCTGTCGCCCGCGACACCGTCCGCGTAGAAGTCGGTTATCGCTCTTCCTCTGGGAACTATTGAATATTCCGGAATCTCTAAAGTATCCTTTGTAACTTGGGACTCAAGGTATCTCCTTACAATTTTTTATCGAAATCAGTTTAACGATTTAGCAGTGAAATCTTAACAGACAAAAAGAGTTATATTCTCGTTTATAATATTAGTATGGATATGGATTTTATGTTCTCTAGTTTGAAAGGTTAACATTTACGGCTATGTTTGCAATTAACACATCAAGTATGGCTTTCGTTATCAATGAGGTATTTATTAAACAGCCGAGACGTAAATAAACACTAATCACGTTACTATTGATTTGCGTTGAATAGATAATATTGCCTATCTTGTTACTCCTTGCTGTCCAAACTGTTTATTACTGATATCGTTCTCACTTTTATGATTGATTAATTTTTATTCTAGGTCTATTAACCGGTAGATACAGTTGCAGGTGCCAACATACTTTTAAAGGGCGTTGTTAATTGTATGTTTTGCTTCCATTACCGCTTGGCGTATCCGCATAGAACAAAAGTTCATTGTAAAGTGGTAGTAGTTGCTGTTGCCAAGCTATAACCTAACCATTAGCTGATGCTGCCGCCATTTAGTCTGAACGTTTAATATTTGCCAATAAAAAGCCTGCCTATAAAAACGATCCATCCGCCTCCGTTCTAACTCCCGTTTCCCCACGGAAGGGGACACTTAACGGAACCATTCAAAGGACTGCACGGGTATAATTCTTGTTATCGCTTTACTTACCGGCAGCATATAAAAGCTTTTTTATTGCAACTGATTTTAGAGATATTAGTGGTTTATTTGTACCTATTGACCGAGCATTTACTTGTTATGATCTTGTTTGTATTTTTTTTACCACTGAATACTTAGGATATCAGTAAGTTATAAACAGTGATCGTACATTTTTCAGCATAAACGGTGCAATGACGTCACAATGACATACAACAGTGACCTGGGTTTGTCGAGGTGTATAATATGATTGACGTTTAAAATAATGTGATATTATATTGTCGTTGAAAATGAAACAGTACACTTTTTTACTTAATCAGTATATTTCCGAAATTCCTCTATTTTTTCGGAGTGTGTGCATAGATTATTTTCTGTATTTTCGATTTGTTTAAAGTCTTTAATACACTGTATACTGCACACCCCAAAAAAAGATACAAACAATACAGAAAATAAAACTTAAAAGAAGAGGTAGTTAACAGGCGGTCTTCAAAACGAGACTTGAATCGTTTTTTTTTGTGAAATTGTTATATAATTACCAACCATATCTACATTATTACTTAGTTCTAAATGGTTTTGATTTTATTTGAGTTTTGGTTGAAACAATTTAATATTTGCCACTACTGTCAACCTTAGCACTGCACCAAAAATGCTAGAAAATCTACGATCACTGGTTATAAGTCACAATATTAAGTATCTAAGGCACAAGGTATTCTTAATAATCTCTTTGGATATTTTCTGTCTTTGTCGGGAGCTTGGTAAATTGTTGGCTTGGAAGGCCTCTAGTTCTTCTTCACTATACCTGGTTGATATTTTCTGTTCTTAGAATCTCTAAATGTGACCTCGTAACATTCAGTTATTGCTTGTGGTAAGGATATATTTTTTGGGCTTGTAACCTGTCACTAATATGCTGGTAAACATCTTAGTCTTTTTGTGCAAATTGTGGTTACTGAATTATCAACAACTTTTTAAAGTAGTAATTCTGTAGCTCTGCCTAGCCCACTCTGGGATTACAAGCGTGAAGGTATGTATGTATTTTCATATCGAAATATTCTGTTGTGTAATACGTAATAACATTAATCTTCATGTTTATCTTCTGAAGTTTGTACAATTTTAAATAATGTATTTATAGTTCATGATTCACGTGACCATTATCAGCATCGCATGTGGCTACTAATGTTCCATTTGTGTCATCAATCACTGTACTCGCTATAATCAGCTGCCAGTTGAATTCAGGGACAATTGCGGGTCAAGAGTGGTCATTTTCAGCATCTATATTTGGTTAAGTACATTTGGAGATGCTTTACCATCTCACTCATTTTTTCTTCTGTCTTTGCTGACTTCGTCTACTCATTCAGTGATTTTTTCATTACCACATTGGCCCTTTATCGCGTCATCATCATTTACTTCAGAGGTAAGCTCTCGTTGGAGTAATTTCCATTCTTCCCTGTTTCGAGTCTTCTCTTTAACACACTGATACGGCACGACTCCTACTTTTTAGGGTTCCGTAGTCAAACTAGGAATCCTTATAGTTTCGCCATGTCCGTCCGTCTGTCAGAGACTCTTAGTACTAGAATGCTGTAATTTGGCATAAATATACATATTAGTCATGTCAACAAAGCGGTAAAATAACCTGTTCTTTTTTATTGTTGCGTTAAAAATATTGCGGAATTGTGAAACTAATTTTACAATTAAGGTATCCGTTTATGAAATCTAGCTTTAAAGCGCTAATTTTTGTTAGAGTCAAGTGTCCCCCCACCTACAGCCAAAACTACAAATACTAAATCTCTGAAAAATATCTTAAATGAAAGCACATATTATAATGAATTTAATAGGAAAACTATCACTACTAAGTAGACTTCAGTGGTTCTTGAGTTACAAACGGTTTTAATGTTTTTACCTACCGAAAACTTAATTGCGGTGTTGGTAAACTGACCGCGACCTATGTCGATGTATGGGCATAACAGTTTTCCAACGACAAAGTTAACTTTGTCGCGAGGTCAAATTTGTTTGTAGTAACGGCTTCGGAACCCTACACTGAGCATGGTCCGACATGCTCTTCCCCGGTTTTCTTTAAATTGGCCTAGGTAAGTTCTTCTTGGTTTTTTATCGTGTATTTGGCTCTAAATGTGTTACAAAATTACGTGATACATTCTGCCGTCCTAAGCTAATACGCAGTATGTCTGATAAAACTCCTGTAGCAATATCAACCTTATTACTAAGAGAAGAGAACTAAAACTGCTTTTGTTATTGATTTTGGGATACAACTTATTTGCTTAGGAGGGCAGCATTATGGACTTGCGTGCACGGTGTTGGATATATAAACAATACTAATAAGTTATAAACTCACAGTATTGATGTGTTAATATTGGTATCTACACGTTAATAAATAACGCACGACTTATATTTCAATATGTAAACATACGCTTCTCATTTGCCTAATTAGCGATAGTGACAGTAGGATATTTAGACCAATTATTATTACCCCGTAATTTTCCACATTTGTACTTACCAATTACTTACATACATACGAGGGGCGTTCAGTAAATTCTCGGTATGAGAAGGAAAACAAAAGCATACGATTAGTGTTTTACATACACATACATAAACTCACGCCTTCATTCCCAGAGTGGGGTAGGCAGAGCTACAGAATTACCAACCACTCTAAAAATTTGTTGATAATTCTGTAACCACATTTTGCATTTTGTGTTTTATTTTTATTTTTCTATACATCCCCCCCCTATGCTTATACACTTATAAGATCTGTCAATTAGTTTTTTTAACCCTTCATAAAAATATTTTTTGTCTTTGGTGTCAAAATGCTCCACCACCGCTGCTTTCAACGCTTCATCATTAGAAAATCGATGTCCACGCAGATCCTTTTTAAGGTTGTGAAACAAAAAGTAGTCGCTGGGGGCCAAGTCTGGACTGTACGGCGGTTTCCAATATTATCCATACGATTAAGATCCTGACCTGACTCATTGCAATGGCTGATGCATTCGAATTCCGAAAATACTATTGCTATCGCATGTAGTCTCTTTGACTGAATTATCATTGCATTCCTTCTGTTAACTTTGAATTTTAGTTACCTATTAATATTGCACAGAAGCAGCCTTATTAGATCACGTACACATCATATACAGAAATGCTTAATTTTGCTGCCGAATCCAGTAACTTGGCGCGAACTGGGTTAATCCTTGCTAACCTAATATCTCTATATCAACCAACACCTCACGAAAATCCGTAATTGATGTTTCAAGAATTAGATAGATTAGCAGAATCCTTATAGTGTATCGTTTTTTTTGAGGCGTATCGTTAAAATTGTATGAAAATTCATTTGTTAATTCAATTCTTGTATGTGAAATGGCTGACCGCAACTCCGCTCCGTGCTGCTCTAGTATTTTTTCAGGGAAATTTATCTTTCTTTGACTAAAAAAGCGAAACAATTTAAACGAGTGTTTTCATTCCATTATTCCCCTGCTGCTTATAAGTATAATTAACCTTAAAATAATACAGGGTAGCGTAACAAAAGTTAATAAAACCTCCCATGAATACCTCGCCCCTTTTAAACGCAAAAACCCTTCCGTCCGTTTTATTTTTAAATTCTTTAGTAATCCCTACCCTTAATTGGTCCCTTCGCATTTGGCTGATTATTCTTCCTTTGAACCCCTTCAACTCTCAGCAGTAGGTTTCAAGGTCTTGTTCAACCTCGTACTGGAATATAAAGTCTGTATGTACGGTGTGACATCCTGTCAACAAAGCGCTCTTTGTCGTTGTTACCCTTTGTTTTAAACTGATTGCCATCTGCGACACTGTTTGTAAAAATATGATTTATTATTCCGTTAATGGAGTGAAATATACATATTTAGTCCTACATAACAAACAAAAGGAGGCCGCTCACATCATAAAGGTGCCTAGAGGGCGATAAAGCGACTCATGCCTGAGCAGACAGTAATAATTTGGATTATCCTAGTGATTTTGGATGTCTATTTCGCAAATAGTGGCAATTGATAGGTTCGATTGACGTTGCGTGAAGAGTAAACATTAAGACTAATGCGAAAACTAGGTTCAATAGATGCTCTTTTTCATGAAATGTATAAGAGAATTCTTTGTCAGATTTTGATAATACTTCGTAGTCCGTTCACAAAGTCAACATGTGTGCTCGAGACTTACTGATTATCACATAAAGTCTACATACATACGTGATATATGTCCTGAGATACCTGCAAAAGGTGTTTAGATTGCTAACATACGTTTTTCCATTATCATTCCAACTGCCACTTGAACAGTTTGAATGACCAACGCTTTTACCGTCAATCAATTCACAACATGCGTCAAGGATTATCATCCTAGATTATTCAACGGGAGTATGCGCCTATGATGCCTCAGCATGCGACGTCACGTGTTATCGTCCGATAAAATTGACGTAAAACAAACAGCTTACGTTTTATATGCTCTCGGATACGATTAAATTTATAGGGATCTGTCATTGCGAACCTTTAACGGCTTAATGTCAGGTCCATCGTTGAATGTCAGCGGAATTTTTTGAATCACTCTGCGTTTTCCAATTCTGCTTTGTCGTGTATCATAAGATCAAAATAAATGAACTGTTAAGTGGTGCTTATTGAACGTTTCTTGTAGTTAAAATATTCAAAGACGTGTAGCAAAGAACTATTTATGAATTTCACTTTGGGCATTACCGAAATTTAAACGTAAGCGAAATCCAATGGTATTGTAATTATTTACCTATGTGCTTTTAATCCATCACGTCGCTATCGCCTTGTCAAGACTATCTGCTTTTAGTTTTGACTTTTTAACAGACTACAAAAAGGAAGAGGTTCTTAAGTCCTCTGGTTTTTTTGTGTATTGTGTTGTATGATTTACCGTTTTTTTTAAATTTTTTTATGTAGGTTTTACCTCAGGATTGGTACTTTTTAATTTTGTCAAGCTTTGGTAATGGGATCTATGGAAAACCAACGGAACTTCTTAATGATTTGGAGCCGGTTTATTGTTTTTGAAACATTAAAGTATTTACAATTGACGATTGATATGAGTCAAGAGGCAAATCGTTAAGTTTGTTTACTCAAAAAGAACCCCGGATTGCCATCATGACTCGTGTTTAGAGTCACGTACACTTATCATTCGTGATTGCAAGCTATTACACTGACGTAGCGTCGTTAGATATCTTTACAATGAAGATGTATCGTACACTTCATTCATTATTCTTTTCACGTGTAAATTGGTAATTTACCTTCGGTTTGCCTTTTACTTTATACTTCTTCAATATGCCAATATTACTACACATAGCATCACGCTTTAGATTTAACTTGTTGCAGAATAAAGGATTCAACATTTCGGACGTTTTAACTCTTAGGGATTTAATAAGTTACACAAGATTACTTTAAGATACCAGTTTTATGGTCAGCTACGTTAATATCTATAGGCTTAACTCTGATCATTGCGTCATCAAAGTAAACATAGATTGTGTCAGTGTCCTCACCGACCACATTATATTGCACAATACAATAACTTCTTACATTATCTCTATGGGCAACTTTTAAATCAAGTCCTCGATGTAAAGCGAACTGTGACGTACAATCCTGTTTCGGAATATTTGCAAGTCAAGATATTGAATTAATTAGTCATGTGACAATAATGTTATCTCTGATTCAACATCGTACGGCGTCTCGCGGGTAGGTTGAAGGTCAGATTTCCTTTGAATTGGTAATTTTTTTAATCTGATTTTTAGGTTCATTGGCTTGAAGATTCTGCAAATTGACGCGCATTTTACTGTGTAATATTTTGCGCATGGGATATATCGGAAGATTCAATTCGAATTGGAAATGAGTCGTGTCGTTTTATTGATTTTTTTGTTTAGTCATATAAACATGACATGACTTGTGGTTTTTATTCTACATATCTAAGGTCGACGTTCAGTTACCTCGAAATACTTAAGATTCATTATTTTACTTCCGTTTAAAACATGCCTATCTATGATAGCAGCACTATCGAATTAATAGTGATTCAATATGCTGCGTCCTGTTCATTATATTTGTACAATTAAACTTAATTAATAATTTAAACGCATAACATACTGTGGGTCATTGCAACAGCATTTTTAATAGACGTCATATTTTCCTGATGCAATACCTTGCGTTGTTGACTGTCCGTTGTTACCACCATTACAAATTCGCCAGTGTAATGGAAATGACGCGGTTTTCACATTAGGGTAGTAAAAAAGGAAATAAAGTCAGACCGCAAGGTGTTCCCTCGCTACTTAACTTATTCATTATTTCCTGATTCATTACCGTTTATGTAAGCTTTCTATTTTATGGCTCACTCCATCGTAAATATGCGGTTACCTTTTTGAAATTGATAGTTGCAAATGAATTGTAATCGTCATTCAGTTACTCATTAGTTTTGTAGTGTATAATTATTGTAGGTTTGCGTTCATTACTTGCGTCCTTAGCGGTTTCTATATCTTCAATTTATTCAAGTTGACTCATTGAAATACATAATATAAAATAAACGATTAAAAGACGCATCACATCGTGGTTACCCCCTACGTAAAAATGTAACAGTTGTATACCTAGACTACGTAGTATACTATATATTATATCCTGTTAATTCATCTAAACTAATATTGATCTTTGACCCTGCAAAGAAACAGATGAGAGTATAGGTGAAAAACTCATGTAAATGACTTCTTACATGTAGTTGTGTACAAAACTGCTATGGAATTAACGTCAAATTTGAAATATAGAATGTGAAGCGGTCTATACAGATGGCTTACAACAACATGCAAGAGGTCATTTACTTGAGCTTTTGCGCGTTGCGATTAGATTTCAAATTTGCATAGGTGATTCACTATTTTCTATTTCAAATGAGTTTACTTGTTCTTGACCATTGTTTAAGGCTTTAAAACTCCACAAATTCAAGCGCGGGAAGAGCGTCTTATTTTAGTTAATTTGTCTACTACAGAATTTTGTTTATTCTATACGACTAACTTTGCAATGGTTGCAAGTACGAATTCAAGTAACAAATCCAAGTTATACACATACATACATAAACTCCCGCCTCCATTCCCAGAGTGGGGTAGGCAGAGCTACAGAATTACCAAGCACTCTTAAAAAAGTTACATACATACATACCTTCACGCCTTCATTCCCAGAGTGGGGTAGGCAGAGCTACAGAATTACCAACAACTCTAAAAACTTGTTGATAACTCTGTAACCACAATTTGCACAATTAGGCTAAGATGTTTAACAGTGCATATTAGTGACAGGTAGCAAGCCCATCGCCTAACAGTACTACAAGCCTTTATTCCCTTAACCCCTCAGGTGTCCTACGCACAACATGTGTGCGTAGATTTTTTGACATTACGTGACTTATTCATTTGACATAAAGTTTAATTTTGATGTACATCAATTTTGACATATCGCTCGACGGGTTAAATAAGTTGTTGATAGATAATACCGTAACCACGTTTTGCACAATCAGGCTAAGATGTTTACCAGTGTATTCTGCCCTCCTAAGCTAAAACGCAGTAAGTCAGATAAAACTCCTGTAGCAATATCAACCTCATTACTAACGGAATAGTATTCAAATTGCATTGGTTATTGAATTTGAGATACTGTTTTTTTGCTTAGGAGGGCAGTATTAGTGACAGGATGCAATCCCATCGCCTAAGAGTACTATAAGCCTTTTTTATTCCTTTAGTCGCGAGAACACATAGAGTGGCACTATTCTAACCCGGTGACCACACACAGGATCTAAGTTATCTAGTCGTGCTATTTTGTCCTTGCATCGCGTGCATATACCACGCAAGGTAGACACCAATCAAGCGCCTTTGTCAGTTCTAATTCATTTGTTCTAATGAACATTAACCTCTTTTGACACGGGACCGTTTATCGTCAAATCAACATCATTGCTTTATTTCATTCGCACGTGAGTAACTTCAGTAACGTAAAGTGAAACAGATATTTTATTTCGTTTTTTTGCTTTCACGATGTTCACCAGTGTGCTCATTAAGAATATGAATACAAAAGATTGGTAAAGCGTTTTTCCACTGACTCTCTAGAATGATAAAGCGTTTTTCCACTGACTATCTAGAATGATAAAGCGTTTTTCCACTGACTATCTAGAAATTAAAGGTACCTATACAATGTAATACAAAATGCGTAGGGGTACATGATACGAGTAATTAATCTGATGAATCCTACATGTCTAACTACAGTACATACAGTACAGGCAGATAATAATAATTATATCATATTTGTACTTACGATTACCTACAAACATTACTTACCAAAATTGACAACCAATCCAGAACCTAGTTGACCAATTGTATTGCTATTATTCAATTCGTTACCTGATTAAATAAGGTTAAAAATGGTTTATAATAAATGTTTGTACAAATCGTAGTTTAATAAAGTTTAGTATTTCAACCACCACACAGATTTGTATGAACACGACAGCAATGGTTTTTTAAATACTAGATTTTTTTAAACTACGATATATACACAAACATTTGTTATCTACCATTTTGAACCTTATTTAATCAGGTAACGAATTGAATAATAGCTATACAATTGGTCAACTAGTTCTTGATTGGTTTTCAATTGCGGTCAGTCACATTTGTAGGTAATCGTAAGTACAAATATGATATGTTATTTGTCGGTACTGTACCTAACCTAATTATAAGTGGTAACTGATGCTCTTACGTTGAAGAAAAAACTGCCTAATTAATCCTGGACATTCCGGCAACTGAGCAAGCATGAAGGGTTTTTGTTGCTTGCGTTATTGGACAAAAGATCTTTTAATAGTGAAAGTGTATCCGTAAAGGCCCATCTGCAACATAAGATACTTCACACCTTAGTCTATAAATGTATAATATTATCACGACGACGCCTAGTTGGTAGTGACCCTGCCTACGAAGCTAGCGGTCCTGGGTTCAAATCCCGGTAAGGGCAGATATTTGTGTAATAAGCGCGAATATTTGTTCCCGAGTCATGGATGTTTACTATGTATTTAAGTATATATTTCTCTATATAAGTATTTATATCATTGTCTAGTACCCATAATACAAGCCTAGAGCTTAAATTGGGACTAGGTCAATTGGTGTGACATAGTCCCCTGATTTATTTATTTATTTATAATATTATCAGTATGTATCAGACCTTTGCAAGCTCGCACCTTTCGTATGTCTAATCTTACCATCGCTAGAACAAGGGCACAATTGCACTTGTGTCATATTGTACATTGTGCACTTGTTCTACCGAACTTGCGTAATGTCTATTTTTACGCGTGTCTTAAATTATCCTTTTGCTGCTTTAGTAGGTTATTGGCAACCTTGGTGTCAGCACCTAGCCCAACTGTAGATCTATTAGGTTACGTTATCGGCGTTACTTGCATGATTGGCACGTTGCACATTATCTTTGTTTAGATATAGTTAAGTGGTAATAATACAATGTGGCATCTGTGACCCATTTGGCCCAATCTCAGTGCGTATGTAAGTTAATTATGTTATCAATATATAAATAAAATAAATAAATAAATAAATATCAGGGGACAATCTCACACCAATTGACCTAGTCCCAAACTAAGCTCTAGGCTTGTACTATGGGTACTAGACAACGATATAAATACTTATATAGAGAAATAAATACTTAAATACATAGAAAACATCCATGACTCAGGAACAAATATTCGCGCTCATCACACAAATATCTGTCCTTACCGGGATTTGAACCCATTAATTATGGTCGCATAATTGAGATGCGAGATATATCTGGACCATAAATGGTAAACATTAGCACGGTATACAGAACTATTTTATTCTATTTATACTTTGACATTAGCCTCAGTCAGTGTAGTAAAAGCTGCATTCATAAACGGAATTAGAAAAAACATCCACCAGCTTACTCCTTTTAATCTTTGAAAAAAAAATGGATGAATGGTGTGGACCACTCATCTTTAAATTTTCCATCGCTCGTAATTTCAAAAACATAGTTTCACAGATTTTGCTCACTCCCGAGTGAAATTATCGAGCGCTTGAAAGTCAAAAAACGGCCCCTTTGTAAAAGCAGTCCATGATTTTAGCGACTTTAATCACCTAAAACACTTGTAAACCCTATTTTACCCTTCAGTAGAAAAACGCAATATAGGAATATGACGTCCGTATGCGTATACTACCTTTTTATACAGCATTGAGCCATCCCGCGTTCAGTCGACACACGTCCGCGTTTACGGCGTCGGTTGTTAACGTTTTATGGCCGCCATCAAACGTAAACGTAGTGTCGTCGGTTATGCCCTTGATACTTTCTAAAAGGTCGATACTCATCACTTTCAGAACATTGGGTATGAGAGGATGAAAATTGTACTTGTAATTTCCTATAGTGGCTTCAAAGGGGGATAACAACAAACTTTGTTATTCTGATGCAGTTTGTCCCGCAAATAAGTTCTTTGATTCCAGTAATTTGAATACAGGTGAGATGTATGTTTTAGTTTTAAGATATTTAAGAGAAGATTAAATCCTCTATTCCCATAGTGAAATCTTAGTTACGAAAGTGGACGAAGGGGGTATGTATATGGTTAGAGTGTCGACGGAGGTCCGCTATCGCGGAGCTCCTATTTCTGGGTGTTTTAGCCCTTCGGGCCTGCTGAACATCTAACATAACCTAAACCGACCTCTCTTTTAGGATACACGTTTTGGCCAGGTTCAGTCAACTGAACAAACGAGAAATTAAATCCCACTGGTTCAGTCAACTGAACTGGACAACTGAACTAGTGGGAATAAACTGATTAAATAAGCTAAGTACATCTTATTGGTGATGACTGATGAACATAAGAAAATGGTCGTTCATGCACGTTAAATAGGTTACTTTATAATGGTCATTGTATTATTACAATATCCGATGTGTACTTCTCTCTTTGTTGCTCTCATAAGCTCTTATGCGCGTCTAACCTACTTTAACCGAAGCCGAAAAACTTTAAAGGATATTGGAGTGTACATACATACTCATAAAAAACATGGTCAGATTAAGTGGATTAGATCCCTGAAAGGTATACGTTCACCATTGTAAATGTTAATAGATAAAAGGTCACAGTACAATCTCACACAAATTGACCTAGTTCCAAACTATGCTTAAGTTTTGTACTATAGGTACTAGACAACGATAAACTTACTTTATCTACTCACATATCATGTCCTTTATTATGCGTTCAAAACTCGTAGGAAATTACCAGCATTATTAATTACAACCAATTTCACTATGAGAACTTTCTTGTCATTGGTCGTACTCGTAGGTAAAATCTGTACTGTAATGTTATTACAGTATAGATTTTGGTAAGGTTATGAGTTTAAATTTGGAACAGCTGTCAAAACTCAAGAGGGTATCTATTCTAGTATTCATAGATATTAAAACTGTTATCGACTCGAAACGTCAATTCAGTATGTTTTTTAATATTAACCGCACGACGTTTGGTCTCGAGTGACAATAGGGAGTGATAATAGGGAATTGATTCGTTTGTCTATGATTTAAAAAAAACATTCGTCTTGACGGAGGATCGAATTGCCGCCATTATTGTTTTCATTTGTTTGTTGGTTTTTGCTGTTAGGAAAGTAGGATAATTCTAAACTTATGATAATATGTGTGTTCATCAAGTAGTGTATTCAACTGTACGTAATTAGGTCTTAACACATTCGTGTGATCCTATTATGATACTCGCTGACGCTCGTTTCATAAAACCTCTCTTTAAGGCCTCTCATTATGCATCAGTTGCATAAACTACTATAACAGCATAAGTTAATCATACTTTTTAGTACGTACTTTCTTGTTAGTGTTTTTTTTGTGCAATAAAGAGTTCACATACATACAGACAGGTTTATGTATGTGCACTATCAATATTTACCGTGTCATCGAGTCTGTTTATTTTTCCCAAATCTCAAATATTGTCTCGTGAGGCTATAGAAATTACCCATTCGTTTAATATCGCACTTGACAGTAGCAATTAGTTGTTTTTTTGCGTGAACAGCACAAGGACGCACATCAAACCTATTTGTTTGTCGCACCTGCTTACGTGACATCATCGGTTAATAACTAACACCTAATATTTTAAATTAAGTAGTAAAAATTACAAGTATAACGTTGTTTAGTCACTGTATCTATTTAAAAGTTTAGTGATTCAACTAACGTGCAAGTTGATGTATCTAGCGTCTAACACTTAATTTTTATTGATAGGTACACATACATACATACATAAACTCACGCCTTCATTCCCAGAGTGGGGTAGGCAGAGCTACAGAATTACCAAGCACTCTTAAATAAGTTGTTGATAATTCTGTAACCACGTTTTGCACAATCAGGCTAAGATGTTTACCAGTGTATTAGTGACAGGTTGCAAGCCCATCGCCTAAGAGTACTAGAAGCCTTTATTATTCCCTTAGTCGCCTCTTACGACATCCACGAGAAGACATGGAGTGGCACTATTCTAACCCGGTGACCACACAGGAGGATTGATAGGTACTTTGAAATATTAACGATAATACAATACAAAGTAAAAATAAGGTTTAGTTTTGTTTTAATTTATTTTTTATTTGTCATAGTTTTAGTTTTGATTCGTAATCAGGGTTCCGTACCCAAAGGGTAAAAACGGGACCCTATTACTAAGACTCCGCTCTCCGTCTGTCCGTCTGTCTGTCACCTGGCTGTATCTCATGAACCGTGATAGCTAGACAGTTGAAATTTTCACAGAAGATGTAATTCTGTTGCCGCTATAACAACAAATACTGAAAACAGAATAAAATAAATATTACGGAACCCTCCGTGCGCGAGTCCAAATCGCACTTTGCCGATTTTTTTTTACTTTGTATTGTATTATTGTTCATATATTCAATTTTTTTTTTGCAACAAGGTCTTGTTGCCGAATACTTTTTTGCACAGTAATAATTTTCTTATCAAGACCAATTTAATGTTCCAACTCGGTGGCGGGTCTACGTTAGGTACAACGGAGATTCTGTTGCCACCTTTCGACTCTTTCATCAGATAAGCTCTTAAAAACTATAATATTGCATTGTAATTTGGTATACACGTGTATTTAAAATTTCAGCGAGTCCATTTGCGCGAACAGTTTTAAAATTGACTTGCAAGATACACCCTGTACCCTTCTCTACGCATGGAATTTTAAAATTATTTTAATAAAGTAAAATAAAGACGATATACACCAAGTCAAACATAGGCTTAAGTTCATTGGTAAGGAGGTATTACTAGATACAACAGATGAATAGTGGACGACACCAGAATACAAAGCAAGTCAAGTAGGAAAATTACTATGCGTTGCGCTATTGGGTGCTCGTAATACGGGGAAAAAGAAAACGGCGTTTGTCTCAACGAAGAGCTCTATAATTTACTAGAAATACGTTAATTCAAGAATAGGACGAAGTTATACAGGGTTATTGGTACGTCGACCTATTCCCCTCTAGGGGTTGTGGGAGAGGTCATTTGTAATCATTTTTGGCCCATAATTCCCAATGCAAAAGTGAACCATTTCTGAGCATTTAAGTTTTTTGCTAAAAAATTCAAGAACGCATCTTAAAAAAATTACAAGCACTTTAAATCTATATTTTTTAATAGCTTTTGTCCAAGGTACATTTGCTGTTCTTATGCAATATTACAATTATCTGTACACATTTAAGAATGCGAGAACAAAAAGTGAAAAAAAAAACATGTCTTTTTTATCAGTTTATCCGATATAAATGACACAAAAACAGAAATAATTACTTACTTTTAAATAGGGTATTATGGGACCAGAACGATTGTAAATGATCTCCCACATAACCCCTAGAGGGGAATAGGTCGACTTACCAATAACCATCACCCTTTGGATTGGAGATAGCTTGAACCCCGAAAAAAGACAGAAGATATATTTTGTTTAGGAAAATTGTACAGTTTCCAAAATAATATCGACAAACGACTTCTAAGCGGACGGAGTCGCGGGCAACATACTAGTAATTTATAACACAACTGTATTGAAACTGTAAAGATGTCATAATTTCTAAATTGAATGGCTTCGCTAGTTCCTGATGCATAGAAACAGGAAGGAAGTACCTTGTCTAATATCATTCTACTCGTCCGTATTTGTCACGCTAGCTGTGTGGGTGTGGCATATAAATGTCCAGCTGTTCGTCTGAATTGAATACAATAACTTGTTTTATCGCCGATCGGTTTATTGCGGTATGGAGGCATGATGAGTACGTTCACAAATTCTTGGTTAACCTTAACTATTTTGTTATGTATGTTCTACCTACGTATACATACATTTAAAACTCGTCCGTCATTGACTAACTGACTGTCAACCAACGCACAGCCTAATCCATTGGACTTGAAATTTGGAGGGATTAATATTTTCTAAAATCTCCCGCCTACAGGAAGAAAAAGAGAAAATAACGGGAAACAAATAGCAATTAATAAAAACTGAGCTTTTTTGAGTAAAAACAGGACACCTCTTTCAAGAGTCCTTACAAAGTTCTTCAACTTTTAACTATCCATCGTCACCAACCCGTCCTTAATGACTCTCAAATCTCGCTCTCGAATATTGGGAATTTAAATTATGGATCCTACAAAAGATTCTCCAATATTAATGTCTGTCGGCTGCTGAAAAGTCAAGCGAAAAATGGTCTGCGATTTTCCGATATTGGTTTTATTTGAATAAGCTCGGTAAGAATCGACAGGAATTCGATTACTGGTGATCTCCATGAGAAAAGCAATTTTCTGCTTATTTTTATAAACTCATTGTTTGAATAAGCTTAAGCTTTATTTAGAAATACAGTACCTCTAGGACGTCGATTATTTGAAGTGGGTTATATCTCCTAGTGAACAAATAATTCCGTGTAACTGTAAGTATAGAACTTATAAGTAAGCATGTGTTCCAAGCTCACAGAAATTAAATAGTTGCGTGAAGAAATGTGTTTTAACCGGCGGATTGACTAAACAGTCTAAACGAAGAGAACAGTAGGTACGCACTGCTTACTTAAATATAGACTTTGCCACGCAGAAAAACATGTTTAGGCGTACTACATGCAATAGAAAGCTCTGGTCAGTCGCGGATGATATACGATACCTCAGCGTATCTTGCGGGATATTCGCTACCCAGTAAATATGCGGAGACTATAAACGTCTGCGAGATTCTGTTGAGATGTTCCACAAGGGGATTGCTCTTCCTTCTCAGCTGGACCCGATTCTACCTGACGAAAATGAGCATTACTTTTTAGAGTATCAAAGCTCTGTCAAGTGTAAAGTAATAATGTTGTCGTTGGCGTCTTGATATCATCATCATCATCATCATGTCAGCCGAAAGACGGTCACTGCTGGACATAGGCCTCCCCCAAGGCTCTCCACTCAGAACGGTCTTGTGCTTTTCGCATCCACCGCGTTCCCGCGATCCTTACAAGGTCGTCGCTCCATCTTGTTGGAGGCCTACCTACAGCTCGTCTCCTGGTCGTCTTGATATGTACTTGAGTAATTGCGTCGACTTGCTTGTTACCCTGCCGACTTGGTCGCAGTTTTTCCGATGCAGCAAGAAACATCTATGGCAGCGTTAACTTAAGAAAAAGGTTACCTCCGGGCGTAAACATGGCCCTGGCTGGTCTAGCAACGTCAAAAGTAGATACTTTTGTACTTTATCGCATTAACGTTTTTAACAATCTTGTTTGGTATCGCTTACTTCGCTGTAAAGCGACAAGGTACAGAAGTGTGTATAAAGATAAAGATAAAGAGACATTTATTCGCAACAATACAAAACCACAGGTACATAGATACAAAAAAGAACAAGACAGAGAAACAGTTGCGAAACGGTCCCAACTCAGCATTCGCTAGCCGTAAAGCCAGCACTGGTCTTCCGTTGAAACCGCTACTTTTGATGTTGGCTGCAAAGTTTGTACATGATGTGATGTATGATAATATTGATAATGTAGAACAATTTGAATAGAAGTCACCCCAATTGGCGTCATTGTTCCGATAGTACTCAAAGTAATGTCTGTGTAATGTTAAAAACTTGTCACTATAGCATGTCTTAAATTCTTTATTTTGTTCGTTATTCATCATAAATTATAGCTCCTTCTCCATATCAGTAAATTAAAGTAGGTTTCCCCATTGATTGTAATTATTCTTCAACATTACGTCACATTTTAGTAGCAAAATCGACATAATACGTTTCTAGATCAGTGTCAATGGATTTTATGAGTTGCTACAAAATTTCCCTTGTTAATTTCCTCCACATGTGATAACATCAGAATACGTCTGTGCCTATATATAGACTGAATAAATTGTTAATGTAAATGCAGCACATCGATCTCGGAAAGGAGGTTACATAAAAGTTTCAGCATGGAAGGTGAACGGTCTGAAAATGGCCGGGCTCCTCGTTTATTCATGCTCTACCTTCGTGTTCTTTTGTTACTGTGTCACTTGGATATTTAGCCCGATAATCAAAATTTTTGTCTGGATTTTGAACTGTATAAACTTGAGTCAGCAACTGTATAACTTACAACAGATGTATATCGTTAACAACACTAAAGGGGTATGAAAACTTCTCACTCTAAACGTAAACTTGTGCGTACAATGACCCGTTTTCATTGTTCTTGTGGAATTGAAGGGAAGTTTGGCAAAAGCAATTAAGCCTGTCAAGTTGGGATGAAACGCTTAACGAACTGTGGTGGAAACGGTGGAATTCGATGTCTTTTTGGTTGCCATCCAAATTTACTTATTATATAAATGTAAAAGTTTGTAATGATGTTTTTATGGCTGAAAATATTTAAATAAAAAACCACACATAGATAGTTCATAGCCTAAAGACACGTGATACTTTTTTCTGGGAAAATTTGATAGTCTCCGAGGGAAGAGTGATAGATCTACACGGACGGAGTGGCTAACAAAAGCTAGTCAAGACATAAAATAAACTAAACGCGCTAGCTATAGGTATTCCCTTTGAGTTTAATACGGTATAAAGTGCCTGACACAAAGGGAATAAGATCCTATTTACCCAATCATGGGCAATTTGTATGAGAATTGCCCACTCACCGGCCCTCTTGTGAGTTAAAGGGCTTATATGAAAAGGTTCCTTTGATATTTCCGGGGCCCGGCGATGGGATAGCCCCGGCAAATTGTGTTTGGAATGAGACGCGATAGTTCCAAGGTCTAGCCTCGTCGTGTTCAGTGTTCTTCAGTAAGAACAAATTTAGTACGTTCTGCTTGGTAATTCGAACTATCCATACAAAAATGCCCTTCATAGAGGACAATGGGCAGAAATCGGAGAGTGCTTAAAATTGTACGCACATTGTAGAATAATACATAGTTTATGTATGAAAGAAGCTCTGACGTTCATAGTAGGTTATCAAGCCCATTTCGTACGAAAGCTTTGTTAATTTGTTAGATGTCAGAATACGTACCAATTTGGACGTAGACGTCAAAATACTTACAAAGCTTCTAGCCTCCTGGTCTTTGAAATCTTAATTAATTTATGGTGAGACTTCGTTGTCTGTCTGTCTGTCCGTCTGTCTGTATGTCACAGCAGGTTTTCTCAGCAACTATAAATGGTATCACATGAAAGAGCTCAATCTGAACATATAAAATTTTTCTTTTTAATTTTGAAGTATGTACTTTTTGATTTATAGCCAAGAATGTATAAAAAGAAATAACCGTTCAGAAGAACCGCTCGTGGGCTGAGCCGTTTAAAAAATATTAGCTCTGAAAGTAGTAATTATGTCAAGGGTTTTCATCTTCTCAGTTATCAGGAGATAGCTTAAGTATTGTTCCTGCTTAACTAGTGATCCCCAACCACCCACCACCTGCAAAGGATCCATGTGGGCGGAAAAAATATATGGGGGGCAATGAGATGAAATTGGGGTACCACGACAGTCGATCCCATTTAAGCAGGTTGTGACTTTAATTTTGGCTTTCCACTAATGAAATAATCCATATGTATACACAGATATTAGGTACCTACTCACTTACATAATACGAGGGGTGATCCATAAGTTTTGAGAATCAGTATGAACCATGCACATAATGATATTTTATTAATGTGGAATATACCATGGCACTAATCAAACTTAAATTAGAGAAAAAAAAAACTATATTGTTCATTTGTTTTTCTGTGATAGCTAAACAAAAAACATCTGTATGAATAATTTTACAAGACGGTAAAATAAGAGTTAGTTTTGTAATAATTTGGAGCGGTGTGGAGAAACTTCTGGTACACTAATAAAAAATACTGTTTTTGAAAATGAAACCTTGATTTATCATTATGATTTAAACGATAAATAAGTTATCATTGCAGTGGATTTTTTATCTCCAGCTCTGTCACCAAAACTTAGGGTGGTTTTTTCGGCCTCGCCCAGGATTATTGAGGCCTACAAATAAATACTTTGACATTAGTTTTTAGCAATTGTGTTTAAAGAATCTAGGAAAGTTATATAACATTATTCTATCATAGTTATGGGAAAATATTAAAAACAAGCTCAAGAAAAAAAAAACGAACTTGTGGCAGGAAATGTGCTTCAGAGCCTTCTAATTCACAAGGGTGCTGCTCATCGACCAAAGATCAGAACTGAGAACCGCTCTCCCCGTTATTAAGCCCTAACTTTCGACTACTACTTCTCATTCAATAATGTTAAAAAAAAACTACATAAAAATCACGAGCTGGTGATGAGTTAGTGAACGTACAAAATTTGACCATTTTGACCTCCTAAAGTAATATTATTTTTATAGTGGTAAAATAAAACAAATTGAATGACGTTAATAAGTGTTTGGAAATATAGAAAGTGTGCTTATTTCAATTAAAATATAACGATTTACATATCTCCCATTTTTAATACCGATTATCAAAACTTTTGGATCACCCCTCGTAGTTTCTTATAAATAAATAAATAAACTAATATTATCTATATAAATTATATTCCAATATTCTCTGAGTACGTTGAAAAATATATTTTCCGCGCTTTTTTTTTATTATTTAGCCTGTCTTTTTTGCTTAATTTTGGCATGTCTAACTAGTAGAAGCGTCGTTTTATTTACAATAATTATAAAAGCAAGTAGGTGAAACATCGAATCGAGTCGAGTTTCCCATTAATGCCATTTTGTAGCAACCCGCAGACCATGTTAATGCAATTTCCCCACTACTCAGTTTTTACCGCCCGCGTTGCCCCACTTAACCCCCGGACCCCTGCGGTCCATAATTCTGTTGCACTATGTCTAGTTTTGTATGAGACCTCTTTGTTAAGGGCGTGGCTACTGCAAACCTTGTTGCGGAGTAGAAACGTTAAGGTTAGAGAGAAATAAAACTACTGAAATGAAATTAAAATGAAATTAAAATGAAATGAAATGAAATGAAATGAAAATGAAATGAAAATGAAATGAAAATGAAATTAAAATGAAATTAAAATGAAATTAAAATGAAATTAAAATGAAATGAAAATGAAATGAAAATGAAAATAGTTTATTTCCTTTAAAAAAAAAAACACAAATACAGATTAGTGGTTGGGACTTCCTTTTAGGTGAGTGAACCTGTGTCAGGATGCCCCGAAACACATGATGACAACAATGTGAAAGATAATAATCCCGTAATGGCGACCCCTTTTTTGTATAGCTTACAATAATCTTTTAAACACATACACAGAAACACACATACATACACAGAAATGTACTATATTATTATTATAACACCCCTATTTTTGTAGTGGTTTAAAAATAGGCTCTTACCACAGTTTGACTTACGTTCAGTTTAGTAGAACTACCCGACAAATTGAAAAGTGTTTCTCTAGTCTACCTAAATTGCAAGTCGCATGCGAAGCAAACATTCTGCAACACAGAATTAGTTTGAGAAGCTAAAAGTATTAATAGTATAATAATATTTTTTATCACGTTTCTACATTTTATTTATTTATTTATTTATTTATTTTATGGCAATCGAGCACACAGGCCACCTGATGGTAAGTGGAAACTGTGACCCATAGACATTCGCATTCACAAGACTGCAAATGCACTGCCAACCCTGAGGACTAAGGTGGAATGCCTCTATGCTAGTCATTTCACCGGCTGTCTTATCCCCAAACCGGTACACAACAATGCGAACACTGCTGTTTGGCGGTAGGTTAATGGATAAGATGGTGGTACCAACCCGGACGGACCCTGCACAAGGTCCTCCCACAAGTAAACATACATAAACTCACGCCTACATTCCCAGAGTGGGGTATAGGCAGAGCTAAAGAATTACCAACAAGTCTTAAAACTTCTTGATAATTCTGTAACCATATTTTGCACAAGTTTCCATGTTATTATTATTTATTTTGCTTTAATAATAGTACGTAATTATACAGTTTGAGGGTTCAATTCGATACTGGTTTCAGATATTTATTAGACGTTTGGGCCTCTATTCTACTGGATAAAAACCTTGCCTTTGACGTTTTTAAGGTATTGTTTTTAACTCGGCCGGCATTACTGTCAAGTAAATAAGAGCTAGGTATCGTTACGTTGACGATTCGATAATACGTCAAAAGCAACACGTTTTTACCGTGTTAAATAATGGTCCAAGCAACAAATAATTTGTTCAGTTCCTAAAATCGTAGTTTACTTTCAATTTGAAACGACATCCGGCCATCACGATGCTTGCGTTCCAAGTCCTATCCATCCACTTCAGACGACGGCCGAATTCGTCCCCGGTCACTAATTGGTTTCATTCTTTCCATTTTGATTGAGAGCGAAAAGTGGACAACATGCCGGCATACCTAAATATGGAAGTAACTTTGTGTGTTGGTTACGCTTTCGAGATTAACCCGCTAAAACGTTTAATCTCGTATCGCTGTTCCATTAATTTCATATACTAAAAATCTTTACGATATTTTTTTTTCTTTAATACGCGATAGTCTACTGATGGATTAAAATGTTAAGAATTTTATATTAGGCCGTCTCCTAACAATATAAATAAATAAATAAATAAACTTCTTCGCCTATTTGTGCAAATTGTGGTTACTGAATTGTCAACAACTTTTTGAAGTTGTAATTCTGTAGCTCTGCCTACCCCACTCTCTGGGATTACAGGCGTGAAGGTATGTATGTATGTAATAAATATCAGGGCACAATGTCACACCAATTGACCTAGTGGACTAAGCTCTAGGCTTGTCCAATGGTAACTATACAACGATATATATACTTATATAAAGAAATATATACTTAAAAACATAGAAAACATCGATGACTTAGGAATAAATATTCGCGCTCATCACACAAATATCTGCCCTTACCGGGATTTGAACCCAGGACTGCTAGCTTCGTAGGCAGGGTCAATACCAACTAGGCCAACGCGTCGTCAATATAAAAAAAGTCAAAGTAAAATATGGAAGTATGACACTAAAGTATATCTTACTTGTATTATATTCTAGTGTTCCTACAGGGTCCTGTTAATACGGGTGCTCTCCAAACTTATCAATTTGCTCCATTAAGAATATTACAATCCAAAACTTATAGAACTGTAGAATATACTTCAGCTTGAAAGTTTATGATTTGATAGACTTTATGGAAACGTCACAGGTAACCAATATGATTTTAATTAAAGGCCTATGCCTTAATTATTTATGCCGAGGGTTGCGTGGTCAAACCCGATAAGTCGATATAACCCTCTGCAACTGTGGTGACTTTTTTAGAAACATTCTACTGAGGTGGAGTCTGTCATACGTAATTTTTGATAAAATATAGAAAAAATACTAATTGTTCAATGATAAGTATTGTGTATTTAGTGCATAGCATGTTTATTAAATTTGAATGCGGAATTAATAATAAACATGTATATGAGATTTTAATTAAAAACATATGTAATTTTCTTGAATAAGGTAAAATAAACTGGTATTTTTCACAAAGATTAACTTACAATGCCGCGAGTCGTTAGAAGGAGGTACTGAGCGATACAGAGCTATATCACGGTATACGGCGATTTTTTTTTGGCGACATATGATAGACCTCATGTCACGGGATAACTTGTGTCAAAAAGAACATTAATGAATACATCAAGACAATTCAAATTTGAATAAACAATTATGTCGATTTATCGGGTCTGACCTCGCAGCCCTCGCGCGTGAGTAAGGTATAGACTTAACTAAACAAAGTGAGTCATTAATGTCATTATATAACTTGAAACAAACTAACGATTTGTTATTGTAAAATGTTAACTTATCACTTGTTTGTTTAAATTGTTTTTTTCGCTGCTGTTTGAACAAGATTGCGAATTTTAGATAGACGCTCGTGCGGTTTTCGAGAAAGTCCTTGTTTGATAAAAAACACTTTTATGACAGCGGTTTACGTAAGCAGACGAACTGGCAAGTTTCTTCAAGTAGGATTGTCTATGCGAAGAGTTTAAATTCAGCAAACTGTAATAGGTATCTAGACTGTATCTTGGAATTTTGGGGCTACTTATTTAAAAAAAGGAATTATATCTGTCTTCAATGAGTAAAATATAGGTCTACAAAGGTTTCCGCAACCATAGTACTTTAAAATGTATAGATAAATTAATTAATTTTCATTTTTGATTATTATTCGAAAAACCTTACTTATCTGAAACGCCAACGTAAATGGTCTAAAACAAAAGACAAAGTCAACTTCATCACAAAATCGATGAAATGACAGAGAGACTATCGATATTTTCATAATCGTTTCACATTCGAGCGCTAACGCTTATATTATCTTTATTGTATGAATCCTAAGATTTGGGGTACAAACAAAAACTTGTACAAGGAACAAGATTCTTCCAATTCGTTCAAGACATCAAATCAAATTTTTAATTTTCTCTTGACCAAGAAAGTTATTTTGAGGCAATGAAAATGCCGCGTTTCTGATTGCTTCTGGCTTTATTTACTTGTTTGTATTTTATATTGATACAGTCTTATTATTTACACAGCTGAAAACAATCTCCGTTCTGTTTACTCTAAGAAGTCCAATTTCGCCTTTACTTTATAATATGTCGGCTTAGTCGAGATAGTCCGTAATAATTTTCCTCCTCCGGTATAAGCTGCTTATGACAGGATTTAGGCGGTTATTAAACTTGTTAATTTGGTTTACTTACTGTACTAAAAGCACATTTTCTCCTACATGTATAATTTCTGTCTCGTAATTTAGCTTATTATTATTTTACAAAGAAACTCAAAGACTCCTACCGAGAGGTACAGCTACAGTAATTTACTAATATTTATATACAAATATGAATAGAAAACTTCATATAACTACGTTTAAAATCTACGTATATGAATTGAAGGCTGTATTTCATTTGTGGAACTTCTTGACCGGTTAAGTTGTACGTCGGAGCACTAAAATCGATACAAATTGCACGAACGTACCATCGCGTGAGGACAAGTCTAAGCACAACCAGCAGAACGTGTCAGCATTTAGAATGGCCATGAATTAATACGTAGCTCTGCTAACAATTTGGTACACAATTGTGCCAGCTGTATAACTACAAATAGGGAGCACTGAGATACGTATAACTTTATCGAAACGCCTTTCAACAATTGGGATATACCAAAAAAAATAACTTACGGTTTTTACATTCTAATTCGAAAGAATAGGTATTTTTAAGAGACCATTTTCATTAATATGGTGTTTGACCCAATAGTTTTGTCTTAATAATTATTATTTATTTAGCAGACATTTTATGGATGACATGATTCTTTTAAATTTGGGTTGGCATTTCCTAATAAATTACAACAGTTAAATGATATCTAATGATAAAAAGTGATTGTAATAGTGAAATAAAACATACTATTTCAAGCGGTTTTCACCTTTTTTTTTTTTTTTTTTTTTTTTTTTTTTTTTTTTTTTTTTTCTTTTTTTTTTATATCATAGGATGGCAAATGAGCACACAGGCCACCTGATGGTAAGTGGAAACTGTGACCCATAGACATTCGCATTCACAAGACCGCAATCCTAAGACTGCAAATGCGTTGCCAACCCTGAGGCCGAAGATGGAATGCCTCTATGATACACCTGGGAGGGCTTCAAGGCAAAAACGAAAGTCAAACAAAGGTACTTTTGTCATAATGTCCGAAATAGATAAATATTTCAAGAACTTAATACTGCAGAACGCCTTTAAAACCCTATTCCTCGAAATGGTTTTCAAATTAGAGTAATTTAAAAAATATGAACTATCCCAATTGTATCACTTCGCAGAATTTGGATTTCATCGAAAGGCCTTGCCACATGATGTATTTTTTTTGGTAGTCACAAGACTAACCTAACCTACGTAATTAATGATTTAGATATCCTGAAAAAACCTTAGTTTCAGCAGAAAATAGCGTTAGATGAAATGATTACTATCGATAAAGTGAAATTAGATAAAATAATGGGTTACCGAAGCACTGTTGTTAGGTCCGTTTTGAAATAGACACTCGACGGTTATCTATATTATATCTATCGAATCTATACGTATAAAACTGTTCCGTGACTGACTGACAGACAAGGCACAGTCAACTTGCATAGTCCTTAGGGACTTGTATAGGGAATATTTCTTGCGGTTCAAGGAGTGTAAGAAAGGACTTCTGGTTAATGGATCCCCAACGGGATGAAATAAGGGGAGTAGCAAGAAAATAATGCTACACGTACGAATTCAAATCTTATACTAATGACCAACTTAAGTTGCCAATAGCCTCTCTGCAAAAACAACCGTGAAAGCATGTAGTGTCCAATATTTCCTTCCTTCCAAATGTACCTATACTTCCTGAGAACTTCTGTCATTTCACTATACATATAACTCTTTCTCATAAAAACATTTGTCTTTGTTCGCAGAAGAGGAATGCTACCACTGCATGGCAAGCCTGGTGGCGTCCAAGGAGAAGATGTTCATCACTCAGACGAAGCTGCTCAACGAGGTCACGTGGAAGACCGTCATGCAGATATCCAAGAAACATGCCGTAAGTCCTACTCTTGCACATTTCAAATGGGCTAGGTTCTCACTCTGAGGCCCTACTTTAAAAATCAAAATTCGAACTTATCCCTGTAACCTGAAAATTTTAAAACAAATAATTCATATTTTATCTAAGTTTGTTATTATAAATCAACCAGGTTTTGACACTTTGTGCCAGAATCGAAAAACGCCAGATTCGCGGAACGCCAGATTCGCAGAACGCTAGATTCGCAATCGCATAATGCTAGATTTTCAGATTCGCAGTATACCAGATTCGCAGAATGCCAGATTCGCACGATGCCTCTATTCTGTACCTTTTGAGGTATGGAACTCTAATTAATCTTACTCTCTCTATTACAATTATGTGAAAAATAAATCTGGCACTGTGCGAATCTGGCAATCTGCGAATCTGGCATTCTGCGAATCTGGCGTTCTGCGAATCTGGTACTATGCGAATCTGGCATTCTGCAAATCTGAAATCTGGCATCGTGCGAATCTGGCATTCTGCGAATCTGGTATACTGCGAATCTGAAAATCTGGCGTTCTGCGAATCTGGCGTTTTTCGATTCTGGCACAAAGCGTCAAAACCATAAACCACCAAATTATAGACTATATATTTCGAGATATATTTCGTATAGATATATTTATAAGATATATTTTATAGATATATTTCGAGACTAAATCGAGAGAAGGGGATGGAACTAAAGTAACTGCGAACTTCTATTTTCAAAATAGGGCCTCTGTTGTTTATATTTGAAGAATAGAGATAGATCGTATGTTTAATCCGTAAGTAAGAAGCGTGCCACTATAATTTTACGTTAATTTACGTAATTGCGCAACGTCAAGTCTGAAGTGTCTGGGAGCGACGGACAAAGCGAAACTATAAGGGATCCTAATTTTACTTCAAAGCCTTAAAATATACACTGTTTCAAGTGTACATGGCCTCTATTCCACTGGAGTTAGGGTTTTATATTTATAATTTGGTAGAGTCATGTGGGGTAACTGTGCGCAGGGGGTAAGTGTGCGCAACCCCTTTGTTTAGGAATGGGGAGGGAGAAGTTTGTGATGTGTCGACAAATTAAAGTTATGTTGGTAGAGAATTAGTTTATGCGAGAAAAACCCAGATGGTGTCATTAGTTCACTTGAAAAAGAAAATATTCAGAATCCGAAGCTGTAAAGGTAAAATTTGCTGTCATGGCGAAAATTTACACGAGTAAATGATCTTTATATCTGTTAAAAATGTATTTAAGCCTTTTATTTTGCATTTGAAGCCATATTATGTCTCAATAAAATGAGGTAAGTTTGATCAAAATCAGTCTGCTAAGAATATTAAAAAAAACACAAAGTTCTCTTAACTGCGTACGCTTACCCGCAGTATGGGTAAGTGTGCGCATTTTGAGCTGGTTGAATTAAGGTGATTTTTCTTCGAAGTGGCAAAGTTTTATTGATAATTTCTTGATTAAATCATTACCTAAATAAATACTGTGCTAGATACATATTTTCATTTTTCTTTCATGCTTATAATTTGATTTTGACACTAGCTTGAAAAAAAAGTGCGCTCACTTGCCCCACATGACTCTATGCTCTTGGGTGTAAAGATTTTGGCGTTGACCAGGCGTTGACCAGGAGGGCCTCTATTTCTACTGGGTAAAACAATATTGCCTTTGAAATGTTATCGTATTGTCAACATGACGATAGCTCTTGTTTACTTGACAGTAATTGCGGCCGAGTTAAAAGCAATGCGATAACGTTCCAAAGCTTGCTGTCGATGCAACTTTAGTACCTATCAGTCAAGCAATTTGTACAAATTCAACCGCTTTTGTACGTTTTTACTGTTGCAATTTACATACGCATTATGAAAGAAGAATAAATCTCGATATGACTTACTTTATCATTCATTTCATAACTAATTAATTCCTTCTGAACATGTTTATTGCCAATAAATTGCACTTTTTTAATACAAATCTCAGTTTCATCAGCAAAACAATGCTCGATAAGTACTTGTTTGTTGCAGAAATAATTTGAATTGCATCAGTCCAGTTTCAGGTCATCCACACTGCGCTAATATATTAGAATCTCAAACAAAGGCTTGGGCTAGACGTGGCTGTCACAAATAGACATGATATACTCGTCACGACGAATAAGTAATGGCCTGATAGCTATTATCTGGCTCGAAGGACCAGGGGTTACGGCCCTATTATCGATTAATAATTATTGACCGGGGTGAATGGCACGCGACTCGAAATCGATATGCGGTTGAACTCTGTATTGCGGAGGTGATTGAATGCAATGCAACCCTGATCTAGGTCGCTAAAGAAGAAGGTAGCAGCAGCAAATACAGATTAGAAGTAGATTTCTTTTTAACCACAGATGTGAAAACAGGATTGTTATTAGATAAAATTGTGTATCTGTGCCTACATCTTAGCCTACTTGTGCAAAATGGGGTTACAGAATTATCAAGAAGTTTTAAGACTTGTTGGTAATTCTTTAGCTCTGCCTACCCCTCTATGGGAATAAAGGCGTGAGTTTATGTATGTATGTGTATCTGTGTGCATCGTAGGTCCCAAAATCATCAATTAATCAGGTCTAATCGTATTTCAAAAGGAGAAAGTGGAACCTTTATAGCATCACTAGTGTGTCTGGCCGTCCGTCAGTCACTGCCATTGGCCAAAACCACTGGACCAACTGAGTTTAAATTTGGTACACATATGGTGACCAAAAGAAGGAAGTGTAAGGTAAATGAATGAACACTTTAAACATGGGGCCATTTTAGGAACGTTAATTAGAATTAGAAAAAAAAATACTTATTTCAGACTATATCGTGAGACATATCAAATGAAATGTGGTGAGAATCTCATATAATTTTTTTCATAATTTTAAGATTAATAGTTTTGAAGTTATTTAAGAAAATAAGCGAAAATTGCTCCCTCCTAACTAAGAAGTCTATGGTATTCAAAGTAACATAGGAAATTTCCCGACACGAGTGGTACCCTGTCCACCCACGCGAGTTTAACTCGCATTTGTCCTGTTTTTATAAAGAAAGTTAGGTAATCGGGATGGTTCTTACCTAGGTTTGGCCGTTTAGGAGTATTTAATACTTATAGGCGATATGTTATTTAACTAGTAAAATAGAACTGTTGAGGTAGTTCTCAATCAATTTTAAAACTATCGCCTTTGTGAAGTATTTTCATTTAACCGGCTTTTTGTTTCACTGAGCTACTGAAGGTTGTTAACAATTTATCGCTAGATGTTTGCTAAAAGTACTTAAGCCTTACAAGTACATTGTACTAAGTCTTTGTTCGACCTCTATAAGCAGGGTTTGCGTTTCTAACAATCCCTTTATTAATTCGCTGTTCAAAGCGGCTTTTGAACAATTTTAACGTTAACCGTTATATTTTATGTTCAAAGTAGAAATTAGTTTTGAAATTTGTGAAATTTTAAATTTAAAGTAAACCAAACCGAACCGAACCGGTTTCGTTTATAAGTATCAGATGAATTTGTGGGAAATTCGTTTGTTACAAAAAAAGGTTCTACGCTCTTTTCTATACAACTCTAGATGACAGCCATTCCTTTTATTTATTTCGGCTATTGCCTCCTCGACCTTCTGCTATTTGGTCCCGCAATCTTCGGAAAGTTTTCATGTTATTGTTTCATACAACTTCAATTCATCACATCGCTTGATACACGTGCGGAATGTATTGTCACTCGTGGCGCCTCGGGCTAGCGCCAGTCTGTGCTGGTCATGGTATGACTATGGCACTTGAATCATTTACTGATTTTCTCAGCAAGAAACTTGAGTATTGTTGACTAGATTTTAATGAAATTTGGTAGAAGAGAAGTCAAAGCTAATACAATTTTCAAATTCGAGCTTGAGCTGGATCCGCCAGGGTGTTACAGAGTAAGGGGAGGCTTTAAGAGCGGCGGTGGTGGCTTAGGGGGTCGACTCGTGATCGTAACTTACCGAGTTCGAACCCCCGCGGTTAACAGACGAATGAGATTTTCCAACTTAATTACATTGCCCAATGCTCTTACGCTGAAGGAAAGACATCGTGAGGAAACCTGCACATTCGAACAGCTGAATGCGTAAGAGACAAAAGATCCTGTACCTGTACGAGTATGATAAGCAGTGATCGGATTTCACGGTGCAACACTGCGGGATATAGAGTAGAAATCTTAATATGGATGTGATTAAAATCCCGGGATCTGGTTCGAAAAGAAAATGCGATTGTTGGGATATTTATAAATAGGCATTAGAATAGGATTTTAGACGTGTAAAGAAATCGATGAAACATAAAATATTGAGAAAATAATTGTATGCTATTTTAGTTTCATACAAACTAATAAAATATAATATCTGTGTGTAGTGTGGTGAACTGATAATGCGTACCGTATTATATTTTTTATTTATATTCATACCCAAAGACTATTTGGCAGATCAATTTTAAACAGAGTATAATAAAAACTAACTTTTTTATTTTTTTACATACCTAAATTACTTTTGTCAAAATATTTATTTTACACGTTTAAATTGTATTGAAATTTATTTGAAGTAATAAAATTAGAATAATATTTAACAACATAAGTCCCGGAACCCCGGGGCATATCCATATTAGCATAATGTTTGAGGTCATTCAACCCGTGTTGCACCGGGATATCCGATCATTGATGATAAGATAAAACAAGGGGGTGAACTGCCGAAGTTGCTGTTATATGTTTGTCCCTTAATGCGCTCTAGAGAATATTCACATGAACCGACTTTGATGATTTTTATGTCAATCGATTCGTCTTTATCTTGTGTGTCACTAAAGATATGACAGTAATCAAAATTCAATATGGCGGCTACCAGACGCTACGCAGACTGTAAGAAAAAAAAAACGAACTATGTCAAGTGGGGTATTATTGGATAGGTATTTAAAAATCATCTTTAGGTTTCTTTCATATTTTTTCGTTTTGAATGATCGTTTAGGATTTATAACATTTAAAATTGGATAGCAACAGTTTTAAAAGCTTGCTTGTTGTTTAATTATTTACTATGTCATCTATTTACTCTAATAACATGCTGGTAAACATCTTGGCCTGTTTGTGCAAAGTGTGGTTGCTGAATTATCAACAATTTTATGAAGTTGTAGGTAATTCTACGGCTCTCAGTGTTGCCAGGGCCCTCGAGTCGTAAGTTACGTTTTGTTTCCTGAAAAGTTACATTTTCGCTGCAAAAGTAACTTTCTTTTATGGTAATTAAAAAAAAAGGGTAAGAACACCTCAGTGCAAAAAAAGCAGTAAAGACGTTATACTCGTATTATAAACGATGACTTGATGATCACTCACAAGAGGGAAGCAGCAATACGTTGGAATGAGATGGAGATATCTAGATTTGTACCTACTTATTGCGTCGTCCCTTTCTTCAGTGATTAATTTACGAAGGTGTATTTTGTACTTTGAGTGAGATAGTTTTTTGGTGCGTTACTTTTAGGGGCGTTAATATGGATGCTTTCGTTAACTGTTAGCAATTACAATCTAGTTTCATTAAAAATCTCGGTGTTCTGAAAAGTTACGAAAATTGCCTTAAAATAAAAGTTATTTACATGTTACATGAGACGGTCAAAAGTTACAAAAAAATTAAGAAATGTAACCGGCTGGCAACACTGTTGGCTCTGCCTACCCCGCTCTGGGATTACAGGCGTGAAGGTGTATGTATGTATGTATATTACTCTATGGTCAGTTCCGTACAGTGTCGCGGATTGGTTGCAGAAGTCGGCGGCGCAGCACCTGTCGCGGCTCTCGGGCGCGATTGGGCCCGAGCGCATCTACACCGACTGGCAGTGGTGGATTCTAGCTGCACTGCCTTTCCCGCACCTCGTTCGGGTGTTGGACTGCTTCTTCCATGAGGGCGTCAAGGTGAGATATATCACGGAGCGCTTGAAGTGAGGTTTAACCTACAAATAAAAAAATCAGAAGTTGACTGCTGCCTTACTTTAGAGTTCGAAAAAGACAGAAAAATTGTGTGTTAAAGTAAGGCAACATTTTTTATTGCTAGTCAATTTCGCCCTTAAGAGCTGTTTCCAGCAATGATCACCAGGGATCGGAAATTCGGATCGATATTTACCTATACTTTCGCACCGGCTTTGTTGTTCAGTTGTATGGAGGCGGACTCAAACATAGAATTCATTACTAAAATTTCTGGGATTACAAAATAAATAAATTGCACCGGCATTCATTCATAATCAATTATTTGTATTAACTGTTTTAAGTTATTTTTCATGTAGAGATTTACCAAATGTTATTTAATTTACCTGTAACTCATTAACCTAACGAATTTATAGGAGCAAAAATGAATGTTTTATCCTACATGTAAAGTAATTATTATATTAACATTTTGTAACATCCCAGAATCCCGGAACTTATATTATTAAAATAATATTTTTAAGAAGCCGACGCCATGTTTACCTATATTTTTCCGGGATTTTGCCAACTTTAGGTAAATATCGATCCGAATTTCCGATCCCTGATGATCACCGTCTGTTCTTAAGCAAAATCGAATGAAAATCGAAATATTTATTCAGTAAATTGGCCACATACGAGCTCTGTTACGCGTCGGTACCTATAGGTGAAAAACTTAAAATGACCTCTTGCATGTAGTTGTGTCCCATCTGTATTTGATGTTAATTCCATACTAGTTTTGTACACAACTACATTGAAGAGGTCATTTACTTAATTTTTTCACCTATAAAATAAGTAGGTTGACAAAAAATAAGAAATGTTGTATGGAAAACACGAAAACTGGCATTGAACTTTTTGATAGAAATGTTTAGTCTAAACGTGTTTAAAGAAAAATCGGTATTTCTACAATTTCATTTAGCTTGGCAACAAGCAAGAGCCTAACGACATCCTTGCAAATAAATATAGATCTTTCTACGTAGGTTTTCTGTGCAATAGAATAGAACCATGTTGACTAGATATCAGGTCTTGCACCTCATCCGTTTTAAGAGTCCAACACATTCCAAAAATAATGTTTTATTATTGCATCAATGGAGTATTTATGAATAAAATGACCGGAGAAACTGCGGCAGAATGTTAATTTCATAACATTATGCAAATAACAAATTAGTATACATGCCGCATGGACTGTTAGCGCTATTTATGCTTTATAGTGGGAGTGTATTAATTACATTTTCATTTCAATTTATGCGCAAGATTAACACAGTTTAAGTTCAAGGGTGGAGTAATTTAATTACGACAGATGGCGTTAGAGGTTAAATTTCTAATGCAAATACTAACTACAGCTGTTGTTTATCTAGCGATGTAATACGCAAGCTTACATGCTATGGAGATTTCAGAGCAAACTTAGAATTTGGATTGAAACTAAAAAATATAACTTTCAACTACGAAATGTTTTTCATCCATGTTTGTTGCTTTTCTTCCTATCTGGAGTATGAGATGCAAAATACATACGTGACGTAAGTCAAGGTCATTTCTTCTAGCTTCTATTTATTATACGCAAGGGCGTACCCATGGGGGCAGGGGGGTAGCCCCTCCTTGATTTTGTATGCTCGTAATTTTTTTCGTATGTAAAGCAGAACGAGCGCTGGGGACCTGGCTTAAGATTCGTATTTGCCCCCTGCTGAGCCAAAAATCCCCATGTGCTAAAGCTGGGTACCCCGTTGATTATACTGTAGGTAGTCATAAATATATATGCGTTTCCAAGTGTCACTGATAATAAGGTCTATGTATCATCGCATTCTTCATACAATATTGCTTGAACAATTCACGATTTATATTTTCACTCAATTTTAACTAACTCGATATTGTCTCTTTTTCTCTAAAATCTTTTTCCGTGTATATTCGTGTTTGTGATCCTACAAATACAAAGTAATACTAAGTAGACTTAAAGTAGTAGGTATAATAAACAGATCTAATTCATTTTAAGATGACAATAGTAGATATTGTGACAGATTAGTTCATCTAGCATAATGTCGTTAACGTAAACATCACCTCAACTTTAATACTGTTTATTTTAACATACACAGTATTAGTGAAACCTCCCATGTACGCAGCCGTGTAATGAGATTCAGGTCTAGCTGGTTCCTCTCAACCAGTTCATCTTCAAAGCGCTTTTCCATCCATATGCGTAAGTCTTTTAGCGTGACTTGAAAACTAAGGTCATGCTTGCCAGGTCCCTTGTCCCTCATTAATAACCGAGTCTGATAACTGGTTATCTATTTATTAATAAATAACTCGAAAGTGAGTGGAAGGGTCGGAAGGGGCCGCGCTAGGCGTACTTTTTCGAATCAAATCGGAGAGATACTGGAAAAGGGCCGAATCGTAACCGAAGTCGACGTGCGTGCATGACTCGATGTATGAATGAGGATGAAGCGAAAGAAATTTGTCAAGATCGTAGCAAGTGGAAAGAAGTGTCTGCCTACCCCTCTGGGAAACAGGCGTGATTTAATGACTTGCAATTCCTCTGGTTGTGCGGGTGATTAGGGTGACGGCACCAATGATGGACACTTTTAGCTGACAGGCACCAGTAATGGACACTTCAGTCTTAAATCAAATTTCATACGGTCCTAAATTGATTGTTGCAAAACAAATGAATAACCCTTATCTTCTGTAAAATAAGAATCAAGTGTCCATTATTGGTGCCTTGTCCATTACTGGTTCCGTCACCCTAAGCGGGTTGTGGAGCGCCGCTAAAATCGCGTAACTGTCAAAAAATCCATACAAATTTAGCTCCGGTCGTTAACGTTTCTCACCCCCTAAGTCAAGTCCGATTTCCGCGATTTTTGTATATGTTGTAGATATTATAAAGAACTAAGTCTGTACGCTTCTGTTTTTTATTTTTTAAATTTGTTTCATTTTAGAAGTATTTTCGTGGAAAGGAAAGCGTGCTGACATAGTTTTTCATGATATCTACGACATACTAGGTTTGAGGGTATGGACATTTTGAGCTTCATCCTCTTAAGGGTCGCGATGATTACTTACTCGTACCATCAGGGCCTCGAGTGTAAGTTGCTGTTCACGCGGCAAACCGTCTCGAACCCGTAAGTGGCCATGTTATTTATACGAAAAACGCAAACGTGACCGAGACGTTTTTGTTTATGTAAAAATACACTCGCTTGCTCTTCTGCCTCCTTTTTTACATAAAAAAAACTCGCCAAACCGGTTATCAAATGGCATTCTCTTTACCTCATAGAAAACCAAAATAGTGCTAACACTATGTTGCTAAGCCGTAAAAAATACGAACTATATTTAAATTTTATTTTATAACCCGGTTATAGTGTTTTTAATTCCCGACGTCCCGCCTTACTACTTCATTGTTCATACGTCGCCGCAACCGTGGAACTTCTATTTCAATGGTGGAGCGCGCCGTTAGGGATAAAAAACACTTTACAAAGCCACGTCTCACTCCTTAGATATATTTCTAGTCAAACGATACAATAATCAGGGGTTGAACTTTTGGTGCCGATGACGTCATCATCGCTCTCATAAATAATATAAACTATCGTTTCAATTATCAGTGTTAAATTCAGCTTAATCGCAATCAGAATACGGATCACAGTCACCGTTTTTGTACAAAAATTGAGTCGTAATTTTTTTGGAATGACAATTCGGTGAGTATTGTTCAAAGTAATAATGCTAGATTAGCATTTAATCATACAAATTGTTATTACTACATAGGAACAGTTTTTGTTATGATTAATGGTACTATGATACAGTCAGTATAGATTAGGGCTCCTGGTCTTGTCCGTGTTTCGTGTACCCGTAGCCGAATCTCCGTTACCGAGTAACACGGCAACGGAGATCCGGCCCGTTCGACACGTGAAATTCGGCTACGTGTAATTAAAATACGTAGCTCCGTGTTACACGGAGATACGTTTCTTATTTACACGTAGATCCGATCCGCCCGTGAATTTTAAGCTTTCATTCAATAACCGTGCGGAGCGGAGCCGGAGCCGAGATCCGCAGATACGTAGCCGAACGCAGACACGGATACGTATCTTGGCGTGACCGTGTATTTCGGGAACTTAGCACCGCCGGTGCTAAGATCACGGAGCTACGGTTCCGCGTGTAACACGGATATCAGGACCACTAGTATAGATGAACTCAGAAAGTTTAATATGGGTTTATGTAGAATAGAACCGGTTCCTCGATATCCGGAGCAAATACGCACTGCTAGATCAAGACCGTATCAACTCCAAATCATTATTAGTTTTGTTTCAAGCTCATAGACGTTGTATTAAAGATGTTTTTAAAATGCAGTGGTATTTTGAGTTACTACTCTTTTGATCTGACAGTGCAATATCATCTTTTCATTAATAATCTTTAATTTCAATCGGCACCAAAAAAGTACGACCCGTATTATTATGAATCATTACCTGGACGTTTCCATCGTATACAACCACGACAAGACTGAAGAGGCATGTCTGCGGGTGACATGAGTTTTCCAAACTACCCGCACTTTGTGTTATTTTTTGTTGATTCGAATCAGTTGCAAGGTCGTCACTCCATCTTGTTGGAGGCCCACCTACAGCTCGTCTCCCGGTCCGCGGACGCCACTCCAGAACCTTCTGACCTCATCGGCCATCAGTCCTTCGAGCGATGTGCCCCGCCCACTGCCACTTCAGTTTAGCTATTCTTCGGGCTATGTCGGTAACCTTATTTCTACTGCGGCTATCATCATTTCTGATTCTTTCACCGAGCATAGCCCTCTAAGTGACTTTGAGCTTCCTTATGAGGCCCATTGTTAGCGCATACTTCTCAAATCCGTAAGTCATCTGGCAACACACACTGGTCAAAGACTTCTGACTTCAAACACTGCAGTAACGCGGTGGATGCGAAAAGCACAAGACCGGTCTGAGTGGCCTAGGCTTATGTCCAGCAGAGGACGTCTTTCGGCTGACATGATGATGATGATGAATCAGTTGCACGGCACATTCGGATTTCGTGAGCGTAAACAGAGTACAGAATAGACTTGGCCCGCGCTTATACCTTTGAGATGGAGGTAGTATGTATACATATAAGTATGGTATACATGCAACCAATTCTGATTTGCCAACAATTTGCAAAATTTCCCCAACAGCTACTTTTAACCCGACTTCAATAACCGGTCAATTGTGAGTCGGAAATATAATCCACGTGCTTGTGACATTGGGGTAAAACATAATACACTATAATTTTCATACGGCCTTGCTTACTGTTTTAAATCATATTCGCAACCACCTAACCTCCAAATGCGTGTATTTGTATATTTAAAGATACAATATAGAATGGTCAAAACATCTACAATAATAATATTTTTTTATGTATGAAATGCCTTCGATTGAAATGCTACTTCAAGTTTGTGTAAATGTTTATTTAGGTGTATACATATTTATTACAGGAGGGTATAGTCATTTATTAACAATGTATTCTGAGCAGATACGAGAAAACTTTGTTGGTTGCCAATTCATGCGACCTTTAACGTTAATCCAATGCTTTAGTATCCGATGGATACCTGAAAAATATTAAAAAATGTTCTAAAATTTTGCGAATGTAAAAAGGTAAATTTAACGGATTCTAATATAAGATGGTCAACCCAAAAAGTATGAGCTTCGAAACGATAATCGATACGGTACTTATTACTGGTCTAAAAACAGGTTAAAGCTCTTGGTAGTATATTGAAATGTGTATCATTATAAATATTGTAATTGAATTAAATAGTAAAATTCATTCAGTAATCGTGAATGTTTTGTCTTTTACTGTTTTTCAAGTACTTGATGATACCTTTCGTGATCAGTATTTTTTTTAATTTTTTGCTCTTTTGTGTTTTGTCGAACATATTTTTTTTCAGTGATCTTATCTTTGTGTTCCCCAGGTATTCTACAGAGTAGCGCTAGCCATCCTGATCCTGTTCCACAAGCACTCGACGAACCAGAACTCCGAGTGGTACGCCGAGGCCACGAAGAACGGCGTCGACCACGCCATCGACAAGTTCTGCAAGAACATGCCGGCCTCGCCCACCAAGCTGTTGAGGACCGCGTTTAGTATTAGGGCTTTAAGGTATGCTGGTCTGCAAAGTTTTTTTTTTATGTCATAGAGAAGGCAAACGAGCACACAGACCACCTGATGGTAAGTGAATCTGTGACCCATAGGCATTATTAAGGATAAATAAGTAGAAAACATCATCATCATAGCCTACTTGTGCAAAATGAGGTTACAGAATTATCAAGAAGTTTTATGACATGTTGATAATTCTTTAGCTCTGCCTACCCCACTCTGGGAATGAAGCGTGAGTTTATGTATGTATGTAATAAGTAGAAAACTATTGTGTCGTTGTCTTCCCGTGGATGTCGTAAGAGTAAGGGAATATAGGCTTGTAGTACTGTTAGGCGATGGGCTTGCAACCTGTCACTAATACGCTGGTAAACAGGTATCTTAGCCTATTTGTGCAAAATGCCGTTACTAATCGTTAATAGAGTAATCGTTCTACAATTTCTTGAAATAGTGGCCATTCTTCATTGTTGACTAATTGGTTTCCCATTTTATAAGAATCCTGATTCAGTTAATAACCGATTTATATTTTATTTTATATTGACACAAGAATTGTTCTCTTTTACAGTTCACAGTACATATCCCGAGTGTTCATTAAGACGGAGATGACCCTCAAGTCCAAGCAAGTGATCTCCGGGAACCGCCTCGTGCGCTCGCGCTCGTCCGACAACCTGCCCACCAGCCAGTCCCAGGTCAATATACAGATGATGTCGCACACCCTGACTATACGTGAGGTAAGTTACCAACTTGATTCTATATTGATGATGTACTCTAAGCTAAGCAACTATACAACACACTTGATATTCAAATGGAATTTGATGAATTAGGCTATTTAAATTGAGTATATATCAATGGGTAGCAGTACTTTAACCGACACGAGGATGTTCTAACACACACGCACCACACGGCATACAGAATATATTATAATTATGTATACCGGTGATTTTACTTGGTTTGCAGAGAATGTCTGAGGATGCGTGCAAACAAATGGTATCGTACACGGCGACATTAGGCGTGGCTTTCGCTTTTCTTTCTCATTCTTTCATTCGATTGCGATTCTAACCCGACTAATTTCCGCGTCGATTCCGCCCTCGACCAGGATTCCTCCAGAGACATTCTCTCATGGCTAGCCTGGTCTAGTTCTATGTAAGATACCTATTACTTTCTCCTTATTTTCTTGACCCCACAACGTTATGTTATGTTCAGTCTGTGTAGCGAGACTTGGGAATGATATCATGTTGTGTTCCGTCGATGTTATCATTCAACCCTACAGCAATCATAAAACTTCCAAATATAGCGATTCTCGATTTATTTTTTCATCTCATTCGCTTTGAATGTGGGATTTTTCTTGTTTTATCGATGTTTCAGTGTGTTTTACGAAATCCCTATCATCAACATTATATCGAGTTGAAAATTGAAATAAATTGGCATGCGTGTGAGTGGCGTACAAAATTCCGATGTTAAAGTAACAGTCAGCTTGTGACTATTAACAGTTGTGAGCGATTTCGATAGTGACGTCGCATGTAATCGATTGTTTTGTGTGAGTGCTAACAGTTTTTTCCCGTTAGGGCTCACATTCGCCGGGCCCGCGCGCCCTATCGATGGGCGTTTACCCTATCACAGCTCTCAAGTCGCAGATACTCGACCAGAGTGAAGTAAGATAACCTAAGTCACCGCGTCGCCTCGTACCGAGCTAGCGACCGTCGATGTTTAGATGCACCGCTTTCCACTAGGTGTCTATTTTTTTTATTATGATTTGCCACAACAATGTCGTCGATATAATATTCCGCTTAGATATTATTTTTACCAATCGTAAGCTACCTTGCATGTTGGCTATTCTTTTTGTATAAATATTGTGTCGTATATCAATGTTTGTTTTGTGTGCAGTATTAAAATTTTAGCTTCCTCTATATTGGCGACAGATTATATGTAGCAGCTCCGAGTCTTACTCAATCCACAGAGCAAAGAATAAGAATATTTTGACCAATTTTCCGCAGAGTCCACGGTCCGCCCACTTGGCCCTGTGGTTCCCATTCCCTAATGCAGTATTCAAGGATCAGAAACAGCACTCTTCAGACCTAAGACAGAAGGTTTGCGGTCACACATCATTTGGGTGTAGTTAGTGGTGGCATAGTAGAATTGCAAATGGGGAAAATTAAAAATTGGTAGCACTGTAACACTGAAAATTAAAAGTTTTTGTCTTTCTAGTAATCTGCGCGCCTTCATGGTTTCGTCGTACTAGAGGAGAAATTGATATAATAGCTGTCATTGTGTTCTGTATTGTCGATTTTTAACGACTCGTGTTATTAAAATGAAAAAGGAAACGTTTGCTACTTGGTTTAATTTTAAATTGAAAAAAAAATCAATCAAGCGCGAGTCGTTTTTATTTGGATTAAATATGTGTTTCCTAAGTAATTGCATTTTTTGGGACTTCTCGAAAAATATTAACATTGCAAACTTCATTTTATTTTTCTTGAAAAATATAGCCAGTAATCAATAAAAATAAATTATTATGAATCTTTGGCCTCGTAAACTTCGAAAGTGAAGGGCCTTTTAGATCACAATTTAAAATTATCACATTGCGATGCAAAACATGCAAAATAGAAAATAATAGGCACTGAATCGCCACAAAACTATAGCGAACAAAGCGCTGGTATTCAGTGCGAAACCGCTAGTTATGCTTCATTGTTTTCGTAGTAATTATGCTGAACTGATTTGAGTCAAGCTGCAGCTGCCAATTAATGCATATGGAATGCGAGTTTCCTCAAAGATAGGTTAGGTTAGATATGGAAGACGCAGCGTGGCTAGGCCTCCAACAAGGTGGACCGATGACTTGGCTAACCAGTGCAGTGCAGGACCGGTCCTTGTGGCAAACCTTGGGGAGGCCTATGCCCAGCAAGTGTCTTTCGGATGAAATTATGATGAGAAGGTTAGATTCTAGGGATATGTAGGATACTTATTAAATCACGCAAATGAGGAGGGTTAGGTTAGGTAAGGTTATTTATTAGAGCACGCAAATGAGGAGGGTTAGGTTAGGTTAGGTTAGGTTAGGTTATTTATTAGAGCGCGCAAATGAGGAGGGTTAGGTTAGGTTAGGTTATTTATTAGAGCACGCAAATGAGGAGGGTTAGGTTATTTGTTTTGTAAGGAACTAATAAAATGTCACCACCAGTAGGGGCCTAAGGAGAGTGCTGTAACATCGTTCCAGTAAGGGTGTATTATGGGCTGTGGAATTGTAGATATTATAGTTGTTTTCATCTGTAGAGCGTTGCAATATTTTTGTTTAGAATAGCTAACCTAGCGTTTGAATCACATGTGCCGTCTGTATATCCAATATTTTATGTTGCATGCATAGTTTATGATCGTTTTTGTATTTTATAATCATTCCATATTGTCAATATAACAATAACATACAAGAGGTGTTTTAAATTATTATTTTTTGACAATTGGCATGATATCTTCACTGAACGAAAGGTTAGACGTCAATACTATTTGTATTCGACGCTGATCTTTGGTCGTATTGTCCGTAATTTATGTCCAACCGTTCACAACTGCACTTAGCACCGTAGTTGTCTACTAATATGACAAAACTAACTAAATGTCAGTGATTGTTTTATATGTCTTTGTACTTTTAGATTTTAAGACGATTTGATAGCTAAAACGGGCAGTGCGATGACATGAACATTTATTTAACAATGATAACTTTTTTTTATTCGCAGGCTTGATTATGTAAAAAAGCCTGAAAAAGGACAATAACAGTCAGTCTAAGTCTGGATCCATAGAAGTCACAGCACATTATTTAATTGAAGCCTTATTTAGAAAATAAATAAGTTAATTACATTCTAAACATCAATGCAATCTGTTCATTCATAGAGCATTATAATGAGTACTATGACATTGTATTAAAAGGATAACTGTAGTCTAAGAGATGCCAATCAAGTTAAAAAAAAACAAGCTATGGTGTAAGGGCAAGGCTAAAATCCAAGGAAATTTTGACCGTATTCCGTAGAAGGTACTAAGCACGAGGTCATGGTTCATGTCACTAGAATTTTGAGTAGAAGCTCGCGTACCATTCATTGGTTGAACGAACCTTAGGTTCATAATGATTTAGTGTGTTTTTTTTTATTTTACTTAACCGTTTTTTATGTTGATTTCACAGAAGAACTGTATTAAAACTTCTTTCATTAAATGTGAAATAAAACATCAGGCAGGTAAGGTTGTAACGTGTTTTTTGACAACAGTGGTATAATTCTCATGTTGCCAACGTACAAACATCAACGAGCATTATCACTATTCGCAAAAAATACTTTGCTTAAATGAAAGAAGTTTAAGTATGGCTACAAAAAAAAGGTTTTGCTACACTTGCCAATGTGGTTGCATTTTTGAAGTTCCCTTGGAGCTTGCAAATTTCCTAGACGTGAATGACAATGATCATACGTGACCAATCTCTGTTTCGTAAGACCACCTTATAATTACCCACCTGAACAAGCATAATCGTTACAAAAACCTACATAGTTCTTTTGTGATTTCAACATGGACATCCCAATTGTCTCCCTACTCCAACCAGCGTTGCCTTCCAGCTGTTCACGCTGTGGTCCTGGCTGCCCGTCCGCATCACGATGTACCAGCCTGTGCTGCTGTATACCACCGAGGAGCACGGCTGCTCGCTCACTACCTTCTACGTGCGTGTTGAACATCATGAGCCTACGCTGCTTATGATCAAGACCTGCAATAACGAGGTCAGTGTCGGCTAGAAGACTTGGATTGGCGAACAAGCGTACAGGCCACTTGAGCCTTTATTTTGCTGTAGCTTTGGGTTCGATATTGTAATCATATTGGTGACGTTATGACCTCTTACTGTCCTGTGAAAATGAGCAGTCATAACGTCACCAATATGATAAAGATTTAAGGCTTCCGCGTACCAGAGGACGTAGCGTCGGTAGACCTCCAACGAGGTGAACCAACTGTGTCTAATGTTGCGCGAACCGATAAACGCACGCGGCGCAGGACTGATCCTTGTGGCAAGCCTTGGGGAGGCCTATGTCCAGCCGTCCACGGCCACGTCCACGTCTTTTGGCTGAAGTGATTATAATAATCTATATAGCCTATTTAGTGTGTGTGACTGCTGGGCAAAAGCCCCCCTTTTTATCCTCAATTTGACCTGACTTTACTCCAGCGGTCATTACTTGAGATCCGCAGTCAGTCAGGCAGACATGTCCAGCCCAGTTCCATTTTAGTATGGCGGTCTTCCTTCCCACATCTGGAATTCGGTTCCTCGAGCGCAGACCGGTGTTTCTAATGCTTAAATTAAATTACCTATTCACTGTAAATTCCAGGTGTTTGGCGCGTACTGCTCCACGCGGTGGTTCGAGCGCAACCAAAAAGATGAGCGCGGCAATCGGCAAGCGTATTTCGGCACCGGCGAGACTTTCCTCTTCAGGTACGACAACCTTATCACCGAGACTGTAAGGTTCACAATGCACGATGTGCACGCGTTCTGTGGTTTTTGCACGTTCAGTGCCAGGATACTTAGAGTACGTACAAAATGGATGTCATCTTGGTACTGGATTTAGGGAAATTATAAATACTGTAGTTGTACCTACTACAATTGTGTGAAAGGGATGCGCACATGCCCGTTGGCTTCTTTATTTGATATGATAACTATAGTTAAAGGAAAATACGAGGTCTATCCTAACACCTGTCATTGCAGTTCAAATTATAACCTCAAACCCAAGAATAGGTTACAAATTGTACTGCGATAAGAAATAAAGAGAAAGAAAATAAATTTATTGACACAAAATCGACACGGTTTACAATAAACAAAGAATTAAAATAGATAACATCTTTACATAACAGGTGTCCGGATTGACTTATTTTCCTTCCACTATACTGTACCTATTTTTATGCTGGAGTTCTTAGATGACAGCGACTCCGAAAAAAAGCAGCCAAAGGGTCGTGTTAATCTTAAATAATACCATGTGGATGTATGTTTCGTTGTGATTTACCAGGAATATGAACTTAATTTAGTATCAATTATTAAAGAGTTTTCAGTGTTTGTACGTTCTAACTAATATAAAAGCACGAGTGTCTAATCCTGTTTAGTATGTTGTTACGTGTTCGTGTCCATTTAAGAATGTTTTTTTTTTAAACATAATGTCTAACAGAAGAAGCATGCTATCTATCTAAGTAGGTAGGTGTTTTAATCTACATCTGTTAGCAAAGTAAATGGTGCATTTCTTGAAATGGACATGATCTTGCGTATTATATGTTTCTTAGACCTTTAGGGCCGAGTTCACCAACCAATTTAACAGACGGTTAAGTCTTAATCAACCGTTAGTCAATACATTTGACAACCGTCAAACCGCTAACCGTCCGTTTAATTGTTGGTGAACACTGCACTTAGCTAGATATCTAGATTAACAGTGGCTTTGCAACAACTAATCTGAACTGTCCTATCTCCTATAGCTTCTATTTCTGTCTAACACAAACTATACTTCGTTAAAAAGTCTTGTGTTTCATGTGGATCTGTCGATCCACGGTGTTTTGTGTGATAATTGTTTTTGTTCGTGGGTTTACCTAATACCAATGTGGTGTTGTTTGAACTAACCCACATGTATAAAATGATGTTACAAATTGCATTTTAATTTGATCTCTTTTCACATGTGAAAGCGCCGATACAAAAAAGAATTGTAAGACAGAGAGAGTATTTATTTTTGAAAATACCAACAGAGAATAAAAGGTGTCTAAGCGATAAAGGTTTTATTTCTATATAGCTATTATTCCTCGATTTGTCGTCTTGGCAAATACAAAGTCGGGTTAAAACCGACAAATTTCAATGTAGAAACTGACCGGTAACATTGCTTAATTAATAAAGTATTATTGTCGATTGTAATCAAATTAATGAAATACATCAAAGCCACTGTACTGAGAGCGGTAGCGGTGCAGTGGGTTCCCATACTAAAAACGCCTCCGTCCACGTTTTCAGCGCGTTTTTTAACGCCGCACCGCGCCTTCTCCACTGACAGTACTTCGTTTTTAATCTACGGTCACACGTTCCATCACTGATTTAAAGTGAGATCAAAGAGAGATCATATTAAAATTATGTCTTATGTTAATTATTTTGGAGTCCGCATACGTTAACTGGCCTCACCCAGGGATGTCTGTAAGTAATTTGGTACTTCGGGTAAAGCTAAATCACCAAACGCACATTTCGCATTTTCCTGTCTTACGCAATCGCTTGCATGCTTATTTAGTTTTATCGTAAAAAATATTTCCATAGTAGAATTATTTTAGAATATTCGCGCCATTATCTGTTAAAGCAATAATAATTTTCTTTAAAAGTGGAAATTTGTACATGGGTTTAGGATACATTATTGAGTATTTAATTTTGAGAATGTCATCAACTTTTATGATTAGTTGCATGGTTGTTGTCCTTAGAATTAACACAATATTCCCGTGTACGAAGTTTCATTGGTTTCTCGTTGGACTTTTAAATTAATAAAATCTTTATTTTTAAAATCTTTTGTTCGATACGAATATCCAGCTCATTTATAACTCGATTTTTCTCAATTTGGCGTGATTATGAGTTCATGTAATTAAAACAAAGGGCCCGCCCTCGCTTCGATCCAGTTTAAAATTAAATAAAAAATATCCCATACTAGTTAAGTATAATGTAGCTTCCTATTAGTGAAGATTTTTTTAAAAACGATGCCGTAGTTCTATTGCTTTCCCCCAACATACAATTTTACCTTATAATCAATTTTAGTATAGATAGTAAAATACTTCATGAGTTTTTCCAAATCCATATTAAAAAGGGATAAAAAGTTAAAAAAAAAAACAGCCCTAAGGTTATTCATATATCCGATATTAAAAAATGGCATATATTAACATAAATTTTCCTTTTATCACAGGTTTTCTATACCAAAACTAACTTTTCCATGGAAGTTAAATTCATACAATTGTCGAAAAAGTTTTGCAGACTCACTAAATAAATTCTCCATAATGGAGCAGAGCAAAGCATAAGGGCCATTCTACTTTTCGTTGTACATACATTTTTAGTCACATTCGCACTAAACAATTTTTATTTCAAAAACGGTGAATTGCACTGTTTTCTAACTTGAAACTCGAAGAGGGACGTAAATAAGCTTATATTTAGAATTATCCTAATACATAAAAAGTTATTTGTAATAACTATAATGTCAGTAACGCAGTGGATGTTGATGTCCCCGCCTTTTTTATGGAAAGAGTGCAATTTACCACTGAGTTACCAAGATTCTTTAACGATAATTGAATAATTTAAGTTGTTTTTTTGGAAACCGTCAAATAATTTGGTATACTTTTTATCGGACTATAACAAAAAAAGCACAAAGTTGCAAAAATATGTACATATAGACCTTATTGCCATCCTAATAAGGTTCTTGTACATATTTTTGAGACTGTGGTGTTCTTATATTGGTGACCTTGGCTGTACCTAGGCCTGGACAATAATTAATAATGTGGTATTCATTTTAGTTGTTTCATATTTAGGAGATGCATTAGATGAATTAGGTACTTTGTTTTTTTTTTTGATTTTTTGATTTATTTATTTATTTGATATAAGCAGTTACAAAACATTAAAACAAATGTAACATAAACCATGCAAGGTTTTTCTGTACACCTGCATCGCCGAATACATCATAAAAATAAATAGTTATTGAAAAAAATGCCTTTCTATACTTTTCTACGAGTATAGTGACCTCAAAATTATTTGTTAACTTTTTATCCTATCTTCATGTTTTGCTTGCCGAGCTGGAAGCAGAGTCAATACACGACTAATACGAAAGATAACATGTATTTATATTAGAAAACAAGTGTAATATAAAGCAAACTTTATAAACCCATTACTATGATAATAAAATTAACCACCCCCTCACCTACTATAATTATAATATTATATAGCCTCACTCCCACGACTAAGCTAAATCCAAATGTTAAAATCCATCAAACCATTTAGACTGCAAAGCGTGCCACAGAAATAGACATAAAATGAAAACTTACTCATTTATACTCTTCATAATCACGCCGCCCCATAACCGTATCGCATCGCTTCGCTCCCAACCCATGTCATTGGCTTGCAGCCTTTACCCGGAGCGCGCCAAATACCCCTGGGTGGGCTGCGCGACGGGCGCGGGGGACAAGCAGGAGGAGCAGCGTCTCAGCCACGGCTCCGAGCTCTTCATGGCCGCGGACTCCAAGATGATTACCATCGGCGGAGGGTCAGTGTCTCTCTGTCCACAGCTTGCAGCCGCTGCGGGCCAAGTACCCCTGGGTCGGGACCCTCGAGGACGGCGGGGAGGGGAAGTCGGTGCATGCCATCACGCTGTTCATGGCTGGCGACAGCAAGATGATTACCGTCGGTGGGGGGTGAGTGAGAATGTGGTTTGGACCCTGGGGAGAAATATCATCCACGTCACATCGCAACTCGCAATGAGTGCAGGGCCGTCTTTAAGGAGGACCCGGGCAGCACTTCGATTCTGTGGTTTTTGAAATTGTTATCGTTTGGCGGGCACCTACGATCGCCCTAGGTGTTTGGCTAGAGTGTGCAATGATAGAGAAGGGCCTTCTTCTTGTCTGCTGTAAACATGAAGTCATCATGTTCGATTGAAACGCGCCCATGGATGAAACGTTATGACAGGGTAACTTTTGTACCTATAAATCAATAAGTTATATCCAAACATCAATCGATCAGTCGTTAATATTACCCGGCTTTCCAGCAGTCATAACAATAGACCTAAATAGTTTTCCTAAGTTCCGATTTTTTCACCTCCAGGTAACAGTAGCTGACAGCTTTTAGCTGTATCCTTGACTTTCATATGACAAAGCAATTGAGAGCGAAATCTTTGACTGACTCTTATCTGGAGATTGGAAAAATCGGGTCTATGAATAATGTCATTGCAACTCCAAATTGAGGATCGACGACCCACTTGCAGTTTAATTTCTTGTTATAGCTTTCACTCTTATGGCCGTATTAATAAACTCATCTTGGTTGAGATGTCAGTCACAAGATACGTCAAAATTGACAGCTTTCTATGTGTTGACGTTTACTTTGACGCGTCTCGAGATGGGCATCTCAGTCGAGACGAGTTTATTAATACGGCCATAAGTGTTGTCATGAGCGACTACTATAGAACATCTGTAATTAACACACTTTGTTGTACATTTTACAGCGACGGGCAAGCGATATGGATGGACGAGAACATAAGGTTCGGCAAGACGGACCGCTGCTCCACGTTCAACAACCCCCCGCTGTGTCCCAGCGGCGACTTCGAGATCCGCGTCCTGGAGGTGTACGGCTTCTCCGGCGCGTAGGCCCGCGAGTGGCGGCCATGCCGGCGGCGACCGCCAAATACATAGTAACTTCAATCCGTTCGTATTTAAACAATCCTTTGACATTTTTACGTTTCTTTTACATAATTATTTGACTCGACATGTTAAATTGTTAATTTTTATAATATTTCTCATTATTTCAATGTTTACCCTATGTAATTGACTGGTCGCCTCTTGCCGATAAATAGACTGTGTACTAGTTGTATTCCTATATTTATTCGACGTTTCCCGCGTAGCTCCCTGTATGTAGGCGCCCAGTAGTCGTCAGCGAGCGCCTTAACAGTTCCGTTCTCCACAACGAAGGGGTGTTTTAGGTTGTTACGATGTTTACTCGTGTAGAGTGTGTAAGTACAAAATGAGTGTTACGTATTTGATAATACGCTTAATGGAAGCAATATGTAAGGCCTAGCCGTTGACAGTTTCGTTGGCTTTTTGGGGACATTCCAGAGGATTGATTTGTGAGGACATCCCATCAGAGATCAGAAAAACCGGTCATCTGCCGGAGAATTATGTAAGATGGTGGTGTGTTCTTAATGAATCGTTCAATTAGACCTAAGGAGCCATCCAATGTCTGACCACTGACCAAAGTATAAAGTTGCTGTTCAAAGCTAACTTCAAATATATCGACTTAAGAGTAAGCGATTCTACAGGAGAAAGACAAATGGATGACGACTTAGGTCTTCTGGAAATGATCAACCGGCTTAAAGATTGTATTAATTGACACGTAAGATTCGGTCCAAGCAGTAAGCGGGGATAGCTTGGATCTTTAGAGCTTGTTAAGGTACCCTAAACAGGGTAGAAAGCGGCAAACTAGCTCCTATTCATAGACCTCAACCCAAAGCTATGAGTCAAGAAATGCTTTCGGTCTTGTTTTCTATGAATACGGCTTTGTAAGGAAGATGGCGGGGGTGAGAAGAAACAGCAGCTAGCACGTCAATCTTTCTGGCAGAGAAAATAGTACCTATATTTGTCGAGCTTGCTGCATCTCAAGTATTCGATTATCAGTAGGTTTAAGATATTGGCTACCCTGCTTATTCCTTCTCGCCTAGTACAATATGCCTCCAATATGTCTTTTTCGTAAATCTGTTATGTATAATGTATTGGCCGGTATATTGTGCGCTCCCCCTGATCTCCGCGAGTTTGTCGCCCCGTCGCAACGTGTTTCATACATACTCAAAACTGTCATCATGTCTTTGCTCACAAAAAATGTACCAAAGAAATTTAAAGTAGAAATTTGTAAGTGTCGCTACGCACGTTTTTGGACTTTTAACATTATCGGTGTTATGTGTAACTTGCGTAGGATATTAGCTATTCAGACACTGCCCGCGGGCTTAGTATTATTTTACATTTGACGGTTATGTGCCAAAAATGGACCATTGGACTATTTACACGTCTGGGACATCGGTGATCTTTGTGATTTCAGACGCCGTTTTTATCTAGTGGCTGTAAGAAGCCTGATACCTGTCACGTTAAGCTTCGTTTAATTTGTCCAATCGTTAATTCTCATTATTATACAAATGGTGTCTTAATTCGTGAATGGATTCGCATCGCCTCTCAAATTGACTTGTTCATACATGTTCTTGTGTAATTTTAATTTTTTAATGTATTGGTATTATGACGAAACTATAGTGGATACGAAAACTGACGGTTTTTAGCGTTTTGATGTGAAACGAAGTAATATTAATGTGCGATTTTTATATATGTTGAATGCGATCGTGACGTTATGTCGGACATCACAATACATATCCCTGCCGGTACAAAGGGGATGTCATATCACCAGCGGCTTCGTCCGATCACGTGGCGGTTCATCACCGAATGATCGCCTCCGGATTTGAATGTCATCATTGTCTCATCATCGGTGATGAGTCGCCGAGTGAACTGTGATCTTTATTGGCTATGTATAGTACACTTCCATGTTTTGTTCTCAACGCATACCTGTTTTAAAATTAATGTAGTTTTCCTAATAAACGTCAGTGGTTTTAAAACAGTGTGCTCGCTTCGGAAGTAGGAATCTGGAATTAATCAAGGTACTACAAACAATATGTTTATCAAAAGCCTAAGACTTGTTTTAAATTCAGATTATTTATGTAATTTATTGAATAGGTAACAATTAATGATTTATATTATGTTAATTTTGCGCCCCCCTACGGATCGCGGCGTTCAAAAAGTTATGCTTCGAAATAACTTTGATATAATTCGCTCAGTTGTTTGAGTTAGCGCAGGCCGCGGCCTGTGCGAGTTTACGCGTAAGTTAATTTTTAGGTTATGTAGGGTGGCCGGCGGCCGCAGGGGAGCCTGGCGCGATATTACGTTGCTGTTAGCGGCGGCTCGTGCCCGCCCCCCGGCCGGCCCGTGGCACGAGCCGCCCAACTTGTCGTTGATCAGTGTAAAGTCTAGTCTTTATCCTGTTTTTATCTCTAACGATATAATCTAAATGTTTACGAATTGATATTTAAATTTTGTGCGATTTTGCCCCGAGGGGCTGTAGACTCGTGGTTAGTTAGTTTATAAATACATATAATGTAAAGTATACTGTTATTAATATTTCTCCCTTTCAGTATTTGTGGTGTGTGATGAGAGCATATCAGTGTGTGCGCTCCGCGGAGCGAGTGTTGTTACGTTACGATCTACTGTTACATTCGATAGTTTTAGTCCGCCCCGGCGGTGTAAAACTTGTTTAATGGTAATGTAAATGTTGCTTTATGATGTCTACAAAATATATAATCCCGTATACATGTCAAACTTTTATTTATTTATACAACCTATCCTATTGAGCCTTCAAACTTGCACTTTAGTACTTTTTTCAGTTTAGTGAGTATACAAGCATTCTTTTTCACGAAACCAAGTATAGTACTAGACAGATAAGAAGTCAATTTTGACAACTGTCGTTCCAGTATAAATTATAACCTCAAAATCAGAGGTTACAAGTTGTTTTATGAACTGGTGTCAGGATTGACCTCTCATCTGCCTATTACTATCATAATAATAATAACACACCACTAACCGCCGAACCCTATATTCAAACCGAGGATAGATAAGGCTTGCATCGGGTTAAAATTTGACATTTGCCCATACAAAATATGTCAAATTTTAATCCGAAGCAAGCCTATCTGTCCGCGGATTGGATATAGGGTTTGGCCGTTAGTAGGTCTGGCCAGATGGCGGGATGACTTGCATAAGAGCCCGGCAGCGACTGGATGCATAAAGCATTAAACCGGGCTCTGTGGCGTTCCTTAGGAGAAGCCTATGTCCAGCAGTGGACTGCAACGGGCTGATGATGATGATGATGATGATCATGATGACTAAGTAGGTAGGGTAAAACACCCTCTGATTGGCACCGAATAAACTTGACATTGACGCCTATTTATTGAAGGATTGTCACCGCTGACATAGGGATGGTTCGAACAACAATAGGGTTGCTTACCATTCCTATGCAAGAAAAAAATACTCTGCTACTGTCTACCAAAACTGTGGCTTGGCTAGAAAACATCAAACATTCTGACGCGGTCACACGTAGACTATAGGAGTACAACTTAGTTGAGTGCTGAGGTAGGCAAGAGGTGCGGGGGTGGGGTACGATAAAGCTCATAATAGTCACCATTGCCCTCTCCCCGCACCTCATGCATACCCCAGCTTTTAGACGCGCGCTGGCCTAGTTGGTAGTGACCCTACCTACGAAGCTAGAGGTCCTGGGTTCAATTCCCGGTAAGGGCAGATATTTGTCTGATGAGCGCGAATATTTGTTCCTGAGTCATGGATATTGTCTAGGTATTTAAGTATACATATACTCAGGGACGAAAAAAAACGGGTCTGTTTTTCATACTAAAGAGGCTATTTCGAAGCCTTGGTTCCTCGCCAGGGGATGCTTTTAGTGAAATCTGATGATGGGTACACCGAGCATCGATACAGGACTTCCAGAGTGCCTAGGATACCCAACTGATTGAATCTGCGGCTAACGCCGGAAACGATCATGTTCAGAAAAACATCTAATATGGCAATAAAATGTAAGGAAATCCAAATGCTGACCCTAACTCTCGCTGTGGTGTTAAATGATTGTGCGATAATTTAGGTACCTATCTTAAGAACATTTGATCTCCTCTATTGAACCTCGGGAGTATCCACCATTAAACCTTACTCAAAACAACCCCTGGCCAAGTAACCAAGTCTTCGAAATAGCCTCGTTTGTATGAAAAACGCACTCTGACCCGTTTTTTTGCCCCTGAATGTATTTCTCTAAATACACGTATCGGTGTCTAGTACAAGCCTAGAGCTTAGTTTGGGCATAGGTCAATTGGTGTGTCATTGTCCCCTGATATTTATTTATTTAACTATTTAATAAAGGTTTCCCGTGTGGTTGCCGGGTTAGAATAGTGCCACTCCATATCTTCCCGTGGATGTCGTAAGAGGCGACTAAGGGAATAAAAGCTTGTAGTACTGTTCATCATCATCATCATCACTGTTAGGCGATGGGCTTGCAACCTGTCACTAATACGCTGGTAAACATCTTAGCCTATTTGTGCAAAATGTGGTTACTGAATTATCACCAAGTTTTTAAAGTTGTAGGTAATTCTGTAGCTCTGCCTACCCCACTCTGGGATTACAGGCGTGAAGGTATGTATGTATGTATGTAATAAAGGTTTACGCCTATAGCAACAAAGATTTTGCCAGCTATACCTAAAGGACGCACTCGCCTGTAATGTAACATTCAAGATTTGATTTTGAGCATTATGTTACAGTAATACCTCGCTGATTCTAAAACTGCATTTACATGGCCATTTTTTTTGCAGTTATGGCTTTCTTACTCTAATTTGGTGTAATAGAATGAGACGCCAGTACTGTGGACGTGTAATTATTGCTTATAAAATGGCCCGTGTAAGTGCTACTTAACCCGACAAGTGGCCCGTAGACTAATCTAGTCAGACTTCAGGGCGTTTCTGCTACAAAAAGCTCATAGACTGATAAGTCCACGGGTCGCTCGAATGTTACATTGCAACCAAATGCTTCCGATGAGTGAAACGATTTTTTTTTCATATTCCTATTTCGTCGGAATTACCTAGTATTTATAGTCATAGTCATAGAGTAATATCATTTATTGCATTTATGTGTTACAATTATACTAACTACTAAGTACATTGAATGTCTTTGTTTCGAACAAATACATTGTCTCCTATTGTAGGTATTTCTCCAAAATTAAAGCAAGTACGACGCATGGAATACGACTAAGTTGTATATTCCAGGAGGTAAATTTTAAATAAAAGCACTTTCGGAGATTATATTGTTAGAATTGAATATGTCACATCGCATTCCAAAATGTACTCAATAGGGACAATAGGAGACTTCGCACTACGTCTTGGAATAAAAACGAGGGGATATTATTAATGAAAGTAGCACCGTCACGAAAGGCCCTAAATTGCAGCTCTTAGGTAAGCAGATATCATCTTTGTTTAAGTGTATAAAGGCTCCACAAATTTATAGCAGTCCTAGTCACGTTACGTTAGTTGCTCTGCCGCGCTAGCGATAAAGGCAGTAAGTACACTTTGCATAATTTTGAGTAAATGCCGCGAAAAGTTTTCGTCACAATTTTGGTTTTCCTGACTTGTGTTTTTAAGTTATCTTAATTATGATTTTTGATAAATACAGGCTGAGAAAATCAGTTTATTTATATATAAACATTATGCTGGTAAGTTTTTTTGTGTAATTTTAAACGACAAAAACCCTTTTATACCTACTAATAAATAATAAATAATAATAATAATAAATATCAGGGGACAATGTCACACCAATTGACCTAGTCCCAATTTAAGCTCTAGGCTTGTATTATGGGTACTAGACAACGATATAAATACTTATATAGAGAAATATATACTTAAATACATAGTAAACATCCATGACTCAGGAACAAATATTCGCGCTCAACACACAAATAGCTTAATAACTTACCCATCCATTGCTTAACATAACCGGAGTAACTCGTTAGTTACTGCTTTTATCCTAAGCAACTCATATAAATTAGGTTTTAACTTAGGAGTTCAAATAATTAACCATATTTAAAAAACTTAAAGGTTTTTCTTTACTTACAAAAAATAAAGTATGGATTTGAGTCGGAAAACAACGAGTTAAATCAACAAAATTGTACAAAACAAAACTATTATAAAAATAAATCAACATGCAACTGTTAGTTTTAAGACGTATAAAATAAATAAGGCTCCTTTAGCCTTTTAATAAAGACACTTTATACTTAACTTTTAAGACAAATCACTTCAAAACTGGCAACTTTTGCCATTACTGTACTACGAGTATACTATAAATAACAAAAAAAATATTTGTCCGATCTTTTCGGAAATCACAATTTGAGAACAATACAATAATAACTATACTTAATCTAAGCTTCTCTTTGGTGTAAAATTGCACGAACTAAGCTAATCAATATTAGTTAGTTTATCTGAAACCGGCAAATTTAACCAAAAACCTTTTTCTGTTATCCGGCATTAAATCCAGCAGTTTCTTTATGATCCCATTTTTCGTGGACTCTGCTATTCCTCTGGGTGATGATTTTTGACTGAATTCTGGGAATTTACTTGATTTCAAGTACCGTAAAACGGGGTGAATAGAAATCAAGGGGTGAATAGAGACACAACCTAAAAAAAGTCATAACTTGTTACAAATAAGAACAAGTATTAAATGGACAATAACGTTACGTCTATTGGAAATAATTTCAGTTTTATAATTAGTAACATATGTTTCATTTTAGGTTGTGACTCTATTCACCCCTTGATTTCTATTCACCCCGTTTTACCGTTACTTTATTTGTAGAAAGTCTAAACTTGGTGTTTCTTCATCACTGTGACTATTTTTGTATTGGAGCGTGAACTCGCCTCGATGCGCTAGGTACTAAAACCATTATATTTTTAAGGTACACTCTAGTTTCAACTTTGCGCACTTTGTGTTGCGAAGATAGGTCAGTATAATTATAAAAGTCAACCACTTGCATTATTTTTACTGCTAACATACTAAGTAATTGATGTCGAATAGTAAATTGCCTTTGCTTATAATAATCACAGTAAGAGTAGTTACTGCTAACATACTAAGTAATTGAATCCGAAATGTTACACTCTTACTTACGAACGAGGCGTAAGTATACTTACTGCTGTTATACTAAGAAAGTTTTGTCATGACAGTAGACTTACTGCCCTTATCCTTACTGATAAAACATGTTCCCGGTGAGATATTAAAATAAGGGTCAAACCATCATGTAGAGCTCATTGCCACGATTCCGAATCTATGGTTAACTCAGTTTTGACAAAAATGGTAGTTAGAACTGCCTTTATCGCTAGCGCGGCAGTGCTGTGCCCTTACCTATTTTTGTTTTATATATATGTATTTGTAATGTACATACATACATACATTAAATCACGCCTATTTCCCAGAGGGGTAGGCAGAGACCACTTCTTTCCACTTGCTACTATCTTGACAAATTTCTTTCGCTTCTTCAACATTCATACATCGAGTCATGCACGCACGTCGGTTTCGGGTACTTAAGATTCGGCCCTTTTCCAGTATTTCTCCGCTTTGATTCGAAAAAGTAATGTGTAAGTTGTAATGTGATATGCAATAAAGATTTTGAATTTGTTACCTGCAGTCCTAAGCCTGTTATTCCATCTGACAGTCCTAAATCAATCATGAATGCATCAATTCTTAAGAGAAACTGATATCCTATTCTAATGTAGGTATGATGAACTGATAGGCCAAAATCGGCCGGAAAACTGTTAATCTGTGGGACCGTTGACCTTTTGAACGCCACGGACGGCTCTGGCCGTCAACTGTAAGGCACTTGTCCCACCGCCGACGATGAGCGATAAACGAGTAGAACGATAAACTAGAAACGAGTGGGCGAGCGACGAGAAGCGAGTGTTAGCTCCAATAGTTTTGTGGCTCAGCTATAGGCGAGTGTTCGAGTGCAATTACAATTCATTATCATCGTGGTCTGAACTAGACAACAATGACAGCTCAAATGCTTTGCTCAAATTCATAGCAAATATCTGCACTGAAATCCACGTCGTAAAATCACCGCTTTGGTATCGCAGCTTGAGGTCTAACTACCAAGTGAGTATCGCTGAGCTAGTTTTATCTTATCGCTCTTATCGCGGCGACAAACTAGTAGAGCGAGTGTTCTCGCCGGCAGTGTGAACAGCCAGCGATGAACGATTAGTATACGTGTCTCTTTTACTAACACAGGATCCTTATATTTTGTTCGTTTCTTGGGCGAGAAAATCGCCGATAGCTAATCGCTTACTCGCTCTTGGTGGGACAAGTGCCTAAGTCTTGCCGCTGTCGTGATGCCACCGTCGGCCACAGCCGTCACAAGTTCAAGATTAAATAAATAAAAAAACAGTTGAAGTTGTAATTTGCATAGCATAGCAGACATGTTTGGCGTGCGAGTGACACATTTTGTAATCGACGTAAGGCGTTTAATAGTAGTTTATGCAACTGATGCATAATGAGGCCTTAAAATACGAGTGTGGGGTTATGTAACGCATATCAACACATATCATACATAAGTTTAGAATTATCGTACTTTCGTAACAGCAGAAAACCAACAAACAAAAATGATAACAAAAATGGCGGCAATTCGTTCCGCCGTCAAGACAAACGTTTTTTTAAATCAAAGATAAACCAATGAAGTCTGTATTCTCAAGTCACTCGAGATCAAATGTCGTGCGGATTACATTAAAAAACATACTGGATTGAAGTTTCGAGTCGATAGAGACTAGAATAGAGACCCTCTTGAGTTTTGACATCTGTTCCAAATTCAAACTCATAACGTTACAAAAATCTATACTGTAATAACATTACAGTACGGATTTTAACTACTACCACAGGCAAGAAAGTTCTCATAGTAAAATTGGTTGTAATAATAATACGGGTTGTGAACGCATAATAGAGGACTTATGATATGTGAGTACATAAAAGGTTCAATGCGCGGAAGAGGTAGGTAGGTAAGTAGAATAGAGATGAAGCCCGTTTCATAGCTCTATCACAATAAGCTTGCACTGTTCATTTCCTTTTCACAATTATGATGAAGATACTCCTCAAAGGAAAAAGATAATCCATTGTTATTTGCTAGACTGTTGAAATCTGCCTCCTTCCTGGTTCCAGGCTGTGAAAGAGCTGATTGTATGACAGCTTTACAGGTAGGCAGTTAATAAACTTACAAGATATAAGAGATAAGATGCTGATGATTTTTTATTAACTATACCTACTCTGTTGTTAAAGGCCTAAGATGCTCTGATATTTTAGAGCACCTTTTAACCTCTAATGTATTTGATTGACACTACTATTTTTTGAATTTGGCCTATAAATGGACTATAATGAGAAATATATTTTATACTCAATTAGTTATCAATGAGTTTCTTGTTAACATTTAAACAGCAAAGCATCTATTAAGATTACTTTATTGAGGCACTGAGAAATGATCTTAAATTAAATCTTATAAAACATAGAAAAATTGGATCAGTCAAAGCTATTTAATAAACAGACAACCTTATGCACAAGTTTTTATTACGAGTCTGCATTTTTCTTTAACCTGGTCCTGTAAATGGCAGTCCTTTTACTAACTTCAGCTTGGACCTCTTTGTCTTTCACAGAACTCACAATTTTCTCATATTCCTCACCAATATCATCGAGAATTTTTGATAATGCTTCATCAGAACAAGTAGTCAAATAAACACAAATCAGAGTGCTCAGAGGGTTAACCATTTTCTTAGTATATTCTGTTAATTCTTCTCTATCATCCTCTTCAAAATTATTCCCATTTTTATTAGATTTCATGATTATACTTATAGCTCTCCACATTCTATAACTAGGCTTGAAGTATTTCTCAGGTTCACATGTTATTTTTAGAACATTTACTATTGTGATTGTTGAGTCCAAGATATCTATTACATCCGAATCTATCTCTTTCTGGTTAATTAACTTATTTTCATAATAGCCTAAAGCTAAATTAATCATAGTTGCAACATCATCAATACAATCGCTGTAGATGCCCCGTGACTTGTCAAATCCCACTAAATTGAGGATGATTTGAAATGTAATGACCATTACCCTCTCTAGTTCATCAGGTTGACACGATTCCTTTTTATTCACAATGATCTCTGTAAAGCCAGCTGCAAGAGATTCTATCGCTTCTTTCCTTAGGAAATGCGAAAAGAACACTGTTGTTGTTTTTTCTGTGTTGCAATATGAACAAAGTGTGTTGAAATTCTCCAAAGCTGTCACCAGTAGCTCCTTGCTTGTAGAATTCTTTAGAATGAAGTATAATGTTGTGGCATAGTCAACTTTAGGGAACAGTGCCATCCAGATTGCTACATCTCTGTCGTGAGCAAGGAATAAATTTGAATTTATTAACCGTAATACTTGCGTGAGCACTAGACTATCGTCAGATTTCATGTATCCGAGGAGAAGGTTCAAAAAGTCATCCATCTTCATAAGAGTAGAAACCACGTCTTTATGACAGGATAGGTTGGCTATTATGCCCACAATAATCTCAATAATACGTGCTATGTCTATAACCGGTAGAGCAAAATAGAACAGTTTTAAAATTTCGTGTTTCTGTAGGAATAAAACCACGTCCCGCTCAGCAGTCATGTCCCACAGCGTGCAGAGGTCATCTTCAAATGATTTTTCTTTTATTTCATCCTTCAATGTGTCTAAATTCGCCAATTTTAATAGAATTTTTAACACAAACCGCTCACTATAAGCCGTGTCGCCAATCACATCTCCGGACACGGGCGGTTCACTCTCCGTGTCCGCTTTTTTTTCTTCATCTTTAGATTCTTTAGAGGTTTCTTCTGGCTTCATTTCTTTTAAGTTGATTAACCTAAACCAAGTTAATCGCACGTTTGTTTGGGTTTCTTTTGTCCTTTAGTACAGCGCAACCATGGTTGATAGAACGACGCCACACGCTGTCAGTAGTGTCAGTCAAGAAATTCAAGTTGACATCGATTAACATGCGTTCGCAATAGTAACGTTTTAAATTTGAGAGAATAATTTATAATCGACATCTATTTTTTGTGCTTGGCAGAACAAATACAGTTTGGAAAAAAGAAACGACGTGGCGGCAAACTGAACTACAAATCTACAATTTGCACAAGTGGCAGGATTAGGTAGCGGTTTATGGGTAGAAACTAAGTAGATCTACTTATAACGTCGTTTTTTTGCCAAACTGTATTTGTTCTGCCAAGCACAAAAAATAGATATCGCTTATCTTGCCAATATTAATCTGAGCAACACCTAATATTTTCCAAAGTATAAAACTTGGCCTAAGCCATTATTTGCAGGAACGCTTATTGGCGTTACAAAAGCAGGGCAATGCCAAACACCAAACAGTGCGAACAGCACGAGCGTAAAAAATCTCTAGTCCTTTTAGTCGGAATTTCTGGCCGTTAGGTTATCTACCAAACGGGAAAAAAATATTTTTGGGTTTCTTCACATTCATCAAAAAGATATCTCAATTTAAAGAAAACTCGCCTTTATTAAAATGATATAAATAAGAAGATCGAGTGTTAATAAAGTGAAGTGAATGAACGGCGATAGAGAAGCCCGTGTTATGTTCTATTTGATAATGCGCCAGAAACCAAACAGTTTGCGATAATATAGACCCTCTTTGTTTTAAGTCTGTTAATAATTAGGCCGCACAGAAATTTCGCTTCCTTACGAAAGCAGCCACTCATATTTTTAGTTTTCAAGGCGATTAGAAATTGCTTTGCCAGCGCGTTTAAAAAAAACCTCCGTGCGTACTTAGGCTAACTTGTTTTTTTTTTCTTCAAAAAACTTAGGGCTCTGGTGGCAGAGTAAATTGCTAATCACTGTTTAAGAAAGCATGCATCGCCATCGCCGCGAGGTTTCCACTTTATAGGCATATTTTCACTTTAGCAGTCACGGGTGTTCGAATGCAGCTGAGCTGAGCTGAGCTTCGGGGCTTCAGATGAGCTCATTGTCAAGATGTAGAATAGGGCTTCATCCTGACAATGACCTCATCTAAAGCCCTCGTGAACTTTTGTGTGCCGAAATGTCACCATCTGTAGTCTGGTAGATTTTTGACATGTAAGTAAAAGTCCCTCCTTGCAGTGCCCGTGTGGCCTAGTTACCAAAAAATATCGTTATATATTTTACCTTTTTAGGGGACAGGTGGTGGACGTCAAGTAGGTAGTTAGTGAGGGGTGTCTGTAGGTGGTACAGTGTTTTAACTAAGCTTAGCGAAGGGTTACCTGGAATGGATAAGTTCGCATCTATCTATTATTCTCTTTGTACAAAACTGTATTCACATCACCTATTCAGAAATGGTACTTTTCTTGCCTGCTAGGAGGGATCAAAGTGGCAGTTTTCTATGCAAGGACCTTTTGTTGCCAGTATAAAATATAAATGCAATGAAATATGAAAATAGTATGCACATATACCGACTACAATTTATTTTTCGTCGTTTAAGTGTATACTATTTGTGCATCACTAAGATCTTTCATTTTCCTCATAGGTGATGTGAAAAACAGTATGTGTCACACGGTAGCAAAATTATTTCCTCCTCGGACGTTAACACTTGAATCCGTCACTACGCTTATGAATCAATGTACGCCATCGCCGTAAAGATGTAATTTAGCTCCCTTGTGACACAATCTACTACTATTACGTACTAAGGGAAGTTGCTTACGTTGTCGAGGCTGGCGCGCCGAATATAAGCTTTATGGAAGTACATGTCAGTGAGCTTACACTCAAGGAAGAGTCGAGGTAAAGGCAGGAGCCGGGTTAAGGCACTTGTCCCACCAAGAGCGAGTTAGGGCCGGCGCTGACTGCCGGCACGGCACAGGATGGCACGGTAAGTTGTGCTGCAGCATTCCGAAGGATAACACGGCCTTCCGCGGCATGCCGTGGCATCCTGCTGGCATGACACGGCAAATTATGCTGTGGCATCCCGAAGGCCGCTACGGCATTCCGCGGTATGCTGTGGCATCCTGCTGTCGACCCAGCCACTCAAGCAACAATTAGTATTAACTCCGCCTATTACTCGCGCGATAATCAGTCACTGTGTCAAATGACAAACGCGCGCCTCCTGCCCTTGCCCTCCCCCCGCGCGGCGAACGGACTGCGCCGCGCGCCGGCGGCCCGTGTCATGCGCGTGCGTCTCGCGAGATGCAGCAGTACGCCGCGGCATCCCGTGGAATGCTTAGGCACGTTCTGTCCTACCGCGGCCTCCCTCGGCATCGTTGTGTCAAAATAAAGTAACATGAATTCTATACTCATGGTAATAAGATTAAAAATGGTTATATCCGTACCGAAATCCTTTGCCATGACACGCCGTGCCATGCCGGCAGTCAGCGCCGGCCCTAAGCGATTAGCTATCGGCGATTTTCTCGCCCAAGAAACGAACAAAATATAAGGATCCTGTGTTAGTAAAAGAGACACGTATACTAATCGTTCATCGCTGGCTGTTCACACTGCCGGCGAGAACACTCGCTCTACTAGTTTGTCGCCGCTATAAGAGCGATAAGATAAAACTAGCTCAGCGATACTCACTTGGTAGTTAGAACTCAAGCTGCGATACCAAAGCGGTGATTTTACGACGTGGATTTCAGTGCAGATATTTGCTATGAATTTCAGCAAAGCATTTGAGCTGTCATTGTTGTCTAGTTCAGACGACGATGATGATGAATTGTAATTGCACTCGAACACTCGCCTATAGCTGAGCCACAAAACTATTGGAGCTAACACTCGCTTCTCGTCGCTCGCCCACTCGTTTCTAGTTTATCGTTCTACTCGTTTATCGCTGGTCGGCGGTGGGACAAGTGCCTATGGCGCAGTGGGGGTGCTTGACGCGCCCGCGCCGCTGCCGTTTTGTCATTTCGTCTCTTTCGTTCTCATCATCTGCTCTCTTTCAGTCGTAATTGCCACCACGACATGATTTCGTCCTAACACTTTTAATTAACAGAAAAGTTCGTGGCTGTGAACCAAAAGGTTTTCTGTGCTTTTGTGGACCTGGAAAAGGCCTATGATAGGGTAGATAGAAAGGAGTTGTGGACGGTGCTGTCTATGTATGGAGTGAGCAGCAACCTGGTGCAGGCTTTGAGGTCCCTTTATGAGGGCTCCAGAGCCTGTGTCAGGATCAATGGGGCATACTCGGCCTGGTTTAATATCTCTAAAGGTGTTAGACAGGGCTGTGTTGCCTCACCATGGCTGTTCAATCTATTCATGGACAGTTGTATGTGGGATTTGAAAGAGTATGATAAGGGTTTGCGTATGCAAGAGTTGCTAATCAAATGCCTCTTATATGCCGATGATCAAGTTATACTTGCCTCATCGGTACTTGAGTTGCAGGAGATGGTGACAGTAATGAATGAGGGATTTAAGAAAAAGGGGATGAAAGTAAATGTTGCCAAGACCAAGGTCATGGTGATAGAGAAGGATGAGGAGATGACTGAGTGCGTGATAAATATAAATGGTGAATTAGTAGAACAAGTGAGCGAATTTGTGTACCTGGGAAGTATGTTTACAAGAGATGGTAAGTGTGAGAAGGATATCGAGAGGAGGGTGAATGCGGGGAATCAAATTAACCCCTCAGGTGTCCTACGCACAACATGTGTGCGTAGATTTTTTGACATTACGTGACTTATTCATTTGACATAAAGTTTAATTTTGATGTACATCAATTTTGACATATCGCTCGACGGGTTAATGGGGCCCTGCACTCCTTTGTGAGCAGACAGGGCGTTTCACAAAAAGCCCGGCTGGCTGTTCACAATGGAGTGCTAGCCCCTACCCTGATGTATGGTAGTGAATGTTGGGTGTGGCAGGACAAGCATGTTAGTCGTGTAAATGCAGTTAAAATGCGTTCTTTGCGTAGTATGTGTGGTGTGAAACTGATTGATAGAGTTAGAAATGAAAAAATCAGAGAGAAATGTGGAATGAAAGAAGACGTAGTGACTAAGATTGAAAAGGGCATGCTTCGATGGTTCGGTCATTTGGAAAGGATGGATGAAAGTAGATTGACGAAAGAGATATACAGATCGAAAGTGAGTGGAAGGGTCGGAAGGGGCCGCCCTAGGCGTACTTTTTCGAATCAAATCGGAGAAATACTGGGAAAGGGCCGAATCTTAAGTACCCGAAACCGACGTGCGTGCATGACTCGATGTATGAATGTTGAAGAAGCGAAAGAAATTTGTCAAGATCGTAGCAAGTGGAAAGAAGTGGTCTCTGCCTACCCCTCTGGGAAACAGGCGTGATTTAATGTATGTATGTACTTTTAATTAAGTAGTAAAATGATTTAACTTCAAATAAGATCTTACAGAAAATTACACTCATTTGAACTGATTCAAAACAAAACATGACATGGTAGCAATAGGGTTAATGAACTTGAATAAAGCAGAGCTGCTCGCACCTCGACTATTAGGACTCTGCCTCGCCTCCGCACTACTCCGCAGTGACCGACCTCCTCAAGGGAATTATAAATAAAAAAAAGTAAAAAGTGAAAGATAAACGTTTATTACGTTTTACATGAGAAACCCAGTTTCATTAATTGTCATCTAAGTTAAACTTGAATAACAAACATGTATCGGCTTTATTTTTACTTATTGCTTACTTTAAGGCGTATAACTTTCAACAGACCTCAGCAAAACAAAAATACTCTTGAGATCTTAGACATGAATAACTTTAACATGAAATAGATTAACTAGGCCACAGCCATAGTAAAACTTTCTTATTTAAATCTAACTGTCTGTCTTAACTTTAGCCGCTGGGGCGTCATCGTGGTGGCCTCCCTTGCGTTTCTTCCCGTGTTGATGTTTTCCTTTGAAATTCCTGTTCTTATTGTACTTATTATGCTTCATGTTATGGCGGCGTTTGCTCATTTCTTCGATTGTTTTGGCAAGGTAAGCCTTTTCTTCGTCTCCCTCGAGGAGTGTGAACTGGAACTCGGTCTCTCCGATGGTGAGTTTTCCGTCGGTTATCTTCGCTATGGTGTCCTTGGCGGCGTTCTCCTTGGAGAAACGCACCCAGCCCTTCAAATCGCCGGAGTTGAAGTCTATGTACGCGATTTCGCATTCTGGAATGGCACAGATTATAAAATCATTTATTTATTTAATAACCAACTTACATTAACAGACATGCCACTCATATAAGTTATAGGTTACATACAGTATAGTATTCACATGTTAAAAATAATACAAAATAGAAGTAAAGATTAAAAAGAAATTGTTATATAAACAAAATATAAAATAATTAAAATTAACAACATGGCCTAGGGCCTTGTGTCACCACCACTCACCAGCACCGTGTGGATCACTCCCACACGGTGCTAGGGGTGGCCGTCGACTCCAGGTACCGCGCGGCAGTCGCCGTAAATGTATTAATAAAATAAAATAAACATAAAATTTTAAATTATAAATAATTCAACATACCCCTAAAATAGAAATTCTAATTTGAGAGACAAGTTTTGACCAATCAAATGCACAAATGTTACCACTGTTAGTGATGTTCATATCGATATTGTAAAAAGTTTGCACTAACTTATAAAGGTGGAACCACAATGGAAATTTGCGCGGTACATAAGATAGAGACTGGCTTATGGCATTGCGTTCGCCTTTTGACCACCATGTGTATTCTTTTGTGTAATAAAGATTAACGAAATAAAATATAAATAAAATAAATACTTAAGGTGGATTCACAATCAGTAAACTTAAAAGTTGATCATTTACCCGTCCGATCAGAATACATTTTCAACTCTGAAAAGTACAAGGTTCATGATTGCATGCAACCTCAATGTAAATGCACTATTGCACTTGCTAATATGTCAAAATTAGATTTTTGGTGCTTTGATAGATCAGAAGCTTGTATTTTAGGGATCTGTAGTGAAACTAGGAACCCTTATAGCCATGTCCATAATTTTTTTTTAGTGTACGTCCCCAACTTGTAACTCGGACATGTCTATTTTTTTTCTCGTCTCATCGAAAAACAATAAACATCCCCAGAAATATTGTGAAAATAATTAGATATTGCAGGTTTGTGAAAACAAATTTTCGATTAAGGGCTCCGTTTATGATATATTAAGCTTTAAAGCGCTAATTTTTGTTTAAGTTAAGTGTCTGGTCTGATCTAACTGAGCCTTAAGCCAATTAGTTTGGTTCTCTATGTCATATTTTTGATTTAACTGTGCAATTTTACAAATTTATTGTAGAGAAAGGTTGATAGCTTCGTTGACATGGTTCAAAAAGAATGTGCAGTATTCCCGGCATATATTACAGTATTCGGGAGGTTATGATTACCACGATTGGAGTTGCAACTAACAGTACATTTTGTCACTTGAATTCAAAGAAAAATGAAGATTGTCGATTATTAAAGAACTGGTAACATCCGAGAGTGGACTGGAATAGCGAGCGCATCTGAACTGTTTCGACTCGCTAAGGACAGAGAACGATTCCAGAAGTTAGTAGCCAACCTTCACTAGTTGGAGAGGCACTTGAAGAAGAAGAAAGAACTGGTGGTAATGTACTGAAGATTTAGTAAGGTTGACTCACCATATTTTCCCAGCCCTTCCTTAATTTCCTCACGCGTGAACTTCTCATTGGCCATGGTGAAGTGGAGCACCGTGCCAGTGGGTAGAGTAAAATCACTTTTCACTTTCTCCTAAAATAAATAAATTCAGTAAACAAGCGATCAGTATCGCGCAAAAAGCGTTTAAAAAAAATATATTTTTAGTGGAATATAATTAAAAAATGCCAGCGTTTATTATTTATATTCCAGTTCTTATTTACAGCAATAACTTACATCTTCATCTTTCTTTGGTTTCTTTTCCCTTTTCTCCTTTTTGGCAGCATACTCTTCCTGTTTCTGTGATATATATACTTCTTGCCACTTTTTGAGCAGTTCAGTGTCTCCATATTTGACATCTTCAGTTTCTAAGAACTTTTCTGCCTGAGAATACAAACTTGTTTAATATGGAAGTGATAAATTAATGAACTGGTTAATTTACTCTCTAGTCAGTCTGGTGGTCTTAAAAAAGTACTTTATTGATTGCCGGGTCCCCGCCGCTTGCCGCTTAACGGTTTCTGACAAGCGCCGGGGCCCCGGCGATCGCCGCTCAACGGAAAAGGCAAGGATATAAGTGAACTTAAAAACGTATTGATTTGGTGATAAGATAAGTAACTCTTCATGGATGTTTTACAATTTTTTTTATTAGGTTTTGACGCATTTCAAGTATTTTTTAAAATTATAATGCCCTACCTGTTCCTTTGTCTTGAAAGTGGCAAATACTGATCCCTTAAACTGCCGTTTCTTGGTCTTGGAATCAAGAAATTTCCGCATAATGACATTCTCGACTTCTTCGTGTTGCTTGAAGAACTTCAACACATCATCCAGTAACAGCTCCTTAGGGAAGCCTTTGGCGTAGATTGTTCGAGACACGAGTTCCTTCCTACGTTCTTCATTCATCTCTGGAATTGGCATTTCAGGACTTCTGCGGACTTTCTTTAGGTCCTCTGACACCTGAAAAGTTAATTATGCAACCTTTAATAAAGATTTACATAGTTAGCTTATCTTAAATTCCTTACACTAAGTGGGTTTCCTAAAATTTAATGTTATTAACAAAGTTCCTATTAAAAACATCGATTGACCATAACAGAGGGGTTATTATGACATAGCTATGGCGTTCATCTTACGGTGAGCGTAAAGGCTAGAGCTATAGCAGTTATATAGCTCTGTCCTTTACTCTCGGCGTAAACTAAACTGCATATCTAGGTCATAATAACCCCCAGCACATCAACCATCACGGCTTTGTCAGCCATGACCAACTAATGCTTTGCGCATTGCTATATCGTCAGTGATACTGCAAAAGCGCGTAACTAACAAATTTATGATAGAGCAAAATAAACTTTACTGGCTTAATTAAAAGGTGCATTTTGCTCCTTATTCAAAATGTTACTTACACGGTTTTGCAGTTTCATCGACGATATGATACTGTAAATTCTAGATTATGCACAATATTTACAAATTATTTTTAACCATATACCTACCATGCTTGTTTCCGTTTCACATATAACCTTTACCAAAAGCAAGCTTACTTAACTACAGTCAGGACCGAGGATATTAATAAAATAACCCTGTGACACTACTTGGTCAAATACCAATCCAATGATACTTTAAAATCTTTCAAGGCCTACAGGAGGTTACAAAGCATGGATACACAAGTACATCCTTAAACATTACCCTCTTTCTTGGGTAATTAGATGAATAATAGGTTTAGACCCGGTTCAAACCGCCGGACGTCAAGACGCAAATATGAGATAGGTTTTCGATGCCGCGAGTGCTAAGCAACGCGGGGCCGCCTAGATGTGAGCCCTCTTGACCATCTTGGGCCAGCGTAAGAGACGCATTTACACCTAAGAGCGAGCAAACATATTCTTGTATCTCACTCTTACGCATTACTCCGTCCCTTGCGTTGGCACATGATGATCGTGTAGAGGTCTTTAGCCGTGCAAAGCACTTGTCCCACCGTCGACGATGAGCGATTAGAGCCAGCGATCAGCTGGTAATATACGCGTCTCTTTCATTGACACGGGATTAATCTTTTGTTGGAGAGAAACTTCTCGCCGGCACACGGTGGGCTGAAAATCGGCTTTCATAGAAATAGAAACCAAAGTCGTAAATGTGTTTTTTCTTTTTTGAAATAGTTTTTTTTAACAAGTTTCTAAAATATATTTATAATTAATTATTGACCGATCCAGGCTCATTTTCTAATATGAGGATGGCAAACAGTAGCTACTTATTTCAAGAAGAAAGCCGATTTTCAGCCCACCAGCGGCGTGAACAGCCAAGCCAGCGATCAACTAATAATATATGCGTCTCTTTTATTATATTATTAATTTATCTATATCTTTTGTTTGTTTTTTGAGCGAGAAAATTGTCGACTGCTAATAGCTTCCTCGCCGGTGGTGGTTACAAGTGCCTAAACAAACTACTTCTGTTTTCAAGGGTACCGGGAGACGTCGTGGCATCCGCCTCCCTCCGCGGTAACATCTAAGGGTGGGTTTAGACCAAGTGAACGAACAGGAACTCTATAGCATTATCTCTTAGGTTTTCTTTGTAAAAATAAAGACAAAACATGTTCTAGAGCATTCACTCGTTTGGTCTAAACCCACCTGAATGTGTCTTTCAATGCTGCCGAGTGCAATCCCTTATTTATTTATTATTTAAAACCCCCAACTTAATGGTGACCCCATCTTTCAGAGCTCACATCTCTTAAACGGCCAAACGAAAACCTTTCAGATTGGTTCACCTGTTTTAGAGCTATGCTGCCACAGATAGACACACACATAGCGGTCAATCTAAAACACCCCTTTTTTGCATTGGTGTTAAAAATTAAAAATACATAGGTGAGTGAATTTAAAATTAGGCTGGGCCTAAAATAACTAAAGTGCTCCTAATTATATTTTTGTTTTATTGCACTTTGTTAAACCTTAAGTAGACACCCTACTTAGTCAAATAAACATGTAAGGCTTATTATTATGTATGTAACAATGATGGAAAGCTTGATTCTGAACAAATACAGACCTCCAATAATCCTGTGGTTGACTTGTTCAGTGCCTTGGCAATGAGCTCCAGGTCAGTAGTCAGTTTAGCCAGGCGGTTGAATTTAATGAGGATATCCAGAGGCACCCAGCCCTCGTCCAGCGTCACTTGTTCACGGAGGAACTTGTCACGAGGAAGATTCAAGTCACCTGTAATTCAGAGAAATACGTTGTAAACAACCAACACTTTTCTAAAATATAGGCCAGGGGTTGCAATAGAGTGTTATAGGAATCCAAGGAGGAGGCCTGTCTCCTGCAGTGAGACACAATTGATTAAGATAGAATAGATTAGAAATCGCCATTATTTTTGAAAAATTACTATACTTTACATGATAAATAATAATAAATTAATTTATTTAGTTACATTACATTATTATTTATAGATTTACACCAAATTTATATTTTGATTTTTATTATTAAAATCAAATTATTGCTTGAATAGTACATGCATTTAATTTTATTTCAATTTCCAGGACATCAGTTACACATAATTTGGTAATCATTTGCACCTTGGCTTAGGCCTCCCTCAGAATGCGCCATTATTCACTATCCACATTCACCGTGATTAGCACAATCATCAGTTACTTAAGAGTTATGCTCTTGTCTGTATAGTAATTTCTATTCTTTTCTGTTCCAAGCCTTCTCTTTAACACAATAATGGTTAAAAAAAACCTTTACTAATTTTACTAGCCATACTGCTTGACGTCAATAGATAAAGTTTTGAATATTTACAAACTTTACTATTTTACTAGAAATCTGCACAAAATTTATCAATTACTTAGTTGACTTGAAAGATTGAACTGGAATGAGACATACTAACAAAACAACTTCAATAAAAACTTGAAAAAGTAAGTAACAGACTGCAAACCTTGGTTTTAGGTAGAGTAATAGTTTAACGATAAAAAGATGTGGTTTAACAATTTAACTAGCAAGAACTTTGTGTTATCGCCAGTCTTGTCAATACACTAGCTGAGGCCCGAGGCAAATTCGTCAAATGGTTTCACTTTTATTAAAATTGTAAATATTAGGTACATACACTCAAGGGCATAAATATTTATGCATTCCCTGGACGTCAAAAATTTCTATATTTAATGCAATGGCTGTTTAGATAATAATGCCCTTGACTGTACTTCCTGTGCTCGCATCGTATCGGACTGAGGGCCTGTGGCATTTTACCCGCTCTGCCACCCTATAGCTACACCACTGGTTATTGCGAGCAGTTTCGAACATTATTAGATTACAAGAATGCAATGTCTAAGGAACACTTCTAATTAAATTATTGGTTTCCACTTGTTATGCTTTAGAAAGTTACAAATTTGTAAAGTTACTCTCTCTTACTGTTTTCATGTTCAATAAACCCCCTTATTGACCAATTACACTAGCTATGTATTGTAGAACTATTGTAAAACATTCTTATACTTTATAGGGTTCTGTACCCGAAGCGTGCCAAATCCCCCCTCATTATTGCGTTGTCCGTCCATCTGACACAGGGCTGTACATATTGAATCATAATAGCTAGATATTTAAACAATTAAGTGTGTACATACGCGTGCTATAACAAAAAAAATATTTGGTGGACCACACTAGAAACATGTTTCTTCTGAATTTTTCGTTTGAGCTTAATAATGCATTACGGTGGAACCCTTCACGTGAGAGTCCGACTCGCACTTGGCCGGTTTTTAATTAAATAAGAGTTGAAATTATCGTCCAATTGAAAAATTCTACCTATTTCTGGGCTGAGATACTAAAAACCTAACAGCAGTAACAGCCAACCTAACAAACCTAAAACCTAGATGTATTACAGTTCAACATATCAGTAATATCAGTGGCCCCGAATAGGAAGCTAAAACCTGGTTAACTCAACGCAGTTGGTGCGAAATGTGCATCATTCATTTACTCTTTATCATCAGCAAAAGCGTTGCAACTCATTACTTTATTTTCGTTGGCAAACGTAAAAACCATGTCCAACATGTAATAGTGTACCCATTTGTAGTAAGCGTGACTCACCGAAGTAATACTCGACCTGTCGAATAATCGCACTGTCCAGAGCAGTTTCTTCTTGGGGTTGTACATCTTCTGTTTTCTCCGCTCCATTATTTTCAGTCGCTACCTTCTCTTCAGTCATTTTGAGTTGTAGTTTATTACAATGTTGCAATGTGGCGCAATTGACAAAAACACTACTTTAACTTGAAATATCAGTTTTTACAATTAATCACTGATATCCAATGATTTTTTACCGTATTATATTCTCTTTTTCTGTAAAACACGTGTTTTAGTTGCTCTTCCACATGCGCCGGCAAAAAGATTAATTTTGTGAGGGGCAGCGCGGCGCGGGAATGGGGGACGCAGTATAACAAAAGTGTAAAAGAGAAAGAGTCATATAAGTTTACTAAGTGCGAATGCGTCAGCCATACAGTACCTCCCACGCATTTTAACATAACATTTCGTTCAGAAATATAAAACAAACGCAGACCTTACATACAAAAAAAAGTTGTTCTAAAAAAAATACTTCTATTAAATGTTATCCATGCTTATTAAATCATCTTTACTGTAATATAATCTAATCCGATTTAGATACCGCTGTAAGAGTGTCATACTCTATGTGGTTATCTACAAACCTTACCCTACAAACGAAACGAAACGTCACTTTAGTCAGGAGGTTATGTTATTTGTCAATATAACCTAAAACTTCGCATAATGTGTTTGGTGTTGTAATATTTGTTTGTGTTTTAGGTGCAAAAATGGGGGTCAGGGGCTTGACCACATATATAAACTACAACAAGAATGCTTTTCTTCGTGACCACCTTCTCCATGACAATAATCTCGTCATAGACGGCCACAGCCTGTGTGCTCAGCTTTACAGGTATCAAAATAGCTTCTCAGCTTTTGGCGGCGACTACGACAAATTTGCCTCATGTATTAAAACCTTTTTTAAGAACTTGAGAAGGTGCAATATAACTCCGTATGTAATATTTGATGGAACATACGAAAAACGTAAGTTGAAGACTGCTTACAGTCGTCTCAGGGCAAGGATAAAAGGTGCCGCCCAACTAGACCCAGTTACCCAAAGCAGCTTGCAGATTTTCCCACTTTTGCTAAGAGACACTTTCAAAGAAGTTCTTTTTGAGATGAAAATAGCTTATACAGTGTGCGAGTTTGAAGCTGATGATGAAATCGCTGCTATGGCAAGGCATTTAAACTGCCCCGTGCTAAGTTATGACTCGGACTTCTTCATCTACAATGTTCTGTACATACCATTTAATACTTTAGATTTTAAAGCCCAAACTGTGGGCAATAAGGATAATGGAGACAAATTGTATGCACTAGAATGCAAGATGTATAAAGTGGAATATTTGCTGAAGCATTTTGGAGGGCTGGAAGATAATATGTTGCCGCTCTTAGCAACCTTGCTAGGGAACGACTTTGTGCAGAAGCGGGTGTTTAATAAATTCTTCTCACAACTTAAACTGCCTAAAAGTAGGAAGAAGCAAAATGATCAGCAGCGTTGCATCAATGGTTTGTTTAAATGGTTACAGAATGAAACATTAGATTCTGCTATATCTAAAATACTTGGCAGGCTCAAGAAAAATCAGAGACATAGAGTTTTTGCCACATTACAAAGAAGCATTAATGGATATAATAGTAAAACTTGCAATTCATTGAAATATTTTAACTTGCGTGGTGACAATAATGAAGAGTCAGAACTAGAAATAACTATGCCTGAAAATTGTGATGAGAATGACTCTGAAGAAGAGAGTGACAAGGAAAAAGAGAGTAATGAAGATTCATCATCAGATGACGAAGATAATTCATCAGTAGAAGAAAATATTCCTGATGAAGAAGTGATCTTAGGCTTACCTGAGTGGTTTGCTGAAAGCATTAGAACCAATCATGTACCACAAACATATTTGAATCTATATGTGCATCATTTACACTTCTGTTGCCCACAAGCTGAAGATTACAGTGATGAAGACTCTTTTCTATGCACCTTGCCTATATTGAGGTACGCCTTTGATCTACTCACAGATTTTTCAGAAGATTATTGCATATACATTGGCAGAGATGGGCATCAATATAAAAGGATATTTGTGAACAGGGAATATGCTATACCTAAACCATTTGAAATACCATTCTATGAGTTAAGTTCTGAACAACTGCAAGCATGTTTTACTGCTTTTATTAAAGAAAAGATGCCCAAATTAGACTTGGCCATGTTGTCTGATTTACCCTCTAACTTCAAGCTGTATATGATATCATTACTGTGGTGGGTGGATCAAACAAAACCTCCTTTAGCACATGTTTTAAGCTTATTAACTTGTTATGTAACATTGGAAGTGGTTGATGAGAAAACTGGAACATTCAGGGGACATAACTTTTTCAACAACAAATATTCAAAAAAAATTGAAGAGTTGAAAAAGTTGCCAGTTTCAAAAAGTGAAGAGGATAATTCATTTTTGAATAAAAACAAAGTGCAATATGAAGATTGCTTGCTGGCTGCCAGTGTGTTGCTGAAGCACTTTGAACTTGATGTATCAATAAAAAAGAAACCTAAGAGTTATGACACAAAGAAAATGCATTCTTTTGCTAAATTCCAGTGTTGCCTGTACCAATTTAACTCTTTAAACAATTTGTGTGGGGACCTTTATGAGTCTACTAAATATTCTAAAAGTTTTAATGGCACTTTTGTATATAATCTTGCTTTGGCATTAGAAAACCAAATGGAACCATATGTTTATCTACAGCAATACATAAAAGGGGGAGGAGTGCTAAGGTTTCTAACAAATTTATACGGAATTTACGAAAAGTGTAGTCAAGTTATGAATTTGGAAACACCTAAATGGATGGGAAAGAAACTGAAGCAGAGACGAAAAGGAAAGAAAATGGTTGAAAAATATGATGATGATCAAGTTAATTCCTTTATTGTAAAAGGTTTTGAATCAGAACTTATTATATGATAGATCATTGAAACTACTTTTATTTGTGTTTTTATGCTGCTTGATGTATGACGTTTTATTGACATGGCAAATTAATATTGAAGGGAAAAGTGTATACAGCGAAACTGGTTTACCTGACTTTAAAATCTCCCGTTTAACTAATCAGATTCCCTGCGTTACATGCTTGCAAATTAAATGATTTCTATATACCTACATATAGAAGGCTAGCTATCGCCCGCGACTCCGTTCGCATAGAAATCATTTATCGCTCTTCCCTCGGTAACTGTCCGATATATTATAGTACTCGATGTCGATTGTACCGGACCACCGGCCCACCTTGTGGGAGACCTAAGTCCCATGGAAGTTTTTCGGCTGTTGAGTTAAGTAGGTATACTTAAAAACTCGCATGAGAAACATTTTACTTAAGTAATAAATACATAGGTACTTAGGGACAAAACGGCAATTAGAAAAATCTAAAAAAGATACTATGGTTCTACATGAGAGCTTTGAAATGATACCTCTGAACATATATGTTACGGCAATCTTTTGGTGGCTTATTTTTTCGAAGGCTTAAGCAATTATTTCCAATTTAAAAATGTAATGATAAGGCCTTAAATATGAACTCAAGTTCAAGTTTTTAACCTGATAGGTTCAGGCATTTTGAAGATAGGAGTAAACGAGACCATCTTGCCCGATCTGTTCAGTATTTTGTAACGAACCTTAAATTTTCTTACGTAAGTTGTTTACCTACATTTTGCAAATTCCTATCTAAGTGGGGTCCTAGTAAAAAAGGGTGCAAGTCGATTTAACTTGTAATTATAAAAAAACGGGCAAGAACATGTCGGACCATGGTCAGTGTAGGGTTCCGAAGCCGTAACTACGGAGAAATTAGACCTCGCGACGCGACAAACTTAACTTTGCCGTTGGAAAACTGTTATTCCCATACATCGACATAGGTCGCGGTCAGTTTACCAGCACCGCAAATAAGTTTTCAGTAGGTATTTAAAATTCGTTATATACAGTGGTGGACATATAATTAGAAACACTTGCGACGTATTTCACATTATACAAGGCACATTGCCGTAAAACTTTTGTTTTTGGAAATAAAACAACAAAATGCATAGAATACGTTCAACAACTTATAATTAATTAAAAAACAAATAAATATCCGAGTTTACAACTACCATTTAGATATTTAGTTACGTACAAACAACTAAACGACAATTGCAGTACCATCCGTCATGGACAAGTAATTAGAAACACTAAAGAAATGAGGTAAAAATCAAAGTTTTAACGTGTCAACGTCAACAATTTCAAATTATTTATGTAAAATAATGTTTGGTTTACTAAATTTCTTAACAATTAATATTTAGTTGCATAGCCTTTTTTATTAATGACGGCTCTGCAACGACGTGGCATTGATTCAAGTAATTTCATACATTTATCGAGTGGGATCGAGTTCCATGCTTCAACAAAGGCTTCGTAAAGTTCATTTTGACTGGAATTACGTTTAACGGAGACTTTTTTTTTAACGACGTACCACAAATTTTCAATTGGATTTAAATCGAGACTATTTGCAGGCCAGTCTAACATGGTAACACGTTGCTCACTAAGAAAGGATTTAACACTGCGGGCCGTGTGTTTTGGGTCGTTATCGTGCTGAAAGATCCAGGTCACAGGCAAATGGTCGTCGGTGTAGGGAATCATTGTCTCTTCTAAGATGTTTTTGTATTGAAATTGATCCATTATACCTTCAATCTTACGGACGGGTCCAACTCCGCAACCAGAAAAACATCCCCATACTTTAATATTACCACCGCCGTGTTTGACTATGCTCCTGGTGTATTTATAATCAAAAGCATGGTTTATTGGACGTCTAACGTAGCGTTTGACGTCTGAATTCACCATATTTATTTTTGTTTCATCCGAGAATAACACTTTTTTCCATTCTCGTACGGTCCAGTTAAGATATTTCTTTGCAAATAATAATCGCTACTCTCGGTGTTGCTTGGTAAGAAGCGGTACCTTTCGAGAAACCCTCCCGAACAATTTAGCTTCCACTAATCTGCGGCGTACCAGTTTCGAGGAAATGTTCCTTGGGTCATCAGGTGAAAAAACTTCATTTCTAATCTCGTTGGAGCCTTTGAACGGGTCTTGTTTAGCTACACGTATTATTTGCGAATCTTCCCGGGGAGATGTATTCCTTGGACGAGCCTTTCTAACAACACTTTTAGTAGTTCCGTTAGTTTTATAATGAGCAATAGCGTTGAAAACTTTCTTCACAGAACATTCTAGATGTTTAGCAATTCTTCTGTAAGTCCACTTTCGATCTAAATGTAATTTAACGATTAATTGCCTGGTTGACTCGTCACAACTCTTATTATTCACGTAATTTTCCAAATTGACGTTTAATTGCCGCCGAAACAACAAAAAAAGCGTAAAAAGAGGTTTTTTTTTTAGTTTCAAAAATGGAACGAACCATGGATCCTGTTTCTAATTAGTTGTCCAAGCGGCCAGTAATAGAAATTCAACTATCATGATTTTTAAAATCTTTTAATAATTAAAGATAGAACAGATTTACTTTTTTAAATATTTTATGAGTTTTTTAACTCATTGGCTATATTCTGGCATAGTCAATAGTGATTTAATCAATATAATTTTTACTCATAACGATAGTTCATTCTGTGTTTACCTAAGTTTTATGTACTGTTTCTAATTATATGTCCACCACTGTATGTGCTTTCATTTCAAATATTAAAAAAAAAAGCATTTATTTGTAGTTTAAATAGTGGTTTAAAGCTTAATATTTCATAAACGGACCCCTTAACCGAAAAATTGGTTTCACAAACCACAATATTTTTGGAAGACCTAACCATCGACACCCCACACTATGGGGTAGACGAGAAAAAAAACGTGTAGGGGAGGTAAGTATACTAAAAAATTTTTTTTCTCAAGATTTCATTTTACTTTGTTGTCGTGACTAATATGTATATTCAGGCTAAATTACAGCTTTCTGGTACGTTTCTAGACGGCCGGACTTGGCGAAACTATAAGGGTCACTCCCTAGTTTGACTACGAACACTAAAAACGGTACATATATACCTACATAAACGGAGTATACTAGACTTTTTCACTTGATCTTCAGGACACTTGCATCCTTTTCACTAGGACCCCACTTGAAATAAACTCGTTGCAATAGGTACCGATACCGCCCCACCCTTCTCATGCAAAACCCCTATCTTATATTTTGGGAAAAAGTCTGAAACTGTGATCAAGTGCGTTCCTGGAATGTTTTTGTTTGAACCGATATATCTAACGCGAATGTTTTATTCATAAGTCTGGGCTCCGAAGTCCCGGGGCGCCGTGGGCATTTTATTACGACATTAATATTGTAAATAATCTTTTTGATTCATTGTTACGGTCAACGTAAGGTGTTTCATTGGAAATTCGCGTTTGTTTTGTTTGTAAGCCACGCTTAAAACTGCTAAATGGTTTGTATGATAAAATACTGTTTTTAGGGTTACGTACCTCCTACTGAAAAAACGAAACTCTTATAGGATCACTCGTGTGTATGTCTGTCATTGTCTGTCCGTCTGTTACAGCCAATATTTTGCCCTCTACTTCGCTGGATTTAGGACTTCTTATACGCACTGCTGGATCAAAACAGTACCAACTCAAAAAACTTCCTAATTTTGTTTTAGATTCATAGAAGTTGTATTATAGTTGATTTTAAAATACAGTTTTATTTTAAGTTGTTACTGTTTTGATCTAACAGTGCGTATATCCATGCGGCTAATAAATATATGTACCTATTTACTTATCAATTTATTTGCGCTCTAATATTTTTTTTACAGATTTTAATTTACAGACGGACGGAACCTCTGTTCAGTTTTATAATAGGAGGATAGTAGAAGACTAAAAGTCCATACGTAAGTTAATTGTGTGTTTCAACCTAAACTAATAGCCTATTTACCCGGATAAGAGAATTTTGGTTCCATACGCGTCACATATTCATGTAAATCTGACCCGAAATTATGTTTTCTTTGCTCTGTTAAGGACAAAGTGAGTCGCTGCCTGAATATGCATGAGTTGGGTTTGGCGTAATTACAGTATTTCTACTCGAGTACTGGGGCACTCGCTTATAGAGCACACATAAGCTGAAATAACAATGTAGAATGAATTTTGATTGCGTAGCGCCTGTAAATATTTGTTAGCAATTCACTGTATTTAATATTAACATTGCTATTATTTTAGTTTAGGCGCTGGCATTTGTTTACTGTTGGCTTCATATCGAAGTACCTAAGCGTTTAAATGTAGAATTATTGGTGAAATTATTGAATGTAACGGATGAACAAGTAATAAAAAATACTCATTCGGTCCCAGACACCCAAAAATATGTTAGGGTCCCCTAATAATTCTAAAAGGCTCTAAACAAATTATTATATTCGGTGTTGCGGGTGTCCATGCCCCAGGGAAATCTCGTGGCATTTACTTTCGACCCCAAATCAAATTATGTATCATTGATATAAATAGATATTACGTGGTAATGGATTTAAGTTTAAGGTCAGGGTTTTTTGCTTTGCAGCGGTGGGTTTAAATGTGTTCGGTGATGTTTAGGAGCGTTCCGTCCGTTATTTTAGGACTTTGATGGTGGATCCAGGTAGCAATCTTAATAAAATAATAATTTGTGCCAATTATTCGATAGCTCGTTTTGAAAATGAATATGCGGGTGGGATATTTGCAATAAGGTTACTTTAACAATATACTTACAAAATTACCTGCTCCCTAATTATAATGGCGACTCCTACTTTGAGAGATATTTTCTTAACGGCATGAACGATTTTTATAAAAGCTAGCCAAGAACCTTCCTAATATAAATAAATTGAAATCGTTTATTGCTTGAATGTGAGTAATTAAATTACCAAAAGTGCGTCACAGTCAAGCGTCCTCCGACAGGCAATAGGTAATACTTATATTGTTGTCTTAAATCAATACTTTCTTACCCATGATAGGCTAATTGTCCCGTTTGGTACCGAATGTCGTAGTTAAAATTCAAAACAAATTAAAATAATATTTTTTGTGTATGGAATTAAAAATAATGCAAAACTTAGTAAAATATGCAAAATCTTTTAAAACTGCCTTACTTCTCATATAATCTGTCTCATACGCCCTTTTGCTACCGACTTTACCTGAATCCGAAAAACTTTTTAAGAGCATTTACGCTAGAAATAGTTGCTGAAATATAAGGACGGGCCGATGGAGGGCACTTTATTTCCTTTTCGGCACGGAATCATAAAACCAGTGTATAAATACAATAATGTCAACAGCATTTTTTTTTATAGCCCTTAGATCGCTAAAATCTCGGATTTCTCACAATTCCCTCGTGTAGCGTATCTAAGTCAATAAATAACCTATACCTTCACTTAAGATAAGATACCTCAGTTAAGTTATATCAATATTGTCCCTGCTGATCCGGATTGCGCGTTATTGCCAATATTGTTCGGAATTAATAGAAAACTTAATACTTTAGAAACAACACTGTCGCTGTTTGAGTTTCATGGAGACTAAGGTGGCCACACTGGGAGTTTTGGTTGGATGTAGTCTATATATTTTTTTAAAGATGTAATTATTAATGATCTAGTAATTTTTTAACTGCCACAAAAAAAAACATTTACGCATTAAAATTTATATTTACTTCAGCTTCGAGTGTAATTATTGACAAACAAGTTAAAGGGCAGTGTCGTAACTGCACAATAAGTTGACCCGAGCAATTAATCTGCATCAAGGCCGTCTACTAGCAGATAATTGCAGTTATGCGGAATGCAATGCGAATAATAACCAAGTACCTATTAGATGCGTTCAGGGCGTTGATTTTCGTTGTGTTTGCAATTATGACTCATTGTGCTGTAAAATGAAAATGTCGCTTAAGTCCTTTCAACTTTATCTGCTAGTAGACGGCCTTGATGCAGAAAACCTACAGATGCTTCTTTTGTGACTAATTTATCAATTTTATATTAACAAAATCCTTGATGTGACATTGGAAAAATCCGTACTCAATAGTGGCTTGAGGCTTTATTCAGAAAACGGACGTTTAAGCTGAATAAAGTAGCATTTTGAGAATATGAAAGTGTTTAATAAGTGGTTAAATAATAAATGTTATATTATTAGTATTGTACTGTATTAGTTAATTGTGGCAACTTCACTCGTCAATGTGTTTTTCTGTACCGTAAAACCTGGTAACTATGGTCCAAAATCTTCCAACTATGGTCCAAAATCAATGACCAAAAGTACAAGTTCCCATTATCTTTAGTTAAGGAAACGTGTTGTTTTATAGACATTTCTTGTTGACTAAAGTTTTAAAATGCTTATTCTTAAGTCATCTATGTATGAGGAATTAAAGAAATTAGACTTGGACCACAGTTGAAGTACTGGACCATAGTTACCAGGTTTTACGGTAATATTTTTTGTTTACTTGTACCGTTTGTGTCCAAATAAACATTAAACATTTAATATAGGTACGCTTCAAATTGAAGGACGCATCTCACGCATCTTATTGACCTTTATTGTTGTATGACGCTTAAACGGAATTAGACCTTAGTTTGTCGCATCGCATGCGATGCTTCGTCGTTGTAACAGCTCTGCCTCATGCTGTTAATAGCAAATAAATGTACCTACGAGAAATGTTTGTACCCTCTGTAAAACCTCATACATGTACTTTTTATGGAATATATTTTTGAAACTTTAAGATTACGTATATTACTTAGGGCTTATTGCTTTATTGCCTTAATTCAAATTTCTTTATTGGTACAGGTTTCAAAGGCAATAAAGTGAAAAATACGTAGTTAGAAAATAATAGTCCTTTTAAAATCAGGGCGTCAGGTCACCCCAGCCGCGTGCCAGTCCGCGGCTCTCCCAGCTTAGTCCGTGTGGGCACCATGATAATGCCGTAAGCTTTCATTGGACGTTAACGCTTTCAGCATAGGCCGGTTACACATTGACACTTTTTAAAAGCAGCGATTCAGTCGCGAAACAATCGCTAATCGTCCAGTGCCTGATTAAATGCGGGGTCCGTAGCAAATTCCATCAACCAACGGAACTGTTCTAGCGGAAGACCAGCGCTGGCCAACATAACGCTGAGTTGTAATCTTCTTCGTCTTTTGTCTATGTCAGTATTTTTTTGCGTTTTGTTTGTCTTTTTGTCACGAATATATCTATGTTTTTTTTTCTTTTTACTTTCTATCAAGATCTCTTGTTTTTTTCTGAGTTTTTAAGTTTAGTTCAAGAGACAAACGTTGCTAACGTTTCTGATTTGTATTGTTCCGAAATGTATGGAGTTGACATAAGCGGTCGACGCAATTTGTCATCAGCTTACGTCAATCCTGTACATTTTGTCGGTTCTTGAAAATGGTTAACTTAGCGTTATGCCTTTTGATAAGGCCCCAGAGGCCCTAGCCAAAACGCAGAGGCTACTTACGTTTTTCTTTCCTATCTCTCAAAATGTATGGGATGACATTCTCATGCGCAGCGATAAACCACGTGATCAACTGTCATCCCATACATTTTAAGTGATGGAAAACAAAAACGTTAGTAGCGTTAGGATCTTGGCTGGGATCCCTGAACTGTTAAGAATATCGGGGAGACGTGGGTGCTCGTAGCTTTGACTCACTTGCTATCTAGCTTTAGGGTGAATTGCAAAAAAATTGTACATAGTTAAGGAGTTAATTGAGATTACGTTAACTTTCTTCCATTGTTTTTCCTTTGTGTACCGAAAATTATCCATATAATTATATGACTACCCAAGCAGCACATTAGTGAATTTTGCAGCTTATCTTATAGCTTTATGTTCTGAATGAGTGGTTTAACAGTGTTTGACTACACTTATAGCTTTAAACACAACTCAAACTTGTATACGAGTTCATCCTGTCACTTATAGTTGCTTAGGAACGTTTTTTGTTTCTACTTTATTACTTATAGTTGGGTAAAGTCGATTTTGCTACTTAAAGTTGCATGCAGGTTGTAATTGTCACTGAATAAGAAGCAATAGTGATATATAAGGCCCTAAAGTAACTTATAAGCCACTTTTATTTATAAGTGGGAACATACCCTTATTTGGAACTTTTAATTCCAAATGACTAGTATAATAGAGTAGTGTATCACCAATAGTGGCTAAAGAGATAATTTTACGGCCCTTTTGGAAACTAAAGTGATTGCAACTTTAAGGCCTAGAAGGGTCGTAAAATTATCTCTTTAGCCACTATTGGTGATATACTACTCTATTATACTAGTCATTTGGAATTAAAAGATCTAAATAAGGGTATGCTCCCACTTATATGTAAAAGTTGCTTATAAGTAACTTTAGGGCCTTATATAGCACTATTGCTTCTTATTCAGTGAAAATTAAAACCTGCATGCAACTTTAAGTAGCAAAATCGACTTTACCCAAGCAACTACAAGTGACAAGATGAAGTCATATACAATTTTGAGTTGTGTTTAAAGCTATAAGTGTTGTCAAACAATGTTAACACGTTCACGGACAGTACGTCGAGAGACGTAAACAAAGACCCTCGTGATATGGCATTACGGCTGTCATGTGGCCGGTGTTATTAATTACACCAAAAACGGAACTCCGTCCACGGCCGGCTGTTTCCCATAGCATTTATAGGAAGCACGAACTCTGTGCCGTTTTAGGCTTTAACGAAAGCCGCTAGTGTCACAGCACAAAAGCTCTAGGGCATAGCATTCACTGCTGTGCCACTCGCAAGATACAAATAAGTGATTTTCAGACCTGATAGTTTCAAATAGAAAACAAATAAGTGAAAATAAACACTGTAAGATCTTTTTTGTTTCGCCATGTTTACAAATTGGAGTCCTTGAAAATGATTTATTTTAAACAGAATTTTATCACACTGACGCATAATCATAGACTTTTGATAGTTGTGACGATGTTACTTTAACATTGTACGTAACCTACAATCATTAGGTCAGGTTTTTACAGTTTTAGTTCTTATCAGTATCAATTCCTTTTATGATTTAATACTCTCTTTTTAAATATTCCTGATCTAATCAAAGGCGCATCGAAATTTACAAAGAAACCATACCATAGTTTCACGGTAAAAAAGCATTCGCAAGAATTTCGTGCTTATTTCAATGCCTGAACGTGAATTTTAACCAAACAGATGTATAAATCCAAAATTAAAATGGCAGATCACATTCACTTTTAAAAACTTACCGACTTAATTGTTGCCACGTCACTCAAAGGAACTTTGGCGTCCCATTTATCACTCATTGACCGAACTGAAATATTATTATTCATTCGGTCAATAATCGTCGTTCACTGCGCATAACTTTCACCCATAGTTCTAATTGCCACTTAAGGAAATCGTGAGATCTCTTATGGATTCAATATAGAACCAAAAATAAGCTGCAATTTTTCTCCCCGTGGTTCTATATTGGTTGCCTAAGGGTTCTTTCCACCTATATAGAACTTAGTCATGGCTATATATTTCACTTAAGTATCTAAATAGATATGATATACGAGCTATTTCCCACCCAGTGTGCTACTTGGGATCTTTGTTACACAAAGGAAAAAGTTAGGGATGGTTAAGGATTTTTCTCCGATTTGGATTTTCGTTTGTCCGCATACTCCTCCCAAACTATAAGAGATATCAGGATCAAATTTAGCTCGTAATGCGGCATCTAGCCATAGATGGTTTAGAAAAAAAAAAATTGAAAATCAGACATACCACGGAGGAATCATCACCGAAAATCTGTTCCCATAGACTTACAGTAAACGAGTACGACTCGCACTTTCCTGTTTTTAATGGATTATAAGACGATCGATGACAATCGACTGCATCGATACAATCACGCGGTTGAATCGATATAACTGCCTCTTAATCGCTAGTAAACGCAAGTGGATCACTGTAAAAAATCGCCGTGTGTAATCGGCCTTAGACCTAGGTCTTAGAAGCATTGTGTTAAACCGCCACCGAACATAATAGGTTTTTTAACTTACCCTACAGTAAAACCAGAGTGATAATAATATTCGGCTGTTGGCTCGCTGTCACACTCTCTGGTATCTGTCAGTGTATTTCTGGGGTCCTAGTGAAAAAAAGAATACAAGTCGATTTAACTCGTAATAAAAAAGGGTATATAATATGAACGGAATATACTAGACTTAAACCCTTTTTCTCTTAATCTTCAGAAGACTTATACCGTTTTTCACAAATCCATATAATAATTTCCCTTCAATATGTTTAGACACGATAAGTAAATGGCCTATATTAAGAGACCTATGTCTGTGGTTGTATTTTAATGTTAACATTAAAGTATTCCATGTTATTAAAGTATCGGTTATCGATGTGGTTGCATCTTAATGGTCACATTAAACTATCGGTGACCAATACTTTAATGTAAATATTAAGATACAGGGACATACAATAACATAAAGGGCAAGCACAGACACAAGTTTCTCACATATTGTAGAAATTTTATGATTTCCATGCAGATAGTCATGTATGCGACTGTACACATTAAAACACTCGTATGATCGTATTATGTTATGAAACTCTAATTTCGACTCGTTTCATAAAACCGCAGTCGTGTATTCATACCTCTCATTATGCACCAGTCACATAAACTAAGTACTATCGCTATGACAGAGAGAAGGTGACAAAGCATATTTTGAGCATGAATAAGAGAGTAACTGTGTCCTCCAAAACCGTTCAACCGATGCGGCGTAATTGGAAGACAACCATCAATAAATCATCTAAGTAAACATTTAAGCATCTTCACCTACTTGCATCTAGAATATTTAAGCACGTAATTTTAATCTCGCATTAAACTTATGTTGTAAATGAAAAACATTACCCTTTTCGAGTAAAAGGCATATTATAAAAACTGTAACAGTTTAATGTGAAATATCAAGCCTTCTTTATAAATAAAAACCGGCCAAGTACGAGTTGGAATCGCACTTGAAGTGGTCCGTAAGGTTCCGTACCATTCTTGAATGGGGGACCTTTAATGTTTAATTTAATTTAATTATTATAATTTATTGTAATTACCGCAATTAAAATACACTGAAAATATCAACATACTATTACATACATACATTAAATCACGCCTGTTTCCCAGAGGGGTAGGCAGAGACCACTTCTTTGCACGCTACGATCTTGACAAATTTCTTTCGCTTCTTCAACATTCATACGTCGAGTCATGCACGCACGTCGGTTTCGAGTACTTAAGATTCGGCCCTTTTCCAGTATTTCTCCGATTTGATTCGAAAAAGTACGCCTAGAAAATATCAACTATCTACCTATTACGGTTTATGAGATACAGGCTGACAGACGGACAAATAGCCGAGCCTTAGTAGTAAGGTTCCGTAGAAACTCTTTACGTACGGAACTCTAAAAATGTATCAAAATTTAAAATCCCTTGCTATCTTGTCTAGTAGGTACTCCTTTGCAGATGGCCTAATATGGCTGCATTTAACGCAGTTCAAAATGTGGATAAAGCTCCCGTCACTTTTTGACACGTATATAACGAGAGTGACAGATGCTTTATCCACATTTTGTCAAGCGATAAATGCAACAGCCCCGCAAAGACTGAAATATTCTGTAAACGCGGAAGTAAGAACCGTGGAATCGGATCAAACTAATACTCTCCTTTGACTGGATCAACGGAGAAATATTACTGAGACTGAGGAAATGATTATGAGAGGAGAAATTGAATTGATGCAAAGCATATTGAAATTACATGTTCACTAGTTTATTAACGACATTCTTTGACTCGCCGTACTCACATACATTTAATAGACAATAATAATAATGATAATTATTATTAGTTATTTTACTTTTATATATACTTATTATAAAAAACCTAATTTGCAGAAAATTAAATAAATATCTAAATAATAATAATATAATTATTTTTTTCAATCGCTTTTCTCAACAAAATATGAAAATACTATAAAATTGATAATTAAATATAAAATTAAAATTAAAATCAGCCAAGAAATACGAAAGATACAACCATTTGAATCATTTAATCTGCTAATAAGACAGAGACCCGATATGCACTGTGACGTCATGTAACACGTCGGCCATATAAACTCCATGTTTATTAATTATGTTATTTTATTGAAATAATAAATCCACAGGACAAATTACAATAAAGGCTTATTTCAGACATAATTACAAATCATAGGTTATGGATTTTCTTTATTTTAATCATAAGCTTAAGACCGTAAGACCAACACCTGGCTCAGAGAACAAAGTAAGGTCACCGACGCCATTCAACGTATAGCAACTCTGAAGTGGCAGTGGGCGGGACACATAGCTCGTAAACATGGCTCGTGGGGCAAAGCGGTCTTGGAATGGAGGCCCTGGGGAGAGAAGCGGAAGACCACAGATGCGATGGAAAGACGACGTCAAGAAAACTGCAGGGACGAACTGGATAGAAGTGGCGCAAGACAGAGTTAGATGGCGCAATCTGAAGGAGGCCTACACCAATATGGTAGAGAACGGCTAAGAAGAAGAAGAGAGAAGAATCATAAGCTTATTTTAAAAATACTTACACAAAACATTACGGAAACCTTAAATATGATGATAACATTAATTATTACTCAAAGTTAAATAGCAATTTTAAATTTGATGAAACTAATGTTAAATTCTGTTTTGCTTGAAATAGATAACCATAAATTTATATACATACATACATAAACTCATGCCTTCATTCCCAGAGTGGAGTAGGCAGAGAGAGAGAGAAAATCATCAACAGCTCGTAAACAAATATCTGTTGATAATTCTGTAACCACATTTTTCACAAACAGGCTAATTACCAGTGTATTAGTGACAGGTTGCAAGCCCATCGCCTAACAGAACTACAACCTATACAAAAATAGGTACAAGCCTAAAGATTAGTTTTGGGTCTAGGTCAAATGGCGTGAGATTGTTCGCTGATATTTATTTATTTATGAGAATTGAAAAACATTTCAATTGACCAAGAATAACTTTTTATATTTCTCTTTAACTTGGGGTCAAAAAACTACAACAAAAAAGCTATCATGTTTTAAGGTCACGCTACCGGATATGATGAATGCATATCAATTGAGAGTGGTTATCGGTGACCCGCCTGTCTCAGCCATTATCACACTGACCCGGAGACGAAAAACGACCGTCAAATGTCACCTGTTACTTATCAAGAGATCAATACTCTTATTCACAAACACAAAATAGGTATTGATCCATCCTTTCCCATCGTTTTTTGTCGGACAAGTTCGTATTTATCTTGCTTTCTCAATTAACTTCAGTACCCAGCAAAATAAATACGAAGTTATTCGACCAAAAACGATGGTAAAGGATTATTCACTACATCTGTAGCTAAAGCATGCTAAAGTATATTGGTCGCTTCTATAGTCTGTGCCAATTGAAAATGTATTGTATGACACATAACCTCAAATATTCATCAAGCGTGTTTTAATTTAAAATATTAATAGTTACTTAATCTTAAACTTAATGTGAAAGTAAAGATTAAGTGTATAAATCATTGCTAAGACCTAACTTGATCTTTAAAAGCACGTGATTATCGAGTTATAATGGTAAATTGGTTTGTTTTGTTGTGTTTACATCTTTGCCAATTTCTATTGGCACAGACTATAACAAGATTGTGATTGTTGTGCGCAAGTGTCTTGATTCCATAAAAGATAAGATAAAGATAAAAGATAAAAGATGTTTATTCAGTAAGTAGGCCGCACGGGCACTTTTACACATACGAGCCTAACAAGACGTTGGATATCACACATTCAGCAAGAACCTGTTGTCACTATCAGCCTTAGTTGATATAAGTAGTATCGTTACTACATATTTATTGTAATCTTTTTTTGTCAACTAAGAGAAAATATCTCTTGGTTAACGCTAATTTTTTTGTGACATTTGAGTTTGATAAAATGTGTCATACTTTAACTAAAATAGGTTTATCGTGCGTTTACGAGTAAGGGGGCAAGTTTATTCCATTCAGTCCTACTAGTAGTTCGATCATCTACATAACTAATTGGACATAAAGTTCTTTTAAATTATACGGGTTAGGCGAAACTTTTGAACAAGTATTTAATCAAATGTTAAGACGGACGCTTAGGTTATATTAATGTTTCAGCAAGCCTGCCAAGTACCTAGAGAATTCAATTCCTAGACAATATCCTTTTTTTTGTCGATCAGGGCCTCTATTCTCCGCGGGAAAACCATATTGCTTTCTACATTGTATGTTATTGTATCGTCTACGTTATGATAAGATAACTCTTATCCATCCATCCATTCATTCCGAATATTCATTTTGTTACGCTGGATTACGTAGGTTAGGTTGGGTTTGATTTATAAGCGATTACAAAAAGTTAATTCTTCTAGCAACCAAATGCGTTCGGAATTTCGAACACTCTGAATTTCGATCAATTCGGAACCTATTCCCAATTAGTATAATACCTACTCTGCGGCGGTACAGAACCCTCGGTGCGCGAGTTCGACACGCACTTTTCATTCTATTCATTCTTAAATTCAATTTTGTTTTTTTTTTATTACAGTATCAGTCGATATAAATATGTGTACCTACATTTTAATAAGTCGTTTATTTAATATAATGTTTAGACTGCCATATATGAAAGTTCACAGGGTTAAAAGTGACAAGGTACTAAAGTATACATATACATATTTATGAACTCGACTGTACTTTACCCATTACCCTTTGCCACTCGCAATTATTTGTTTGTTCAAACGTATTTAATTTTTTTTTTCCAATATTACATTTTCCACTGAACAAATTAGTTTCACTAGATTCATGTCATTATGAGTTTCAGTTGAAAAGTACGTAATTTCGTATATTCTGTGGTATATGGTATCAGCACGTGCTGCGCGATTAAATTTTAGTTCAACAAAGCAAATATTTGTGTGATAATACGTGTATCAATATTTGTTCTAAAGTCTTGCTTTAATTATCTATTATGTATATTTGATTTATACAAATGCATTAGTAATCATAACTTTCTCTAGTAGGTATTTACTGTACGGTCTGACTATGAAGTGGGTTTAATTTTTTTTGACCCGTGAGAAATGCCTATGCATATCCACGACGAGGCCAGGGCGGGTTATGTTTGACTTGCACGGACATAATCCCTGGGGCGTTCCGCCAATCGCTTTAAAAGGAGGCTACGGGGCCGCTTTAGCGCCAACGTAGGCCTACAAAAAAAAATACAGTGCCGCAAATACTAATATACCTAAATTCAAACCACTCTATTTTGCTTTATCACTATTAAAAATGAAATATACAGCTGGTATATTACAACTAGTACGGTTAATAATTCTAACGATATACGGTGTGTCCCTGGATAAATACAGATGAAACTAGTTGCAATTTCACGGGCAAGAAAAAAAATGTTTAAAAAATAGCATTGATTGCTGTGAACCCTATTGGAACAAAGTGAAATATCTGGCCACATTTGAGGTCAATTGAGATGAAATAATCGTTTTTTTTTAATCCCGGAGCATTTTATGTGTCATACAAATAAAATAGAAATCTAAAATCACGCAAAACACAATGTGTTTATTTTGGTAAATTCCTGATAATTCCTCAAATTACTTAAAAGTATGCCTATAATACCTTATGTTACTATTAGCTATAATTAGTTTAGAACTCATTGTCGTTGATTAAAAAAAGAATTAGGCACGTCATCATCATCATGTCAGCCGAAAGACGTCCACTGCTGGACATAGGCCTCCCCCAAGGCTCTCCACTCAGACCGGTCTTGTGCTTTTCGCATCCACCGCTTTCCCGCGATCCTTACAAGGCAGGTCGTCACTCCATCTTGTTGGAGGCCTACCCACAGCTCGTGTCCCGGTCCGCGTCTAATGCAAACACAACATTTAGAGCAGCGGTCAATGATATTGAGTCGTTTATCTTGTTTTTTAGTGAATGGCGTATTTTTCCTCTTTTGCTCTGAGATTAAAAAACCGTCTATTTCATCTCAATAGACCTCATATGAGGCGAGATATTTCACGCGTAAAAAAAAACATATTTTTTTAAATATATGTTTTTGTTGTTGAACTTGCACTATTCGTCTATGCACTTTAACCAGTGACAAACTGTATGTATTGTTAGAATTACTCAATTAACCAACAAACATTAACCTCCGGTATACAAACACTTGTTAGGTATGAATGATTTAACAATACAGAAAGCTAATCAGCGTCATTAACAATCAGCGTAATCATTGCATAAACCAGTATGAAGTCATTCGTCGGTCGGTCGTCAAGCGCTCTAGTCGTCAACATGTTGCTAAGGCTGTTCCATCTCTCTGTAGCCTCACTGTTCTGGTACACCGTGTGGTACGACCTCAGTTTTATTAACATACCTTTTCCCGCGAAGGGCTTTGGAGAGTACCCTTTGAAGGGACGGACCACGTTTTTGACGTTTTGGTGTTTGGTGAGTAGGATTTTTTACTTTTTATAAGTGTTGTTATCAGTCGATTGGTGTTAATTTTTCTTAAGTTTTTTTATGTGGTGTATTTTTTGGGAATTTTAACGCTCTTTAGATATTTTTTGACGACGCGCTGGCTTAGTTGGTAGTGACCCTGTCTATGAAGCTAGCGGTCCTGGGTTCAAATCCCGGTAAGCGCAGATATTTGTGTGATGAGCGCAAATATTTGTGTCTGAGTCATGGATGTTTTCTATGTATTTAAGTATATATTTCTCTATTTAAGTATTTATATCGTTGTCTAGTACCCATAGTACAAGCCTAGAGCTTAGTTTGGGACTAGGTCAATTGGTGTGACATTGTCCCCTGATATTAATTTATTTAGTTAGATACTGGAACGCTAAAAAAAAAGAATATGAAATTTATTGGAAGAAACTGTTACAGGTCAAGGTTATAATATCACTTAAATTAGTAACACTTTTTATTATCATTCATAACTTAAACATAACTTACATAATTGGCATTAATTTAAAGTATAGAACCCTCTTTCAAGTGTTTTTACGTGTATTTTGTAATTCAGTGTCTCAAGCATCGACTATAATAAACTTATTTGCAAACAAAACCGGCACTTTCGATTATTTGAAGTAGATTAAATAATAAGTTGTGAATATGAATTTACATATCTACGTTAAAACTATTATATTATTACCTACGAGTAAAGACTATAAACATATTTCAGTATTTCAGTTAATTCGATTTATTACGTTTTTTAGTGTGGATAATAAAAAAAGTGTTTGTGGATATTGCCAAAGTCAAAAGTAGTATACAAAAGATTTTTTCTATTTTGATATAAATATTTTTGATTACAGGCACCTGTCTGATAGAAGATAGATGTATTACTACGATTTAAGCGATAGTTTTGTAATGTATAAAAAAAAACAACAGTCCATCAGGGCCTCTATTCCCGGCGGTTATAACGATATCGTCTATGACATGGTTATGGTATTGTTTTGACGTCAGACGCCATTACTGTCATATAAATAAGAGCTATCAAATCGTCGACAATACGATAAGTAACAGAACAAAGACGATATTGTTTTTACCGACTAGAATACCGACCCAGGGTCTCTTTTCAACATGGTAAGTGGTAACCATATAACCGTGTTTGAGCTGTTGTTGTATTGTCACCGTTTTGATAGTTCTTATTTACTTGACAGTAATGGCGACTGACGTCATAACTAGAGTTAAGACTTTTGGTGGCAAATCATGGTTCTAGAATCCATGAAGTCGCTATATCCTATTCATTATATTATAATACATACCACTTTGATTTTGACCTTCAGTATTTTAATATTTCAAAATATTTTCAAAATGAATTTATTCATTAAACCGCTAAACCATTTTAAATGAACTTTGGTGTGGAGGATATCTCTACTGTGAAAGCGTTACAAACGAGCAAATATTAGTAGGTATGGAATAACCGAACTAAAAATGTATTTAGATCATTTTGAATTATGACCATACTGAAAGTTCAAATTAAAACTCTAAGTCTAGTCATAACAATCCCATAACAGATTAACTACGATATCGTTTTTACGGCCTAGAATACCGAACCTACTCAAACACGATATAGTTTTTACCGTGTTGAATAGAAGTCCAGATCCTATTATCCGATGTAGAAACCGGTAAATACATAAAATTAATATAATAATTTTCCTCTAAACACGGACATCATTCACCCATAATGAAACATATCTAGCCTATTGCGTACATATAAAAACATATTTTAATGTACATAAGTAGTGATTTTAATTTACGATATCCCGTCCCATTAGGTACATAAATAAAAAAAATAAAAATGTCAGGGAATATGTCCCATTGACCTAGTCCCAAACTAAGCTCTATGGATACTAGACAACGATATAAATATTTACGTAGAGAAATAAGTAAGTACTTGAAGAGACAGAAAATATCCAAGACTTAGAACCCAATACGCGCGCATCACACAAACATTTGACCATACTGGGAATCGAAACCAACTATGTAGGTAGTCACATTGAGTATTCATATTCATATTCGTATTTATTCATTGCTATAAAAGGCGTCTTCTTCGTGAATTGAAAATTATAATGATGTTGTTGTTTAAAATCACTTACTATACAAAAATTCACAAACTGATTTATTTCACAAACATAATATCACTTTGCAAAACGCATTTTTTTCCATTTGTTAGGATAGGTTAGTTTTGTAAAAATCCTGAAATTTTAGCAGTTTCCGAAAAAAACGTTTTGCAAAATCATAATTAGGTATGTTTGTGTAATGAATCAGTTTTTGAAACGTGGTTTGCTTATGATTGGATAGCGCAACATCATTAGAATAATTAAAATAAAATAAGGTTAGGGACATACATCAAAAGACAAACTCGGTAAATCAGAATTCAGAGTTACTTAATTGTAAAATAATATGGTTACAAGTTATTATATGGTTTCAGTGTTTTTAACTCTGCCACTATGACTGTCCAATAAGAGTTATAACGTTGATAATACTATAACATTATCATAAGCAACATTGCTTGACCGAGTAGAATATTTTTTTTCGTGAAGAAGTATTTAGACTTTGACTCAACATTGCGACATATAACTTCCTATTACTCGTTTAGTGAAGGCCGCCGGCGCGGCGATATGTCACTGACCTAAGAAGTCGAGATAGTGTGCGCGACTCTGATACCTAAAGCCGCTAACAGGCTGAGTGCGAGAGCGACGCGGTGCGTTTAAAAAGCGTTTCCAAAGCGCATCATAAATCCAGCACGCGAGAACCAGTTAGACAAATTAACTCAACTCAACTTAGCATTAGTTGGACTTTGGGCTGGTCCCTTCGGATCACTACCACCTTCTTATCCTTTGACCTACAAGCAGCAGTGTTAGCATTGTTGTGTTCCAGTGTGGGGTTAAGAAATAAGTACTTCATAAAATGGCGTTCTTTTGAACGTGACCACACCGGTCACAGTAAAAGACGCATTAAAAACGTGACGCAGTAGACGCGTCGCTGCGTATATATAAATAGAAAAGTAGTGTCCGGGCCTTTAGGAGTTTCTGTTGCCTATTGCCGCTCGATACTTAAAGGCACCTCTACATGACGGCGGATCATGGGCGTGCGAAAGGGACGCATTTACACCTTAGAGTGAGCAATAGATATATTTGTATGAAGAGAGGACATTAGAGAGATCTCTCTCCAGGCGGGTATTATGTCTGGGGACCGAAGTCCACTGAGATGAAGTTGGATGTGGTATATATGTCAGCCGACTGTAGAAACTTCGTTAGCGCGATGTTGGATCCTTAGTTCCGCTGTCTGACGTTGGTGGCGCTAGCGAATTGGTTGATACAAGTTGCCGTCAGAGATTGCTAGGTTGCCACATATTCATGCATATGACTCTTACGTATTGCTTCCGGGGGTATTACGCATGCGACTAAACGGTAAACGCGGCGACGGCGCGGCCCCTTCTTAAACGGCTCGGTCCGTCCTGCTGTGTTTGCTTGTAGTGGCTCGCGGCGCGTACGGTCGCGGCACGCACACACGCAAACCGTGCGACATACCTTTGTTTGAAGACAAACTTCTGTTGAACCTGGGTGGTAAACGTTGCATCGTATGAAGCTTAGGTGTGGTCGAACCTTAAATGCATTAATTTAATCGTAAAACACACACTTTGATTATCGGTAACAGATAATGTATTATTAGAACGACGATTTCATTTTATCGATTAATTATGCGAGGCGCGCTACCACCAGAAAGACCATCAAGACCTCCAATAGATACTCTGCTTTCAACGGGAAGGAAGTGCGGAAGGCTGCCGCTCCACTGAAGCGGAGACGAGCGGAGCGGAGCGGAGCTGGGCCAATATTAACCAATAGAAGGCATGCGGTCACGTCGAGCGCGCCTTGCGCGCGCGCGATAGTTTAGATTCTATTGGTTAATATTGGCACAGCTTCGTCCACTCCGCAAATCTCTGCCTTAGTGGAGCCGCAGCCTAAAGAGAAGAAAACAGCGTATAGGAAGAGGTGTAGATGGCCTTGAGTGCACTTCGCATTTAACAGTGTTAAAACAAATAAATCTCTTGACTAAACAATTAGGTATTCACCTAAACGAGGCCGTTCATGTAGTAACCAGCTTCATGACCAACGCTTCCGTAACAAAAACCCACATTTATGTGTTAGAGGTGATTGGCACGCGGTCGTCGTGCCTCACATTTTAACGACACACCGTAACCATATTTTTATCTTGTTCCAGATAATGCAAACCACGTACTTCACAATCTCCGTGCTGAACGACTACATTGGATCAAACGCAGCCCATCCAAAACAGAGTTCCATCCTTCGCTCTATCAAGGACAAACTCTTCGTGCTGGCGTTCCCTACAGCCTTCTACGTCGCCTGCGCCTTCTGGGGTATATATGCTGTGGACAAAGACCTCATCTTCCCCGACCATGTCGCGAAGGAGTTCCCACCTTGGGTCAACCACACCATGCATTCCTTCATACTTCTCTTTATCACTTTGGAACTAGTGTTGTCGTATAGAAGGTATCCGTCTAGAACTGTAGGCTTTCTAATAGTAATAGGGTTCAACTTGGCGTATGTTTTCTGGTTCCATTGTATTTATTTTAGTACAGGAGCGTGGGTGTATCCAGTTTTTAATGTCCTGAACTGGCCGTTACGAGTTCTCTTTATTTTAATGAGCACGAGCGTAGCCCTAGTGTTCTATGTTTTGGGAGATACGTTGAACTCTTTGGTGTGGTCGAAGGTTTCCAAACAAAAGGTGAAGAGTAAATGAAGTTTCTGGTTGACCTAATTTGAGTACCTATATGGCAAGAGTTGGAGCAAATGTTAGGCTACAGGATGTTTTTACAATGAAAAATATTTAGTTAAAGGTATTCTTGTGTGTTGTTAAACCTCATATACATAATTAACGCAGAGCTCGGCAGGGGTGAGCTGTTTTCAGAGTTTACATAACATGGACATACCTTGCCATTCAATAGTTAATGTGGTGTAATTTAATAACTAATGAAATTATTTTATGCAGGCTGCGTTTCTGCTACGATCTTTACGTCACCATCAAAATTAATTAATTTTATGGCAAGGTTTTATAGCAAACCTCTTTAAATAATATGTATATCCATATGCTACTATGAATGTTAATCAAACCTCTTTAGATAGGTAATAATAAAGAATGCATATTCAACAGAGAAATATCATGACAACGTCATTATTCCATTATTCTGTTGTATTATTTTGTAAGCAGCCCTTCGATTTGATTCAAGCGAATAAACAATAAATAATTACAAGAAATATAATTCCGATTTTGAGTATTCTAAATATTTTAAGGTGTATCTATATTAATATCTACACTTGACATAAATGACGTAAAAATGGCTCACTCCCACCGAGCTCTGTTAACTACATATAAATAATGTCAACTTGTATGTAGGGAAGTGTATAACCTATAACTAAATTCAAGAATTTCCATTACTTTTCTCACGAACTCAAACCCTTACCAGTTGACAAGAGATTACTTGTAATTTAAAGCAAAGTGATTAATTAAATTAGAAGTAATAAGTAAATAATGAACTTTATATAACGGGATTATTTCACATAGCCGGAGTCTACGCTCTCCAATAGTTAAGTAATCACAAACAACGCCGCAAGAAACCCAAAAGTATTTTTTAATTTTTTTAGTTCCGTTGTATCTATCTTTAACTTACAATTGTTCACATTTGCTGATCTGACATTTGATCTAACTGCTTGAGTAAAACCCAAGTTTAATTGACATGTAACATTCCATTGTCTGTAATAACGTTCACTTTCGTGTGAAATTGCCTACGATAATTTGGGACATAGTACCTTGTTTCATTTCGACCTTTGAACTATTAAAAAACCCAAGACGTCAGTGTTTATGCGAAGAATGTATTTACGGTATTAACAGAATTGTAAGTGTTTTTGTCGGTTATGTTAGTTAACGATACGTATATTATCTTTTTTTATTTACCTAATTTATAATAAAACAAGACTGTCATAAGCTTCAATACTTTTATTCCACTTTGATCACCCTTATTTCGTCGGTGAAACTGCAAAACCGTGTAAGTAACATTTTAAATAAGGAGCAATATGCACCTTTTTAATAAGACGGTAAGGTTTATTTTGCTCTATCATAAATTTGTTAGTTAATCTGTTTTGCAGTACTATCACCGACGAATTCTATAGCTGGATTCCTAGTTTCCTCACACGATACTGTTATTGTCTAAACAAAGGGAAAGAAAGACGGAGACAATACAACCAACAAAGAAAACTATCTATTTAAATAGGGGTATTTGTAAACTGCGATGTTAAGTCCTACGGGGAGTTTTTTTTTTTTTTTTTTTATAGCGTGGGAAGGCAAACGGGCACACAGGCCACCTGATGGTAAGTGGAAACTGTGACCCATATACATTCGCATTCACAAGACTGCAAATGTGTTGCCAACCCTGAGGACTAAGGTGGAATGCCTCTATGCTAGTCATTTCACCGGCTGTCTTATCCCCAAACCGGAACACAACGATGCGAACACTGCTGCTTGGCGGTAGGTTAATGGATAAGATGGTGGTACCAACCCGGACGGACCCTGCACAAGGTCCTCCCACAAGTAAGTTTAAGTAAGTGTAAGTTTTCTCACAAACCATCATATTTTGAGCCCTATCGCAACTGTTTCAGGAAAGAGATATGATCTTGTCTGAATGAATAGTACCTATATATTATTTCTGCTTTTAAACAGTTCTTATGAGTTAAGTGAATTCTAGGCTGAACCTCGTTCTTAGGGCATTAAATAGCAGTTCGTCCAAAGCCAAGTGTAAAACATAATTTTTCATATTTATACATCATGTATAGACAGATAGGGTTAGAAATCTGAGGGACAGACCTTTGCCCAGCAGAGGGACATAGGCTATTAAAAAAAACAGCACGTAACAAATCCCCATACGATCACAAAACCATAATCAAGGTTGCTCAAATCAAACAGTTCTCTTTGAATTTAGTTCCACAAGAATGTATTTCCCCTCACAAAACGAGTAAATAAAATAACACAACACAAAAACTATTTATCGAGAACCTTACTAAAAAGATAGCTGAGATAAGACGGTGATACCGCTAGATAACGATCTCTTCCGGAAGAAAAGGTATATTATTTCAATTGACAATGTTTGCGTTACGTCGTATCAGATTAACACGTAACTCTAGAAATACATACATACATACCTTCATGCCTTCATTCCCAGAGTGGGGTAGGCAGAGCTACAGAATTACCAACAACTCTAAAAACTTGTTGATAACTCTGTAACCACAATTTGCTCAACTAGGCTAAGATGTTTAACAGTGTATATTAGTGACAGGTTGCAAGCCCATCGCCTAACAGTACTGCAAGCCTTATTCCCTTAGTCGCCTCTTACGACATCCACGGGAAGACATGGAGTGGCACAATTCTAAGCCTGCAACCACACGGCTCTAGAAATACTTTTGCGGTAAAGAAGTTTTGTAACATGCTGTATTATGTTAGTTAGTATTATATCCAGGGATCGATTAGTATTAATTAAAATTTAAATATATTCCTTAATTTGCAACATTTTCCTGATGTTTTCGTTAAAAATTTAGGTAATAACACTATTCTATTATATAAGTTCATTGAAGAACAAAAATATTCAATAATAAGCGAGATACCAAAATTGAATACCGGTATTTTTGTATGAAAATAATACCGTTATACAAACCCTGATTATATCGTAATAAAATATTGTCCTCTTTAAATAATTTAACTAGAGGACGTCTGTGACTGTTTTACGCGAAAAATTCCTTTTCCTTTTTTTTTGCCATTGGCTGCTGATTTCTGAAAAATCCTTTAGTAGTGCACAACTAGGGTGCCCAAGAAATATTCCCTACATATTTTAAGTCCTGTCCGGCAGTTTAGAATGTGCGTCGTATATACAGGGTGTAAGGGACGGCTCACCGAAAACTGAAACCATAGCTTCAGACCATTGTACTGAACTGAAATCCAGTGGAAATTTTCCCGGGAAAACGAAAATTTTCTCTTTTTTTTCCATGTTTTTGCATATAAACCGATCTAGGACAAGATATTATGACATACTGAAGCTCATTATGTAAAAAAAACTGTGAAAACGGCATTTTCACGTAAAAAACGAGAAAATTATCGTTTTCCCGGGAAAATTTCCGCTTGATTTCAGTTCAGAACAATGGTCTGAAGCTATGGTTTCAGTTTTCGGTGAGCCGTCCCTTACATCCTGTATATATACCTATACAAGGTGTAAGGGACGGCTCACCGAAAACTGAAGCAAACGAGAAAATTTTCGTTTTCCCGGGAAAATTTCCACTGGATTTCAGTTCAGAACAATGGTCTGAAGCTATGGTTTCAGTTTTCGGTGAGCCGTCCGTTACACCCTGTATATCAGTCAAGACGACGGCAAACATTTGAACGTTTTGTAAATCCTACACCTAATTATACCTGGCTAATTGACAGCAAATTACTGCTTAATGAAGGCTTATCTTCTACAAATTAATTAGAACATTAATCTTTCCTACTTAATTTTATCTTTGTAAATCTGATAATGATTGTGTATAATGAATGATAATGATAGAATAATTATTGTGATTTGAGCGACTTCTATAGTTGTTTTTTTAATGAGTCTTGGCTTTATGTACTTACGGACTTTAGCAGCAGGACCTATATCGAGTGGCAAAATCATTGCTTATCCTAATAATTGGTTTATTGTTTTAATTAAAGATAAGATAAAGATAAAGACATTTATTCAGTAAGTAATCGACCAGAGCTTCACAAGAGGAGAAACGCTGAGAAGAAACGCCGCAAGAATTTTGAAAAACTGCTTCAGCGCTGCACAAAAGCTATACAACAAAAATCGACTGTTTGCCGCGGACAACAAAGGCAAAGAGACTTGGGCCATAATAAAAACAAACACAGGACAAAGCAATAACTCAATTGAGATTAAAACCATTGAGGAAAATGGTAAAATACTAACTAAACCAGAAGAAATTGCTAATTCTTTTAACAATTATTTTATCAACATAACACAATACCAAATCAAAAGACGGACACAAGGATGCACTTTAGAAAACTTAAATAAAACTATTTTTCTGGAACCTACTGACCCTTGTGAAATTTACAAAATTATCATGTCATTAAGAAACACGAAATCAGCGGGAATCGATGAACTAGACACTAAAATACTCAAATCAATTGCAAGAAGTACATATAGCTGTTCCTCTCGGCCACATTGTCAATTTATCGTTGGAACAAGGTCATTTCCCAAAATTACTAAAATACTCTATAGTAAAACCCTTGTTCAAAAAAGGTAGAAGACAGGATAGATCAAATTACAGGCCAGTGGCCTTATTACCTGTTCTGTCTAAAGTCTTTGAAAAGGCAATGTACGCAAGAGTTTTAAAATTTATAAATATTAATAATATCTTCTGTGCCGAACAAAAAGGGTTTCGTAAGAACAAATCTACGACTCATGCAGCATTTGATTTAATTAACGTAGTCCTAAGCGCTTTAGAAGATAAGGACATGGTTGCTGGCTTGTTTTTGGACCTTAGTAAGGCTTTTGATTTTGTAAACCATTCAATTCTCCTCACAAAACTGGAAAAGTACGGGATAAGGGGGCCAGCGTATAAATGGTTTGAAAGTTACCTAACGGAAAGAGAGCAGATTACTCGAGTTACATCATCTTCTATCGTAGATAACTCTACAGTGGTGGCTGACTCTACACCGCGAGTTAATCCTACTGGGGTTCCACAAGGAAGTATCTTGGGTCCACTTTTGTTCCTTTTATATGTAAACGACCTACCTACCTGCATCAAGCATCGCTGCGTTCTATTCGCTGACGACACAACCGTTATGATAAGGGCAAAAGGTAAAAAAGAATTGGTCAAAAACATCTTTAGCGCTTTAGAGGATATATCAACTTGGCTTACGAAAAACTGTCTTTATATGAATGCTTCAAAAACCAAAATAATACACTTTGTAACCCGCAATGGCAACAAAACAAAATTAGATATGAAATACAATAACGAAACAATAGAACAAGTATCACAAACGCTGTTTTTGGGCTTTATTATTGATGACTTCTTGAACTGGAAACAACAAGTAGAACTTGTTTCTACCACAATTAACAAGTTCGTTTATGCACTCAAGAAACTGAAATCTATCACCTCCGAAAAAGTGGCATTACTTGTTTATCACAGCTATATATGCTCCAAAATCCGTTACGGAATTGTTCTTTGGGGAAATGCAACAAATGTACAACGAGTGCTATTGTCTCAAAAGAAGTGTATTAGAGCAATATGGGGCCTGAAGTGGACAGATTCGTGTAGGCCATTCTTTAAGAAGCATAAGCTTCTTACAGTTCCGAGTCTGTACATTTTGGAGGTGTGCCAGTTTGTTAGAAACAACAGGGAGTACTTTGGAACAAAAAATAATAAGGGAAAACGTACGGTCACTCATAAGGTAATTCCTAAATGTAAATTACAGCTTAATAGAAAAAACTGCTTCTAAATGGCGATCAAAATCTATAACGCCTTACCCATGACTTGGACAAATCTTGTCAATAGTAAATTTTATCGATTATTGTATAAGTTCCTATTAGATGAGTGTTTTTATTCTGTGGAAGATTATTTTATAAAATGTGAAATGAATGAATGACAAATGTTTTAATTGATTATTAAGTGATATTTAGGTTTTATTTTTATTATTCATTTGAATCTTAATAAATAGGTATATAGTCGGCATGTCCCGATAAATAACATTGAGTATTATGTTATGTATGACACAAGAATTACACCTAAGATAATATAATCACATTTTTTTATTTTTTTTAATCTTTGTTATTTTCAGTTGACATTGAATTAAACTTATAATTATTTTAAGCTACACCTATGTACCTAATAACGTAATAACTTAATCTAGAAATATTTGTACGCCATATTATGGTACAACAAGGAATTGAACTATATTATAATTGTTTTACACCTTTTTGTACCCTTGTTTATGCAAATAAAAACATTTGAATTTGAATTTGAATTTTGAAGAAACTCAGCAGTCAGTCATTTTTTTTAAACATATTTAATATTACAATGATACTACTTACAATTAGTCTAGCATTATATACATCTATTTAAATATTAAATTAAAAATTTAATCAGATAACCTGCGTACTTTCCACAGGAAATCACATCAAAATCATACGAGAGAGATACAGGGAGAAAAGGAAAAAAGAACACCTACTTATGTGTATATAAGACGGTGCAAGACGACTACAAAAGATTGATATGTTTTCCTACATCAACGGTGTCCCCTAGACAAGATAAAGCTTTTGAATTTGAAAATAAATATTATTGATTAAGTTTCGGTTATTAAACTAACCTAACCTAACTTACCTATCTATCTCTAAAATCAGCCTAAATGGATATTAGGTGAAAAGATTTTAAACATATTTAGGTACAATAAGTATAGTTTCTAAAAACATAAGTTGTCCGGTGCATTCGTAGGCGCGAAAGGCAGAGAGCGACTGTTGAGTTTATAAATATGTATACACTTTAGCACCTTGTCACGTTAATCACGGTAATCATGTGAGCCGAAAGACGTCCACTGCTGGACATAGGCCTCCCCCAAGGCTCTACACTCAGACTGGTCTTGTGCTTTTCGCATCCACCGCTTTCCCGCGATCCTTACAAGGTCGTCACTCCATCTTGTTGGAGGCCTACCTACAGCTCGTGTCCCGGTCTGCGGACGCCACTCAATTGCAGTGTAAACATGACATTAAATAGACAAGGTACTAGAGTGTACACATATTAAACTCGACAGTACCAACCGCTTTAGCCGAGCTGTGACCAAATTAAAAATGCACGCACTAACTTGCTAACAATGCTCTGAGTGGACCACTTCGAATCGTTGGTTGATAACTCGAATAAGAGAATTATTCATGAGAATAATTTCACAGTAGTCAGGGGCTCGATTCTACCTTGCAAAACCTTATTACTTTTGAGATGTCATCGTATTGTTCTAAACCCGGCTGCTATTACCTACCATCAATTGGGATTGTTAATATTTATACAATTAGGTACTCTTATTCGAAAACCATTTCGAGGAATAGGATTTTAAAGCCGTTGTACGTTATTATACGTTATTGAAATATTACTTACTTCGGATATTTAGACAAAAGTATATTTAACCTTTGTTTGACTTTCGTTTTCGGCTTGAAGCTCTCCTAGGTGTATCTTATGGGTTAGGTGAAAACCGCTTGAAACAGTAGGTTCACTATTACATATACAATATCTTTTCATCATGAGATATCATTTAATTGTTGTAATTTATTAGAAAACGCCAACCCAAATTTAAAATAATCATGTCACCTATAAAATGTCTGTTAAAAAAATAAAGATATTAAAACAAAACTATTGGGTCAAATACAAAATTAATGAAATTGGTCTCTTAAAATAACCTATTTTTTTGAATTAGAATGTAAAAACCGTGAGTTCTTTTTTTGGTCTATCCCAATTTTGATAACTTGTACATACATACCTTCACGCCTGTAATCCCAGAGTGGGCTAGGCAGAGCTACAGAATAACTTGATAACTTGTAATAAATAACAAACATTTATTTGCAACAAACAGACAAACAAAAAGAAACGAAATACTAACACAGACCAAAGGCCAGTCACAAAATATTCCAACTCAGCGTTATGTTAGCATTAAAGACAACGCTGGTCTTCCTTAAAACCATTCAGTGAAACGATTACACACACAATGCAAACAGAACAATAACAAAAAACATGTTTTAAAAAACCTGGATGGATGAGGGAAGATTGACGAAAGAGATATACAGATCGAAAGTGTGTGGAAGGGTCGGAAGGGGCCGCCCTAGGCGTACTTTTTCGAATCAAATCGGAGAAATACTGGAAAAGGGCCGAAAAGTTACTTAAGTACCCGAAACCGACGTGCGTGCATGACTCGATGTATAAATGTTGAAGAAGCGAAGGAAATTTGTCAGGATCGTAGCAAGTGGAAAGAAGTGGTCTCTGCCTACCCCTCTGGGAAACAGGCGTGATTTAATGTATGTATGTATGTATGAATCCTAAATGATCATTCAAAGGAAAGTTAGTTGGATCCCTTACAAAAGCATAGCTGTCAGTCATATCATATATTATTAAACCAACTCTGATAAAGTGTAGTATTTATTTAAATTTATAAATACGTTACACTAAAAATACAGCATGGTTAAGTTTTGTTATTACCTACGAGACAGTGTTATTTTGATCTTTGGACCTGTCAACAAAAGGCCTTTTTGAATGCGTTTTAACCTTCAGTCTGAATAATAATTCGATATTTGAAAGCATTGTTCAATGTGTAAATGTTATTTTGACATTTTATTATACCTATTGAAAATAAGTCAATTTGGAAATTTAGGCATTTTTGACAAATATGTAAATGGATATTATGATATTTGTTGTTACGAACCGGAATCATAAATCCACGTTATCGTCACAAAGACCCATAAACTCGACTAACCGTCGCCAAGTCTTAAAAACCCTGAATTAATATGCACCCCTGTTTGCTAAAAGCGGAGATTTACGCCTGGCGTAAGGCGCTTACGCATACCTAGTAAAAATACGGCCAAGTTCAAGTCGTTTCATGTCAATGGGGTCCGTTTATACGAAGTACAAATGCTTAAAATAAAAACTAGGCTATGACCACTTGGACTAAAATGATAAATTTTAGAAGCTTTTATAGTACCTTTATAGCTTGAAGTTCTGTTAGGCGATGGGCTTGCAACCTGTCACTAATACGCTGGTAAACATCTTAGCCTATTTGTGCAAAAGGTTGTTACTGAATTATCAACAAGTTTTAATCTCTGGGATTACAGGCGTGAAGGTATGTATGTGTGTGTGTTATAGTACCAAACAGTTTGAACTTTTTTAACTAGGCCACCTTACTGTCAAGTAAACAGGAGCTACCATGACATTGAAAATATGATAATAGGTTTTTTTTTTAATATCATACAGAAGGCACGGAACACAACAATGCGAACACTACTGCTTGGCGGTAGGTTAATAGATAAGGTGGTGGTACCAACCCGGACGGACCCTGAACAAGGTCCTCCCACAAGTAAACGCAGATTAAACGCAATATGGTTTTACGTAGTACAAAAAGCCCCTGAAATTTAATCAAGGCTAAAAAACTAATGTTTGCTGCAAATGGCACGTAGGCGCTTTAAAAACTTTTCAATTTAAAGTTTTAATTTAACCTAACGAAATGAGAGTGTTGCTGTGAACGACACTAGGTTCAATTCGATGATAATGGAGTTAGAACTTAGTTTACAATTAAAATGGCAAAATTGTAAGGACTACAGAATACAGAATTTATTGGTAAAAATACAATTTAAAAGTCAGTTAATAACAACATTAAAATATTAGGTTTAAAAACTACTTTAGTACGTACTTTATAAGGTTGTTATGATATCAGTGCTATTTCCACATGTTAATGTATGGTATACTTTTGGTTGGCTGATTTGGGATTAATGAATATGTAATTGTGCCAAACCTTAAAAAATCGAACTTGTCGGACTATGCTCAGTATCCAACACTGAGCATAGTCTTCGTCTGACGACTTACAAAACACAAAAAACTATCTGCAAAAATAACAAGTATGAACGAATCTTCCATAATAGTACATTGTGTATTAAGGTCGGTAAGTAAGGAATTACGATCGAGGCTCTAGTAGAAGCCCGAAGTCGAAGACTGAGGGCTTTCTGAGTCGAGGTTCGTAATTCCCGTACCGCCCGTGAAACATACAATGTTATTCATCACATTTGCGAGTAAATAAATACACAAGTCAGCACAACTATTATTACGAATTACTTGAACTTTTTTTAAGCGGATGGCTGGCGGACTCCACAGATTATACAAATGTTTCGTTCAGAAACGTTAAGGGTAAATACTTACGTAGTTATACTATTCTACTAGACTCTAGTAACTAGAGCCTCGATCGTAATTCCTTACTTACCGACCTTAATACACAATGTACTATGGTGCAGTTTAGATGATTTTTAGTAGTACTTTAACAGTTTAGTCGGCTGTATTTCAATAACGAATCAAGTCTTCTTAGACGTAATACTTTTCCTTTTAAGTCCGTTTTTTTATTATTTTTTTATTACTTGAGTATATCAGGTTTCCCCATAGAACAGTTAGTAAAGTTCCATAGTACGTATGATAATAGACAACATTTCCTTATCAACTTTGATCCTGGTTCAAATTTACAGTTCAATTTAATTAAATTATTTATAGATTATGTGACCGATTAAGTTAATTTAATGCACTATTGTATTAGGGTGAACCTGTAAAGATAGTAGCTGAAATGAAACAATAAATAAATAAATTTATATTTTATATGTGGCGTTAGTTATGTTTTCTTTTTCAGATTTTTGTTACTCGAGCGAAAATTACACTTTACGACTTTAATATTTCCAAACGGTTCCCCAAAACTAAAAAATAATAAAAACATGTGCATGAATAATAATAATAATTAATAATAAATAATTCTTTAGCTCTGCCTACCCCACTCTGGGAATGAAGGCGTGAGTTTATGTATGTATGTATGTACATGTGCATGTTTGTAATTTTTTTTAGGAGCTACCTATCTAATGATATACTCGATGATGTAATGTAAAAAAAAACGTGTACGATGTAAAAGTATTGTTTTTAACTCTGTCTTCATTAGGTACTGTTATTACAGCCTGTATAAGAGCCACCGTGACGTTGATTCGACGATTCGATAAAATGTCAAAAGCATTATGGTTTTACCCAGCAGAAAAGAGCTCCAGTATTGCCGCTTATCCTTAAACTAGATAGCTAGGTATCCTAAAGCATTCTCGCTACAACACCTGCCCCTTGCCTCAAGGCATCCAATTTGCGCCTGGTAATTTACAAACCTGTACATTTGCCTCACGTATTTTCCATTTCACTAAAATTGCAGTTTTCCAGCTAAACCATTCTCTGAGCGCGTCATTCGTCTCACTCTAAACCAACTCTAAACCTACGTGCGGTAGAAAGAAAACGACCGGCCATTTTGCCTGTAGCCGTATATTTTTCAAGTCTTTTTTCGAAAACGTTTTTCGAACGTCGTTCCGTTGACAATAGCTGGCCAGTGACTTTTTCTATTGATTTTTGATCTTTTTTTTGCGTCGACGGCGTGAATGCTCTTTGGATTTAAGGTAAAATAATGGGGTTTTCACGGCGTTTTTCTTTTCACTATCCCTTCATACACTTTACTTTTTCAATTCAGAACAACAGCTTCTTCGGTGTTCCAGATTCAAATTCATCTTATTTGTTTACGTTGTTTATTATTTACTAACTAGTTGTTGCCTGCGACTCCTTCCGCGAAGAAGTCGATTTTCGATGTTTCTTCGTGAACTTCGTGATCTCAGTTATTTAGAGATGTATTTGAAAAATAAAATCGTTTAAAATACAATCCAAAAATCGAGGTCAATGGGAAACCACTCAAACAATTTCCACTGACCGCCCATATTTCAGTGACCGCTAACACCAAAAAGGTTCCGTTTTAACGGAACCCCAAAACCACGATCATTAAGCGGACTAACGAGAACCAGCAATCCGCGTTACTTGTGGAAAAAGTAAATTTAGTCTTTACTAATGAGGCCTTACACTTTATGGTTGCGGGACCTTTTCGCTAAACCTTTGAGCCGAGTTTACGTGAGGTCATTTTTAACGCGGGAAAAAAGGTTGAGAAACATAGTCTAGGAGAAAATACCATTCGTGGTAAGAAAGGTTCCGTTTAGAATAACCTGTGGATAATGAACAATTTTAGAGTCCCTACGCGATATTCGAAGAGTTAATTTAATAAAAACGCGTTGTAAAATTAATCTTCGAGCTTCTTAAGCCGTAAACTCAAGGGCACAAGTTCCCAAACTTTTAAGGTAGCGGAACATTCCCAATTTCATTTAAATTGATGGAACTCCACGTCAAATTTCGTGTACATGTATTTTTATTTTAGCTGTACCTAGTATTTGTGATCGAGTTCGCCAAACCCTGGTGTTTTTTTCCAAGGAATCCCTTATGCGGAGCACATTTTAGGAAACTCTGCTTTAGGGAACAAAAGTCTCGCGACACGCCAATATTCTGAAAAAAATCATGCTTATAGATGTTTGTCTCAAAAGTATGTATTTTTTTATTATTATTTAGGTAGGTAGGTACTGACAAAAAAATAACAATATTATCAGTGTTTGGGTAGCGATGCCGACGTTCGACGAAATCGTGTGACTTCGCTGACTCGATACGTCAGGCGACGTTACGCGACATTCTTAGACGCTACGCGAAATATTACAAGGCAGATCGACCAAATTCAATTTTCCTCGGAATGGCTTACTGTCCATACGGACAACTTTGCCAGTGACCATATCTTAACCTCAACGGGCGCACATTCGCTGTGATTACTGCATTTTAGTTTAAGTGTAGGTATTTTTATCAATTAAACTTACCCTAAGATTGCTGGTTACACGAGTTGCCATTAATGTTTTTATGAAATAATGTTTAAATAACTAACAACATGGGAACTGTCATTTATGATCTCGAATTCGATCACTGACTGTACGTTGCTGTCTTTGACAGAGGCCCTACTTTGAAATTTGAATTTAGAAGTTACGTTTATTCCTTAATTTTGTCTCGATCTATTCCGAAATGCAGCTAGCGGCTAACGTAACTCCGAACTTCGATTTTCAAAGTAGGGCTTTAGATCTCACGGCTGACAAATATCGCGCGATGTTGCCAGATATAGAACGAAATTTAACTAAAATAGGTTTATAGTGCGTTTATGAATAAGGGGGTTAATGTGATAACAGTGTTCTAATAGTTAATATAATGGCATCCTTTAGGACCCTAAACCATAAACCATCCAACCTAATGGTCACACTTCCCTAAACTGCGAATGGAGACCGTGAAACTATTTACAGGCAATTAAAGTCCCTTCAACACAACACAGAACAATCAAATATAAATTAGCACAATATAAAGGCCTTTCTACCCGGACCTGAAATTCCGGACAGAATTATTTACCATGTTTGTAAGTATGGCCCGAAATATCTGGTTGATCTGTGAAGTTTTTTTTTCCTCCTATGTAACTGGTTATCTCCGAGAACTTTATTTTTCTCACAAATAACTGTTAAAACTGTTAAAGAGTTATGCATATACATGCAAAAAAATTGCATAAGGATATTGTATCACTTTTATTTTCATTCGTTTCTGGTTGAATTTATAAACATATTATAACAGTTGTTAATACAAAAAAAAACCCGTGTGGTTGCCGGGTTACCATAGTGCCACTCCATGTCATCCCTTGGAAGTCGTAGGAGGCGACTAAGGGAATAAAGGCTTGTAGTACTATTAGGCGATGGGCTTGCAACCTGTCACTAATACGCTGGTAAACATCTAAGCCTATTTGTGCAAAATGTGGTTACAGAATTATCAACAAGTTTTTAAAGTTGTAGGTAATTCTGTAGCTCTGCCTACCCCACTCTGGGATTACAGGCGTGAAGGTATGTATGTATGTATGTAATACAAAAAAGTTTACAGCGTAGTCCGAGACTAGGGACAAACGTTTTCAAATAAACAGTCAAACCCCAAATAACAAACCTTTCCAAATGTCATACAACCGCTGCTTCAATGCATTCAGTATTTTCATTATCACTTTTCAATAAATCACCGCGGGCGCGCGTATATTGCCATCGATACCGGTTTATTTTCCGGACGGAATTCCTCCGTGCGGCCCTAAAAGCCGTAACTGGCAGTCCGCTTACCTCCATTACCGTATCCCTTGTTAATTTCTAAACCAATTCGCAGTGAACCTCCTCGTAAATTACCGTAAGGATCTCTAAATAGAGCGTTAATCCGCTTACGGAATTAATTGCTTTTGCAAATTATCGCGGGAACCCATTTTTGAAAGTTGTACGATGGCTGCTTGGTTTAATGATCTGAGTGGACCTTTGGGTACCTATTGTGTGTTAAGGCTACCTATCTGAAATCCGAAAATTCTTAAACCGAATTTCGGTTCGACATATATATATTCGGTTAGGGTTTTTTACGTTTGCCCGAAAATCCCTTTGAATATTTTCATTTAGTCGGCTTCGGATACAAACAGTTGTCCAACGTAAATGGTTTGTCAAATTATCTACTTCCCATTTCTTATTTTACTTTAGTATCATTTGCCCGATGAAACGGCTTGGTTTATTAATAGTTTACCGTTTTATTAATGTTAATCCACTATGCCAACCTATCATCATCTTAATCGTTTTTTCTGGACAAATTGCAAGCTAGGTTTTTTGGGATGAAAAAAAACCTCGAACCTTCTAACCTAACCTATCCGAGTCGGTTGTACCCCTAATTCGTCTTGCTCGTCGCATTTTGTGGTTAGTAACTAATTACTAGCAAGATTTCCTGGACTGAAATGAATATTTGTCGTAACGTAGCGAAATCTCGATAAGTATGTACTACCTATCCAGCCTATTGGAACCGTGACCCACCATAGAACGGTGTCACAGTGACATTATAAAACAATTTGTTTGATATTTCTTAAGATTTGAATCACATAACGTCACTGTGACACAGTTCTATGGTGGGTCAGGGTTCCAATGGGCTGATAGTATATTTATATTTTTGTGCAATAAAGAGTTTACATACATACATTATTCAAAATAAAAAATGATGAAAGAAAAATTCTGGGGTCCTAGTGAAAAAGGGAACAAGTCGACTTAACGACGCGTTGGCCTAGTTGATAGTAGTGGTCCTGATATCCGTGTTACACGCGGAACCGTAGCTCCGTGATCTTAGCACCGGCGGTGCTAAGTTCCCGAACTACACGGTCACGCCAAGATACGTATCCGTGTCTGCGTTCGGCTACGTATCTGCGGATCTCGGCTCCGGGCTCCGCTCCGCACGGTTATTGAATGAAAGCTTAAAATTAAACGTCACGGTCACGGGCGGATCGGATCTACGTGTAAATAAGAAACGTATCTCCGTGTAACACGTATCTTAATTACACGTAGCCGATTTTCACGTGTCGAACGGACCGGATCTCCGTTGCCGTGTTACTCGGTAACGGAGATTCGGCTACGGGTACACGAAACACGGACACGACCAGGAGCCCTAGTTGATAGTGAGCCTGCCTACGAAGCTAGAGGTCAAGGGTTCGATTCCCGGTATGGGAAAATATTTATTTCTGAGTCTTGGATGTTTTCTATGTATTTAAGTATTTATTTCTCTATGTAAGTATTTATATCGTTGTCTAGTACCCATAGTACAAGCTTAGAGCTTAGTTTGGGACTAGGTCAATTTGTGAGAGATCGTATTGATATTTATTTATTATTATTTATTAACTCGTTATAAAATAAAGTCTATACATAACCGGTCAATATTATACGAAATAATATTAACTTCTTTGAACGACGTACTTTTAATTTCCCACGACACCCTTTGAAACACCTTTAAGTCTATTTCTTGTGATTACAGATGTGTGTATGTAACTTGACAGAAGTTCTGTCCACACTTGGTGTTGGGCCGTGGCTGATTGACTTATTGAGGGTCGTGGATTCTTGAGCTAGTTCAAGATGAAAACAACTTACAACAGTATTAATGCACACAAAATTTGGTGCAGTAATTTAAAGAGTTAAGAAAGAAAAGGGCGCCATCTGTTTTAATCTAAACCAACAGAAAGATGGAGATAGTGTGCCAAATGTATCTTGTAAATTCTATTTAGTTAGAGAAGAATGTAAAGTAAACAAAGAAACCTTGTCAACAGTTTATTTTCCGTTACTATAATAAAAGTACAGTACCTCTTATCAGTTAAGATTTATGAAACGTCATTTAGACAGATACCACGGCACATTTACAGGGTTATTAAAATCATACCACTTTACGGTACGTCAAAAATGTAATGTCCGTGAAGTTAGCAGATCATTTTCCAGAAAATCAAAAATTTATCGAAGTTCTATTGGCATGCAGGATAGTTCTATAGTTCCTGATACTTTTTAAACATAGTTCTGGCGATTTAAGCTGAAAAAATGAAACTCGTTTTTACGTGAAAATGCTCTGCTAACTTCACGCACATAGCATATCATTTTTCGTCAAATTAAAAAACAAAAGGTGTTCTGGCATCGCACAGCAGAGTTCTATAGTTCTAGATACGTTTTGGAAAAGTTAAAGACGATATAAAAATAAAAATAAATATTTTACTTGCAATAAAAATGCTCTGCTAACTTCACGCACATAGCATATCATTTTTCGTCAAATTAAAAAACAAAAGGTGTTCTGGCATCGCACAGCAGAGTTCTATAGTTCTAGATACATTTTGGAAAAGTTAAAGACGATATAAAAAAAAAAAAAAATTTACTTGCAATAAAAATGCTCTGCTAACTTCACGCACATAGCATATAATTTTTCATCAATTTAAAAAACAACAGGTGTTCTGGCATTGCACAGCAGAGTTCTATAGTTCTAGAACAATTATTAAAAAAAAAAAGATTAAGTCGAGTACTTATTACAAAAATGATCTGCTAACTTCACATATGCTCTGCTAGGCGATTAGCAAGATTTCTGGGCTTAACTTTGGTCTTAAACGGTCGTAATAACTATGTATGCGATAGGTCCGCGGAGTTCTCGCCTCTAACTGGATCACTTGTTTATATTTTTCATAATGGTATATATTTTTCATGATGATATACGAAAAATCGAAAAATCTAAGATATGCCTATGCTCTGCTAGGCGGTCGGCTAGAGTTCTGGGCTTGATTTTGATCTTAAATGGTTTCAATGACTGTGTTTATGATAGAACCGAGGAGTTCTAGCCCCTACATCACTCATTTATATTTTTCATGATGATATATGAAAAATCGAAAAATCTAAGTTATGCCTATGCTTTGCTAGGCGGTCGGCTAGAGTTCTGGGCTTGATTTTGATCTTAACTGGTTTCAATGACTGTGTTTGTGATAAAACTGAGGAGTTCTAGCCCCTACAACACTTTTTTATATTTTTCATGATGATATATGAAAAATCGAAAAATCTAAGTTATGCCTATGCTCTGCTAAGCGGTCGGCTAGAGTTCTGGGCTTGATTTTGGTCTTAACTGGTTTCAATGACTGTGTTTGTGATAAAACCGAGGAGTTCTAGCCCCTACATCCCTTTTTTATATTTTTCATGATGATATATGAAAAATCGAAAAATCTAAGATATGCCTATGCTCTGCTAGGCGGTCGGCTAGAGTTCTGGGCTTGATTTTGGTCTTAACTAGTTTCAATGACTGTGTTTGTGATAAAACCGAGGAGTTCTAGCCCCTACATTACTTTTTTATAATTTTCATGATGATATATGAAAAATCGAAAAATCTAAGATATGCCTATGCTCTGCTAGGCGGTCGGCTAGAGTTCTGGGCTTGATTTTGATCTTTACTGGTTTCAATGACTGTGTTTGTGATAGAACCGAGGAGTTCTAGCCCCTACATCACTTTTTTATATTTTTCATGATGATATATGAAAAATCGAAAAATCTAAGATATGCCTATGCTCTGCTAGGCGATCGACTAGAGTTCTGGCCTTGATTTTGGTCTTAACTGGTTACAATGACTGTGTTTGTGATAGAACCGCGGAGTTCTAGCCCCTACATATCTATTTTATATTTTTCATGATGATATATGAAAAATCGAAAAATCTAAGATATGCCAATGCTCTGCTAGGCGGTCGGCTAGAGTTCTGGGCTTGATTTTGGTCTTAACTGGTTACAATGACTGTGTTTGTGATAGAACCGCGGAGTTCTAGCCCCTACATCACTTTTTTATATTTTTCATGATGATATATGAAAAATCGAAAAATCTAAGATATGCCTATGCTCTGCTAGGCGGTCGGCTAGAGTTCTGGCCTTGATTTTGGTCTTAACTGGTTAAAATGACTGTGTTTGTGATAGAACCGCGGAGTTCTAGCCCCTACATATTTATTTTATATTTTTCATGATGATATATGAAAAATCGAAAAATCTAAGATATGCCAATGCTCTGCTAGGCGGTCGGCTAGAGTTCTGGGCTTGATTTTGGTCTTAACTGGTTACAATGACTGTGTTTGTGATAGAACCGCGGAGTTCTAGCCCCTACATCCCTTTTTTATATTTTTCATGATGATATATGAAAAATCGAAAAATCTAAGATATGCCTATGCTTTGCTAGGCGGTCGGCTAGAGTTCTGGCCTTGATTTTGATCTTTACTGGTTTCAATGACTGTGTTTGTGATAGAACCGAGGAGTTCTAGCCCCTACATCACTTTTTTATATTTTTCATGATGATATATGAAAAATCGAAAAATCTAAGATATGCCTATGCTCTGCTAGGCGGTCGGCTAGAGTTCTGGCCTTGATTTTGATCTTTACTGGTTTCAATGACTGTGTTTGTGATAGAACCGAGGAGTTCTAGCCCCTACATCACTTTTTTATAATTTTCATGATGATATATGAAAAATCGAAAAATCTAAGATATGCCTATGCTCTGCTAGGCGGTCGGCTAGAGTTCTGGGCTTAATTTTGATCTTAACTGTTTTCAATGACTGTGTTTGTGATAAAACCGAGGAGTTCTAGCCCCTACATCACTTTTTTATATTTTTCATGATGATATATGAAAAATCGTAAAATCTAAGATATGCCTATGCTCTGCTAGGCGGTCGGCTAGAGTTCTTGGCTTGATTTTGGTCTTAACTGGTTTAAATGACTGTGTTTGTGATAAAACCGAGGAGTTCTAGTCCCTACATCACTCATTTATAATTTTCATGGTGATATGTGAAAAATCGTAAAATCTAAGATATGCCTGTGCTCTGCTAGGCGGTCGGCCAGAGTTCTGGCCTTGATTTTGGTCTTAACTGGTTACAATGACTGTGTTTGTGATAGAACCGCGGAGTTATAGCCCCTACATCACTTTTTTATATTTTTCATGATGATAATTATATGAAAAATCGAAAAATCTAAGATATGCCTATGCTCTGCTAGGCGGTCGGCTGGAGTTCTGGCCTTGATTTTGGTCTAAACTGGTTACAATGACTGTGTTTGTGATAGAACCGAGGAGTTCTAGCCTCGACATCCCTTTTTTATATTTTTCATACCGGTGACATTGTGGTAGCGTTTTATTAATTCATAGGAACATCTGCCCTGATTAATGATGTCCAGGACAAAATAGGAATGTTTTAATGACATGTTCGGGAAGTTTTTTGCTGACAAAAAATAAAAGCAATAGGTAAAAATAACTGGTTTATTAGGTTTAAAGAATTTATTTTGTCATAAGAATTTTACAATTCACTTACATGAGAATTAAGAATAAGTTAAAAATAGTTTGGTGAGCGTATTTAAGCGTGCGTATAAATTTACATTCACGCAAAACAAATATCAAAGAAAAAAGAAAAATAGTTAGTAGGTACCTTAAATTAATTACATATACATTTTAACATATAAGATTTTAATTTTAATTTACTACTAAGACAATATGTATTATGTTTTTACGTGGTAGGTGGGTAGACTTAAATTAGTAGGTAGACAAAGTCGAGGCTGAGCGCCCGCGTAGTTGCAGCGATAAGGTGGACACAGATTAAGGTTGAATGGATGTGGCTTAAAGCGCGTTGCGGATATCAGAGCGCACTTGCTCAGTTACATAGAATTTAAGTAATCTTTTGAAATTTTGCATGGTCTTAGCATCTTTTATGCTTTCAGGAAGCTTATTTATTATATAAGTTTGCACCTTCATAGAGATTTTTTTTTCCGTAATCAGTACGAGGAGTACGAAGTACTAGATTATTACAATTTCTCAATTTTATTTTTCGTACGACTTGTTTCTGTTTAAATGACTTAAAAAGAGGTATGACTTTACTATATTTCATGAGATCTGGAAATATCCCTTCTGAAATGGAATTATTGTAAATTAATGCTAGATGGGGTGCAATTACATCTATGATATGAAAAAGTACACTAACTGATGTGCCCTACAAATCCTCAGTCTTTTTTAAACTAAGCGATTTAAATACTTTGACTATTGAATCTGAATTTACAGGGCTGAATTCAAAGTTTATACATTACATTTACTGACATTAGTGCAAAGTAATGATTGAGCTTGATCCGCGGATGATTTAAGACATTTCGTGGTCTTAATGGCTATGTTGGTAAAATAATATTCGAATGCTAAGGCAACTTCTTTATTTCACTTGATTTGTTTGTTACCTGTGTTTAGGGTGACCTGATTATCACGAGTTTTAGATTTTCCCGTTTCTCTGTTTATAATATTCCATACAGTTTTTACCTTATTGTCAGATGATTTGAGTTTAAGACTATGAAAATTTTCCTTAGCAGTTAAAAAAACTTGATTAAAGGTCCTTGAATAACTCTTAACATAATTTAGAAAGTCAGCGTTCTTATTGTTCTCCCTCTCTCTATATAGGTCGTCTACTTTTATGAATGCCTGCAGGAGCCCATTCACTCAATCTGGTTTTCGATCTAGTGATAGTTTTCATTTTTAAAATTGTTATTAAATTGATGCAGAATTACGCCAAACAAGTAATTATTAATATTATTACGCTCATTGTGTAAGAAAGGTAACACTGAAAGATTACTCTGAACTTTATTTTTTAATGGAAGTTCAAACACTACGTATTTATTCAGTTTATCTGTGTTATCACTATACTCGTTTATATTCACTGTTTAGAATAAGTGTTTGCTTAATTTTTTACCAATCTGATAATTGATTATACGAATATATTCGGACTATTTATTTTGTACAATTCTTCATTTCGATTTGGAATCAAATGATGATTTTCTCGATTTGCAATAATCGTGAATTTTAACTTGAAATATTTTTTTAATCAAAAAATCAAGATGACTTTTGTGGTGGTGGGAGGTTAATTGTGTTTTTGACCTTATCCATTAAATTTGATATTAAATTGATTTGGTGAATTTGGTGTAGTTTAAATGTTTGTACACAAACTGTCAGCGCGTTTTGATACTTCAATGGTTAAAGATAGCACGTTGTTCGTTCCGTGTTTGTACTAACATTTTAATACACCGAAACCGCCAAAACAGTATTTTGTAATATTCATTTATATTCGTCAAGACATTATTTTCTCTATTGTTTTTTTGTTTTTAATATAAAAGAAGTATTTTGAGTATTGATTTTACGCATCAAACAAGAATTTGTAAAAACGAAACGCTTGGGGCCTGTGAGTGCATAGTAGTTTCGCGATCCGTGATGGCATCATCTAGTGACAGTACCTAATAAGGCGTAGCAAGCTTGAAAGCTTATAAGTTTTTTATGAGTTAGATGGAGTTAATATAAAATTTATTGCATTTATTAAACTTATAAAATATACCCTACTTTATGTAGAGAAGGATGTTTTTGATGTAATTAAGGTACGTTGAATTTATTAAGGTGCAAAAATCATTCAATCTTCACGATTACTGGTTCTAGGGTCAATTTTTGAAGTGTGTGTTTTTTCGACATTTGTATGAATGTGTTTAAGAACCGAGCCGCTAAGATCAAAGTTAATAAAGTAACTACAGCAAAACGTATTCAATGAATGGCGCCAAAACCTAGCACATCACCGCGCATGCGTTAAAGCGGGCGCTGTCACAGACAAGTAAAAATTGGAATGAAAACTTTTTGTAATTCTGTAAAAATTACAACACTGTAAAAATTACAATTATTACAATTACATGTGCGTTCCATTATAAAAAAGTAAAAAATATGGAACCTCGTTGGTGACATTAACTTTTTGGATTAACTTGTATCGTAATGGTAAAAAAATTACTTTATAACATTATTTTGTTAGAGAAATAATGTTATAAAGTGTTTTTTTTTTTTTTCGGTATTGTGTTTATAAAGTATGCCAATATAAATTCGTTTTGAATTTTATAATTCGAACTTTACGATATGAGAGTAGATAATAGTATTTTATGTAACTGGTACATAAAGAGGGTCCTTAAAACACGAGTGTGGTTTTGTGAAACAAGCCGAAGGCGAGTTTCATAATAACATCACACGAGTTTTTTAAGGCCTAATTATGAACAGTTGCATACATTACTTTATCTACACACATATTATAAGTACTCTTTCCGGATTTTAAAAACAGGCGGCAGAACAAACTAATGGCGGCAAAGCTAACCTGTGTCACAAATATGAATGTTTTTTTTTTTAATCATAGACAAACTAACAAAGTCCCTATTCTAATGTCATTCGTCATCAAAACGTCGTACGACACTTTACTTAAAATATACCGAGTCGACATTTAATAGATACTAGAATTGACCCCCTGTTTGAATTTTGCTTTTTGAAGGCGGATTGTTTGTTTTCTTATGGGCTATTAAGTTTCTTCCACGGCACGTATGGCGTAAAATACGAGATGTGGAGTAACCTTGGTCCGCATATTAACTGTAGTACGCTTTTTAAAGAGGTCGTCGTATTTGTACCAATAGTGACCGGAGAGTGCGTAGGCAACGTAGTGACTTTGTTCAACCCTGTAGTCAACAATTCCTGCCAGTAAATATGATTTACCGCCTACTACGACACAGTTCGTGATGGATTCCAATGTGTGCGTATTTTTTTTATCCGCTGCCTTGGGGTATTTTAAAGCCAGATATCCTGCATCTGTCACCACAGAAGTATCAATAATTATATGTGGGCCATACTCTTTAAAACATCTTGTTGTCAAAGAGCAATTCTTGCATGACCTAGATAGAGATAAGCAATCGTCAATCGCATTTTGCATTAATTGCATGCCACCACTTAGGAGTATGTCCACATTTACGTCCAGCAACACGTAACTTCGTTCGATGGAATATCCACAAGAACATGTTACTTTGGATGCGACACTGGGCTCGTTCTCGAAAAGTGACTGCGCGAGGTGGGCAGCGTTGCACTTAGCTACAAGACGTTGAATTTTTCCTTTTATTATTTTTGTAGCTCTTTCGAGTATGGACGTGTTAGTTAAAATGTGAGCTCTTTGTGCATAATCATCTTTTGTTATTTTGTTTTTCTGAGCTACATTGCTAGCCAATTTTAGTATCGGACACTCAGTGCGACACAACTTTTCTAAATACTCTTTATTTAAAGAGATTTCATTTAGGGAAATTTGAAAAATTGCGTCAAACGCACATGTCTCGGTGACATTTATATTAACACCTGCTAACCGCACCGGCCCCAGTAAGCTTCCGTTTGGTAGAACTGGTATATGACCATATTTGGCACCTTTAACGTATTCCCATTCAGGGCAATCCTCGAAACACGACGGTTTTGCCCGTTTTCGTTTTGGTGCCTCGTCAATGATCACGTCATTTGACTTTATATTTTTGTGAAGCCCCTTCCATTCCTCCTGAACACTCCATTCATTGTCGGCCGGAACTGGAACCGGCAGCTCTTCAACCTTCGTTGTTTTTAACGAAGTCGAGGGCAGAATGCTGTTGCTGTTCGTAAAAACTTTTAGAGTTTCCGGTTCAGTCGTAATTTCTGATTCTTGCAAAACATCTGATTTTATACTCCGTTCTTTAATCTTCTCATCAATACGGTCCAAATGTTGCAAAACGAACCTATCTACTCGCATCGGTATCTCTGCTTTGAAATCCCGATTTTTCAAATCGGAAAATTCCGATTCGACTGCAGCGGAAGTGGCAGTTGAAGAACCCCTTCCAAAAATTGGCAACATAATACCTGTCCATAGAGGCACGTAAGGCAACAACATTTTTTTTAGTTTTGCCGCCAAACTTTCATCGTGACAGGCGTTTATGGTATCGCCGTGCGATGATTGGTTAGCCAAATCAAGTGCCCCGTCAAACAAATCATCACCCCACGTCTTCCAACCAGTTAAATTTGATTTTGAATTATCTTCCCCTGCGTTATCTTGCAAACCATCCTCTATACGAGTGGTGTCGTAAGCTTCTTTCGCCTGTCCTATATCCTCACCCTTGATTGCGTCATTTAAAAACTTTAATCGCTGGGCAGACGGAAGAGGCTCGTTGTTAGAATCAACACCTATGTATTTGCTCATAGAGACAACCAGAATCGACTCCAAAAAGAAAAATAGGTCTTCTATATTTTTGGCCTGACTGGCTTTCCCTATGCATCGGGAGTAAAATCTTCGAACTAGCGCCTTTTCTCCTCCCGAAAGCCATCGTGACACCATTGCCGAGAGGTGGCAGATATCTAGGCGGATAAACGTCGCCGGTAACACTGTCGGAATATTCATCACCGCGTCGTAACACCTTTGCAAGTAGTCCGTAAGGCTGGCACATCTTCCAAAGACTTCAGCCACTGCTATTAACAGCGACCAGCCAAAATCAGTTACTACAGTTGGAGGAATGGGTGCGTTTGCTGCTTCTATAAGACGCAAGAAATGAGCTACAATGAGTGACCGCTGATCCGCCGAAACCATTTGGAACGTAGGTACGCTGCCTTCCTCGGTCACGAGCACACACTGATATAAAAACATATGGGGAGATTCTGAGTTTTCTCGTTTGGCAATACTACCTGTGGCATCAATTGTTAATACTGCATTTTGGTTTTTGCGGCATCGAGACTTATAAAGCTGGAGTTGTTCAGGCCGCCAATATACACAATTAAATTTAAGTATTGCGACATGATGAATACATCCAACAAACTTTCCATGTTCAGCGTTTTTTAATAAATTTAACGCTGGATTAGCGAACTGCAAATTGTACTTTTCCAATAATCGTTGCTCTTTGGCTTTGCGAACAACTTCGTTAGATGGTAAAATTGGAGGATTTTTACCCCCAAATTCCTTGAGGCGCGCAGCTTCCTTGCGTCGCCAACTTACACCATCTTGACGTCCGTTTAGTATACAGTCGGCAACATGTTTGCGACGCACACCCCGTAATTGTCTTCTTTTGTTGCCGGTATGAGCGCTCGGCTTTATTCCTTCGATGAAACATTTAATTACAATATCAACATTTGAAGCCGGTTCTCGTACCAATTTACCACAAACTTTTGCCTTGCATTCATGACAATAGCCCTCAAAAGTTAAAAAGTTTGCGGCAATGGGACTTACGTAAACGTTGTTATTTTTAAAGACAAACACGCAATCCATGTTGTGTTGCACCCACATAGCTTCTGCCACGATGTCAGACCAACCAGGTGGTAGCTTGAAATAACTCCGTTTATTATAAAAAAAATCCTGTGGTCTTATAGAGTCCCATTTTTCTGGTGACATTATAATATTCAAACATTTATCGAATGTAAATGTTGAATCCATGTTGCTCGAATTAATGCTCTGATCAGAAGAGGACATCGTAACAGAGCACTGTTCGCTGGTGTCAGAGACAGTAGTTGTCAACTCGGGTTCACGAATGCCAAGTTGGGATAAAATCATATCCTTTAATCCGTTACGATTATTGTTCACAATTGTGTGAATGTGTTTGGGTGTAATAATTGACCCTTGTTCTGCCATTAGCACGGAAATGTTTTTATAAACGTCGTTAGACGGTGCCAAAACTACTCCGTTAGCATCTATTGTGCGATAATTATCGTTCAATAACAATTGCTGCAAGGCAATTTTATCATAAGGTTTCGACCCCATTGTCAACCAAAATTACCTACTTTTTAACTTAACCTCCCTCCGGATAATCTTTAACTATATTAAAACTCCCTCAGTATATCCATATAAACTCGATTAGTGCGCCATCTAGTTGAAAATTTAACAACATTATTATTAATAAATTGAGAAGTAAAAAAAAAAATTGTCACCAAGAAGAAATGAGCCAATTATTGGGATTATTAAGTTTTTATTCTGTACTAACTTTTAAAAGTATGATTTTTAAGTCACTAGCTAACAAATTATCACTACATGTAGTGCCATCTAACGTCTTTATATCGTACCATCCAAAACTTAATGCGAAAGTGAAATATTATGTACTTAACACTAAATGAGTATAAACAGGAATTATGGAAAACATAAGTTTGGTGATGGTTTTACGTGTGAAAGATTTTATTTTTAAGGTTTTATTTGTATTTATTTAAGTCTTAAACTGTAAACAATACGACACGACTCGCGTTAATTAAGTCACTAGATGGCACTCCCTGTACTCTTTCACAGGTTTTTATATGATTGGTATACTTTTGTTTATAGATGACATGATTTACAAAAGAACCGGATGAGACCACAATGCAATACGAATTCAAGTAAAATTTAATTCTGGCGCGATACATGACAAAATTTCCATATGAATCAATAAATACAACGTGATTGTTAACGAATGTTATTTAGCTATTTGACGCCAGATGGTGCAAGGTGTACTTATTTTTGATACGGGATTAAAGTATTTTTTACGGAAACAAGTGTGGCTAGCACCATTGAAAATTCGAATGAATGTTCCGTTGCTTTCTGGCGATATAGATACATGAAAAACTTCAATATGAATGAAAACAACATGACTGTTACATAATGTAATGTAGCTACTTGACGACAGATGGCGCTAGTTTTACTTATCACTACATAGTATAAAACAAAGTCGCTTGCGCTGTCTGTCCCTATGTATGCTTAAATCTTTAAAACTACGCAACGGATTTTGATGCGGTTTTTTTAAATAGATAGAGTGATTCTTAAGGAAGGTTTATATGTATAATACATTGCACGCGGGCGAAGCCGCGGGCGGGTCGCTAGTTATTAATATGGGACTAAAGTATTTTACCAACGAAGATTCGAATAAATGTTAAGTTGTATTCTGGCAACATAAATCGCAAATTTTAATATGAATCATAACAACCGTGATGTGAAAGTTCGAATCGCATTTGACCGGGGTTTTTGTGTTTGTATGCGAGTTTGTATGTATCACCATGCAGAACATATTGAATCCAATTTCAATGAAATGTTGAATCTACAAGTGTCGTATGTATAGCACACTACAACTACAAGCTACTTTTTAACCGACTTGAAAAAAAAGGTGGAGGTTCTTAACGCATCTGTTTTTTGTTGGTTGTGTACCTATATGTCACCTACCTACTCTATTTCTCTGCCAGTATCGGACCGATATTTAAAAGTAGAATGTAATTTTTCGACCCTGAAAATATGCATATTTACATCTAATTATAAATAATATCGCTAAAAACGATTTCCTAAAGATATAACAGACATTTAATAAAATGCAGAAGAAATAGCTTACTAAACCTTTAGCGAGAAGTCGAAGTGTTACCTCCTGTTGTCCAAAGATGTCGCCACTGGTACTAAAAATAACAGTATTAGAGATTAATCTGTAACACCTTCACAATTTCATATTGCTACAGACGTTTACGACCTTCGTATGGAATACTTATAACATATAATTTATGTCGCACATGATTTAGCTCACGTAGGCCAAACGGTTTTCATGGCGCGATTATGATTTACATCGGAACCGGGTTCCATTTCCATATCGGAACCCCAAATATTGCGTGAGATTATTAACGACGTCATTATTGAAATGCGTTTTGTGATCGTGATATCTGTTAATTTCGAATTGTCAATGGTAACTGAACCTCATTCCACCATCATGACAATGACAGGAGTAAGTGACAGATGACATATCAGTGTACAGTCGAATACAAAGAGATATTACCATTGTTACGTTTAATATCGATATCATCAAAATGGCGTTACGATTGGCATTCCAACTTTTATGACAAATTGTCAGAACTGTCTTAGTAACTATTAGCATTGGCATGATATTTGTAAACATTTACTTTACAATAAAATTTACAAAAAATTAACGCCAATCGGAATAATGAAAATGACTTTGCTGACAAGTAATTTGTTATAGCAGAAAAATTGAGTAAAGTAAGTATACGAGAAAAGTTAGCAATTTTTTATTTTTGTCATTAGCCTTTACACGTATAGTGTATTTCTATGGAACTTGCTAACTATGTAAACAAAAGACTAAGGGCCTGTTGTTTGATCAGTAGTTATAGTAACTAATTGTTAAAAATCGTAACCAATGGTTAAATCTCAAGGAAATGTGTCAAATTTTCCATTCCTTTTTCGAATTTTAACAATTAGTTGAGTTAACTACTGATCAAACAACAGGCCCTAAACTTTATTTTGTCACTGTTTCTCCTTGAATTTTCACACACCTCATCAAACATCATTGAAACCATATACTTTTGAAACGGTCGTTACTTTAAAATACAAAATCACCAAATATATAACTCTAACTTGGATATTTCATTAAAAGTTTAAATGGTTTCATAAGTTAGATTAGGACCTGATGGGATGACGTTTTTATTTGTTTTAAAATCGACAATTGTCTATGATGGGTAGTGTTGTGGCTAAAGTTGGCGATATATTAAGGCCCCTACACATTACCTAACTCACGCTGATCACATTCACAGATGATATAACGGCACCTTTTGTAATAAATACTGGTGATATATCGAAAAAACCGATTTTTCTTCAGATCGTGATGAAAGAAATTAGAAATACGTAACTATTTGTTTTTACTTTCGGTATTTTAATATTCGATATGGTTTGACATAGGTAAAGGAGTATTGCCCATCACTAGTAAATTCATCATTCAGAGACAATTTCAATATGGCGGTTTGTTTACATAGTTAGCAAGTTCCATAGAATTAGACCTTAATTAAAGTTCGCACCGCGGGAAACGCCACGCGCCGTTCCAATCTTCGTTCCGAACCGTACATTTTTTACTATTTTACTATTCTATCTCAAATCTAAAATTCTATTTCAAATTAAGTTGCATTTACACGTACGGTTTGGAAGGAAAATTGGAACGGTGCGTGGCGTTTCCCGCGGTCCGCACTTTACGTGTGCAGGCCGCTATTATCATTTTAAGCTTGTAGAAATAGTATTTTTCACAATCGTGTTATAATAGAGAGCTTTTTAGTCGAGTACCGTGTTTAGGCCACGAAGCTTGCTGAGTGGCCTAAGTAAGGTACGAGATTAAAAAGCTTAATTATGACACTATTGTGAACAATACTTTTTGTACGAGTTCATTAAAATTAATAATTTAAGTCATTAATACGAGTATATAAGAAAACTAAATATTGTAAGTGTTCTACTATCCGACTTTTTTGACACAAGATAATTGAAAAGTAGATTTTTGACAGATGACGCGACGCTGCTACGTTCCTAAACGCCACAGATTGGCAATTTTGTATCGGATCGAGTCTCCTTAAACAAGGACACACATGGAAATCCGAAGTTCTATTTTCAAATTTTTTTCGGTTGTCTAGAGCGTATCGAAATAGTTATTTCGGTTGTTTCGGAAGGAACATCGATGAAAAGAGTGACGTTACAGTATTCTCTATGAAATCTTAATACACAGATTTTAATCGACGAGTATAAAAAATTATGTATGCAACGGTTCGTACCCTTTATAAAGCAGAGGGAATATATTTCCCACCATAATGAATAAATAAAATAAGTAAATAAATATCAGGGGACAATCTCACACAAATTGATCTCGCCCCAAACTAAGCTCTAGGCTTGTACTATGGGTACTAGGCAATGATAAACTTCCTTATATAGATAAATAAATACTTAAATAGGAAGAAAACACCCAAGACTCAGGAACAAATATTCGCGGTCATCACGCTAATATTTGCCCGTACCGGGGATCGAACCCGGGACCGCTAGCTTCATAGGCAGGGTCACTACCGACTAGGCTACCGCGTCGTCAAATGTAATATGAATCTTAAAATCTGACAGTTTGGTTCTATTTGCGAATACTTTGACAGTGCTTGTAATTAGAACCTTCATTATGTACCAGTTACATTAATATTTTGCCAACTGCCTTTATTGAAAATCCTTTTCGAGGATTACCTTTCTACCAAGGATAGTAATAACTCTACTGTTTTAATTGTACATTTGCAAAACGTGTTGGCGCCTATTTCAACAGCAATGGCCGACCTATAAGATAAGCTTGTCCAATACCCTCTAATACATTGGGGATCGCATGCAAATGAAGGGGTCGAAAATGGGGGGAAATGACTAACGGCTAATTTGATGGTATCTCATGGTTGGGAATTGAAATCGATTTGAATAAGGGGTGATCTAACTGGCCACTTTGCAATTCGTTTACGAAGTATTAACAGGTCAACTAAAGTGGTCCCACGCGCTCGCGCCTTTAGCTTTAGCCAAGCTGTTCTGTAATTGAAACTGGGAATTAAATAACAAATACACCGCCAAACATCAGTGTTCGCATTGTTGTGTTCCGGATTGGGGATAAGACAGCCGGTGAAATGACTAGCATAGAGGCATTCCATCTTAATCCTCAGGGTTGCCGTCTTGTGAATTGGAATGTCTATGGGTCACAGTTTCCACTTACCATCAGGTGGCCTGTTCCAGGTGCTCGTTTGCTTTCTCTATGCCATAAAAAATGAAAAAATAAAAAAGCAGCGGTTGGCCTAGTTCTAGGTTCGATTCCCGGAATGGGCAACGCGACACTTTGCTCCTTAGTCTTTGATGGTTTCTCTGTATGCGTTTTTGTATATAAGTAGATGTTTTTATCGTAGTACAGTCACAGTACACAATGTTAAGCCACTTGCTAGTCTTTATATTTCTGGATATACAAGTGTGACTAAACCTGATTTGTATTACACGACCAAAATACGAAGTGGCAAGTCGGTCAACAATCCTGTATTTTGACTGTACAAACCTAGAGCTTAGTTTGGTACATTACATGTTTCCTGATACTTAATAATTATTTATTTACACAGATCTAACCACCATTGTTTAGTTTCCAAATGTCATTAAACCTGATCTTTGGTAACCTATCGCAATCGCGAATATTTTTGATCGAAAACGTTTCGATTTTTAACGTTTTACATAAAGTAAACATATTATTAGTCCGAGCAACTTTTCTCCTTGTACTCATTTGCCCTATGTCTTGTTACGTATTATAATTTAAACCCTATTTCTCACTACACCAATGCTACAACTAGCCTAGGGATCGTTTCGTATTTTATTTCTTAACCCATTTTTCATTTCATCAATGGTACTATCAGCCCATTGGAACCCTGACCCACCATAGAACTGTGTCACAGTGACATTATAAAACAATTTGTTTGATATTTCTTAAGATTTGAATCACATAACGTCACTGTATTGTTGTATTCGACTGTACACTGATATGTCATCTGTCACTTACTCCTGTCATTGTCATGATGGTGGAATGAGGTTCAGTTACCATTGACAATTCGAAATTAACAGATGTCACGATCACAAAACGCATTTCAATAATGACGGTGTTAATAAACCACACAAAATATTTGGGGTTCCGATATGGAAATAGAACCCGGTTCCGATGTAAATCATAATTGCGCCATTAAAACCGTTTGGCCTACGTGAGCTAAATCATGTGCGACATAAATTATATGTTATAGGTATTTCATACGAAGGTCGTAAACGTCTGTAGCAATATGAAATTTTGAAGGGAGTCGTGGGAAATTAAAAGTACGTCGTTCAAAGAAGTTAATATTATTTCGTATAATATTGACCGGTTATGTATAGACTTTATTTTATAACGAGTTAATAAATAATAATAAATAAATATCAATACGATCTCACACAAATTGACCTAGTCCCAAACTAAGCTCTAAGCTTGTACTATGGGTACTAGACAACGATATAAATACTTACATAGAGAAATAAATACTTAAATACATAGAAAACATCCAAGACTCAGAAATAAATATTTTCCCATACCGGGAATCGAACCCTTGACCTCTAGCTTCGTAGGCAGGCTCACTATCATCTAGGCCAACGCGTCGTTAAGTCGACTTGTTCCCTTTTTCACTAGGACCCCAGAATTTTTCTTTCATCATTTTTTATTTTGAATAATGTATGTATGTAAACTCTTTACTCCGGCGACGCCAGTGAGAAGGTCACACTACGCCCTCAAAATCGCAAACCGACGTCTCCCATTCCTCCACCTACAGGAAACAATGATAATGAGGCGATTATTACGCTTACAACCGAAATCAGGCTTTTACGAAAGGACATGAGTGAAGTGAAAGGACACCTGAAAAATCTCTCAGACTGCGTTGCCAAATGCAGCTCGCGCCTCGACGAATACGAATCCAGGCTGGTATTGACGGACGCCAAAATTAAAACACTCGAAGAACAGAATCTTGAAAATGCTCTCCTTAAACAAAGAGTAATTCAGCTTGAGGAACAACTAAATTATGAAGCGCAGTCCGCATGCCAAAACGAGATTGAGATACTAGGCGTCAACGAACTGCCCAACGAGAATACGGTGCATATCACTTTATGTGCTGCCACGAAGATCGGGATCGACTTGAAAGAGGAAGACATAGACTTCGCGACGCGAGTGGGCCCCCGCCGCAAGCCGGGCGACGGGTGCACGACTCGGTCAAGATAAACCCGCGACCGCTGATTGTTCGCTTACTACGAAGAACAAAGCGCGATGAATTTTTAAAATCTGCCAAGTCCAGGCGTAATATGTCATCCGCCGATATAAACACAGGCGGCCCTACTCAGAAGCTGTTCTTTAACGAGCGGCTGACGAAGTCAAACCGTCGGTTATTTCGAGAGGCCCGGATGCGGTCAAGCAAGTCGGGTTTCAAGTTTTGTTGGACAAGGAATGGTTCCATTTTCGTCCGCAAGCAAGAAGTTTGCCCCGCGACGCCAATACGCTGCATCGCGGATCTTGAGCGGATTTTCGGACCGGATTCCAGTTTCACAGAAAAATCCTAAGATCTTCAACGAAACCAACGTCCGGCTACTCCTGCACTCCCACCCACAATTCTTAGTCGAATATTTCATTATTATATGTTCATACGTTTTTATACTCACTTCAACACTCATCATACATCACACTACTCACATGACATACTCAGCGAGCAAATTAATACCGCAGGTACGTAACTTGGGAACGGTGACGGTCTGGCATGCTTTGGCAGTTTGTATTTGTTTAGTCTGTGCCAATGGCGTTACTTGAACTCGAAGAAGAATTAGATGGTTGCTTGGCCATTGAGTGTCACGCGCTTGCTGTATTAGAGAGTTGCCAACAGATTTTGACCTCTGAACATCACTTTAAAATTGTAACTCTAAACATAAGAAGCCTGCAACGTAATTTTGATTCCTTTTATGTATCTCTTAAAAGATTGAACATCGAATATGACGTCATTATTCTCACGGAATGCTGGTTAAATGAGGGCTCGGTCATAGATCAACTACCAGGTTTTCAAAGGTTTCACTCTACCAAAGTAATTAACAAAAGCGGTGGGGTTGTAGCATATGTCAAAGCATCTCTTCCAGTTACTTGCACGGAGCCAGCTATTGATGATGCCAACTGTCTTGCTTTAAATATCCATGACACGACTTTTGTTTTGGGCATTTACAGGTCCCCATCAGTTACTAATATTAATGCATTTTTGAACTCTTTAGACACAAAACTAAGTGAAGTAAGTCATAATCAAATGGTAATCGCTGGGGATTTAAATATTGATATTGCCAACGAGACGTGCTCTAGCGGTCACCACTCCGACTACCGGTGTCTGATGGCTGCTTACGGTCTCCTACCGGCAATTACCAAACCCACCAGGAACGATGCTTGCCTGGACCATATTTTTATTAAATCCAATGCAGATTCAGTGGGCATTGTTTGTAAATGCTCGGTTACAGATCATGACGTTGCCATGGCTGGTATACTGTGCCCCAAGCCGAAAGTTCAAAAACGGAATCGCTGGGTTTCCAAAACGGATTACAAAGAAGTGGCTCGGGAGTTGATGATGGTTGACTGGGGCCCAGTAACGGAAAGCTGCGACATTAACATTGCCACTAACAATTTTAACAAGATCATTTCTTCAGCGGTTGAAAATAACACAAAAAAGATGAAAATCAGCAAGACGAAATTTAATATCAAACCTTGGATAACTCCTGGCTTACTTAGGTGTATTAGGCATAAAGATAAACTTCACAGTGAATGGAGAGCGTCTCCCGAAGATCAGGTTCTGCATAAAATATTTACAAGATACAGAAACTTTTGTGATAATCTTTTGTATAACCTAAACACTGATTACCAAAATAAACAAATAAATAACAATAAAGAAAAACCAAAAAAATTGTGGAATGCTATAAAAAATATTTGTCAGTGGCCGAGTAATAACAATGATTCTACCCAGCTATTAAAATTCAACAGCTCGGCCAAGGAATCCCTTGATAATTGCAATCTGCACTTTTCAACTGCTGGTGCTAATTTGGCTAATCGCATACTGGTCAGGCTCTCTGAAACACAAACTTCGCTAGCCAATAAATTTGTCCCCAGCCAAACTTCACTTAACTCCTTCTTTATGACACCGACCGACGTACATGAGGTGGATAAGATTATCAGACAGCTAAAGCCAGAAAGTGCACCCGGACATGACGGTTACAAGCCAGCATTAATAAAAGCGATTAAGGACGCTATTCTGGTGCCTCTAACCTACGTTTGTAATTTGAGTCTGGAAAGAGGAGGCTTTCCCGACTGTTGGAAGCAGGCGGTTGTATCTCCGATCCACAAAAGCGGCCCTAAGGACTTGCCGACCAACTACAGACCCATCTCACTTCTAAGCGTTTTCTCGAAAATCTTAGAGAAGCTCGTAAATAATAGGCTAATAAACTTTTTAGAGAAAAACTCACTAGTTTCGGATCGTCAATTTGGATTTAGGCCTGGTAAGTCGACAGAAGATGCTGCTCTGGCTCTCACAAACTTAATAGCCAAGAACTTAGACGCTGGTAAACGCTGTCTAGGTGTCTTTTTGGACCTTGCGAAGGCCTTCGAGACAGTTTCAGTTAGCATCCTGCTTAGGAAATTGGAGGCACTGGGTGTTCGAGGGCCTGCTTACGACTGGTTCGCAAGTTATCTGACCGAGAGACAGCAGGTTCTGAAAATCGGTGAGTCATTCAGCAGTCAGTCCCCTATCTACTACGGTGTCCCGCAGGGCAGTATTCTCGGACCCTCGCTTTTCATTATTTATATGAATGATCTCCTTCAGCTGCCCATTCCAAATTCCGAGATTGTCTGTTACGCTGATGACACCGTGGTTCTGTTTAAAGGCGATAACTGGGAGGAAACTTACCTTTTAGCAGAAAAAGGACTGTCGATGGCATCAGTCTGGCTTGATGACAATCTCCTAACTTTAAATGTGGATAAGAGCAGTCACGTAGCTTTTTCAAAAACTATAGTCTCAAGTGCCCCTGCCACCCATAATCTTGTAATGCATACCTGCAGATTTGTCAATCCGAGCTGCTCCTGTGGCACTGTAAAACGATCCGCTTCGGTAAAATACTTGGGCCTCATGGTGGACGAACATCTCTCCTTCAAAGAGCACATCAATTCCCTCTCAAAGAAAGTTAGGAAAGTGATCTACATAGTAAAACGGCTTCGAGTCTGCTCGCCCCCGGAGGTACTGCGCGTGGTTTATCATGCGCTGTGCCAATCTATCATACAATATTGTATCGCAGTGTGGGGCAGCGCTGGTAGGACGTCTCTACTCCAGTTAGAACGAGCTCAACGTGCAGTCATCAAGGTGATGCTGAAGAGGCCCTTCCGCTTCCCAACAGACACGCTCTACAAGGAATCAGGCTTCCTTAGAGTTAGCTTCCAGCTATTTTTCCTCAATGCGGTTGTAAGAGTTCACAGAGATATTGCCCACATAGTCACCCCTAAAAGATAGCATTGTGAGTAGACGAGTATACAGGGTACCAGTTCCGTCGGTTAAATCAGTCTATGCCAAACGTTTTGCATTCTTCGTTCACCCGTTTATCTACAATGTTGTCTGCAAAGCCTGCGATCTTAAGAAATGCACTACGCACAAAGTCAAGGAATCTGTAAAAAGGTGGTTTGCCGCGCTTTCATATACTGAAACGGAGAATATTCTGAGCGTCTGTACTTAGTAGGGGCTTCTCATACAAGTACATAAGTGGTATTTCTTCTAGCTCACACACACACACCAGACACACACACACACACACACACACACACACACACACACACACACGCGCGCATGCACACACGCACGCACACACACACACACACTTGCAAACATATACACACTCTCCGCACTACATATATATCAGACAGTACCTAAACCAGTGTTAATAAAACCTGAAACTATATAAATTCTTAAATAATAATTTGATAAGATTATATTAATTACTTTGTTTTATGTTACTTTAAATGTCCGTGTGAACTCTTTTGTGATTGTGATTTCTCTGTGTAAAGTCAACTGACTCCATGGGTTTCAAGGTACAGGCTCAGCCTAGTTTGAAATCCACCGGATACTGCTTTATTTGTAACAATGTGACTTGTGAAAATAAAAAATATTCTATTCTATTCTATTCTATTCTTTATTGCACAAAAATATAAATATTACAATATTAATATTAAACTAATGTACTAAGGCGAACTTATCCCTAAATGGGATCTCTTCCAGCTAACCCTGAAGTAGATGAGTAAGGACAATGCTTGGGGTTGGAAACATACAAGTTAAATTATCATGTCACTTATTATTCAGAGCGATTTAAAGTTGGTTGCTACAGTCTTTGCTATATAAATAATACGACGTTGCGATACTTTGGACACAGATATGCCAACGTCCCAAAAACTTTGCAGATATCAGTTCAAACAGATCGTCATCATAGACCCTTATCTATCTCGTTATTGGGCGATACGAGGCACGATGGATATTGAAACCGCGACTCGTTATAACCCGGCCTCGGCGTCGCCCCAAGGCCTTTGTGCTACTTGTCCTGGCTTGTCTATACTCACTATTTTCGTCTTTAATGGGCTCTACACGAAAATCTCTTGATAATATAAAACAAAGTCCCTTCCCGCCCTCTCTACGCTTAGATCTTTTTAAATTGAGAACGGATTTTATTGCGGATTTCCGTCAATAGATAGAATGATTCAGGGGGAAGGTTATTTTCTAACGCAGTCGCAATCAAAATCGGCTTCAAAGCGGAACAATTGGGATAGACCAAAAAAAAATAACTCACGGTTTTTACATTCTAATTCGATAGAATAGGTAATTTTAAGAAACTGATTTCATTAATTTTGTATTTGACTCAATAGTTTTATTTTAATATCTTTATTTATTTAGGAGACATTTTATGGATGACATGATTATTTAAAATTTGATTTGGCATTTTCTTATAAATTATAATAATTAAATGATATCTAAGGATAAAAAGTGATTGTAATAGTAAAATAAAACATACTATTTCAAGCGGCTTTAGCCTATCCCTTAAGATGCACCTAGGAGGGCTTCATGCCAAAAACGAAACTCAAAGAAAGGTCAAATATGCTTTTGTCGGAATGTCCGAAAGAGATAAATATTTCAAAAACTTATTAATGCAGAACTGCTTTAAAACCCTAATCCTCGAAATGGTTTTCAAATAAGAGTAACTTAAAAAATATGAACAAACCTAATTGGGTGAGTATAGTTTTTTGAAGTGGTGTATTTTATATTTTAATTTGATAGGAATTATTATATAGATCTAAGAATAAAAATCCTTTTATTTTTATCTTCTATAGTTATTCCGAAATCATTTTTTAAAACACTGAGGTAACAGTTCTTAACTTTCTATGCCTGTTTCCCTCTTAGCCTTAGTCTCCAAGTAAAAAAAAAAGTGAGAAAAAATAATCGTTGACAGTTGTCATTTGTCAAACAATCCGTTACACTTACTTACACCTGTATTAGTTATTTTAATTTATTGCACGAAGGTACGAAGCACCGTGCTATGTCCGACTTATATGCACGATTATATAATTCTTGTTTTTCCATCGGTACAACAGTCGCTGAATTGTCCAAGAGGTTTGAACAAACCAATTTGTTTGTTTAGCCCAAAAAGAAAGTCGTTATTGAAGTGCCGCAAATCGTCCAGATAAGAATCGATCGGTGTCCGTGATCCGTGCCAGGGTCGTGGGGAGAAGTAGAAAAGCCAGAGTCCAGGTGTAAGCAATAGTCGTCGTTAAAATACAGTCGATACAAACTTGCAAACGAAATCAAAACAATCAATACAGGTGTAAGTGTAACGGATGGCTTGACAAACGAGAACTGTCAACGATTACTTTTTCTCATTTCTTTTTTTTTTCAAATGGAGACCAAGGCGTAAGTGGGAAACAGGCATAGAAACTTATGAACTGTTACCTCAGTGTTTTAAAAAATGATTACGGAAAAACTATAGAAGATAAAAATAAAAGGATTTTTATTCTCAGATCTATATAATAATTCCAATGAAAATAAAATATAAAATACACCACTTCAAAAAACTATACTCACCCAATTGTTTTCATTATGTATACAAACAAGCCTTCGATTTTCAAAATGAAAACGATAGCGATTGCGAGTGCGTAGACAATAAGACATTTGAATTAAGCGGTCCAATTATGTAGCGTAGCGAAATACATGAGTAAGGCACGCAGAGTTACTTAATTAAACTATGTTTTTTTTTTATGGCATAGAGAAGACAAACGAGCACACAGGCCACCTGATGGTAAGTGGAAACTGTGACCCATAGACATTCGCATTCACAAGACTGCAATGCAATCCTAAGACTGCAAATGCGTTGCCAACCCAGAGGACTAAGATGGAATGCCTCTATGCTAGTCATTTCACCGGCTGTCTTATCCCCAAACCGGAACACAACAATGCGAACACTGCTGTTTGGCGGTAGGTTAATGGGTAAGATGGTGGTAGCGATCCGGACGGACCCTGCACAAGGTCCTACCACCCGCAAAACTTCGCAAGCTTCGTTTCATCATTTCGTTCGCTTTAAACACATACGGCACCAATGACACGCAAGTTGGGTCCGTTTTGTATGGATATCAGAGCGCTCGGCGTTGAATTCGTTGTATGTCTTAATAAATAAAAGATCCGGGCTCCAATCCTCTCTAAATGACGTGAAGCAACAAAGTTTCACGACGTATGTCTCGCGGAGAGGGAATCTTCGAAGTGGGAATAAAACAAACTGCCTTGTTTATGTCACAAGTCGGAGCGTCAATTGGAAAGTTTATTCTGTGATTTTTAAACACAAAAGTAACGTACTTTAACATCTGCACAAATTGTACGTTTCATCCTCACTCATTCGGTTAGGGATTGAGGTCGATCTTTAGAGACGATTTTTCATACACAAGTTTTTAAAACGGCGCCATTTAATCTACATGTAAGATTTAAATTACGACAACGACGACGACGACGCGACGCGCTGGCCTAGTTGGCCCTGCCTACGAAGCTAGCGGTCCTGGGTTCGAATCCCGGTAAGGGCAAATATTTGTGTGATGAGCGCGAATATTTGTTCCTGAGTCATGGATGTTTTCTATGTATTTAAGTATATATTTCTGTATATAAGTATTTATATCGTTGTCTAGTACCCATAATACAAGCCTATAGCTTAGTTTGGGACTAGGTCAATTGGTGTGACATTGTCCCCTGATATTTATTATTTATTTTTATACATACATTAAATCACGCCTGTTTCCCAGAGGGGTAGGCAGCGACCACTTCTTTCCACTTGCTACGATAGATAGTGACAAATTTATTTCGCTTATTCCACATTCATACATCGAGTCATGCACGCACGTCGGTTTCGGGTACTTAAGATTTAAATAAATAAAAATAAAAACAAGAGAAGGGTATAAGTCTCCCTGAAGATCAAGGAAAACAGGGTTTAAGTCAACTTTACTCCGTTTATGTATACCTTTTGTATTGTGAGTTAAATCGACTTGTTTATTAAGATATTTTTCTCAACTGTTACATGAATCCGCTTTTACTATTGAAGCCGTGAAATAAGTCCAGAATGTTCCGTATTCTATACATTCTGACAGTTTTCGAAAATTGATTGGGGTCTAAGGCCCATGTACAGAATATTACACAACACGTTTATGATAAGGTACATACGGACAAGGCTATTGGCTTGTGTGTAACGACCGCTATTATTAAATTGTGCGTGTGAGGAGCCCTTTATGCCTCGGAGTAATTTGATCTAACAATTTTAGCGTTTTTATCGCGATATTTGCTTCCACTTAGCAAATTGAAAGGTAACTGTATTGTTATTGCATTGACATGTTTAATGGATCGGGCGGGGTTATTTCACGTTTTTGTATAACAGTGTGTCAAAAGGAAAAAAGGTAGCCTATAGGAACACTTAGTTGTCCGTCTGTCTATCTCTCTGTCCGTCTGTCAAGTTCTCAAGTCAAGTAATTCCTTGATTCTGTCTAAAAAAATAACTTCTGAGTCAAAAAATTAAACCGTCAAGTCGAAGCCTCGGTGAGAGAGTCTGACTCAGCTTTATTATTAATCAAAGTTCTTATTTTTCAAGTGTAAGAAAGGGAAAAGCGATAAATATATACATACATACATACATACCTTCACGCCTGTAATCCCAGAGTGGGGTAGGCAGAGCTACAACTTTAAAAACTTGTTGATAAATTTGTAACCACATTTTGCCCTAATAGGCAAAGATGTTTACCAGCGTATTAGTGACAGGTTGCAAGCCCATCGCCTAGTAGTACTACAAGCCATTATTCCCTTAGTCGCCTCTTACGACATCCACAGGAAGACATGGAGTGGCACTATTCCAACTCGGCAACCACACAATAATAGAACGTGGTAATAGTAAGGTGCTCTTAACAAACCAGCGAGTCACCAGCATTAATGGAAGCCTGCCATTTGACGGAAGTATTTTCAGTCAAATTTATTTCTTATTTTCATTTCCTAAGGAGCTATTATAGCTTAATAAATCTGTATAAATTAAGGGTATCCATTTTGGATAAGTTCTACTAGCATACTTATATTTAAGGATATGTTTTACAGTACACGCACTTGGGGTGCTGTGGCGTTCTCCACCATGTCCATAAAACAACGAAAGTCTTGTCGTTTTTCATTTTTATTAACGGCAGATACTTACAGAGGTCGTAAATAATGTTTTGCCATCGTTTTTTGTCGAAAACGTTGAATTTTATCTTGCTGTCTCAGTCACCAGTACCCACCGATAAGCTAATTGAGAAAGCAAGGTCAATACGAATTTATCCGATCTTTTGCAAGATCAAATGCATTTTGACGACACGCTGGCCTAGTTGGTAGTGACCCTGCCTACGAAGCTAGCGGTCCTGGGTTCAAATCCCGGTAAGGGCAGATATTTGTGTGATGAGGGCGTATATTGGTTCCCGAGTCATGGGTGTTTTCTATGTATTTAAGTATATATTTCTCTATATACCGTAAAACGGGGCTATTTGGGAATCACGGGGCTATTTGGAACTAAGTAATCATAAGCTTTTAGTTGGTATATTTTTTGTCATTGCCATGATAGAACTGTAAAATTTGTTGTCAGGCTAAGTTTTTAGTTCTATTATTGCCATGACAAAAAATATATCAACTAAAAGATTATAATTACTTAGTTCCAAATAGCCTCGTGATTCCCAAATAGCCCCGTTTTACGGTAAGTATGTTTATCGTTGTCTAGTACCCATAATACAAGCCTAGAGCTTAATTGGGACTAGGTCAATTGGTGTGACATTGTCCCCTAATATTTATTTTATTTATTTATTATTTTTTATTGAGTTACTTCCATGTTTCCACTAGTAAGGTTAATTGTTGAAATGTTACATGTCCCACTGAACACTAGCGACTCACAGACTGCAAATACCCGCTTTGTCAAATATTGGTGTTGCTAGTTGCCCCATGCGGGCAGTTCGCTTTTGACGAGCAGGGTTGCCAGTTGATCCGAAATTCAGTTTAAATTGATATTGGTTGTTGTAAGTGCACTTAAGTTTAACATCGATCGACCAAGTTTGGGCTCTGTAGCAACAAACTTGGATACATCGTGACTTGTTCTCAACTATATTGATTGTTTACGCAACCAGAAGATGCTCGTATCTTCGTACCAGTTAAATTCTGCCCTCGTAAGCCGAACGGCGATATCTCAAACTCAATAGCCAAAGCGGATACAACCCTGTCCCGTTAGTAATAAGGTAGCATTTGCTACAGGAGTTTGCTCAGAGATACTGCTATTGGTCTTAGCAAGCTAAAATTCACCAAGAGATATTTGCATTGTGGCCTTAGACGAGACGCATTCGGCGAACAGTATCGTTATCGAAATTGTACAGAGGGTTAGTCACGATCAGAGTTTGGCAAAATTTATGTATTTACGAATATCCGGGAAAATATTCTATTATTCATACATACATACATACATACATAAACTCACGCCTTCATTCCCAGAGTGGGGTAGGCAGCGCTAAAGAATTACCAACAAGTCTTAAAACTTCTTGATAATTCTGTAACCACATTTTGCACAAGTAGGCTAAGATGTTTCCCAGTGTATTAGTGACAGGGGGCAAGCCCATCGCCTAACAGTACTACAAGCCTTTATTCCCTTAGTCGCCTCTTACGACATCCACGGGATGACATGGAGTGGCACTATTCTAACCCGGCAACCACACGGGAAATTGAAATAATTTGTTTTAATACACTATTACAATCACTTTTTATCATTAGATATCATTCAATTGTTGTAAAATCTTAGAAAATGGCAACCCAAGTTTAAAATAATCATGTCATCCATAAAATGCCTACTAAATAATTAAAGATATCTAAACAAAACTATTGGGTTAAAATACGAAATTAATGAAATTGGAATCTTAAAATTCCCTATTATTACGAATTAGAATGTAAAAACCGGGAGTAAGTTTTTTTGGACAATCCCAATTGGGAAACAAAACTTCGAATTTGCGATAGAATAAGTTTAGAATCATATATTTATTTTTATACACCATGTGGATTCTGAAAAGTTTCCAATATATTTACACGTTTTGAATTAAGTAAAAGCACCGCATTCGGTAAAGTTTCCCTCGAGGTATTTGATGGAAAGCTCCAATATCGGGAGCGCATCGGTTTCCGGTGGTACCGCATCTTGTTATTGAGCTTGCTTTTAGCGGTTCTAAATATCTTTTTTGGAATCCGAGCTCAAAAACGGTCGTGACGTGAAATAGGATAGGCTTGGATTAAACTTTAAAAAAGAGTAAGAAGAGAAAAATGTGGAAGACGTTCTTGAAAATTGTCGCTTCTTACGACATCCACGGGAAGACATGGAGTAGCACTATTCTAACCCGGCAACCACACGGTTGATTATAAATGAAATAAATGAAATGTTGGAATGTCTACCAGACTAGCATGTGAGAGGTTAGACGCGGGTGCGCGGGGCCACCCAATGCGCGGGGCCCGTAGCAGTTGCTACTCTTGCTACGTGGCTAATCTGGCACTGAACTTTTTTTTTTAAGAGCATTTAAAGTGAAACGTAGAGTGCTTAATGCGAGACTAAACATAATGACATTCGAACTATAGCCACCCGCACTTCCCTTGGGTGGCTAAACATCTCGTGTCATTATAGCTTGTTTTAGCCCCTTGGTGAACAATCTACTATTGTAATCTGGCAAAATTTATGGAAATGACATGCGCTCGAAGCGACTAACAAAACAAATACAAATGCTTTATTTAATGTAATAAAGAAAAGTATTCCTATCAACGTAGATAAAAGTCCGGATCTAATTAAACAAACAAATCTGAAAGAACAAACATTATTATTAGGTAAGCGGGCGTTTTAACAAAAAGAAAAATTTAAATGCAAAAGTTTCTTCCGCAGCGATTTTGTAAAGTTTTTTTTCCGCTCGATTGTGTGGGACGGGAGATTGTACTTAAAAAGTTTCTTTATAATTTTCGATGTCACAACGGTTTTGTTTACGTTATTGTTTTTTTTACGAAAATGGTCGAAAGACAGCTTCTGATCTGACACAAATTGACCTAGCTCTAGGCTTATTACTATGGAAAAATAAATACTGTAATATAAATACAACTTCGCTTGAAATAATCGGGCTCGTCCCCTAATATGTCGACCGCTAGCTTAGGCAAGGTCACTACTACCCACCAGGCTAACCACTAACGTAAGTGGATCAAATTAGTCCATCAAGTAGTTTGGTTGTTATTGTTACTCAATATATCTTTTAATTTTGCAAATGCCAGATGCAATTGGTATTGTTCATATTTTGACACTTACTCTGATTCGAAAACCATTTCGAGGAATAGGGATTTAAAGTCGTTCTGCATAATTAAGTTTTTGAAATATTTATCTATTTCGGATATTTTGACAAAAGTATATTAAGAAGTTTTAAGACTTGTTGGCAATTCTTTAGCTCTGCCTACCCCACTCTGGGAATGAAGGCGTGAGTTTATGTATGTATATTTAACCTTAGTTTGACTTTCGTTTTCAGCTTGAAGCCCTCGTAGGTGTATCCTACGGGTTCGGCGAAAACCGCTTGAAATATTATATTTTAATACACTATTTTAGTCACTTTTTAACATTAGATATCATTTAATTGTTATAATTTATTAGAAAATGCAGGCTCTAATTTAAAATAATCATGTCAGCCATAAAATGTTTGCTAAATAAATAATTATATTAAAACAAAACTATTGGCTAAAATCCAAAATTAATAAAATCGGTATCTTAAAATAACCTATTCTTTCGAATTAGAATGTAAAAACCGTGAGTTATATTTTTTTGTCTATCCCAATTGAACGGATACCGTGTGTCCTTTATCCTCTGTGATCTCTTTAAAGTTAAATGGAGCAACGTAGTTATATATTCAGTAACAAGTACAATTGGTCTCATTTACCATTTTTACTAAAAGGTAACATAGGAGCTAGTTCTGAACAATAAAAATTAGAGACTTCAAGATTAAAATGAATTTAATCATTGCTTAATTTTGCCACAGGCTCTCGGTCACCACTGAAAAGATAAAAGACAACAGCGATAAAAATACATTTTATATTATTTACAAAACCCCGAGTTTTAGGTCTCGAACAACGTTTCCCTTTTATGGAAACATTATGCATATTAAACATTTAAGGAACAATAGAAATTATTCCTCCATCTTTCTTAGTGTTTAGGAATTCTTTTTGCGTAGAAATACTAATGATTTTAATACAAATTGTACCTATATTTTACTAGGCACAAGTTGTTTTGCATATTTGTATCGTAATATGATCCACGAAAATAATTATATTACTTTGCCAGCTTTGTTAAGGAGTAACACAAACAAATGATACTTTATTAGCTATTAAATATATGAAATCTGTATTATCTCTGTCTCTGTCTGTAGCATCGTAGGCCCTAAACAGATGGACCTATTCGGGTGCATTTTTTTAAAAAAGAAAGATATTTTGGTCGGTGTTGTTTTGAACCATGTTTTATAAAAGTCGGTTTGGAAGTTTAACAGATATCAGCTGTGAAAGAAGGGATCGCCATTATATCGGGGATTTTTATCGATTTAATAGTTCTACATTATAATTATAATATACTTGTGGGAGGACCTTGTGCAGGGTCCGTCCGGGTTGGTACCACCATCTTATCCATTAACACTTTAGTAGGGTAAAATTGGGGGACCTGGATACGTACCGAGGTATCCAAGCCCCCCCAATCTTACCAGTGATCAAGTTTTCATCATTTCATCTATTAATTCTTCTTTTCATCAATTAATCTATTACCAGTGATCAAGTTTTTATCAATTCATCTATTAATTCTTCTTTTCATCAATTAATCTATTGATTCTACTTGTTCTTCTCTTTAAGATCAGGTATCCAAGTCCCCAATCTTACCCATGAATACTAAAATAGATCAAGTTTTCATCATTTCATCTACCTATTAATCGACGTATCCACGCCCCTATTAATTCTAATAATTAATTCACCAATCTATTAATTCTACTTTTCTTTTCTTTAAGATGTTGATCAGGGTCTGCCTATATATTCAAAGGTCGTTGATTAGAACTAATCGAAGATGTGGTACGAACTTCAATGATTACTGTTGGATGTTGATGTGATAAATATGGTATTTACTTATATAACGCGGAGGGAAAAAACAAAACGAACAAATCACTGTCATACATTTATTTAAATCACTTTAACAAACCAGTTATTTATAGTGTATAGGCCTTAGATAAGTATAAGTACACAATTTAAAACATAAATAAAAATTAAAAAGTACAAATGTTGATCGATAAATCAATAAAATATTATTGATTTATCTACCTTTCTCCATTGAAACTTTGAGTATTTAGAAACAGATAAACATGTAACAGAAAACTAATCATAATTGTCTATATTAAAAAATAAAACATTGCTATCTTTGCACCACTTTTTTAAGCAAGTAACATTTTTGTAAGCACATATATTATCATGATAAATACAAGTTTGTACATCATACGATGTTGCATACCTTTCATAAAGAGAAACAAAATTAGGACAGCTAATATCTTCTAAATTATGAACAATCTCAGTACCTAAAATTTCTTTTAACCAATTCACTTTTTCATACCCTTTTGTATGAATACATTTGTTTTTACAGTAATCAGATATTAAGAACTTATAATCGCAGTAAGGTACATAACCTTCATTCCACAGTATTCCCCTGTTCCTTTCTATCCATCCTACTTGTTTACGTTCTTTCTTAGTTAAATAATAAAACGGATATGGGGGTTTAATCAACAATACCAGGACATGTTTATCACTTAAAATAGCTATTTCTTTTGGTATAAGCTTGTTCTTTTCATCTTTAAAACCTTGGACATCGATGATAACATTCATGTCAGTTTCCGCACTATGTTACTCAACGGTTTATACTCAATAAGGCGATCGTTTATGATAAGGCAATAAGCTGTAGTATTCTCTGGGATATCTTGTGAAGACTCTACTTCTAGACGAACATCAACTGGTCCAGTTTTTAGCGTATCGTTTTGTCTTGAACAATCAATAACAAATAATGGAGCCTTTTCTCCAAATGTCTTCAAATCAAGCAACGGATCAATGTCGGCTTTGTAATACGACTGACGAAAATTAGCATACATCTCATATAATATACTGTACTTAGCTTCATCAAATTTCAAGTTTAATGAATCATATGGAAAATATTGTGAATTTAAAAACAATTTCACATTTGTTATATTACAATGATCAAACAAAGTCGAATTTTTTGTTTGATTTAATTTTCTATTTGTTTGAAATCCCAATATAACAAATCTAGGTTTCTCCAACTGAGAAGCAGTTTTAACTGACCACGAATGTTTGGTTGTTTGAGGTACTAATGGATATTCATATAAATCCCAATTTCTAAAGGCAACTTGTATAGCTCTATCTTTTTCCAAATGCTTTAGCAGTAATAACCTGTTGCGATCAGAAACTTTAATATGCGGTATACGCCACTGAACCTTTTGTACGTCTATTATGACGGTATCACCTTTATCCATACACACACTGTTTGAAACAGAACTACTTCTATGCAGTATAAGTTCATGTCTACAATTTATAAGTATTTTATTATAGTCTTCTGCGAATCCTAGGACTTTATTCAATGGGAGAATAAAAGAGAAATGAATTTTTTTGCTTTGGGTTCCGCTCAGGTTCCACCCCCACAAGGCCGCATTTTTGCTTTCTCCTCCGTTCATCGAGATATAAGACTTCATAGTTGTAGTTATTCCAGCATTTTTTATATGATCTATTTCAACACCATTTAATTCGTATCTGATATTTTGAAATAAAAACAAAATCGGGTTGTTCGTCAACTTAACTTCTTTATCTATATGTTTTCCTGTTGCATCGAGAGAGGACGCAGTGATATACCCCTCAATGTAAATGGAGCTAGCAGACGGTAGTACATATACGTCTTGCTGATGAATAGGGATTCTGATTTCATCATTTTCTTTGAAGCTGTTAGTATAGGGATTGTAAGTATGAATTTCATAGCTTTCAATCGAATTATCGTGCTGTGGCAAGTCAGTGATTTGAAGCATTTTATATTTTAAATCCAAGAGAACGTAGAAATGTTTTATTAATTTTGGTAATCACTCTAGTTGATTTTAAACGTCTTCTACCTTTCGATATCGGGGGTGAAGTATTTAGTTTTCTTGTCTGAGCAGGGATTTTATTGAAAACAATCATTCTAGGTCAAGCAATCACCGACTTAAACATGTACATGCTAATAAGATCACCGATGGTGTAAGAATGTTAACTAATTAGAAGTATCTCGATATTTATTTGGTTTAATAAATCTGATTAGCGAAATGTATTTTATTTACGTACGTAGTTCCTTGTTTTCCAAAATGAACTTAAGAATTTTAAACATAAATGACCGCAATTGTATATGCTATTACCCTGTAAGTTTTGATAATTGTAATTAATTTTCGATCCCATATATTTAATAAATTCCTTTGGAGGTTTCAAGTTACCATAACTATCAAAGTATTCAATATAATCATATATTTTTGCATAGGCTACCCAATGACTACCACTAGATGATGAAGAATCTAAATTTATAATCCCACATTCGATTGGTAGTGGTGATTCTGGTAATTCATCTCTCATAAATACATTACGAAAATGAGGTATATTTTTCGCGTGATTTATAATGTCGATGTTAGTTAACGCTCTTTTAGGTAGCCGACTGATTAGTTTTTTGTGTTCGTAACATAAATCCCTACACCATTCTTGTACGGCTTAAGATGCAGTCCTCTTCCAATACACAGTCCTTTCATGTTCTCGTTTTGTTCCTTTACTTGTGCTAGTTGTTTTTTAGCCGATTTATATTCATTGACAGCTTTCGTGATTCCTGCAATGCCACCCGATAAAGTGCCGCTGGCAGACAATCCAGCAAATATAGGTATTAACGGGAGAAAGCCACCAGTTTTAGGTACAGGTATCACTCGCGGTATTTTAATAGGTAAATCTGACGCGAACTCTCTAGCTGCTTCGTATGCTAACTCTGTTAGCATTTTCTTACATTTAGGTTTTAGGTTACGAATGTGTTTTTTTGTATGTGAGACAATATTATTAAATGTTTTCTTTAAACCAGCACCAGTTTTGAACTTCAATAATGTTGGTGTTTTATTCTTCACTTTATGAATATCATGACATTGTCGTTTGCTCCTCATGATATAATAATTTAGTTTAATGTAAGGATTTCAATAAAATTTCGAGTGTAAAAGTCCGTATCGTTTAAAGATTAACTTTCAAATGAGCACAACGTGAGAAATATATCTTTAAATACATTCATTAGTGTCACTAAAATATCTACAAACAATTTGTCTTTTCTAGCCAAACAAAACAAATAACAAGTCAAACAACGATGTGTTAAATGAAACTGTATGATAATAATAACAATAATATATATTATAAGAAATAAAGACGCATCACATTATCACAGGAAACCATACATATTGGACATTTCGGTTTTTTTATTGATAACGCACATTTAGCGCATGCAACGACATGACCGCACGGTACAAACGCGACATCACATGCCTTGACGTAACATATTTTACACACTTGTACTACGTCACTATTCACCACCTCCTCCTTTGGCCGGGAGACAGGTTGCTCTAAGAAAGAAACAGTGTTCACTTTCTCCTTGACGTAGTCTCTACCCTTCACCAGTTTGACGTACGCACATCGTTCAAACCAGCGTGCGTGCTGCTCCCACGGCTCATCACCCTTCTCCCAATCCTTTAGACCACCATCACAATGATAACATTTGGTTTGATCTCCGCACCCAGTATAATAGAAACCGGCTTCTGCTAACTCTTCAGGTCTTTGTGTCATACTACAAGGCCAATCTTTAAATGTTTTCAACCGTGCCGCTTCCGTTGCATATTTAGGGTGTGCAGGACGCTGTAGACTCATGGTGGTGGAAGGAGACATGTTCGCACGATCGTTTTCTCCTTTCATTAAGTTACTATGTGTTTGCGGTGACACTGACCTTTCCTATACTCGTATCAATAAATAGTACGAATGTTATTAATCACCACAAAGTTAAATAAATCTTACCAAACAGCAGTACAAAGCTGTTTAAATCTCATTGAGAAATCAATATCGGTTGTAAAAGTCTGTACTGTTTTAATATTAACTTTCAAATGAGCACAACGTAAGAAATATATCTTTTAAATACTTTTGTGCCAGTAAGAATATCTATAAACGATTTGTCTTTTCTATCCAGCTGTTCTCGCTTGTAGGTAGTCCTAGCCACTTCACATATACTTTATTCCCCCTGCTTTTTATTACTTTTTCAACCAGATATACGTCAGGATGTAAAGTTTTTTGAATTTCTTGTCCATAAAATGCTCCTAATATCGGTCTCGACTTCATATCTTCTAATAAATAAGTAACAGGATTAGTGTGTTGAATCTTTGTTATCTTAAATATTTCTGTAGACCAATTAGGAGTGATACCTTTTTCAAAACAACCTTTATACTTGCTAATTCTAACAAAGTCATCGACTAGAAATCTCTTGATTTTCAACTTTTTCTTAGACTGCAATTTAACATATTTTTGTAATACATCCGCTTTATTTTCATGGGTGATTGAAGCAGGAGGTCTGCCTATAGTTCTATGAAAATCATGATTATATTCATAAATTTTATTATCTAGCATCCCATCAATCCATTTATAATTGCCTTTTAAACTGAACCCCTTATAAAGCTTATTTTTAAGCGTTCTTATAAATCTTTCCACAATTGATGCTTTTTTGGTGGAGTATGTTGAATAATGGTTAATATCATATTTTCTCATTACTTTGAGAAATGTTTTATTATAAAACTCTTTACCCTTATCTGTTTGTAAATTACTTGGGAATCGTCCTTTAGCTAAAAGTGTTTCAAATTGCTTACATACGATTTCTTTAGTCTTCTGTTTGAGGGGAATTGCCCAAGCGTACTTTGAAAAACAGTCAATAATTACTAATATATATTTATAGCCAGAATTTACGTCCGATAATGCCTGCATGTCAATCAAATCCGCCTGCCAGAGGTCATCTATATCTTTTAACATAACACTTCTCCGAGGAAAGTTCACTCTAGCATTTTTGTGAATTTCATTTACGACGTCGGCTTTGCTCATAATGCTTGTCCAATGCTCCTTGAAGATCTTTTAAGGCAATATCTTTTTTTATTGCTTTAATACTATCTTTTAAACTTTCAGTTAGTATTAAGAAATTATCTCCCTGAAGCTTATTTAAAGCGATATCTTTTTCAATGTTGTCTATACGATTCAACAAACTCGAAGTTAGCTTTTCCCAACTTAGCACTATATTACGATTGTCCACGACATGTTCTTTATTTGCAAAATTTGACGCACTAGGTTCATTTCTAGATTTTATTTTAATGACTTCTATATGACAACAATCAACTGAATGATATTCACTTTTCTCGATACTCATGTCTAATGCTCGTCAGAGCATTAAGTGCAATGATAGCAATAGACGATATTTTATTCTTTTATTATACCAGCTTCTTTTAATTCTTCAATAATAGATACGATTTCATTATCATGATTACTGTTACCAGCACTTTTAGATGCAATTAATAGTTTGAGCCTTTCAATCAATTCATTCGGGTCATCCCAATAAACATAATCAGTGTTTTTCTTGTACTTTTTTAATAAAGGCAAGAAACCACCGCTTTTTAATTTCGTTAATTGTTCTGGGAAATCCTGATTTGCATCATTAAGCTGTGAAAATAAAGGTTTTATAATGTGACGGTATTTCGAACCTTTGTCCCCCTTCAATGGTCCGCTAGGATTGAAGTCTCGTTTGTGTGCGTTAGTATTAATTAGCATTTCTTTATAATCAATTTTGTCTTGTTCTGTTACGACAGCAAGATTAGGCTTATTGCGTAATAAAAGTTCCTTTAAACCATCTGTTAGTTCATAGTTTTTGTTCTTAATTATAACCATATATTTTTTCCCCGCATCATTATTTGTTGATGACAAACGTACATCAATATTTCCCATCATGAGCTTCTTGTTCTCGCTCCGAATACCAAATGGAACGTTAATGTTATCATAAATATTAAGCATATCTTCTTTTTTAAGAGACAATAGTGTATCATTATTTTGATTTCGCAAACTACCATCTGCTAAATCATAATACTCTGAGCACTTACTAGAATCAGTCTTGATTATGTCTCTAAAATTTTCGTATTCTAAAGAAGAATCCAAGTCATTAAAAGTGTCTTTTACATTTAAACTTTTTGAAATATTTAATTCAGGACAATGCGAGCCATTCACTTTTATCAGAGTTTCTAGAGGATCTGTAATAGGTTTAAATACTTTCTTAAATTTAAGATTAGCTGCATCTTCTTCATTTTGAATCATCTTTATTTTATTTTTTATGTTTTCAACAGATTTAATTAGTTGTTCTTTTACATTTGTCTCCATTGCAATGACTGTTTAATACTAATACTCATCATCTAGTGACATATTTTAAGCTTTGAACAAGTATTTATGAGATGCTTAAAAATGGATAAATGTGTCAAATCCTTTTCTATACCTTCCTTTATCAATAGCACAATCTTTATTAATCAGCACGAAGTTGAACTGATCTTGCCAAACAGCGGCACAAAGCTGTTTAAATTTTATCCACTCTACATCTGTATTGACATGCTCATTGTATATATGTTTTAAATTTGTATCATCTTGTTTGTAGATAATTAAAAGATTAGCATTATCTCTAATAAGCTGTTTTGGTATCTTTGAGTATGTTTGAGATAAATAAAAACAGTCTATCCGTCTGTGTCTTCCCATGGCAAAGTAATTTCGTATGTTCACCTGATTTTCACACGCAACGTCATCGAAAATTATGATTGAATTGATCAAAGCATCATTAGGGTGAAGAACTTCTTTATTCTCATTGTATAAAAAGAATTCAGCTTCTGGAATTTTCTGCATGATTTGTCTTAAGAAAATATACTTCGCCTGAAAGGCTGTCTTTGAATACAAATATATATGCTTTAACTTCAAACCGTTTTCATGTAACAATAAATTCAGCATAACATTCGTTTTACCACAGTTAGAAGGTCCACATATTATGCATCGAATTGTGTTTGGTAACAGTGTGCTATGTTTGACTTTTTGTAACCGATTTTCTATATCAATAGTTTTCACTTCTAAAGTTTGAGTTTGCTTGACGAACTTCATTGTGTAGTGTGAGCTTAATCGAACTTTCCAAGTATTTATATACCTCATAAAATTATGTAATTTGAAGTAAAATGACATTATAAAATTGGAACAGATTGTAAATGTCGGCATTACATTAAGATGTAAGAAAACATAGTTGGATTCCTTTATTTAGATACATGTTCTAAGTACCTAAAAGATAAAATAAGATTTAACACTTCCTTTTCTATAGAAATGCAGTTTGAATGTGGTGTGGTAATTGAATGGGGGTTAGCTATAGCTAGAAAGAAACAGATCAATTCACTTCAACAGTTTATTATAAGTATTCGTATTATTAATTATACATGTTCTTGCTATATAAAACAAATAAGAAATACTATATTATTACATATAGGTACAAAAACTTAATTTTTTTTGCTACTCAATCATCTATTAAATTCGATGTTAATGTAATTAATACCTCATTAATAAATAACAAATATAAAAATTAAAACAACAATCTGCATTTGTCATTACCGATAGTATTATTCGTGGGGGTAAATATTTATTACACATATCCATAATTCATAATAACCAAAGACGACTTTTACACTTTATTTATGAACAATACTTAATCATTTAAAATATCGTCTCACAATGACCCCATGGTAATGTATGTATTTGATCTCTCAAAACTTGTCTCTTATCATCACTTCTATTCAATACTTGTTTGTCTACTTGTTGAGAGTATAAAACATGTTTTATAGACCGTATCATGTTCATCTTACAACGAAGTTGTTTATCAGCTATCAATGCCATATTATAGTCATTTAGTGTTAAACGCTTAGAAATGTATTTAGAGATACCTTTTGCTTTTTTAATGGCACTGTTCTCACTTTTGATGTAATATAGTTTAGCCCTCAAACCTACAAATTCTGTTATTACATCACCTCCCATCTCGTCTTTGAATATGCCCGGTATTTTCTCATTCACTTTCGGTATGTTATACGGATTATTGATTGCAAAGTTGCTAGTGTCAAATTTAGAAATATCACAATACATCTCTTGATAAAAATCTTCTGTATAAATCAAGTACAACAGGCTGTCAGTATCTGTGTAGCACAGGTGTACATCGTTTTTGAATTTATTTTTGATATAGTCGTAATGAAACTGATATAGGTGTTGTTTGGCAAGCTCTAAAACTGTGAATCCGATATAAATTGGCCTGTCTAAGACAATTTTTTCATGGTTTAACTGTATTCCTACAAAGTTTTCTGAAAATATAGTTACACTTTTAAAGTTAGGTTTGGAGATCAATTTTTCAGCTGTAAGATGTTTATTTGTTACATTTTCATTGTCTTTCCATTTAGTTACCAATTTTACATCGATTTGGTTACGATTATTTTGCAGAGTCTTTCCGAAAATTGCGTTATTGGATAATTTAAAATGGTTCTTTTCATATTCAGTTTTAGCTGCTTGACGAAGGGTTGTATTTAAGTCAATGTATTTTTTCAAATAATTTTCTTGCCTAAAACTAAGAATGCGGTGAATTTTATTTAAAACTAGACCATGTTTCAAACAATCTTTTAAGTGGGTGTAGTGAATAATGTAGTTAAATTTATCATAAAGATTTGCTATTAGCTTTGCACATTTACCACCGGGGGGGATGAACTTTTCTGCAGCGAACGGTAAGTCATTGTGTTTACTATGCAAATGATCAGGGTATGCCAGGTCTACCTCCAAAATATAGCCGTAGTCATTGTTAGCTGGAATACTCAACACATCAATTGTTTCAATTTCATTTTGACTCAAAAATTTGAACTCTGATATAGGAAAGCGTTGCATCATAGCGTAACCATACAAGTTATTACAGTCAAGATAAATCAAATAACTAGACGGTTCAGCATCATTGAAATCGAACATATATTTATTATTTGCTTTGGCGTGTCGAAGGGAGCACTGTGCTAACCCCCCGCGTATTCCTTTTTCTAACATTTGATATATCTCTAAGTCACTTATTAACTCTAATTCAACCTGCGTATACAGAAGCATTGCATCCCAACTTAAACTTGGGGAAGTGATGTAATACGCAGGATCTAGATTATAATAATGCAAACTAGTCATCCTAAACTTTTCGAAAATGTCACATAATAATAATACGTCACTTTTTAAATATAAGTCGGTATATTCACCAAGTGATTTTATATTAAAGACATTCCATATTGTTCGCGCACGTTCGTATTCAGCTTCAGTGATATGACTATCGTTCAAACTGTTGTAGAAACAAGATTTTAGAGGAAGTTCGGTTTCGGAAAATTTGAAACAGCTATTCATGTAATCATACGGGTAGACACCTTTTTTATACAATAATTCACGTTGATTTTTATCAGGAAACTCTCGTGATAAATTAACAAAATCGTTTTCCGATAAACTTTTGCTTAACGCATCCAGACTTGAACTCATAAACTGATACGAATCAATGAATTTAATTTGAATAGAACGAGAGTTGGTATCAGTTTTTATGTATTTTGTTATAGAAAGGTACTTTTCTTTAGTTTGAGGAATAATTTTAACGGAACCTTCTTGTTTTACTAATTCCTCAATAAATAAGTGAGAATCGTAACCTGATAAGTTATGAAAAACAACAGGTATGAATGGACATACTTTATGCATTAAGTTACAATGAGAGTGCGCCGGCCCTCTGTACAAGGATGTAACATGATCATGATCTCGCACCTTGTCACCGAACAGATGTTGTTTACATATATGGCAATATGTTGCGTTTTGATAAGATGATTCTTGTTCAGCAGTTAATGGAGTCATAGGTTTAACATTAGATAATATTTTATGTAATCGTTTTACATCCTTTATTATTCTCTTGACAAAAATTTCAACACAGTCTTCACCTCGATATGTCACAAATTTATTTAATTGATCATCATACGAGCAACATATATAATAAGCAAAACATGACGGGCGGTGTTTTTTCAAAATTTTAGTGTTTTCAGATATGTTTTCGGTGTGGTTACTCAGGAGGCATTCAAAATCTGCGTAAATAATGAAGTTGAGTTTCTGTTGTCTTTCATAATGCTCGAATTTTAAAACAGAATTTATTTTAGGCAAAGTAACTAACACGTCACTACAATCATGAGATCTATATTTTGTTTCATCATTATAAAATTGTAAACATGTCTCACATAAATATATCTTACCTTTGTGGTGCGAAACTTGCCGTCGAACTAACCTTACAAGATCTTTTATTAAACAGTAATGTGCTTTTCCCCCCCTTTCAATATATAGTAAATTAATGTGATTAATTTCTCTTTTTTTTGTCTTGTATAGAGGTCCGGTAACTTTTGATTTATTATCTAACCCATATATATTAACGCTTATATTCGGGTTATTTTTTTCAAAAAGTTCAATTTGTTTAGGCGAAGGTGGGAATGACATTCCTTCTGTGTTGAGAACGGAAGAATAATGTGGATATGAACTGACTTTACATACATTCCTTGTAGAAGGAAACAAACCGGCCATAATACTCCACAAGAAACAATGATTATCGCTATTCTGTATACTTATACAACTTTTCGAACTTCTGACTGCCGGAGGTAACGGAATATAAGAACCGCCTCGCAAAGGAGAATACTTGTTCATGTTAATTTCAATATGACTTATAGATAGGTACGTCCATCCAGATTCACGAAGTTCGAATTCGGTTAGTTTTTTTTTCAGAGTGTTACTTGTATTCAATAATAATTCATTAAAATCAGTGCTCTTGTAAACAGTTTCATATTTAGTGTTGAATGACTTTAGCTCCTGTTTGTCTGAGTGAGGTTGTATAAAGTACGCAAAGAATTCAAAGTTAACTTTAATACAAGTAAGGCTCTCTACTGATATATTGATAAGTTTTAGAAGATCTTTCTGACACTCATTAAAGAATATCTCTGGCGTGAAATAATCTACTTTCTGAGATGGATTTATACGATATGAAACAATTCTGTTTTTAAAAGCAGTAGCAATCATATAAATATTATCGAATTCTGTGTTCAGTAAGCAGTTTGACTTATGTAAATTAGTTTTTAAGTGAGATGAGTATTCCTTTCGAGACATTTCAATTTTACAGTTTTCACAATTCATTAATTCATATTCAGGTATTAAGGCTGATACAGGATGAACTGTAAAGAAAAGAAAAAAATTAAAGGGTTACAATCTACTCATTTATTTTATAAATCCTAGTAATAGTTGCAAGCGGTAGTTTAATAAGCTTTACACTTTAGTATTAACTGTTCTATAGTTAAACATTTTTTGAATACATCTTAACTATGGGTACAATAGAGAGGGTACAATTAAGAGCGAGCTCTATTTTAATAATAACTTCCGATAAAAGTAGGCGGGCAAGGCTTGAACTCCTTTCGCGTAGCTTTTATATACTCGGTTAACGCACGCCAGCCTTCCGTACTATCATCTGTTCTGTTTTTTAAGCTTATTATTGCGTGGCGCCATCGATTCATGGGAGGTACGCGCTCTATTTCATCGCATTTATAAACTTTTAATTCTACGTAATGAGAACCGAGTTTACAGTCGTTAGACTGGCGAGCAACTCCGTTTGCGATTCGTCGGTTTAGAAAAGATACGAGAGGAGTCATTTTTTTACCAGGTCTGAGGGCTTGCTCATCTACTTCGTCATCCTCAGAGTCGGTCCCGAACACATCGCGCGCAGACTCCTTTCTGCTAACGTCAGCGGGAGTAGTATGGCTCGCTGTAGTTGGAGTAATAATGCTGACTTTACTTTTCTTTCGCTTCGGCTGCTCCAGTTCACTGTTATGCGGCTCTTTGCTTCCATGTTTTCCCACCTTTTGTATTTTCAGGCTTTCACACCGTACTCCATCTTGAACAAATGAATAAACATTATGACTAGTGTTAATGTTATAACTTTTTGGATATCTTTTAAACTCTTTTCTTATAATGCTTACAAACTGCTTTAGATATTGCCAGGCTTCTGAGTCGGTGTTAGTTTTATTTTTTAATTTTAGGTCAAATAATATTTCATCTTCCTTGCACAATTTCAAAACGATGTAGTATGTTCCTTTTTTATGTTTATCGATCTGACGCGAAAATCCTTTCGGAATTTTGTTAGTGATGTAGGAATAAAGATGATTGTATTGTTCCTTACCACTATCGTCACTGTTTCGATCCTCCCCCTCGCTATCTGTCCCGAACAATTCATATGATAACGCTGGTTCGATGCGAGCGGGATTAATTCGCTTTTTCCCCTTTTCCGAAGTGCTGACCCGAGATGCTGAGTTCGAGCCGTGACCCCCCTCACGGATCACGGGTTTTTTACATTTTTTATGAATATAATTCTTCTCATCCTCCTCCGTCCGAAGCGGTCTCTCTTGAACATGACTGGACCTGAAAAGGTAATTTTATTAAATTAATTTGATAATTGAACCCACAAGCAATCAGTAAAACAACTCAGATCGCAAGAACAAAACACAAATTTATTTTAAACTTTAACTATCTAAACATACGAGAGAATTGAATGGATGCATTCATTTCTCTACTATTGTCAAACTACACTAAGCTTGCGCTCAGAAAAAATAATCGTATTTTAATAGATGAAATATCTGATAGATGAATAGATGAATATTCGAATGGTACTTACATGATAGCAGATATGTTGACACTTATTGATGCACTTTAGTAACTTGAAGATCAGAAGACTTCGCTTGCCGATGACAATGTGTCTCAGTCTCACAATTCCCACTTTAAATATATGCGAGCGATAACCATTTTTGGAACGAAAAACACACATTCAAATAAAAATCAAGCAGACTTGCACTTTTGCTGCTCCATACTTATCATGCACAATAGCTGTTGTCAGCGTTCTGTATCCCGATATAAAAGTAAAAATCTAAATATTTAATTACAACCTTATGTACTATGCAACAAGCACTATAAATAAGTGCAACCAAGAAATTAATCACTATCATGTTTTTTTTGTCTCAACACGATTGGAATTCAGTCGGAAGTATACGCGGGCCGAACATTGAAATTAAACTTTATTATTTGTAAATATAGTTCAATTTAAAATGGCAGAAAAATCAGACCTTATAAGTCTCACACCGAAAAGCTAGAATTTAAATAGATAGGGAATCATCTTGCATTCGACACGTGCATAAACTTTCCTCTTATTGCATATACCATAAAGGATTAGAATGTTAGATCAATATCCAATATTAAGCTACTTTGAATTCTATCGACACCATTTTATTTATATATAAAGCTAAAAATTTCTGAAGGGATACCTATTGTAATAAATATTTTGAACGTACGTGGTTCTCTTGCAAAATGTCGGTAAGTTAAATTTAATTATAAATATCGGTACATATGTTTTCTGTTTATATATTACATGCTAACCGGTGTGTAAATTTCAGGATACGTCTGAGCATCTATTCAACTTTGTACCCTGCAATGCATCGCGACCTACATATGAACCAAGGCTCGGGTTAGATCGTAAACGAAAGCCAGAAAACACAACAATTTATTCGTATATCAAGAAACCTCATCAGAATAGAGCTGCTAAAGTGATTAAAATAGAAATTTATGACGGAGACAAAATAGAAGATAGTGAGCGAATATGCAAGTGTAATGCAGAATTGTGCCTGCAGTATGCGGTCAAAAGCGTTCCTCTAGACGGAATATATGAGTCAACACTTAACGTAATAGATAAAATAACGGAGTCTATATCATCTAATATTTGTAATCGCTACACAGTGTTGTAAAAATATGCATTTTACAGAATAAATATTAATCGAGTAACAATGTGTTTATTTATTTATCACGCCACTAACCCACCATTTTAAATTCGACTTATCCGACTCGCGTTGTTTTGGAAAGGTGAGACCGCTAATTAATTACCGGCGTCGATAACACTGTACGTCTCATAATTATGTTCACGTCGATGTATGAATCACTATCTATTTAATAACGCTTAATATAAAATGGAGCACTCATAATTGATGTATTGAATACATGAATACTGATTTAGATCTATTATAAATTTTGCCTAGCTCATAGGTATTACACTAGATGAAAACTTGATCTATTCAGTATTCAGAACATGAAAGAAGAACAAGTAGAATTAATAGATTAATTGATGAAAAGAAGAATTAATAGATGAAATGATGAAAACTTGATCACTGGTAAGATTGGGGGGGCTTGGATACCTCGGTACGTATCCAGGTCCCCCAATTTTACCCTACTTGTCGACACTCAAGGGAATCAAAATTTATAGGGTATTTTCCGCTGACCTAGAACTATGAAATTGGGCAAGTAATACCGTCTAGGGAAACCACCAATACCAATATAGAGAAAAATCTATAAACTTTACTTTTTTAATTAAATCACAAAAAAACAGGTTCTTTATGCAAGAAACGGCGGTCCGAATTTTGAATTGAGTTAAACGAGTCATGTGGGCAAGTCCGACTCGCTCTTGTCCGGTTTTTTTGTGATATTTTTGTCCTAAGACCTTTTTAAAGTGTGTTATTTCTTCTTCCTAGATCCATATAAGTAACTACATACTCATACTACATACATGAACTCTGAAAACACTAGACACTGCTTTTTCTCGGTAGTCGTTTTAAAAATACATAGCTGAACTATTAATTATTACACTTAGTTTTACGTAGCAACACAAACTTAAATTAAGGCTTAAGGTTGACTGACGCTGTATAAACGTGATTATTCGTTATAGACCCGGTAAATGTTGACCCAGCCGCCATGTTTGCGGTTCGGCTTGGTAATACTGATTGTTTGCACGATACTGTGATAATGAAGTTTATTACAGTGTTGATCATAACGTTGTTATAAGTTTATTTATGCATTTAATTCATTAAAATAACATGTAATAGCGATTTCCATACTTAAATACATAAAAACTTCAAGACTTAGGACCTAGACAAAGAATTGGTAGCTTCGTAGTGATGTTTTTTTTTTCAAAACTTAGTTCAGATAAATAAATTACTTCACATAAATTGACTAAGCTCTAGGGTTCTACTTTGGGTATCTACGTACAGTCAACGTCATATATAAGGTATAACATTCAGTGCTCAAATAGTTCGGAACACAAAGGTAGAACAAGGGCACAATGTACTATATGATTATAGGGGCAATTTTGCCCTTGTCCTACCAAAGGTGCGATTTATTGTATACTAGTGTACCGAACTATTTGAGCACTTTGAATGTTACCTTATATACGACGCCGACTGTACAAAATAATAAAGTAGTAAAGTATTAAAGCAGTAATAAGTAGGTAAGCACTTCTTATACGTACAATGTACGTCGTCCATACAGACATGAATTGTAACTAACGATAGTTTTTAAGTACATACTGTTAACGATTTTATAACAAAAAAAAATGACAATTACCTACCCCTGATAATATAGCGTAACAATTTTTTTAAGTTTTCTCGCGTGCAATCGCAATGTAATGCAAAGAAGCAGACGAATGGCTCGTTGTTTAATCTATAGTGAACTGAACAAATGGTTAATATTCGAAAATCGAATCGAAAATTTGACAGATTTGGTAAGTATTTTTATCTATTAAATATAACGTTTAACTATTGATCAAACAACGCGCCATAAGTTTTTTTTTTTTTTATGCCTACCTTATTAATTGTACGCTGTATTAATTTGTACGAAAGAAAAAAAATACTGTATAAACTGTATAAAAAAATACATACAGACTGTCAACAATGTCTTGAAATTAAAAAGTGGCAGCGCTGTAGTGTCGTTCCTTCTATCTTAGATTGATTAGATTGATTTGAAAGGGATGACACTACAGTGTTGCCACTTTTTAAATTCAAGACTTTTTTTCACAGTCATTCACATCAATTTTAACCCGTGTGGTTGCCGGGTTAGAATAGTGCCACTCCATGTCTTCCTGTCGATGTCGTAAGAGGCGACTAAGGGAATAAAGGCTTGTAGTACTGTTAGGCGATGGGCTTGCAACCTGTCACTAATACGCTGGTAACATCTTAAACATCTTAGCCTAATTGTGCATAATGTGGTTACAGAATTATAACAACTTTTTAGAGTTGTAGGTAATTTTGTAGCTCTGCCTACCCCTCTCTTGGAACGAAGGCGTAAGTTTATGTATGTATGTATACTCCAATGATTCGTTCCCTGTCATTCAATTATTTATACATTTAATACTCGTTACGTCAAGGTTGATATTAAGTGCGTATGGCGTTTCTGACGTCTTGTTTAAAATTTGCATTACTCTACCTTCAAAGAAACTCCTTAGAAGCGTGGGCTGTCCAAAACAAACTTAAAATTACCTTAAAACCAATAATACTAAGTCGTAATGCGACGGGATAGAGTCGAAGTCCAGTGCAATAGTAAAATGTTTCAGCGTAATACCTACCTGTTAAGTATTCATCGAGGATACGAAAACATTTTTTTCGTGTGTACGTGCTCGATTTCATCGAATACGTTTATTTACCTGCGGATCCCTTTTATTTGCACCGTAATAGAGTATTTTCAGTGCTCTATAGCCACAGTGCTGTAGTAAATTATGCTTATTTTATTTTATTGAAAGCTGATGCGTTTATTAGAAGTGGTGAAAGAATATTGACGTAGATGGAAAGTTTCGTTTCATTTTTTATAAACACGTTTATCCCTGACGTATGAAACATCCTCCTTAAGGGTGAGGATCAAAAAATCCGGATTATAGTCAGCCTAGCTAACCATACAAACAACGAAGGCGAAAAACTCTGTTGTGCGACGAAAAGTATCTCTACTAACGTATGGCTTATTAGCGTGCCACGACGGAAAAATTTCACAGAATTTTTTATTGCGTGAGTTAGCATGCCCATCGTTTTGGACCTTACCCTTGTTTTACTAGTTCTGAGTGTTTCAAGCAGGTCGTTGAGAGGTCCAGTCTTAGGGCCGTATTAATAAACTGATCTCGAATATTACGCTCGTCTCAAGATGTCTCAAAAATGACAGTTCTCTATGGCTTGACGTTTATTAATACGACCCTTAGTTTGACTTGACTCACTCTTATGGCAATGATGAATGAATGACTATCTATATGATCAAAGAAGATTTGACATGAATAATGTAATATAATAATGTAAGGTTATACATTTACTGCCCCGTTATTGTATATTTTAAGAAGGATTAATCATTCATTGCAATAATATTTGCAAAGCAAGAGATATGCTGATATTTCTATGGTTAAAATATCCAGAATCCAGAAAATATATCTCGGCATAGATACTGTCAAAGCATCTTTAGGGTAAACGTACGTTTTACCAAATGTGCCGTAACACCGAATTTCTTCTATTTGAAGCTAAGTAGTGATATTTTGTTGTTTTGTTATTGTGGTAATTTGCTGTCTCAGCATGGACACAGCAGTCGATTGAGTCGGTTGATTGCGGTTGAAAGTTACCACTCTACTATTGATAATAATTATATGACAAACCCAGACCTTATTAAAAAAAATAACGTAGATCGAGGTTTTAAGCGTTAGGGAAACGTACATTTACCTTACTAACACCGCACCTTACTGAGGCGTCAATTTATAAAATTGATGGCCAGTAACTAAGTGACCAGTGACCTTAAGTGGCCAGTTATTGATACGTAAATAATAAATGTATGTTTTCTTTTATTGTAAATTTTAGCTTAAATGCAAGTCAGACGATTCTGTTTTCAGTTACAACTACAGCTGGTTGGCCGATTCGGTTTTTTGATTTAGTAATAGTATATAGTTTGTACCATAACATTACCCAATAAATGTTTCATTCATTCAATCATAATTTTTTCGTACTCGTTAAGTATATTTCTGTGTATGTTGGCAATTTTGCATCGAGAGAAATACAATAGACAGGTTGTTTCCGTTTTCCTTTTCTATACGCTTATCAATGTTAGGCTAAGCGACCTTTGCCCATTTTGCCTTAAAAAGCAGAGTATACTAGAGTATTTGCGTACGAGTTTTCATATTTCTTATTTTTTGATATATGTGTTTGTGTTTAGTAATTATGTCTGTGTATTCTTCAGAGGTTTCACCTGATGGTAACTAAAAGAAGACCAGTGCTGTCATGACATTTTCTTAACTACATTGTTCTTATTTTATTAGTTAGTGTCCTTTGTTGATGTTTGTAATGAGTAAAGGTTTTTTGTCTATCTTTCTTATAGCGTTTTCAATCTGCAAACTCCCACTCCCACAAGGTCCTCCCACAAGACACTAAAAACTAAACTAACTAACTAAAACTGCTTTGGTAATTGATTTTGGAATACTGCTTATTTCCTTACGAGGGCAGAATTATGAACTGGTAAAATCTGCCAAGTTCCGGACAGAGAAAATGACAGAGCAATATGAATACTTTATTAAATTATCTACGTCCTTTTCACAGCCTGGGGGGTTATTATGACATAGCCATGCAGTTCAGTTTACGCTGAGAGAAAAAGTCAGAGCTATATAAGTGCTATAGCTCTGTCCTTTACGCTGGCCGTAAAATCAACTGCGTAGCTATGTCATAATAACCCCACTGGAATAGGTTTCGCATTTCATAAAACGGCTTGGACTTAGAAGTTTGAAATAAAACAATCAAAGCCAATGATGAATTTTATTCTAATTAAATTTAAGTGGAAACATGAATACTTATAACATGAATCTAAAGAAGGGAACGCTATTATATTCTTAATTATAATACTTATTAAATAAACAAATGTCTTTCATGTTGTTATAGTAATTATTAAAAAACAATTCAACCTAAATAACGCAAGCCATATTATATGGCACGAATATATCGCAATTTTAAAATAAATACGCAAACAAAGTTCATGCAAAATTGTGCCAAAAATTGTGCTCGAAGATGTCGAGAGGATCTGTTTATTGCTCTTTACCGGTTTGTTTGTTTTAACTCAATTTTACATTGTTATCCACTTTGTAAAAGTTATACGTTTTTTCAGTGATGTTTCGTAAACATTACCATTCTGTAAGGTATGCAAGTTCACGCTTAACCATTCCAGTATTAATAATCTTTGACATAACAGTTTTGTTCAGGACTTTATTTATTTAACTGTATAGAGGTTACAAGAAAATAACAATTATTTTATTCTACATTGTAACTTTTAATAGTGACCTTCGTTTCACCCTCTAAACACTCGACATTGCCTTCGAGTACAGTGCCAAAAGTATCTACTTACGTTAAAACATGTAACAATAACTGTAGTTTAAAAAACGTACTATTACAATTTTAACTTTATTCTCTTTATTATTTTGAGAAGGCACATGAAAACTTCTTACAAATAAATGATAAAAAAGAATCAGCGACGTCTAGTCGTATTATGTCAAACGGCAATTATGAATTAAGGTAAAGTATTAAAAATAAAACAAATACATCTTTGATAATGTAAGGCTGGGTCAAACTTTTTACCAACATCAATATTGAATTAAAAACTCTTACATCTCCAGCCTTACTATCCGTTCACAATATTAAACGGTTGTTGTCTACATTTATCTAACGTTATGTATAAACAGGTCTTAAATCCTATAAAAATACAACAATATTCGTCTGAGACTCCGGCTTAACGGGCCAGTTAAAACCGACGTATAAACCGTGTCTCGCTGTGGTACCTAGGTGATATGCCACGAAACTTACGTTTGTACATGCTACTGTTTACTTTTACAAAAATTTGCTTCGTTTAAACATGGATTACAATTCTAAAATTACACGACTGTTCGGGTGTTGCCCTGACTTTATAATACTTTGATCCCAATACAGATAATAGAATGTTTAAGGACGATATCAGCAAAACGAAACGAGTAGCACGTTCATAATTAGCATAATATGTACACAGTAGCCAATAGCAACAACAGCGTGATTTTGTGATCAATTGAAGTAAGCAATCTAATTAACGATGAAAAATTTACAAAGAGAGATAAAGTTAATATACAAAGAAATACTAACTCGAGTGATGACGAATAATAAGACGATGCAATAGTACTTAATGGTGAAATCGCTAATGATTAACACAAGGTACCGCGAGAGCTTACTCCAAGAGTTTCCACGAAATCATTGTATAACACGAAACAACACATCTGAATACTACAACTACGCTACAAGTAAGAAAAATATATATTTTCCAAACTAATCTTATGAAAGCTCGTGAAACATTATCAGTAACAAGAAATTGTCTTTTACATTTAATACTACAGTAAGATAGTAAATATTATCTACCGTAAAAAACGAACCAGCGTCGTGTTGACACAGTCAAAACTTCGAAAACAATCCAAACATTAAAAAAGAAAGCAAACTGTCAAAACTTAAAACTAAAAACACACAAACCTAAACTAAACTGTAACGAACTCTTTCTCTTTTCTTAACTCATTCTTCCATGTCTTTAAAAAGTGCTGCTTCGTTTTGAATCATTTCTATTGTTAAACTTACATCACTGTCTTTGGAGCTAAGTAAAGAACTATTGCTTTGGTCAAGTTTTATGTAATAAGGTTTAAATATACGCACATCAACTGACTTTTTCTAAGATGTTTAGCAATCAAATAGAAAATACAATAAATGCATGTCACAACTTGTTAGTAATAAGTAGAATAAGTAGAATAAGAATCGTGTAAATAACTTAGTATTGTTCGAAACACTGCTCTGTCACAATTTATCAAAGTTGAGTACAAAAATCGAAGACTTGTCTCCTAATACGTTAACATTTTTTTCACTACTCAATACTATGGAAGCCGAGATGTGACGACGCCTCTAACACACCGCCTACAAAATGCGTTAATTTATTTATTTTATTTTATTACTTATGCTTTTATTATAGACATGCGTCTAATGATACAGAGATAGCTTTTCTAAAAATTGTTAAAAGTGGTCCTATTTTCAATTTTATACGATAAGAAAATATTATAGCAGTGGTCCAAGATTTTATATTCAATTAAGATTTACGTGCTTTCGTTGAATCCGAAATAGCAACAGTATTTTTCGTTATTAATCCATATTTTTTAAAGTAGATTCTCTCTAGATTTTTTTTAATGAAGCTGTTCTGAGAATTAAATAGAAGAGCTATCCCATTGTGTGTGTTTTTTTATAAATCATTTTCATTTCAATTTTAATATATTCATTTATGATTGTGGTTCTGACCCTGCCTCGTTAAAGCGATATAACTATTTTACATTTACCGATATCATTACAATTGTTACATTTTCTTACTTCTACATACAATAAGCTTGACGAAACTTCCTAGGCCGATAGGAACTGAACTCAGACATAAAGATCTAAAATCGAAAACTACATACAAAACAGAGAGAATAAAAAAGAAACGATTGAAATCAACGCTCCTTTTAGCTAATGAAACTAAGATAAGAGGTTCAAACAAGTGCGGAAAAAACACAAATAATCTAAAGTACTTAATCTAAATCTCACTTAGTTTAGTTATTATAAAACTTACCTCAAAGTACTGTACGTATAACAGCCGATTGAGTACCAGTAATATCGTACGACGAACCGCCATAGGCGCGGCGCTTTATGCTTGCTCCACCCAATTACATACTTTGTGTGGTAACTACGTATATTCTAGAGCCAACGTTAATGGAGCCTTTATCTTAAGGAGTGATGACTGTCACGTTGACAGTGAAAACATCATAACAATCATCAACATCATTACCGGTCAAAACATCATTTTAATCCATAAAATCAGTCCAAATTGCAATATTAACAGTTTCATCAATTCGTTTTATTTAGTCTTCGTTTCCATTTTGCGGTGTATGTGAGATGTGCAGTGTAGCTAGGCGCCGCCGCAATGGTGTCAGATCGTGCAACTATGAGTTTTCCGGTTCATCCCACTCCACGCTCGCCCACAGAGGCAGCTCCGTTTCGTACTCCCAGCCGGGACCCTGACAAATATAAACAAACTAGTTAATACTTGGGTCATCAATATATGTAATGTTCTACTGATTGACGTTAAAACTAACTACAAGGAATTTATTTTACAGAAACCAATATATTTTCTATAACAGACACCAAAATTCTAGGGGTAATGAAATGCGCTTTATCCTTATCACCATATTCCTTACTATTGAAATTGATCGTGATGATGTTTAAATATTGACTAGTCTGATTTAGGAGAAGTTTGGAGCACAAAGTTCACGGGTCCACGACTTAGATAAGCACGATACATTCTTTGTGTGCCGTAAAAGTTCGATAGTTTCCGAAAGAAAAACTATAAACCTGCCACGCGGAGAAAGTCACAACTTAGAAACAACAATTCCAGTTCCTACTTTGTTACTTTGTAAACTAAAGTAGTCCTTAATACGTTACCTTGTACTTCCAAGCGTGGAGATACATGACGAGGTCCCTAGGCCTGGGGTCCCTGTACCGCACACGGCACTCGTAACAGTGAGGGTCAGTGGACAGCGCATCGGTATTGCTCAAGGTGACGCCGGCTGAGCTGGTCACCGTCGGCGCGACGCCGGTCTGGGTCGCCACAGTAACTTTGTCCGACTGTGAAAAGATATGTAAAATTTCAAGCCTACTTTTGGAGAAAGATTTAAACCAAAACGGTGTGACTTCATAAATACAGCTAGTGATTCGTAACTTTAATGAAATATATCCCAATGAGCAAAATACATTTCTGCAAATTTTAAAAATAAAATAATATATTTAGGATTGACATCATATCGTGCGCTCTCATGTGTCAATTCAATAATTTTTCAAATAATTCTTCAGTCTGCTTTGGCTAGCAATACTGACACTTTTCAAGGCTGATTATTGTTTTAAAATGAATATATACGAGTATACCTTCTAGACAACTGTAAAGTTAGTTAACTTATTATACCTCAGCTCTCTCGAATACGCTTTGACCATATCAATTTTTTGTGCAATTACTACTGTAAGACTTAGTCGTGTACGTTTGCGCAAGTTCCCTTAGAAAGTTTATCTTTCACCTTTTAGACATCGGTAACCATAAAAGGCACTTAAGAACTTAAGTTAGCAAAGCTCATTAACGGCCCCTAGGGATCGAATTGGGAACCTTGACATCAGTCGACGACGCAAACCACTCAATCATTTCTAGGCCTCCGACACTTTTGATAAGTTAGTACTTAAGTTCCAATTAGCAGAAGCGAATCACAATTTAATACAAGTAACCCGCAATTTCACTACACCCCGACGAAGTTAATTAAAACTAACTCCGCAATGTAACCAGATTTCACTTTCGAATTCTAATATTAAAACCAACCCACCACAATTCGGAATAATTTCTGTACCTTTACAGGGTCTGTTTACCGACACGGGCTAATACTAAAAGTTTGGTCTGAAATTAAATTTCGAATGTTTGAATTGAGAATGCTTGAGAATGTTTTACACACGTACATTTAAAACAGTTATTTTAATTAGGATATTTGTTCGATGTTGCAAATGTTTAAAATAAAATAAAATAAAATAAAATCATTTATTCTGTAAGTAGGCCCTGTAGGCACTTTTACAAGTCTGAATCTACCATCTACCAGCGCTTCAAGAGACCATTGTTGAGAAGAAGCACCGCAAGAAACTCAACAGTAAGCCATTTTTTTAAATAAATAACTTATTACAATACTAAACTTAAGCTATCTAATTTAAATGTCACAGGGATGTACAGGTCCCAGTAGTAATATAGTAGTTTATGCAACAGTTGTATAAGAGAGGTCAAAAAAGACGAGTGGTGTGGTTACGATGTGAGCCGCAGGCGAACATCGTAAAGCAAGACGCCACGAGTATTTTTTGACTTAGTTATACACCGTTGCATACAATACTTTTTCTACGACTAGGTTTCAAATAAAATGCAAAATTAAATTAATATACCTAGGTTAGAATACGAACGAACGAAGCACAGAACAACAAACGAGCGAGAAACATTCGAAAACAACAAAATATGTGTCTATGGTTAACTTTGTTTTTAAATTGATGTGCACTTGACAGGTTTCATATTTTTTTTAAAAGTTGCACAATCGATTTAACTTGTGAAATAGGGACTAAAAAACACCTAATGATTTGAGAAATGAATTCTTTTACCTGATTGGTCGATTTTAATATAGCTGCGTTCTGGTTGGTTGATACCATTTAAAATGTTTTTTTTAAAGAGTTAAATTAGTAAAAGAGTTTACATACCAAAAAGAACATAACGTTCCGATTGACAGTCAATGTGTATTGTGATTGGTGGTTTAATTTGGTGGAAGTATTTTGATTGGTCAAATTAACCTAGGTGTAAGCTTTGGCAGCTAGGCATATCGTTTTGGCTCAAAAAAGCACAAGTGCTGTTAAGGGGAATAGACTAGATAGACTTTTCTACGGAATGTTCTGCGGACATATTATCTATATTCTTATATTAGTGTTCGTGACTATATAAATGACAGATAAGAGTACAGGAGTAGGAAAATATTTTAACAGATAATGTAATAAATTTAACTATTTTGTTATCTTTCTGATCCGTTACCGTTTCCAAAAACGTTGCTTACCAAAATCACGACGAATCTTTTCAAACAGGTTTAAAACAGTAGCAGCAAATACAAAGTGTTCCAAAATGTATATTACCACTATAAAACTAGGAATGGTCAACCTTAATGATATGAATAACTAAAGCCTCAACGACGGTAATTGATTGTTTCTCGTAATAAAAGAGTACCTTGGCATCACTGGAGTCATCGGTCATAGCAGCCGACGGAGTCGGTGAGGGTACCGAGGTGCAGGCCACTGGTGACGCGTCTAGAGGAGCTTCCGCAGCGCTTGAAGGACTCGGGAGAGTCACTATTTAAAAGAAAATGCATTAATATTGATGGACATACTTTTGTTACGAAGCACTACGCAAATAGTAATAGACATAGCCCGTAATTCTTTTTTTCATACAGTCGAATGATAACAAATGCAATTCGATGTTGCAAACTATTTCCAGACCTACTAGCCTAATTATTTTTCTTTTTCGCTCATGAAGTCTCTTTTCTAACATATGTGTAAAATGAGATATCCAAGCGACAAACAAATTGCAGTTTGCCCACTAGTGGTAACTGTTCTGGTTTCATTGCAAAAAAAAATCAGACGTGCGGATTATACCCACTAAAAATGATTACAGTAAGAAAAAAAAACTGCACATATATTTCGTACCGAGTCTATGACACATGCACCTTTTTAAACCGCTCTATTATTAAAAACAAACAATGCCATAGCAATTAGCGTTTCTTTAACGGCTTCACTTCAAGGCTTATTGACATCTATTGACTTACATGCCATGATGGATGTCGGAGTTACTCCGGGTGCTGGTGACTCCAGCCTTGGAGACGATTCTCGAGATGTAGGACCAGTGTCGCAGTCATCTTCAACTCCTGTTAAAGAAAGAAATCAATGAAGAAAAGAAACTTGAAAACTTCGACAACATTGACGATTAAAATAAGCATTGCTTAAATGTTTTAACACGTTTAGTTGAGGAAATTTGATTTGGCTGTCTGTTATGTACTTTACGATGTTTTTCACTGCGGTAAGACTTACCGGACCTAACCTTAACTTGAACCTTTCAACCCATGTGCTGTTTAAGATCGAGGGCAGTTTTACGATTACCTTTTGTTTGATATTAAAAAAAAAAATCTTAGTGAAAATTACAGAAGGTCAATTCATATTTCCTGAACTATACTAAGATGTTTTTAAATAAATAAAATTGTCACCAACTATAACTTCATTCCAGAGTTTCCATATTTCCTTTTTTTATTCCAGATAAATCAGGATTCTACAATTTTAAAACATTTTCAAAAACATCGTCCTCTACCTGTCGTAGCTCATATTTCACTGTACCTTTATCATCAGACACTGGCTTAGAGAACAGCATATCATCGTCAGCTGCGTCAACTCCCAGCCAGTTCTCAGCGTTGTGTATTGCAATGAGGTCCCTGACCAGCTGCTCGTCTGTTTTGCCGCCGGTATCACCACCCTTTCCACGGAGAGGACCAAACACAGGGTGGTTGTAAAGTGGGTCATTTACCACTGGGTAACCTGTAAAAAAATAGTACATTGTTGCCTAGGCGCGGAAAGTAAGGGTTTTCCTGACGAGGTGGTTAGCAGGCCGAGCAACAGCGAGGCCTGCTAAAATACGAGTCAGGAAATCCTCGTTTCCGCCGAGGCATACATAATGCTTTTCTCAAACATGTGAGGAAATAATACAAATACATTTCTAAAAAGCAAGTAATTTAATTTCCTTAGATTTAGCGGGAAGCAGGTTTTGCCTAACCGAGGCAGCTTCAGATTTTAATATAGGCGGTGTGGTACCTATTTCGTCGCTTTCGTCGCTTGAGCTCATTTTTTATAGTAAGTATAATATTCGGTTATACAACAAATAGTTTAATATTCGGTTTCACAATTATATTATGCAGAATGAACGAATGTTACCGACTGTCAATTGTTTTTAAATACTAACCATAGAAATTGGAATGCAAATTCAAAAAGAAACACACGCACTGTGCTAAAAAAGCGAGCAGTTACCTTGGCTGTTTGGAATTTTTGTCTTGGTCCTTTTGATTTTGTATGCAAATTGACAGCATTTTTAAGAAATATATGGACATGGACGGAAAGTGTTTTCATATGGTTTTTTTACTCCTAGGAGTAAAATGAGGCTCTTTCCGTCTTTGTGTTTCAATCGGAAAACCGTTTTTTCTGAGCATGTTTGAGAAAAGGTTATTTTTTATACTGATAGAGTGATAAATTGAAACCCTTTCCTATTTGAAAAATTGTGAGTACTTTGAAGGTAGAATATAATTACTGGATTGCTCAAATTTTAGATATGCATAAAAATTTTGCGTATCTTAATGTATGTTCTTCTAAAATACGAATAATTTTGGCTAATCTCATAAAAATCTTAAGAAATATGTAAAATTTTTCAGAAATAAGTTTGAAAAACCAGTGACGCCAGGACACCGTGCTTGAGATTTAGTTCCACTTACCCAAGTACTGCAAGTGCACTCTGATCTGATGCATCCGGCCAGTCTTGGGCTTGCACAGCACCACGCTGGTGTTGCTCCTGGTGTTATAGCCCAGCCGCTTGAACACCGTTGAGCAGTCCTTGCCCTTCGCAGACACCTTGCAGACGCCTATCTTGTAGCTCACCACTTCTATCGCCTCTTGACATTCGATCTCATCACTGTTGATGTAAAGGGTGTTTGTATTAGTTTAAATAACATAAATAAGTTTTTTTTGTATTAATCAAGGTTCGTTGGTTCATAGGTCATGAATTTATTGTTGTCTGTGTTTAAAAAAACATTTCAACTAGAAAAACGACTATTTGTAGCGTGGTTTTTGTTGTGCAATGTCGTTTAAAATGCTTGTTTATTACGATTAAATAAAAAATATTGCGTAGTGCCTAATTTATCTTTAGAGCAATGAATTTATTAAAAAAAGAGTTACTCTTTAACGTCATAATTATTTACAACATATTTGACCGTGACTCAAACATCACCACGGTAATTCATATAAAATAAATAAAATCACATTTTCATATGAACCAGACATTAACCTTGTCTATTTTTAAATAATTAATTATGAATCTTATTTATTGAGACATTGATTGATGTGCAGAAAATCTAAATGTCGATCACGATCGTAATAAAATGGCTACAAGCCAAATTCTCGCATAACTACATCGAAGATTTAGTAGACACGTCAATGTAAAATTAATAAAGGTACTGTTTTAGTGGTGATTTTTTTTACTGTACATATTTCCGAATCAAAGTTTTTCAATTTACTGTACAGTCAAGGGCATAAATATGTATACGTTCCCAAGACGTCAAAAATATCTATACACCTTTATGCTACCGGCAATAAGGTTCATGTATACATATATTTGACGCGATGGCTGTATATATATGAATGCCTTTGACTGTACATAACGCCACATTAACAATTCAAGGCAAACCTGTGTTCTTTGTTAAGAAAAAACAATAGCTTAAGCTGTTGCTGCACTTAACACGTTCAATGCTAAAAAGTCAATATCGGTTCCATTTTACTTAATATTCCAACCACCTCTTATAACTCCAGAAAATGTTATCGCAACTAATAAAATAAACAGCACACTCACTCAGGGAATTCGCCATCGACTCGGCAGACGTACTCCTTCAACACCTGTCGGTTTCTGATCTGGTGCTCCATCTGTCTCGCCTTCTTGGGACTCCGGCCGAACAAGAGGAGCCCTGATTGGACAACAATGTTGGTGTTATGAAAGGTCTCGTTAGGCAGGTTTTTCATTAACACTTGATATGACGTGCAGTTGGAAAACGACAAAAAAGTATCAACATCGTCATTGCTGTGAAGTGATTGCTTTTGACTTCGATTTTAATTCGTTTCCCAAGATAGCAAAGTTGGCGCAGCATGATACGTTTTGATTATTACTGCTTACAAATAAACACGATATTCATTCCTTGCAAGCAACACAATAACGTGTAAAACTTAAATTATGATGCGTTTCATTCAAATTCAAATTAAAAATGTTTAGCAAAGGTTCCTCAATGGAAATAGTCAGAAAAGTTCTTTATTAGGGAGGCTATGTTAGTAGAAATGATTCATTAATATGTCACCTCATTGCGATAAGGTTACACAGTTAACTGCTCTCCCCAGAACCGCCCAATTATAACCGTTTACCTGACGTTAGCCTGTCCAGTCTGTGGATGGTCCTCAAGTTCTTCAAGTTGTATTCCTTGGCCAGGATAAACACGACCGTGTTGTGTCGGTACCGCCCGCACGGGTGCACCTAATAGGATAGCACTTGCACAATTAGAATTGAAAATATTGATGATAATGCTAACATAACATTCAACAATGATTTAATAAAACATGAAAAATCTATTTCCAATGCGCTTGAAGTTGTTGACGATATTGTAGATGGTGAAATTATTGAAGATTCAAATGTAAAAACAACTGCAAACACATTTGAGATTATTGGTAACACAGCTAATAAATTCAAACAGATTTAAGGTGATGTTTTTAAACAAATGTAAAATAGTTATAGGATCTTTTAAAACAGTTTTGTTTAATGATTTTCCATAATAAAGATGATAAATTGTATCGACAGCACATGCATAAAATAGCATAACTTATAATAAAATCACCAATATTTATAAAAAAAGTGATACACAAAAAGAAGAGTATTAAAGCGAAAGAGTACGACAAAAGTTAATGTAAGCATGCGTGATCACAGATAGTATGGAAACGAATCTCATTGTTTCACAAGAGTTCCATTGAAAAAAACACAAAACAGAAAAATTGCACTTAAATTTCGATATAAATGCACACATAAACGATAAAGTAATGGTTCTGCAGAATTCTTGGCATTTTCATTTGGAAAGATTAACTTTTCACGATGTAATGAACGTACGTGCCAGACGAGGAGAAAGATAAATCCGGTTATAATCTGTACTAAGACAAAGATTAGAAACACTGATTGGAACCTTTGTACAGATAATTCTTCAGATACAACTAGCGGTATCTAATGGATTATTAATATCTAGGATACCTAGTGGATTTACTGTTTGTATAATGTTGTTTCATAATACTTGAAAAAATGCGTTTAATTTTTGAATGTCAGACTTTTTTCACTCTGCAGAACCATTTTAAACTGACGTCAAACAGCAGCTTTTCAAGGGTTCACTAATGTGCCACTTACGAGTGGGGTTTGAGACCATTCGCGCAGTATGCTTGAGGTTTTTCGTTTCAACTTTGGCATATATCACATCTTGGGACAGACTCTGACGGTTTTTTTTTACATCCTAAAGTAAGGCTTAGTAATAATTAAGAAAATTGGTGTATCTTTTGGAATATGTCTAATGACTAAAATTATATTAAAGATTAGCGACCTGGCCTCGCTCTGTTTTGACTTAAACGATCGAAACGAAATAAACACGAAAACTTTGGTTTTAAAATCCTGAAATTTTCACTAAAATCCTAAAATAAGCTTAAAAACAGGAAGATGGAGAAGAATTCTAAGAATAGTAATTCATGAGTTTGAGTACATTAGTTTGAGTTTGAGCTATTAAGCAGTTTTCACATATAAACGGCATTTATTTTAAAATCACAGATAAATACTTCAATTTTAGATATTGATAGCAATTTGTTATCAAAACACTTACTTATACAACAAATATCCATAACACAAATAATAGTATCCATATCATTAATCAAAATAATGCACCAAAAAATTACAATGAAACCGGTAAAATAATAATTTATCAAACTAGTTTTACAAGTAACTATGCTTAACCCTCTGCAACTGTGGTGACTTTTTTAGAAACATTCTGCTGAGGTGGAGTCTGTCAGACGTCATTTTTGATAAAATATAGAAAAAATACTAATGGTTCAATGATAAATATTGTTTATTTTGTGCATAGCATGATTATTTAAATTTATTGCGGAATTAATAATAAACAATGTATTTGAGCTTTAAAAATGAAAAAAATGGATTGAACTTGAATAAGGTAAAAAATCGGGGATTTTTCACAAACGTTAACTTATAATGCCGCGAGTAGTTAGAAGGAGGTACTGGGCGATACAGAGCTATATCACGCAGTACGGCAATTTTTTTTTTGGGGACGTATGATAGACGTCACGTCAGTCGCAGAGGGTTAAGCATACGGCACTTTTTTTTAATCTCGAGGTTATAAAATAGTTTTCTAAATACCCGACGTACCGTTATTAGTGTAGTGAAAAGCATTTTGAAACAGAAATACTTATAAGTTCACATTTTACGCTTCCCATGTTTACAAACTACTTTAAACAAGTATTAACAACACCGCAAAGCTTTGCTTCGGCTCCAAAGTTCGGCTTTTCAGAATAAGCTCCGTGAAAAATATACGAGACTTTTAATTGGGTGACTTTAATTTGGAAATTTAATTAAGTTGTAATATTTAGTGTAATGATTTCAACGTGTCATTAAATAAATTAAAGTGAGCTGCTATGCTACATTTTTCAACGACAATTTGCAAGTACTGTATTTATTTCTTACTTTACAGTACCGTAACGTTTCCTATAGGAAATTACAGGTTTATCGTAGCTAGCAAGGTTCAAAACAAACAAAAAAAGTCTTTATAACGTTTGTCTCTCAAACTTCTGATGCCTCTCAAATAAAAATAAAAATAAACAATAAATCTTAATACGTCACCACTACCATTTTCTAAATCTATATTATATAGGTTGCCATTGACGAGACATTTTGTGCCTTTTCCGCCATATGACATGTTTTTGTATCCTGGTACATATATGAAAGATTCAAAGTCAAAACGGTAGTTCTTGGATTTTGGCAACTCATTTGCTGCCTTGTTTGTCTTCAAGTGGCCCACTAATCACCAGATCTGTCTCAATTCCGCTCAGCAAAAATTGAGTAACCTGTCAGAGTCTGTCCCGCACACAGGTCCAACGCATTGCGGACTCACCGGCAACGAGCAAGGCTTGTCTAACACGAGAAGCTCTTCGTCAGCGTATATGATGCGTAAGGGACAAGCGAGCACTGGAGTTTCGTGCCTGGCCCACCACGAGAACATCGACATTGATTACGGACAAGTTCGTGTGATGTTGCAATTTCTATTTACGGGTATTACGGGTGGATTTTATTGATTTCAGGTTCGTCGGATGAGAAAATCCGTGAATGCAACTTGTAATAGTGGCTTTAAAATACGTGGAGTACCTATATTTCCATCTCTTTTCAAGTCCAAAAATTTGCGTTGACTTTGTTTCAACCATGTTTGAAACAATAAGTAATTTGACAGAATACATACATACATACCTTCACGCCTTCATTCCCAGAGTGGGGTAGGCAGAGCTACAGAATTACCAACAACTCCAAAAACTTGTTGATAACTCTGTAACCACAATTTGCACAATTAGGCTAAGATGTTTAACAGTGTATATTAGTGACAGGTAGCAAGCCCATCGCCTAACAGTACTACAAGCCTTTACTCCCTTAGTCGCCTCTTACGACTTCCACGGGAAGACATGGAGTGGCACAATTCTAAGCCGGCAACCACACGGCATTTGACAGAATATAGGTGTATTAAAAGAAATGAGACACGCGGATTCTCTTATACAAAGGTACCTGTACTGTAAATATTCAGTATTTGATCATATCATCTATTTAGTCATTAAAAGTTGTGAAAGGTACTAAGTACATATTTGAAAGAATTAATTAGGAATGTACTCACAAATTAAGGGACTTGTAACAAAACTAATAAATTGGCGTTCAATGACTTATTATTAAAGTAGGTAAAGTATCATTGATTGGTCTGTCGGTTCGTAGTTACTGTCATTACAACACCATACACGAATAACAAGTAGTGATTAAATGGCTATGTGTGCGTGTACGCCGATGCGATGGCGTGATTGTTATAATTACTTACATAAAGTTATACAATTGTGTAGTGTGCATTATAGAAGAATGCATGCTTCTCCGGTTAGTCAAGGTTTTTCATGTTATTAATAACTGGATTCTGGAGTTTTCTTAAATAAAATGCTACATTGTTTTACTAGCTTCTGCCTGCGATTTTGTCCGCGTTGACCATCATTACATGACTAGTGTTTTTCTTTCGTAATAAAAGGTACCTAGATGATGTGTTAATTCATCTTATAAGATATTAACATTCCGAATTTCATCTTAATTCGATGAGCAATTTCAGTGTGACAGAGTAAACAATTTTCGCAATTTCACATTATTGTCATGGTATTTTCTTCTTGTACGTCTTTCAGGGGCGCTCTAAATTTTTATTTATGCATATGATTTGGAAATCTCATTCGATTTTACGTCCGAATACCGTCTTACAAGGTCATGTCAGGTCAGGTCAGGTGTTGTTATAGTGTCAAATTTCACTAGTGACTTATTCTCACATTAATTACAATGAAATATTGGTAATAGTTGTGATGTCATTAACTTTATTTCATATGTATATAAAAAAAAATGATACCAACATAATTCATAACCGACATAGCTGCATTTTATACGTGACAGATAATGTCATCCAGAAATGTTAAGGAGGTTAGTGTCAGTTCGAGTTGCTAGATGGGTAAAAACCAAAATAAATGTACATAAAGACGCTATTTAAATGTCACTTAAATGATGTCTAACTTACAATTTCGTTACAAAAATGTATGTGTTTGACGTTAATCGACAGTTACGTTACGGTAGCTACCTCTTCTTTAACTGGACATTTATTTTGGTTTATACCCAGATAGGATTAGCTTTGAAAGTTTAAAATTTATATTCAGTCTAAAACAAAGGTAAAATAAATCCGTTCGTTAGTTTTCCATACTAAAGCGCAAAATATCTTTATTAACATGCTCACGACTTCAGTAATTGGTTTTGATATTTTCGCAGACAATTTTTATTGCACTTTTTTTTTGATGCCTAATATAATATTAAAATAGGTAGATAATAACCTGTCAACATAAACATGCTGAAACTAAAAAGTTTGCCAATTTTCTGTCATTGAAATTTGTTAAGTTATTACGTTTTTCAAACATTTTATTCCAAGTTTACCCATATTAACCTGCCAAAACAGTATATATTACAGAAGAGAAACAAACATTGCTAATATAACCCCTTTATCACTTATTGCCCCGTAACAGCTTCCAGAGCTCATGTACAATCTGCACATCTCGAGCATGCTTGCATAATTCTAGAATTCCAATTAAAGCTAGATTATAATAGCGGCTGCACATCTGCGTTTTAATGCACACAATTCCCTCGCAACCCAGTTGTGCAGAATGCACAGCTTGCGCGACCACTGCAACAGAATGGGAGTGGGAATATCGAAGTTAGCGATTCTTTTTATGCATTGAAACGTTCTTGTCGTTGTAGTACAGTTTGTAACACCGCAGCTTAGCTCGGAATTAGGCTTCTGGTTAGTGATATGTATTAGTGACTTCAATATTAGTGATGGGCAATTTCTGAAACATTACAAAACTTTCCTTAACTGCGAAAATTACAGCTTCTGAAAGTTACATAATTAGATGGAAATGATTCTGACATATGTAAATTTCATTTAAACATTAAAAGTTTTCGTTACTTACGTTACATTACAAAACTTTAGTAATTTTCAGAAATTAAACGATTTCATTTTAGTAACTTTCAGAATGTTGCATGAAATTTAAGGTGAAAGTTTCACTTTTGAAAGTTTCAGAATATTGCAGAAATTAAAGTGAAAGTTTCACTTTTGAAACTTACAAGCCGCCCATCACTATTCAATATTGTAAATTAATACGAACCCGCCCTAATTTAGCTTCAGTTTATATGAGGTTTTATGTGACACATACATAAACCAGAGTATTGTACAATACAACATTTCGGAAGAAATTCTGGGATGAAGAATTATTCGACTTAAAATCCGTTGCCAGTTTAGGTTTAGTAGTTTAGGCCAGACCTACAGACGCGCATAGCGACTTTGTTTAATACTATAATTATGTAGGTATGTATAAAATATATTATTTTTGCCATAAAAATAAACTGAATCCGCGCAATACTTTCGAAATTACAACAATAGTAATATGGTTATGATTAAAATCTGTGTACAGTCGTCAGCGATAATATATTATGACGACGCGCTGGCCTAGTTGGTAGTGACCCTGCCTACGAAGCTAGCGCTCCTGGTTTCAAATCTCGGTAAGGGCAGATTGTGTGTTGAGCGCGAATATTTGTTCCTGAGTCATGGATGTTTTCTTTGTATTTAAGTATATATTTCTCTATACAATATAAGCATTTACACTCGCGGTCAAATAATACGGGTCAGAGTGCGTTTTTCATACAAACGAGGCTATTTTGAAGCCTTGGTTCTAGGGCATTGGTTGTTTTGAGTGAGGTTTAATAGTGGATACTCTGAGGTTAAATAGAGGAGGTCAAAAGTGCTTAAGATACCTAACTGATCGCACAATCAGGTAACACCACAGCGAGAGAGTTTGGGTCAGCATTTGGATTTCCTTACATTTTTTGCCATTTTATAGGTTTTTCCTGAACATGCACAATTCCGGCGTTAACCGCAGATTCAATCAGTTGGGTGTCCAAGGCACTCTGGAAGTCCTGAATCGATGCTCGGGGTGTCCATCATCAGATTTCACTAAAAGCATCCCCTGGCGAGGAACCAAGGGTTTGAAATAGCCTCTTTAGTATGAAAAACGCACTCTGACCCGTATTATTTGACCGCGAGTGTATATCGTTGTCTAGTACCCATAGTACAAGCCCAGAGCTTAGTTTGGGACTAGGTCAATTGGTGCGGCATTGTCCCCTGTTATTTGTTTGTTTATATTTATTATCCAACATTGGGCGCAAAAATATCTGACACGCTCTTATTCCCCTAGTAATAAAGACAAACACACCCTACTAAATCAACAATTTTCAAGAACGTCTTCCACATTTTTCTCTTCTTACTCCTTTTTAAAGTTTAATCCAAGCCTATCCTATTTCACGTCACGACCGTTTTTGAGCTCGGATTCCAAAAAAGATATTTAGAACCGCTCAAAGCAAGCTCAATAACAAGATGCGGTACCACCGGAAACCGATGCGCCCCCGATATTGGAGCTTTCCATCAAATACCTCGAGGGAAACTTTACCGAATGCGGTGCTTTTACTTAATTCAAAACGTGTAAATATATCGGAAACTTTTCAGAATCCACATGGTGTATAAAAATAAATATATGATTCTAAACTTATTCTATCGCAAATTCGAAGTTTTGTTTCCCAATTGGGATTGTCCAAAAAAACTTACTCCCGGTTTTTACATTCTAATTCGTAATAATAGGGAATTTTAAGATTCCAATTTCATTGATTTCGTATTTTAACCCAATAGTTTTGTTTAGATATCATAGGCATTTTATGGATGACATGATTATTTTAAACTTGGGTTGCCATTTTCTAAGATTTTACAACAATTAAATGATATCTAATGATAAAAACTGATTGTAATAGTGTATTAAAACAAATTATTTCAATTTTCCGTGTGTTTGACGGGTTAGAATAGTGCCACTCCATGTCATCCCGTGGATGTCGTAAGAGGCAACTAATGGAATAAAGGCTTGTAGTACTATTAGGCGATGGGCTTGCAACCTGTCACTATTACGCTGGTAAACATCTTAGCCTATTTGTGCAAAATGTGGTTACAGAATTATCAACAAGTTTTTAAAGTTGTAGGTAATTCTGTAGCTCTGCCTACCCCACTCTGGGATTACAGGCGTGAAGGTATGTATGTATGTATGTATTTCAAGCAGTTTTCGCCTAACCCGTAAGATGCATATAGGGGCTACAAGCCGAAAATGAAAGTCAAACAAAGGTTAAATATACTTCTTCCGAAAAATAAGAAAAAGAGTGATTATATCAAACCCTTAATAATGTAGAACGGCTTTAAAACCCTATTCCTTGAAATAGTTTTCGAATTAGATTAAATCTAAAAATATGAACATTCCCAATTGTATCATTTGTTCGAAAATTCCTAATTCAAACTTTTCATGCACTTACGTCGATTTTGGGGGCTTTTAATTTGGCCCTTATTCAGTGAATGTAGAGGAAGCGAAAGTTGTATGGTTAGACCGGTGCAGATGGCGCTCCTAAGTCTCTGCCTACCCTATTGGGAGACAAGCGTGAAGATGTGTATTAATCAGTTACAAAATCAATTTCGTTTTGGACCCATTAACTTTTAAAAAAGTTTTAAGATACCGACTGAACCTATAGGATAGATTAGGTTTGTTTTAAAACAATTCAAGAAAGTTAAACGGATTGAACAAAAATGATTGTCCAACTTATGAATTACGACGAAACAGTCCATACAACACTTAAATATTAGTGATTTCATTTTCAGAATCAAGAAATTCAATTGAATTAAGCTTTTACTAAAAGTAATTTAAAAAAAAGCATACTAAGGAATATACGGGGCATATTAAATGACAGCTAGGGATTGCCTTTATCGATAAATTCAACTATCGATGCTTTTCCCAGATACTAGTGATCGCTCCAAGTTTTGTTTGTAAAAGTATTTTTTTATTGAAAGTACCTATGAAAATTAAACAAAATAGCAACATAATTCTGGTTATTCTTAATGTTAAAAGGATTTTTAAACCTTAACCATTATATTTTTATTTTTTCCTCATTGTGTATTTCAGAATTACTGTCCCATTTACTATTGTTAAAGTAAACGATCGGAATTTGTTCCAAATTTTCGGGCGTTCATTTTCTCGGTCGCGACTGATGAATCCATTTCGGGTGACTAAAGGACTGTGCAATTTCTGTGGAAGTGGTAGGGGCAAAACAAAATAAAAAAATACACACTTACAAACAATGCTGGGGGCGATCACCAGCATATGAGAAAAGCATCGATAGTTGAGTTTATCGATATAGGCAATCTCTAGCCGTCATTTAATTTTGCCCCGTATATTCATAGGTCAGATAAAAAGTAAAAAAAGTCCACTTAATAGTTGCCAAATAATATTAAAACCTACCATTCACAGATATTTAACTACATCTAGCGCAGATAGTAAAATACTGGCACATTTAAACGACTTGAACTATTGTCGACTGGTCTCAAGTTGAATTCCCTGTAATTTAACCAGGAAAGCGGATTCCAACGATGGCTTATAACATTTCGCGGTGAAACTTATACAGGGTGCAGAGAAAATAATCCCTTCGTTTGGTGAAAACGGCGGCGTATTTAATGTAGATAAAGTAAGCGGTTTTTTTTACGTGTTAAAATCTTGGAAAGGTCTATCTCAAAATTAAGAGCTTATAACATACTGAGGAATATTAAATATAAAAGAAAACTTTGGTAATTACAGTATTTATCTTATCTGGTAAGAGGGTAATAACATAAAAAAGCAAGCTTTGAGAACTCGACTGTTGCTAACCAACTTTAAATCTTTATAAATCTTAAATGATCACTCAAAATGAAAAATGGTGAAAGAAACCTTAAATGATTTTTAAATACCTATTCAACAATACCACACTTGTCATAATTTGTCGACTTTTTTTTACAATATGGCATCCGTTTGCCGCCATTTTGATTTTTTATTATTATCATATCTTTTAGTGACATTCACAAGATTAAGACAAATCGATTGACACACGAATCATCAAAATTGGTCTGGGGAACCAACACAATTCGGCAGTTGTGTAAAAATAGAAAAGTGTGGATAAAGATTTTAATTGTTATTAATTGCTTGTTTTAAACGCGAGTTCGACCGTAAAGTGGACGGTCTGTTCTCTTTAGGAGTTGTGAAAATCATGGGATGGGTTTATTTTCTTTGAAGGTTATGTCCTCGGCTATATGACTTCGTTTGAACTTTCAGCTCGAACAATTTTGTCATAGTTCTCTAACATAATGAATAATTTGCTATAATGACATGATAAATGTAAATGTTTGTGTGTTACTTTGGTACTCCTTGCAATAGATGGATGCATTAAGATGAAATTTGAAATACAGGTAGCTTATACCCTGAATAAACACATAGGCTACTTTTCTATTCGGAATATTTAAAAGTTCCCGGGGGAATAACGACAATCGAGATATACGCAGGATATTCTCTTAAATCAAATGTGGCATCAGAAGTATCTTGAAACCGAGGAAGGGGTGTCCTGCCGTTTGACCAAAAGTCATTTGGCAAAATTACACTTGACAAACAACGTTTTGCAAAAAAATGTTAAGTCAATTGATCATTTTACTACTAGTCATTTTACAAATGACTTACTTTTCCAAATGATCAACAGTTAAATTTACATTTTACGAGGAAGACGAATCAGGGCATAACCGACTCGGATAGGTTAAGTTAGAAGGCTCCCGCCTTAGCCTTCGAGGTTGTTTTTTTTTCTGCCCAGAAATAGGTAAACTAATTGCTAAATGATCAATTGCTAAGTGAGTTTTTGTAAGATGATACTTTTGTCAAATGTCTCGTTTGCCAAATGATCATTTGTCAATAATTTTTTGGTCAAACATTAGTGAACTCGAGGAAGGACCTAATACTTTTAATTCCAGAATTTGTATAGGTAGTTCTTGAGGGAATAGCAACCAACCAGATCTCGAGAACTTCTTTATATGGTTTGATAAAATAATTAAATCAAGACTTATTTGCATATCTTTCATTCTTGAAACGTCTTCATGCATTTTAATTTACTGTCATATATTCGTTCCATCTATTAAACACTCGTTACTACACGAGTCGATTAACCTCAAACGCGAATAAATCCATTCAAAAGGACAACGGAAATTGCGTCTTTTCTCAAACAAGTTAAGTTTTAAATTCGTATACCAAATTTCAAGGAGATATCTCAGTTCGACGTTAAGCGACTAACATAATCACTCGATCCATTTATTACGCGCGACAACCATTCCACCCTGTCGCTAGGTGAAAATCAATATGGCCCGTACATTAGCATCGATGTAATAACTCGGTCAAAGTTTTCACGCCCATTTCAACGGAGTCGCAAGTCGTCGACTCAGGAGTTTCACGACGGGCCTTTACCAAGTTCCACTTTTCCTTCTTATGTGGGTTAATGTTCGGGAAAATGTCGCGTGAAATGTTCCAACTTGTTGCGTTACGTCAAATATGATTTATGATTAGAATATTGTTTGTTTCGTTGTTATTTGTATACTAATCAAAACAAAATAGGGGCCACGCTATGTTCTGCATACAAAATAACTACGTTCGGAGAAGGATTATTATAACGAATGTTAACTTGTAATTTTTGAATTTGGTACAATTCGAAAGCTGCAATGTTCAAGTAACTTACCAGCTGTGTTTACCGTGCGTGTGGTTTTTAAAAAAGTTGCATATTTGAAATTTGAAAATTGTTTTAAAAAACCAACCGCACGGTAAAAACTAAACAAGGGACAAACAATAAAAAAAACACAGCTTGTAAGTTGAAAATTGCAGCTTTCGAATGATAGTATTTTCAAAAATTACAGGTTACGATTCGTTATAACAATTCCTTCTCCGAAAACAGTTCTTTTGTATGTAGAACATAGCGTGGCCCCTATTTTGTTTTGATTAGTATATAATCGTGACTGGTAACAGTGCTTCCACATTGAGATAACAAATAACTGAAACGTTTGTACTATTATAGACTATATACAGTTGTTGTTTAAGACACTATATTGCTAGTGACTGTTTATATTTACGGTGTTTTATTTATTTACGTACCTTATACTATATAATTAGACTATTACCGAAAATATCAGATGGATAAAGATACACTTTATAACTACAACAATACAGAGTGTTCCAAAAATCAAAGTCAGAGCCAGTCTATTTTACTTGCGTTTAATATTAACTGAAATCGTATTGTTAAGAATTTGTCTGGCATTATAGTAAAATTATTAAGAGTAATTATGAAGTTAACAATACGATGACAATAAGGGCCAAGACAGTGTAAATTGCGGCCTAGGTTGACATTAAAAAAATAACTTTCCATAACTTTGTGATACGACCTATACATTTGAATTCTTAGAGACTACCATGAAATCCGTATTGCCAGCTGATATATTCCATAAAAAATAAAGCTTTAATTTGATATCAATTAGGAATAGTATTTTTAATACAAATGTAAAACAGCCATTACCTGTGATGTAAAATAATCATATACAGGCTGCTTTTCTCCTACAGGACTTAGTTTAATAACGAGTATTGGAAAAGAAAATATTTAATTCCACAGTCTAGAGAGACGTCATTAGGTATAATTTGATTATCTGTCTTAATTTAATTACATCTCATTTAGATGTCTTAACACCGTGACATTATAATCTTTTAGTCACTATAAAGGTCTTAAATTAGGACTTATTAGGGTAGGCTTTTGAAGGAATTAAAGAATGATTTAATTTAAAATGAGTCGTGAGCATGTTCGTTTTTAATTAATATTATGGCACTACGAGAACGTTCAATTGAAATGAATATATGAATTGTTTGTGTTTCATTACACATAACTTTTCATTACTTAATTAATTACCTACCTTGTAGCTGTTAATAGTAATATGCAAATATATTTTTTAGTTGAAGCATAAAGATAAAGTATGTTAAATAAATAAACTATTAAATTCATTTAAGATAAAACTCAACTTACAAAGGGTATTAATAGCTTTTATGCACATCGTGTTTAGTACACGATTTATTGTACCCGATTGGTCTAGTAGAGCAAAATAAAACCAGTTAACAAGCAAGTTTCTAATCTAAGTTATAAAAAAAATACGTTTTTAGATCAGAGAAGTGTAATGACTAGCTTATAGTGCTTTCATAATGTTCTTAACAAATGACACGTTATTCATAAGTAATATAATTTAATAAGTGCATCGTTTTGAGCGGTAGGTAACGAATATACCTACCAATTATTTTAATACAAGTTAAGATAAAAACAATTTCCGTAGTACATTTCAGGTCCCATGGTTGTGAAAAGAAATGGCTAGATTTTTTTTAAATTATAACATGCTGTATACACAATGTTCTTATTTCAATGACACATTAAACTCACCTTATTAAGACCCAGTGTCATTTGTTTAGAATTAACCACCACCGAAATCATTAAATAATACTTGTCTAAAGAAGAATGAAGTATCTATATACAAACCTGTTGTAAAGCATGCGAGAAATGGGCGGTAGCCGGTGCTGGATTAGGACAAAATTATTAATAAAACTTATGTTTGCCTTACAGTTGTATTAATAACTTGTTGTTCGAGGATCCAGAAATATATTTACCATGCGACTTTGCCTTGAGTGATTGGAAATTCAGGTGTCAATGAATTTTAGAACAAAGACAATGCATTAAATATTCAGATCAGATTATTTAAATACTTTCATACTGTTTCAATATTTATTCATGTGGTAATAAATAATCACATTTCATATTAACCTGATCTGAACGTACGAATTTAAAATTTAAATATCAACCTGTATATAAACTAAGTGAGGTATGTGTTACATACAGGTTGATCTTTTAAAGATTCTCAAATTTCTTGGCGGAGCATGTTTATTTCTGAATCCGTAGCGTTAAAAATCCAGCACCGTAGCATAAACATGGCTGTCTCAATTGCCACTTACGGGGATAGAGGCCGGTTTGTTGACCACCACGATATCCTCGTCGATATGTACGAGGGTGATCGGTTGGCTGGTCACGGGTACTTCGTGCCTGTAACGTAACACAGGTCAGGCGGGGTTAGAGATTGAGACTCTGAGCGGACGTAACTTTTGGACACTTGTGTTTTGTAAGTTTTTGCTTGTTTAAATATTTTTATGTTTTGTCAATACTAGGTAGTTCTAGAGTTACGATTTTGTTACGTCAAAACATGCAAAAATTTAAGTTTAAGTAAATGTGATTGTGTTTATTTATAACGCGTTTTTATTCTTTTTTATGACTAGCTAGAAATTAGTTTGACAGTTTTTAACATAGCTAATTGCTCATTGCATTTTAGATTACTATGACATTATCACATTATACTTGAAACTTATCAAAAATCACTGGAAGAGCAAATGTTTTTTTTTATAACTTTACTATGAACGTGTTTACCGTTTCAATTCGATTTACAACATGTTTCAGTTCAATTTTCTTCCAATACAACACTGAATTGTTAAATAAAAATTAATAACACAAACAATTTCCAACTGAAATAGAATTTCAACGAAGCGTAAATTAATTTCAGTCTGATTACTTTTATATTGTCTTCAACTTTTGCAATTTTAACTCATATTGCGATTGTTCTTTTTTATTGCTTTATTGAGTCCAAAAGTTGCGTTCATACGGATGGTGTTAATGGTATTATACAGACGTAAGGAAGGACAGGAACAGGAGCTCAAGTCGATTGTCGTTCTCGAGACAGTTTCAAATTAGAGCGAAATGACAACAAATGAACATGCGTGGTACAATGTCAACGCGACGAGAGTTGAGAATAGGATACCTTACTAACCGAAGAATACTATCATTTAAATAAAGCAGCAGTCGGACAAATCTAAATTGAATCACAATGTGGTACAAAAAATAAATAACGAGATAAACTTGTCTCCTTTCACGTTTTTCGTATTTCCTTTTCGCAATTTTAATAACATCCTGTACAATGGTGCTTACGGTCTGTTGCCGGCTAGCTGTCATTGCTTACGCTTTATAAAATAAAAATACTTTCATGTTTTATCAATCTGTGAGACAAGTTTAATTTTGAAGTGTTAATATCAAAACAAGTCACTTAAATAACAACCTCAATCAAGTGAATCTGACAGCTCATTAATCATCTCAAGGGATTGAAATGTCAGGTTTTTCTTGCCTATTCACAGGCCGGATAAAGTACTGAAGTAGTTTTATTAACTGATTTAAATTAAGACAAATCAACAAATTTAAACTGAAATTGTGTTGCCAATATGTACTACTGCATCATTTTAACAAAAAAAATACACTTTTGTAATATCATATATTAGTTAGATAAGGCATATTATTCTGAAGGTTTCGTCAATAAATACTTACACAAACAAATATTATTTTATAGTAGTAATCGTTAAGAATAGTTGAATTTCTAATAAAATATTAAATACATTAAGAAGTATGTTGAAATATTATAGCAATTTCAATTTCAACACAATTAGCCAATTTGTGCTCTCGCATGCTCATTCGGTGCTTCGGTAATATTTTTATATTCGTATTTTATAAATATAATCTAGATACGATAACTTTGTACAAGCTCCAGTTTTGTTTGAAGCATTTTATACGTGTCTTAGATTTATGTTGAGAACATATATGTAGATTATTAAAGTTGCCAATAAAATATTTATATTTTAATAAATAAATTACGAATGTATATATTTAAATGACTCACGAATGAGATTTCAAAGAAAAGTAATCCAACATAAATCTTAAACACCCTTTAACCATTCCGCATCAAATAGACAGGGCGAACAGCTAAATTAATTGTTATTCGTAAGGAAGATTAGTCTAAACAAGTACTGAATTGTGTTCTACAATGTACATGTATGTTTGTGTGAAGCCTCGTTTATAAGTGCAAACTAGGATTAATTGCACGTATATAGCTTAAAGAGCTTTAGATCTTAGTTTAAATGTAATAAATAATACTGTACAGAAAGGACACTCTTAAGCTACTACATGTTTGGAGAGATTAGCTAACAGCCTATTCCATCCGACTGATTGCGGGGGTGTATAGAAAATTATACACCGCTACATAAAAGGATACAGGTAACTTAAGAGTGCTATTTCTGAACTGTATATCTTTAAAACGGCGCTTTAAAAGCTGAGTTGCAGCGTAATAAATTTACATGGGTAATAATTCAGGACAGATACAACTCGTAAAAGATATGTCTTTTTAAATTAAAACATACAGGTGCTTGTATTTTAACGATCCGAATATGGATAAAATGCTCTCATTGAAACATCTTTATAACTTCCTGTATAGCATATACAAACTCAAAACATGATATTTAAAAAAATATCTGTCCTAAATATTGCCATTAACTTAATATACAGCTAAAATATTACTGGCCAGTTACAATTGCATACCTATGAACGACGTTAGCAAGGAGGTCGTTGTGTTTGAGTCTGTAGTCAGGGTCGACCCTTTCGTAGTTGACAGTGAGGGTGCCAGCCCTGATGCACCGCTCGTATTCCGCAGCAGGGTGGGCCCTGAACTCCCTGGCGAAAACGTCGAGAATCTTCTCACCAACCCATCGGCCCTTCGTGAAAGTGGTGAATGTGAAGTAGTAGGGGAATACTTTTCTGAGGCCTGCAAGGGAATTTTTAATTAATTTCAATATATCATCGGTGATACTGCTAAACCACGTAACTAACAAATTTATGATAGAGCGAAATAAACCTTACTGTGTTATTAAAAAGGTGCATTTTGCTCCTTAATTAAAATGTTACCTAGGTTTTGCAGTTTCACCGACGATATTGGAAGCTGGAAATTGATGTTGTTTAATTAAAGTTAGTTAAATTGGAATATTTCATTTTAGTTTACCTATTTGTCTTCAATTCAATTTCTACGGTCAATAACTTTTGTTGGGACGAGAAAGAATTACGTCAATATTAAGTATGGGCTTTTTGCTACAAGGTTCTATAACAACTAATGTTCTTCACTGTAATTATAATAAAAATAACTTTCCTATGGCTATCCGAAAAAAGTGATATTTTCATATCATTTCATTTATCACTAAGAGTGAAAGAGATAGCATGATTCGATAGGGACAGCAATACTGAGAACCTTAAAGAAGTGTTTGAAATTGCTACCTCTTAAAGGGACTGAAATGAAAATTCAGCCTGCTGAAAACCCTTCTAAAGCACCAAAATTCACGATTGAAAATGAGACGCCTTTTTCCAACAGCGTAACAATATTTTATATCGACATAAGACACAATAGATTTTTTGACCCAAACGTCCTAATCCACTAACCTAAAAACGTGAAACAATAAATCCCATCCTTAATAATACTTAATTCAATTCCCCCATGAAACTCCGTGTAACATAAATTCTAATCTACCGCACCATAAAACCGGACCGCTTTAAAACTTTTAAATGCAAATTAAACTGAAAAACAGCAATGCGGTAGGATGACTCAGGCCTATAGCAGCGCCTTGCCACTAACGATTATTAAAAAAATCCATTTATGTCTATGACTCGGTAAAATTTCAGGGTTCTCTAATAGGAAGTTACTTCCGATTCGCTTCTAAGAAATAATGTTGACGGAAGTATTATAAGGCTGTGAATTCATTTGATTATACTAGACTACATGTTTTTTGTCTAATTGAACCTATTAAAGTGTTAGAATGTATACAAATAGTTTTAGAAAAAGGCAACGTAACTGACCCTTAAAAAAATGGGTTAGGCTTGTAAAGCTCACTTCCCCTAAATATGCAGTTGCTGCAGTTTTCCAAAACGCACACTTTCCCAAAACGCACACTTTCCCAAAAGGAACACTTTCCCAAAAGGAACACTTTCCCAAAAGGAACACTTTCCCAAAACGCACACTTTCCCAAAAGGAACACTTTCCCAATTGGGGCACTTTCTCGAAAGATGCTCTATTTCCTGATGGAGTTTAGTCATGATGGCAATGTTAACGTTTTTTGACTGATAATGTCCATATAAGTAATAAAAAAAATGCAAAGTATTTGAGTATTTTTGGTTTTGTAATTATTTGTGAAAAATATGGTTAAATAATTATTTACAAGGTTTTAGAGCTGTAGGTAATGTTGTAGCTCTGCCGACCCCACCCTGGGAACGAATGTATACTATAACGTATGTAATTATAAGCGGCTGAGGAATTAACTATGGTATGATACTGAACGATTGTTTTTTAAATTAGAGATTTATTACATTACAGATAAAGATAATGCACCTTCTGAGTAAATGTATCTTCTGAGAAAATGCACTTTTTGAGAAAGTGTACCCATTGGGAAGTGTACTTTTGGAGAGAGCGTACCTTCCGAGAAAGTGATCCTTATAAATAAATGCAGGTTTAGAGAACGTATTTCGGGAAAGTGAGCTTTACAAGCCTAACCCAAAAAAAATATTAAAACTGTAGAGAAACCTGAATGTTAATCAGTTTGACCCAATTCGTAAATCTGCCATGTAACATACATTCCCGAAATCTTTGATTGATGACGTATCGAAAATTCACAACACAGCAAATTTACGAACGGTTGAAACCTTTTAATCCATTTAATTATCTCCATCGCACTGAAATTGAAAATCTAGTCTCTAGGGATGGAATGCAGATATTTATGGTGTGGTAACAAAACCATTTAATACACATGAAGTCCAATTATTCATCGAGCTAAACCACGGAACCCGTATTTAATAGACCCTGACACACTGATCCAATTTGTCCAACACGTTACCTGTACAATATTCAATGCTTCTTAATTGCTTTCGGTTGACTATCGCTATCACGCTTGCACTCGCAACCAACAATATAATTGTTACTCATGTTTCATAGAAAAACAAAGTTTGCCGATCGCTATTAGGAAAATGGTAGCACTGTACGTTACCGCCATAATTCAATCAGAGACAGGTCAATGCCAGAAACTGCCGGAATCAAGGGATTAATTATGCAAATGTCTTCGATCTTTTGTTAGGTTACGCGATAAATTTAGAAGTCGGGAGGTTTTTGTCAAGTAAAGGTGTACAGAGTTGGGAATTCGAAAAGGGCGTAAAATACTTACCATTCTCAATGTAATACGACGTTTCGTTGTACCGGTCGTCGGTGAAGCCGGGCCTCTTCGCCTTCAGAGCCTTGGTTTCTAGCTTGGCCTGCAAAAAATAAAAATGTTAATAACTTTGTTAAGATTAAAATCCCTCGATGTATTTCCCTAGGTACTTTTAAAGCTGATTGTTTGAACGGCCTAGCCTATTAAGCTTAAAATAATCCTGTGCGTCTCCACCACATTGCATAGCATAACGCTTGGCTACACTTTGGACCTTAATGAAAGGCAAAACTAAAAGAGATCGTGTGATGCACTAAAAATTTGACCTTGAGATACTTAAGACCTTGCTTTAAAAGGGAAATAATACCACCTTACTCGTAACTAAGGGTTTACTAAATTTAAAACAAAACAAACGTCCCATCATACAACAACTAAACAAAACAAGTCCGCGTAAATCGTCCACTTTCAAACCGCTCGCGTAAAGTCGCGGATTAAGCGAAATGCAGAAGTTTTGATGAGAAAGTAATCCGTGGAATATTCGCGAAACCTAATAATAGATTGACAGAATATTCGGAAATTGTGCGATGAAATGTTGGGGGAGTATTCTGACAAAAGCAGAAAAATATTTTATCGCTGTTGTATTTTCGATTGATTGAAGAAAAAACGCCATTTGGTAGAAATGCATGCATGCGTCGCACAAAGAAGATGATAATGATGCTCATCAAATGACCACCATTGCAAATTTAAACATACGTAACTATAAACAGATGAATAAATTAATCAATTCTCAGTAAGCGATTAATAAAATTGCTTCTCTTCAAAATAAATCAAATCAAATCAAATCAAATCAAATCGTTTATTGCGATCATGTTGTATACAAGGTCTTAAGTATATGTTAATAGGTACACACATGCATGTAAAACAAATGAAGGATGTAGCACTCGATCAAAATGGTTTCTAAATAGGCGAAAAAACCCGCCGCTATATTACAGCTCCACGTCAAAGTTCCAACCCTAATGTCACCAGAATCAGTCTGTAGCAGCGTACAAAAAAAAGTTGTGTCTGCCGGGACGGCCCGCGGCGAAATGAGAAAAGTTTCAAAAACGGAACAACGGGCCTTTTCATTTATTCTAGTGTCGTGCGTGACGAAAATTGAACAACTCAAAAAAGTAATAATACATGGTTAGGCGGCTATTGCGTTTTGCGCTTCGACTGATTGTTGTTGCCACTTTTTTCGTTACGAAAAAGTTTACGTGTATATTTGAGTTTGTCGATATTGAAAGTCGTAAAGTTATGTCACATGTGTCTGGCAGGTAAATTGAGTTTTGTAAGCCTATTCCTTTATTTGTCTCAGTGCAGTAGAAGCTTAGGCTACGTTACACGATGCTTAAAATACTACTAATTTAAAACACACTGTCCGTTGTTTAAAATGTTGGTCACGTCGAGTGAGATTTTTATTTCGTAATTTGTCGAGCAGTTTCAGAATAGGGTTCTTTTTTTAATCTGAACGTTAACAATGTTTTTATTACGAGCTCCCTACAAAGCCGCCTATGAGCAGACGCCGGCAATTTAAATTAAACCCGCCCATGGCTTTAACTTTCATAAAATCTGTGCAAAAGGGAGATGACGTGGGATATACTTTATTTTATGTGCAGCTTAAAGTGAGTTTAAAATTATTATGTCGGGATTTAAATGTCATTAGAGTCGAGCATTTCATATTTCGGTGCTTCTCGGAACGTTGCAACCGCCTTTCACAGTTCTAATTACCGTTTTAATTACCGTAGACAATTGTAACTTGATAATACCCAGTACAAAGGACGAATGATGAGCGTTTATAGAGTATGTTTCATTCAGTTGAAATTTAATCCATATTTATATAATAAGCAGTGAAAAGGGTAGAGCTATAGGAGTCGTATAACTCTGTCTTTTTAATTACTTGGGACATGTCAGGTTTTGACATCAGGGACGTTTGAAGTCAAGAATTGGGTTTAAATATATTATGGCCTTAGACTAGTGATCTAGCTGATTTCACATAACAATCAATCTTAAACTTTATATCCATCAATAATTTGGTGATAATGGTTTATTTATAACCATTGTTGCCAACCAACTTTAAATCGCTATTATTCCTAAATGATCTTTCAAAATGAAAAATGATGAAAGAAACCTAAAGATGATTTTTAAATACCTATTCAATGATTCCCCATTTGTTATAGATCGTAGACTTTTTTTTTCTTTTTTGCAATATGGTTACCGCCATATTGAATTTTAATTACTGTCATATTTTTAGTGACACTCACAAGATAAAGGCAAATCGATTGCCATAAGAATAATCAAAATCGGTCCACGCGTTTAGTTTCTAGAACACCTCAAAGGAACAAAGATACATATATATATGTTGATAAACACATTACCCTCCTTCTTCGGCAGTCGGGTAAAAAGAGCGAAGAGCAGTTGAAAATTAAATGATCTGATTTATGATCTGAGTCACAGTAAAACTAATATTTTATGAACACATAAAACTGATTACCACTGCTGAACAAACTGCCAAACTGAAACCAACAACCTCGACTGCAGCAAACGCTGCATCTAAATAAAAAAACCGCACGAATAACATAACATCAAGACATCGTCAAAATTTCCAAGAAACGCATGTTATTGCACTTCTATGTAACTAGACGTTAACTGCACGCATCAATCAAACAAAGTGGCCGGTAGCCGGACCATTAACACCAATCAGTAATGTTCACTTCAAAAGCCGGTAACATATTGCCAAATTGATATTTTCACAATGCCCCCGGGATCAGACCGGTTATGAGATCCGAGTGATTAAAGCCAGGTATTTTGCACTCACATGTTATTGCGATCGAGGTGCCAACGACCCGGATTGGGGGTTTAAGCTGTCCGGATTTGCCAGTTCAGGAAAATTTGATTATTTCACAGCGGAGGGAGTCTGTTTAAATTTGTCATGAATCGGTTTATCGGGATAGCTGCTTCAACTTTTAATGTCAATCCGAAGTAAAGCCAGATTGTAATGTTTGAAATTGAAGTGTCAATTTATGACTTACCGCCCCCTAAATTATAATAACAATATGATCGGTTTATTCGGTGAAAGAGTATGTGGAACTTGACTTATAAATATGATTGACTTTAATTTTTTTAATGAACTCTGTATTTGTGTTGACTTTTACTATTACCATTTAATTCTATTTCTGACGACCTCAATGTAACTGCATATAATTTGACATGCCATGTAATTTATACTGTGTTATATTGAGTAATAAAATCAGAAATCTGAAATCTGATACAGGGGAACGTTTTACGAAATTTTGTAACTTCTATTACAAGTGAAAAATATTTTGAAATGCATATTTTTAGAAAGAAAATATGTTATAAGCTTTCTTAAAACGGCCCCGTACTTGAAAGAGCTAAATATAAAGACCTCAAAGAATAATGTTATTTAAGTCAAAGTTAATATTTTATAATGTTTTTTTGTTACTTCATCTGTTTATTATTTAATATAAAGGTAAAAATTTGTATGGATACACGTCCAATTTTAAGAATGAAAATCTTATCTGGACGATTAAAACATTCCTCATATAAAAGTTCGGGTAAGTACATACAAATACACAAAGTCCGGGATATTTGGGCTGTGTTCGTATGAATATAACATATAATATATCCTCTCCTTTTACTAGACTTCTTATATTTAAGTTTGCGGTATCTTAGCACAGGACAGTTTGGGCTTGAAGTAACAAGGGGATGAGGAAATAAGTTGATTTTTCGGTCCTTAATAGTATTGTGTATGTTGAAAATTAATTTGAGTAAAGCTTACAAAAGGTAACATTTAATGTTAAAAAGTAATACAAAATAGATTTTGGTATAAACATTTAACTATCTTTGAGCTATAATTATTCGCTGACTTGTATTTAGGGCACAGAGTAATTAAAAAAATATTCTATTAAGAACTATCATTATTCAATACTTTTTAGTTTATTTTTTCTGAAGCCAGCGGTTTTGTTAAAAAAAACATAACAAGGCAGTGATAAATACAAAATATTTAATGGAAATACTAGTTTTTTTTTATGGCATTGGAAGGCAAATGGGTACACAGGCCACCTGATGGTAAGTGAAAACTGTGATCCATAGACATTCGCATTCACAAGACTGCAAATGCACTGCCAACCCTGAGGACTAAGATGGAATGCCTCTATGCTACTCATTTCACCGGCTGTCTTATCCCCAAACCGGAACACAACAATGCGAACACTGCTGCTTGGCGATAGGTTAATGGATGAAATGGTGGTACCAACCCGGACGGACCCTGCACAAGGTCCTCAAAAATACATCCCTTGATTTGCATAAAGATATTATCTTAATATCAATACTATTGTTAATATTTGATCTTTATTTAAATTTAACCGAGACCAAATTCACTACAATAACTTTCTTGAAAGGTAGAGATACATTATATTGACCGCGACCATGAAAATAATGTGGGAAGCTGTAAATTATTCACAGAAAATAAAAATAGCTTCCTATTCGCATTATCCTAGTCAATAAGTACTTCAGCACGAGCTTGAATCATGTGAAACTTTGTGTAAACTTCGCGAAATGAGCTTCGGGTGAACGTAAACATAGTAAGGTACGAGAAACAGTAGAATAGGTCAAGGGAATTAAAATTTGACGTCATTGCGATTGGTGCGAAGGTTTGAAACTGGGTCTCTAGTATATGATGTAAAACTGTATTTATTGCTTTTGACATGTTATCTTATTGTTAAACCGGGCAAGAACATGTCTAAACACGCTCAGTTTAGGGTTCCGAAGCCGTTACTACACAAGTACACAGAAACTATCTAAAAAAAAACAAGTATGAACTATCTTAGGTGATTTAAGTAAGTATAAACATTTTAGTCGACTGTATGTCTAATCAATTCTACTTAGTGGTTTTCTTTTAAATTTGTTATATGCGCTTTCATTGAAGATATTTTTCAGATTTTAGTATTTGTAGTTTTGGCCGTAAGGGGGAGGGGGGGGGGGACCCGTATTTCATAACCGGACCTCTTAATTGAAAAATTGTTTTCACAATACCGCAATATTTTTGAATGACCTGGTATTTTAGGAACAAGCGAATAAGAGCTATCGTAACATTGACATAACGATAACCCGTCGAGAGCAATATTAGTTTACCACATTATTTAACAGAGGCGTGGGTTGTAAAATCTGTGTGCCGCGAACTAATTTTAAACTTCATATTTATCGAGCAAATGCAGCCACTTTACAAATTGTTCACTTAAAAGTTTAAAGCTTTACGCGCTTTTCGAAATGCCGGTGAACGTGGACGGGTAGCGAATTACGTTAAATTAATTAAAAATTATTCATTTGGTTCCGTTAATTGTGTAATTAAGAGTGCGCGTGGCATTTATCAGGGTTTTTTTTTCATTTATTTATTCCTATGGCGATTACACAGAAAATATTTTTTTTTGTTTATGTCATGTCATATGCAGATATCCAGGTTTCTTAGTCATTTGGCGGCGTCGGTGGTAAGGAGAATGTAGTTTTCAGGGTGACCAGGATAGGACCGCAGTGGGCATTCACGCGTGAATTGGTATGTGGAGGGAAGGACCTTGTTGAAAATGTTAGCACAACTTAAAACCTACCGCCAAAGAAACAGTGTTCAAATTGTTGTATTTCAGACTGGGGATAAGACAACCAGTGAAATAATGGTTGGCAATGAGAATAAGAATTTCTATGGACCTTTGATAGCACACCGTTGTTCTAAATCAATGGAGTAGCTATTTCCTAATTCCTCTTTACCTTGATTTTGACCAAGTATTGACATATTTCAAAATAAACAAACCTCATTTTTGTTTTGGTTATCGATACCAACTAATACTTGTTAGTTTATTTGTTAAAATTTCAAAGCGGATATAACCTTCATACAAATAAACAATCATTCATTACCATGAATTGTGGTATATGTAGAGGATATGTCTCCTGTGTAATTTTACCGATTTATTTTTACTCTGAAACAAAACAACGCAAACAAAGCTGCTTGGTTACGTTGAAAAATAAAATTGGTAAAACATGCAAGTATTCGTTATAGGTTTTTTTGTTTGATATTAGAATGTTTCCTTTCTTTTTTTGATTTTTTTAGTCAGTAAGGTGCAATAATAACATGCACATATAGCGTAAATACCAATAAGATATAATATCACATAGACCACGTCGAAAACTTGTGCTAGTTTTCTGTTTCGTTTAAACACCACAAAAAAACAATCAATTTTGTACCATAAGTGGCAAACAAAAGTTGAACGAAAGGATGAAAAATGAATGTCAACTCATCAATTCAAGGTTATTCTTTGACTTAATGATGTTGGCAATACACCATTAATGAAAAAAACATGAATAATGGTGGTTTTTATGCAAAAAATCTCTTTCACAAGTAAAATATAACAGCAGCAAGAGGCAATTTTTAAACACTTCTCTCATATTTTTTGTAGCGCAATTGCGCAACGTTCCAAGAAAACATTTTTTTATCCACAATTTACTCGAAAAAACGTTTCCCTGTACCAAAAATTGGCTCAAACACTGTGCTGTAATGAACTTGAGGGCAACCAGAGGTCAGTGTTTGGTGGAGATCGTAGAGGGTGGTGAGCCCTGGCTGCTGTTCGTAGTACATTAACTGTCAAGTGTGGGCCGACGACGCCGCGCCACTTCAAGATGCGTAATGTATTTAAATGAGGTCGGTGCGCGTAGTGATGTATCGTTTTAGAACAGGGTCGATAGTTTTTGTTTATTAACTTTCCTTATTAAGATCAAACCAAGTAAAGGTTTCATAATAGTAAATATTTAAATGTTTTCTAGGATAACTTCGATCTCTAAAAAAATCTAAGATAACTTTGGGTCACGCAAAAAAATATAGAAAAAATATAGACTTATCTTTAATCAAGCAATTTCTTGCGTTTATATAAAATTATTTTTCGAAAAACCAAAACAAAAAGTTTATAACTATTTAAAGCAATGTCCCATAGTCGTTTAAAACTTGCAGGTTAAACAGCTTTTGACTCTAAATCTAGTCTTTCAACTTGTTTACGATGCCCGTACTCAATAAATCTTAGTCCGGACAGTGGAGAAAGCACCAATAAATAACACAATACAATAGAGTAAACTCCCTGGTGGATTGTCGAGGTATTCACAGATGTTTGCGATTGTTACCTTGCATCCATACGGATAACATACAGATATTAAAGGTCTAAAATTGCAATAAATATTAAGCAGGCGTGACTTTATAAAAATCTAATAAAAAGCAAACTTGAAAATATCGACTGCATTTGTTAATATTGTCGTGCCCCATTTTTCTTACTTTTATAAAATATTATAACATGGCTATGTCAATTCCACATCTAAGACAAACCTAACGATACCTAAATGTTAATATCCATCAAGCCGAGCTTGCGGTTGCGGAGCTTGCTAAAGAAATATACATATACACATAAAAACATTTAAATACTTAAAAAGCATACCCCTCCTTCTCGGGTAGAAATAGTACAATGCCAAATCAGATTTTGTAACAAGAATTAAATAAAGTTTCGATTTATAAAATTGTAAGCGGCTAAAGCTTTACAATCCACCTATAAAATTCGATAAAAGACTCAAATTACATTTAGATTCTACGCCTTTCGAAATAAGCACACCGAACTTTTCCCATCACTACCTAGAGCCGTTGTCATAAATTTGTGGCGCCCTCTACACGCCGTTTTGCGGAGATAATGAAAACAAAATGACCGACCTCCGACACGAGCACGAAAACACGGGACTCCAAATTGTGGAGTGATTTTTGGGGAGGGAGGTAATCATAGGGATTTTAGTGAGGTACTTTGTTAGGCAGGTAATTGTATTAGGAAGGTTGAACGTGTTTTGTTATAAATACGTAAACCTTTTTGCACAGTTCCTTGTTTATTTTTCTGCCATATTTGTGGCCGAATACTGGTGTTTTGCTCACACGAGCCACGTTTTTGTTTTTGTATTGAAAAATTTCATAGATTTTACATGTTTTTGAAACGAGTATCTTCCTATCATCTTACTAATATGATGTATGATAGATAAAGTTAAAATAGAACTTACATTGGTTTGTTCTAAACTGGTGCATGCATCTGTCACTTGGAATCCACGATATCAATGTTACTTTGAATCTATTGAGGATGTTATATGGTTTTTTTGATACGCTTGGATAAAGTTTTAAAATTTTGAGCTTAATGATACTAAAAATCAAAAAAAAAAAAAAAAAAAACTCCATACGTTTTTAGTAACCTATTGAGAGTTCTACAAGGATACATAAAAAAAATGTAAGGCCAAGCGATTCGAAATGAAATGAAATTAATAGAACTTGTCTTTATCAACAAGGTTTTAGAGTTGCTGGTAATTCCGTAGCTCTGCCTACCCCATTTTGGGAATGAAGGCGTGAGTTTATGTATGTATGTATGTCTTTCTCCTCTGATTTAAATAAAAAAAGGTTCAATGTCAGTTACATAATACATAACATGATTAATAAATCTTGTTTTCATGTGAATGAAAACGAATATCATCATAATTTGTTCTGAAGTCCTAACTACACCCACGCCCTAATAGAAGGCCGTCAACATCGCGTGATCAAGACCATTGTCCTCAAGTGTAATACCTAATGCGCCACTGTAATGTCTCCATTAGTACACTGGCTTGCAAGTTAAAGTATGTACTTATTGAATTTGCCCGAGACAATGTTCCGTGAACAGCGTTCATCGATGCTCGTCTAAAATGATCTTCGGATGTTTGGAATAAGGTTTGATTTCGTAAGGGATGGTAGAGTTGTTATGTATTCTAATGACTTTATTCGTGATGGGTTTACAGGTGATTTTAATCGACGTTAGTTCTCTTTATGGTTCAGTTACTCAGGGTAATGTGTAACAGATATTACTCAGAGATATAGATCAGTGCCTATTATAATAACAATAAGGGCGAGTGTTTTTTTAATTATTTATTAAATGTTGAGAGAACGCAACCATTTTCCAATAACATCTCTCGCAGCATAATTACATAACTAAAACCAAACTGTGTGTCTGTCAGTTTTGTCTTTTTTATTATATTAAGTTTATCTAAAACTAAGTTGCACTATTTCCGTTTTTTAAAATGCTTTTTACCTTTTTCAGATCCTTGTTGACGTCCATATCATCCGCCTTCCGCTTCTCGCAAGCCAGTATGCAGCTCTTGCCATTGTCTTTTTCCCCCTGCAACAAAAAAAAGAAGTTAGTAAAGATTACAACTAATAAAATTAAAAGGTTGTTTATAACGGCAACATTCAGAGAAAGCTATTAACGGCTCTTAGTGTCACATTTTTAAATCGATTTTTAAATTTTGGCAATCAGTTCAATTAACTGATAATAAAATCAACCCTAAGTCGTTCCATAGTGACGATTATTGATATACAAGTTTGAAAAAGGAACAAGTTAATCTATCTAAAATGTGTCAGAGCGGCACGGCGGATAGAGATTTAACGAAATACAACGCAAATCGTCGGTGAAACTGCAAAACCGCGTAAATAACATTTTAAATAAAGAACAAAATGCACCTTTTTAATAAGACTGAAAGGTTTTATATTGCTCTATCATAAATTGGTTAGTTACGCGCTTTTCCAGTATCACCGACGAAATAGAAGATTTAAACTATTAAAAAAATCTTACAATGTATTATTTATTTATTTGATTTGATTTGATTTGATTTTATTATACTAATGCATAGGAATTCTCATTCCCTAAAAAAAACGCTGCACTGACACCGTTGCGTTGTCGCTATTTTAGTCCCAAAAATAGACCAACAAATTAGACTCCCTATAAATTCTTCTAACATAACACCCGACAGGTTTTATTTCTCCGCATACCAGCGGTGAGACTACCGTCGGAATGTCCGCCCGCTTCGGGGACGGGCCTACTCCCATCCTAACGAAATCCAATATTAATGGAGAATGTCCGGCATTTCGCGAATTTATGGTCATCAAAGTTCCTTAGCTATAGATTTGCGGTTGGCAAAAAGGCAGATTCTTGAAGGCGGCATGGCAATGACAACCTTAAATCAGAGATTTTAGTACCTATTTCAGCCAATAACACAAAAAGGGGGTATTTTTTTTGGGTTTATTAATTTAAATTCATGTTTCTTTGTGATCTGTACGAAGGTTACCACTATCTGTCCCTCTGTATGTAATCTTAGATCTTTCAAATGAAGCAACAAATTTTAATGCGTTTTTTTTTCATCAATGGATAGAAGAAGCGAAGCGAGGTGGGTCGCTACTACACATATAAATAAATAATTATCAGGGGAAAATGTCACACCAATTGACCTAGTCCCAAATTAAGCTCTAGGCTTGTACTATGGGTACTAGACAACGATATAAATACTTATATAGATAAATATATACTTAAATACATAGTATAGTTAGGCGATACTGTTAGGCGATGGGCTTGCAACCTGTCACTAATACGCTTGTAAACTTCTTAGCCTATTTGTGCAAAATGTGGTTACTGATTTATCAACAAGTTCTTAAAGTTGTCGGTAATTCTGTAGCTCTGCCTACCCCATTCTGGGATCACAGGCGTGAAGGTATGTATGTATGTATGTATGTAAATACATAGTAAACATCCATGACTCAGGAACAAATATTCGCGTTCATCACACAAATATCTGCCCTTACCGGGATTTGAACCCAGTACTGCTAGCTTCGTAGGCAGGGTCACTACCAACTAGGCCAGCGCTTCGTCAAAACACGTTTTATAATATCGGACCCGAGATGTTAAACATATAAGTTTTTGATACTAAATGGTACGCCCAACCCCCTATTTTAACATCCTAACAAAGACAGGTGACCAGGTGATAGTTTAGTGTACATGGCGCAGCTTATGAACACCAGTTATGTGAAAACTTGTTAACTCTGCAATGTATACCGAACTGTCAGAATGGTGAAACATTTTAATATTTTGGTTGCAATACATTATTAAGAATGTAAATGTTTCTTTTTTATTGTTACTTTGTTTATGATTAACAACACTTAAAATGTGTCAAAGCTATATAACCATAAAAACTTAATGTGTTATGGTAACACAGAAATCTCCGTACAAAGTCCTCAAAACACGTATAAAATAATTACTTTTTATAACATTATTAAAGCTAATTAATATTCATATATAAAACGCGAAACACGCAGGAGGCATAAATGCGTGGTAATGCCATAAGAATATAAAACAGTTTTTTAATAGTTAGGACCACTTGCACCAACAATTTAATGCTGGGTTAAGACGTTTACTAACTCGAGTTAGTGTTTTAAACCAGTGTTAAACTTTTGATCCAAGTGGCCCTAAGTAATAAAAAAACCCCTTACGGATGAAACACTTACGGTACGGTACGGTTTTTAAGTGTAGCGGCAAATACACAATATTTTTTCAAAGGGCTCGATTTTACTTGATAACGCTGAACCATATTGCTTTTGGCATATTATCGTAACGTCAACGTTGTGATAAACGATGCGAACGAAACGAATTTAAGAATTGACAACAATTCATTATGTGCTAAGGTAGTAAAATAAAATACCGTTTCTAGATTTTACACTGCTGATTACAGTAAAAATATCTTTGGATTTTTTTATGCTGTAGTTTTTTTTATATTAAGCAAAAACAGTAAAAAAAGTTGGATTGTGAATGTTAGGAATACACTTATAGTGCCCTTAGTCCATTTATTACCAAAGGAATTGAAAAAAATATACAACTGTCATGTTCATTTGTTATCTGTCTGACGGATTACTTTGATTCTAACGACACGCTTTCGATTCTACGCAAAATAGTTTATTTATTTTAATGGCGTCTACGAATTATGTAATTAATTAAATTACGCAAAATAACAAATTTGTGAACGAATGATTGACAAGTGAGTGACATGACATGACAGTCAGTTCTGTTTATGTTTAAAGTTACTTTTTTTATTTTATATCATGCTAAGATCACGACATCAGTATTCCTAACTTTGTATATACGGACTTTTTAATGACTATTTCTTTAAAAAAATATTAACGACGAATTTAAGTTAAATAAAGAAAAACCAAGAAATGCGGGTAGTCTAATTTTTAACCAGCTTTTATAAACGCGAAAAAACAATAATGCTTTTTTTTTTGAAATGTTGTCAATTGCGGTTCTTTCAGATTCGGACGCGGGCGCGGTGGAGGTTTCATAAGATTTCATATAACGAATTCTAAAATTCGTTTCGTTTGACTCGTTCAACGCGTTTGGCTCGGATAAGTTTGCGTTCACCAAATCTTGGCAGTAATGGCAGCCGAGATAAAACAAAACGATAGCATGTCTAAAGCGATATGGTTTAACCGAGTGGAATAGATCCCAGAACACAAGTTACCAACTAATGAATTTTTTGTGGCATAGAGAATCTTAAAATTTAAATCGATTCTTCTACTTAACGTTCGTTTAATAATAAAGTGTCCCAAATTCTGCCAACCCAGTACATTAATACTGCAACCAACTATTGACTACGTCGCTTTACCACAACAATTAAGCATGCCACCAAATTTCTATTCACTAACGTCTATTGTACACTCCACCCTCCCAAACGCCGTATCTACAATTCAACATCTAAAGCAACCTCAACCTTACCCAGTCTTTGGCAAGGACACAAACACAATAGCAGCTTAACGACAGTCGCGGTGTTTTTTCTAAAGAAGGTAGTACCACTGGTGCCGGGCACAACAATATCGAAACTACCCTCGCAATTTGCATGCCGCGCAATCACGGGGCGTTTGTTAGTTCGTTTGTATTGTCGCTAATTGGGTAAAGCCCTGGCCAACCCGGTGCTTTGTGAGGCCACGTTTGAACATTGCAAAGTAGTTTTAATTAGGTAGTGCGTAAACAGTTAGCTTTAGTGCTTAATAAACTAGGTACCTTGGGTTGAAAGTCACTGCCTAGGGCAGGGTTTTCCAACCTTTTTTGCGTCAAGCCGTCCCGGATAGAAAAACATATTTTATGAAAAACGTTTTTTTGGGTCACAAATTTATTTAACTTGCAATGTATGTATAAGTATCTATGTATGTACGGGTCAAATCTTGTAAGTTAAATTTGACCCACTTCCCGATTTTCGATGGAGCTGAAAATTTGCATACACCATTACTTCTGATGACCATACAATAATATAGTACCATCGAGCTGGTCTGATGATGGAGACTCAGGGTGGCCATAGGTTCTCCTAAATAACATGATAAACCCGTCATGTTAGTGCTCGTTACAATTGTCTTGAAGAGTAGATGACGGCAGTGCAAACAAGAGTACAGTCGGCAACGAAAGTTTGTCTTAAAAATATATTTTTTTGCAAGAAACTTATCCGTCTACGTCCCCTTGGGAAACCCTAAAAAAAGAGGTCGTCAATGTATTGAGGGTTTTTAAATATTAAATTTTATACTAAACTTATTTTTATGGAAATGGAGAAAGGTGCAATACAAAGCCGTGTCAAAAGGGGGTTACTAAGGCGGTAAATGTAGAAACTCGTAACTGTTTATTTCATCCTTTTAAGTTTAGTACGCCAAATCTAAAAAATACATGTGATGTTATTTATAGGGATTGTTGGTACTGTGTATTATTAAAAAAAAAAGGGAATAAGCGTTTAAACTTCTGTCACATATCGTCTTATCCCACTTATATTATTAATGCGTAAGTTTGTATGTGTGTGTTAGTTTGTTATTCATTCACGCTGACGGCTGAGCGGATTTGAATGTAATTTAGAGGCTAGTTTTCGGACCGGAAAACATTAAAGTTCCCGAGGGAATAACGATAATCGAAATCCCCGAACCATAAGATGGCCGACTATTTAAATCTACATGAATAAAGTCGCGGGCAGAAACTAAAGCATTCTCAATGTGAAAATTATTGCCCGGATATACAAACAAAAAGTATTAGTTTGAATAACCGCAATACGGTCAAACAACAACAGTAAAGTACTAAACTGGAGTCTACTATTGTTTGTTACGGCTGCTTAGTAAGTTTGCAGGACACCCCGTTGTTTAACTTGTTCAAAACGATAAAGTTCTATATCTCCGACAATGTAAAATAACTTGTGTGTTGTATGATATCACGTGAGGTAGCTGTCAAGCATTAAGAGTACATTTACGAGTATAATAATAATAACACACATCGCCATATCTGTTTATAATTATATATTTTATATGTATTATTATATTTATATTATGTATTTACGTATATTTATATCTTATATACACGTATCTTGTATATATTTTATTTCAACAGTTTTTTTTTTCAACGCTTTTTTTTTCTTCGCACCGATCTTCTTTTTCTGTTTCGCCTACTGGTTGACTGGTAGAGAATACTACTGGGCATTAAATCCGCCATTTGTACTTTATTGTATTTTGTGCAAAGAAGTTTAAATAAATAAATAAATAATACTGCCCTCCTTAGCCAATAGGCAGTATCTCGGATAGAACTCCTGTAGCAATATCAACCTCATTACTAACGGAAAAGAATTCAAACTTCATTGCTTATTGAATTTGACGTTGAAAACTACATAAATAGGTCCCCGTGTGGTTGCCGGCTTAGAATAGTGCCACTCCATGTCTTCCCGTGGATGTCGTAAGAGGCGACTAAGGGAATCAAGGCTTGTAGTACTGTTAGGCGATGGGCTTGCAACCTGTCACTAATACGCTGGTAAATATCTTAGCCTAAATTATGCAAAGTGTGGTTACGGAACTATCAACAAGTTTTAAAAGTTGTTGGTAATTCTGTAGCTCTGCCTACCCCACTTTGGGAATGAAGGCGTAAGTTTATGTATGTATGTATGTAACTACATAAATAAAAGTTCAAAAGAATATTAGAAGAATAACCCAGTAAAAAAAGAATGACTGCGACAACTTATATTATAACAAATCCAACAGATTTATTTTATTTTTTTCGTTGCAAGGAGCACTTAAGCCACCTGATGGTAAGTGCACTTGGAATCCCATAGACTTTTCGAATCTCAAGAATCTTACGATGACAATCTCATTATAGTACTGTCTAGCTATCACGGTTCATGAGAAACGGCCTGGTGACAGACAGACAGACGGACAGTGGAGTCTTAGTAATAGGGTTTGTTTTTACCCTATGAGTACAGAACCCTAAAACAACGGTTATTTTTAATGTACTCGTTTTGTAATAAAAAATGTTGTCTACCTGAGCACGCCCAAAGGAAAAATTTCCGTTTCCCGCCCGCCCGCACCAAACCTACCTCGGGGTTGCTACAAACATCATTTTATTTTTTACGTGTGTAACATCGGTCAAAGACATGTAAAAGCTACATGAAAGAGTAGAAAACAATATGTTATGTTCTCTGTCACTGAGTGATGATTTATGAAGGTCGGTCAGCGGAATATTTTGCATTTTCTTTTATTATGTTGAGGGAAAAAATGGGGTTTTTCCTTAGTGATTTATGGCAATGTCATGTGGACGATTTTGTTTTATTTAAATGTTCAGTGCAACCATTTAGTTAGAGGCTTATAAATATTTTGATAAAAATTTGCTGATGTAGTAAATAATATTGAAGGCTAAAAATAAAGCTCTTCTTATGTATTTCTTCTTTCGAAACTAGAAACTTTTATTTACTGTTATTAAATAAATTTGACTAACTATAAATGTATTTAAAGGCAGTGATTATGATAAAAAGTAACTAAGAACCAATCAATATAATATTACAGGACCATTACAATAAAAAATATATAAAAATAGTAGATTGTTAAACAAGGGACTAAAACAAGCCATAATGGCACGAGATGTATATCCACGCCAGTTGAGCGAGGGTAGCTATGGTTCAGGTGTCATTTGTTTAGTCTCGCGTTAACCCGTCGAGCGGAGGCCATTTGCAACGTTAAAAGATGGCGGACGTGTAATTTGTGTAAGACTTAAATTTTTGAGTAATTAGGTGTTCAAAGTTCTTTTCTGATAGTGATTTGTACTTTTTATGCCTTAGTGTCGCACAGTGATTGAAGACTTGGACTTATTTCGTGTATCTGGCATCTTTCTTCTCGTTTCAAGTGGACTCGCAGTGGTGCAGAGGTTAAAACTATCTTGACCTCTGACCTACAAATCACCGTACAACGTTGCCCCCAATCTTCCTAGAGAAGATTGGATTGTGTTTTATACTCATATAAACCTTGACACTGGCGAAATCACTTCACGTGGAAGCCATATCCCTGCGGTAGTAGCTGTTCAAGTCGCCGCGGGGGCAAAAAAAAAAAAAAACCCGTCGAGCGATATGTCAAAATTGATGTACATCAAAATTAAACTTTATGTCAAATGAATAAGTCACGTAATGTCAAAAAATCTACGCACACATGTTGTGCGTAGGACACCTGAGGGGTTAAACACTCTACTTTTCACTTTTAATGCGAGGAAAAAAGCGACGTTCTAAACAAAATAACAATAATTATTCTTACAAATTTGGCAACGGTTTTTTTTGTAGTGTGAGGATATAAATGCTTGCATATTTAGCCAACAGATTCAAACTTAAAACTATTTCAAAACTAATAAAACTAACATAATAAAATGAATTCATCCTTAATATAATTAAATAGATTCATATTCGTAATCATTACTCGTGTTTTACAAAATGAAATTTTAATATTTTTGCAGAGTTGTCATTTTGAAGTTATTTCCACGCCCTAAAATTGACACAATCACTGAGAATGGCGATATACCTCCATTCACAAACACCGTGATTGGTAGTTTAGGGATTTCCACAATAAATAAATAAAAAATGTAGTCCCTAGAGATTAATAAGAAGCTTCAGTCCCAATATGCAGGGAATAAAGTACCATTTTAAGAGTATGAGAAGTGAAAAAACTATTATAAGTCCCCCTGTGTATGTTTATGACGCGGTGCAACCCTACTTCATAGAAATACGTAGCTCCGTAGCAGCCTACGCCGTAGCGGCTACGCAGGGCGTCGTAGCTTATTGATCGGAGCCCCCAGGGCTTTCCGTCTGCGGTTTACGATGATGCCGAGTGAAGGCTCTATCCATTTTGGTCTTCACGTAGTTTTGATACTTGCCGAAATAAACATTTTAGGGGTTAAGTTAAAATAAAAAGTTTTAATAGGGTAATATTATTATTAATATAATTAAATTTACTAGGCCGAGACTAAACAGTCTGTACAGTGGTAGGCACCACTATTTTTACTATACACACCGCCACCACGTCAAATAAAATACACAGCCTATTTAGTTAGTGGCATAAAAGCCTGTAGATATTTTTGACGTTTTTGAAAATAGTATTTATAATAGGGATGTAACGATACGATAACGATGCTGATTTTCGAAGTAAGTAATTGGCGATACCAATACTTATGTCGGCGGCTTAGTATTCAATAAACGCAGTAAAAAAATAATGATGTACTTCATATGCATAAAACTTACGTATGTTAAATAGACACACGATTTTGTAAAATGTGACAAAAAATAATAATAAGCAATAACGAAAAATGCCAAAATCAAAATCGAAGAAAACATTTATTTAGGTAATTATCAAGCAATCTAATCAAAAGTAAATCAATGTTAGTAATCAAGGTCAATTAAGGAAGATTTTTCATTTTGCTGTTAATTTTGCGCGGTTTTCAAACTTTGATATCAGCTGTATTTAAATCGGAGATGCCGATCATATCGGTATGGGTATCGATATCGTTACATCCCTAATTTATAACCTCGAATGTACTGTAGGTACCTCTACCAAGACAACCATAAACAAATGAACATAGGGAAAATTATACTCATTTAAACCATAAATAGAAAATATTAAAGACACGGGAAGAAATATTTGCCTTTAACGGAAATCAAACCCGAGCAGCTTTTAGAGGCAAGGTCACTTAACTATCAGCTAGGCCAACAGAGTCAAGTTTGACATAACACAGCTTAGAGATATGACAGTCAAGTCACGGCCAAGTCTTGGCTCCAACGTCACAAAACTTGGCTCTTATGTAAGGGGTGATTGATTTGGCGTTGACCCCTCGCTTTTTCACGTTTGATTCATCGCACCAAATAACTGGAGGTTGACCCTTTTGGGCTTCAAATGATTCAAGGGCTTAATGGTTCTGAGGAAAGGTTATTTTGAATAACGAGCTGCGTTTGCAGGACAGAGAAAAATATAATGTATTGTGAAGGTAATATATATGTAGGCTATTGAGTTGACTATACTTACTTAACTACCCGTAGACTACTTAGTTAAAAAAAACAATTCCAATAGGTGTCATAAAGCAGACTAACGCCCCAGGCTTTTTATTGATTATTATATGATTGATTGCCGTGTGGTTGCCGGGTTAGAATAGTGCCACTCCATGTCTTCCCGTGGATGTCGTAAGAGGCGACTAAGGGAATGAAGGCTTGTAGTACTGTTAGGCGATGGGCTTGCAACCTGTCACTAATACGCTGGTAAACATCTTAGCCTAATTGTGCAAAGTGTGGTTATAGAATTATCAACAAGGTTTAAAAGTTGTTGGTAATTCTTTAGCTCTGCCTACCCCACTTTGGGAATGAAGGCGTGAGTTTATGTATGTATGTATATGATTGATTGGGATTGGCTGTATTATTCATTGATCTTGCTGTATAAATTTAACTAGAAAAAACTATCAAGTTAATAAGAGCTATTGTTACGTTGACACTAGAAATACCACTGCACTGTGGTTCAGCGTGTATGGAGAGAGTGTCATAAGTCGATTTGTCCAAAACTTCCAACATTATTGGGAAGAAATGCATATATTGTTGTTAATTATGAATTTATTTGATAAAATAAAGGACTTACAATTAATTTTATGTGTATATATTATTGAATAATAATAAAAAAAAAACAATTACAAACGTTTCAAAATTCACTATATTTCAATACTGTATAATTAACACTTATAAATAGTAAGTAACATGTTTTCACTTAAAAATATAACAAACAATACCTTAATACTATTTAATTTAAAAAAAACAACTTATATTGAACGCAAAAATATTTACTAAGTTTTTTCGTTATCTGCAATTCATGCAGTAGAATGAACCGCACGTAAAGAGTTGTTATCTTAAAAATACTATAATTAAACTATCTAACACTCATTAGTGAAACTTTAATGAGCTTAGCAATAATGTAATAAACTAATGACAGATTTAGATGAAACACTTTTTTTTCCTAGGAAGCTTTCTAAGACCCGTAACTAGTGGGTCAGAATTTAATAAAAGTCGATTTTAAAGATCGGTATTCGTCGCAACACGTGACATTTTTCTAGTATTGTTGAGCCGAAACGCTTTTATATTTTTATTTGTAGCTTCGGCAGCTTCTTCTGATAGTTCTCCTATGGATACCATCATGTGATCGAACTGATCGATTACTTCAGACCCATGAATCAGAACTTTGTGAATGGACGCTGGCAAATTGTACCACGGATATTCCTCAACAAGCTGTCGAGCCGTGTCTAAAGCAAACGATTTAAATCTCTCAGAATTAATTTTGTAACCGGAATTGAGACAGTTAAGAATTGTACCACAACTATCAATAAGCTCTTGCTTAATTCCTGTAATTTCAGCAGAAATGGCAGAGTTAGCAAAAAACCTACGTGCTGTATTCCCATCATTCGAGTTGCCGCTTCCTCCGCTACGCGGCTTGTCCACTATCAGACCTAATTTATTTTTTTAATTCTTTTTAAAATAATCTTCTTCGTTCTTAGATAATTGTTTTGTCTCTTTTGCAAATTGGAAGCGAATAGGGCGACAGTACCTAGTTGATGATGGGCGAGGATTCTTCCATAATATTGTTTCTTCTCCTGTTGTTGCAACTATGACGAATAAACTTCCATCTTCTAAATTGGGTCATCGGAAAAGCACTGGTTATACTCACTGTGTCCGGTACTACCGTCAAAACCCCACTTACCAACTAACATAACATCACCTATGGTCTCGGGATCGATACTTGATAACAGTATATTTTGAGAATCCAGTATTCTTTTAACCGTGTGGTTCAACAAATTTTGTAACTCTACTTCGGCACTTTTTTCAGTAATAGATAATTTTTCAGGGTAACACTGTTTCTTGGCTTTTAAAACCTTATGATACGAAGGCAAAACTGGATATTGTTTACTATTAATGAACTCTTTAATTAAAAGGTATTGGTGTTTTGTTAATTTTGCTTCTGTGATTAGCGATAGGATCTCACTTGGATTCACTTCACATTTATGACTATCATTTGGCCCACTACTCGAGGTTGACGAAGTATTTATCAAAGCATTGACGGCCGAGTTATCAATTTTTGAGAGGTCCACTAATCTCCTTCGCTGAGTTCGTTTACTGCAAGACTCAAAATCTTTCTTCGGTCGACCGAGATTTGATGTCATTTCTTGACCAGTAAACTAATTTTCTCTCGCAGATACCGACTCATTCTTTGCTATATCTATAGTTTCAAGGACATTTAACCATTTTTTATGTTTTCTGACTAGTTCATATTTATTACTTTCTGCTTTTTTCCAGTAATCTGCGATCCTTTGGATTATGCAATTAACGCGTTTACTTAGAACTTCGATTTCAACGTTTTCAGCTTCCGGGACCATTTCCAAAACTCGATATTTTCCATCTGTGATCCTTTAGCAAGGTGCCATAGTTCAAATATGTGCATTCTTGTAAACTGGACTTGCAAAAAAGAACCTGTTAGAAAGAAAACAAAATACATTAGAAATTGACAAATATCGTAGCATCTTCTACGAACAGCGTAGAGGACGAATTAATAAAACATCTAGCAAAATCTAGCAGAAGATGACTATTGGCACAATAACTAGACTTTTATACGCTTTTTAAACAATCAAAATTATTAATGGTACAGCATGGCGTCATTGATAAAACTCAATGGTAATACACAAACAATTTAAATATTTTTATAAAATTAGGTGTCTCGTAGCTCTCAAATAAATATAAAATGTATAGTAAAAATAGCTAGTAAAAATATTATTATTAAAACACATACCTTTGTTATTAATTTCTATGATGATTCAATAGAGTTTATCACAACAAGTTTTTAGAAATCCGTCAACAAACAACTTTCACTTTAATGATCTATTGATAAGACTAATTACGCGGTTTAAGTGTGTTCACTTCGGAGGTCTGAAAAACAATGATCCCGACTGATTACTTCAAAACTATTTATAGTTTTAAGTAGGCTGGTAATGAATGTGTTATCAGAGAAGTACAAATCATAGCTCGGCTATTGTTGATTATTTGGACTTATGACCTATGAGCGGGACCATAGTGCACTGGTTACTTACTATGTAAAAAGAAATAATGTGATTATTAAAACATTAAATTTTTGACGTGCCTTGATTATGAACGTTTTGTTTTTTAAAATCCAAACATGTACCTACTCAAACGTTTTAAACATTATAAAATTCACACTCTTAAGTGTGCACGATACAAATATTGATAGTAAAAACCTCCCTCAAAATTTCACGTACAAAGTAAACACAATAAATATCGCCACAAAACCTCAACCGGCGACGACGAAAAAAGATACGGCAAAAATAAAAATTGTTTAAAAATAATCATCCCGTACCTCAGTTCATTGACCTTGCCACAGCTTAAAATAGACATGATATTTAAGTTTGGAAGTTTTAAACAAGATAAAATATTAATAAAATTCAAAATGTTTACATAAAGACATTTCAGTCTTCCATCTTTATTCATGTGTAGGTAAGGTTTTATTATAAACCTGCTAATCCCGTGCTCACGTCGTTGGAAAATAAATATTTATTTAGATAAATATATATGGTCTATGACACTCATGTGAATAACGTAGCTAAATATAATAGTAGAAAAAAAAGATTCAGTATATCCAGAAACCCCTTACAACGTCACAAACTTCACCTCTTTATAAAATTATAATTAATAATTAATCAATAATTACAATTATAGAAGTCTAGATTAAAGATCATTTTTCACAAACAGACATTAATAGCAATCTATAGACTAATTCAGGGACTCTTTTCTACTTGTTAAAACAATATTGTTTTTGACACGTAGTCGTTTTGTTTTAAACTCAGCTGCCATAATAAAATGTCTTAATCCTTGAAGTCACTTACAAAATTGATGAAAATACAAAATCGGTCAAGTGCGAACCGGGCTCACGCACGAAGGGTTCCGTACCTAAACGAGCAAAAAACGGTAAAAAAACACGTTTGTTATATGGGAGCCCCACTTAAATATTTATTTTATTCGGTCTTTAGAATCTTTAAGTACCCGACTGCGGCAAAGCACAAAAACAGGGTTACATGTTTGACTTGTATATGTGCATGTCCAACTCAATGTCCGTTCGTAACTACTAAACGGCTAAACCGATTTTAATAAGTTATAGAGTTTCATAAGCTATATTAAAAATATTTAAACGTGAAATTGGCGAAACAAAAAATATAAACATGATAAGTAACATTACTTTGATGACATTATCCAAACAGCAGTTGGGTATTTTTTGACTTGTTTGTTATAGGGGCTACAGAAATACATCATCTGTGAAAATTATAAATGTCTTGCTATCACCGATCATGAGATACAGCCTGGTGAGTGACAGACGGACAGTGGAGCCGTAGTAATAGGGTCCTGTTTTTACCCCATGGGCACGGAACCCTAAAAATGAAATACCGCCCGTCCCTTCGTAGTTAGCAACCACACACATTTGGCCGAATTAGTGGGCAGTAGGTTCCCGAGGGATTAGGGATATTTTAAGTGCCCCGACCGTGGCGGTTAGAATTTAATGCTGTGCTTACATGCTCGGATGGACTGCTGCTCATTTTAATCAGGTTTAAGAGGTTTTTGAATGAGAGACACTCATGATATTTTTTTGTTGTTGGATATTTAAATTGTAAAAGAATTTTTCACTGATGTTTGTTTTTAATTAGGTAACACGAGCATTTTCATATTTTCCATGAAAAGAGAGAAAATGAAAAAAAAATAGTTTTGATTTAATTCATGAAATAAGACGAAAATAGACCATTCCCCCCTGATCTCCGCAACTACTGAACCTAACATTTAAAAAAATGTAGTTCATTGCTTGAAGATTATAGGAAAACCTATAAAAAAAGAAGAACCCTCTCCATGTGAGTTCAACTTGCACTTGGCCGGTTTTTTTTCCGCTGGCAACTAATTTTTGAAAAATCTTTAAAATAATGGGACCCTAGGATTATTTAAAAAAAACAAGTCCCGTAGGCTATTCGTCGCCTATCAGATAAATTAGTCTAAAGAAGAGTGAGTTTGACAAACGGCCTAAGAAATCGATATTTACCTGATAACTAAAGACAATGTGTCATAGACAACTTTCATAGCGGGAAAACGGAACAAAAGAAAAATATCGATTAGCGATTTCTACTCGGATTATGGTCACTCATGGGAGTCGAGCGACTTGTAACTCACACCTGACGGGCCCCAGGGCTCAGTCATAATAGATCCCGGTCTAATACAGCATGAAGGCAATATAACTTTATAAAGCTTTGGTATTCCCTGGACGCGATGGGCTTTTGTTCCACACGGTTTAGGAGAGTGGGGAGGTCAGGTAGAATAGCAAATTAACCAAGGGATGAAGTACTTTGTCAATTGTTTTCTGAAATATTTTGAGATACAATAGTAGTTTATGCAACTGATGCATAATGAGAGGTTTTAAAATACGAGTGTGGTTTTATGAAACGAGCGTCTGCGAGTTTCACACTCGTTTTAGGATCACACGAGTGTTTTAAGGCTTAATTATGTACAGTTGCATGCACTACTTTATCTACACATATCATAAGTACTCTCAGAGAACTTGACCACAAAAATGGCGGCAAAATACACTTGTGATGTGTCAGTGTCACGAATATGAATGTTTTTTTTAAATCATAGACAAACGAATGAATGAAATGACTTTTCGTATCGATAACCGTAGTAGGATCAAGCTCGTTTTTTGAAGGCCCCCAACTAGTATTGGTTCGGAAATACAAATGCCGGGGTATGTATTTCTATTACCGCTATAGCAAGGAAGATATAACAAAAAAGGGGCCTAATACAAGAATAGTACAAATACCATGGCATACATATACAGTAGCAACTCAAAAGCCTTGCTAGTTTTGTTTCAAGTTCATAGAAGTTGTATTAAAGTTGAATTAAAAATACAGTTGTATACTGAGTTACTACTGTTTTGATCTAGCAGTGCGAATATTAAAATCAGTAAACCGTGCAACTTTTGCGCGCCACGGTCAAGACTCCTTAGTTGAGTGCACAGAGAATAACACTGCTGCAGTTCTGCACTTGCATTGCATCCAGCATTTGTTTATCTTAACAAAGTTTCACGTCACTTCATTATCTTCTTTTCATAACTTTGCTACTTCATTTTCATTGTTCTTGAACTCGTTTTGAAGTATTCATACTTTGTCGTATTAAAACGTCGAGAAAATTATTCGAGAAACTTCGCGTTGCTAAATGTTATATTTAAAATGCAAATATGACTATTACAGCAAATGAAAACAGTTTTAAAGTTGAGTAAATTTCACAAGTCGAGTACTTCATTTATCATGGCGGTAATACGCAGGGAATATTATTTAATTTAAAATGCATTTGGTCCAAGATACTAATGATTGTTATGATGGAGTTTTTTTGACGTAAATTAATTGTTATTGAGATTACTTTGGACATGATCATGAAAAGTAATAAAGGAAACCAGTTAATTCACTAGTATAGAGGCATCCATATTTGTATGACAACGATGATTTTACGACTGTTACATTTAAGGTTACATGACTTTAGAAGTCCGTCCGTGTACACTGAAGAGGTACACCCAGTAACATTATCTCAGAAACGCAGGCAACGTCGCGCGGCGCGCCAATATAAATAAACACCGTACCGCCGGACGGAACAAGGGCGCCGCCCGAAATAACAATAAGCGCCCGCGCAGCGTCTAGTGCGCACGGCGACGGATCTAGTTGTCTATGGGGTCGAGTGTCTATAGACAATAGAGAATATTCATGACTTTTATTCTCAGCTTCAAAAAAATCTGACACAGTTACGAAAAATATTTATTTGAATTGCTATAAAAATAACCAAGATATAAGCCAACAAAGATTTGTTCCTATCTCTTTAAAGCAGAACAGGAGTCTAACATGGAGTTTATATGGCCGACCTGTCACATGAAGTCACGGTGCATATCGGATCTCTCCGTCTAATCGCTGTCTAATTATCAGTTAAAAATGATTGTATCATTCGTATTTCTAGGCCAATTTTAAATTGACTTTTGGTTATCTTTTTTTCTCAAAAATACTATGTGATCTTGTCATAACATCATCAAATAGGAGCCAGTAGGTTAAAGTTCCTGGAGCACTCTCAAAAGTGTCTAGTAAGTAGTGTGATTTTGAATTAGGAAACCAAAAAGTGTCCAGTAACACAGTATGGAAAATCCATAACATACCATATTATTTGAATTTGGAACTATCTGTACAGACCTGTGACAGCCTTCAAACAGACCACAGAGGTAAGCAAGAAAAGGTCACATAACACAAAAAAATGAAAGTGTAAACAATTTTGACGGCATTAAGATATCTGCATAAGTACCAGGGCATCATAAACCAAAAGCGTTATCTCGTCCAGAGCAGACATCGCGCGATTTCTCTTTACTGACAAGAACGTTACTCGCACCATCTCAGTTTTATGCGCGCCTAGTACTCACATCGAAAGAGAATCGTTTAAATTAATTTAAAAAACCGGCTAAGCGTGAGTTGGACTAGCGTTCTGAGGGTTGTGCACATGTAGTCATCAATTATTATACAAATTTAATTTATTTAACTTTTTTTTTTAATCATTATATTTGTTTTATTTTTGAGAAAAGCACTATACATGCTTCGCCCATTAAGAGCCACCCTGGACTCGTATCTATAAAAGGCCTCACCTGGCGGTTCGGCCTTTTAACTCCTACTCGTCCAGGAAGGCTCACTTACTGGTCTTTGCAGTAATGTACTATTACAGTATTTTCATATTTTGACAAAAAGATGCGAGTATAAAAATTCCCTCTATAGAGTAGAGTGAACTGACGTTTGCAGATGTCATTTTAACGTTGATCCAAAAGGCAACTTAAGGTTTACTGAAAGCGATTAAAAGGATGAGTTCGAAATTGAACTTATTTTATTTTTGTAATTTTAATATTTGTGTAGCAGCTGTTCCTGTTTGAAATAAAATATATTTACACACATATAGGTAGTACGTCATACATACATACAATATTAGACAAATAATATTTGATGACGCGTTGGTCTAGTTGGTAGTGACCCTGCCTACGAAGCTAGCGGTCCTGGGTTCAAATCCCGGTAACGGCATATTAGTGTGATGAGCTCGAATATTTGTTCCTGAGACGTATGTTTTCTATGTATTTAAGTATATGTTTCTCAATATAAGAATTTATGTCGTTGTCTAGCACCCATAGTACAAGCCTAGAGCTTAATTTGGGACGAGATCTATTCGAGGGACGGCCGACACTCTTAACTCTTTTTTATGCTTAGTAATTTTTGATAAAATAGTCTAAGCTCGCCTGACTGCTTAAAATATGCTGCCCTCCAACGGAGAAAAGGCGCATAAGCTCTCAAAGATTATATGAGTGGTACAATTCATACAGTAGATGTGCCTTTTCTCCCTAGGAGGACAGTATGTTCCTTATACATAGACTTAAAATCTTTCGGCTTCGGATAGCGCCGGTCGCATAAAGATACAACCTGCAACTGCACGCTGACTATGACATCAATTATCGATCGATAAGGTTAATAATATATTTGTAACATTCTTTCTAATCAGTTTTTAACTGACCAAAAATGTAAAACAATAGAAACATAAAGATGTTTAAATATTAAATATGTGCCGAAATATTATATTACGGAATATTATCGATTTTTGTTGCGTCAACTGTTTACTTGTGGGACGACCATGTGCAGGGTCCGTCCGGGTCGGTATCACCATTTTATCCATTAACCTACCGCCAAACAGCAGTGTTCGCATTGTTGTGTTCCGGTTTGTGGATAAGACAGCAGGTGCAATGACTAGCATAGAGGCATTTCATCTTAGTCCTCAGGGTTGACAGTGCATTTGCAGTCTTGTGAATGCGAATGTCTATGGGTCACAGTTTCCACTTACCATCAGGTGGCCAGTGTTATCGTTGGCCTTCCTATGCCATAAAAAAAACAACAGACTACATTTCACAATTTAAATAATTTATTTGTAATCATACGTTATGAGGTGTAACAAAATGCTTTTATTTATCCCTTCGTTTTGCTACTGGGCATACAAAGTATGTCGGTACACGCACCCATATTTTAATAGTTACATTGCATGTAAGCAAACAAGTATTAAATAGTGTACTTTGGAATCCATTTGCTTTTAAGCTAAGAAATTATTCAATGACTTCTTAAATAATATTATACCATATATCAACGCTAAACAATTACGGAAAAATAACTAAGAGAAATTAAAACGAACTACCAAAGGCAACTCTAGGCAAGAAAAGCCGTAAAGAAAATACCGAGACAGTTTTATATGCAACATTGAAAAAATGAATGGTGAAGAGATCAGATGTCTAGGTTGGTTTTTCCCACCGTAAATCGTTATAAAAATGTTTTACAATGTTGAATATTCATTTCAACGGACAGCGTGCCTTTAAAACAAAGGCTTTGTAAAATATAGAAAACAAAGAGAATAATCTGAAGAAGACGTATGGCCCTTTGAGAAAGAGTGAGCGGGAGGGAATTTTATTTAAAGGTTATTTTGTAGTTAAACGAATATGAACCCTGTTGCATTAAAAAAACTATGTGACTCTGCCAAACAGCCAATTAAACCTGTTTTATCAAATCTTGACATTAGGGTGATGGAACCAGAGATGGGCATTAATCGATTAACTTTTTAGTCAACTAATCAATCGATTAAAAAATCAATCGTCACAAAATTAATCGCGATTAATTTAATCAAGATTAAATTAATCGTCGCATGATACGATTGACGATTGATCAATCGTCATGTTAATCGACTAAATGTCACGATTAATTTTCGACTAAATATTAGAAGACAGCACAGCACGTTGAAAAAATAGTTATGTCTCGTTGTTCAATGTCTTTTACTTTCTTGGAACTCATTCTAGTTGGTTTGCTATGTGATGTGATATAAATATTTAAAAACTTGTTCCAGTGACACAAGATTGTTTTTACCCTCTAAAGGTTACCTAGAAAAGGGTTTACGAAGTCCAAAAAATAAAAATAACTTATTTATTACTGATATCAATCGAAAGAAAATTAATCTAATTAATCAATCGATTAAAAATTTAGTCGTTGCCATTTAATCGACGATTAATTTAGTCGCGACTAAATTAGTCGAAACTCTTACGATTAAGATTGATCAATCGTCATTTTTAATCGTTAGTCGCGATTAAATAGGTTAATCTTAATCGTTAATCGTTAGTCGATTAAAATTTGCCCATCTCTGGATGGAACCAGTAATAAACAAGGACCAATGATGGAGACTTGATTCTTAATTTACAGGGCATAAAAGTTATTCATTTGTTTTGTAAAAATGAATATAGGAATATAGGATGTCCATTATTGGTGCTTGTCAGCATAAAGTGTCGAAAACAATTCCATCATCATCCTATGTACCTATTGGCTGACAAACTATATCGCCAACTATTTTATCACTACGTCAGAAGAGAGTTATTACAAACGTAAATTTGAAAAGACAGCTCAGCCTTATTACTATAAAAACTAAATTACATACTTTTCTAAGAAAATTACACAGGAAAATCCGACAAGCAACATGTGATGTGTTACATGAAAACGCTTTATCCTATTTTAAAAATACTAGTGGCAGTGTCATAATGGCGTTTTTGCTCTACAACTTAGCGTTTTCGTAATTCTATTCCTTGCTTTTTTTTAAAATCTTGAAGAGCAGTTTTTTTTATTGAATTCTAGATCCTAGATTCCTAAGAAAAGATAACCTTGACTATAACATCTTGAATTCCCTATATTGATACATTTGACTTACTCGCCCTAGGCTGAAGTTAAACACGGTAGAAACACATTTTTTTTTTTGGAGTGTTTCTTTTTTGTAATGTTTTTGATTGCTGTTATTTACTTGACAGTAATGGCGGCGAATTTAAAAACAGTACCCTAACACACAAAAGTAATTTGACGTGTTATGGTACTGTTTTTTAATAACCGTGTTGAATGGAGGCCTTGTATATGAGTAGCATAAACAAACAATTGGGTCGTTCTTCTTTTTTACCGACAATAGCCTGTCTCTCATCTTATTAAGCGTCGCATTAGAGTATGGATAATTATGTTTTTCGTGTTTAATATACGTCCATACTTTTATTAATGTAAAAGTACCAAATAATTGTGCTCTTTAACCCACGTTTTTTTTAAATAATATGGTTTTCCGTGGAATGCCTTGACAGAGTGGTCATCTAATACTTGGTCTCGGCTGAAAACGGCCACTCCGTCACAGTGTTTCTGGTAAACCATATTAAAAATAATAAAATATTAATGCAGGACATGAAGCATTCATTAGTTTTAATAAAGAATAAATGCAACTTTTTTTTAAATCAAACACTGAAACCATAGTTGATAGTTCAAAGATCTAAAAAACCGAAAATCGACGGTTTATTGTCGGTAAAAAAGAAGAACGACCCAATTGACAATCGCAACTGATATGCAACCCCTCACAAGCAACGCGACACGTGAGCGTCCAATTTAAAAAAAAAGTGTTAATTTTACTTCTACACCGAAATACTGAAAAATAATCTCATCGCAAAATTAAACGAGAAGTCTAAAAATAAATGTTATAATAGTCGTAACGTAACGTAACGTAAGAAATGAGGAAAAAGCTTTTAGCGATGTTTTGACAGAGTCAAAAGAAATCTGTCAAACTTTTTGCACGCACAACGTAAAATAAATATGATTAAATGGGAATTCAATATTGAGACACGGACAAAATGACGAGAAATATCTGCTCGGCCCATATTAAAAGCACTTAACTGATTAGAGTTTAACAAAAATGTATTTGGAAACAAAAAAGTGTGTTTGAAAAAGCGTTTAATGCTTTGTGTAAAAAGCACTCTTTTTTTAATAAAGATGGTGTTTATGTATGTATGTATGTACATATTTTATAATTAGAATTTTAATGTAAACTGAACAATAATAGCACAATTATCACATTGACTACGTAATTTATTCTTCCGTTAACATTCGGGGCGGGAAGATGGCCGATTGAAAGATGTCCAAGTTTTCCTTTGATTTATTCTGTTTACTGATTTACCTCTTGACTTTGGCGGAACCACTGCGAAATACTACGTTGGATCGCCATTATTTAAAAAAAGACGAATTTAACTTCTTTTTTTACATGTATAAACTTTTGCAATCATTTGCGGGTACATTTGAAACAAATTTTCAATGTGTAACATCTGAACAATTGACGCTTCTCTAGGTTGCTTTGTTCTAACTTAACCGGTCTTAGTTGTAAAGCTATAATGCTTATTTATAATAAAGTCGTTTTTATTGTCAAGTCAAAGATAAACACTATCATAATGTTAACAATACGAATACCATATGAGAAATTCGTTTAGCTTTAAAAACCCCGAATGGTTTTTTTAGTTTCTTACCTATTTTAAAAATTGTAATTTTGCCATTGTTGTTATTTCAATTTTAACAGTTTAGGTATCCTATGTCACCCTGGATGTTAAAAGGATTGTAACGATACCACACACAACTAAATTGGCTCAGGCGTTTAAAAGTTATGGTGGAACAAATAATCATACATGAACCGTGAAAACAGTACTCTCCTTTTTTGGCCAGACGTGTAAAAAGACACATTTCAATAATTTCACGCTGCGCCTAAATACTACTACATACAAACCGTCCGTTAACAATATAACAAACTAGCTGTATAAATGTCCTATAGTAAATAATTCTAATATAATACGTCTACTAGAGCACACCTAGATCCGTAGATCTCTGTGCCGCATACATCAAACGGACAAGGCCACACAATCGTATTGGGGACAGTCGTATATTATGCTCATACGATTATTTGCGCGCCACATTATTCCAGCTATCAACATGTCTATTTTAAATGTTGGATAATGAAATGCTGCTAATGACATTTTGGCTCGGCATGGGGCATTCTTAACTCACTCAATGCCAAGAAGATTATTGGCTCTATTGTGGATAGTAAATAGGGGAAAAGATTTAAACATTAAATGCAAAAGTTAATAAATAAACGTATCCATTTATAATGCCTTTTGGTCGTTAAATAAGATGCCAAAAGGCACTTTTACTTTATTACTTACTTTTAAGTAAATTATTGTATTGTTTTTTTGTTGCAAACATCTTTAGCATATTAATGATTTCTTGCATATGTAACTATGATCGTCAAATGTTGAGTTTTAATGATGTATTTAATAATGCATATTCATTTTTACCATCGTGTTTAAATCCAGTCGTGTGTCATATACCTATTTAAGAAAACATGAGCAAATAAAAAATATTATCATTATCATCATCATCATGATCGTAACTCACACCCAATAGATATAATCATTCAACATTGCTACCGAGCTGAATCTTTCAACAATCGTTTATTATTTTAATAATTTAATATTCCCTCCACACTGTATGTAAGAATGTCAATTATGAACGAATTCATATGTGGACGCTGTTACGCAAAAATGTGTCATCCCACAATTATTTAGCAATAAAGTGTCAACCCTCAGTACTATCGTTATGGGTTGACATTTTATTGCTAAATGATTGTGGGATGGCACATTTTTGCGTATTAATCTAGCCTCAAATATGAGGCTATTTTTTGCACATCTGTAACGATAAACATATGTAATGCTATTTTATGACAAAATCTGGGCAAAGTTAATAGAAACTAGGCAGAGAATCGCGTGACTCAACGCTCTTATATGGCTTAGGAGCGAATGAAGCCAGTCCAATCATGAGGCGGAAATTGCTGCTCCAACCCAGAAGTTTCGGGGATCAAATGGGTACAGACATTTTATGTAACGCTGGTTAAACGCATCAACTATATCAATAAACGGTCTGTATCTCACCAGGAAAGTAAATAAGAACATTAAACAGGAACAAGATCCCTTAATTTAAAAAGAAACTGAATCTGCATTAGCAAAATGCCAATTTTAATGTAATAATATCCGGTTATAACCGGTTATTTTCATACAAAAACGGTTAATAATTGGTTAAATTGCATTCCCTCATCATCATCATCATCATGTCAGCCGAAAGACGTCCACTGCTGGACAAAGGCCACCCCCAAGGCTCTCCACTCAGACCGGTCTTGTGCGTTTCGCATCCACCGCGTTCCCGCGATCCTTCCAAGGTCGTCACTCAATCTTGTTGGAGGCCTACCTACAGCTCGTCTCCCGGTCCGCGGACGCCACTCAACAACCTTCCCTACATACATTACATTCCCTAGTAATAATAAATTATATTCAACAGGCATATGGAACTCAAACAAAGTGTTAAAATAAAACAAAACATAAGTATACAAATCGAATAAGATAGTCACAAAAATACAACATTTTGAAGCAGTTTAACAACTACTTACAGTTTGGCTGCATGTGTGTTGGTAACCAGTGGTAACAAATGTTTTTCTTAAGATTTTCACCGGTGGCCTTCATCAGGCTCTTTGTTCGAAGAACGCTCTTCCCCAGGATGCTATTCTACTACGTCTTAGCAAAAACAATCGGGAGCCCTAGATACCGCAACCAATGTGAATGCTCTACAGAAACGCGGTTGTGAAAGCAGTATTCTTAAGGCATCATTGTACTCGTACTGTATTTACTCTAAGGATCCTTGTGTGTACCCTTTTCACCGGTTGTCATGTTCCCGTACTGAACTACAACAATATAAACACGTTTCTAGGTGGAGGGTAAAATGATAATACAGTGATAACGTTCCTTTTTGATGTGATAAAGCCGTTGCACAGTGCATCTATTGTGTGAACAGCGCGATTAATTGTTCTGTAGGGTTATTATGACGTAGGTATGCAATTCATTTTACGCTGAGAGTAAAGGACAGAGCTATATAACTGCTAAAGCTCTGTCCTTTACGATCACCGTTAAATGAATTGCGTAGTAATGTCATAATAACCCATCTGATGTCCTGTATAAGCATGTGTATCGTGGTCTACGTATACGTGGGATAAGGTTTGATTATGTGTGTTGTGTTGTAGTGTGTTTTTGTCAAATAAAGGTTGTAAGTTTAAGATTGAGTTTGAGGTTTATTTGTGTGAGATCGTCCCCTGATATTTATTTAAGTAAATAGGGGCTCTTATCGCCTACACCACACGCTGTCTGCCGTGATGAGCGCTCATTATATTCCGAAAGAGCCAATTCTGACATCCTATGTGCAATTTGGAACGAGCGTCTAGTTCGTTGATCCATTATTTTTACTATTCCCTGGATTACGCTTCTAAAAGTTGGGTATTGGATTGCTTTATCATTCATAATCAGATTTTAGAACGTTGTACAATTTGCCTTCCTTGTAGTAAATATAGACACGGAAGAAAGAAAACAGGACGAAAAAAACGATAAAATGGTGCGTCGTCTGCCTTGTACAAGTTAGGTGATTTTTCTTTGTTTCTTAGTGTTCAATAAGGTAGGTCTATTATTTTGTAAAGTTTTAAAAAACATTACATTTTAATTCTGCGTTTTAGTAGATTTTATGTTAATTTGTGATAAATACATAAATACCAGCATATAGTTTGAAAGGTAAAAAATACCATTTTCGAAATGTTGCAAGTAGATCTTTTTTTTTAAATACACCTTGACTGACCTCTTAAAGCGAAAAAGGCAGTATATACATAGAACTTCAAACTTTTATACTGCCTTACTCTCTTGGACAACCAGTACAAACCTAATCTTAAGTCTAAACAAGTAACACATATATCCCCGTTGGATTCCTTTTAAAACTTCTTTACCGACTTGGAGGAAAAATTGCAGACATTTATTTCAATCGTCCTCTCTTTGTCTGTAATCGTCCCGTCTATCTGCGATCGCTGACAAAATACCCCCATAGATCCCAATAAATTGCTTCTTTCGTAAGCTAAACGAAATGGGGTGACTTCTGTGGGATACGCAGTTAAATACTTGATTTAAATCTATTAGTTCAGTTTTTGGTGGAACAGGGGAATTAAAGCATTATGCTTAAGATATGCGTTATGCTTATCTCATCACAATAGGAATAATTAAATGTTTAAAAAACAATGAGCATTTAATTATTCCATCTTAAACAAGAATGATTCAAATCGGTTTACAATTAGGATAGGCCAAAAAAATAACTCACGGTTTTTACATTCAAGTAATTTTAGGAGACTAATTTAATTAATTTTGTATTTGACCCAATAGTGTTGGTGTAATATCTTTATTTATTTAGCAGACATTTTATGGATGACATGAATATCTTAAAATTGGGTTGGCATTTTCTAACAAATTACAACAGTTTAATAGTATTCAATGATAAAAAGTGAGTGAACTACTGTATTAAAACATACTATTTCAAGCGGTTTTCGCCTAACCCGTAAGACAAACCTAAGAGAGCTTCATGCCGAAAGCGAAAGTCAAACCAAGGTTAAATATACTTATGTAGAAATATCCGGAAAAGAGCAATATATCAAAAACTTAATAATGCAGAACGGTTTTAAGACCCTATTGCTTGAAATGGTTTTCTATTTAGAGTAAATATCAAAATATGAACAATCCAGAACCATTGGCGGAGAAATCAAGTAAACAAAAAATAAACTGACGAATTGTAACCTCCTCCATATTTGAAGTCAATTAAAAAACACAATCACAAAATCTTACGTTTTGTCCGTCAAAATACTTTTAATTCCTTCTACTTCCACGGGTGCCTTTTAGTTCAGCTATTAGGTTCACCAATCACTGCTAAATAGAAGCCATATAACAAGCTGTCCAAACGAAAAAATCCAGGCAAAAAGGAAAGAGACATTATGACTTCTATAGGGGTCTATCATACTGTCTGCGCTAAATCTGGGGACCTAGTGAAAAAGGTTCAAGTCGATTTAAGTTGTATTTAAAAGGGTATATACATAGGCGGAGCGTACTAGACTTAAACCCTTTTTCAATTGATCTTCAAGAGCCTTTTGCACTGGTACTCTAGATTTTTTTTAGTCTTAATCAGTTGTAAGTCATAATTGTAGCACATCATAACGTCTTTTTTGAAAACCTGTTACTTTTCTGTTTTTTTATAAATCAAACTCAACCTTACCTAGCCTTATTAACACGTACGATATTTAAGAATTTCTAGTAAATTTACGGTACGATAAAAATTATGACTACCAATAATTATGTCAACAAAGTAATTATGACAAAGAATAATATGGGAAACTGGGCTGTCCAAATTAACGCGACTGAGTTAAAGTAAAAAAAAGAGTTATGCACTTATATAATTCATGCGGCCTCTTGGCAACTTCAAACTTCCAACGGCTAATAAGCATGTAGAAATTTCGAGAAATGGCTTTCTCGGAAACAAATAAAATCTGAAGTACGGCAAGAAATGGCTGTGCATTGTCCAGTTGCCGCTTAGGGTTGCCGACAAAGGGACACAAGAATCTTTAAATTCTTAAGATGCGTACAAACATTGCTTTCTTTAAATAAGGTTGTTTCTTCAACTTGAGCATAGCATTTTTCGTGGGATATTTGGAATTAGACAGGAAAATGCCCACTGTCAGATGTACTTGTGACATGGGTTAACTATCCGGGATCCTGGGGTTTCTTAACTACTCGTAGCCTAAAAAAGCAACCGTTTGTATAAAACGGTTTCCTTACTTTTTAGTTTTCCATACCTGAGGAGTATCCCACTAATAATATGCCTACGATATCCATCCGTCCGTCCGTAAAAACTTTTAAGAGCTGTATCTTTTGAACCGTAATAGATAGAGGGATGATTTTTTCAGTTTTTTTTTTACTGGTATGAAGTACCTAGTCGGTCCTAAAGTTCTGTCACAAATAAGAATAATGATAAAAACAAAAGTACCAATCAGTTTTTAATAATTTATATACCAATTTAAAGTACATTTAATAGAGAATTAATATAACTTAAAATTATTCAAAATGACTTCCCTTGTCTATCGCAGCACGCACCATATTCATGTCTATTTCAGCGACTGCTTTTCTAATAGATGACTTCAGGCTCTCCAAATTTGTATGTGGTTTAGCACAGACCTTCTCCTCTAAGACCTGCCAAATTTTGTAGTCCAAAGGATTAAGGTCCGGACTGGAGGAAGGCCAATCTTCGGGTCTTATAAAGTCGATTTTTTGACGCTCAAACCAGGCTTGCTTGGTCTTGGCTTTGTGTGCAGGTGCAGAATCCTGCTGGAACACAAAACGATGTCCTGAAAATAGCGTGTTGGGCAGATCTTTAACAACCTGATCCAAAACCGTCTCTTGGTACACTTTTGCACTGATTTTGACCCCTTTTTCGCAAAAATGAACCTCAGTTGGCCCGTAATAAGATACTCCCAACCTAACACTGATGATGGATGATGCCCGCACCCGCGGAGCGGTTTTTTTTCTTCTTCAGAGCTCTTAGCGTACACTCTATCATTCTGTTTATTATACTTTTCTTCAATATCGAAATTTTTTTCGTCTGTAAATAGGATATCGCGGTGTCGATTTTTCGCGTACTGTTTTAACAACTTTCGGGATCTTTTAAGCCTGATTGTTTTTAGACGGACATTAAATTTTTTTTGTATGCTCGTAGACTAAGATCTTCGTTTAAAATCTTTTTGACGGTATCCTACTGACACCCATCTGCAAAGCCATCAACTTCTGTTTGGGGACAGGATTTCTTGCTATACGGGCCTTGATCGCTTTGATCACTGCTGATGTTCTTACGGAGCGTGGACGGCCAGTTCTTTTTTTGTCCTCAACACTAGAGACTTCATTGTACCTATCAATAGTACGGTAAACAAACCTAAGCGTTATATTTAATTTTTTGATCAACTTGAAAACGGTACTTGGCGAGTGCCCACAGCGGTGCAACGCTAAAACAGCTATTCGGTTTTTTTTCAATGTCCACTCCATCGTGAGAAATCGCAGCAAATGACTGTTTTTTGTTTTAACAAAATTGTTAAGCATTCAAAAATGGATTACAAAAACATTTTCTTAAAATTATGTTCTAAATTAAAAAATAATGTGCCAGTGACAGAACTTTAGGACCGACTAAGTAATGAAGGACGCAACCATACAGTAAGCATATTGTATAACCAAAGTAAACTACGTAGTAGTAGCATACTGTAAAAGTCAAAGGGTAAAACACTCGTTATAACCAATGAAAATCAGTGCAACACATATTTTTTTAACTCCTAGGAGTTCCTAGTTTCTCGATTTTTATCGAAATAATGAATAGAAGTTGGAAAGAAAAATGGAATGGCACAATACGACCGCTTGTTAGAATTCCGCATCTTAAGATAACGAGTCAACTTTCCAGGCCATTATATTCAGACTCCGATTTCTTTATACAAACTTAACCGGTGGACTACCCATATATTCCTTTCACTACTACATACATACATTAAATCACGCCTGTTTCCCAGAGGGGTAGGCAGAGACCACTTCTTTCCACTTGCTACGATATTGACAAATTTCTTTCGCTTCTTCCACATTCATACATCGAGTCATGCACGCACGTCGGTTTCGGGTACTTAAGATTCGGCCCTTTTCCAGTATTATTATTTTTATATTTTTTCATTACTAATAATATCTTAAATTTAATAAAAACATTTAGAGTTTGGAATCGTATATCAACCCACTCCTACGCATGTGCCGACTGTATGTAAACTTGGACTGTAGTAAGAACTGTTTAATCTCTTCCCGTGATGTAACCTAAGCAAGGAAGTAGTCGTTTTAATTGTATAAAAAAATAAATTGTATTGCAGTTTATTCTTAAGTAATTGTTTATTAGTAATCTTTATCTAAATTTTTACTACAGTTAACTCATGATATTATTATTGTTCCTTACTAAATGATGTGCATGCGTACTTTCTCTGCCTCTGTTTATATAAATGTATTTCGCATGTGTATTGTTTGCTTGCCTATTTAAAATAAATTAAATATCGCACTAAGCGTAGCAGTTATCGAAATTAAAGCTAATTCCAGTGCAAAGTGCTGCCAAATAGAAAACAGACTCATCATGCACGCCACTTAACGCGGTCTCATGCTAACGCCATCCATCTTTGCCCTTATGTCTGCCAAATTTTATCAGACCAAAGAGCCGTTGGTCTGCCCACCGCTCTATAACCTAATCTCAGTCACTCTGTTACTAAAAAAAACAACAGGAACACACTGAAGAAAATAATTGGTCGTCTTTAACATACATACATACATACATACCTTCACGCCTGTAATCCCAGAGTGGGGTAGGCAGAGCTACAGAATTACCTACAACTTTAAAAACTTGTTGTTAATTCTGTAACCACATTTTGCACAAATTGTCTTTAACATGATTGTGATAATAAGCGTCTTGATTCCATACGAGCCTAACAACACCATAGATACATAGGTCTTAGACCTTAGATACATCAACTAAGATGTTAGTTAGATCACTAAATAAATTTGCTATGTTGTTGTTACTATCAGCTTTGTTTGATAAAACTAATATCTTAAGTATTGTTATTTTTTTTTCAACTAAGCGAAAATCTTTCTTATTTGGTTCTCATTTTTTTTAAAGCAGAAACAGACTATTTGCAAGAATTAACGCCAAAAATTACGTATTAATTACAAATGAAAAAAAAAAAAAAAGACGATCTCAAAGAATTTATAAAGCCCTTTCAACCCGAAGCCCTATAATCTGCACATTATTTTCTGCGATCATAGTACCTGACAAAGTTAAGAATTTCCAGCGCTCCAACTGAAGCTCTTCTTGATTCATACTTGCCTAGTACCAAAATTCACTTTGCAATTCCGTAACGACATCCATACAGTATTGTCTCCCGCATTATTTCGGTCTAGTGTTCTCCCCTGTGACCTATCAGATTGGATTCTAGCCAGAGGCGTTCCCAATCGCTTTGTGATACGTTTGAATTGATTGCGTTCTATTCTAACACACTCATAAACAATTAGTCTAGATTCATTTGAGCTGTTTAATTGAAAATGACGTGATGTCAAAATCAGGAGGGATGACAATAACCTAAAGATGAAGACTGTCATTTTATATACACCAATATTCTGCTCTTCTACGGAAAAAAGGCACATCTCCCATATGAATTGTATCGCATTTCCAACCTTATTTTAGCGTTTGAGAGTTTAACATGCTTCTATAAATTAATTAATTAGGAAAGCAGTAACCAACTAAATAAGAAGTGAAATATTTAGAATATACAGTGAACTAGAGACTTCATTTCATATTTTATCTAAGATATAAATATATCGACTTTGCTACTTTGCTACACCACCTAGAGACAAGATTATATTGGTAGCCATTTTAGAAAATAGGTAGTCTTGTAAACAGTCATACAATAGGACTTCTAGGCCCCTACGGAACTACGACAAAGTGACGCATTAAGTCAAGTATATATATTTCCTAGTATTTGATCGATTACACTTGTTCTACTTGACGTTATAATTTGAATTTTGGCATGGCCGTGAGACGATCTTGAATTGCGTTTGTTTTGTCTAGATTACTTGCGATGCATACAAATTCGTTTCAGCGTGTATTTTTCACTAAATACAAACTTTAAATTCACCTAAAAAGGACCTTATATCTTTAAGCTTTATGAACACGTCAGCGACCTTTTGCCGTAACAATTTTATTACCTACTGAAATTATAAAGGTCTATTTACATTTCTATGTTAGTTTACGGTTGTATTTTAAACATACAAATCATTTTAAAGATATCGCTAAAAAAAAGAATTCACCAAATAATATCCTGTAAATTATTTATATATTTTTCTTCGTTTTTTCATATAATCATATATGACCTATTCGTGCTGGTGTGGTCACAAATTAAACTGGCAGCCAAGGCCACACGATTGATGCAAATAAAGAAGAAAAATCGATTTACAAACTTATTCCATGCACGTGGTCAAATTTTGGACTAACCTGGCTTAGTACAATTTGACGAGAAATGTTAACAAAAGCGTCGATTACAACAGCAATACTAAAGTTGTAATCGAGTGAATGTCAGATGCATAAAAAGTCTCATTAGTTTTACGTGCATTTAACGAGCGATTATCGATTTTATGTCGACGTTGTCTCGGATTTAATGTAATTGCGATCTTTTAGCTGTAAAAAGATCTTGAAGGTGTTAATTGTGATTATCATAAATTGTTTATACAACCACAAGACTTTTTAATTTCTTAGAGCATGTTTTGAGAGCATTTTAATTATTTTTTTTATGCCATGAGTAACAAAAAAAAAAAGTGATAAGACATTAATATTCGATAACTTAACGTACAAGTTCCAAAATTGTCATTGGAGAAAATATCATAGATTTAAGCTTGACTCACATGGAAACTGAAGTTTTTTTCAAGTATCTTTGTAACGTGCGTAGAAAGGAATATCAATATACGTATTTTAAAACATAGAAGATAAAAAAAAAGATAAAAAAAAGATAAAAGATGTTTATTCAGTAAGTAGGCCGCACGGGCACTTTAGCTGTTGACAGTGACCGTCCGCGTAGAAGTTTATCGCTATCCCTAAACTAAAATTTCCAGGGCTTAAACGTAGCCTGTGTGGTATTCCAAATTATAATCCATATCTGTCCCAAATTATATCTTACTCCGTTCAGCTGTTCTGACGTGATTGAGTAACAAACATTAACACTTTCGTATTAATAAAATTAATACGATTTAAATCGCTGCCTCTTTGTATTACGGCCATTGCTGAATCCTCCCGTTAAAGGAACAATATGATATTAAAGTGAAATCATTACTGAGGTCGCGGTTTAGCGCTTCTCGGCGAACAATGGGTTTTTGGAGGGACGGGCTACCCGTTGAACTCACTTTAAAATCGCTTAAGACTTAGGGTGGAAAATAGCGTCGGTGGCTTAGTGGCTTTGGGTTCGAATCGTGTTCTAAGGTACCGAGTAGGAACCCTCACAATCACCAGATTTACAAAAAACTTTAACAATGGAGAATAGTTTAAAATGAAACGAATCCTTAAAATACAATGTAGTCAGTTTCATTGGGCATCAAACCTTACCTGGTGCTCTTACGGTAAAGGAAAAACGTAAGAGGGTAATTGCGCATAAGATCCTAAAGAGTATCCAAAAGGGCCAAGATAAAATAAGACAGTGAGTGCGGAAAAGCAGCGTGGGTACTGGGTAGGCCTGACAAGATCGCCCGATCTGGCAGCAGTGGATGTCTTTCAGCAAATTTTAGGATGTTGAGACTTTGGCGCGTAAATGGATTATTTCTATAGATTTATTAAAATGGTGAACGCGTCAGGTATCGCTGGAAAGGTGCTGGTGAGGCCAATCAGGGCGAACTTAAAAATGTGGGAGATAGTGTGAAATATGGAGTAGATAGGTATAAAGAGAAGATTCGTTTAGAGTTGAAACTTTAATTCGGAAGTAAATAATCGTACTAAATTAAATAAACAATTATTAATTTTCATTTCATCTGTAGATTAATAGTTAACAAAATTGAATAAACAACAGTTTACAGTATTTTTTATTAATATAGTGTATCTATTATGTACTCGTATTAAAGCAAACGGAAAAATCACATAACCTATCCCAGTAAGTATAACCCCGGAAACAAATTCGCAATAACCAAAGGCTAATAAGCTAAAATATAATTCTTAATTCTCAAAGAAACATTCTAAAAGCTGAGCAAAATCTCTTTGAAAGTAAACACTGCGGTCGTGCTCAAGAGATTTTGGTCAGCTCTAACGCAAATGAAGGAGTTAATAATAACATTCACGAAATTTCCTCCCGATCCGACATTTTCTAAAAAAAACACTTGGGCTAACCTGGAAGTAGACGTGAGACAGCTTACTTTACTACAGTGAGAGCACTTACAATTGAGAAAATACAGAATTGGAAGAGCAAGTCATGTGGGTGTAACAAAAAAACAAATAGAAAACAAAATGTAAATAACAGAGACGAACTTATCCCTTTAAGAAATTTGTAGTTAAAAATTGCAAAAAAAAATGTTAAAAAAAATGTTTCTTTTTAAAAATTGTTCCGTTTTAGGTATTGTTATTTGTTGTTGAAATGGAACATCATATTTTACCGATCTACTAAATTATGATAACGTTAAAATGATTCCTAAAAAAAATTATTAAATTACTGTACTTAATTTAAAACAATGATTTCGATTTATTTAAATTCACATTGTAGTTGTAATTTTTTTAATTTTATTGTTTTAAAAATACTTTGATTTTATTTTTATATTCATTATAAATTTAACTTAAATTAAAAATTGTGACATGTAAAAGCTGCGTATTTTTGTTTCTAGGCTAAATTAACATAAACCACGAAAATAAGTGAAATAATTATTTTTCAGCCCATTTGCCACCAAACGCAAACGTTCCTGCAAAAACATGGACAGTATGAAGCGATCCATCTTGTTATAATTTAATTTGCTTTAGGGTTAGTCCCGGGGGCCACCGTTAAAAGCCACGAGGAATTTCAAAAGTTAAAAATACAAGGTGGTGTAATATTCGGAAAAGAGGAATCAACTTAGGAACCAAAGGGTAATGTGGATTCTTCTAATAAAGTCAAAGATATTTTAGGAGATTAACACTATGCATTAGTGTTTGGAAAGGAAAATTAAAAACTTGTAGTTGTTACAAATGATACTTCTGATGGAATGCAGATAACATATTTGCGCATCATGAAACTTAAGGGGTTATGGTATTCTCTCTTTATTTACTAAAATTAACATCTTAAAATAAGAGATATCACCACCACCCATTAACAAAATATACTTTTAAGATGCTGTATTTATATTAACTTTAGTTACACTAAAATGTAAAGCGATAACCTAGTGAGAACAACAAGTTTCACGGTAAAAATTACAAACGCCTCAAAACCAAGAAATCAGTTTTAACGTTTTACCGCGAAAAGGAGTTACGACGTATTAAAAAACGCTGTGAACGGAAACGTCTGATTTATGGGACGGTAAGTTATTTGTCGCGGCTCTTATTTTAGTTCGTAAAAGGTGAAATGCTGTCCTCGGACCATACAACTATGCAAATTGTTTTTAACCTAGCATTACTTGTGGCATTATTTTACTTGTGGGAGGACCTTGTGCAGGGTCCGTTCGGGTTGGTACCACCATCTTATCCATTAACCTACCGCCAAGCAGCAGTGTTTGCATTGTTGTGTTCCGGTTTGGGGATAAGACAGCCGGTGAAATGACTAGCATAGAGGCATTCCATCGTAGTCCTTAAGGTCGGCAGTGCATTTGCAGTCTTGTGAATGCGAATGTCTGTGGGTCACAGTTCCCACTTACCATCAGGAGGCCAGTGTGCTCGTTTTCTCGAAAAAAAATGTATAAAACTGACATAAAAGTATTATGTTTCTAAGATTAGGTTTATTTTAACTAAGCGTATGAAACACAATCCTTCTTTAAAAATAATTTAAACTCCGCTTGCGTTCCCTTATCGAAACTCGTTAACGTTTAAATCCCCATCGAAAACTTCCCCGAAATTCAATCTTTTTTTCAACAAAACACGCCGCAGACATTGCGAAGGGAAAAAACGTCAACAATGCTAAACTGCGAATGAAAATAAAAGAACAAAAACTGGTCAAGTGGGAATCGCGCATGAATTGATTTAGGGTTCCGTGTCACCAAAATATAACAAGATGTATATTTTTTTTTATTGCATGGGAAGGCAAACGAGCACACAGGCCACCTGATGGTAAGTGGAAACTGTGACCCATAGACATTCGCATTCACAAGACTGCAAATGCGTTGCCAACCCTGAGGACTAAGATGGAATGCCTCTATGCTAGTCATTTCACCGGCTGTCTTATCCCCAAACCGGAACACAACAATGCGAACGCTGCTGCTTGGCGGTAGGTTAATGGATAAGATGGTGGTACCAACCCTGACGGACCCTGCACAAGGTCCTCCCACAAGTATTTTTTAAATGCTAAGGGATTTAGTCCCGGTACCGGTAAAGATTATACGAGTTCAGAGTTCAAAATATGCTGGAATCTCATAAACTTAAAAGTATGTATGTATGTATGTATGTAAACTCTTTATTGCACATAAACAATTACAAGACATGTTTGCATCAATATAAATAATGTACATAGGCGAACTTATCCCAAATGGGATCTCTTCCAGTTAACCTTGGAGTAGAAAGTGCATCTCTTTAAAATAAATATCATCGAAATTGTCTGATCAGGGCTAATAGTTTTCAGTGTTTATAACATACTAATGGAAAGTGAGAGCTAGGAGGATGCAATTTTGCGGCCTATCGAATCTTTAAAAAAAAGGATGAAAACCCGTATGTTTTTTTTATCATGACACTGTAAGCGAAATTTTCACTTTCATATTTCTGTCATGTAACGGGGCTAACTTTTAAATTGGAAATATGGCTACGGATCCCTAAACGCGCAAGGGACCATACAAAGAGCCCGAGAAATGCTTCTGAGAAATTAAGTTCGACGTTCAGTTAGAGCTTTCGAAAGCTATGCCAGATGAAAATGTTAACTGGTTTAATGACCACATTCTTGGAAATGTAGGTTTTTCAATAGCTTTTACAATTTGTAATATAACTAGAAATAAAAATTAGAACCCCGTGTGGTTGCCGGGTTAGAATAGTGCCACTCCATGTCTTCCCGTGGATGTCGTAAGAGGCGACTAAGGGAATATAGGCTTGCAGTACTGTTAGGCGATGGGCTTGCAACCTGTCACTAATACACTGGGAAACATCTTAGCCTACTTGTGCAAAATGTGGTTACAGAATTATCAAGAAGTTTTAAGACTTCACTTCTTCACTCTGGGAATGAAGGCGTGAGTTTATGTATGTATGTATGTAATAAAAATTAAGAGGCTGATAATTTGCGAAAACTCAAAATGCTTTTTTTTTCTATATTTTTTTTTCTATATATCATAGGAAGGCAAACGAGCACACAGGCCACCTGATGGTAAGTGGAAACTGTGACCCATAGACATTCGCATTCACAAGACCGCAATCCTAAGACTGCAAATGCGTTGCCAACCCTGAGGCCGAAGATGGAATGCCTCTATGCTAGTCATTTCACCGGCTGTCTTATCCCCAAACCGGAACACAACAATGCGAACACTGCTGCTTGGCGGTAGGTTAATGGATAAGATGGTGGTACCAACCCGGACGGACCCTGCACAAGGTCCTCCCGCTTGAATGTTAACTAACTAAATAGTGAATCTATGCTTAACACGATGATAAAAACACACTCAGAGGGATTATTATAACATAACTATGCAGTTCGGTCTACGCTGAAAGAAAAGGACAGAGCTATATAACTGTTATAGCTCTGTCCTTTACACTCGTTTAAAATGAACTGCATAGCTATGTCATAATAACCCTTTAAGGCTTCTATTCTACTGGGTGTTGCTGGGGCCTCTAGCATGTTATCGAATCGTCAACGTAACAACAGCTCTTATTTACTTGAAAGTAATGGTAGCCGAGTTAATGTCATGAATATATAATATAATGTCATGCATCATGAAGAATAGCTAAACTGAAGTGGCAGTGGGCGGGGCACATCGCACGCAGGACTGATGGCCGATGGGGTCAGAAGGTTCTGGAGTGGCGTCCGCGGACCGGGAGACGAGCTGTAGGTAGGCCTCCAACAAGATGGAGTGACGACCTTGTAAGGATCGCGGGAACGCGGTGGATGCGAAAAGCACAAGACCGGTCTGAGTGGAGAGCCTTGGGGGAGGCCTGTGTCCAGCAGTGGACGTCTTTCGGCTGACATGTTGAATGGTAGCCGAGTTAACAGCACTATAACACGTCAAAAGCATTTTTTTTACCCTGTAGAATAAAAGGCCAGAAGTAGCAAAAGAGTTTACTTGTGCGAGGACCTTGTGCAAGGTCCGTCCGAGTTGGTACCACCATGTTATCCGTTAACCTACCGCCAAGCAGCAGTGTTTGCATTGTCTTCCGAAAAAAAAAAGACAAAAAAAAGGGTCACGTTTTGGAGAAAGTAAAAGAACGACCAAATCCTTGAAGCTTTAAAAGCATTATGATCCTGGCGGGACCTACCACGAGTTACACTGGCAAAAAAAAAACGATCATTTAATGCACGTTCCCAAGGATGCACCTTAATAACCCAGAGACAAGAACCAAAGGATTCTGCGTCCGCTAATTTCATTGCACCTCAAACGCAGCGCATGCCTACGCTGCAATTGACGCGCCGATGCACCCATCATTCGATTAAAGACGATCGAAGCAAAAACAGTAATTGCACGGAGACAAATTAATCGGGTTATAAGACCTGACGAACGGATAGGTAGGATACCTGACGTTGTTTGGCGAGGGGGACATAAAATACTGCTGGAATGAGAAAGCATTTTAAAGTGTGAAACAAAAAGCATAAACAGTCTAAATGCTTTTATAGAATCGGTGACATTGCAATATCGCGTAACTAACATATTCAACAAGTTGCAAAATGTACCTTGCTGATTTACATGCTAAGGTTTATTTCGCATCTTATCTAATTTGTTAGTTACGCGGTACCGTAGTAACGTAATGTCAACTTGCTCAACATGAAGATTGAGGAGTGGGGACTTGATACTTAGTGGAAGGGTGAGGTTTTGAATATATTGACGAAAATAATAATTACTAGCAAATTATGAATAAAACAGCAAACCATTCAGTCATTTCTATTCCATTTATACGAATAAGGGCATCAAGATGCATACAACGTAGGCGGCTGCAGAAATAGACAAACATGAGAAAAAAACGATCTAAATAAGGAATACCGTAACGTCACTCGAAACCACCGATCAAATAAATTAAGCAATCAACTTAAAAATAAAACCCCAAAAACCAATTTGCCTACAAAACTCCTAACCTCCCCCACTTCTTTCCTTAATCAATTCCATCCGAAACAGGGTAATTTGAAACCGTAAACCAAACCTAGAGGGCGCCACTTACATTACAATGTGAAAGGAAACCGGAAATTGGTTTCCAAGTACGACTCCCGTGAATAGGTCCCGTGATTCTATCGATTAACCAACATCTATTTGCATGTGAAAGAAGAGACGCGTGCAAATTAGAACTTTATTTTCATGAAGCTGAAAGCTAAGCGCAGGTAGGTGTGGTGCAGAGTTAAGTTGGTAGTGTGGGCTTCGGGTTCGGTCAATTTACAATGACATGTGTTGACGTTAAAGTGCAATCGTGCATGCATTTTTTGAATGTCGTATTATTACGTCGATTGCATTCATACTACTCGTTGCCGTGTGACGTACCTAATTTTTTTGTCGCAGTGAATATAGGTAGATGATAATTCAATTAAACTACGAGTAAATACAATTTTTACAGTTTTAAAAGAGTAAAAAAAGACTGGAGATTGTAACATAATTTGAACTGCAACTGAGTTTTGTAATTTGGAACGATTTTTTTTCTTATTTAGAAGGCAAGCTATAATAAAAGGGCTAATAAATGTTAAAATTCGTATTAAACACATTAAGAACATTGTGATTGTCGTTGTCATTGCTATGTTTGTTATTTTAAGTTCCGTTTGAAGCTTATCTTGACAAGGCATGACGCATGTCTCGACTGTATGTAAACTACTACATTAAGTTGTTAAACCAACTAGCGACCCGCCCTCGCTTCCTTCTGGTTTACGTGAGATTTTTATAATACCCGTACATAACCTTAAGTTTATTTTATTACTCATAAAAACCTTCCTTAATAAAATAGGTATGTAACTGATGGTTAAAACCTCATCAAAATCGTGGTTTAGGAGGAGTTAGAGGATATAGGTACAGCCAGACCGACAGACTGACAGGCAGACAGACATTCTGACAGACACGGAAAGTGACTTTTAAGACAAAGATAAAGAAAACAGAGGCCTTTATGTTTTTATTTTGATATTGATTTTGTTTGTAGATGCCCAGAATTGTGTGTTACTAACATTATTTGCTCCAGCTTTAAAATAAACTTGCAAACATTTTTCTAACAAAACAAGTAAAACGACCAAGCAAAAAATATCCCGCGGCAGATTTTTTACTAAAATAGAACACCACAAAATTCATATCTGCCAAAACCCCTTTATTTTTTAGTTGTTTAAAACGCCCACAAACTTCACGGTTCCATCGCTCAACTCGACACACGATAATCGATTACCATTAATATTAATCGATGATATTCCCACGATATGCGTGTTCTAAATTTATAATAATTATTTTAACAGGGATGAAATCAATGAAATAAAATCTACACAGGGTGTTTTTTTTTAAATCAGAAAGGATCCAAGACATCGTCAAGTTGTAAATTTTAAAGGTGTACTTACTTTTTTTTCTGAACTATTCAAAAGCACTGATTATATTCCAAGTACACCAGAACACTTTCATTTACTTTCTGGAGTGCTTTTATAATAACATTTTCCGATACGACGGGAGAATTCGTAATCAACGCGACGGTGAATAAATTTGTATGTAAATAAAGCACTAGGAAATCACTTGAGGGTTGTGATTCTTTATTGTGGAAGTAACACCAACACGACAATTACAGAACAACATTTAAAAAAAAGCATCAACCAAGAGAGGTTTTCTTATACCTAGTTTACATACAATTAATAAAATAACCATGTTAACAGTTATATCAACTAAAGCAGGTAAGAAGTTACAACATTTAGTTATTTTGTGGTTTAACAAACATTATTACATGACGTATTAAGTTTTGTAAGATTTCATGGAATCAAGATGTTCATTTACAACAATCGAAATCTTGTATGATTTAACCAAATGTTTTAAGTGATATTGACGCCTACACGTCGAAGCCGATGGCCGATGGGGTCAGAAGGTTCTTGAGTGGCCTCCGCGGACCAAGAGACGAGCTGTAGGTAGGCCTCCAACAAGATGGAGTGACGACCTTGTAAGGATCGTGGGAGTGGAGAGCCTTGGGGGAGGACTATTACCAGCAGTGGACGTCTTTCGGCTGACATGATGACGCCTACACGTCACGACGCTTGTGTAAACTTGAATAATATTGACATTTAAGCACATACAAGCTCTTGACTCTTGACTATAGTTATTAAAATAATCATTTATTAAGGTAAAGCCAAAAAAAAAAACTCAAACCTCAAACCCCAAAAAAAGCAAAAAGAAAGTAGGAATGATATACCATTTGAAATAAACCAAAACTATAAAAAACTAGGAGTTCAACGGTACCAAGGCGTGACGTCAAGGCTTGCTATTTCATACAAAACTCCATACTAGCTATCGTTTCGAGACATCGTAAAAAGCAACCAATTTGACATGTCAATCATGTAGCCCATTGAGAATACCATACCACCTATTTCTTAATGATACCCATACACATCTATACAAACAGAAGGTCAAAGCTATTTCGGAATTTAGGTGTAGCTAACTATACTAAATACATACATACATACCTTCACGCCTTCATTCCCAGAGTGGGGTAGGCAGAGCTACAGCTACCAACAACTCCAAAAACTTGTTGATAACTCTGTTACCACAATTTGCACAATTAGGCTAAGATGTTTAACAGTGTATATTAGTGACAAGTAGCAAGCCCATCGTCTAACAGTACTACAAGCCTTTATTGCCTTAGTCGCCTCTTACGACTTCCTCGGGAAGAGATGGAGTGGCACAATTCTAAGTCGGCAACCACGCGGGACAACTAACTATACTACCGTGGCTATAACCACCAAAATGAAGCTCGATTTGCAAATTAATCGTAATAAATGAATCAATCGCGCTCAAGCACTCTTGCCTCGCTGTGACGACGTGTTTTCCTCAAGTGCACGGGTTGTCATCTAAGTACAATTTTCGTCCATAAGTTTTAAAGTCTTAAATCGCAAGTCGGGTTCCATCTTACATTGACCTACCACTTTTAAAGGACACCTAACTGTAAATTGGCTAATTATTATATACAAATCATCACGTCTTGGTACAAATAAATGGATACAAGTGAGCAAAAAAAACAATGAAGCAATTACAAAATGGCACGCACAGCCTGTGTATTATCAGTACACAGGGTGCTGCATTTCAATAGCTTTTTAATTTAGCATTTTAGAGTGAAAATTGCAATCGGATTAGATCAATTTATTTCATTTTATATCATTGTGTGTAGTTTCCTCATATTTAAAAAAATAAACACTAATGCCTAAAAATTAAACAAGCTGTCACCCAGAACGCTACTTTATATTTTATTGTGAAAGTACATAAAGCTTTTGCCCCTAAATAATATATAAAGAAATACGTTCAAACCTTATCTAAGCTCTTAAATATATCTAAATCTGAACATAAATTACAAACGGTAGACGAAAACCGTGGTATGCAAAAGTTGAAAACATTGTTTCAAAACTCCAGATAAACGTTTCAGTGCTTCGTTCATTAATTTAAAGTGGTCTAAAAACTTTTCCAGCAAAATTACCACAATCCAGCGGACCATTACCAACACCCTGTGAATAAAACTATCTGTGCTATGATCCACCGGAATTACAGAGTGTCACTGTACAGCTAATCGCTACAAAAACAAACATAACTACCCGTCTCTCACGCTTAATAAACAACTTTAAATGCAGAGCATTACGGTACGGATTTTATCGCCATCGATAAAAAAGGGAAAAACATCCAATACTGGTCACTGTGGGAACTGGACTTGTTTATTCTTCCGCAAGGCAAAAGGATATAACTGCGATTTTGTTGTGTTACGTATAGAATCGACTTATCTTATTATTACAGTTACAACATTTATACTAGATATTTAATTTATTTAGTACTAACCAACTTTCATATGTTAAAACCCATATTACTTAGCTTTACCTAACAAACTTTATCAGGTACAAGCAATTCTTTTTATTTTCGACTTAGTTTCAAACGTTCATAAAATTGGACCCGTATTAAATTAAATAAGGCTCATTTATGCAAAATGCAAATACAAATATTAGTGCCAATTTATTGCCATAAATATTTATATGCTGTAATAAAATTAACGTATAAAATTTCATTTAAATATTTCATTGCATATAACAAGGATAAGCAATGAAGAGATACGACAATATTTATATGACATAACATAAACTATAAAGCGAGGTCGTGGATACCATAAATATTTAAAATACATGATATGATTTTGAGAATTACGTTACGTTAAGGTAAATAATAATTACACAATTTAAACAAAAACTAAAAAGTGACGAAGCTTTTAAAATACATTAATTACATTCTCCCATTTAATAGCTTTAAGTATACCTTATTATATTAATTTGATTTCATTTTGATTCGTATTTGTATGAGTACTAAATTAACGTTATACTTTATTTCTTTCTCTCCTTTTCCTGTGGAGAAATGGGCAGGCAAGACGTTCCTATCTGCCGTGAAAAACCAAAATCCTTTTTATTCTTACAAAATGTTTTTTAATATATATTTTTTTATGGCTTATAGGAAGGCAAACTAGCACACAGGCCACTTGATGGTAAGTCGAAACTGTGACTCATAGACATTCGCATTCACAAGACTGCAAATGCACTGCCAACCCTGAGGACTAAGATGGAATGCCTCTATGCTAGTCATTTCACCGGCTGCCTTATCCCCAAACCGGAACACAACAATGCGAACACTGCTGCTTGGCGGTAGGTTAATGGATAAGATGGTGGTACCAACTCGGACGGACCCTGGTCCTCCCACAAGTTAAAGCAATGGGTATTTGGAATATTGATAAAAAATCTGTACATTTATTTCGCATACACAAACGTTGCACAAAAAATCCTTTGCCTACCTCTTCGTCTGTAAATTTTAATCCAATTTTTAACGTCTCAATTATTTCCAATTAAAAAACACACTTTACTGTTCTACGAAAGAGGATTAACGCTGGCACGGTATCACTCGTAAATACCAGCCAAAGAAATGGACGCCAACCGCTCGAATTTAACCAGATAATTTTTTATGGCGCCTATTACGGGCAGCCTCACTGCTCAGGGCTGTCATTTGGATAATTGAACACTTACTAATATTATAAACTCTCGTTGTTTGTTCGTTGTGTCTTCATGGCTCAACCAATTAGCGTGTAAATTGGTACACAATACTTTACAGCCTGGAGTCCGACATAGTTTTTTTTACACCAAAATAAACAAAATAAAACAACTTCAAGGGAATAGCGACAGAGACCAAGTTATAGCAGGCATATAGTTCGTATAGCTCTATCTTTGTTTTTATGTGGAACTAGGCAGATTTTTACTCAAAGTAAATATGTAGTAATGTTAACTTGTACTAAGACAGATGGTTGTAAAATCCAATCAAGGACAGCTAAAAACTAAATCTTAGCGTTAAAATTTGAGGGCATGCTAAAGTTAAGGTATAAAGAAATATGTACTATAAACCGATAGCCTCCGGGATGACATTGGATGATCTTTAACCGAAGTCCACTTGTTTATACACTCGCGGTCAAATAATACGGGTCAGAGTGCGTTTTTCATACAAACGAGGCTATTTTGAAGCCTTGGTTCTAGGGCATTGGTTGTTTTGAGTGAGGTTTAATAGTGGATACTCTGAGGTTCAATAGAGGAGGTCAAAAGTGCTTAAGATATCTAACTGATCGCACAATCAGGTAACACCACAGCGAGAGAGTTTGGGTCAGCATTTGGATTTCCTTACATTTTTTGCCATTTTATAGGTTTTTCCTGAACATGCACAATTCTGGCGTTAACCGCAGATTCAATCAGTTGGGTGTCCTAGGCACTCTGGAAGTCCTGGATCGATGCTCGGGGTGTCCATCATCAGATTTCACTAAAAGCATCCCCTGGCGAGGAACCAAGGGTTTGAAATAGCCTCTTTAGTATGAAAAACGCACTCTGACCCGTATTATTTGACCGCGAGTGTATCATTTTTTTAAATTACATTTGTCAGCCCTAACATCTGAGCCAAATAACAGAATCGCCATCTTGAAACCATTGTCGCCATTTTCGCATAAAAGTTCCAACGTTAATTGCCGCGGTATTCAGATTTATTTAAGTAATCAATTAATACGAATTATTTGATGGCCTATTTCATTATGATATCTCATTTGTTGTTTACCTTTGTTGTATTGAACTAATAAATTATACGAAACAATGGTAGTATTCTAGATTTTAAAGCGTATTCTTCGAAATGGTGTAGTAAATTACTATGATAGTGTATTTTAGTAGTGTAATACTCCAATGAAACAATGCTTTGTAGTAAGCCTACCCTAGTAAACATTGTATTTAAATAGCGTCTCGTAACTTAACTCAAATTAAATGATAACACACTCACACACACACACACACACAAATTCATTTCTGTATATAAAACTTGCTGTTATGAAGGAGCGGGGCTTCCCGATACAGGTATTGCATACTTAATAGGAAGTCCCCACCTTAGTATAATTTACACTAAGTTTTTTATTTTTATTTTTTTTTCATTCTTAAGATCCAAGCAAAACATCACACAAAGTATAATTTTGCTCATTATAAAGATTTCACCCGAATCTTTCAATATTTTATCTACGCACATATCATTAGTGCTCTAAAATGCGTTCAGAAACCGTAGGAAATGACTAGCATTATTACAACCCATTTTACTATGAGAATTGTCTATGTTTTTTTTTTTTTTATTTATTTTAATATCATAGGAAGGCAATCGAGCACACAGGCCACCTGATGGTAAGTGGAAACTGTGACCCATAGACATTCGCATTCACAAGACTGCAAATGCACTGCCGACCCTGAGGACTAAGATGGAATGCCTCTATGCTAGTGATTTCACTAGTAATGATATTACAGTATAGATTTTTGTAAGTTTAAATTTGGAACAGCTGTCAAAACTCAAGAGGGTCTCTATTCTAATTTTCATAGATATTAAAACAGTTATCGACTCGAAATGTCAATTCAGTTTTTTTTTTTTTTTTATATCATAGGAAGGCAAACGAGCCCACAGGCCACCTGATGGTAAGTGGAAACTGTGACCCATAGACATTCGCATTCACAAGACCGCAATCCTAAGACTGCAAATGCGCTGCCAACCCTGAGGACGAAGATGGAATGCCTCTATGCTAGTAATTTCACCGGCTGTCTTATCCCCAAACCGGAACACAACAATGCGAACACTGCTGCTTGGCGGTAGGTTAATGGATAAGATGGTGGTACCAACCCGGACGGACCCTGCACAAGGTCCTCCCACCCGCAAACTAAACATAAACTGCACGACATTTGATCTCGAGTGACTTGAGAAAAGGGACTTCATTCGTTTGTCTATGATTTAAAAAAAACCGTCTTGATGGAGGATCGGATTGCCGCCATTATTGTTGTAATTTGTTGTCATAAACTTATGATATGTGTGTATATAAAGTAGTGTATGCAACTTTACATAATTAGACCTTAAAACACAATTTTAAGGCCTCTCATTATGCATCAGTTGCATAAACTACTATAGGTATTTGACAAAAAAAAAACACTATAAAGCGATAATAAAACCACACGCTATCGTTGCCACACACTTTTGATTATTTTAATATGTGACGTCACTCTGGAGGTATTTGACATTTTCATTAAGCAGGCATTTTTTTACAACCGCGCTAATAAAACTGACAACACCCTTCATTTTTGCGCAGCGTAATAAAACTCCACGCTACATTTTTAAACTGCTCCAAATTCTACACAATGTCAGCAGGCGAGCAAAACTACGGCATATTCTACGAAGAGATAATTTACGTTAATTCCGTTCGTACACTTGAAAAAGCACCTTAAAACAAATGACAGTTACGCCATATTTATTCGTGCTTTAATACATGTAACACGGCAAAATTAATCTGAATAGCGTAAACGCCAAGTACTTTAAGGACGGTTTTGATTATGGCAGCTCCAAATTTCTACGAGGTGTACAGTATGACACGTAGGTATATAATATAGCTTGAAAACCACAGTGTATGAGGCCAGCATGCCTTCAGAATACATGGACGCCATTTTAGGCTGAGTAGATACCTTCGTGCAGAGTGGCTATGGGTACGGTGGTAGTGTCGGCGGTTTTCTATTATTATATGAACCGCCTGTTTCACAATCGACAAGTAAAGCATATTTGACAGATAAATTTAGCCCTTTCTCTTTCTTACAGTTGAAAATAAACTAGGAGAAAGCAAACTTCAAATAGGAGATAAATTTACTCGTCGATTGTGAAACAGTCCCTAAGTATTGTTTTTTTATTCTTCTAATGTTAATGTGGTCGTGCTTTAATGTAATAGGGTGCACCGTGATTAAAGTCCAATGTAATTCTCGAATAGAAGCCCAGTGTTTTAATCCAAATGCTTAGTGCAGCACTGATCTTGTGCATTTTTGTCAGTCAAAAATCAGTCCAACAACTCACCGTTTACTTCTAAAAAATACTAGGATCCTGAATGGGGTGATGTCCCTCAATCACCACCGGTATCGAATCAAATAGGAATACCTATTGTGATTTCCAGCCAGTTGATCCATGAAAACGCGTCTCATCCTTCAAAAATTACTTACGTCTAGCAAAGTGTCAAAATTTGAAAAAATACTTTGTATGGTGAGATAGCTTAGAATAATATGTTTTGTCACTGAGTATATTAAAATATTTTGAATCACAAATTCACAAGTCAGGAGCTTATACATAAAGTGATTCTCTGTGTGTTAAAAAATCAAGTTTTTCATTAAATACGATTATTCGACGCTTGTAAAAACTCGCGCAAACTGGCGCCTCGCCCTTTTCGAGGTGAATCTGCATCATACGCCCTAAGCTTAATTAGTGGGAGTGTCAACAAATTGCTCGGCTACCTCGACGCAATTACACGATTTAAATAAGACCTGCATGGAAAGCGCTAACCTTCACTGCCCACGACTCAAAACTGTACGCAGTTTTGGTACAGGAGAAGCCGCCGCAGTACTGAACATGTAACCTAATTAGATGCCAGCCTTTCTAGTGTTAGTACAAAATCGACCCGATAAAAAGCCCAAGGTTTCTAACGAGTTAAGGGTCAGCAAACTGTATGCTACTTAGATTATATCCAATTACAAGTTTATTAACGCGAAGAGGTTGGAGGCATTAGATGTTCTAATTATAAAATGGTTGCTAAAATGAGATGTTTGCTAAAATAGTTTAAACGGTTTAAAAAGGAACCCATTAGCATAATAGGATGAAAACCTTTTAACTTCTTCACGGCTAAGATCTTTTATCGAGTATGTTTTATTAGGAGAGCAAAGTTAAAATGTTTTAAGTGCCTACTTAACTTAAGTATAATATAATTTAAACATTTCAAAAGCTGCATTCGAAAACCGTTACGAGCCGCACGGCGCTAGTTAGGCAGAGCCCGCGAATTATCTGCCCTAAATTCTACGAGCACCTACCCGCTGACTTAAAAATGAGTCCAGTGATGAAACATTCAAGCATCGATTATAAAACCTTTTGTTGGATAATGCATTTTACTCTGTAAGTCAGACTTTATAATACTTACCTTATTAATATACTTTTGAGATTGTTTATTCTACTATCAATTTGTACATTTAACTTTGCGACTCGTTCTATTATTTTTGACATTGGCTTTTGCTACATAATTTTTACGTTAATACTTCTTTGACGGTCATAATATCTCGACCCTGTACGTATGTTTTGCTATGTTTAGTGAACACTAATACCAATTTACTGGGTCATTTATATGAAGGTATTTTTAAAACATGGTAATATTAATTATATTATAAAGTGGAATAATGAAACGCCTATACTTTTAGAGTTCATTAAAAATGATAGCAACATAATTCCTTACGCTTTAAGATAAAGTGTTACCAGTAATGAAGCACGTTTTTAATATCCGTTACCAATTTCATAGCTTATTTACAATTTTGATAAATTTATTTTTAAATTAATTCCAGCCCTGCTCGCAAATTCATTACTGCACAATATAAGTATAATAATCAGACCTAGGAATATACGGGGCAAAATTATATGACAGCTAGGGATTGCCTACATCGATAAAATTATCGATGCTTTTCTCATATACTGGTTATCGCCCCAGCATTGTTTGTGTGTATTTTTTTAAATTTGTTTTGCCCCTGCACTTCCACAGAAATTGAAGTCCGTTCCTTGCCACCTGAAATGGATTCATCAGTCGAGACGGGGAAAATTAACACCCTAAAATTTGGACCAAATTTTGATCGTTTAGTTCAATAATAGTAAATTGAATTCTGAAATACACAATAAAGAAAGAAAAATGATGATGATGAGTGAAGGTTCAAAAATATTTTCTAAATAACCAGAATTATGTTGCTATTTTGTTTTATTTTCATAATTTCCATTAAAAAAAAAATTGCAGCCAAAACTTGGAGCCATCAACTACTATATGGGAAAAGCATATAATTGAGTTTATCGATATAGGCAATCCCTAGCTGTCATTAGAATGTTAGAATAGTGCCACTCCATGTCTTCCCGTGGATGTCGTAAGAGGCGACTAAGGGAATAAAGGCTTATAGTACTGTTAGGCGATGGGCTTGCCACCTGTCACTAATACACTGGGAAACATCTTAGCCTACTTGTGCAAAATGTGGTTACAGAATTATCAAGAAGTTTTAAGAGTTGTTGGTAATTCTTTAGCTCTGCCTACCCCACTCTGGGAATGAAGGCGTGAGTTCATGTATGTATGTATGTATTCCTAGGTCTGATAATAATCTTTACATACTCGTTATATAAAACTACGTTGCTTTTTGCCGTCTGTCCGTCTGTATGTACGCTTCGATCTTTTAAACGGCGCAACGTATTTTAATACGGTTTTCATCAATAGATAGAGTGATTCAAGAGGAAGGTTTAAATGTATTAAGAACGTTTTTAACTCACATAAAACGAAAGGAAGCGAGGGCGGGTTGCAAGACATAGGGTTATACAGGTGACTTCAAATTGTTAATACAAAACACTTCATTGTGACATTTGTGACTCAGTTAATCACAAACAGTGTATAACATTCACTCATTTGTTTAAATTTGCCTTCTTTAATTATCGTTAATTTCCTAATAAAACCAATCATTTAAGTCCTTATGTGTGGTTACCCTACATTTAATACCCTACTGTCATACTGCCCTCCTAAGGAGAAAATACTATATGAACTGTATTGAAAATCCAACCTTATTATAACCCATGAGAGTTTAATATGCTTCTATAAATCAATTGCACATGAGCCTTTTCTCCAAAGGAGGGCAGCATACCTGTCACTTGATGTTATCAATCTAATTTCAAAATAGTGGTAGGGTAACAACATAAATCCAACAAAATGGGAGACATTCAACGTTAGTTTTTTTTACTTTTAATTAAATTAGCAGCCTGAAACTTAGGAGGGGGTTCAGTTTAGGGAAGATAATTATGTAAAACATTTTGTATTACCAATTTGAAGTCACCCGGTATTTTTGAAATTGTGTTGAATAATAAGTTTTTATAATATGTTATGTCCAGTAGACTAAACTTTTTATATATTATAATTTTGCCTACACAATATTATACCAAGTACTTTAATATAATAAATCCTGATTAAGGTAAATGTGATCTGACCACCATGCTAATTAATATTCAAGTGATATCCCTCGGAAATTGTGGGATAGTCCTTGGCTCGGGCTTGTAGTGTCGATAAAAAAAACATCGATAAAAATGATACTTCATCTTATAAAAGTGTCATAAAATATTACAAATTGTCCAATATCAAATGGTTCAGAGATTAAAATTAAGCGATTGATAAAAAAAAAACTTGACATGGGATTTGAGTAAGTTATTTTTCATGAGACTTTAAAATAAGAACAGTAATTAGATATCTTCAAATACAACACAAGTCCAGTATACTCCGTTAATGTGAAATACCCTATTTTATTACGAGTTAAGTCAACTTATAACCTTTTCCACTAGGACCCCATATTTATCGTACGACACACTCCTGCGCAAACGCAGTTAATCTGATGACACGGCTGAGGTAATATTAAACGCCTTACACAGGACTTGCTAGAAACAATTAGGAGTTGGTACAAGTTAAGAGACGCAGCGAGTCATTAAATAAAAAAATATCAGGTAATTGCACCATAGATAATACATACTAAATAATTTCAAAGATACTTCCAGGGTAAAATTAGCGTCATGTTCGTGTTTTTTACTCATTTTACTTAGGTACTTCATTTAATATTATGCCTCTCTATAAGTAAGTACGAAAAACGTGTTAACATTAAAAATATTGCTTTAATTGACAAACGAAAAATTAATACATGATGTATGATTGATTCATTGATTACGGTCTCAAAAGTTACAAACTAACAAATACCTATCAAATAAAAAATATTTTATAATAAACTATTTAAAAAACTAGAAAACTTTTGGTGACCACCCTGGGTTGTTAAAAATATTTTATTGTTTAAAAAATGTAATTTCGCACTGCTAGATCAAAACAGTGTCAACTCAAATTCCTTGCTAGTTTCGTTTCAAGTTTATTGAAGTTGTATTAAAGTTTATTTTAAAATACAGTTGTATTTTGAGTTACTACTGTTTTGATCTAACAGTGCGATTTCGCCTGGAAAAAGAGATCGAGATCTCCTACCTACCTTTCTTGTGTATCCACTTATCACTTGCACCACACAGAATTAACTACAAGTTAAACAAGTCCTTCTGATGTTTAATAGCCTAACATGACTAGAAAAATAGTTAAAAATAACCAAGAAACAGACAACGGCGGCTACTATAAACCACATTAGTTACTGCATCCCCAGACTCGTCTGAAGATAACATCGCTAATTACAGAGAAATCCTTATTCTTTCATCGTATACCTTGTTGGAATAAGCATGCAAAGTGCAATTAACTTACAGTCGGCTTGTTTGAAATAATTAGTAAGTAGTTAAAGTGAGGAAAAGTTGGTTAGTTTAATTATGTTGTTGTAGAAAAAGCTTGAGGACGTTACTTGACAAGTTGATGTTGTTCACTTAATCTATTTAAAACCTGATGCCCGTGACTTCATACACTTAGAACATTTTGCCCGCTGCTCTTCCTATTTCTTTCTGATTGGGGGTCTGGCGTCCCAGACATATTTCCTCCAAATTTAAGTTCCTTCATCATCATCATGTCAGCCGAAAGACGTCCACTGCTGGACATCGGCCTCCCCCAAGGCTCTCCACTCAGACCGGTCTTGTGCTTTTCGCATCCATCGCTTTCCCGCGATCCTTACAAGGTCGTCACTCCATCTTGTTGGTCCATTTAAGTTCCTTCGTTCAAAGTTTTAACCTGTGCCTTGACTTTTTGTCTAACCGGTTATAACCAATTTTAACCGGTTATTATCATACAAAACGGCTAATAACCGGTTAATTTACATTCCCTATTAATTATATGTACCTAAACTGAAAAAAAATAACCTATGTGTCAATCCATCTCCATCTCCATTTAAAATTTGATCCATATGCGTCCAGTCGTTGCAGGGTAAAGGGGTAACAAACTAACACTCAAACTTTTGCATTTATAAATGTAAAGTAGGATTTTTTATTAGTAATGCCAACATACGCAACATAAAACCGCTTATTTTCTTTGACTCATTCGGATATATAAATCAAGGCAATAAAAGGCCTAATTCACTGAGGGTTGCGCTTTTAACTATAGCCATAAAACTGCGCTAACAAGATTAAAGTAATCAAGTAATTTAAATTTAAATTGATATACACGACATCTGTAACTGTAACCGCGGCCGTTTTATTGCTTACGAGTCATTATAACAATTTAAATTGACATATATAAAAAAAAACGTCACAAACAGACAAATAAAACGCAAGAAAATACTGACATAGACAAAAGACGTTTTTATATATTTACGAAATAGTTCCAACTCAGTGTCACGTTATGCTGGCGTGAAAGCCAGCGCTGGTCTACACACACATAAGGGTACTTTATCGCCCCTTAGCGCATGATTATCAGACCCCAATTCCCTTAGATACAAGTATAACGGCATAACGTACGCGCGAGCATTTTCAATTTGCCATAAAACTCGAATAAAACACGTTTGATAAAGTACTGACATTTATAACCTCGCGGCTCCCAAAATACCCGGGTCAAATAAAAATCCAATTATTCCCGGCCACCCCCAGAAAAAACCACCAATCCGTGTCCCGAGACGGTCCCAAATTACAAGGAAATCCAGAATTGCGTGCGGAATTTTGATTGAGCTTGATTAAATAGAGTTAAGCCTAAATTAGGGCAAAATTACGTTCGTTAGGGGGAAAAATGGTGACCCAAAATTCTAGGTTCAATGAAAACGGCGAATAAAAATACACAATCCGGTCAGTTGTTCTATTTGTAAATTTATTTCGCCTCTTTCTCTGTTAACATTTAACATAATTAGCAGCAATATTGCGTATTGCTGTTTGTTTGATTTGGACTTTCTAACAACCCACCCTCACTTCGCTTCAGTTTATATTTGAGTTTTCTGTAACACCTGTATGTAAACAAGATTATTTTATGGGATCCCCTTGAAATATCGACAAACATTTCATCAAATGTGTCATTTCACCGCATTTATTTTGATCGAAAACTAATTACACTTAAATTATTATTTTTAAGATTTTATTTTACCACTTTGTTGGCGCGACTAATATGTATATTTATGCCAACCTACAGCTCTCTAATACTAAGAGCCTCTGAGCTATGCTGCGGACGGACAGACTACGGAACCCTAAAAAGGCGGTAGATCTTTAATTTTGTTTTAAATGTAGATAAATATGTCAAGAAACCTACATCCCTCTAAATAACACTTTCTCCCTCCCAAGGGTTCTAGAACAACATGATCGCAGGTGTTTACCTTTCTCCCCGGCTGCTGATGCAACTGCGGCGGCGCTATCAGCCGAAGCGGCGGCGGCGCCTGAGGCATGGCAGCGAGCATGGGCGGCACCAGGGGGACCATGCCGCCCATGGGCAACGCCACATACTTGCCCACGGACTGCATGCCCATGGTCCAGGGCACGAACCACCCCCCGGCCTGCATGCCGCCGTACCACGCCAGCTCGATCACGGGTTCATACGCGGCACTACACTACACCTGCCGATTGGCATTTAGGTTGCACTGTTACCTGTGGACAAAAAAAACAATGTCAAGAACGCGATGATGATAATGATTAAGGTCTTGGCTAAATTCCCGTCACAAGATACGTTTTGTCTGAGAGACATCTTGAGACGCGAGCATTAAACAGGGTTTCCACTTCGAGCGGAGCGGGCCCCGTACGGACTCGGCTTAGCATACATCGGCTTAGGGCGGATTCGACCAAACGAGAATAAGGTCTTATACACCTAGATTAAACGCCGAATTTGTATAAACTCGGAGTAAGTCTTATTCCAGTGAAAGCGATGGTTAAAGTGTTTCCATCGCGAGTAAACCTTTTGAAGGCACCGTTGTATGATAACCGGAGTCCGAACTGGGAACGGCCCGCTGCTCGCAGTGGAAACTCTGCTTTATAGTTAAGATCATTTTATTAAGCCTTACGTGTGATAAGCAACAGTTGTTTCGGTCTAGGATGTTTTCTATGTACCTTATTTTATAACTATACAGGGTGTTTGGTAGCTAGGTGCAAAGCTTTAAGGGTGTGACATGACGGGGGGTTCATAAAGGGGGTTAAATCGATAGCTTATGAGCTGCTATATCACCCTCTTAAAGCTTTGCACCTAGCTACCAACACCCTGCATATATCTCTTTACAAATTAAAGTATGTTTATCGTATTGGTGCTCGTTTACAAACCCAGATTGGGTCCATTTGAGTGGGATTTTTTTGTGTTTTCATTTTTTACAGACTTAGAGTCCTTTTATATCGTAACGTTAAGAATATTACGGCAAAAAATAAAATTAAACTTTGTGATATGAAATCTTTCACTATTCAACAAAGATTTTAGATCGTACTACGTATATGAATTACAATTTTGTGTGTAAACATCTAGTTGGATGGCAGCTTCAGAATAAAGAATTTCAATTTAAAAAAAAAGTCGTTTTTATAGCAGACAGACGGAGCGCTTAATCTCACGGAAGTGCATAGTTAACCATTAGACGATTTAAAAAATAACTAATATAAAAATAAATAGAATTTCGAAAGCGCCCCGTCTATCGGACCATCCATCTGTCCCAAAATAACGCCTAAACTACGCTGGAATCTCAAACACTGACGTTTGCTGTGACAGCAAGTGGCAGGCAAGGCACAAGAGATAAGCGAATAATAAATGGACATTTATAATAATTGATATTCACTTCGTTTCAGTTTAAACATTTTTTTATACGTTATTAAAATTTAACATACTGTTTTTCTCATCATGAAAAAAAAAGAAAGCGACCACAAATTAAAAAAAAAAAACTTCGTTGTTGAGATCTTCATTATTTATTATGAAATTATCAGGTACGTTTTAGTAAACCTTGTTACTGTGCATTCCTGCAAAATTCTAAAAGTAATAAAAAAACTGAATTTAGCATGGTTACACTCCTACCAACGGTATCATACGCTACCAATGATTATAATATATGAAAATGAGAGTCTGGTTTAAGAATTACTGCTACGGATAAGTTCAGAGAACGTTTTCAAATAGTAAAATCGATATGATTGAAATGTTCCTACTCGTAAACAATACAAAATCACTATCTATAACAATTATGCCCGCGCTGCCCTCATTAGCCATAGACGGTATCTCAAATTCAACAGCCAAAGAAGATTGAATTCTCCCGCGTTAGTAATAAGGTTGCATTTGCTAAAGATTTTTGTCCACGATACTGCCATTTGTTTTAGCAGCACAGTACTCATATTCTCAGTAGGTCAACAAGATTCGAAACATGAAAAAGCACCCTATTCTCAACCCGATCGCTATCGCGCGACACTTGACACGCGACACGTCTACATCGAGCGAAACGCCGTCGAATCTTCGAATAGATCAAAGACGATTGCGATGTTGCGTATTTATTGGAGCGTAGAACTGAAAGAAAACACGGGGGTTATTATGTTGCCGTCCTGCGACCGGTCGGCTGGAACCGTGAAATTGAATGTGGCGTTAATTAGTAAGAATTTATTTTTACCGCGTTGTTTTTTGTAAGTCGAGCGGTTAGGATTAACCCCCTTTTGATATCGGTTGACAGCGTATTACGGGATGTTATGAATAACAGTTTTGGGCTGGCAACGGGTTAGAGAAGGCTTATAATTGGCCTTTTGAGTGATAAGTTAAGCAGGGTCTGATAATGTTGGTTGCTAATGTACACTGATTTAAATTTAGGAAATTATAATTAATAGTAGTATTTTGTTTAAAAAAATATAGGTATGCTTTTTAATGGCTTTGACTAGGCTGTACATAAGTAATTAATAAAGAGTACTATTTAAATATCTCATATTTGAACTCATAACAATTATTTGACAATCACAACTTTATGAGATAAACCGTTTTAAAAGCAAAAGTCTAGAATATATAGCATATTAATTCTGACATTGATTCTGTATTTAACAAATTTCATGGATCATACAAAATAAAAATTGGTCAGAAAAACTTCATCAAAAAAATCATGGCGTGGGCGCCAATAGTTTTAAATTAACGAGAAGTGGACAAAAATCAATAATTAATCAATTTAAAAATAGAAAATTTGATAACTTCGTAGACAGCTTACTGTAACCTATTAACAGTAAATATCTAATTTTCTTTGTTCAGAATCTTGGAAGCGATTCAAGATCTCATTGGGGACTCTAAAAATAATAAATCACGTAGAAAACTATTTAGTTACAGTAAAACCCAACCGCCTGTAAAAATACAGCAATCGAACCATGCGATAATTGGGTCCATACAACTATACTTACGTTGTGAAGCGTGTAAAATAAAAGTATGTTTATGTTATGTATTGTTGAAAAAAAAACACATCTAAGACACATTGTGGAAGAACAAAAGTATTCTTAACTCCGAAAATGACATGAAATCACTTTACATTTATTTTTATCTCTACCGTTATCCAATGGCTAAATGACAGCAAAACTAACTTTCGTTTATTTCATCTTTGTTGTAAAAGTCGAAAATACAAAACCCAATTTATTAAAATCGGTCCAATTAGTTAAGGAGCTTGAGTGAGACATTCAATTTTTATCACCTGTAACCCTGGCCACCATAGAAAATTGTATCAGTGACATTTAATTTGAAAATTCTTATGACCTTAAAACGTCACTGTGACACAGTTCTATGATAGGTCAGGTTTCCATTTTGTACATGCAGTCAAACCTTAGTATGAATAGTAGGTGCTTAGCTGTCTATCTTTGTCACATTCTTTTTCTCACCAGAGAGAGAGAGATAGAGAAAGCAATAGACAGCAAAGTATGGTTAGTTCCCGATTCGCCGGATTCTTGTTTCGTCGGATTCTCGATTCGCCGGATTCTTGAGGGAAAAGTTCAGACTGGCACATATTTTATATATGAAATTCCGGCGAATCGAGAATCCGACGAAACAAGAATCCGGCGAATCGGGAACTAACCCAAAGTGGTTATCATTAATGGTACTCTAGTGTTACGGTATATGAATTGTTAAAATCAAAACCCTTTTCCGCGCAGTCGGGTAAAATCCAGATAAAGTTACACCGTAATCTCATTCGGGTGCGTCATGCAAAAGTTTTAATGTACCCCTTAAAAGGCAAGGTACACATTAGCGGCATTACGCTGGGAACTGTTTACCATAAGAAAGGCTCCTGATTGTGAAAGGGCCGTTCGTGAACCTTTAGGCTGATGTTCCTTGGGTTCTGACCAAAGAAATCTGGGTCTTAATGTTATTGACGTAAGTTATTAAATTCAATGTTATAAAAGCGTGGCCATTTTGATTTTTGACGGCAATATTGACGTTTACGTCGATATAATCTTAACCTCCTAAGTCCCCGCGTACAAAAAAATGTACAAAATACGGCCATTGCAATAAAATATCAATTGTAAAGAAGATAAAGTAGAATTTCTCTGGTTTTTATGACTGGCAATTAAATTAGAAAATAGACTTTATTGCAATCATAGTAAGTGTATTTTCTCCTGGCAAATTTCTTTGTACGGTGGGTCTTAGGAGGCTAAGACTACTTATTCAAGTAGAGTGTAGTAGGTTCTGCAAAATATTAAAGGTCATAAGTACAATAGCAATTATATAACATTTAAGTAACTTTTTTGTCGACTTTAGATCCTAAATCAGATATGCAAATCTCTTCTTTATAGACGCAAAATAGCTAAAATATGATTGAAATATGCTTTGTTTTTATCTGTCCATGTAACATTTTCATCTGACAGAAAGTAACAAAGTATACATTAACTAAAATAGGTTTATAGGTGCGCTCATGAGTAAGGGGCGATTAATCATCTGCTGAACGACACAATTATAATAGTAACTTACATTCGCGCGATTGATGTAGGTACATTAACTCGCTTGTACAATAGCTAAAGTATGCTCAAAGTACGCTTTTACCTTATCTTTCATTATGACTTAAAAATTACATTTAAGAAAAGGCAAAGCATACTTTTGCTAAAGTAGGCTTATTCTACGTGTCTGAAAAAAGGGGGTTGAACTTAACTAACAGTCTTTTTATCTTTGTTTTATCCAAGCACGTAATGCAAAATGGCACGCTCGGAGGTTAGCTTGCGAGTCATGTCACAAAACGCGTTAAATGAAAAATTATTTAGCTTACCACTCCAAAATGCACAGGATTTTGGTACCAACGCCACTTTATTTAAAGAGTAAAATCGTTAGGCCATGTGACTCGCTCTACGGTTAAGCTACCAAGCTGTCAACCCTCACATCTGTCATACGGTCGAAATCGTGTAGCTGTACATTTTAGTCAAAATTCAAAATTGAAAATATTTATTCAGTAAATTGGCCTCATGCTGGCTCTTTTACACGTCCGTAATGTACAGTGAATCTACCAGCGCTTCGGACAAGACCATCATTGCGGAGAAGAAGCGCCGCAAGAAACTCCAGCAGAAGGTCATTTTTTCAATCATAAAAAACATAATAATTATAATAATTTATTATTAACATAACAGAATTATCAACAAGTTGAAAAAGTTGTTGGTAATTCTTTAGCTCTGCCTAACCCACTTTGGGAATGAATGCGTGAGTTTATGTATGTATGTAAAAACATAATTATACTTAAAAGTAAGTTACATTAAGTAATAATAAGGTAATAAAGTAATAAACAATAAATTCTTAAAACTAGCAAAAATAAAATTATTACAAATGTAAGGTCAATTACATTAACATAAAAAAGTACCTTGTCACAGTTGTCACAGCTATTGATATACGAAATTCAAACCACTATCACTTTAGTACGTTACTTACTACACTATCGACCAATCAATATTATTATTATCTACCAAACGTAAGCAAAGCCGACTTTTCCACGAAACCTTCCGGAACCTTCCAGAAACGTTTTTACCTCAACTCAGAATTAGATTAGGCGGTCATTTAAATAACATAGGATGGGGGACCGCACAAAAGAAATTAGGGACACAGGAATTTATATAAGGTGGGAATGCGGGTGCTAATAATTTAAGTAAGTAGCGAATGGAGAATGAAAGTATAATGCGTTCATGTTTGGAAGATGAAGAGGAGAATACTAAATTACTATGCTTTATTTGTTTATCCATTGCTTTCCGGAAGAATTTATACGGTTGATTATTGCAGCCCCAAATTGTAAAAGGATGATTAGTGGATGAATAGATTCATAATATTTATAGTTATTTAAACATTAAAATGACTTAATTTTTTATGTCCATCCTAAAACTTTAAATTAAGAGGCACTCAGGGCTTAATTCTACTCGATAAATCCATATTGCTTTTGAATAGTAATTGTATTGTTTGTAACTAGGCCGCCATTATCGCGATAAGTAAATATTGAACAGCTACTATCATAACGTTGGTTGACAATTACTATACAAGTTAAGCGCAATATGGTTTTATTGAGTCGAAGTGCCCCACAGAATATTCATATAGGTCGGGTAAAAAAAAGTATTTTTTATAGGCTGTATTAGATAAACAGCATTGTCAAGATATTTCTTATCTAAATAAATGTTCCAAAGTGACTAATCTCTAAACCCAAAACGAAGATGAATGGGAGTACGTTTTTGACGCGCCTAATATCAGATAAAAGTCCTGATGCAAATGCCTTATCTAAAATGGCCCATTGTTTGCGGAGTGGCCAAAAGAAAAGATAGCAAACAAAACAACCCACGATTTAATATAGGACCTTTTATTTTAGAAAAGATTTTTGCACACAGGTTTAAACACCTTTGCGCCTTTTATCCGTCAAATATGGATGTACATACATACATACATACCTTTACGCCTGTAATCCCAGAATGGGGTAAGCAGAGCTACAGAATTACCTACAACTAATTCTGTAACCAAATTTTACAGAAATAGGCTTCGATGTATACCAGCGTATTAGTGACAGGTTGCAAGCCCATCGCCTGTTATAATTTAATATGGATGTAATTAAAGCAATAATCATAGTAACGAGTGTTACGACACTGTACTGTCGGAAAGTATAACACTGCTACAGTTTAATTGTTGCAGTTGGGTGCGAGAAGAGGAGCGTGCTGTATAAAGGTTTTTACTGTTGAGGTTTTTAAAAAGTGATTTTCTAGTATGGCTTGGTGCCCACACGAGAACGTAAAAATTGGATAATTTGCATAAAAATAATTTAATGTTATGTTATGTTTTGTTTTTTATTTGGAAAACAAACAGAGTAAAACGTACATAATAAACTTACTTACTAGACCTTAAACAAAACATGCGTCTTACTCCTCCACAGTTTCCACTAAGACATGATTATACTAGATTAGATTGCTCTATACATATATTAGATTTGAATGATTTCATTGTTGTTAATACATTATTATATGAACGATACAAGTAATAATTTAAAATATGTGCACAGATAAAAAAAAACCCTCTTATCCGTTCTACCATCAAGGAGCAGTCTTCACATTGCTGTGTTCCGGCATGGAAGTAACACAACCCGTGAAATAACTAGCATAGATTTATTCACTAGTTTCACTACCAACTAGGCCAACTCGTCATCACACGCGTCTGTATTCGCTGAGATCAGCTCATACAAACATGCTAATGATGATAATGATGATGATGATGATAAGGATGATGATGGTGATGATGATGATAAGGATGATGATGGTGATGATGATGTTGAACTCTAATCAGTTGGGAATACCCAACAGACAAAGCAGAATATGTTACTACAAAACTACTTAACGATGAGTTAAATACAAAAGCTCTTTAATACCAACCAGCAGACCACCATTCACAAAAACCTAAAACCGCTGACCCTAAACGGACAAAAAGCACAAACGCTTCATAGCTCGTATTGACAGTCAATTAGTTGGACAATAGGGATTTATTCGGTCATTGGTCATCACGATACCCACCCACTAGTGGTAGTGATGCGATATAGAGATACCAGATTAATTATTAAGTCCTAACCTACCTGCTTATACCTTTATTTGGGTAAATATATTGTTTCCGGATGAGACTTGTAGTTATGGAGGAGAGGAGCTTCCTGACACAGGTTATGTATATCTACTAGGAAGTTCCAACCGTTGATGTCATAATAGACTTAATTTTTTATTTTCATTTTCATTTAAATTATTTAAAAAAACAGTAATTTGGCCACATGAGGGCTCTTTTACACGTCGGTAATATGGATTGAATCTACAAGCGCTTCAAGACCGCTAAATATTTTGAATTTTGAATTTTTTGAAAGCGTTAGACTATTTAAGAGCCTTTAATAGGCTCTATGAATTAACTGATATGGATTAAAACTGCGGCGCCTACCTGGCCAATGCTAATTACTTTGGATGAAATGCCAGGCAGTGACTCGCCAACTCAGTGGAATGGGCTTCCCAAAATAGCTGCATATACATAGAAGTAGGGAGGCAACAATTCTATAAGGGCTAAGGGTAGAGAGATGCTTCTGGAATTTAAACGACCGATGGATAAGGTGCTCACTCGCCAGTTACGCAGCATATAGCTCTTGCGACTCCAATCTGACTGGAAAATAAAGGTAAGCCAGAGGTGAGGCTCTGTTCCTTGTCATTGTACACCGCAGTCAGCCACTGAAGGCAAGCGTGAGCTGAGGAACAGGACCTAACCTCGGGAGCACTCAGGTCTGTGGTGTCGCCACTCACCAACAACTTGCCATATAGCTGCCCTAATTAAACCATTATAAGCTACTAGAAGACGTCTGCGACTTTATACGTGTAAAATTAGTTTTCGTTTTCGTTGGGGGCGATTTTCGAAAAATTCTCCCTCCAAATTTCAAGTCTCAACGTCCAGAGGTGTTGGTTCTGCGTTTCAATCAGTCAGTCAGTTTCTCATTTTATCTTTACAGAACATGCACTTATCATTTAAGTCGGCGCATCACGTCTTTTTCTTCCAAACATCCCCATCAGCTTTCATGTCAGTATTCACTCCCTTGTTTTTCATATCGCTCTTCACACATTCGATCCATCTCTTCCTACGTCTCCCTTTTCCACTATAGCCCTCCACATTAATTCATTCATTTATATATAAAAAAACTGGTACCGAGGTTATCAAGCATTGGAACCAGTTCTTCCAGGGTCTCAGCCATGACTACAATATTATCACTTATATAATAAGTGGAACACTACGAATCGTCGCGTCAATAATAGATTTTAGATGACCTTTGTTCTAATGTATGACATTATCAATCTATGGTTTTTATTTATTTATGATAGATTAACTAATTAGTGTACTCTTTACGGGTCCACTTATACTAAAAGACATGTATCGATCAATCAATAATTTCATCCACAAACGTCAACTTGTGTTATACTCCTTAACTTTTTTCGGCCAAATTGTAAATTATATTTAAATTTTCCACGTAAAAATATATTTCGACTTAAAACAAGAAATTTTGTTCGATTATTTAAAATAACTTGAACTCACTTTCATTGCGACGAATTAAAATTAACCAATTTCACACGCATAATAAACAAAAGTTATTTCTTAATCAGTATTAACTGGGGATTGCAGTTAATATGACACGTTCAATTGTAATATTCTGTTGTATAATTCATTTAATAAGTGGCCATTATGCTAAAAAAGAAGTTTGTACTAAAACGAAACACATTGGTAAGTACATTTATGAAATTGACGTTTAATTTAATGTAAGTTATGACTTTATAATTAGAACTAGAACTAAACAATAGGAAATATGCATGGATTTTTCAAATGACCCTATAAACGATCACCCAAAAGTGAAATTAAAATTAAAATCGGCCAAGAAACACTAATTAAGCAGAGAGATATAAAATTATATAAATATAAATAGGCCGATACGCCATGCGACGTCATGCAACACGTCAGCCATGTAAACTCCAAGTTAAATTCGGTTTTGCTCGAAAGAGATAGGAACAAATCTTCGTTGGCTTATATCTTGGTTATTTAAGCTATTATATAGGTAATCCAAAATAAAAATTATCAGTTGTTTTTACAAACTAACTCTTGTTTTTTATTTTCAGGGAATTACTCTAAAATATTTTATGTAGGACCAACAATTGACTTAGAACCTGGTACCCGTGTCATAACATATTTGCCGTGTGTAAGTAAACCACTTGTTAAGTAATTTAACAAAGATCTTTTAACTATTTACTTTTAGATATTTATTTCTTAGTTACATCGATCCTTACTTACGCATTAGACAATTAAATAAGTCTGAGGAGTTAACGATAATATCGATATTTATTTCCGCCTCCCTAAAATACTTTAAATTTTATTTTTGTCAAGTATTTTTAATACAAAAACAAACGCTATATTTTCATCACTAAAAAAAAAATCAAATGATGAAGTTTTTCGTTATTTTATCAAAAATAACTTTTTTTTTTCAGCAATGTCTATACAACAACTTAAAGCGCGTGGGCTTGGATATAACCGCATGCGACTACGATAAAGCGCCATCTATCGATTGGGAGGAACATTACCTGCTCGTCACTCGCCGAGGCTACTTGAAGAAGCACGGGCGAGTCATGCCGATCGAGTACTGTCGAGAGGGTATTTAGTAACTAAATAGTTACGTTACACTTAACATTAAAGTCATGAAGTAACAAACAAATGCAGTTATTAATTCGGTATTAAGGTTATCGATATCCGTAACCGGTTTTCGCATCACTATTCATTACGGAATGCTAAATAGGCACAAAATGCCGACCGCGATCTATTGTCCGTCGATAGCGTCCATATCCTATTTGTTATCGATGGATTCGGCATTGTCGCGCCCTATTATGAATTAATCGGGCATGTCATTGGGCTCGGTTGTGATTGTGTGGTTGTGAAATTTAAAATCGACTTATTAGGTCCAATGGCGTGACGTGCATATTTAAAATAAACTTTATAAAAGTGATTAATATTTTATTTTAAATTGCCTAAGCCTTAGCCAGTTCGTCCGGGTCGCTACGACCATCTAATCCTTTAATCTACTACTAAGTAGCATAGTGTGTATTGCTGTGTTCCGGTATAGGGATAAGACAACACGTGAACGTATGGTTGCCGGGGTAGAATAGTGCCACTCCATGTCTTCCCGTGGATGTCGTACGAGGCGACTAAGGGAATAAGGGCTTGTATTACTGTTAGGCGATGGGCTTGCAACCTGTCACTAATGCGCTGTTAAACATCTTAGCCTAATTGTGCAAATTGTGGTTACAGAGTTATCAATAAGTTTCTGGAGTTGTTGGTAATTCTGTAGCTCTGCCTACCCCACTCTGGGAATGAAGGCGTGAAGGTATGTATGTATGTATGTACAACCCGTGAAATAACTAGCATTCCATCTTAGTCCTCAGCTTAAAACTTAAAATTAAAAAACCGGCCAAGTGCGAGTCAGACTCGCGCTAGAAGGGTGCGGTAGGTACCATTATCTATACCTACAACATTAGCAAAAAACGGCAAAAAAAAAACACGTTTGTTGTTATGTAGCCCCATTTAAAAATGTCTTCTGTTTTCAGTATTTGTTGTTTTAGCGGCAACATAATTACATCTTCTGTGAAAATTTCAACCGTCCAGCTACCGCTAGCGCTAACCGTGATGGTTCATGAGATACAGACTGGTGACAGACAGACGGACAGGGGAGTCTTAGTAACAGGGTCCCGTTTAAAAAAAAAACAATTTAGCACATATACAGGGTGCCTCTGACCTTGGGGCTTTAAATGCATAGATCATTTCTACTCCTGAAACTAAACTTCTTTTGTTGTTAAAAATATGTTCAGTTTAAATTTATTTTTTATCATACAAGTTAAATCTAATTTTCAATGTACGCGATCCAATTCTCCATTTTCCTTTAGCCCCCGTACCAAGGTAATGTCGCCCCCGTACCATGAGATAGTGATTACATGGCCAGTATGTAATACACTGATTTTACAATTAGACTTTAACATCAATTAGTTATCTAAATTTAAGTTATTTTTTCATGTTGCAAAACAAAAGTAGTTCAGTTTAGCGAGTAGAATCGATCGTTGAATTTAAAGCCCCAAGGTCAGAGACACACTGTATATTTCATTAGGTATTACATAAAACAAAGTATATATATATTTTTTATGCATTATAAATCCTGGATGTAAGGTTGTTACAAAAATCTGACATAAACCTGAGCCAAGCGAGGGCTGGATGTAAGATATTTTGTTAAACCTCTAATTAAGTAATGTTATTCACTGCAATTCACTTAAAACCACTTATTTATTTAACCGTAAACATATAAGAGTTTAAATTCCATGATTTTATAACAGTTGCAAGTTCAAATCTTCCCTTCTTTCTCAAGTAATTTCCTAATCGATATTCTCTTGGAATAGGTATTTAAAGTACCTATCCCGTGACAAAAAATATAATGTCACTCTTCCAATTAACCTTAAACTATTTGTTTCTCCGTTTTGTTTTGAGGAGAAAGAAGGACGAAAAATACCTTGCAATTATAATATAACTAAGAATGTGAAGTTAAGTTAATTAATCTTTTTAATTAAACAAATTCTTCACAAAGTTGCGTTAAACATCTTCTTGCTGCACTTGGCTGGATAAAAACTTGTTTGAGCACTTTCAGACATTTATAATTGCTCCATTTTGTTCAATCTTTCCACAAAGAAATCTTTACTATTTGCTCTGTACATTTTATGTCGCATACTAAGGAATTTGACGTAAGTTCTTCTTTTTCTTTTTAATTTATGGTATTCCAATAGTAATTTCATTGTAAGTAAAATAAATCAAAAGTGAACGCCGTACATTCTTCAAAACAGCTATCTTTCCTCCCTAAATATTTTCATTAAGTGTGTTCATTAACTTTATTCTGAGTTTATTTCGTGGCTACATCCTGTATGATCTCATTAATTTGCTTATCTATGCACATATCATTAGTGCTCTAAAATGCGTTCAAAAACCGTAGGAAATGACCAGCATTATTACAACCAATTTTACTATGAGAACTTTCTTGTCTGTGGTATTAGGTAAAATCTGTTCTGTTATGTTATTGGGTCAATCAACTTTTCTTTGTAGCTCGTTGCCATGGTGACGTCTCCTGGGTCACTCTTTAAAACTGTGATTTCAAAGGATATAAGTCCACTAAAAAATTGTTTTATTGGCAATTACACACCCATTCTTTTATGGCCTTTCTCCTGAGGGTGCTGGAAGTATATATTATAACATTTTTTCTAAGAAACTCTATCACTGTTGTCTCCTGGCTTACGGGACAGAATAACAACAACAAAAAGTTGATCCACCCTATTACAGTATCGATTTCTGTAAGGTTATGAGTTAAGATTTGAAACAGCTGTCAAAACTCAAGAGGGTCTCTATTCTAGTATCCATAGATATTAAAACAGTTATTCAGTTTGTTTTTAATATAAACCGCACAAAATGAGAACAGGGAAAAAAACATATTCGTGGCACTGGATTCAGATAAGCAAAATCAAAAGTTATTGTAGCTCTTATTAATATAAAAATTCAAAAGCAGTATGGTTTTCTCCATTATAATAGAGGCCTTATGCCTTTATAATCACCAAATCAAGGTTATATTAGTTCTTCTTGTTGAGTAAACAAAAGCGGCCTTATTAGCAACATTTAACAAAGTATAATAATCGCTGGAGTTATCGTATTCTTAAGTGGAGACTGCGAATTGGCAAACGTGTAGGACGCGCTCAGACTAGGTGGAGCGACGGTCTTCGCAAGGTGGCTGGCAAGAGCTGGATGAGAGTGCCCACGAATCATGCTCAGTGGCGTGCATTGGCAGAGGCCTATGTCCAGCAGTGGACTAATATAGGGCTGATGATGATGATGAACAAAATAGGGATTCAAACTTGCTTGAAATTTTAAGTTTTAGACAAAAAAAAATAAGCCAAGTCTTGCTTGCGCTACCTGGGGACATTGGAACTCGTTGCACATGGGTTCTCGAGGCATAGTCTACGGCATTTTTTAGAATCTTATTGTACTGATTTTAATTTTATTGTAGTGTTTAGGGTCTTGACATGTCTAATAATTATATTGTATTTTATTTTCTTTTTATATCAATGCAGTACTAACATAGTCGTAATTTTAAACTATTGTTACTAACACTATGGACTTTGTCTGAATTAAATAATTTTGATTTTGATTTTTTGATTTGATTTTTAAAATCCACATCGTAAATTGTAAAACAAAGCAAAGTATAATGATTGCAAATTTCGCCCGGGCGCTTTCAACACGGCCGCAGTGCGCTTAGAAACAGTACGCCGGCTGCGACCTTGAAAGTTTTGACTACGAGCTTAGCCTAGTTGGTAGTAACGCTGCCTTTCAAGCTAACGGTCCTCGGTTTGGTTCCCGGTTTGGGTAAGTATTTGTGTGAGAATATGCTTCTGAATCTCTGGTGTGATGTTTAATCATGTCTAGAATGTGTGCTTAATGACCATAACCATAGATACCTAATCTATGGTTATGGTCATTTTGCGTGGGATTGATCTCTGATATTTATTTATTTATAAACATGTGAAATGTAACTTCGATTTTTGTATACTTAATGGGACTTTAATCGACGTTGACATAAAAAATATATGTCAAAACATCAAAGATGAATGAATACAAACTTTACGCAGGTAGGTAGGTCCTGAAGGAAAGTATTTTTGGCAGCATTCTGGTAAAACTTACCTGTAAACAAAAAAAAACATTATTAGAACTATAACTCCTTGATTCACATTACACAAAACATAAAATAAATTGTCTCTTTATTCTACTCGGTAAAATTATATATCTTTAGACATTTTATTGTATTGTATTTGTCGCGGCAGCCAATACTGTCATGTAAATAAGAGCTATTTTAACGTTGACAATACGATAACATCTCAAAATCAATATGGTTTTATCGAGTAGAATGGAGTCCCTGAAACTGTCAAACTGTGTCCCTTACAACAACTACAGTCTGTGAGCACTTAGAAGATGCTTCGGTTTGGTACTTCTCTCTCACTCGCTCTTAATAAGATCGTATTAGAGCGAGTGAAAGACAAGTACATAACCGAAGTGCCTTCTAAAGGCCCCTCTACAAGTCAGCGTATCGTGGGCGTGCGTAAGGGACGCATTTACACCTTAGAGTGAGCTTCATATTCTTGCATATCACTCTTACATATTCCTCTGTCCCTTACGCACTCCCATGATCCACCGACCTACCTTTAATTTCAATATGTATGAAAGTGATCACGCTGATTTATTTGTTCTGTTGTTCCTCTCAGCCTTTTTCGGGCGAACTTATTTCGAATGCAATAAATTACAATAAAAATACTACTTGAACCGACTGGACCGAAATAAATTTTCGATTTGACAACTCTGGAGTTAAGTGCGAGGGTGCACAGAGAGCTGAGACTGGGAGCGACTTGTGCGGTCCACGTCATTTGCATTTACGAACGTGGGTGGGGAAATTAATTGTTTTTGGGTTTTGTAATGAACACGAGATGTTGTTTCTTGTTTAATTTGCATTAAATATTATTTATTTTTTCTCGGTCAACACTAGCTGTTATGAATTACAATGCTAAGCATTAAATGTTTTAAGTGCCTTTGGTTTTGCTAGTTGCAATTTATCACTTAATGTTAATAATATTAAATAATTCACATGTATTTAATGTTAAATATACTTCACACGTATGAGGAACATTTTTTTACAAATTAACAAAACTACTAATTTCCGTTTTAACCTAAAAAAAACAAGTATTTGTAATTGTGTATTCCTCAATCTTTAATAGCGTTTCTTTTTACCATATACATATATTGTACGATGCTTACATGTCTTTATTCAATAAACAAAATGTAGTAACATATACATTTCATTTAATCGTGTTTATTCACAGTCTTTGTATACAAAACCCAAAGGAAGAAAGGGACTAAAGAGAACAGAAACCAACCGTTTGAAATCTGTTGCGTAGTGCGTTTCACTATTGTAATAATTCAAAATAACGTGACCCTGTACGCCCTCAACCGAACTCGTTTGCCCCAAGTTTTGGGACGGCATTAATGGTATTCTGATTAGATGAACATAAATTTAGACTCGCTTTGATGGAAACATGTTGCTTTGCGAAATATTTTTTTAGCCAAAGGGTCCGAGAAGTATCAGCTTTTTATTTTCAAAGCCTTTATGCATTTGCGGTCAGCTTAAAATATTTTGAAATGTGCGGTTTAACGTTGTGTGTGGTAAAGAATGGGATTGGTTTTCATTTGGTTGGTTAAGTATAAATAAATAAATAAATACAAATCAGGGGACCATGTCACATATCGACATAGTCCCAAACTAAGGTCTAGGCTTGTTCAGTCACCAGCAATTATATATTATTCAACATGACGCTCTTATGCCTCTAGTATTAGAGACGTGTCAGATATTATTGAGCCCAATTTTAGAAAACATATTATTGCTGTTGACTGTACTGTGCGTGCTAGACAACGATAGAAATACTTATGAGTTAATAGAGAAATACAAAGTAACCTCAGACTCAATAATAGCTGCGCTCATCACACAAACATTGGCTCACACCCACACCGCTAGCTTAGAAGGCGGGGTCACCAAGCACTAGGCTAACGCGTCCTGGGTACAGTCAAGTTCATGAATATGTTTACACTTTAGTACCTTTTCCATTTAATATACGAATTTCACTGCAATTAATGTGACAAGGTACTAAAGTGTACACATATTTATGAACTCACACATATTAGTGCTCCTGACTGTACACAATCCTTATAAGTACAGTCGGCAAAAAAGCTTGACCAAAAAAAAAACGTATTCCCTGCCCATGTGGTAACATTGTGAACAGCTTGACAAAAACTTATTTTAGTCGACTTTTTTACTATAATACTTGGCGTTGACCTTAATTACCTTCTTTCTTTAGACCAAATGTAGGGCACTGCCGTATAGTTTCGTAAGTATAAATAAACTTATTTCAAAATGGTCCCCGTATTTGAAGGGCTTAACATCGTAAATTAGCTTTACATCATGCTTTTAAACTAACTCTTCCCTTCTTTATAAGGTGAGATTACTTAATGCGTTTTCCATACAAATATGAAAGACTTCAGTAAAATTTGGTTGATGTTATTTTACCACATTTTTGTTAGCTCCTCTAGTCTATATCTGTTTGGTAAAAATTTACAACGCAATAATGTTCTACAAACAATTTTAAAAATGGCCATGCTTTTGGTTTATTTAGTTAAAAGCCATGACCAGTATGCCTGCGAACACGTGAAAAATAAGTAGCTGTTCTTGAAGTGAGAAGACTTCGAAAAACATTAAAAAAAAACAACGTAATGTCGATATCGTCAGTGAAACTTCATAACCGCGTAAGTAACATTTTGAATAACGAGCCAAATGCGCCTTTTTATAAGGGAATAAGGTTTATTTTGCTCTATCATAAATTTAATAGTTACGCGGTTTCGCAGTATCAACGACATTTTATAACTACTTGGTAAACTACATGACATTATGTCCTCAATTATTTACTGATAAAAGTAATCTTAAGATTACCAAAAAATATGTTATTGCTTCTTTATTGCGGGATTACACACTCGACTACAATATATCGGATAAAACTTCAAAAATATACCTACGAATTAATTTTATTAGTATCCTTACCATGAGTTACAATTACCGTAGGTACTCGCTAGCGAGTCAAATGCTCTTTCTCTCTCACTCTATAAGAAAACTGCGAGGTTCGCGAGGGGCAAACCATTCAACGTGTGTGTGTGTTTGTGCGTGCGTGTGTGTGCGTGCGTGCGTGCGTGCGTGCGTGCGTGCGTGCATACGTGCGTGCATGCGTGCGTGCATGTGTGTGTGTGCGGGCGAGTGCGTCTGTCTCTGGCACCGTAACTTTACATAAGTTTTTTGTTTATACTGATTATACTTTCACTCCATCGACATTGGCGAAATCACAGCAAGACTGCGGTGGACCGCCATAAAAAAATATAGAAGAAGATCAAGGACACTGTTGTAACTAAAGGTAAACGTTCATATTTAGTGGAGTTTGTAGTTAAAACGTCATCATGTATCATCTTTTCGTGCCTGTTTTTTTTTATATTTCCCAAGCAAGGCCATCGTATTGATACATCACATCGTAAGTAACCACGAAGACTGACGTCATGACCATCTATCATGGTCCTTTAATGGGGTAAATGTCATCGGGATCACGACTTACTACATCTAATGATAAAAATCATTCAGTCATCGAGCGATGACGTGATAAATGTGTAATGAAATCATCGCTGTGCGTTGAACAGTGAGCCAGTTAGTCTTCTTTTATATACATTGATAGATGATGTAAATAGGAGCATAGCCAACCATTAAGAATAACATGACAAACAATATAACAAAACGAGGGACGGAGCTGAAAGGATAGTGTTATCTAAGTGATCTACAATCGATTTATTATATTTGTAGAGCTGGACTTAAAATTAAAACAAAATGATTAAAATTAATCAGTGACAACCCTACTACTACAAGTTCAAAGTTATTTACATTTTAAATTGACAAATTTTGATGCTCAAAAGTACCACCGTGTCGTATTATGCACGCTACCGCTCGTGCTCGTGTAAGACGGTGTACCATTAATAACGTCATCGGATCTACTTGCGTAGGGGGTTGTTTGTAGGGTTGCTAATGAGCAGATTTTGCACTAATGTTCAACAAGATGTTTCTCTAAAACGATTAGAAATATTAATACATTTAAATGGTGAAAAATAAAGTACAAGACCGAAAAAAATGCCCGTTTTCTTAAAAGTACCTCGTTTTGTTCCACCCGATACATATTTGTTTCATTAGTAAAAGTACAATGTCTACAAGGCATGTAGGTACTTGAAATCGCATTAGTGACAGGGGCTAACTAAACTCAAGGGTACGTACTAATATGTCAACACATCATATACCAACATCATTAATATAAGCGAAAAGAAATAACCCATTATCTTCGATTTTAGGATTCAGAGTGTTAATGTGTTACAACTTGGCACGTTGTCACCTGTGACGTCACTGGATAAACCGCGACCGCCAATTTGCGATAATCGCCGTCTTTGTTTTAGGAATGCTAAGCGCAAGTCGGGTTATTCTGCCAAATAACAATACAAGACGCTCGTCGACAAATTTACTGGCGAGTTTAACTTGACCCTGAGATTGGGTTTATTCTGTTTGGGTGAAATATTTTTCAACGAATGCATCATTTCCCAAATTTTTATTTGCTAAGCAAACACAATAAAGATATCTATTATACTTAATACCAGACTATGTTCTTACGAAAAGAAAGATGAAGACGTTTTTTCAATAACTAGGAATTTAACATGTCGAAAAAACTAACAGAACTTCCCAATACATCACTACTGTTTAAAAGAAGCGCCGCATGAAACTCAACAAACAACAGAACATAACAATGATAATACTGAATCTAGCTTACTATACTTCATTTAATTTAGAATGAGAAACCACAACAACATTATATTGCGGCTCGTGAACTGTAATCTCTTTACAATTTGTACTAGAGTAACAATTGACGACACGCAAATAAAGTGACATTAATACAATTTTATTTTGCGGCTTCCAGACTATTGTACTGTACTATTTGCTAGGTAATAAATAGTTGAGCAAACGCAATATAATGTTATTGTGGTTTCTCATCCTAAAATAAATGAACTATAGTTGTTGTTATTAATATAAAACTATGAATACAAAATAAAATACCATGTGTATAGTTGACAAGAGAAACGTGTCAAAACCAAATTATTACAGGAGTTAATAAATATAAAAACCAGCCAAGTGCGAGTCGGACTCGCGCACAAAGGACCCTAAAAAATTTAAAAAAGATACCTATATAAACATTACAATTTGTACAGAGCTTGAGGTACTCATATGTTACGTACCCGGCCATATAAGTAGCTGCACACTTGTGTACCTTGTCGCATTAACTCCTTTTAAAGATTAGCACAGCAATTAACACACTACATTAAAGTGACAAGGTAATAAAGTGTTCATCTAATTATAAGGTCGACCGTACTAGGAGCGAACGCAGCAACTTTAACTTGCCGGTTAAATAAATTGACGACGAGAGAACGAGACCGGAAGAGTTATTACCAACTCTTCCGTCTCAGTTGACAAGTCTTACTTCGTACGCGGAGAAACGAGAGCTTGTCAAGAGCGAAGATTAGCAGGTAATTGTGACCAAGAGTTTGCAGAGGCAAGAAGTGAAGTAGAAAGACGATATTTTAATCGGATATTACAGTTCTCTTCAGACAAAGATGTAACCATAGTCACGGAAGATAAGCTTCTAACGATACGTTTGGTCTCTTAATCAGTTCGACCTTGCGACTGCATAAGTGTATAAAAGTGAAATGAGGGTGACGAAATACACGTTTATTGCGGCGTAAACGAGCGTATCTTTTTTTTACGTCAACTTACAAGTTTGATTTTTCACAGCTTCAAGGGACTGTAGACCTGAGTATATGGTTGTAATTTCAACGCGATACCTTGACGCGTTCCGGAGATAAAGGGTCTTGACAGACAGACCGACAGACGGACGGACAGACTGACAACAAAGTGATCCTATAAGGGTGCTGTTTTTTTCTATTACCCTAAAACCCAAAATATCTCGAAAATAGAGACCCTTTTACTACGGCAAATTTAGCTATTTCGCATCGTCCTAAGTGCCCATCAGCAGACCATGGCTTATCCATTCATTACCTTACACCCTGTTTACCCATTATCATGGAATCATAACACCCATTTCTTTACAAAATTAGAACGACTTTTTTAATTTACGCCAAAACACAGTCGACAATACCCCGCAATTAAAAACATCCGCGTTTCGGACCGCGGCTTAAGCTGATGACGTCACCGGATCAATTCCAGCTGGATGCTCGGATTAACACCCCCACCCCCCTCGTAATCTCAGCCGTACAACGTTGGAGGTTGTGTTGAAAAAGGCGATTGAGTGAAAATTTCTTGGAACGACAATTCAACACGACGTTTAATTTTATATAGAACGGATAAGTTAATCTGGGGGGTTATTATGACCTAACTTTGCAGTTCAGTTTACGGTGAGGGAAAAGGGCAGAGCTATGTAACTGATATAGCTCTGTCCTTTACGCTCGCCATGTCGTAATAACTGCATAGCCATGTCGTAATAACCCCCCTGGGACTAATTGGGACATTATAAACACGTCTAGAATTTTGATTATGTGGGCGACATGAGTGAGAAATTATTTACATACTACTTAACTACCTGCTCCAGCCTATAGCATCACCAAATCATGTAAATATTTGTAGCTATTCGATGACTGTGACATTAGCTGTGTTTTATTTGCATCAAACTGACATGTTTTGCTTACTTAGATATATGAGAGGGATTCGGAATCCGTCAGGGACGGAAGATAGCCAATAGAACATTGTAATACTCTCACTATCTTGACGTTGGTGTAATTTTTTATTTTTTTTAGCATGGGAAGGCAAACGAGCACACAGGCCACCTGATGGTAAGTGGAAACTGGAACCCATAGACATTCGCATTCACAAGACTGCAAATGCGTTGCCAACCCTGAGGACTAAGATGGAATGCCTCTATGCTAGTAATTTCATTGATTAGGGATCCATCAAAAATAAAAAATAAAATGATGACAGATACAATAATATGAGTAGAGTCCAAATCAGGCAATTTTTACCGTTATCTTGTTATATCATGTACTTAAACAGGATAAAAATGGTGGAATGAACACTTTTTTTTATTTATTTTTATATAAGTATATTAGTCACTGAATAATGACCATGCCTTTTATATGTTAAGCATGACCTACGGAAGGTTAAATGGTTACCACAGGTACCTTACTAAAATACATTTTTTTTTACATTAGAATATTATCAAGAACCTAAATTACATCAACCTCACTAATAATGTACATTACGTTACAACAAAGCCTGTCTTATCATTTAATTCAATCAACCTAAGCTTAAAGACCAACGCATCAGAGTTCACATTCGCTTGACCAATAATCAAATTACCTTAATCATATGAAGGCCCGAGTTTTTGCCCTATCCAAGATGGATGTTCGATTAATAGGATTGTATAGGGATAATACGATTTGCTCTATTATTAGCTAAGCAACTGACGTATAAATTAATATTATTTGGGGTTCCTTTTGGAGGGAGACCTTTGGGAATCAGAGCGAGGTAATAACTAACCTACACATCTGAGATCGCTGTATCAAATAACATGGTTTCACATCGGGGGATTAGTTCGGTATAGTGATGGGCCGCGGTAATATTCCCGTTACCAGTAAGTTTCCGTTTGGGAATATTCCCAGTAAGTTTCTAATGTTACCAGTAATATTCCCAAAAGGTGGGAATATACTATACTGGTGATTTATATGAGATTTAATGATTATATAGTTAGTTAAATAAGCAATATGCATAGATATATTCCTTTCTCTTTTTGGAGGTGGGAGGACCTTGTGCAGGGTCCGTCCGGGTTGGTACCACCATCTTATCCATTAACCTACCGCCAAGCAGCAGTGTTCGCATTGTTGTGTTCCGGTTTGGGGATAAGACAGCCGGTGAAATGACTAGCATAGAGGCATTCCATCTTCGGCCTCAGGGTTGGCAACGCATTTGCAGTCTTAGGATTGCGGTCTTGTGAATGCGAATGTCTATGGGTCACAGTTTCCACTTACCATCAGGTGGCCTGTGTGCTCGTTTGCCTTCCTATGATATATAGAAAAAAAAAAAAAAAAACACATATCACCTTTTTTCTCTTTCACACAAACTTCTTATCTGAAATGGCACAAACACAAAGGACTTAGTTTTGCCCTTGACTCGACTCAGTGCACGTGCCTTTTGTGATGATCAGGGACCGCAACTTTGGTGCCGATGACAGACGTATGACGTTTAGTCCGATATAGGATGTTCTTTTAATAACATTGCAATACCTCAATTCTTTATAATGAAATATTAAGAATAATTTGCATAAAAAATAATGTTAACATTAAAAAACGATGCAAGTATTATTTTTATTCGTTTTTTTACAGTAATGTAATTGTAACAAAAAATATTATTCTTCGTGTAAATAAAACAACATATTAACGGAAGGTTTTTTTTTTATACATTTCACACGTACATTCAGGGCAAAATAGTTCTTGAACCTCTCGCCAATTACCAAAATTAGCGTCGCACTGGTCATAATTCCTATAACCGCACCTGGAGCAAATGTTGTTGACGATCAACCTTTCTTCATCTAAATTAATTTCTTTTGATGGAAATGACGCCAATGACTTTAAAAATAGCTCTTTCCGCAAAACTTCTGGCAATCCAAGATTCCAAACCCATCCTCGAAAATTTAACATCTAAAACAATAAGTGTCAAGAAATAAAATTAACAATATCGGTATAATAAGTATTATAATATGGGGCCCGTGCTTTTCATTCTGATGACACCAATTTGACATCACGCTGCAACTATATCATCTCAAATTTGGTAACAAATGATAGGCGGTGAAAAACTTACTTTATCATCAAAATCGTATTCATTATTTTCATCTAAGTAAGAATTAAGATTTCTACTTAATATTCTAGCAATGCACTCCATTGTAAGTTCTCGTAATGACTTGGGAATCGAATTACTTCCACCCATATTTTACGTCCTTAACGACAATATCTACCAAAACTTCAGAAAAGTGACAATTAATATGGTATGTATTTTTTTTATAGATTAAAGATTGTTCTCTTAACTGCCAGTTAGGAGAAAAATCACCATATAGTCCACATATAACCCTAATACCACAGCGTAGCGGGAAGCTTCATACAAAATACGCGACCAACCCGGTAGGGTCAGGGTTGTCAAAAAAAATATCGTCCGTGGTAAACAAGTACACGCCCAGTCTGATGATAAATGGTCACCGTAGCCTATGGACGCTTGCACATACAGCGTTTATATGAGTTTAATAAGCACAACGTACCAGTCTGATATCCTTTAGTTATTATACTTCGATTCAAAATGTATAATCAAAATCTGTTCCAAACTACTAGGAGTCATGTTACATCGTGTGCTAGTAAAAATCCACTTCAATATTGAGAAAGATCTTTCTACCTCTACGGACGTAATAGGAGCATATTTGAATAAACGCCACAAGTTCATTTTTTCTGAGGGTTCATAGAGACTAATTTCCCTGTGGTTGTTCAGATCAGCCATATTTTCCATAATCTGTAATCCACTATTTTTTTTTAATAGTGTTCTATGTTTTCTGTATATGTTTTTTCCCTTTCCATGTAGCATAATCTTAGATAATTTTGCGGTAACAGTTTTAACCACACGCAACGACTCGCTCAATGCCAAAGATGAATTTTGTATATGTCTAGTAGAATCAACCAAGATGCTGCAATGTTCTGTTATGAAAAATATGTTCTCTTTTACGTTAGGTTTACGAATTGCTAACTTTGCTCTTCTCACTTGGGCTGCATTTTGTTCATTTAAAGCATTAATAACATTAGTGATTTCATCAAAATACTTCCTGTAGTACATGCACGCCTCAATCCACGTATTCCAGCGTGTTATAACGGGCCGTGGTGGCTGAGGTATGTCAGGGTAAAGTTGTCTCAATACTGACATTCTTGAGGGCGATTTTAAAAATGCTAATTTTACACTTGCTATTAATTCATTAACATCATCGTATAATTCTCTAATTTTCTCTGCAACACGGTTTAGCCCGTGGGCTACACATGTTACGTGTGTTAAATTTGGGAAAATGTCGTTTAGTGAGCGGCCTGCTTTTAACATATACGGAGCTCCATCAGTGAGAAACAATGCCACTCTTTCATGATAAGTATCACTTTCAAACAGTTTGTTTAACGAGTTAATCACTAATTCTTTAATAGTAACATTATTGGTTTTGGCCAGAACTTGACAAGCGATAAGGTGTGGTTTGCTCGCGTTGGTTTCCTTAAGAGCTCCGACAATCACATTTGCAATTTTTTGCTGAAGTCTGTCTTGTGTCTCATCCACACTTACGTAAATATATGAATTACCTATATCTTGCCGTATAGAAGCGTAAGTCTTTTGAAATGTTTTTGGTAAAAAATTACACCTTAAGTTCGATTCTGACGGTATACTCACATTATTTGCATATTTTCCGCTAATGCATTTTTCAATAAAATTGGAAAAGTTCTTATTTTTTAATTGATTCCAGGGTATATTCGAAGCTATCATAAATTTTGTTAAATCCATATTGAAATCATGCTGTGTCATTTTTCCTCCTTCTCGTTCTATATGCTTTTTTGTTTTCAAATGTTTCTCTATATTACTTGCTTTTCCTGTTAAATATTGGTCACAGCAGGAGCAGTACATTTTTTCATTTTGTAAAATCAGAAAAGGAAATTTCTGCAAATACGATTCCATAGCAAAGCAATAATATTTCGGTTATATTTTACTAATGAAAAATAATTAAACAGAAATTGGTTGTCATTTCCCACAATCTTGGTTTTAACATGACAAAGACAATTATGTTTTTATACGTGGCCAGTACGTGGAAAACTCTTAACTCAAGTTTTAATATCAGTAAACTAAAGAGGCTAATAAGTTGTTATTTGATTAAGTGTATATAATCTAGATAACAACACTCTGTATTTAGCTTGACGTCGTACGTCTGTCATCGGCACCAAAGTTGCGGTCCCTGGTGATGATAGTGAAAAATGTGATAATGATTACTAAGCTTAAAAAAAATAGTTTTTCATTAAAGAGGAAAAACATTTATTCACGCCAAAATTACACAATCTAAAAACATAACAAAATTAAAAAAATACAGTAAAACAAATTCTTAAAACTAAACTTAAAACCTAGTGTTACCTGCCCAAGCCCTAATTACAGCCTCCATGCGATCCTTCATTGACCTCACCAACGTCACGATTCGTTCTTGAGGAATGTCACTCCACTCCTCGACGACGGCGTCCCGAAGCTGTTCAAGGGTAGCAGGGGCAGTATCACGAGACCGCACCCGGCGTTTTAGATCATCCCAAAGGTGTTCTATGGGGTTCAGGTCAGGACTTCTCGCTAGCCACTGCATCACGGGGATCCCAACCTGATCCAGGTAGTCCCGAACAATCAACGCCGTATGAGAGCGGCCGTTGTCGTGCATGAATGTGAATTCAGGCCCAACAAAACCAGGATACGGGACCACGTGGTCCTCCAGGATCTCTGTGATGTACCGATGAGCAGTCAGGGACCCCTGGCCACGTCCACCTCCAGTGCGGGAGACGCACACAAGGTCGGTTTTGCCCTGGATTGAAAGTCCGCCCCAGAACATGCAGGATCCTCCTCCGTAGCTGACGGTTTCTTCAAAGCAGGCTTGTGAGTACCGTTCTCCCTGCCTCCTGTACACTCTTCCACGCCTATCGTTGCAGAAAAGGCATACCCTCGTCTCGTCGGAGAAGAGGACAGTCTGAAGTCTGACTCGCCTATGCTCTGCTGTCAATTTGGGGCCCGTAGCAGCCCTACGAGGCAGGATTAGCTTATCTCGCAGCCTTCTTCTTACTGTGGAGACGCTCACCGACGTCCTCCGAGCTGTTCGGAGCTGCTGTTGCACCTCAACAGCGTTGGAGAATCGGTTACGCAAACACGTTGACACAATATAGCGGTCGTCTCTGTCGGAAGTGAAACGTCGTCTCCCAGATCCATGCTTCCTGATGTAGCCTCCAGTCTCCTGGAACCGCTGGGATACTCGTTTCACCCGGAAACGGCTTATGTTGAGTTGTCGAGCAACATCAACCTGCCGTAGTCCTGATTGCAGTAGTGCTACCACTTGAGCTGCTTCTTCTGCCGTGATATCCATTTTTCAGAGTTTTCTCTTACTGGAGCTGTTCAGGTGTGACTTCTGTGATGTCTGGATAGCAAATTACCCATAATTCATTTTTACCTCCCCTTTTATTCGTGTTCAGGGTGGCACAAGTAGTGAGTCCTCTAATGAGTTTTCCATCACTTTTTTTTAAAGACCCTAACGTGTCGTGATCATTGTTTTTACGAAAAAGAACGATTGGCGTTTTTAAAGTTGATTAACTGTGCTTTCAAATGATACTAATATTGGTAGGGTACAATAAATAAGTTAAGAGCTTTATTCGCTTGAAATCAAAATTTCAAAAGGTGCGATTTTTTTGACGCCGTGTGTATTTGTATAATTAAACTGATTTTCCGACATTTTCTTTCATTTCGATCGAAACTAAGATGTTTTTACCGTGATTTAAAGTGTACTTGGCCATAATTACACGATGGGAATATTCCCAGTAACATTGGAAAAATACCTGGTAATTTTGGGAATATTCCCGGTAACATTGGGAATTTACTTTCAGGGGGGGAGCTCAGTATTTTTTTTTATTCTAAATTGTTCCAATGTTCACCAAATAAGCATAAAACACAAAAAAAATATTACTTTATAATTCAGTTTTTCTATATTTCCCTAAATTTCCAATACTTGGAAATATTACTGGTAACATTACTGGGAATATTCCCGCCATGGGAATATTCCCGGTAACGACCCATCACTAGTTCGGTCGAAGTCAGAAGTCGCTGTTTTAGTCCCTTGTCGCAGCTGGTATACAAAATTCAAACCACTCTCACTTTAATACGTTATGCGACAAAGTAATACAATGTACCTACAGCTGCTTTTGAAACCAAGCGTCCTATCTGAATCTACCTATACATATCTACTCTCTCCGCCAAATAACTCAACGGAATTTGATGCGATTTTCACTATCAAATATACATTATTTTTCACGGAAGGTTGTTATTTTGTTGTAAACATTCTGATTTATCTACGACATGTACGTGTGTTACAAAAAAAATACATAAATCTAAGCAAAGCTAGGGTGGGTCAGTAATTATTTAAATATCTATGAATTCAGTTTAAATTGTTTTTAAAATTCAAATAATGTCTTCTTTCAGTAATATGTTCCATCTAGAATATTCAAGGTAATTTCCTTCCATGTGGCATAGCCGTGGGACGCCCTGTAGATAGATAGTATGGATAGATAATATAGACAAGCTGATTTTTTTTAAGTGAAAAAGAAGGTCAAGGGCCAAGCAGACATAGTAAATTTTTAGACATTACTGGACTTATTCATAGAAACAGACGCTGAGTTATATCCATAATGTTTACGCGTAAAGCTATAAAATGCCGTCAGCCAAATCATCATACTAAACATTGACTCACACCAGATTGTGAATTATCATGTAGGAAACTTCATATAATCGTGGTGATTCTTATCCAGGGTTCATGAAAATTGGTTAGGTCGTTAAACACCAGCACTGACAGAAGGTGTCCCCATTACATGGGGGTAAATGGGACATATAAACAAGTCAAACACATAACCCTCCTTTTGGGCTTTGCCGCAGTCGGGTAAAAAGAGTATTCACTAAAAGGCAACAACTTGACTGTGCCCCTGCCCTGGCATCGCTGATGTTTTTGTTTATGGGCGACGGTGACTGCTTACCATCAAGTGGTTGTGTAATAAATAATATGTATTTAGCGTGTATTTAGTATGTATTTATTAACTCATTTACTTTGTGTATGTGTGTATATGTAGTTTGTATATGTTTAAGTAGTTTTTACAATCACAGAAGTGTTTCTTGTACTTTAGTTTGAGTTGTGAAGAATTTAGTTTACACCGCCTGCCATGTATTTTTGTCTTTATTATTTCTCTGTCCAAGGTTGTCTGGAAGAGATCGCTATTTACCGGTATGACCGCCTGTTGTTTACCTGTAGTTAAAATGTACCGTTCCGTGTTTTGTTTTTTTTTTGGTGTTCAATAAAGAGTATTTGTATTGTATTGTATTGTGGTCCGTCTGCTCGTTTGCCATTTATGGCTTTAAAAAGTTTACGTAGTTGAATTAGTAATACTAATTACAATTAAATGTTACATTAGTTAATGTCTAGGTTTAATCTTGACAGCCATAGCCTTGCATGTTAATGAAACGTTAACCCAACGCTTTATCAAGCTTTGATCTATTTCACGGTTCAACAAAACAGAGCGTATGCTCAGAATTAACTTTTTATACAATTAATAGGCTTAAGGAATTTTAGTATTCTTTTTAGTTAATGTGAGTTTCAAAACAACATATCTGTGCGAAACCCATAGAAGATTCATTTGCTAATGGGGAATTCGACCATTATAAACACACAAAACAAACACATTATAATACAATACAAAACACTTGTTTAACACCATAATTACATCAAGGAATGGATACACAAAACATAAAGTATTACATAGTGAGTCAACATGCGATCTTATCATTAAATAGCGATCTCTTCCAGACAACCTTACAATGAAACTAAACTTTACTAAGATAATTATGAACTAGCCTTATGTTAAGTTAGGTTTAAGCATGGAGCGATACAACCATCACAAGACATTAAGGTTTATTTTGCTCTATCATAAATAAGTTAGATACGCGGTTTGGCGGTATCATCGACGATACGTAATTTATTGCTATGTGGGTATTTAATATTCACAGTACCTGTATTTGCCACTAAAAACCAAAACTGTCTCTTTTCAGTTTTCATACGAATAAATCAATTATTTTTCCGTATGATACCAATATCTAACACTTAGATAAGTAGATAGATAGATAGATAGATCTTATTATGGCTGAAACCATTGTATTTCGAAGTAAACCAACCTGTGTGCCTTCAAAGTAAAAAATACAGCACTGGATCCAACATTTTACACTTTCTAGCGATTGTACGTTTATGTTGGCGGTGGTTTATCCCTACAATTTACGTTTAAAATACATACATACATACCTTCACGCCTTCATTCCCAGAGTGGGGTAGGCAGAGCTACAGAATTACCAACAACTCTAAAAACTTGTCGATAACTGTGTAACCACAATTTGCACAATTAGGCTAATATGTTAAACAGTGTATATTAGTGACAGGTAGCAAGCCCATCGCCTAACAGTACCTTTAAAATAAACAGAGTTTAATAGCTTTTTTAGGCAAAGCTAACAAAACCAATAACGTACGTAACTTGAACTGATCGACAACTTCATAATGCACCGTTTCGAGCGTTAAATTGATGGGAGTTCGTTCTCGGTACGGCCCTTACCCCGTTTTCGTTTTAACTGCCTAAATAATTGGAGTCGGTCGCCAAGTTTATTGGGAACAATACGCTTCCACACAAGTGTATTCTTAGCTAGCGCAGGGAGTTAGAGAAATCGTATTAATTAGGCTAAATTAGGAGACATTAAAAACCAATAACATTGCTTATACTGAACACACTTGATCTTATGCTAATAATGCCCCCTTATACAGTGTTATTGGTAAGTCGACCTATTCCCTTCTAGGGGTTATGGGGAGATCATTTGCAATCATTGGTCCCATAATACCCTACGCAAAACTTAGTAAATTTCTCAGTTTATGTGTCATTTATGTTAGATAAACTGATTAAAACATGTTTTTTTTTTCTTTTTGGTCTCGCATTCTTAAACGTGTACAGATAATTCTTTTTTTTATATTACATAAGAACAGTAATTTTACCTTACAAAAACTATTAATAAAATTTGATTTAAAGTGCTACTATTTTGTTTGTTAATTTTTGAATGTGCGTTCCTGACTTTTTTAGCATAAAACTTAAATTTGAATTATCTCAGAAATGGTTCACTTTTGCATAGGGTATTATGGGACCAAAATGATTGCAAATGACCTCCCTCATAACCCCTAGACGGGAATAGGTCGATTTACCAATAACCCTGTATATCGGTAGTGTTAGCGTATCACAATATTACAAGGCAATGTACAAGTACTAGGTAGGTAACTATAATTACTTCTTTACCATGCTGAACGATTCGTTTTTGATTATTTTTTATACAACCTTTATTTACTTCTCCTGCCATTCTTCTCCCTTCTCTCCATCTACCCGAAAGTTAGTCAAAATAAAGTATTTCTACTTACAGTACAATAAAACATTAAATAAATCGGTAAACGCTAACAGTAGGTAATCACTAAGAATACCTAGGAATTGCATTATTTTTTTATTGGTTTTGGCATCAGAAATTCTCTTGCCACCTTCTGACTCCCTCATCAGATCAGCTCTTAAATACTACTTATTGAGTTGAAATCAAATCAATTGATGTAAAATGGTTAAAAAATGATTTGTAAGATTTGATCAAGACATACTGACAGACATACAAACGAAAAAAATATAAGAATATAAGACATTTAACACACACGACACAGATATATGTGACGATACTTAAAAGAAAAGTCGTTGAAGACTATGACACAAGTTTCCATCTATAAGCGGGGATTCACCGTCGAGTCATACAATTTGTTTTTGTTCGATTGATTTAACTGGAAACAAGATCGACCGTCGTTGATAATTGACAAATAAAGATTTTTAAACAGTGTTACCATTCGCAATTGAAATAAATTCTAATTTAACGCCTATTCAAATTTAAATAAGCCTGCCAAGTAGGAAAGTTAACCGTTTAAGACGCTCAAAGATAATTATATAAACCTATTTCGTTTTTTGCACATCACTGGCCATTGTGGTAAATTTGTTCCGAGAATTGAGACTAGGGTTGTCAAGATTAACATGTTAACGAAGCAAAAAAAAAAAAACTAGTCTATATGTATATATTAAAAAAAAAACTGACTGACTGATCGAACGCACAGCCGAAACCGCTGGACCAAAAGTTGAAACTTGGAGGGAATATAAAATTAAATATCAGGGGACAATGTCACACCAATTAACTCTGACTAAGCTCTAGACTTGTATTATGGGTACTAGACAACGTCATAAATATTTGTATAGAGAAATGAATACTTAAATATAGAGAAAAAATCCATGACTCAGGAACAAATATTCGCGCTCATCACACAAATATTTAACCTTACCAGGATTTGAACCCAGGACCGTTGGCTTCGTAGGCAGGGTCACTACCAACAAGGCCAGCGCGTCGTCCTCGTATCATGGATAATAATAATGATACTCATATTCCTTGGATATCTTAGGGATCCACTAAGTAGCGATTTTTGGAAATTCATCCCCTAAGGGGATGAAATAGGCGGAGCGGGAAAATAAGAATTATTTTCCCGCTCCACGTAAATAAGAACCAAGTCGCGGGCGTCGTCTGGTTTTGCATAACAATCGAGTCCCAAACCGACGTAATAACTATACCGTTACGTAATTTCTCATTGATAGTTATTAATATTTTGATTGATAGAGTAAATAATGAAAAAGTCGGATGAAAGAAGATTGACGAAAGAGATATACAGAGCGAAAAGAAAGGGTAGGAAAGGGGCCGCCCTAGGCGTACTTTTTTGAATAAAATCGGAGAAATACTGGAAAAGGGCCGAATCTGTAGTACCCGAAATAGACGTGCTTGCATGACTTAATGTATGAATATGGAAGAAGCGTAAGAGATTTGTCAGGTGCAAAGAAGTGGTCTCTGCTTTCCCCTCTGAGAAACAGGCATGATTTATACATGTATGTATGTATGTAGTTATTAATATGTACATTGCATGCACGCATTCTGGGTAAAATTCCCGATTCTGTGTATTTTAAAATTCAGAAACGAATTTTATTTTTAAAGCTGCCTATCCCATATACGACAAACGACCTTATTACCGTTTTTCCAGAACTGATTGTAGTAAAAACAAACGTGTTATTTCATATCCTTGTCGCATTCCGTGAACAAATTTTGACTTTATTTATATTCAACTTTTAACTGTTGGTAAGGCCCTTGAAAAAAAAAAACATTGACGTAATCAAATATATAAAGTATCATTTCATACGTGATCATTGTTATGCGATGATTATTCATAACGACCAGACGCATAGTCATCTCCTTTACACTGGAGATAACAAATACGTAATAATAACTATAACAGCTTTTGGTCACGTTATATCAATTGATGATGACGCATGATGATCATTTTGCTAGTATTAATTGAACTTTGAAACAGTGGTAAACGAAAGCCAAATTAAATGTTAGTACTTTACAACAAAATTCATTTCGCGATTATGATAAGATAAACATTTCATTACATGTGTGATAATGTAAAAATCAAGTTAGCTCCAAACCAGTTTGCGTTTAAAAATAAATTTTGCGAATTCCCGAGCGGTAGGAATGAACCATATAATTTAAACTTAGTTCCGAAGAAAGAAATGACCAAAGGATACCTAGGATAAATTGAGGCGATTAACAAATGGTGTGGAACAAAAGGCTAGGACTTGTGAAATACCTTCTTCGATTACATTAACGAGTAGTAATAGAACTTCATCCTTTAGACTTTCGCTGAGCACAGTGTTCTTAGTATTATTATAATTATCCACGAAAAGAGTGTCATATTCAGTTTCGTCATTCTCTTTGACATCATTGTTGTTAAATTGAAATGGTTTTAACATTTTGATCACTCCAGTGATTTTGTTACTAACAACACCTTATTGCCACTCTTCCCGATCTCGAAAGAAATTCGACCCAATATTAGGTATGTGGCACTGAAAGCATCAACAGTAAAGTACATTATTACATGTATATGACATTTTATTACTATTTTGTAGAAACATTATTGGTTGTTACAACTTTTTATTTTTTATATTATTAATTTTAAATTTGTTAATTGCAAAATAAAGAAATATTTTCTTCTAATACTACATATTTTCTAATTATAATATAATATATATTTAAAGAATAAGGCACTACATTATAAGACAGCATTAGATTGCAATGGCCTCTTTTAGACTTAAACGATTCAAGCAAGAAATAACACAAAAAGTTACAATACCGTGTTTTCATTATATGACTTCAATCTATAATGTAATACGGATCGGATGCTTTATCAGGTTATTCTAAGAATTCATCTTGTATCACAAAAACACTGGAAATACCAAAACAATATTTCGATTTCAAAAAATATAAATGACTTTAGATAAGACAAAGTCCTGCCTTCGTACTAATAAAGAAAACGGAAAAAAAATTGTTCCTGTCATAAATAACCTCCCTAGCAAATTGTGACAAAACGTTTTGGACATAAGGCCATTATTCAGCTAAAACCAGTTTTTTAATATAAAACCCAATCACAGTGCAATAACCTCATCCATCAATATTCACTGCGGCAAAGATATGCAAAGAAATGCAGCGATCAAACAATTAAAACAAACGAACAATCAATGAATATGCAATCACGGAAATTGCAGAGAATTAAAATAGCGGTAGAGTAAACTTTGAAGGTGCAATTACTCCAGCAATACTAAAAGGTGGTTACTGAATTATAAACAACTTTCTAAAGTTGTAATTCTGTAGCTCTGACTAGCCCACTCTGGGATTACAGGCGTGAAGATATGTATGTATGTACTAAAAGGTGAAAAACAAAACCTAAAGAAAACGAAACAGTTACATGCATCGAAATTAGAAACTGAGGAATTAATGTTAAAATACAAGTAAAGTAAACCGACATAGAAGAAGACGACCTGCCAGATGATGGTCATACCATATCCAGAAGATGGCATGGCCGAAATGGAACATAATCGTCGCATCAAGGACGTTATTGGAAACCATGGGAGAGGCATATGTACTGTACATAACAGATGTGGACGAGAATATGCTGAAGAGAAAAGATAAAAACAAGACTGAAATATCAAATAAATGTAATACGATTCTATTCGACTAATACAAATATGAAACTAAAACAACTATTGTGGCATCATTAAATTTATTTTTGTATTACTTAACTGTAAAAATTAACTCGTGAGTATAAAAACAGGTGATGCCTTAATTGTTCTTTTAAATAGGTAATACATACATAATCGAAACCAGTCAGCCACTAAAGATATATTGATATAGGTGTAGGATGGAGCAGGTGCACTCTTTCATTTGAATTTAAAATACGTAGAGAACTTGTATAAGCAAGTGCTAGACACCGTCTAGGAGGTAACATGAGTTATTTATGGTTAAATACTAGATATTCTGGTTTAAGTACACGTAAAGATAGGCTAGACGATGATGAAAAAATAGTTAGTTGAGTTGTTGTTGTACACGTTGCATTTTTTGTAAGGTTATACGTAATTGGTTGACTAAAGATAATAACAACAGAAACTTATTGCGTTTAAACAGCAACATCCTCAAGGAAAAAGATTCAATAATGGAATTGGACTTGGACGTCAAGATTTTTTAAATCATAAAGATAACACAAGAACCATGAATACGCCACTCAAAGATTATTAAAATTACCAACCTTTGAATCATAGAATTATGTTTCAATTGTAGAGCCACAATGCTTACGTGATTGATATGAGGAACGAGGTCAATTAAATAGAACTATGATCATGTCTGATGAAGGACTCTGTCTATTATTAGAGTTTGAGATCAACAATAAATCCTGCAATCACTAAAAACTCATATAGCTATTTTAACTATTGACTAACCATGACATAGACACCCAAAGCAATCCCAGTTACAACAACCCATTAGCTAATAATGATGTTTTTAATAGTATTGTTTCCAAATGTCTCTTAATATTTAATATTAATATAAAATAGCGTTTGCCTGACTTATTGAAATCGTATCGCTATGCTAGTTCTCTAGTCACAAGCGTTTCGTCATGTCATCCCAATCAAGCAATACAGTCAATATAACAATTTGCCTCCGCACGAGTGTCCAGTCACGATCACACGTCGGTTGCGCCACCGCATGTTGACTTTAAGAATCTTAAACATCTTCACGTTAACATCAAGCTACAAGTTAGAAGTGACAGCGTTCTGCTTTTGCAGGATTTTATCAAAAAATATTATTTTTGTTCCCAAAATAAATGTACATTTTTTAGGTTAACCTATTAATGAATTAAGTTGTATACAAATATACTTCGTTCCCATAATAAATGTGATTTCTTATGGAATCTATTGGATTTATCTAAACCCTGTTGCTGACTCATACCAAAAATATTATCACTTTAAAACAAATACGTACTTAAATATTTTTTTTCTAGCTAGCACTCATAAAAAAAGATACCCTTGCCCAGTGACAATTATATAAAACCTCAAAATTCTGATCACGTCACATTGATAAAATATTGACAATAACTTTCACCCGTTGCAAAACAATCGTTCCGCAAGCCAGTTCACGGTCAGCGATGACAGACTGCCCGTTATCCAGTTATTCGCCTGGCAGACCGATTACGTCAAATACCAGTTTGCGAGCTCGAGGGAGCTGTTTTGGATTCCAAATGCGAAATGTACAAGGATTCGGGAATGTCGAGAATATTGGAACAGATGGCGGTGAGGTGTAACTACGAGCTCACTTAATATTCTACCGTTTTCTACTTACTTTGCTTTCACAATAAATAAATAATTAGTTTGACTTTGGTAATTAGCGGAGTCTTGAAAAGTTCAAGAAGAAGTACAAAGCTGGCTTGCTTCTAGGAGAACCGTACTACTTTAATACATCTAGGAAATTTATTATCAAACAGTTTAGGGTTTTGAATTATCCGAATAGTAACAAATATGAAAATAATTTCTCCATTTTGTACTCACTTTCATAATCAGCATACAAAACGTAAGTAACAAATTCAAGATTGAATCTCAACATTTAAATGTTTTTAAAATTGTGCACGGAAACCATTTAAAATAAACAACCCGCCAGCTAACAATATAAGATATCAGTATTGCAAATCGTATAAGTACGAATAAACAAAAAACTAAGACGGGTGCCTGCATTGTTTGAGCCAGACATCTTGGGATCAGAACGACATTAATGCCCAAATATCATGAGGAGAAATCTAGCAATATTCTTTGAGCAAGTAAGCGAGACAAACAGTAAAGATAATTTTATTATACAGTTTAAAATATTGAAAAACCTTCGCTTAAAATATTTACAAATTAAGTAAAATAATAAAAAGTGTAAACAAGAAATTCATATAAGTAGTACATAAATTTAAATATAATCGGCATCGATTACAACAAAAAACAAAAACAAACGCAAGTAACAATAACAAAATTTATGTAGACGTAAGTTCATTGATAAAAAATTGGTGTAACTCCAAATAAAAATAGACATGTAAAACTATTGTATCTAGTTAACACGCTACCAAAAACATTCTTAGCCAATATACAAAAGAACGTCTCTCAAAGTCATTACAGCGCCAAGTCGACCTCATGGATTGCATACATTCGTCTTGACGATGCAATTATTGAAAATTGGCCAAGCTTCCTCCGCAAGCGTCCGTTGCCCATTCATTACAATATGATTACGGTATTTACCAAGTTTTTGAGGATTTATGTGGAGGCCCTGTCGCAAAAACAATTGCCGTTCATAAAGGTGGACATTAACAGTCCGTCCATTGCATGATGGCGCGGCGTGTCGCCATATTTGATCGTGAATGTCAAATTGCTCTAAATTGGCGTAATGCCATACTATAGTAAAAAAAAAAAAATATCGCATAGGAAGGCATACGCTCACACAGTCCACCTGATGGTAAGTGGAAACTAAGACCCATAGACATTCGCATTCACAAGACCGCAATCCTAAGACTGCAAATGCTTTGCCAACCCTGAGGACTAAGATGGAATGCCTCTATGCTAGTCATTTCCCCGGCTGTCTTATCCTCAAACCGGGACACAACAATGCGAACACTGCTGCTTGTCAGTAGGTTAATGGATAAGATGGTGGTACCAACCCCGACGGACCCTGCACAAGGTCCTCCCACAAGTAAAAAATGCAAATCAACAATGATTACGATTAAAGCAAATTTATTTAGACTTCCCGTAATTGCCTGAAATTAAATCATTAGACTGACATCGTGAGTAGACTAAAATTTTGGTGTCCATCCATTTCACTGACCACCATTGGACTAAATTCATTTGGACTAACCATGAATGCCAGGCTCAAGTCTCTTCAATCAAAAGATTGTTGCGGTAAGTTGTTTCACAGGTGTTTGTAAGTATTATCCGCTAATTGTGGTAAAGCGTTGTTTGTATTACTTACAAGCAATTGATATTAAAAATGAGTACCCAAATGCCAGTTACAAAGCACTGCAATTGCGATATGTATTAAAAGGTAGTAGAATCATCAGATAAGTCTTAAGTAACAGTTTACACCTCACAAGTTGTTGTCATGTGACTGGTTAAACGCCCTGACCTATAAAACCTGTGTAACCAATACATCAACGGTCGATAAACTTCATGTGACTAATATAGCACCAAGTTAACGCTACGGCAACATTACTGCTGCATAAGCGTACTGCTTATCCGTAAAAGCAATAAGAATACTCATAAGGATAGTCAATACAAAAACTGACGAAACCAGTCGAATTGTGGTGTTAAATAAAGTGTCCATGGTAATAACATTATGATATTAAAGTAAAAAAAATATTTTAAAATTGAGCAGTGATGATGATGATGATGAAAACGTGGCTAAAATATTCATTAAGGAGTTAAATTGTGAACTTTACCTTGGATTCAATTCTGGATCAAAAATAGTCCTTTCTATGTTAAATTACAAGTCAAAGTAAAGTAGGCTTGTTCAAGATATTATTTTTGTAAAATATAAACAAATGAAAGCAGTAACTATGATAAACACAGGCACTTTGAAATTTTGCGACACATAAAGAAGAATGAATGGTTAGAGCTACCCAGATTTAGCAATAACTCGTCCGCATGATATGGTCATACGATCCAACAACAATTTAAGTGGTGGTGGGCACGACACTTGGCGTGTCCAAATGACGGGAAGTGGACAAATTGGTTATTTAATGGCCGGGATATAAGTTGACTATGGACTTGACGGACAGATGATATCTTTAAAACTTTGTGGGAACAGCAACAATATAGGGACATGGGAAAGCGTTGGACTCCCAGATGATTTAGAAATAGGTCAAGATGATAGGAGCTGAGGAAACACATTTTTTAAGTTTTATTAATAGTACTCATTGCTTAACCATGAAGATTCTGAATATTGATAATGTTGACAGAAGTAAAAAAAAATGTAATTACTATTCCTTCACACGTGTCAAATAACTTTCGCATTGTTTTATTGCTGTCCACTCAGAAACTTGACGGTTGAGTCGTCAGTATTGACTTCGTATCTATCTGGACACTAAAGTTGCAGTAGATGAAAATGAATAGAAGACGGAGGATATTACTTCTTAAGTTTCAAGTGAAGACAATGTTAATCTTAAAATCCCTACGTAAAGCCAACACGCGTTACAAGAGATCCGTATCTCCTGTATAATGAGTTGCACCGCGATGCATGCGCCAGATGGCAAAAAACTAAAACCATTACCATAATTCAAGGGTACAGAAACGACATTTAAAATTATAATTCCAACAGATAAAACGTTCGTAAAACCTTTGTTTTCGATCATTATTATTGCAGCGTATAATCCAGCTAATTATTATTTGAACGGCCGGATTTTTATTGCTTTATAAGTTAACTGCTTTATTATGTTCGCAAGAAAATATTTTTTTATGACTCATTCAGTATTTTAGCGTCGGAAATGAAAAATTGAAATCGCATATTTTATGACTGCTTTTTAACCCTTGGGAGATATTTGTACGAACGAAACGAGCTAATGACTGTCAAAATTCAAAACTTGTAACTTGTCTTTGAAAAATTGTGCCAAACGGTCAAGTAATTATATGTCTTGCTCGTAGAATTGCAAGATTTCAGCAACTATATAAAGTACAATCAAGCCAATAAAATGTTTTATATTTCTATATAGAAGCTGCCTTAAGTATTTATGTACAGTCGAACACAAAGAGATGTATCCACTTTTTCATCTTATTGCATTGTCATAGGGTCCTGAAGTAGATACATCTCTTTGTAATCCACTAAGGCTTAAGGTGCTCATGTATGCCAAGCCCTTACAGCACAAAATTAGTCATCGCCATTAGGGAAAATAAAACGAAATTTCACGTTTTAAGTCAGCTAATTCGCAACAGCTTATAAAAAGATTAATTTCATAATTTTGATGACCGCTTTAACCCTCTGCAACTGTGGTGACTTTTTTAGAAATATTATATTGGGGTGGAGTCTGTCAGACGTTATTTTTGATAAAATATAGAAAAAAATCTAATGTTCCAATGATAAGTATTGTTTATTTAGTGCATAGCATGATTATTTATTTTTAATGCGGAATTAATAATAAACATGTATATGAGCTTTTAAATAAAAAAATATGTAATTTACTTGAATAAGGTAAAAAAATCGGGTATTTTTCACAAAGATTAACTTACAATGCCGCGAGTCGTTAGAAGAAGGTACTGAACGATACAGAGCTATATCACGGTATACGTCGTTTTTTTTTTTGGCGACGTCTGATAGACTTCACCTCAGTCGCAGAGGGTTAATATTACCGTAATTGTCCAGTACGTTACTTTGCTATGTAATCAAACAGTACAGTACGACCACAATATTCTGTCACACCCTCACCAACTGTCGATCGGTGTCAGTGGCATTGGTCTGTAATTTTTGTTATACCAGAGTGTAATTGTACAATATGTTACTTTGCTACGTAATTAGTCTGTAACATGCAACCACTTGTATCCTGTCACACCAATCTGTTAGTATACCTATATTTGTTATGCCGGAGACCCTGTGAAAGTGACAGACTGCCTGGTAATTGATACACCCTTAATAACCTGGTTTAACTATAAATTACTTTAACTGCCAGTTATAAACACGATATCAAATTTCGAGGTCCCCTAATGTCAGGCTAAAATCTTTTGGTCGAAAACGGATTTTAAAATTGAAAGAGTCTTTTTCCGTGTGGTTGCCAGGTTAGAACAGTGCCACTCCAAGTCTTCCCGTGGATTTCATAAGGGGTGACTAAGGGAATAAAGGCTTATAGTCCTGCCAGACGATGGGCTTGCAACCTGTCACTAAAACACTGGTAAACATCTTAGCCTAATAGTGCAAAATGTGGTAACAGTATTATCAGTGTGTAGATTTTATGTACATACGTATGTTATAAAACTAACCTAACCTAACTGATCTACACAATTCGTTCATTGAATACAAAACGGACACATTCCAAAATCAGTCAGTATAGCATTTTAAAATTAGAAGCTGTTCGTATAAGATTTTCAATGCAAGAGAAAATTATTTTGGAATGTGTCCGTTTTGTATTCAATGAGCGAATTGTTCTTTATTAAATTGTGAAACTTTAGCCTAAAAGGATTTTCCGTGTTTTTTTTTTAGGTAAAACAATCATTAGACACAATAATTTTATACATTTCAAAGGGCTCCCTAAATCTTGATGTTATCAGTTGACTACAATACCACTTCTAACTCACTAAGATAAGTATTACGCTCCATCTCAAGTCCTTTTCTACCTAGGTCCGAACAATTTTATGCTAACGCCAAGATAACTTAGAAGCTGACAAGTAAATGCTTTCCACATACAAAAGGATTCCCAGAAATCCCTTAACAATGGGCTAGAACTGACCGAGGGATTTATTCAGAGCGTGCAAGTTCCCTCTCTGGAAACGGATTCTGTTGGTATATATCTACATTTTCAATAGAACTGTAGAATAAGTAAATAAAAATCTAATATTTAATTTCACGAGGGTTAAATATAGGTTTTATTCAGAAGTACATCTACTCAACTATTGTTGCTGTTGTTTACGTGTTTTATATATGCGGTAGACTAGACGGTAGTGACTCTGCCTACGAAGCTAGTGGTCCCAGGGTTCAATCCCCGGTACGGATAAATATTTGTGTGATGAGCACGAGTATTTGTTCCTGAGACTTGGGTGTTTCTATACATTCAAAAATAAATAAATAAATATCAGGGGACAATGTCACTCCAGGCTTGTATTATGGGTACTAGACAATGATATAAATACTTACATAGACAAATATATACTTAAATACATAGTTAACATCCATGACTCAGGAACAAATATTCGCGCTCATCACACAAATATCTGCCCTTACCGGGATTTGAACCCAGGACCGCTAGCGTCGTAGGCAGGGTCACTACCAACTAGCCCAGCGCGTCGTCGAAGTAAGCCTACCCTAGTAACCATAGTACAAGCCTAGAGCTTAGTTTGGGGCTAGGTCAATTTGTGTGAGATTATCCCCTGATATATATTTATATTTATGTATGTATTGAGTGATTTTTCGACTAAAATACATCTCACTCCTGTGCTCTTTGCAACAATTGAGAAACAGCAGCCAAATATTTCAAAAAGGTTTCAGTATAATTCAAATTTTAATGTAAGTACTTTCTAGCACACCTTAATCAATTAAGGTTGAACAGAAACAATCATATTTGATATTACGATTTTAATCGCAAAATCAAAAGCACATCGACGAAACAACAACACTACTAATTAAAATGATTAATACGACGCGTGATTCGATAACTCTTTCACATTCGATCAGCATAGCAAACATATTGTAAATCAATCGCACTCATACGCAATAAAAACAAGTTCCCGCAGTGCACCTTGCATGTGTTTTTAGGATCCCATTTCCTAAAAGTTCAGACATCTTGACAGCGGGTAAAACTTCGCAAATCCTATCAAGAACAGAGCTGAAGTAGTAGACTAAAGAAAGTTTCAAAAAGTTTTAAATGCAGCGTCTTCAGTTTCACGTCTAAGAAGTGTGCTCAAACATGTAGGGAATATTTATGAATATAATATCAATAAATCTGTTTTATTTCACAAACAGTTGATAAAAAGATAAAGATAAAGATATTCAGTAAGTAGTCCGCACGGGCACTTTTACACGTCAATAATCTACCAGCGCTTCATAAGAGGACACCACTCCTGAGAAGAAACGCCGCAAGAAACTCAGCAGAAAAATATATGAGCCAACACATATTTTTTCTTATCTCTTTCTGGCAAATCTTTTTTTTGTCGGGCATTTACTGTTGGCGCGATGCACCGTCATAGCTTCAACGGGTGGTGGGTGGTGAGCCCCAGTGAGGGGGCGCACGAACCCAGGCAAAACAGAATTAAGCATGGAGTTTATAAGGCCGACCTGTTACATGACGTCACAGTGCATTTCGGATGTCTATGCCTAATCGCTGTCTAGCAGTTTAAAATGGTTGTATAATCTGTAAATCTAGGCCAATTTTAATTTTGAAATAAAAAAAATTTGGTGATCTCTTTCATATTTGTTGAGAATACTCTATTCAATTCCCTAAGTAAGGAGTAGAAAAAAGAAGTGTACACAGCTATCTAGACAAAATTTATGGACGACATTTTTCCCACTGTTTTGCCGTCATAGATATTTTAAAAATAATATTGATATATTGAACCTCCAGGATAATGTACTTTTATTGAAATATAAACTAGGTATATCAATAAATGATTTAAATTCAAGATCAATAAAATACATTTCAAAGTAGTTACTGTAGCGGAAATTACAAGCTATGCTCGTTCTAAGATGCTATAAGCAAGTCTAACAGACTTAAAGATTGTATTGATATATTGCCATAATCCTAATAGACTGAAATGCTTATGGTTCCGTGGGAAATATGTAAAGTACCTTCCTTATAGCGTTATATGTTAGAACGTAACAAAGTAGCATTGGCGTATAACAACCAAATTTATTACTATGCTGTAATATATCGTAGGATCAAATAAACGGGCAGAGCCATTTCAATTTACGTTTCAATGTAACACCAGATTAACTTAGCGTCCGTTATATTTGCAATGTTATTTTTCTTCCAATAACAATTCAAAATACACATCGGTAATAAGGAGAGAATCTACTAGCGCTTCGGACAAGACCATCATTGCGGAGAAGACACTCCGCAAGAAACTCCAGCAGAAGGTTTTATTTCTATTATTGAATACAATAGTGTCAATAATACTTAAAAGTAGGTAACATTACAACGTAATAAAGCAATAAATGGGTCAATCAACTTTTCTTTGTAGCTCGTTGCCATGGTGACGTCTCCTGGGTCACTCTTTAAAACTATGATTTCAAAGGATATAAGTCCACTAAAAAACTGTTTTATTGGCAAAAAATTACACACCCATTCTTTTATGGCCTTTCTCCTGAGTGTGCTGGAAGTATATATTATAACATTTTTTTCTAAGAAACTCTATCACTGTTGTCTCCTGGCTTACGGGACAGAATAACAACAGAAAAAAGTTGATCCACCCAAATAATTATTTTTCACCTCAGCAGCTCAAACAAGCACGTTTTGCTGCTTAAAAACAGTGAGCAAAATTCAATTTTGCTGCGAGCGAGAGGCAAAGTAGCTTTTTAATTATTATTTTTTTGAATGCCGTGAGCAATGCTGGGGCTACTCACAACATTCGAAAAAATTGAACTTCACTTTGTTCTGTCACTTTCACTTCGATAGGAAAAAACCGAGAGATAGAAACAACTTGATTCGAAGTTCGATTTTCAAATTCCACACATACGAGGGGTGATCCAAAAGTTTTGATAATCGGTATTAAAAATGGGAGATATGTAAATCGTTATATTTTAATTGAAATAAGCACACTTTCTATATTTCCAAACACTTATTAACGTCACTCAATTGTTTTATTTTACCACTATAAAAATAATTTTACTTTAGGAGGTCAAAATGGTCAAATTTTGTACGTTCACTAAATCATCATAAGCTCGTGATTTTTATGTAGCTGTTTTTTAACATTAGTGAATGAGAAGTAGTAGTCGAAAGTTAGGGCTTAATAACGGGGAGAGCGGTTCTCAGTTCTGATCTTTGGTCGATGAGCAGCACCCATGTGAATTAGAAGCCTCTGAAGCACATTTCCTGCCACAAATTCGTTTTTTTTTTCTTGAGCTTGTTTTTAATATTTTCCCATAACTATGATAGAATAATGTTATATAACTCTCCTAGATTATTTAAACACAATTGCTAAAAACGAATGTCAAAGTATTTATTTGTAGGCCTCAATAATCCTGGGCGAGGCCGAAAAAACCACCCTAAGTTTTGGTGACAGAGCTGGAGATAAAAAATCCACTGCAATGATAACTTATTTATCATTTAAATCATAATGATAAATCAAGGTTTCATTTTCAAAAACAATATTTTTTATTAGTGTACCAGAAGTTTCTCCACACCGCTCCAAATTATTACAAAACTAACTCTTATTTTACCGTCTTGTAAAATTATTCATACAGATGTTTTTTGTTTAACTATCACAGAAAAACAAATGAACAATATAGTATTTTTTTTTCTCTAATTTAAGTTTGATTAGTGCCATGGTATATTCCACATTAAAAAAATATCATTATGTGCATGGTTCATACTGATTCTCAAAACTTATGGATCACCCCTCGTAGTAGGCCCAAAAAGAAACGCACGTTCGGATGCACACATAACCGTAAAATTGCAAATAAAACTATCTGTTAAAGTTTGAAATGTGTTTATTATAACTATTTTATACAGTAGGTACAATCATTTTTTTTATTTAATGTTTTGAAGACAAAATTAATGAAAAATAAGAAGTTTATCATGTATCTAAAGGGTGAGTACTATTAAATTGTCGCCATTTGAATTAAGTTTTACAAAATGAAATAATGTTCTAGTAACTCAATTTTTTTTATTATAAGAAAGTTTAAGACATAAAATGGATCAGCTAACACAATTAGGGTTTCTCCAGAGCACGACGAGAGAATTAGCGGACTTTACTCTTGACGCGACTCATAGAATTTTGCACGGATTCATTTGTGATCAGTTTTGTACATTTCATCCACTTTCTTTTGAAATCGGGCAATGATGTGGCCGGTTGGCATGTTTTCCGCAACTTTGTTTTAATATTAGCCCAGTATTTTTCTATCGGCCGTAGTTCTGGGCAATTTGGCGGATTCATATTCTTCGATACTACATCGACAGAATTCTGATTATACCACTCCAAAGCTCGCGACGAATAGTGACAACTTGCCAAATCTGGCCAGAACAATGTCGAAAAAGTACGTTTTTTTACAAGTGGTAATAACCGTTTTTTTAAGCATTCGGATATATAAATATCCGTGTTTATTGTGCCAGTGGTTACAAAAGGCGAACTTCTCATGCCGCACTGGCATATCGCTTGCCACACGAGGAACTTCTTAGCGAATTTCTCCACTGGAATCACTTTTTCTGATTCATGTAGACCCGAGACGTTGCGAGAAGAAAAGTACTGGTTTCCAGGTATTGATTTGAAATCAGCTTTCACGTACGTTTCGTCATCAATAATTAAGCAACCTTTTTTTTGAACTAACAAGGTGTACAGAAATCTAGACCGTCTAATTGCTCGATTATACTGTTCTACAGTTCTTTTGGGGGCGTTTTGCTTCTTGTAAGTAGAAATACCATACTTTATTTTGATTTTTTGTACATTTCTTTGACAAGAACCAACTTTTTTGGACACATCTCGAGAAGAGATTGCCGGATTCTGATCAAACAGCTTACACACCTTTAAATCCAATTTTTTGTTCCGTTTCCTTGTAGGATGGCCCTCTCGCTGCTTTCTTTCAATAGTTCCACCTTGTTTTAGTTTTTTTAGGGTCCTTTGCACTGTTCTCCGACTTGTATTACACGATTTCGCAAGATCCAAAGTAGACATATTGGGATTTATTGAAAATTCTCGCAGAATTAATTCACGAACGCTTTTTTCATTTGACGACATCTTGACTGATAAACACAACTGAATGTTTTTTTAAACACTAAAACATGCAAATACGTTCTAAATTTGAAATATGATAAGTTTAGTCAAAAAGGCTGCGAGACGGAAAAAAAAATACGGAAAATGTTGGCGACAATTTAATAGTACTCACCCTTTACATAATTTTGTTATCGTTTTAACAATCTTTAATTTCGTGACATAAACCGCGGGAGCAGTTTCAGAACGCATTTCAAAAATAGCGGGATTATTGTAGCCAATAGCCATAGACAAGGCCTAGTTAGGTTTTTTTTAAAGCCACAGACTACATAAAGCTGTATAAAGTTGTGTTTGCACTACGGCATTATCAAGTTGAGTGACAGGTTTTATCTGTTTCATGTTTATTTTTTCCACTTTTTATTTTATTAGTATTTTGCAAAAATGCTTGTGATTGATGCATATGCGATCGTGTTGTTATTTAGTCGTGTATTCACCAAATGGTCACATCGGAAGACCTGCGTTGGCCCTACCAGCTTCACGCTGTGTTATTCTCGCTGCTGAGGTGAAAAGTTGTATGTCTCACACGAGACCAAAGTTTTTTACGTCTCGTATCTTTGAATCCCTCGCTACGCTCAGGATTCTAACCTAGAATCACTCGCTACGCTCGTGATTCAATAATAAAATCCTTCGCTTACTCGGGATTCAAAATCATCACTCGCAGCAAAAACCAACTTTGCTCTCTTGTTGAACAAATAACTATTTAATTCATTACAAATGTAAGGTCAATAAAATAAAGTTAAAAATAATTACTACTAGGAGAACACCATAACGAGGTCTCTACTGCCCTGCCCCGCCCTCCAAAGCAAATAAGCCGTATCCCAAAATCAATAACCAAAGCAGTTTAAGTTCTCTTCTCTTAGTAATAACGTTGATATTGCTACTGGAATTTTATCTGACATACTGCGTATTAGCTAAGGAGGTCAGTCTACGTCAGAAACAATAATTAAATAGTCAGAAAAAATATTTTCGCGAAACCCCAATAAAGTAAGGAATAACTTCATGATGAGTTAATAGCCATCGACAGTTTACAATTATTACAATAATTTTATTTCAAGAAGGTTACAACGACAAATATATAAAATAAAAAAATCAGATGTCGTGCGTAATATTTTGATTACCTACATTGTAGCTGGTCAAAAAGTTACTAATCATGCTTTCTCAATTAGCTCATTGATGGGCACTAAAGTTGATTGAGAAAGCAAGATTAATACGAACTTTTCCGATTAATAACCTGCATGCGATATTATTTTTCATGCATCATCTACAAAGTGACGTATGTACGATGCTTCTTCTCAACTGGTAGATTTTACGAGTAAAAGAGGCCGTGCTGCCTGCTTACTAAATTAATTAATTTATCATTATCTTCATGCATTTAATGCTCGAAATTCAGCTAGTTAGGGAACGTGTTTCTTCACTACCCACCTTTTAAATCGATCTGTACTAGACTATTTTATCGGATGTTTGACCGCCGTCACCAATGTTTGGACTAACTCGACAATGTTTGCACAGTTTAGTGCTCGGAATAGGAAGGGTCGGTTCTAGAAGGTCGTAAATGAAGTTCCGTTTGATACATTGTTTGGAAATTACCTCCTGTTTATACATCGTGTTCATGTTAGTTTTAATAAATTCAAACAATTATTTGTCGATTTAGGATTTTTGTTACTACGTTCAAATGCCTGTTGTGGTCGAATGAAAAGTTATCTTCTTCATTTATACTTTTTAATAGATTGAGATACATTATTACCTTTGAATACCTATTTCAAAATAACTTACAACCTTTCCCAAACACTCACATGTAACAGCCTCACTACATTTTCGAAATTCAAATTCCTCAACATCTATTTGGAATCCATCTTTACAGCAACGGAATTCCCTATCCTTCCACTTCACTATGAGAACAGAATGTGTGTCCGTAACGCGAAGCAATAAAATGTCTGTGCAGTCAAACGTGGAGATACCTTTGAACAGAATTATCTGCTCAACGTGCGTGTGACGTCAAGACGCTCTGTTAACTGCTTTGAGTCAAACGGTCTAACAGTGACTAGTTTATTGGTTCAAAATAGCAGACGAACTCAACAGACCGATTTATTTGACAAAATCTGTGGATTATATTTTGTAATAATAATAAGACTAATGGAATAAATACACACATACATTAAATCACGCCTGTTTCGCAGAGGGGTAGGCCGAGACAACTTTTGGCCACTTGCTATGATCTTGACAAATTTCTTTCGCTTCTTCCACATTCATACATCGAGTCATGCACGCACGTCGGTTTCGGGCACTTAAGATTCGGCCCTTTTCCAGTATTTCTCCGATTTGATTCGAAGAAGTACGCCTAGGGCGGCCCCTTCCACTCTCTTTTGGATCTGTATATCTCTTTCGTCAATCTTCTTTCATCCATCCTTTCCAAATGACCGAACCAACTAATGAAATAAATTAATTATATTAATATCAGTCAACAGTGACTTGGATTGGAAATGTTCATACAACAATAGGCAAAAATGTATGGAACGTGGCACCCACGCCAATGGACATAATTTATGTATCATTGGAAAGGTATTTTTATGTAGGGCAAACATATCGTTTATCTCTATTTTCTGTAGGAACTGAGTTATTTTATTAATTAAATAGTTTGTTAATGAATTCACTTCGGTTTTTTACAACCTTTTATTTAACTTGCAACGTATGTATGTACGGGTCAAATCTTGCAAGTTAAATTTGACTACAATCCAATCAACGGAATGGGCTGAAATTTGGACCACAAATGTAAATCCTGTGACAATGCAATATTTTGGTACCTAAGAGCTGATCTGATGATAAAGTCCAAAGGTGACGACAGGATCTCCGCTATTCTTCCTGCAGACCCATCGTTTTAGGACTCAATAGTTTTGGTCTTGATAAGCAGATAAATCGTTTGCAAAAAAAAGTACAGTGTTCAACAAAAACTTGTCCCAAAAATGAAATTTTTGACAAAAACTTATTTCAAAATGATGATGATAACCATTCAGAGGGAATATCTTGTAAAGAAAAAAAAATGCAAAAAGAAGGTAACAGGCCACGTGATAGTAAGTGCGTTCTCAAAACTACCATCTTGAGACTGCCAACCCTGAAGACTAAGGTGGAATGCCTCTTTGCTAATAATTTCACCAGTAGTCTCATCTCCGAAACACTACAATGCGAACATGGATGCTTAACCCTTAAACTGGCCCGGTTCAGAGTACTGTACATACAATAATGTTCACTTTTTTATTTGGATTGTGTTTGTATTTTTTTGAATTCCCGACAGCTTTAATTTTTTGCCAAATTAAGGGTTAATAGTAGGTTACATAGTAAGATGTTCGTGGCGATCCGTATGATTTCAACACAAGGCCCTACCCTTACAAAAAACTATAAGTTAAAACAAAAAGAGCTTAGTAAAAATCTGAACAAAATCCGTTAAAAACTAGCAATATCGCACATCCAAACGACCTAGACTCAACCATTACTTGGGAGATGAAATAAACCTTGACCCGAAAACTACTTAGGTAGGTACTTTTACCTCGCTCTTATAAGTTTAATAACTCAGTATATGCCATTTGCTTAACGTTCCCTTCTGATGGCAATCTTACTGGAGTAACGGCTCACCGTGTCAAGGGTTTTTAGTAAACTTGAGAAGTGACTGGATTGATTAAGGCTAGATATCATTACAAGTTTGAAATATCACCTACTTTAGAGAAGGTACTGCTACTTTAGTGCTACATTTCACCAAGGATATTTATGTCTTACTCGTTTTACAGAAACGTAAACAAATATGTCATAATAATAATAGTTTAAGTTTTTAGAGTTGTTTGTAGGTATGTATGTAATAATAGTTTATGCAACTGATGCATAATGAGAGGCCTTAAAACACTCGTGTGATTCTATTATGAAACTCGCTGAATTATGTACAGTTGCATACACTATTTTATCAACACACATATAATAAGTTTAGAATTATCAACAAATAAGACATATGACAACAAAAATGGCGGCAATTTGATCCTCCGTCAAGACGAACGTTTAAAAAAAATCATAGACTCACTCGAGATCAAATGTCGTGCGCTTTATATTAAAATATACATACTGAATTGACGTTTCGAGTCGATAATTGTTTTATACTAGAATAGAAAACCTCTTTGTGTTTTGACACCTGTTCCAAATTTAAACTCATAACGTTACAAAAATCTATACTTACTGTAATAACGTTACAGTACAGATTTTACCTACGACCACAGACAAGAAAGTTCTCATAGTAAAATTGGTTATTGCTGGTAATTTCCTACGGGTTTTGAACGCATAATGGAGGACTTACGATATGAGTGTAGATAAAAAAAAAATTGACTAGCTAAGATACTTTAACAATTGAAATTATAAAATTCTTTAAGTAAGTCATTTATAAAACAGAAGACTTTCTTTATGATCATTATATATGAAATCAATGATATAATATTATGATTTTCAATAAGTTTTGCTACAAGAAAATCTTTAAGTCGGGCCCATCTTGTAATTGTTCGCCTTTTAACAATAATATTTTTCATTGAAACAATGGTTAAAAATACCTTTTTATAATAATATTAAAGCGAAGCTAAGGCGATCACCAGTATTCATTGAGGTTATGTCACATTACTTAATCAAATTTATTTAATGCATAGTTGACGACCGGACACCGACCATAGTCGTCATCTTTAGGCGAGGCCTATGTCTACACCATATGGAAGGCGTCGGCTAAAGTGATGATGACAATGCTCATAACAGGAAATTTTGATAAGAAAAAGCGTATTTTCACCTCTCACCTAAAACAAAATGATATTGCTGTAACTACAACACTTTTGATTTTTTGCGAGTTGAAAAGTTTACAATGTATTTATTATTCAGTTGAAGCGCATACAAAAAAGACGCATGATAAACAATAAATATTTCCAAAACACAGTTACAAATACATGCGAAGTTCAGATAAACGGGAAACATCAACATTGAATTTATGATTCAATCAACAGATCGGAAATAAGACCGTCCTAAATGCTGGAAATGTTTCGGTCAATAATAGTAAACCTCATCGTTAAATAAACTGCTAAGGGAATGACTTCTGAAAAATATATTGTATACTTTGTAAACTTTTAATCATTATTAAAAAAAAGCATTTTGAACTTATCAATGAACATTCATGTGCTAACCATGAAATGTGACCTAGTGTAAGATCTACCGCATCTCCTACCGTTTCAAGTATGACATCCTCGAAATAATACATTTACAATTGCACTCAAATTGAATATGTGCGTAGAATATTATCACCAGCTATTGCGAAGTTACTAACATCCATTGTCAATGTCAAGCCAAATGTGGCAATTACGCAATACGTGTCTGGTCTTAGGTCAATGTTGCGCCATGACGACACGTGAAGTTACCAGTACATAAACATTGTAACAACTATTATCCTCAACAAAGAAGCTTCGTAAGAAAACGCTGGTACGTGATTCGCAAAACTGATGAAAACATTAATGAATTCAAAAATACCTAATGACTAAATGATGTTGATTAACAAGCAACCGTGAGTGAGACTATAATTGTTCACGTTGAAAAACTAGACCACGATTGTGTAAAGGCAAATGTTCAAAACACCAAACTCATAAAAGTTAACATGAAACCAATCCCATAAAAACATTGCCTACAAGAGCCCATTGACAAAAACACAATATCAGAAGAAACACTTACAAAATCAATAACACTAAGGCAAGTCTTTGTACGAAACGACAGTATATTTTTACAACGACGAATTGTTCGTGACCTCAATAGTAAAGAGCAGAGATGATTTTATACGTCCAGACAAGCAGGGTCAATTGCGATACAATGAAATGGGTATAATAATGAAAGTGGACAAGGAATAAATAAAAAACGACACGAAGAAGATAAAAAGAAGTTTTACAAATAAATATTTTTTTGAGAGAGTGAAACACACACAGTTTGTGTTGAGTTCACCCACTTATAAGAGTGAGATCACTTTAGATAGACTAAACAGAAGCAGTCAGAAATCATAAATATTTTTTTAAGACTAAAATGTTTATTGATTTCTAAGAGTTCGACAATAGCAAATCGAGTTGCGTTTGTATAATCACTAAATGAGAAGGTCATTTTTCAAAATGATTCTGCACTAAAATTAAACTTTACTACAAAATAACGATAATACAGGTAAGTGAGATGTATTTTTTAATTATACTTAAATAACTTACGATACATTTTATCACAGCCATTGTATTGAAATAAAACTAGATGGGATTCGCGTAGACGAAGAAAGACAAAGGCTCTCCTTAACGAATCGTAACAAAAAGTAAGATAATTCCAGACGACTAGACAATTAAGTTTGATCAGTTCAGAGACCTGCTATAAACCTGTTATAAAAAGCCTTTTCAATATCATTCGAGAGCACTTTAGTTAATTTATGGGTACTTCTCAAAGACAAGCTCAATGCTAACACTTTTTATTCGAGACACACTAATTAAAATGAAGACTTATCATGCGTGTACGCTAGAGCGACGTTTGATCATTGAAATGTTATTAAAAATACACTTGAACTAAAAAAGGACACAGCATAGTTCTGTCATTTTATTAACCGACTAACATGCTTATTCAATCAGATTAAGGAAGGTAAAAAGAAGTTACGAGTCGAAAAAACCAATATAATGAGACCCACAAATAAGTTTTGCTGCAAAAAATTCAAAGCCCTAGACTCGATATGGAGTTCATATTGTTTGTTAATTAAAGACCCGAGCTCTGAATGTCTTACGGTTCCACTGTCACTCGTAATCTTCATTATGGGCACTGTTAATCTTGATTCTTTTACAACCCTTTGCATTAATTATTCACGTATTATTATCATAATTCGAACATCGATTTACCCGTTGATTGAAATAAAATGAATAATTACCACACGAGAATGATTAATTGCCTTCGGTGTTACCGCGGTTCTGCTTATAGAAATAAGAAGCAAAAGGAACCTGTTTGTATAACTAATTGCAATCCTTTACCAAATGAGGTAAACAGTGATTTATTTTATTACCAAGGGATAACGTTTCAAGACAAACTTAAACCACCCAGGTTTCAAGTTTATCTTTATTTTTTAGTTTAGAAACGCGTCTTGCATAATCTGATAGAGACTTTTAGAAAAAAAAGTCATGCTTCCTTTTTCTTTTCAAGAAATATACAAATGAAAATGGAAAACACAGCATGCGGTATAACATTTTCAAACATACCACTTCAAAATACAGTAAGAATTACTTAAACACTGAGAAGACACGTCTGCTATCTCTTTCTAATGAAAAGCAATGAAAGCGCAGACGTAAGTGACGGAAGAATCTCAACCATCCCGCATGAAAATAAAGTTGGGATCATTCCAACACTGTCAAGAAACAGGTCTACTAATTTGGTTTTCAAAGCCCTACAAGTAAACAAGATTGGAAAGTGATTATGCAAGGAAAAAAGTTTTTCCTTAAGTAACAAGTTTGTTGAAGAGACTGGATCCTGTGTTGTGAGCCAACGCTTTGATGTTGCGTCACAAAAAAAAACCTGGTTTGCTTTATGGGAGAAATTAAATTAGTTTTGAATGTTATGGCAGTATTTATTCATGTAATAATAAATTAATGTTGAAAAAGCGAAACAAATTTGTCAAGATCGTAGCAAGTGGAAATAAGTGGTCTCTGCCTACCGCTCTGGGAAACAGGCGTGATTTAATGTATGTATGTATGTTATTCATATAAAAGGTAACAATGACATAACACTGTATAAAGTTTAAAATGCAGTTGGTTCAAAACATTAAAACGCTAAAATATAAAGCAAATAGAACACGCAACAAGTTTTTCGGTTTAAAAATGTTCAGAATAAAGCAAAAAAAGAGATCATTAACCCAAGGCAAGTGTAGGATAAAATTAATACTCATCATTAGTTCGTACGATCTGCTGTGAGAATGGAATTCAGTAAAAATAGGTACGGTTTACAAATGTGTCTTTTAATAAAAAAAAACAATGTCGATGATCTCGTTAATAACCACTGTCACTGACTAACTTTTGTAATGTTAGAATTATTTGCAGGATTTTCCAATGTAGGTAACAGATCTGATGTCAAACATGTTTGCAATTAAAAATTGTACACATGGCTAATTTATACCTACCTGTAATTGAAATAGTAAATGTTATTTTTTATTAATTCTTCGCCAAAATTATAAAAGCGTTTAAAGGCCTCAGAAAGCTTGCATTCCCATTCCATACAAAATTAGTTTTGTTTAAAATTTGCAACGGCAGTCATAATGGAATAGCCATTATAACAGCGATTTTAAGCTAAGTATAAACACTTGAAATTTTCCTTTTGATTTAAAACGGATAACCTTTTTTACAAATTAAAAAGTACGATAACGTAAGCATCCTGGCGACTCCCAATTGGCCAAGCAATACGAAAAATATTTGAACGCCAAAAAACAACCAGAAACTAAACAACATTGAAATTCAAACAAATGATTTTCAAAATGCAAAGCTTAAAAAAGGCGGACAGTTGAAAGGTTGATGCATAGCACACGCTCCAGAAAGAAATATGGTCTCATAAACATCGGTGTAAACAAATGGACCAAATGAACCACTAAACAAAAACGATAAGAAAACATTCACTCTGTAACTGATCGTTCGAATCAACAGTCCGATGTTTTTCTACCAAAAGCGGACAAGAGGAATGGGCATCATTACGCGGCCCCGCGGCGCGGAGATGACCGATGTAATGATGCATTATACAAGTTCGGCTAGTTTTTGCCGAGAACGTGAATGTTTTAAGTCTAAGATTTGTGTGATTTGATAATTTTTAACCATCGTATACCATTCAAAATCAATCCGGTTACTGCATGAGTCAACGCACTCTTTTGAAAATTATGTATTTTTAATTCGTTTCGGTTTTTGGTCGTTACATTGGTTATGTATTTTTAAAAAGACAAGGAAACTACTCTTAAATTCATGTACAACAGTCTAAGTAGTGACAAGCCACAATAAAGGCTAGTTTACTTTTAAGTGTTCTACTACTTAGCAGTCTTAGCACCCTACCTCAGTAGGATAGGAGGACTGTTAATATTATGTTTGTCATGTCAACCGTGAGCACTGTTTGTCGATGGTCAATTGTACTTGATAATAGTTTCTAAGAATTATGTTTGTGACTGTTTGTGTTCCTATAAATAAATAGATAAATAAGAAAGTCTAGAATTATGATTAAGTATAAAATAATATCTATATAATAAAACCGTGTTGTCCTTGGTTAAATAAAATCTCACACCTGATGTCGTTACATCAATTAATTTAAGCCATTCTCGAACAAAAAATCTAACCACAGCCCATAACGAAATTCACAAATCTCAATTATAAGTCTAAAAAATCCTATGAATTGCCTTTTAACCGCTCACACCTTTAGGAATGAAGACATAAAAGAACAGATACAAGACAAGCATAACGAATTGTAAATGATATCAATAAATCGATCGACCATTATTGTCGAAGGATCACGGACACACTTATACGGTCAAAGAAATTATCCCATCAATTTTTTGCCGAATATGTAGTTTAAGTACATTTAAATCACTTTGGAATGCGGTCTTCGTGTGTATGGGATTCAGAATAGATTTGGAATAAACTTTTTTCAGTCATACATTTTTAAAATGTAGGTATGGTCATTTAAAAAAAATTGAGAGATGGGGTGGGCCTAATCACAAAATATCTATGGTCAGATTTTGACCTTTAATGTTTTATTAGGAGTAGTTTTAAAAATTACCCTTCCTAATATTATAACTGCAAAATTTACTTTTTCTGTTTGTCGAGTGTCAATTGCTTTTGTCATCTTTTTGTGAAACTCAATGCCAAAACATAGTAACTATGCAGAGTTCCTTCTATAAATAAGCCTCTAAATATGTTTGATTAAAATAATTAAAATGTTAAATTGATATTTTTTAAACGAGGATTAATTACTAATTAAACCAGACGCTGCGTTAATTACCTCGCTGAGCTGAAATCTTTAAACAAAGAATGTTGGCGACGGGAAAAGTGGTAAACATTTTTTATTTAAGGTATTCTCGTTCGTTTTATACTTAGAGGGAATTTAAATATCTTTCAGCTTAAACAAAGCCGCAATAGAAATAAAAAAACCGGTCAATTTCAAGTTGGACTCACGCAATGAAGGTTCCGTATTGACGTACAGTAAATATTAACGTGTTGCGATTTGAATTAGATTTTAAATCAAATCAGCGCAACCCCAAATCACACTTGAGCATTTAAAGTATTTGTTGCCTGTCTGGTCAGGTCTGTATACCGTCGGTAATACTGCAAAATGGCGTAACTAACAAATTTAAGATAGAGCAAAATAAACCTTACTTTACTATTAAAAAGGTGCATTTTGCTCCTTATTTAAGAATAGAATAGAATAGAAAATATTTATTTATCTAAATGTTACTTACGCGGTTTTGCAGTTTCACCGACGATATGGTGGGCCAAAAATGTTTGCAAATTGGCAAGAGTATAAGCAAGTAAAAATGCAAATATTTCTAGCCCACCCTATACTATAATCATACCAAATGTGATGCTTGTATAGTAAACCATATTTAAGATACAAAAAAAATACAAAAACCCGTGTGGTTGCCGGGTTAGAATAGTGCCACTCCATGTCATCCCGTGGATGTCGTAAGAGGCGACTAAGGGAATAAAGGCTTGCAGTACTGTTAGGCGATGGGCTTGCCACCTGTCACTAATACACTGGGAAACATCTTAGCCTACCTGTGCAAATTGAGGTTACAGAATTATCAAGAAGTTTTAAGACTTGTTGGTAATTCTTTAGCTCTGCCTACCCCACTCTGGGAATGAAGGCGTGAATTTATGTATGTATGTATGTAAAAATACAAAAAATACGTTGAAAAGGTCATATTCTTGTATTGATATACCCTTTATTACCAATTCTGAAGAAAAAAAACCGTTTTCTATTACGGTTCAAATGATACAGCTCTTTTAAGTTGGGACGGACGGACGGACAGCGTAGGCATATTTCTGCCCTCCTAAGGAGAAAAGGCGTATCTACTATATGAACTGTATTGAAAATCCAACCTTATTATAACCATACCTGGGATAACTCGGGGCATCTGTACGAAAGTGATGTAGCAAAATATTATATCGACATAAAATATATCGATGTTACTGCCAACATGTATATACATTTAGATGTTGGTAGTACTTATAGACATAAATAAATCTTTCATTTAATACAAAACGAACTCATTCCAAAATCAGTCAGTGTTGAATTTTGAAATTAGAAGCTAAAAGAAGAAGTATACGATTTTCAATGCAAGAGAAAATTATTTTGGATTGTGTCCGTTTTGCATTTAATGAGCGAAATATTACTTATTTTCTCTTCATTTTTAGATAAAAAATAAACAAATTAACACGTATATTTATATGTTTATTTTACAACAGTTTTCATAATATACAATCAATATTTTTTCCATATTCGTCGGTATTAATGATTGCCGTCTAGATGAAAATATCCACTTTAAACTGCTAAACGTACGAATATGAATGGAACTGACAGTAAATTGTCATTTTGATTGAAATTACATCCGCATACTTTTATTATCTTAATAGGCTCGAGATATCAGATATGACATCGAACCTCTTTACAGTAATCGAGAATGTTCAATGTGCACATGTATTAATTTAATTATATCGACATCTTTTTTATCGATATCAAATCCCTAGAACTTGCCCCGAGTTATCCCAGGTATGATTATAACCCATGAGAGTTGAATATGCTTCTATGAATTAATTGCACGTGCGCCTTTTCTCCGTAGGAGGGCAGATTTATAGAGTCCCGTTGGGCTCCCTTCAGGGTATGGATTAACTGTTAGAAAATTAAAGAGTTCCACACCAAAGGTCACAAATTCGGATAGATCGCCAAAACGTAGATAGTTTTAACGCGATTAAAAACCTTTGCTCAATTTGTTATCAACAAAATTTACATTTGATTACCTTTTTACATAGTTAAATCTCAAAGTAATCAAAATGAATGAATGCGAACAGTAAGAACTATTTTGCATAGACTTGTATCAACAACTATATCAAACAAGTTTTAATATCGTCATCACCATTATCATCATTACCAGTACCATTATCATTATATCAGCCGGAAGACCCAATCCTCGACACTTGGACATAGCCCAAGGATTGCCACAATGATCAGATCCGTCACGCCCTATCGACCTTGTTAAAGAGTATATTCGAAAATATATTAAACTCTACGCTGATACGCATAAGCTTTTTAACAACTTAACCCCTAGAAAATTACATTAACAACAATACAAAGAAGGTAGTTAACTCGATTCAAAACGGAAATATCCATTACTTTACTGGCGTTTAAGACGCCTATAATTTGAGGCGCAAATTAGGGGGGAGATAAAAAATACTACCGCATCAAGGTATTCAATTATTATAATAAAATTGTACCAAGGCTACCGGTAGTACACTGATAATAACCGCATGCAGTTGTGTGATTCGTATCACATTTTGTCGGAGTTAAGCAACCCTATTAATTACGTAATAAACCTTGGTATCCTTCCTTTTATTTACTGTACTATTTTTTGAAATACATTTATTTCCATGTTTAAAATATTAAAAAAAAACTATTGTTAACGTTTTGTTGCCTGCGTGTTATTAATGAGGTAAAAAAAAAGTTAAAAGGTCAACTGTAAACCAACTCGTTATAATGTTGCGGTGCCAGCGGTTTGCTACATAATCATAGAAAGAAAAAGTCAAGGTCGTGCAGTGCGCCACCGAAGTTAAAAAACTCACATTATTATGGTTATTAAAACTGCCAGTATTTTTAAAAGTGAATGTGAAGCTTCGTAGGTTTGTTTTGTACATTATTTTTGTCGGCGCCACAATTACCTATTTCTTAGAAGGTGAATCAAATTACTATGTTGTTCATTGACACGTATAATGCAATTAACTTCGTTGATCGACTTTATTACAGATTTTTTTTTTTTTTTAGTATTGCATTACTGTTTTTCACATTCACTGTGACTCGGGGAACAATTATACCGTAATTCATTTATCAAAAGGGTTATCCGAAGGTTGTAATTTAGAATATTTATCCCATTGTTAAGGAAGAAGATTTATTGAATATTTCCAGGCTGTCATTAATTAAAAATACCTATAAAAAGAACAAATAAACAATATCGAAGTTAACTTGTCTAACTATGAATGGTTAAAGTATTTTTAATAAAAAGGAACAGTTGATATGAAAACCTTTATTCATCACAGGTTTCATTTGTTACTTAAAAGTAAAAAAAAAAAACTGGCCAAGTGCGAGTCGGGCTCGCGCTCGAAGGGTTCCGTTCCGTACCATTATCTATAAAAAAATCACGTGTGTTGTATGGGACTTAACTATTTTTTTTATACTGGCAACTAAAATACCTCAAATGTGAAAATTTCAATTTTCTAGATCACGGTTCGTGAGATACAGCCTGCTGACAGACCGACGGATAGACGGACTGACGGACAGACGGACTGACGGACTGACGGACTGACGGACTGACGGACATCGGAGTCTTAGTAATAGGGTCCCGTTTTTACCCTCTGGGTGTGTAACCCTGGTTGGCTGCAAAATATAATGATTTTCTTTTTATTTTACTTCATTGTCAATCTTATCGTTCAGTCTGTAATTACAGTTTTATTTGTCAACATTCAACGCAACCTTCGCTTCCTTAATTGTCAATTCCCCTTGCCCTACAATATTTAATAATAAATAAACCTTTTTCTAAATTATGTCTAGCTTCACTATTCATTAAAACTTGTACTAAAAATACCTACATCTGGGGGGTTATTATGACGTAACTATGCAGTTCATCTTACGGCGAGCGTAAAGGACAGAGCTATAGCAGTTATACACCGTGTTTTTTTATTTATTTACGATAACTTTAAGGGAACGTTCTTTAGGTCAAATAATGTTTATTTCGCGAAGACAGACAAATAACTTTATTTGACCTAAAGAACGTTCCCTGAAAGATATAGTAAATTAAAAAAAACAAGGTGTATAACTCTGTCTCTCTCTCAGCGTAAACTGTACTGCATAGCTATGTCATAATAACCCCCTGTTCTAATAAATTTCATACTTCAAAGATACTACGAAAACTACAGAGTCGCTTTCCATAAAATTGAAATTCATTCCGATACCGGTCCACAGATTTAGCGTTCTTAACGGCGGTCGTTACCGGTAATTTTAGTGCACAATCTGTGAACGAATGCATCATTAGACCGCAGTTTTGCACCCAAGGCTGCACCTCTCATATGGAGGTACAGTCACCGTTAAAAGTTTAAAATGAATAGAATAGTTTGAATAAAAAACACTTATCGAATGAATCAGATTAAAACATACCGATGGTAATGATACTAATGATATGCACGTTTTAAGTTTTAACATGTATTTTTACATCATATGGATCTTGACTAATATCTTTGAAATAGCCCAAAATGAAACCCGATATGGAACTTAAATAGTCAAATATTTTGATAAGGCCAAATAATTATTAAAATATATTCTGAAAAAAAATGCAAATTAATTGTTACTAGGCTATTGCAGATCCGTTGTGATTTTTCACCTGTTATCGTTTTCTCGACGTTTTGAAAGCTTTTATTTACGTGACAGTAAAACAATACCATAACAGGTCAAATACGATATGGTTTTTACCCCGTAGAATAAAGACCCTGCACCCCGCAGGGTTATTATGACATAGCTATGCAGTGCAGTTTCCACTGAGAGAAAAGAACAGAGCTATATAACTGCTATAGCTCTATCCTTTACGCTCGCCGTAAAATGAACTGCATAGTAACGTCATAATAGCCCCCTTGTTCTGTTATATTCATGACTGTACAAGCGAGACCACAAATGGCTTAAGGGTTCTCAACACTTTTTAATGATCTCATTTATTAAACCAGACGTTAACAACGACACGATGATTTCGAATACGTTTTATTCTGTAATTCTTCAATGTCTCGAGTCTTACAAAAAGTAAAGCAAGTAAATAACAACTTTTACGCTTTATTGGTTACACGACATCCAAGTCATATCGCATTAGCAACAGTATCAGCTAACTTAAGCAAGATAAAATAGGCTTTTTTATTTGTTTTTCCTATTCCATGCTTTTACACACTAATTGTGAAAATATCTTATTTGATAAGTAGTATGCTTATTGCTTATTAATAACGTCATGTAGTCATAAACTATATTAAAGTGACAAAAAATGGTCGGTATTAGGTAGGATTCGAACCACCATCTTCTCTAGAAAGAAAGAAAGAAAGAAAGAAAGAAAGAAAGAAGAAAAGAAAATCATTTATTTGTGACAAGCACAATAATGAACATATTATTATGCCACCGAGATCCTACTTAAGAGCCACGAAATTAGTGATCACTTGCTTTTTTATCCTATCGTTTTTCACTTTAAATTTGCATGTAGATAATTTAATAAGTATAACTAAGACATAATTAATAAGACATACTGCCCTGACCTATTTTGTTGACAGAAAATTTTGACGTTTCAACAGTTTTGCCTGCAACTGTACTTTTAACGTAGTTAAGATAGCTTCTTGGTTAGGTCATTGTTACTAATTTAACATAGCGCGACTGACTTTTACTGACTATTAAAAGCCGGCTACGTGTGCAGTTTGAGGATCTCGTTATTATGAAGCACGAACACTGGAGCGAATTCTGATATTTAGTTAAAAGCACATATTTAGTTCACTATTTGGTTGCATCTTGAAGATTCAAGCAATCTGTTAGGTAGGGTATGTATTTTTGTTAACTCTTTACTGGATTTAAATAATTACATATATTTATTTGCATCGATATAGTTAATGTACTGGCAACCTATCTCATATGGGATCTCTTCCAGTTAATCTTGGAGTAGAATAAGTATGGATAATTCAAGAGGATAGACAAATTCACAAAATAACAGAAAATAATAATCCGGATTTTGTTTTGTTTGTGATGTCACTTATGTTCTTTTGGGGTAGGTATATAAACTATCTTATCTTATCGAGTATCTTACGTTAGCGTATTTGTAACGCCTTTATTTACAGTGTGAACATTTGTACGACCGTACCAACAGCGCCCTCGTCGCCGTATTAAGTATTTACTAAAATTTCCTGGCAAAAACATTGAAGTTGACATTTTACATCATCGAGTAGGTAGTAAAGGTTAAGTATACTTAAAGTTGCCAGTTAATATTATGTTCAAAAGCAAGCTAAGAAAATGGTAAATAGAACAATGTTTTTATTGTATTGACGAATAAATACTTTAATCATTTTGTAGACTGACTGATTATAAGATTTGAATTCTTAGCTCTAATCAATTTGATAATGTGGAATAAGGGTTCTTGTATTTTAGTTAATTTGATTGTACCTACTGAGAGAGGAAGATTGTATTATACACCGTTGACATTTTAACTGTTTAAAATAATGGTGTTGACATTGGAATACTTATTATTATTTTGTTTTATGTTTTGCACGCCAGCTGCTGGTGTGAAGTGTGCGCGTCTATGATAATTATAACTACCATCCCTTGTACCACATTTTAAGCAAATAAAGATTATTTTTTTCACGTATGAACTTTCGTAAAAGTAAAATAATAAAGACTATTCGGAAACGTGATAGGTACTAATAGGAACTACCAATATCTTTGTCAATAGAAATAATGTATTTTCAGCCTTGAATAGAATTACATAATGAGCATCAGTTGGATGCAGTCTGACGGTGTTCCAGCTGCGGTCGCTCCGCTACGTGCACTTCATTTCGTTTGTAGTGCGCGTGCGGCGGTTTATGCTGGGGACCGTCGAGTATCCTGTACCCTTACCACGAGTTAAAATAACCGTACTCGCTAGCGAGTCGAATGCTCTGTCCCTCGTCCCCTCTAACACTACTGCGAGGTCTGCAAAGGACAGAGCATTCGACTCGGTAGCGAGTACGTTAATTGTAGCTCATGGTAAGGGTACTGACTTCTTCTGTGCTTCTGGGCCAAAGTTGTCGTGTTCCGGCGGTTTGTCCGCTGTTGTGGCTCATCGGTGTTAGTATTAAGTTTTATATTGTTATGAATGTCTATAAGTTTTATTTACGAGCCATATTTCTCGAAGAACAAAAGTTCTTACAAGGGCCAAATCAAAAGCATCCGAAACCGACGTTCGTGCATGAAGAGGTTCATGAATGAAGAGAAAGCGAAAGTTGTATAGTCTCTGCCTACCCATTTGGGAGACAAACGTGAAAGTATGTTAGTATGTATTCTTATAATTACGACAATCTTTGTGGAAGCCATTTTGCATGTTGTATTACAATATTAGCAGTAACGCCCAACACTATTCAGAATACCATCACAGTTCTTGTGCTAGATTTACTGTCTGTTGCGATTGGCATCTATTTGTAAACAAACGTGTGGTGCGCAGGCGCAAGGCTGAACTAATCTAGCTGTAACACATCCAGGCAATGCGGATTCTTAAATAGGCTTGATTAATATTGATTTGTTTGTTGCGTTTGCTTGGACTGTCACTATAATCATCGTTATGATCAGCAACGTCATTAAGGTCGCTATCATCATCATCAGCCTATCGAGTCAAGTCAGTGTATTTAATTATAATTATACTAGTCTATTATTCGTTTATTAATCCTATTTAATGTATATCCTATTACTACTTGTGTTTATTAGTACTTGTGGATGGACCTTGTGCAGGGTCCGGCCGGGTTGGTACCACCATCTTATCCATTAACCTACCGCCAAGCAGCAGTTTGCATTGTTGTGTTCCGGTTTGGGGATAAGACAGCCGGTGATGTGACTAGCATAGAGGCATTCCATCTTAGTCCTCAGGGTTGGCAGTGCATTTGCAGTCTTGTGAATGCGAATGTCTATGGGTCACAGTTTCCACTTACCATCAGGTGGCCTGTGTGTTCGTTTGCCATCCTATGCCAGAAAAAAATTAAAGAAAATGTTTATATTTCTACGCATTTATTTGTAATTTTTAACTTAACGTTCTGTCTCTGTAAATAGTTGTTCATTATGCTATCCGTTGTTTTTATTTATCTCTTAATCGCTCAAAGGTTAACTGGAAGACATCCCTTAAAGAGATAAGTTCGCTAGCTCGCGAATCTAGAGAATATTCGAGTGATGAGCGCGAGTATTTGTTTCGGAGTCTTGGAAGGTTATTGTTGTCTAGTCAGTACCCATAGTACCTACAAGCCTAGAACCTAGTTTGGGACTTGGTAAACTAATGTGGAGATTGTCCCCTGATATCTATTTATAATTTATATTAATATCAGAATAGCTCCCCGTATGGTTGCCGGGGTAGAATTGTGCCACTCCATGTCTTCCCGTGGATGTCGTAAGAGGCGACTAAGGGAATAAGGGCTTGTAGTACTGTTAGGCGATGGGCTTGCAACCTGTCACTAATGCGCTGTTAAACATCTTAGCCTAATTGTGCAAATTGTGGTTACATAGTTTTCAACAAGTTTTTGGAGTTGTTGGTAATTCTGTAGCTCTGCCTACCCCACTCTGGGAATGGAGGCGTGAAGGTATGTATGTATCAGAATAGCTATGCGCATTGTAAAAAACCAATTCTACCAGACGAGCTCAGTTTTAACGGCACATAAATAATTTCATCTAGTGCGAAATGATATCTCTAGAAATCTATAAATGTTTTTAATACAAAAAGCATCCGTGTCGTAAAAGAAGATATTCTTGTATTTTATTATGAATAACGTCAGCAAAGCCGTTTGAGTGACATTAAGGCGACTCGCTAAAGATTGTTGTATGGATGGTCACAGCGATTTACAATTATACGCTTTATATATTTTCAAAATAAGTTACACAAATATCTGGAGACAATCTTGAACACAATGACCTACGCCGAAACTAAGCTCAAAACTTGGGCGAACCGACATCTTCTGGGTCGAGGTACTCTCATCATCTAGAAGACAAAGACAAACCTATTTTTTACCCGTCTGCTGCAAATCCCAAAAGAATGGTTATGTGTTTGACCTGTATGTATGTCCAACTCTATCTTCCCTTAATACTACTAAAGGGCTAAATCGACTTTAATAAGTTGTACGTGGGTCGCACTAGAGTGTCATAGGTTATATTAAAGATATTGGAAATCAAAATGGCAGTTTTTTTATGTAAAGTAAAGTAAAGGTTTTTAAAGCTTCCAAACCTAGAAAATATTCAAGACTCCAGTGCATGTACTTACGCTTATTACACAAGTAGGTACCCCACTTGCCTTTCGTGATACATTGCATCACTGTATAGCTCCCGGCTCAAAAATGTTAAAACAACCCGTCAATGGATTGCTACAAGCATGCGGGCCAATGAAACTGAATTGCTTTATAGTGCCCTGCGCCGGTAGGAAGTAAATACTAAAACATCGCTCAACAATGTAGTTTCTGAGTATTGATAATGATGACAGATTGATTCTGCCAAAGCTTCCCAAAACCTTCTCTTGCCAGTCCCCTTTTTCTTCCTCTAAGTTTAACTCCATTTCCTTCAGAATCCAGACTATTAGGCTATGGAACGCTTTGCGTGTTGAAGTAAGGCGTGCTCAATCTATTTTCATTTTTAAAAGCAAGCTAGAGGACCATTGTCTATCGCTTCCGTAGTTTTTCTATGATTTCCTTTAGTTTTATTTTTACTATCTACCTCGTGTGTTATCTTTTGTATAATAATGTATAATAATATGTATTTAATATGTATTTATTAACTCATTTACTTCATGTATGTATATGATGTGTAAGCAGATTTTATCATAAGAGAAGTGTTTCTTGTAGTTTAGTTTGAGTTCTAAAGAAATTAGTTTACACCGCCTGCCATGTATTTTTGTCTTTTATTATTTCTCAGTCCCCTATTGTCCACGGTTGTCTGGAAGAGATCGCTATCTAGCGGTAAAACCGCCTGTTGTATTCCTATAGTTAAAATGTACTGTTCCGTGTTATGTTTTTTTGGTGATCATTAAAGATTATTTGTATTGTATTGTATTGTATTGATGACAGTAGTCAATAGTAATAACAGCCTTGTTTGACTGCTGTCAACATTAACAATATTCATAAACTTCATGGTTATGCGATCACTGTAGTGTGATGGTAACTCCCAGATCCTTCACAATGTTGCGTTTACCAAATGCTGCATTATATACAGGGCGTCCCAAACTTATGGGACATGAAGGGGAAGTACCTTAAATATCGTAGATAGTGTATTTTGCTGAAAGAAGACTATATTATTTTTAAAAGTTAGTTATTCTGCATTCATAGATTTTCTAAAAATTACTTGCTTCGTCTGGGAATCGAACCGACTTAAATGTCAAAAAAAAAAACATCCTACTTTTATGATGCCAATCGAAAGAATAGATAAAAAATAATAACTCTGCTGAAGTAACATTGTAATTTAAAAGAAAAGAACAACGTAAAATTAATCATTTCAATCAAATTAAAAACATACATGAAACTGCCATAGTCAATTAAGTGGGTATTTTTTTTTTTTTTTTATGGTATAGAGAAGACAAACGAGCACACAGGCCACCTGATGGTAAGTGAAAACTGTGACCCATAGACATTCGCATTCACAAGACTGCAAATGCGTTGCCAACCCTGAGGACTAAGATGGAATGCCTCTATGCTAGTCATTTCGCCGGCTGTCTTATCCCCAAACCGGAACACAACAATGCGAACACTGCTGCTTGGCGGTAGGTTAATGGATAAGATGGTGGTAGCGATCCGGACGGACCCTGCACAAGGTCCTACCACCCGCTAAAATAACCCGCTAAATAACCCGCTAAATTAATTAAATGCTCAAAATGTGATCCCTCTTGCCTTACGCAAATCGCCAATATTTTAATGAGTCCGCTGCCTGTTGATTTTCTTATCATTTTATGGTGAACACTCGATGTGATATGGCACAATTCTGTTTGCAACTCGCCCACGTTCTCGTATCGCTTTTTGTATAGCATATCTTTCACGTATCCCCAAAAGAAGAAATCTAATGGTGTAATTGAAATACTAAGTTTTATCATTTTATCTACACGTGCATTTATAATAAGGAAAACTATGCTAGTATTTTATGAAGTGGGTACTTATTTACGAATAATCAGTGCTATCTTTGGAATGATAATATCGCTACTTTTCGAACGTCGTCGACGGCAATAAAAAACTTTCTTGAAGTTTGACTCAATCATTTTACGTTGTTCCTTTCTTTTAAAATACAATGTTACTTAAGGAGAGTTATTATTTTTTAGCCATTATTTCGATTGGCGTCATAAAAGTAGGGTGTTTTTTTTTGACATTTAAGTCGGTTCGATTCCCAGACGAAGCAAGTAATTTTTAGAAAATCTATGAATGCAGAATTACTAACTTTTAAAAATAACATAAAGTCTTCTTTCAGCAAAATACACTATCTACGATATTTAAGGTACTTCCCCTTCATGTCCTATAAGTTTGGGACGCCCTGTATAGTTACTCGTTTGGCTTTTAATAAAAAAAACGATTAGTCAGTTCCAACTTAGCGAAGTCGCGAGCCTATGTTAAAACTTCGATATACATCACTAAAAGCTCTTATATCAGGTCAAGGGGCGCGGCAAAAGATACTCGGCTAAGTTAAAATCGCGATCAATTAAGGTAAAAACACCTATAAAAACTTCAAAGCTCTTGTGCTTTCGAAATTTATCGCTTAATCTTGGTTGTGATACGATCTTGAGTAAAAGCCCAAGCTTTTAAAGTTGTATACGTGACTTGATGATGCAACGTCAATTACCATCATTGTAAGAGAACCTTTTGTATGCCGCAATTTATTTGATTAGTTGGCCAAAAATATTATCAAAACACGACTCTATTTCCGAGACCGTAGGAGCGCGTTTCAATAATTTTTAATATTTGTTTGTTCAGAGACGTCGGCTTCTGAGTCCGGTACATATACCTAGCTTTATGTAATTCACAAATAAAAAATGGCGTTAATAATGATGCCATTTATTGATTACGTTTAGCTAAGAAAATTAAAGGGTCTAAGATGATGTTTTTAAACTGAATATAAGAGTTCTACAGGCACTTTAGCTAGAATTATACTCGTATATATAAATATATAAACTTTTTATATAATCTCATCTAGGAGCTACGACTCTACTCACGTTAAACTACCCCCCTCCCTTTTTCCCGAGCATGGCGAAGTAAAGAAAGCGTAATGATTTTGGCACTGTATAATCCTATAGCATTCGGGTTACAAATATATTATACGCCACTCACTCAATATTGATTGAAAAATAACTTTTTTTTTTTTTTATGGCATGGGAAGGCAAACGAGCACACAGGCCACCTGATGGTAAGTGGAAACTGTGACCCATAGACATTCGCATTCACAAGACTGCGAATGCGTTGCCAACCCTAAAACTATAACCAACTTTAAACGCTGCAGAACAACCATATTCAGTTAATACCGTATCTCACATCAAGTTGCTACAAAACAACACCTATAGTACCCATAAAAATTAACAACTGCAAAAAACCAACGGGCCCGCTAGCGAAACGTTCATTAAAAAAAAAACCTCCGCCATTCTGGATCCGTGGACTGCTGGTGCGACGCAAATAGGCTTCGTCTGTCGGGTTGGTACTTACCTGTAAAAAGAAAAATCATTGATAGAGACCATGCCATTTAAGGAATTATGAATTAAAAATAAGAAGCTTAGGAACATTATACACTGCCAAGACGCAAAGGGTTCTGTATGATATTCCCTTAAACAAGCCGCTATTTCAGTCGTCAATGTACTATTAGCCGGTAAAGTAAAGTTGTCCTGTGCATGGTAACCACGTTAGCAGAGTTAGGAAACTCGCTTTGGCCGAGTTGCTTTGCCGTCGACACCTGTGACCAAATTGACCGGACAACTTGGACTCAATCAATTGAATAGCGATTTGTTACAGATAATCACATAGTTGCAAGAAGCACTTCACTAGACATACATACATTTCATTCGATACTATTAACCCTTACTCTTAAAAGAACAATTTTGAAACCTGGTACTACAAATTACCTCCTACATTACAACTGATCTATTTTTAGTTTAGCCTTATAATGGGTTAAATCGAAACCCTGTTTTTAGATGACTTATTGCATTGTAATAAGGTCCAAAAGCAAAAAGATCTCTTTGTAGACAGTCGTCTACATACGTATAGTATAGGTATAGTATAGGTCTGTAAACTTTGAAAGATTAAGTAAAGATTCTTAATAGTTTTTGTGGTAGCATCTACAAAATATTTGTGTTAAGCTAACAATTAAAAACTTACTTCTTAAACATAACAAAGGCAATATTAAATAATGCGAAAAAATAACATAACGACGAGAATACTCCTAATGCCTTATTATCTGCTGCAGTATTATTTTATTGTCATTTACCTAACTCGTCGCTTGATTACTAAGATGTAAACGAAAAAGGAATAATCATAGATTTCAAGACAACGGTTTTTAAACTAAACACCTGAGAGTCCACGGAACCCTAAATCTAAGAAAGACTGGTTAACCCAGACAAGCTAGACTGGAATAAAATGGCGTAATGCAAATTATTTTTCTTGAAAGGAATTTCTAATATAAGTGCAGTGTACAGTTAATTTGGGTCATCCGTTGGAAGCTTGCTAGAGAAAAATGGAAACATTATAATAATAATTAAACAATGAATAATGTACGTGTATGTGTGTATCTAGCAATGTACACGTTGCAGAACATTCTCAAAAGTTAAGAAATCTTCTCAGGAAATTACTGAGAATATTATCGGAAACATTTGAGAGCATTGAGAATGTTCTCTTTCCATACAAAATTTAAGAATATTCTTAGAAGTTACTTACAATTTCACCAAAATTGGTTTAGCGGTTTAGCCGTAAAGTAAAAAAAAACAGGCCGTTACTCTTATTTATGATTAAAAATAAATAATAAATAAATTTCAGGGGACAATGTCACACCAATTGATCTAGTCCCGAACTTAGCTCTAAGTATGGATTGATCGTATGAATTAAATGATTTAAAAAAAAGTTTATGCTGTCATTCAAATTAAGCTTATAAATCACAGAATTAAAAATATGCAAAGTAGGTTAAGTAAGGTTATCGTCAAATGTTCAATGTCACGGCTAAGTTTTATTTTCCTCATTCGTGGTTAGTGCATTTAATTCAATACAATATTACTACTGCGTCTAACGTCAAAATGACATCATGCCATCCGCGTATATTTCCTGCTTACGCATATCTTAATCTTAACATAAGCATATTTTACTTTAAAACATAAGTAATAAGTAGAAATATAATGATGTTACTCCTGTTTTTTTTGCAATTTATAAACAGAAGCAGGGCTGAGAATCAAAAGGTTTTTGTTTTTGTTTTTGGCGTGTTCCATATTCAACACGGTTAAACAATAAAGTGAGTACACAGTTAGACAATACCTACATCCGGAAATAAATAAATCTCGTCAATAATTGACGACAGATAACAACCACGAGCTTCTAATATTTAATTTGTCTGTCAGATAATATACTACTTCACTTACTCACTCGACAGGTTTTGCAAGGCCTTTAAAGATGACACTCGATTCGTTTTCCTCTTTCAAGCATTCACACAAGTCAATTAAACTAGCCGACTAATAATTCGACCGACGGGTTCAAAAGTGAGTCCTTATGAGAAAAAAACGACTGGTATAAATTTCTCAGAAGTTAAAACCTAAAATGTAGTGGATCCTTTGCCTGATTGTTTCTACACAAATCTTAATTCATTTAACGTGTCCGTAATCCCGTATCAAATACTGCATCAGATTTCATCAGAATATAGTTATTAAAAAAAACAGCTTCTTGTGTACGTTTAGATAGTCAGATAATTCAACTATTTATTTAGCATAAAAACTACTTAATCTACAGGGTGCCTCAAGACCTCGGGGCTTAAAATGCAACGATTGATTATACTCGCTAAACTGAAATACTTTTGTTTTGTTTGTTCTTGTTGTGTATTAAATCATGGCTATATAATCACTATCAAATGGATCGCGTACATTGAAAATTATATTTAACTTGTTTAAAAAAAAAGGTCGAACATATTTTTAACAAATTACAGAACAAAAAAAGTTCAGTTTCAGGAGTAGAAACGATCCCTGCATGTAAAGCCACAAGGTCAGAGGCACCCTGTATATAAATAACAATGAATCCCTGTTTCCCTTGGTCACGTCATAACTGGAGAAGTGGAGAATGGCTCGAGCGATTTGAATAAATAGTTTTTTGTTGTGGTCGTAATTATTAGTGCAAGGTTTGTATAAAAAAAATACACTAGGGCAACGCCGCCGGGCCCGCTCACCCAGCTTAAAAAGCAAATTATTACTTAAACATTAAACTCCGTTTTTTTAACGATATTGCTTGAAGCATTAGCATTTATTAATTAACATTACTGAAAACATTAATACTTCTAACAAGCCATTAATGTCAAGTTTTACCTGAAACGCCTTTTTTTCAATTAAGATTCATATCAATGTGTTTTACCGGTGAGAATCACAGGCAGTAATTGCGGAACCCGTTATTGAGAAAAGAAACTAGACGCTTATAAATAAAACTCAGCGTTTTTTTTTTTATGTCGTGGATAAGGCAAACGATTGCGCCTGCGCAGGCCACTTGATGGTGAGTGGTATCTAACACCCATACGCATTTGCATTCTCAAGACTTTATCTTAAGATTGCAATTCTAAGGGTCGTATTAATAAACTCACATCTTGGCTGGGATGCCTGTCACAAGATACGTCAAAGTAAACGTCAAACCATAGAAAACTGTCATTTTGGACGCATCTTGAGACGAGCATTACAGTCGAGATCAGTTTATTAATACGGCCCTAAGACTGTAAATGCAATGCCCACCCTGAGAGTTAAGATGGAAAGCCTATATGCTAGTTATTTTACCAGTTGCTTTATCTCCACACCGGAACACAAAAGATAATAGAATAAGTAGCAAAATCATAACATAATTAGATCTGCTGCATGGTGCACTTGGCACTTGTTAAAAGAGAAAGTCAAGTTCCAGTCGGTGAAAGGGACAGAGATGTATAACTTCGAGTAGCATAGTCAAAATATACGATCAGTTATCAGTTGCATCGGAATATGATACAGAATATGAAGGGTCCACGGAAAGAACATGTATAGTAACTTTTTTTTGAAAATTAATTTTGATATAAATCTTCATATAACTTGTATCTTTTCACTCTTAAAAAAACCTCTACAGGAAAATTACGTACAAAATTACATGGTTCCTAACTTCCAAATCGCGATATCTCAAAAAGTTACTAATGTGACTAGGCATATATCGACACCTCCTAAGTATACTGATGCAAGTGCAAAATCACGATTTTCCAGGAGAGCCGTGCAAAGGTAAATTCATGTTTAACTTTTTTTCCTTTAAAGATAATCCAATGAAATTTTAGAGTTATCGTAATGAAAGCGCTACGTTTTTTTCTACATCAATAGAATTTAAATATATTTGGTAGTTTTTTTGAAAAGCGCAGATAAACTAGTATACGCGTATCACGAGTGTTTCCATTTATAGTACACTGAGCTAACTAACACTTGATCCAGTATACATCGTTTGTTGCAATTATCACAATTTAGCATATATTCATTATTTTTATAGGTAATTAAGTGATTATGGGTGATATCTTTTATAAATAAATATATTGCGTTGCTCTGTTACCCCTTATTATTATTTTTAGGGCATTAATAATCACTTGTACCAGTTTACAATGAAAGTCATGTCACTTGAACCAGTATACTTTTATAATATTTTCATGTTTTATGTATAAAAATAATAAGGGTTGACTTTTAAAAATATGCTTTAACTTGTGTTGTTTAAATGAAAAGATAGAAATATGCAAAATAACGGTTTTATTTTGGTATAAACTTACTTTCATTTTTATTACAGCCATAATTATTTTAAGTAATGGAAACGAATATAACAAATGCTTTTACCTCTTTACTAGTAGTAAGGGAAATAAAGGAACTTAATTAAATTATCTTTAAAGAAAGTCTTCGATCATTTTGGTATTCATAATGTGTTCAATTAACCCTAATAATAAAATATTATTTAAAAACAAATCAAAAAGTTGGTCAGCGGAGTCTTAGTAATAGACTCTAAAAACTACATTACCCAATATTTATTTATAAAAAATACAGAGTATGAAGATTCTCACTTGAAAATTTAATTTTGATCTGTAATTACGTTCATCTCTCTTGGCATACGGATTATAATTTAGCAAAAGAGCATTCGATTGCGGTCTTCAGATTATAGTTTTAAGAATGCTAATGGCAATAGGTTCTAGATTTATCTGCTAATTTCTCATTAATAAAATACTTATCTAAAAATAAATGACTTCGTAAACTGGGGTTACCTTTAGCCCTAGGGGTAACATTGACAACGCCAAAAACTATCTTTATATTTAATCATTCTATTAAATGCTACATCAGGACTAAGCTACTTTTATAGCTATACATTTATTTAACATTTTTTATTTAATACCAATTTAAAAATGGTTACCACTAAAATAGTCACAGTTTTAAAGATGGGTAAATTTTACCCTAGGGTTAAAGTAATCGGAGTTTTTTGAAAGCGATATCTGGTTGTTATGCAAACGCTAACTAAACAAAATGGCATAACGTGATTAACGTACATTACATTTCGTTGATGGGTTCGTTCATAAAAACCTCGACTCCCCTACTGCACTTAAGAGGCTTAAAGCAGAGACTTTATCAGAAAACGAAAGAGCTATTTTCTGAAATTAATTTCTGTGCAGTGAATCCAAGACAATAGACCTCTATCGATAACGGCTCCAATACCAGAAGGAGACATGAGCTGTCCCTGCCCCTTACGCGACTTGCTAAGTCTAAAAAATGTCTTAAGTTTATTGGTCCTAAGATTTATAATAGAATCCCTCCAGCCATTAAAGAAGCAACTAGTTACGGGTCCTTTGTAAGATTGCTGAAGGCGAAATTGATTACTGATGCATTGTATTCCATTGACGAGTTTTTTGTAGTGTGAAATGTGACATTGACATGTAGACAATATTTAATTAATTAATTATAATAATCAAATAATGTGTAACAATTGAATTTTATATATGTAATGGAGTAATAATAATGTAACTAATAATCAAATTGACTTATAAAATGTAATATTTTATGAATAAATGTTTGAATTGAATTGAATTGAATTGAATTGATACTAGGTTACCCGTCTCTGAGCCGGTCTCGAGGGCTGTAAGAAAGCTTGAGACTTCGCACCACAGGGTATTATTCAATCCCCTACTTTTGCATGTGGCCTTGAGGATGGTTCCACGGGCCACATTTTTTTTCAATTGTCCTAACCGATCAGTTCCTTCATATAATATTCTTCCTTGCTCCATCCCGAAACTTATTAATTTCAAATATCTTCCATCCCTAGCTTTCTCTAATAAAAAACCGTCCACACCTCTCAGGACTGACCCTGCACTAGGCACCAGCACCAAACACTATCCACTAAGACCAAGATACACTATACTCATAGAAAACACCCAAGACTAGAAACGAATACATGCGCTCATCACACAAATGTTTGCCCTGACCGGGACTTGAACTCGGGACCGCCAAGTGAGAGTCGGACTTGCGCACGAAGGGTTCAATACCATTATCTATACAACATTAGACACTCTACCAGTTGCCGTTATTAATATCGAACAAAAAACGGCAAAAAAATCACATTTGTTGCCTTAAATATTTATTATTTTAACCTGTTTTTAGCATTTGTTGTTATAGCGGCAACAGAAATACATTATCTGTGAAAATTTCAACTGTCTACCTATCACGGTCATGAGATACAGCCTGGTGACAGACAGACAGACGGACAGTGGAGTCTTAGTACTTAGGTAGGTCCCGTTTTTATTTTTTTGGGTACGGAACCCTAAACATGCATAATTAAAGCATAGTGTCATAAAATAAACTGAATTATTGTAGTAATAAAATAAATGATTAATTTAAAACCATTGCAACTAATTGTTTTCCTCTCGTTCGCTTCATTTTGATTTGTTACTTGTTTTATTATCATTAATTAATACGAACAAATTACTGATTAGAGACAACACAAGTATTGAATATTAAAATTAAACTTAAAACCGAACTTAGTAGGTACATTACACTTATATTGCGTCGCCACAGACGCGAGCATACTGAGCCAACGTCCGCTCGCGTTAATGGTTTGCAAGCATACTGAGCCAACTGTCAGTTGTACCGCTCACACGCAGCCCCTCCACGGAATCGGTCCCGCGTACTGTGGTGCAAGTGGCTTGACTCAGTATACAACGTACCGATTTACAAAATAGTGTTACTTGCATTGGTATACGTCACTTTATTTCAGAAATTAGTAGGAATTTCAGCTCAAAAAAATTGTGGGAGGTAAATATAAGTATTATAATCATAAAAATGCAAAAAAACTAAAATCGCAAAAAGACCACTTGCATCAGTATACTTAGGAGGTGTCGATATGTTCTTTCCGTTGACCGTTCAAATGGGTTTTATGAAGGTGCAGTACGCCGCTTGTAACGAGTCATACGATTATATCTTTTACCGAAAGTAATGTGTCTAATTAATGATGTGTAAGAAATATCATGAATTAAAAATAATCTAGATCTGACCGCATAATCTCAGATCAATCACCTTTCGCTGCAGTCTTGGATCGTAGATACAGGGTGAATTGAGAAAAGAGAAGGTTTATTTTTGAATTCACAGAAATTATAACGCATTATTATTTTCTATTAGGTACATTTTATTATAATAGCGTTTCTTGCTTTGCACCGCATGCATACTGCTTTTGTTTATCTTTTAACTTTCCACCTTTGTAAGGTTAAGACCGCTTGCTGACTCACTTTGTAGCGTTTCTTTTGTATTTTCTTTCCGTGCTGTAATTGTGTGTGGCGTTCAATAAAGAGTATTTCTATCATATTCTAATATTTAACATTTTAATAGTTGCGGTATTTAAAATGACAGTAAAAATGTAAAGTTCACAAATGATAACAAATTTTAGACCGGCTAAATATAATAATTAAAAAAGTGTCTCAAATCATAATAAAGTTTATTTCTACTAAGAGAAATGTAAGGAAAAAATCCTCTACACAAAATATTTGCATAAGAATAGCATTTCTAATGCCTATATCCACTTTCCATTCCATGTTATTAGTGTAGACGTACCATTAGTCTTGGTATGACGTCTTCTAATCCACCCTGTACATACCTCCTAGCCGACAATGGTCTCATTAGCCGGAGTCTACGGCACTGAGCCAAATGTATTTGTACAACAGCTCGATATAGTGTTGCCAAGCGCTTTGGCGTTAGTGGAAAAATCCGTTATGGTATCGATCTTTTTATTTAACGCCTAACGATGTTTAACGTCAATGTTTACTGTTTAGTTTGCTAGCGCTTTCCGCTGTGTATAAAGCTATTATCGCTTTTCCTTGAAAGTTAAAATGGATAGGAATAAAAAGTTACTGAGGGTAAAATCACCACTAGTCATCCAGAGACCTGTAGTCGGCTGGTATACTTTGTATGCAAGGAAGAGTACGAAAGATATACTTCCCACTCTTCGCACTCATATAAGCTCGACTACTGGTGACTTTACCCTATGTTGTCTAAGTAATTTTGACTCTACTACCTACGAAACTCCATTAATTGCACCAATAAAACCTTCCAAATTCAAAACTTATTTACCGGTATTTATAGAGTCCGCATCTTCATTGGCAGGTTTTTTTTATAGGCATAGGGAAGGCTAACGAGCCTACAGCCCACCTGATGGTAAGTGGCATCTGTGACGCATAGGCATTTGCAGCCTCAAGAATATAATCTTAAGACCATAGCCATATTTAGACCGCAAATAAGTTGCTAACGCTGAGAACTGAGATGGGATGCCTCGGGGCTGCTACCGATTTTCTTGTCGTCACACCACAAAACAAAAAATGCGCAGGGTTCACTAATGTTTTACTAAATCATTACTTGGCAAACTATATCATTTTACAAACTTTAATTTCGCAAACAGGTGCTTCCCGACGGAATAATTTATATTTTTTAATCTAACCTATTTATTAAGGCTATGCAACTAATGTAATATGTAACAAAAACGATATAGTTTGTCAAATGATAATTTGGTCACAAGTCAGGATACCATGCGAACACTGCTGCTTGGCGGTAGGTTACAAGACAAGATGGTGGTTGCGATCCAGACGGACCTTGCACAAGGTTCTTCCACCACTGAACCAATACTTAGGTTAATGGCGTCGTCAAATTTTTACAAAATTACGTTGATAAGTTTAGTAAAAAATTAAAATATTGTATCAAACACAAATACATAATAAATTAGGAAAATTAAAGCCTAAAGCATTTATTATTCAACCGCATTCACTTCCATTTTACCATGGACATGCATTTCAAAATTCAAAATGTTGATTTGAAATATTACTAAGGCACCCTGCGCAGGCATAAAGATGGAACATTTTAAAACTGTTTGCTTGCATATCTAGTTTACACAAGCAAGGTCGCAATAAGTTTGCCGGCCAACAAACAAAATCTAATTTGCAAAATTGGTCTAGTGCTCGTGAAAAATTTAATTTCGTCTGGTTTTCTAGACAAACATGACCTTTACTTTATTGTCTTGAATCTGCATACCACCAGGTGCGGGACATTACAATATGAGCGTTCGGAAGGCGAGTCGCATGTTTTTACTTTTCAATATGGCGGAGCAATATGGCGGATTATGTTGCGGGAAAGTCATGTTTTAATGTCACGTTGGTTGTTTAACAAAAATGGGATTACATTGATATTTTACAAGTAATAAGTTACGTAATATATGCACTACCTATCGTATATTCGTTTAATGTTTACCTCGATACCTCACGAAGTGGAACCCGCATATTTTTTTAGGTTTATTGATTAATCATTAGCGCGTAACCGGCTTGTTAATGACTCAAAACAAGTCACTAGTCATTACACAAGTCACGAATCACAACCAACGTACTTAATAAGTGTAAGTAACACAACTTAACATAATTTCTGTTGTTACTCATTTAATCCTGGTCACGGCACCAAATCAAAAGTCGAAAAAAAAAGCCTTAGAACAATAAATGATTTGAATGATTGCGCGTGAATAGGTAACTTAAAAAATACACTTTATTGATGATGTAAATCACTGACATTGATCAATAAATCAGATAAAATGAGTAGAATACGGCCAGTTACACCAAAACATTGACATTGTGAAAAGCGAAAGTGATAAATCAATAGGTGTTATTCTATTACGTAACTTAAAAAAATCCAACAATTTTCACACATTAACAAGTCCTAAAAAGCATAACTTGTACTCTCAGAAGCTACGTCACTAAACCTGTTTCACCAGTAACGCGAATAAATGATCATAAGCTCAAAATAAAACGTACTATGTCTGTTTAAATTTCCTAACAATATACTGCCTTTCAGTCCTGGAAGGCAGAGCGTAATTTAATACGCGTCGTTTGACACATTTCACTTGACCCGGTGCGAGCCACTTGCCGTGCCACCACTTGCTGCGCGAGTTAACGGGCGAGTTGACTGGAATAGAGTTAATTGAAGAGTCACTTGTTATTGTACATAGTGAGCATGGTAACATTTTCAATATCTAGTAAAATTGTCGTAGAGTAAAACCTCATAACGATTTTATTTGCAAACGAAATGAATACAAAAAAATAAGTAAAACTAGTTTCCAATTAAACTATTTAAAATATTAAATTATTAATAAATATGCAAGTACAATTTGAGTGAACGACCTACGTCTCAACAACAAAGCAAGAAATCTTAAAAATAATTATGGGTAAAGTCTGTTAGACTCGCGTGACAGCTTATGAGAGCAAGTAAGAGAGAAATATTATGAATATACAGGGTGTTAGGTAGAGCGTTGTCAAAAAGAAATAGGCGAGTAGAAGAGACCATTAGCTATCCATTTCAGGTACTTTAACCCTTAATTTGTCTAAGGGCTATTTAATACCGTTTTTTTTATAATTTTATTACAAGACACCGAAATTCGACCTTTAAACCCCGAAAAAAAAAGGAACTACTTGGTGTATTGACAAAATTTTAATTTTGATAGATTGTTAAATGTTGTGGTGTTCAAATAAAACTGTTACTGGAAGCGTAAAGCTACTTTAAAAAATAATGGGGGCTCCCAAAGTTTCAGAAACCGATAAAGAAATCTTTCAACTTCAACTTTACAATGAAATTAAAAAAAAACCAAAGTGATTACAATTCTTCCAATTTCCTAAAAACATCTCCTGTTCACGCCAATTCTAATGGTATGCCACATGCATAACAAAACTCTTAATAATTCGAGATATTTGCTAATAACTTGTTGAATGTGGCGAATTCGATGTTTGAGAAAATTTACTTCTCTGTTCATTTACCACGTCTTACACTTATTCTTTCTCGTATTGCCATAGAGGGTACCTAGATTAAAACCTCCTCGATACTACCTACATAAAGTTCAGTAATTAATGGCCGGTATTTGACAGCTTTTGACATGTCGGTGATTTTTAACCCCATCTTTATTGTTACCTCATTATCGTTGAGTTGTGTTAGTATTTTCGTTAAGTTTATTTTAATTTAATTGTTACAATGGCGGCTTACTCCTCCGAGGAGTATGCCGACATGTTACTAGCCTATGGAAGAGCTGAATCAAACGCAAGCCATGCCCAAAGGATTTATCAAGAACGCTATCCTGACAGGCGTGTGCCTGACCGCCGCACGTTCTCTAATACGTACCGACGGCTACGGGAAACCGGGAATTTGCAGTTTCAAGAGCCTCGAGTAAACGCTCATCAACCAAATGCTGCCGACGATGAAAGGGTGTTGGACCTTTTCGACCAGAATCCCACCATAAGCATAAGAGTCGCTGCTGAAATGCTTGACTTGAGCACATGGAAGGTATGGTCAGTGCTACGGGCTGATGGAAAACACGCTTTCCATTACACTCCTGTGCAAGGTATTTACAAGTTGTTCAAGATAAAGTGATTGTTTTTTTTATTTATTGTCAGTAGTGGTCATGTTTTGCATTTTTAAATGTTTGACGCGTGTCCGTGGCCGGCCTATGTAGGTAATTGAAGTACCAACTGTCAGATCATAAATTCTTATTTTTTAGTTGATTTGTTTTAGGCTTGGAGGATAATGATTATAACAGACGAGTCGAGTTTTGCCGTTTGTTACTGCTCACGGATGTGGACGATGTTTTTTTTTTAAAAAGCATTTTATGGACCGACGAGTCCAAATTTACTAAGGAGGGGATTTTAAATCTTCACAATTTGCATGAATGGGCTCCAAAAGGACAAAACCCACACCCCAAAAGAGCGAGATGTTTTCAACGACGTTTTAGCGTCAACGTGTGGGCCGGAGTTATTGGAAACAATTTGATAGGGCCACATTATTTGCCAGACAACCTGAACGGGGACAATTATCTAGAATTCCTGCAGAATGATCTGCCAAGATTAGTCGCACATTTACCGATATTTGAGGAAAACCGACCGATTGTTTTCCAACAAGACGGGTGCCCAGCACATTGGAGATTGTCGGTGAGAGAGCACCTAGACAATGTGTTCCCAAACTCCTGGATCGGACGAGGTGGACCCATCCCATGGCCCAAACGGTCCCCAGACCTCACACCGCTTGATTTTTATGTCTGGGGACATGCAAAGAATTTGGTTTATGCCACCGAAGTCAGAAGCCGAGATCATTTAATTGAGAAAATTGAACATGCTTTTCAAGTGATGAAAGAAGAAATGCAACTAAAAACGACGACACTCGAAATACGGAAGAGATATCGTGCCTGTATTGGTCAAAATGGTCATCAATTTGAGCAATTGTTGTAAAAAAAAATATTTTTTTGTGTTGTGACTATGAATTAGAAAAGTTACCATTTTGGGGATTCTGAGATTTTTCCTAATAAAATTTAAATAAATTACTAACCTAACTTAAACTAACCTAACCTTATCTTACATATGTTAGAAGGATGTTAGAGAGAGAAAACACTATCTAACTGCGTAAGACGTGGTAAATGAACAGAGAAGTAAATTTTCTCAAACATCGAATTCGCCATATTCAACAAGTTATTAGCAAATAACTCGAATTATTAAGAGTTTTGTTATGCATGTGGCATACCATTAGAATTGGCGTGAACAGGAGATGTTTTTAGGAAATTGGAAGAATTGTAATCACTTTGGTTTTTTTTTAATTTCATTGTAAAGTTGAAGTTGAAAGATTTCTTTATCGGTTTCTGAAACTTTGGGAGCCCCCATTATTTTTTAAAGTAGCTTTACGCTTCCAGTAACAGTTTTATTTGAACACCACAACATGTAACAATCTATCAAAATTAAAATTTTGTCAATACACCACTTTGTTTTGTTTTGGAGGTGGGAGGACCTTGTGCAGGGCCCGTCCGGGTTGGTACCACCATCTTATCCATTAACCTACCGCCAAGCAGCAGTGTTCGCATTGTTGTGTTCCGGTTTGGGGATAAGACAGCCGGTGAAATGACTAGCATAGAGGCATTCCATCTTCGGCCTCAGGGTTGGCAACGCATTTGCAGTCTTAGGATTGCGGTCTTGTGAATGCGAATGTCTATGGGTCACAGTTTCCACTTACCATCAGGTGGCCTGTGTGCTCGTTTGCCTTCCTATGATATAAAAAAAAAAAAAAAAAAAAAAAAAAAAAAAAAAAGTAGTTCCTTTTTTTTCGGGGTTTAAAGGTCGAATTTCGGTGTCTTGTAATATAAATATAAAAAAAACGGTATTAAATAGCCCTTAGACAAATTAAGGGTTAAAGTACCTGAAATGGATAGCTAAGTGTCTCTTCTACTCGCCTATTTCTTTTTGACAACGCTCTACCTAACACCCTGTAAAATAAAATAAATAAATAAATATCAGGGGGCAATCTCATACTAATTGACCTAGTCCTAAACTAAGGTCTTAGCTTGTACTATGGGTACTAGACAACGATATACATACTTTTATAGAGAAATAAATAGTTAAAGAAAAAATCAACACTCAGAAACAAATACACGCGCTCATCAGACCAATATTTGCCCTGACTGGGAAACGAATCCGAGACCGCTAGCTTAGAAGGCAGGGTCACTATAAATCAGGCTAATGCATCGTCTACTCTTGATCATGACATAAATGATACAAGAAAATTCACAGTCAAACCTCAAGAAAATCTCGACCATACTTGAAACTACGCTTGAATCACTTCCAGTACTCTACAACTTACTGAGCCAGCGAAAGTGACGGCCTTCGAGGTCAAGAAATGTAGAAGAGGGGGAAGAGGGGAAGAGTATCGTGCGCGGACGCAGCTTGCGTAACATCGGATAACCGATCACTGGGTGCGTTTGCGATTTGGTTTTTGATGAGCGGTGTTGATTTAAACAGTCATGCAACCTGCGTCAAACGTGTGTTTGTTTGCTTTAAGTTTGGTTGTTGATTTAAAAGTGACAACAACATTAAAATTTCTCCAGGGGATTGGAAAGCTACTCTTTAGTATTTTTAGTACTTATTGCACACTTGAGCTTTTATGTGCGTTAGTTAAATTCAATGTTAACTTAAGTCGCGTACCTCGGAAAAAAAAAAAAGGCATCCTAATAGAACTTTGTGATTTGTACAATTGGGTGTTTATGAATTAATTTTAACTGAGTCAGATCTAATAAAATTATGTCAATTGCTTTTGCACCCTTTGAACCATATTATCTTTTAATCTGCTGCTATTATATGTTTTTAGGGAACCAAACACGTCATAATTTAAACTGTAGAGAGCGATTATTTATTTTTAACATAGGTGATGTCATCATCACAAAAGTATTCTTCATTATCACAGCAGATCATTTGAAATGAACAGGTATGCATTAATCTCCAATTCAGTGTCAATAAACGTCAACAGTTCATTTTCTATTACGGTTGATAAATGTTCTGACGAAATACTTACTGAAGTAATTGACAATGTATGCGCACATATAGAAAATGGATCGAATGAAATAATAGTAAATAACGAACTGACCAAAATACCACATATTTTAACTGTTGTAGAGAGTGACGAGGCTCAATACGAATACCAGGATTATTTTAACTACATTTAAGTTATTAAATTATGTTAAACGTGTTTTATGTGCAACTACAGATTTATTATTATAGAATAAGACTCTTTTATAGTTTTATACATTAACATATCCAATACAAATAATACGATGTCCGTTTTCCATTAAATTCTGAGAGCTAAACACTCAACAAGTAGTATACGTGTATATCTAAGGATTTGATACGCTCGTATTTCATTTTAAATTATAAACGATGATTATAGTCCAGAAGTATCGGACCAAAGCAAAATAAATACAAAGGCCAATATAAAGTGTTTATCGTAAATAACTTTCATGCGATAATCCCATTGCTCCTCAGTCGTTTACGACTTTACAGAAATAGTTGTCAAACGCTTCTCTCACGACTCTAATACAGACAGGAAATCTAACGATTTCAACGGCGAGTCTGGGAATCATATTACAAAGTCGTAAAGGATAAGAGAAAATGATGTAAAATCAGATCTGCAAGAAAGATCAAAGGAATATAACTATTAGTGTGAGATATTATGACAGGTCGATCAGTTTTAGAATATTTTATCTGGCAACTTCAAGTAGTTTTGTGATTTTTATGTACTTCTCGATATTGCGACGTCATAGAAATAAAAAATGATTTTCGAAAACATGCTCGGAAAGAACGGTTTTCCGATTGAAACACAAGGACGGAAAGTGCCTCAATATACTCCTAAGAGTAAAAAAACCATAAGAAAACACTTTCCGTCCTTGTCCATATTGTTTTTAAAAGTGCTCTCTTTTGCGTATAAAACGAAAAAGGACTATGAAAAAAAACCCGTACACCCAACTTGTGGGTGGGCGGCGGCGTGGAACTAATTTAAGTAAAATACTCGTAGTTTTCAAAGAAACATTTACCTAATTTGCCAAAGGTTTTTAAAATATTAATAATCATGTATTTGTATCATTTCCTCGCATTGTTTGAGAAAAGCATTATATTTGTCTCAGCGAAAACGAGGATTGCCTGACTCGTATTTTTGCTAACCACCCGTCAGGAAATCTTACTTTCCGCGCCTAGGAAATAATGTACTATTATTGCAATAGTACATTGTTGCCTAGGCGCGGAAAGTAAGGGTTTTCCTGACGAGGTGGTTAGGAGGCCGAGCAACAGCGAGGCCTGCTAAAATACGAGTCAGGAAATCCTCGTTTCCGCCGAGGCATACATAATGCTTTTCTCAAACATGTGAGGAAATAATACAAATACATTTCTAAAAAGCAAGTAATTTAATTTCCTTAGATTTAGCGGGAAGCAGGTTTTGCCTAACCGAGGCAGCTTCAGATTTTAATATAGGCGGTTATAGTTTATAGTACCTATTTCGTCGCTTTCGTCTCTTGAGCTCATTTTTTATAGTAAGTATTTCACACAACAAATAGTTTAATATTCGGTTTCACAATTATATTATGCAGAATGAACGAATGTTACCGACTGTCAATTGTTTTTAAATACTAACCATAGACATTGGAATGCAAATTAAAAAAAAAACACGCACTGTGCTAAAAAAGCGAGCAGTTACCTTGGCTGTTTGGAATTTTTGTCTTGGTCCTTTTGATTTCGTATGCAAATTGACAGCATTTTTAAGAAATATATGGACATGGACGGAAAGTGTTTTCATATGGTTTTTTTACTCCTAGGAGTAAAATGAGGCTCTTTCCGTCCTTGTGTTTCAATCGGAAAACCGTTTTTTCCGAGCATGTTTGAGAAAAATATTATTTAAAGGTGGTTCGAAAGAAATCGAGAGCTATAACTCATTGTAGTAACTATGTTGGACTAAGTCACTTCTTGCATTCTATAAAACAATGAATAATTTCAAAAAATGTTGTTGCATCATCACGTCACCGTAAAAAGTAAAAAAAAAAAAAAACTCGTCGAAGTTCACTTAAAAATGCAATACAAACATGTATGTTTGTTAGTTAAAACTACTTGAAGTAACTATAAAGAGAAACAAAAATAATATTTTTCAGATTACATCACGTTCTAAAAGAACATTCTCAATAGACAATAAAAAGTCCTGCATCAGACTCTAACGCAGGCACCCCACCAGCCCACCACTCACGCGCATCTATTTGAGTTCCCAATAAAACGTCAGATCGCTCGTATTTGATCCGGCACTTGTGTCAAACACAACTCGCCATCACATTACACCTTACTGGGTTGATATAAGTCCCATGTTCCTTTGTACAGATAACTATTCTTATGAACCACTTGTGCTTCCGAAAGCTAAATCGAGGCCAGCATTAAGCGCTGTTATTGTAATTCATTGGCACTATTTGGAACTGAGTCTGATCGTATTTATTTAAGACGGTATGCTGCGGTAGATAATTTTAAGATGGATTTAAACAGATTAGAAAATAATCTGAATTCTGCTAATTTTTCTAACATAAATTTATATAGTTTAAAGAGAAAACTAAATAACCATATTTACAACATTTTCAAAGCAAGTGTGGTTGCCGGGTTAGAATAGTGTCACTCCGTGTCTTCCCGTAGATTTCGTAAGAGGTGACTAAAGAAATAAAGGCTGGTAGTACTGTTAGGCGATGAATTTGCAACCTGTCACTAATACACTGGGAACCACCTTGGCCTAATTGTGTAAAATTTGGTTACAGAATGATCAACAACTTTTTAGAGTTGTTGGTAATTCCGTAGCTCTGCAAACCCCTTCTGGGAATAAAGGCGTGCGTTTATGTATGTATGTGAAATAGTCTTCTTAATCGTTGAAACACGAGGTGCAGAAATCGTTGATCACAAAAGATTATCAAGGTTATGACTATGAAGATTACTTACCTACTCTTTTTTGCAATTTCAAATCAAAGTGAACATTACAAATTATAATAATAATAAAGCACTTAAACAATCAGATGACGGCGCATTTAAAAACCTTGTAAAAAGAACAATGCAAATACCCTCGGACGTCACGGCAGCAAGACAAGTAATTGTGGTTCATATTGACATGAAGCTAATAGTTGTATTGCGTGCAAGAAACACAAAGGGAAATAATGGGTCAGACTGCGGGGATGTCAAAATGTTGAAGTCACTTGGCAACTATAGTTAATTACTGCGTGGTTTCTGGAGAAACGAGGGTCCCGTGTCGTGATAAATAGTTCTGTGATGATGATTGGACCTTTGTCCTTTGGACTGAATAAGGATAGAATTAATTTTAAATTCTTTAAGAATTTAACAGCAATCACTTCACCCGTGGTGAATATTTTCATATTTGTACAAAACTTTTTAAATATATTTCAGTTAATAACACTACCGGTATATTCATAAAAAATACAACAAAATGGTTTACAAAAGAATAAAAATAATATTTACAAACAGAAAAATATGTATACGGAACCCAAAATAATTCAGATCAGAAATATAAGAAACGCGATTTTTTGTAGAATTGTTCTTTAGAAGTTATAAAATCATAGTCACCTTGAATTTAAGATGGATCATTACATAGAGATATAGTTAATGTAAGAATATTTACTCAAACATCGTCTGCCATTTGCGTAATGCGCAAAAAGTTGCCGCATTGCTTTAAAATCAAATGACTGGGAGCGCTCGGACTCTGATAGTAAAGGATGTGGTAGATTTATTTCCATTTTTATTCATTACGCTCTAAGATAAAATACAGCGGTCAGTAAATTTATATACGACAGCATCCTACATATAAAATTTGCTCTTTTCCTTTACTTTAACAGTTTACTAGGAATACGAATAACTAAACTAGTTATTTCAGATCATAAAGCGGATGGTAATGATAAACATTTATAGAACAACGATCCAGCTTACCTTAAAGTCAATGGACATGACAAAGCTCTACACGATGTAAAAAATGCGATAGAAAACGAAAACGAGATCGCAAACGACTCGCGTTAAGTAAGAGCCGAGGTGAACAATAAAGCCCGTGCCTGTGCCATCACCGCGTCAGAGCGCCACTGACCCAAATAGTGACAATGTCGCAAAATGCCCAGCACCATGCGGAAAGGGCACTGGAAACGTTACCCGAAATGATGTTGATAATGTTGGTTATGCAGATGACGCAATTTGCAGAATTTATGAAAAATAATGATTTTGACGCCATTATTTGATAGTTACATCAAAGGTAGGTAGTTGTTTTGGTAGAATCGATGGCTTTCGATCGATGGATGGAATGTGAACCGACGCTTAATTCACGTAGCTCTCAATTTTTTAAATACCATTAGCTCCGGGGAATAACGTTTTTCACCCCCTAAATCAATTCCAAATTCTTAAATTTTGGTATATATGTATTGTAGTTCTTTGTCATGAAAAACGAAATTTGTACGGATGCGTTTTTTTATCTATTTCTTTCCAAAAAATATTTACTGGGAAAGGAAAATGTTACGGTGTGTATGTTTATGTTATGTTGTTTGCTATGTTGTAGGTCTTTACCTACAACATATTCAAAAATCGTAGAAATGGACGATGGGCATTTAGTATGGTTTTTTTTAGATTCACAATCTATAGTGAATAACTTGATTATATGGTCAAATTTATTATAGACTTGACATTGAAATCTAGGCACATATGAATAAAGATGTGATGAAAACTACTGCTAGTGTGTAATTCAATCATTTTTAATACTGATAAAATGTCCTATAAAAATATCTCCCACACTATTTTGTCACAGTCTCATACTATATCCTGATTATGGCTGTTATCTCTTGACGCCAACGAGGGACGTGTTGATTGCCTCTCATTACCCTTCGTGTCGGCTGTAATTGTGTACACAAAGGAAACTGTCTTACGCGTAGGTACAGCCACTCTGAGATAGGACGTGGATATATATTAGTTCTACGTGAGCTAATGAAGAAGGCTATGATTTAAGGGGTCGTCTTAATATATATGTTTTGTTTACGTTATCTAAATATATTAAAGTAGAAACTGACTGACTGACATATCAATGCGCTGCCTAAACCGCTAGCTCTAGAGATGCCTTTGGCACGTAGGTTCCTTATGAGGTCTAGGAGTGCACTAAGAAAGAATTTCTCGAAAATCGACCCCATAAAAGATAAGATAAGATAAAAAATTAAGATAAGGTAAAGACATTTATTCAGTAAGTTAGCCGCACGGGCACTTTTCCAAGTCAAGAATCTACCAGCGCTTCACAAGAGGAGACCACTGCTGAGAAGAAACGCCGCAATAAACTCAGCAGTCAGTATTATTATTTTTATTTATTTAATATTACAATCTTACTACTTAGTCTAGCATTATATAAGAAATTATAAAAGAGAAAATAGGGCGAACTACTCAGACCAGTGGTTGATCATATTTTGTGTGAAATGATAAAACTATTAAGTATAATAATTTTCAATAACTATTACATACTCAATTTTTGAATAGTTGTAAAGTACGTTATTTTTATTAAACTGAATATTCATAAGAATAAAAATATCTGTAAATTTACAATTGAAACAATCACATTCAAGAAAATATAACAGTAAAGAACATACAAATGTTACCCATTACAACAACACAAAGAAAAGAAAGTCCTAGCCATTAAAATGTTAAAACAACTGTTTAGCAATTTATTTTCATAAATAATTACCAAAACGAGATGATAATCAGGTTTAATCATAATTCTTTTCACGTGGTTACTTTTGCGTTTAAACATTTTGTTTGGCAAATTTATATAAAGTTATACTTAGCTTAATTAGAAACCCTGTTTCTTAAGCAGTATTTTGAAATTAAGTGACGTTGACAAGATGGCTATGAATAGCGAGGGGGTTATGCAATACAACGATTTTTTGTAGCTCATCCAGTTAATTCTTAGCAGACCATTTGTTTTAAACTTACAAATACGTACAAATACATAAATAAATATATATATATATGCATATATATATATATAAATATATATACCTATACCTATACCTATACATGTACCTATATATATACTATACTATATTATTATATTATTATTTATATGTATAGTTTATGGATATTTAGCTGTTGAAATATTAGTTTATTTATTTTTGGTGCACATCCTTGTAATCTTGCCTATCCTCGTACAGTTTCCTCAATCATGGTCAGGTTAACTGGAAGAGATCCCTTAAAGGGATATGTTCGCCATTGTACATGTTAATCTTAAGTTTATGTTTTTGTGCAATAAAGAGTTTACATACATACATACATATTTCATAGAACTTCATAGAACTGGTCGCAAATGTTTTGAAGCGCATTTTTTGAACAATTGAACATCAAAGCCATTTCCAGTAATCTACCCCGAGTATGTAGTGGGCCGGAGTCGTAAAAAATCACACAAGGAGCGGAATGAAGAAAGTAAAACAAGCTTTTTTTTGGCAAAAAAACATCAGCTCTTAAAATCCTTGCTTCTTACGGACAGTAAAAGTTGAAGGTTACTGTTTCCTTTTGAATGTTTCTTTAACAATGATACTGTTTTTATTCTCGAGTTTTGGTTGAAACCATTTACGTCGCTTTTATTTTGTCCACACGAAATATTACTTTCAAACATAAACATAATTTTCTTGTCTTCCACTTTTTCTCATTTTTATGGAGAACATTTTAGACAAACGTAAAGCGGTAATAATTACAATTAAATTATTGACCTTAGAAAATATTCTACTAATAAGCCATTTACATAGCTAAAAAATTAACACAGCAATTCAAAAGAAAATATAATTCCTTGACAATAATATTAGCACCATTAATACTTATAATTGACGTCAAGGACGTCACGTCTTGAAAAATAAAAATTGACATGCAAAACTGAAGAAAATAATAATGGCCAAGGAAATAATAACGACGTTGAAGATAAATAACTATTATTTTGACATATTCAATCGTTTCCTTTGTTGCCAAGGATAACTTATAAATAAAAACTACCTTATACTTGCAAATAATCATCTAAACTAATTTTAAAATTGTTTAAAGTATCCCATGTCACTCAAGTTACTAAAGTTGACGTGCAAGAACAAATTAAAAACAAATATCTTTAGCGTGTCTAAATATTACTAAGTTTAAAGCAGTGACATGCAACAGTCGTCGCCATTGGCTAATCACAAATTCTGAACCTGGTTAGTTACCACACTGATTGAGACCCGACTATACTTAGAAGTATTTAAAAGTAAAGGCCAAACGCGATGCGTTTAGAAAACCGGTTTTCAGTGAACATGTAGGGTATCTCTACATGCATCTCTGTACCACGAGTTCGAACTTTTTACTTCGAATCGAATAAGTAACGTTATCGTATCGTCATCGAGAAAAATCGGTCAAGTGCGAGTCGTACTCTCGCACCGAGGGTTCCGGGACCGTCAATGCGAAAGTTTGTGTGTATGTGTGTTAGTTTGTTAATCCTTCACGCTGCAAAATTGGACGATTTTAGATGAAATTTTAAATGTAGATATCTTTTACCCTGGATTAACACATAGGCTACTATTCATTGCGGAAAAATTGAAAGTTCCCGAGGGAATAACGATTATCGAAATCTACGCGGACGAAGTCGTGGGCAGGAGCTAGTTATTATATATGGTGATCGTGAGTCCTCATTTTCCTTCTCTATATTATAAAAATAAAAACAACGACTTTGAAATTGACTCTCTGTATCATCATCGAGTACATAGTAAAGGATTGTATAGGTACAAAAGTTTAAAGTGTCAAATCTTCGAATTCTCTCAGAAATATTAAAGGAGTAATTATGTATAGTAAAAGGAATTTAATGAATGCTTTTTAAATAGGCATAATTGCAAGACTTGATTAACCTGCTCAAGTGTATTACTCAATGTGTTAATTTTAGTTCACGACATAAATACCTATGCACTATGGCGCGTTCTAATACTACAGGGTGTTCTGTTTCATTCGGTTTCTCCAACTTTTGTATTAGGGAAAAGATCGCCGATTTCCTCATAACGAATGGACTAGTGATAGTTCAAATACTGAAAACAATAACTTTACAAAATACAAATAAGCCAATTAACCTAATAGCCATAAGCCATCATCAAAATGTCGCGCGCATTTCTCCAGGACGGCATTATGCGCGAACTGACCTGGATAAGTCACACGCGATAATGATAATCAAATGCATGGCGCTGTTTAGCATAAACTGGTCATCAAGTTTAATATCGTCGTTTGTCTTTAGGGTGCGTAGCTAATGGCGTGCATTAAAAGAAGACTAAGGTAAGGTACGTTTTATGCGCGCTATACAGTGTGTTTGATTTTAATGAATAAATAACAGAAGCGAACACTGAAGAAATAAATTTTAAAATATACATGTTTAAGAAATTATGAGTTTCGTTGGTTGTAAAATAAGATTCAAACAAAAAAAAAACCGAAGAAGAATCATAGATATTAAAATAAGAATCGGAATAGGGCATAGCTTAAATGAATGCTAATGATATTTCAGGAAAATATCGTGCACTAGGGAATTAACGTATTCTGCAATGTAGTATAGGCAATGACTTGTTTTTTAGGGTTCTGTACCCAATCGTAATAACGGGACCCCTATTGCTAAGACTCCGCCGTCCGTCTGTCCGTCTGTCTATCTGTCTGTCACCAGGCTGTATCTTCCGAACCGTGATAGCTAGACAGTTGAAATTTTCACAGATGATGTATTTCTGTTGCTGCTATAACAACACATGCTAAAAACAGAATATAATAAATATTTAAGGGGGTTTCTATACAAAAAAAATGTTTTTTTTTACATAATGGTACGGGACCCTTAGTGCGCGAGTCCGTCTCGCACTTGGCTGGTTTTTTAAATTAAGACTTTAATACCTTTGTATAAGACAACTTGTTGCAAGCAGCAATGTAGGTTCACTTACTTTATAATGTACTTTACGACTAGTTACATTAAAAGCCACTGCGTTCTTTACGACTGCGGGAATCTGTGACACCATTTGAAAATTAAATCCAATTAAATCGCCGAGAATGCATTCAATTGAGCTGGTTGGCCTAGTTATTACATCGGGGCTACTTATACGGTAAATACAGGTTAGAAATGTATAAAAATAACCTTCAGTGTCAATAAATGGATATCGAAAAGAGAAATGGGAATTAGAAAAGCCGTCACGATACCGTCCAAAAAGTAAATGAGTTTTTGTCGAAAATTTTAATTTTGGAAATCTTTTGTTGCCGACTGTACTTTTTTCTGCATAGTCATCATTTGCTTGTATATACCATTCTAACGAGCCCTAACACAACGGGTTTGTCATGTGTAATGTAGGAGTTCCTATGGCCAAATTCCATATCCATCATCAAGCCAGGTCGATAGTGCCATATTATTGTATCGTCATCCAAGTTACGTAAGTATACCTAATTTCAGTTCAATCGGAAACCGGGAAGTGGGTCAAATTTAATTTACAAAATTTCATAACAGACACCGGGACAGGTGAAATTAAATAATCGCTTGTAAAAAAATATGCATTTAATTTTCATGAGTGAATAAAATTTCTCACTAGTTCCATCAACGGACATGTCAATGGAACTAGTGGGAATAGACCAATTGAGCAATAAAGCACATACCGAGGGTTTTGAGCCAAAATACAGCTAGGTGTAATTTGGACCCATTTGACTTCGGGTACTAAGTACATATATACACAAACAAGGTTGCTTATAAAAGCAGACTCAAATATAAATATTGTAGTAATGCTCCAATGTTAAACATGACCAGTCAACCATTTCTAAAACTGCCCTGCACTAGCAAACAATCCTATCTACCAGTATCCATAGCATGCAAAAGATTACCTAAAATAATTAATTCTGGGGTCCTAGTGAAACAGGGTATAAGTCTTCTAAAGATCAGATGAAAAAGGGTGTAAGTCTTGTACACTCTGCTCAAGTATATACCCTTTTTTATTAAGAGTTAAGTCGACCTGTACCCTTTTTTACTAGGGCCCTGGAATTATCATTATTTGTACGGAAAACTTGTCGCGATGAATTGAAGTCTCGACAAATCAAGCTTAATCCACTAAAACGTATACATCTGTAAAGGCGATTGTATAAGCGGAGACTGGCTCAGCGTAATTACTGACGCATTCGCTGCCCGATCGCGATAGTGTCTAGTTACGTGTTTGGATTTCCATTAGCCTATAGGAATTACAGTTTCACGTCTAAGAAAAATGTGTTGCGATTGGTGAGGATTAGAAAAAAAACAGTGAACTCTAATTGGAAAGTTTGACGTTTGACGACGTTTGACGACGTTTGACGACGCGGTAGCCTAGTTGGTAGTGACCCTGCCTACGAAGCTAGCGGTCCCGGGTTCGATCAACGGTAAGGACTAATATTTGTCTGATGAGCGCGAGTATGTCCCTGAGTCTTCGGTGTTTTCTATGTATTTACGTTTGTATTTATCTATATAAGTAAGTTTATCGTTGTCTAGTACTCATAGTACAAGCCTAGAGCTTAGTTTGGGTCTACGTAATTTTTTGTGAGATTGTCCCCCGGTATTTATAAGTAAGCTTCAGATTTAACTACTAGCTAAGCAGATCAGAAGTTATAAAATGGTAGTTATTGATGATGCTAAAGAAATTAAATAGTGTGAAATATACAGGGTGATTTCATAACTTGTTTTCTAACAAGCTCATTTTGATCCGAATAACTAGTCTGCGTCACATAAAAGTATCGAAAATTAGTACAGCATACAGCATTTTAAAGTAAGTTTCAGTAAGTTTCAATGTTTATTTCCAAATTGTTGACAATAAAGGTTCTAATGGCGATTGATTTTTACAGCGCCATCTATTGAAATATAAAGACATCTTTTATTTCATTACTTTACGCTAATTCACGTTTCTTATCATTATCAGTTCACAAGGGATCAAGCCAAATTATAAAACTGCAGATAACTCAATTCCAGATATGAGTAATCCAGATAAAAAACGACACCGCAAAATACGAGAAGCATAACATAAATAAAACATAGTTTAAATTTATCCGTGAGAGCTAGAACCGGTAGGGACAAACTAGTCAAGCGCGATCAGGTTTTAATATTAAAAGCATAAGCAGTAGAAAATAAAAAACAAACCTTGGAACAAAGAAAAAATAAAACTGATATTATAAATTCAATTTTTTTTGTGTGTTCGTTACTTATTAACGCTGCAACGGCTCGACAGATTTAGATGAAATTTAGAATAGAGATAGCTTACTATACCATGGATACAAAACAAAGAGTTCTAGAGAAAATAATGATAATCAGACACGCGTATAAAATCGTGGGCAGGAGATAGTCTACTGTAAAAACCTTTTCAATTAAATTGCATAAAAATAATTTAAGACAAATTATTTTATAAAGTCGTCTGAACACAGTCTTCCTTATAAAACCAGAATTAATAAGACTACAAAGCTACTAATAAACATCAAAGCTTCCTAAAATATTTTTAAAGTTTAAACGAGCCTGTAAACCGAACCATACAAAAAAAAGCTAGGTCATCGATCGACACGCCATCCAATATTTCTTGTTACCAGCGAAATTACGCAAACGATAAGCAAACAGGTTGTATGAGTGCTGTTACAACAATGAGTTGTTATGCAAGTTAATTGAATATATAATGTTTACCCATCGTAGTTAAGTATTTAATAGAATAACGTAAACAACCGTGATGAAGATGATTTTTGGCCTATAGTTGGGTTGATACAGGATGATCCCAGTGACAGGTTATATATTCACACACGTATGACGGACCAAGCCAACCAACCAAGCTCTTGGCTTGTATAATGGCTACTTGACAATGATAACGACGGACAAGCAGGCAGACAGCGCTGGGAAGTGGTCACGCCTCCTATGGACATTTGCAACACCGGAGGAGTCACCAACGTATTGCCGGTCTCGACGAAATGTAAATGATAACCTTTTTAAAAAGCCCGATATTGTAGCGGTTTGGCAAATTCCTACAGACGCGACAGAAACGTTCTAGAAAACCGGCGCGGTTATTGAGATAAATACATACGTAATTAAATAGAAAACATCCAAGACTCAAGGCAAAATACTCGCGCGCATCACAAAAATATTTGCTCTGACCGGGAATCGAACCCGGGACGGCTAGCTTCACAGGCAGGGTCACACTACCGCAAGCTTCGTTGCGCATACAAAACTTGCGGCGATATTAAGGCGAAGTAATTTTAACGAATTATCAACTTTCTTGAGAGTGTTTCAAATTACGATATACTCGTACTGCTGTTACATCACACGGGTCATCCTATATTGACCGAATTGCCGTTAATTTAATTAGACATTGTCCTCCTAGAAAAAAATATTTTGCCCTGGGGTCAACTGGTAGAAAATGCCAATAGGCATTAAGTTCACACGTTGTAAAGAAATTTGTAATGCATTAGAGATAATAGTACATTGTTGCCTAGGCGCGGAAAGTAAGGGTTTTCCTGACGAGGTGGTTAGTAGGCCGAGCAAATAGCGAGGCCTGCTAAAATACGAGTCAGGAAATCCTCGTTTCCGCCGAGGCATACATAATGCTTTTCTCAAACGTGTGAGGAAATAATACAAATACATTTCTAAAAGCAAGTAATTTAATTTAATTCACATTAAAAGTTATGTTGGTCATGTTTGGGCAATTTGTAAATAAAAACTTATTAGTTTTTAATATAGGCGGTGTGGTACCTATTTCGTCGCTTGAGCTCATTTTTTATAGTAAGTATTTCACACAACAAATAGTTTAATATTCGGTTTCACAATTATATTATGCAGAATGAACGAATGTTACCGACTGTCAGTTGTTTTTAAATACTAACCATAGGACATTGGAATGCAAATTCAAAAAGAAACACACGCACTGTGCTAAAAAAGCGAGCAGTTACCTTGGCTGTTTGGAATTTTTGTCTTGGTCCTTTTGATTTTGTATGCAAATTGACAGCATTTTTAAGAAATATATGGACATGGACGGAAAGTGTTTTCATATGGTTTTTTTACTCCTAGGAGTAAAATGAGGCTCTTTCCGTCCTTGTGTTTCAATCGGAAAACCGTTTTTTCCGAACATGTTTGAGAAAAATAAATAAATATACGTTTTCTCAAACATGCTCGGAAAAAACGGTTTTCCGATTGAAACACAAGAACGGAAAGAGCCTCATTTTACTCCTAGGAGTAAAAAAACCATATGAAAACACTTTCCGTCCATGTCCATATATTTCTTACAAATGCTGTCAATTTGCATACAAAATCAAAAGGACCAAGACAAAAATGCCAAACAGCCAAGGTAACTGCTCGCTTTTTTAGCACAGTGCGTGTGTTTCTTTTTGAATTTGCATTCCAATGTCTATGGTTAGTATTTAAAAACAATTGACAGTCGGTAACATTCGTTCATTCTGCATAATATAATTGTGAAACCGAATATTAAACTATTTGTTGTGTGAAATACTAACCTACTATAAAAAATGAGCTCAAGCGACGAAAGCGACGAAATAGGTACCACACCGCCTATATTAAAATCTGAAGCTGCCTCGGTTAGGCAAAACCTGCTTCCCGCTAAATCTAAGGAAATTAAATTACTTGCTTTTTAGAAATGTATTTGTATTATTTCCTCACATGTTTGAGAAAAGCATTATGTATGCCTCGGCGGGAACGAGGATTTCCTGACTCGTATTTTAGCAGGCCTCGCTATTGCTCGGCCTGCTAACCACCTCGTCAGGAAAACCCTTACTTTCCGCGCCTAGGCAACAATGTACTATTTCTTATGCGCTCACCTGTTTCTACCTAGGTAGGTATCCTTATTTTTGTCGGCTTCATAGTTAATGTAAAGTATTTTCAGATTGTATATGAAAAAATAAACATAGTTTTTTTGTACTAAATATCATTCAATTCTCTGCGACTAGATAAATTAAAACCAAGCATTAAAAAAAAGCTAATCCTTTTTAGGGTTCCGTACCCAAAGGGTAACAAACGAGACCTTACTACTGAGACTTCACAGTCACCAGGCTGTATCTAATGAACCGTGACAGCTAGACAGTTAAAATTTTAACAGATAATGTATTTCTGTTTCCGCTATAAAAAAATATACTAAAACAGAATAAAATAAATATAAAAGGGGGGCTCCCATACCACAAACGTATTTTTTATAGATTTATATTATAAATGCGACGGTAACTATTTGTTTGTTTGTTACACTGTACTGCTATTTAAATCGCTAAATTATTTAGATAACTTTAACCTGATGAAAGGACAAAATATACTTTTTATTCCGAAAAATTGAGCAATTTCCGAGAAAGTCAGCTGATCCTATATTATTAAACGAACGTTGCGTAAGGTAAAAAAGGGTTAGTGGTCAGTTTTACCAATACAAATTTCCAAAGTAATACCGCACACCCAATTAAAACGACTCCATACATAAATTTAGGCCCGTTTCCCCTTGATCTTGCCCGGGACAGAATAACGCGATCCCTGATTAATTAGGTATAGACACACCCTACAAAATCGGCCCTTATATGTTTCGGAACACGGGCCATAGTTGCATGTAAGTATCGATGTTTATTAATCGTGATGGTGGACCGAGACTTTGTTTTGTTGGAAAGCCGAAAAAAGGCTTTGTCCTGAGGCGTAAGGCGTTTGCGGTATATCAGGTTGTCATGGCTTGTTAGAGACCCAAATAAGATGTTTTGAGTCTTATTTTTGGTGGGAACTACCAATTATAATTTAAGGGTATATATTTTCTACCCATATATTTAATTTGGCCTAATCCGTATCCGATTGTCTGACTGTAAATATCTCAATATTACATGTAATTAATATGATGTCGGTGATACCTCAATTCATCGTAACTAATAAATTATTTAATGTTGCAACATTTACCTTACCGACTTACTTGCTAAGGTCTGTTTTGCGTGGTATCTTGAGTAACATAAAAAGTTTATCATTCACAAAGCAATTAAGCTTTATAACACACAGGCAATAGTAAAGTTGAAATAACTTATAAACCATTTGGAAAAAGTAAAGGTACTCTAACTGCAAAAATGAGGCACCATAAAAACTTAACCATATCGCACTTTTAGAATTTAAAGTAATAAAATAATAACAACAAAAAGTCAGCTTTAAAAAAACCGACTGTTGTTGCTGACCAACTTTAATTGGTTATAAATCCTAAATTATCGTTCAAAATGAAAAATTATTTAAGAAACCTGAAGATGATTTTTGAATACCTATTCAATGATACTCCACTTGTCATAGTTCATCGACTATATTTTTTTTCTTATTTACAATATGGCGGCAACTAGGTGAACTTAAATTACTTTCATATCTTTAGTGACACTCGGAAGATTAAGACAAATCGATTGCCATAAGAATCATCAAAATCGGTCCACGCGTTTAGGTTCTAGAGCGCCACAAGGGAACAAACATACATATACATACATACATACATACCTTCACGCCTTCATTCCCAGAGTGGGGTAGGCAGAGCTACAGAATTACCAACAACTCCAAAAACTTTTTGATAACTCTGTAACCACAATTTGCACAATTAGGCCAAGATGTTTAACAGCGCATTAGTGACAGGTTGCAAGCCCATCGCCTAACAGTACTACAAGCCCTTATTCCCTTAGTCGCCTCGTACGACATCCACGGGAAGACATGGAGTGGCACAATTCTACCCCGGCAACCATACGGCATACATACATATAGAGGCTGATAAACACAATACCCTCCTTCTTCGGCAGTCAGGTAAAAAAGTCAACTCCGAACTTCCATTTTCAATTAGAGTACTATAAGCTAAAGGTACGACATAAAGATATTTCAAACAAGAAACTAATCCTAAGAAACGCGTTATCCGCGATACCAGCTGCGTTTTAAAAAAGACTACATTCAAAGGAATAAATTACAGTCAGACACCCAGTAAATTACAAATAGCTATAAAATTACCGGATACGTTCTTTAAGGTATTTTATGGGACGGAAAAGTTAAAAGTAGCTGAGATACGTAGCCCAGGATGCGAACAATTTGGACAATTCGCTGGATAATGAGCAGAAAGGCCTATATATTTGAATATAGTATTGATTGTGAATTCTAAGATGTAAGTTGTAGTATAGATAATAGAATGCATAAACAAATTATACTTGTGTTTGCGGATGGTTTCTAAGGGAAAGTTATCGACCATAAATTAGAAAATGTATTCGATGGCGTCGCTTGATGTTGCTATAATTAAAAGGTTAAGGTTTCATCTTCCTACGGTACATGGGTTCTATTTTTACACGTTATCTTATTGTCAACTTTACAATAGCTCGTATTAATTTTACTGTAATGGCGGCCGATTTAATATGACAACAAGTCAAAAGCAATTATTTACGTAAGTATTTGATTGGAAATAGTTCTTATCTGTCTTGCTTTATAATGGTTACTAAAGCAAGATAATAACGAACTTTGGTATGTTATAATGTAGTGAATAATCCTTACCCTTCGTTTTTCGGCGGATACGTTCATATTTATCTTGCTTTCTCAGTTGGCTTATTGATGGGTACTGAAGCTAATTGAGAAAGCAGGATAAATACAAACTTATTATCCGACAGTAAGGAAGGGGTTGATCAGTATGTCTGTACTCCGGTATTAAAATGTATTTGATGGCGTCGCTTGATGTTGCTATTATCTAAAGGTTAAGGTTTCATCTTCCTAAGGCACATGGGTTCTATTCTTACACGTTATCTTATTGTCAACGTTACAATAGCTCGTATTAATTTTACTGTAATGGCGGCCGATTTAATATGACAACAAGTCAAAAGCAATTATTTACGTATTTGATTGGAAAAAGTTCGTATCTGTCTTGCTTTATAATGGTTACTAAAGCAAGATAATAACGAAGTTTGGTATGTTATAATGTAGTGAATAATCCTTACCCTTCGTTTTTCGGCGGATACGTTCGTATTTATCTTGCTTTCTCAGTTGGCTTATTGATGGGTACTGAAGCTAATTGAGAAAGCAAGATAAATACAAACTTATTATCCGCCGTGTGGTTGCCGGCTTAGAATTGTGCCACTCCATGTCTTCCCGTGGAAGTCGTAAGAGGCGACTAAGGGAATAAAGGCTTATAGTACTGTTAGGCAATGGGCTTGCCACCTGTCACTAATATACACTGTTAAACATCTTAGCCTAATTGTGCAAATTGTGGTTACAGAGTTATCAACAAGTTTTTTAGAGTTGTTGGTAATTCTGTAGCTCTACCTACCCCACTCTGGGAATGATGGCGTGAAGGTATGTATGTATGTGTATGTATTATCCGGCAGTAAGAAAGGGGTCGATCACTATGTCTGTACTCCGGTATTCTGATCAATATTGTCATTAGCTTTAAGAACCAAGTGGCAATTCGTAATTAGTAAAATCATTTATCCCAACACTAAGAAGGCTGACATTGATATAATAACCTCACCTTTTATCTATGTAGCAATTACCGCCATCCTAACTAGCACCGAGGCCGCGGCTTCCTTCGAGAACAAAGATCACTGCACGTGCATGATTTACAACTTTTATATGCGTCCACGAAATCTCTAAGCCGTTAATAGTAACGTCCAATTTCAATTGATTTATGCGCATACGTAACACAGTAGCGTTACTCTGAAAACTGTTTTAACGCTACAGTTCTTTTTTCAATAAATGCTGTGGACAACGTGCTTATTAACAGGGATTTAGAAGTCATTTTGAATGATCCACTCGCATTGGATGCGTGTATAAATTCCTACGAAAACGTATGATTGCTTTGGCACCTAACGCAAGTTTTTAGAGACAAGCTATTTGATTATTATTGACGTAAATCTAAATAACTGGGTAAGAGCATGTCTGACCATGCTTAGTGTAGGGTTCCGAAGCATCTTAAAAAAACAACAAGTATGTACAGTCAACAGCAAAAGAAACTGATGAAATAGGGTCTCAAAATAGTATACAATAAATTAAGTCAGATGTATCTGATTATTGTAGTTTAGCATTAGTAAATTAGCTCGTAATGTGTCATAAGTAAGTGACATGCCATTCAAACAGTTAAAGTCATTACTGAGTGTTTCAAATTAAACTGATTTTCTAAAATAGCAATAGTCAGTAATACTACCAAACTATCACATGTAAGTGAATATAAATGTTTGGGCCTTCATGTCTTCTCAAGACCACCTCGGAATACAAGTCAGACGTTCGGTTAGTGTCGGTTATACTCGTAAGACATACACGCGAAACAACTATAACACCTCTCATTTCCATCAAGGGTTGAAATAAGTTCCTACTACTTCGCTTTGTTTTTTTTTGCAACATTTAAAATAAATCCTTTTTAACTGCCGTGATTACCCTAGTTTTCATTTGGAGATTTAGTCATTTTGACTTTATCTTGTTGGACACTTGACACACAGGTAGAAAACAAAATTATTCTTTATTGAAATTTTCTATAAAGAGACAGTTATGGCATCGTTTATGATCATTTTCTTTTGACTCATTAAATATTCAGTTGAAAATGACACTTTGTTATAATCTGTTTTATCTGGGGCGTCATGCTTGAACATGTTTTGAAATGTTAATTTTGATCACTTACTTTTGACGTTGACTGTACTAATTCTCTATTGAAAATTATTTGGTGCCGTCTTAGACGATTTTAGTAGGTATAAACACTTTAGCCGCCTGTATCTCAGGAACCAATCATGTCTACTTAGCCGTGATAGTTTTCCTCTAAAATTAAAAAAAAACACTTGACTCTTACAAAAATTTGCGCTATAAAGCTTAATATTTCTTAAACGGCGCCCTTAATCGAAAAATTGCTTTCACAAACCAGAAATATTTTTGAAAGACCTATCCAACGACACTCCACACACTATGGGGTAGACGAGAACAAAAACACCACGTTACGTGTAGGGGACGTACACTACACGGACGGACGGACGGACACGGCGAAACAATAACGGTTCCCGGAACCCTAAAAATACCTACATACAGCCGAACGTTGAACCTCGTCTTTTTTGGATTCGGTTAAAAAATACCTTTTTATCGGTTCTGGTTACCGAATTATGAGTGGTTTTATAGAAAACTGGCGAAAATTAACTATTACCTAGTAATGAATATGGTAAGAGTGAAAATATTATTTCCAAGGTTTTCTGAATGATACAAGAAACAGCAATTCGTTATTTTTGACAACTTTCTTATTGTAAGTACACAGTAAGGAAACTCTAGAGGGTGTTCAATTGATTTAAAACATATATTTCTTTCGAAATCAGATTTAAGCTTTATAAAGCCTTAGTCAAAGTATATAATTAATTATAAATCACACCACAATATAACATATAAAATAATTTTAATATTTGACACAAGTATTGATAATGATAACAGAGATTTGCAAAACAAACAGCACAGTTTTTAGTCTTATTTTACTCGCTTGTGAACAAAAATCCCAGTTCAATATCTAGAAAGAAATTCACTGAACATTTATTGACGGTAATTTTATCACCCGCGAAAGAATGAGCGAACGAGGTAAGCCCGACTTCTAATTTCCCTTTGCAAATAACGTTACAATAAAACAAATTTTCCTTAGCGACCGAGTTATAATCTTAAAACAATTTCCGCTAAGTCAAATAGCGCGATAAAACAAAATCATAACACGACAAAATTTCCAAACAACGCGCGTCGTGGTTAATACAAACAAGTGAATTGGGAAGCAGCAGACAGACGGACGGAAAATGTCAAATAAGATTTATACACACAGAAACAGACGGTAGTGAAAAAAAAGTTACATCATTCATAATTGACACCAATTTTACATGTAAGGTTTTTAAATTTAATTTGCGAGAAATTAATAATAAGCAAAAGCTTACCAGAAGAATGAACATGATTTTCTATTTTCTGTACATAGGTATATTGATGCCAATTACTAATATGTACGTATCCACAACAATCTTCTAAGAATCATCAGTTGATGATTTGAAGAAAGAGTATTCAAGGGGAAACTTGCGATTAAAATCTTATAGCAGATGTATTTTCGGTATGATATGAACATGTTACGTATCACAATGTTTTATAGCCTAAGCGTACTAAAACGTCCCAGATACAGACACCATCAGCCAGCATCTTTATTTATTGCAGATCAAAATGTTTTCTTTTAAAGATTATGATGGTAAGAAGTATAGTTTTATTAAGTTTTAAAATATGATATTTTTTTTTCGTGCTAACGTAAATATAAAACTGACAAACTCACATGTTCTAATACAATCCCAGTTGGTTAATGTCGCCGTCAAATATATTAACCAAAAATCTCAATTAAGGAACGCATGAAAGATTTAAAATGTAACATTACAATCATAATGCATAATGATAATGAATTGCGCTAAACATGTATTATACTGGCAGTAAATAACACTGTATCAGTAAGAGACAAAATAAATCAAGACGATGTGACAACACTTAAACAAAGGATACCATTCATTGTTCATTCTAGGGCGTTATAATTGTCAAAGTTTCTGCTAATGAAAGGAGCGTTTCCCAAAATTATATGAAGAAAAATTATTCGCCTTTACGTAAATAACGCGGATGTTCCAACAAACCTAATTAATCCAAATCTAAATAAAAAGAAGACCCAACAGACATACTAACAGCTGCAAGAAACACTAGTACGTATAAATCTTCTAAACAATTTGAAATCAGTGTCGTTTGGCAAGAGAAAAAGTTTTAATAGAACGTGGAGAAACAAAAGGTTTGAAAGATTTTTTCTTCATTTAAAAATAAGATTCGGAAAGTCGTCGCCGGCCAACTATCTGTCGCGGTCCATACGGGTTTAAAATAGATCGGGTTTAGACTTACCGACGATATGCAAGCATTGGTTGATTTTGACGTCCGTTTCTTGTGTTAGCTTACAAAACTATAGGTTCGTTTAAATTAACGATAAATTCACGTAAGAATACAGCTTGAAACAATGCGAAAGCATCGTAATTATGAAAAATCTTATCTCGTTATAAACATGGGTCAGTAAAAACTCGTAATTTACGCAATTATTAAAAAAAAAACGGCTCAAAGTCAATGTTAATGTGGAATTACTAGATACATTGAGTGTACGGAAACTACTATTAGCTAACAAAATTTATTATCAAACAGAATTGTGCATCTGCTTGCATTAAGAGCACGTGGGAGAAAATAACGATCTCAGTTCAGAAACATGTTACACCGACAATAATATAACTTTAACATATACGTGTATCACTTTTACTCATAGACATCACACATTTACTTGTAATGTACTCACAAAGTCTAAGACTTCGAAGCTTTAGCTACGTAAACTTGTGATTTTGGCGAAATGCGCAAGATCACTTTAGTTATTATTTATTACTAGACAATTACCCAAAATACGTGACCGCTACATTAATAATCAATAAACGGTGCCTACAAGTTATGTCAATGCAATTATACAAGTGACCTTATTTTCATAATTCAATATGTAATTCTATTTAAATTATTGTTCGTTAGAAAGTATCTCCATTAATATTATATTCATATTGCAAAAATACAGTTTCACAAATGTCTACCGACGTCCAAATTTGAATAGGTGCCTACAATATTTCAGTACAAAAGATAATTTACATCAGCCCGACCAACAATACGAACCTTCTGGCGCTCCTAAAAGCAGCCTCCAAGTAATTAATTTAAATTTATCAAACGGAAGTAGGTAACGTTTTGACGAAATTTATCTTGACCCAAAAGTTGGACGTCTTGTATCTGAACATTTTATTGTGCGACGAAAATTGGGGAAGTATTTGAAACTTCGCGAATACAACTAAGGATTCATCATTAAATTAAATTAAGAAAAGGTTATCATGTTATCAATAATCTAACACATTATATGACTGACAATACTTACGTTTAAAACCGGTAGACGATCACAATAATCCTCGAAAAATTAACAAAAAACGTTCACGAAACACAGCGCTTTCACACTTCAACAATGCGAACAAAAAACCACAAAAAAATTAACGATATATTTAATATTGGAACCAAAACCGAAATATAATTCGAACGCGTAATTTTTCGCGGGAAACAAGAGAAGCGCGACCGCGTCCTACCCACGCGACAGCTGGAGAGCGACTGAACTGTGCGAACAAATTCACCAGTCACCTGCATTGCGTGCGCTGATCGGTGAATCCAGAAAAAGCTAGCTACATACATCCCTGCTGTTGTAAGACAAGGACGGTGTATTCACACGTGGTGGCCAGTATTGCTAGAGGGGTAGCCGTTTTCAGGAAAGGGGCGCGTCGCACAAAGCGAATGAATAGGACTTTTTACAGAAGGAAAGTGACGTTCGTATTTTTTTGTATTGTTGTAACACAATGGAACTCTTTTCCTGATTTTACGAGCATCCTGATGATTGCAGTTTTTACGGGGTTCAACTCCTATGGCGGCTACCAGTTTAGTTCTTGGAACACAAAAGGTGATTGTAGGATTGGTTCAGCCGCGAATTCTTTAATCCTGCGGTCAAAGTAAAAGCTCCACATTTTTTACCTTTGGATACCTTTCTCATTCACTCTTCACAAATATTTACAACTTTACCGGAACCTAATATTCTTTTTAAGACCTGTAGCACTCTACATTTTTTTTAAATACCGGTATTTGTAACGTAGTTGTTTTACTAATGGTTGTGACGTCAAAGTCAATGACACAAACATATTTTTTCTCCCCCGATTCGAACTTTTTTCCCGCTCCGTGTCAAGGTCACCCATGAACCAGATAACATCTACAAATAGAATTAAGAAGAATAAGTGAATCATGTGAATTAATTGGAGCTAGAATAAAGGCTGCGTAAATAAACGGTCGATAATGATGTAATGCCGCAGTAGACAGAACAGCTACAGTAATACAACTGGTGTTCTCTTTTTAACTTTTAACATATCTGAGTATTTTCTACGTAACAAGAGTTAAAAAAAACATATTACCGGGGGTAATAGAACTTGAAATTAATACAACATTGAAAACAAAAAACAATATGTTTTTTCGTTAGTTTATGTTAATACCTCATTTTGAGAACTCATTTTTTTTCGGTTTGTTATACAAAGAATAAAGTTCATAGTTGGTTCTGCGAAGGTCTCCAATGTTAATATTACCTTTTATTTGACTATGTATCTCTCTATCTTCTTATTTAAGAGCAAGGTACTGTGTAGGATTAATTATGCAATTTTCTCATCTCCCTTACACACATTGTCATTTCTTTTACCTCGTTATAATTTTAGTATCGCGCTATAATTAAATACCTACACTTGATATGTATAACTTAAAAGTTTTCAAAAACTTTAATTACTTGCAATGTATGTGTGTATGTAAGTATGTATGTACGGGCCAAAACTTACAAATTAAATGTGACCCACTGCCCGGTTTTCGATGAAACTGAAAATTTGCATACACCTTTAGTTTTGATGACAATACAATAATATAGTACCATTGAGCTGATCTGATGATGGCGACTAAGAGTGGCCATAGGAACTCCTAAATTACACATGATAAACTCGTCGTGTTAGGGCTCGTTAGAATCACCGTGACGAGTAAATGACAACTGTACAAAAAAAGTAGGTACAGTCTGCAACGGTGACATTTTTGACAGAAACGTATTATCCTACTGACATTGAACTATTGAGTTGACCGTGTAGCCTTCGGCGAACTTTTGTTTACTGACCGAACGAGTATTTATAATACATTTAGAGTACATTTGCGGCAAAACCACCTCATCCTTTACTTATGATGATCATAAATTTTGATGATTCACAAAGTAGCTAATGATGTGATAAAAGATGATGAAAAATACTTGGCTTAAATCTTTTGATCAACATGTGCACGACAAATTACAAACGCGTCCAAATTAATCGAAGATATACAATTAAACACAAATACTGTATTGAAAACCACACACATAAACAAGGAAAAATAAATTATGAAGTTCTGAAACGGTAGTCAACTGACGGTCTAATCGATATCATTATTATTGAAGCAAAACCTAATAATTCTAAACTTTTGCTATTAGTTAATATTGATTCTGATGAACCCTGTGATAGTGATTTTAATAATGGCAAAAACAACGATGAATTACTTTATTTTACTTTTATACAAAAGTGTAGTCTAGCCTGTTACATTATAAAAGGTAGCACTAAATGATAGCACCAATGTAACAACATATTTTATCTACAGACACAAGAATAAAATATTTCACTCAATAGGCAAAACATCGTTAGCTTCTGTATATTAACGCCGGCCTCGACAAGCCGAAATTAATGGTAAAAGGAAAAAGACGGCATAGAACAATAGACGCCCTTGGCCCGTTTAACGCTACACTATTTGATAAACTTTAATTTTACCACAAACTTTGACGGTTAAAATTAATGATAATAATTATGAGCTAAGTCGACCTTAACGATTTCAGTGTCACGCTGGAAGATTGAGAAACGAGTGGTTTGGTATAGCTAGAATGCATCCGTGAATAGCAAAATTATGAGAGCCCGAATTTCTAGGGTCCGTCCTGGTGAAAAAGGGTATAAGTCTTCTGAAGATCAAGCGAAAAAGGGGTTTAGTCAAGTATACTCCGTTTATGTCTACATCCTTTTTCATTACGAGTTACGTCGACTTATACCTACCCTTTTTTACTAGGGACTATATTAGACCGCGTCTTACTTTTCGCTCGGTAAGTAATCCAGTAATAGAGGAAGAGAAACACCAAGGTTAAGTTACTTTGGACACATAAGAGAGAAGGCAGGCAGGAGGTCAAAGATAGCAAAGAATAGAAGAGGCAATTACTCAACCGATAATATCGTAGCTCTTAAGTGAATTATGATGTTGATGAGGTAATCCCCCGACTATCAAGTAGTACTGTGCAGCTATTTTCTTAATAGCGATCGGCAATCTTCGTTGTTCTATAACACACGAGTGACAAATATACTGTCAGTTGCGAGTGCAAGCGTGATAGCGATGGCCAGCCGAGAGCTATTAAAAAACTGGGAATACTGTAGGTCCTTGGTCAATTAGTGACTAGAGTGGGTAAAATCTTTAAAATATGGTTGCTGTGTGGTTAGTACAAACATACATACATACATTCATACCTTCACGCCTGTAACCCCAGAGTGGGGTAGGCAGAGCTACAGAATTACCTACAATTCTGTAACCATATTTTACACAAATAGTCTAAGATGTTTACAAGCGTATTAGTGACAGGTTGCAAGCCCATTGCCTAACAGTACTACAAGCTTAAATTCCCTTAGTCGCCTCTTACTACATCCACGGGAAGACATGGAGTGGCTATTCTAACCCGGCAACCACACGGGACATAAAAAACCATATTAAAATACCAGTAAACAAATTTCAATAAGTCGATTTCCTTTATGTAATTAGTATAGCCATCTAAAACAATATTCATAATTTATTATATAATTACAGCAAAACAACCATAAATATTCTGTTTCCTTCATTAATGGCAATGAACGTGTTAAATATCTTCATTTCCTTCACCCATGAAATTGAAGTTAAATTGCATTTTATGCATTTCAGTATTACGAGGTGGTGGATAATGTTTAGTTTAATTAAGACGTAAGGGCTAATGGTGGGAAAGACGAGACCGATCTTTGGGAGGCCTTTGACCAGCTGAAGACGTCTTTCGGCTGATATGTTTATGTTGACGATAATTGTATTCAAAATTTAAAATCTTATTACTTAATGTAAGACAATGTTGTACACACATGTATGATTTTGCAAAGAGCATTTAATATTACTTACGTAATAATTACGCATTAGTATTCGTTTCTGAGCCTTGGATGTCTAGTACCCATAGTAGGTACAAGCTTCGGGCTTAGTTTGGGACTAGATCAATTTGTGTTAGATTGTCTCCTGTTCTAGTTTTTATTCTTGATATTTCCAAATATCTAGGGTTCTCGGATCGCACTTACCATATCTTCTCGATGGTACAATAAACCGATCAAGGTAGTATTTGGTAACAGAGAGACCATGTCTTTGATTTCCACATCAGGATACGCCTCAGCGGAAATTGAATAGGAAAACCAACGTCTACATGGAAAATTTAAGGAAAAAGCTAGCATAAAATGCACTAAATTTATGTCTTTACACCATTTTCACGACTAAAAGAATTGAGAAGATATTGAGTGGATGCAGATCCGAGTATATAAGTATGTAATTCAAAATAAAAGGAAACAGTAGTAACAATTATTTTTTATTAATTATTTTCAGTTTCTTCATATACTTTTATATTCTGACCTTTTTCAATTATCCAAACCAATTAAACCGTTGGACCGAGAAGCATTCCCTTAGCAACGCCGCGAAAATTTTCCCAAACAATAAAATCAAGGCAAAATGATGCATGGGCCCTAGCCACACGTAGCGAAAAATTGTCGACATGTCCGAACCAACGGGCGGGCGGCCGGATTAATGGGAACATTATGCTAATGCCAGCCGCGACGGACCGGAAACGTATTTCGTGGGTGGAAAATCGCCCCGTGTGTATTTGCAAGTAGTTTTACCAAGTTTGTACATTATATTGTTTCACCCGGCTTTGGTTTGAACATTACGAATTGCAAAAGCAACGAAAATAATTGTTTGATCGGATTTAACTAACGACTTATTTCTATCATTAGTGCATATTATTTTGCCGTCTTAATAATAATCTATTTGTAATTTTATCTATTTATTGTAATAGTCTATATATTATGACTGTATTATATTGTAAAATTGGTTTTGGGATAGTGTATTTGTTATTGTTATCATTATTGTTTTTTCTTTTTATTCATAAGTTTTTGTTAGTCATTAGGGTAGTTATCTGGAAGCAATCCCTTAAAGGCATAAGTTCGCCTTTGTACTTGTTCTTTTTTTTGTTATATTGCTTGTGTTTTGTATTTATTTTTATTCTAGTACAATTAACAGTATACATACATATGTATATTTTAGTATTAGTCAAATTCAAATAACGTTACTATTCCTACTTGGCCTACTTACACTTGGTTCAAGGAAGGAAACTTGAAGGAAAAAAAGACAATAAATTTTTCGAAAGTGCGGTTAGAAGCGGTTATAATAACACCGTACGAGTACTCATTTACGAATAACATCATTATAATAACAATAATATACAACCCGGAATATTTGTATAAGCATAAATAAGCATTGCGTGCGAAATTTTTTGGGTGTTTTGGTTATTATACTTTTCCTGTTATTACTCTGAAAGTAATTAACAGAGTTGGAAGTAATTTTAAAAGTTTTTTATTTATGTATACTAGGTCAACTGCCACGTATTAAACTTTGCTTATGTTTTAGTTCGTTTTTGTGCTGAGATTGATATTATTTTTATTAGTCTATTTCGTTATTCGAAGAAATGAGGTTCTATCACATCTTTGCTTATCTGTTTCTATCTTGTTGCAATCGTCATTCCTGGCGTTTTAAAGTTCATCAAATTTTCCATATTTATGTAGATTCCTCATCTCATTTTTTTTTTAACTTTCATGTAAATATGTCTTGTAATCGTATTTCCGAGATTCCTAAGGTATTCTAGAAGAGGTTGCGATAAAAAATGCTTGAAATTTGCCTTTGAATGTTCGTTGTAGAAATGCATATCTTGCTTTTATTGTTTTTATGGTTCTTAAATAAGTACTTGTAGTATTTGTATTGTATCAGCAGATATGTACCTACTCGTTTCTTTTGTTAATTTTTAACTTGATTTATCGTTTAAATTTACGTACTGGTGTTACATAAATGTATTTTTCTTTCTTTCCGTCAGATCCAAAAATACATTCCTAGCAAACCCTTTAACGTCATCCCTCAACAAAAGAATTCCTCGAATATTATAACAAACTCTTTCATGTTATGAAAACAACATTATGTTCTGTAACAATCTATATAAAAAGGAAACACGTGCGTCTGTCACTTGAAGGCAATCTCGACATCCGACGACGTCCTTAAAGGAAGTGGGCCCCGTCGACGATTAACTTTTTATTGGAGTTTTTTAGATTTTTTATGTAGCCAATCGTGTCAAGGAAAACTTAACCTGTATAAATATTTCAAGAAAATAATATCAAGGAAAAACCTTGATCGTGAATTAGAGATAGAAAAAGCAAGGCAAAACTCTAGATAAATTAGAAACATACTCCGCCGTACAATGGAGGAAATATGGACTCACCGGTCATCTCATGCAACTTACGTGTAGGTACATCTTTGATTCGTTATAAAACTCATTAATATCAGTTAGTTATTAATAATGACTGGCATGTTAGAACAATACTAAAAAGGTAAGCAGCCTCTTTGGTCACTGGCAGCTTATACTAATTGTATAGTTTTAAAATCAAAAAAGAATAAGTGGCGAAGAATAAACGGTCAAGTGAGAAAAAGCGGTGATCATATTTAATTAAATATGTATATTATGTTATTTTGAATTGTAAAATACTGTCAAGGTTAGTAGTAATAGGTATTGGTAAGTTATTTCTTTTACAGGCAGATATTATACCTCGAAGGTAAATGTAATTCCCATATGAATCATCAACCGCAATGTTATAAAAACTGAGGATTATTAACGAGACAATAATTGGCTGTTCCCGCTTCCTCTCATTGTTGGAGTGTTTTAAGAAACCATAAATAAGAGAATGTTATTCCGATACTAGTAATATTCTATACGAAAACACTAGCAATAATTATAAATAGAGCAGATAAAAGACATATTACTCAATTAAAACACCTCATGGAAACGGTATCATATCCTATCCTATCCTAATGTGAGACGAGCAATGTTTGTGTATGTATATACTTGTACGGCTCTAAAGTTATCGAAAAAAATTGCAATGTAAGGGCTAGGGGTTTAGGGAGCGAAAAAACGATCTGTCAATGCTATCTTCGGGAAAAATCATTTTTAATTCGAGCTAATATTTCATCACATTAAACTGGTTGCAAAAATGTCGGTCGACCAAGGGCAAAATAGGCGGATGACACAAACAAGATTGCAGGGATGAGTGGTTTCAGAGTGGTCCAGCGTAAAAATGGTACGCGTTGAGAGGGACCTTCACTCAGCACTGGTTATGTGTATAGTAATGAAATATTCACAATGAAGCGGCTTATATTATTGAGAAAACCCCCACTCCCCTCCCTACTTATAATTTTTTTTTTATTAAAATCGGTTTACAATTGGTATGTAAATCGGGTAATAATATACATATCCAAAAAAAATACCAGAGGAACTGATTACATCTCTTTTTATAAGGCGGTTAAAAAGAAGCTGGGATAATTGCTCTGTTTTACGTAATTGTATTAGACCGACTTCAAAATACAATACAAAATGAACAGTGACACTTTAACACATTCATTTGACATCAGATGTGCTTTTAAAATTACACGACGCCGCAGCTCAAGGACGTTGTATTTTAAACTATTTTTTACATTCCTATTCTACCATATTCCAAAAGTTTATTACTCCACCTTTGCCTTTCAATGCACTTGCTCTTAAGTTAGAGTTCAACACCGTTTATTAACAGAATAGTTCTCCGTGCATTACTACGGAGACAATGCAAGGTCGACCTCGATACATAATTGCAGATCATCCATTATCAAGATCATGGGGTCTGCCGTGACTTCCTTTAATAAGTGTTAAGGCGCTATTAATATTATTAAAGACACTGATCGGTGCATTACCCTCGGAACAATAATTAAGGACAATTCAAAGTAAGACTTGAAAAGTATTTATACTTATATAGCTGTCGCTTTCACTACAATGCGGATTGTCAGTGTTACTGAGTAAGACAAAATGTATTTAAAAGTGTTATTAATATTGTGCAAACCGTATTAAAAAGTGGAAAATTGATGTACTTAAAATTTTAAAAGATTCAGGAGAAAGCCTTCAACGATCGCTAACATGTCGTCTTCTGATTCGTTGAACATTGTGTTACTAACAAATAAAAAATAGTATTATATTATTGTTATTATTTATTACTCATTGAGTTCCGCACAAAAATAACTAAGTTACGTACGTCAAATAATCCCAAAACTTTGAAATTACTGCTTTTATCGTCGTGTCCCTCGTGTTACCGTTTCGGAATGGACATCGTGAGACGGAAGTGACTACATACGAAATCATCATCATCATCATGTCAGAATATAATAGAATAGAATAGAATAGTCCTTATTTCGTCATCACAGGTAACAATCAGGTGACAGTGTGGTAAAATATGCAGCAATTCCATGACGCGCCTTTTGGCATACGAAATACATTATAATTATTGAAAACCTAAACTAATACAAAAAAAAAACAAACATATAAATGTTAATGTCAAAACATGATTACAATTCATTACAAATTACACTTTTATTTTTCAATGTCAATGTCAGCATCATTAAAATAATCATTAACAGTATAATAAAATTTAACTACCAGCATTCTTGAGAGAAACTGTTTGGAATTTTTAGTGGCAGTATTTTTTAAAGTTGTAGGTAATTTATTATACAGTTTTGGGGCCATTACGTTAACGTTGCGTCCCATCAATGCGGTATTACATTTCGCTATGCGTACTATAACGGTTTCCTGGGTCGCAAGTTACCTCCAGGATTTGTTTCTATTACTGGGAAAAGAGTGGGATTACTTTTGACAAAGTTGCAGCATTCGTAAATATACAAACAAGGCAATGTTAGCACCTTGAGAGACTTAAAATGTGGTTTGCAACTCTCCGTGCGTTCAAGCTTGCAGACGGCCCTAACGCAGCGCTTCTGTGCTCTGAACAATCTGTCTTTGTAGGAAGAGTTATCCCAAAAAATTATCCCAAATCTTAAGATAGAGCATACGAAGCCGTGGTAAGCCGCCAGAACAGTTTCTTGGGCAGATGTCTTTGCTAACTTAACTTGTACAGGGCCTATGACAATGTATACAGTTTTTTACAAACTTGTTCAAAGTGAGACTCCCATTTCATATTATTGTCTATAGCAATACCAAGAAAGTTAGTAACGCAAGATTTATTTAAAGTTTGACCTTTATATTCAACGTCTAATTTCGGCACAGACTTCTTTTGAGTCAGCCGAAAGACGTCCACTGCTGGACATAGGCCTCCCCCAAGGCTCTCCACTCAGACCGGTCTTGTGCTTTTCGCATCCACCGCGTTCCCGCGATCCTTACAAGGTCGTCACTCCATCTTGGAGGCCTACCTACAGCTCGTCTCCCGTCTCAGGGGGCTATGGAGAGGGCTATGCTCGGGGTTTCTCTGCGTGATAGAATCAGAAATGATGATATCCGCAGGAGAACTAAGGTTACCGACATAGCCCGAAGAATAGCTAAACTGAAGTGGCAGTGGGTTGGGCACATCGCACGCAGGACTGATGGCCGATGGAGCCGGAAGGTTCTTGAGTGGCGTCCGCGGACATACAAAATAACGATAAGTAATTCTAGGTGAAACCTTTAAACTCAATGCTACTCGTATACTTAAGCCGAAACAAAACAAAGCTATGCTAAAGCAGAATATAGGTATTCCTAAGAAGTATCGGTTACATAAACGAACATGTTGATTTTCGCACGAAAATATCCCTGATGTAAAGATTTTTCCGGCATTTTCCCGTCGTTTGCGATAGTACCAAAGCGGATATAGCTCTTTCTTTTTTATACGTCGCCATTCTGATATTAAAGCCACTTATGAAACAGAATGTGCGCGGAGTGGAATCGATTATTATTACCACCTTTAGCTCTTTTTTTATTTAGGTCTTTACATATTGAACAAAGTAGTGTTTCAATTGTCTTGCCCTTATTCCAAGACTTGACGCAGCACGTCTCTTTCTTCCAAACATCCCTATCAACCGTCATACGTCGTTTCCAATACATAGAAGTTAAATATACTTTGGACGCGACGACGGGAATTGAATCTGTTTTACCATGTCTAGATATTTTAATTCAACAGCTCCGCAACACGAGATGCCAGACAACCTAGATACATGAATTTAAGCCCCACCGCAATGAATGCGCTGAATTTTGCTATAGTACCTACTGCGGTTCACAGGTACTTGTACAAAGCTGCTTATGCTACATAAAGCCTAGAGATGGCGTTAGGAACGCTTCAATGTAACATAAAATTAATATTTTTACCTCGTTTATATTTTGGCGTAGTTAACCATACAAACAACCAAGGGGACAAAAGTTCCGTTGTGTCACGAAAAGTTTCCTTACAATAGGGAGAATTTTCGTCGCACAACGGAAAACTTCGACCTTACCAAATATTTAAAAAAAACAGGGGACATTCTCACACGAATTGACCTCGCCCCAAACTAAGCTCTAGGCTTGTAATATGGGTACTAGGCAACGATAAAGTTACTGATATAGATAAATTTACATACTTAATACATAAAAAACACCCAAGAGTCAGGAAAAAATACCTACACGTGCTCATCACACAAATTTGCCCGAACCGGGGATCGAACCCGGGATCGCTAGCTTCGTAGGCAGGGACACTACCGACTAGGCTGCCGCGTCGTCACATTATTACAGTGAAAAGGGTAATTAGAGGTATCTAGACCCGTTTCTAAATAATAATATAGCTCATCAGGCAACTTGTGTTTCATCATCATTCCAGTGATAAAAGATTATGATGACATTTTAGGTTTATGGTTATTTATTAGGCGATTTTTATTTTGTAAAGGCATTTTGTGCCTGCCCTCTTTATAATTAGTACCTACTTTACTAGGTTGAACTTTAAAACTACATTCAAGTAAAATTATTCAGTCCTTTCGATATTTCCTAGTTATTAAGAAGTTGGAATGCATCGCCATTTACATATTAACAAGTTTGAGTTTGAAATGTCAACCTTTCGATGGACATCGTTACTATTTAGTACTGCACACCTGTCACAGGTTGTAACTTAACGTCGTACAAAGGACAACGCAAATCTGGCAAAGCGGCTACTCGTAGCTAATATCTACAGTCAAGGAAATTGATTACTAGACCACTTTGGACGATGTCAAAGTGACATCGTAAATAAAATCATAAGAAGGCTCTTACGTTTTGATTGATTACGTCACTTTGACATAATCCAAAGTTCCAAAGTGGTTTAAATCAACTGCCTTAACTGTACATAATTAGCTATTAGTTACCGCATTAATAGTTAAAATAAACTATCAGAATTTGTTAGGAGCAAAAAAAGGTTTAGGTTGGTAATTTGTTTAATTTGCATAATTTCAATTTTAAAAAAAATTACATTCAAAACATGGAGCGATCACTAGTATTTAATTATAATAGCATTACATTTAGCCCGTACATTCCTAGGTCTAAATGTTTTATCTATAGCAATACTTCAGTCAGTCGGTCAATGTTGGATCGTCTAGTTTCATTGACGCGTACCTTACCTACCCCGTTATATTATAAAAGGGTAATGCTCAGTGCAGAGAGTTCCGAAGTACTACAAAAACAAAAACCATCCCAAAAAACAATACGTATATGAACGAATTTTCATGTTTGGACGGACGGACAGATGGTAATGGAGAAACTATAAGCGTTCCTTGCTACCTATGGAACCCCAAAAACCGCATTTTTCATTAAAACAAACAAAAAAATATACCAAAAAAACGCCGCAAATCAAGTCCTACCCAATTCCCTTGCAGTGAAATCGTGACGTAACTTGTATGCAAAGCATATTCATCATGGCCCTTATGAAATTACTCGCGTTGAATGCAAAGGGCTTAAATTTAATGGCCCCTCGGGAAATTGTCACATGAAAATAATATCATTCATTATGATGTAATGACTTAAAATAACAAAAGCAAGCTTTGAAAACGCTCCGCCATAATGTTAATGACGGCCGCTAAGTGCAATAAGTACTCGTAAAGTGGTCAAAGCATTCTATACTCTATCGGTGACCATATTAAATTTAAAATGTTTTCGTATAGTCGTCTATATAAGTTTAACATGTTATTGGATGTAAAGTGCGTCATTTTGATTATGTTTGTATGAAGCCTATGTCACTCAGACCATAAAAATTCGATTGACATACGTAAATACAAATATATATCCATACACTACATAGACTGCTAAAGTAATAACTCTTTTTAATTTGCCGTAACTGTGTGAAAAACACACTGCAAAAATAGGCTAGCAATACCTAAACTATATTTTATATCAGGGGTCTTCAACCTTTTTGACTCAATGGCCACACTGTTCTTAATATAAATTCGTGCGGGCCAAGACTTTGGTTTCATGGCTGGTCATGAGGTAATTATTACCCGGTAATACATTAGTATTAGTTAAGTTGCTTTCTTTCCGCGGGCCGGATGAGAAAGCCTCGCGGGCCGGACTTGGCCGGCGGGCCGTAGTTTCGCGACCCCTGCACTATATTATGTTAATGAATAATTAGCAACGATGAAAATCATGGTGTCCTTCAGTAAAAAAAATATGGCATAATGGTAGGACTTTGAAGTCCATAGTCATTTTCAATCTCAATATTGCAAGCTTACGATGCCAATCACTGGACTGTAAATGCTTTGCCAACCCTGCGGAGTGCGGACAGATGGAATGCCTCTATGCTAGACATTTCACCCGTTGCTTTACCCTGCCCCGGAACACAATGCGAGCACTGCTGTTTGGTGGCAGCTAAAGGGTAATATAGTGGTATTTAGCGACCCAAACGGACCCTACGCAAGATCCTTCGACCGCTTAAAGTGATTTAAGTTAAATAAGTTCATATCGATGTGACATTTTCTAGCAGTATAATTTAATTTTAAATTAACAAATGACATTAATTATGCAGGGCCACAATTTTTTTTTTGTCTTAAGTCTCAGTGTCATTTCATCGCATGCTTTTAGTGATACATTGCTTTGCTGCAATAGCTCCCGAATCGCTAACACAACTCGTCAGTGTATTGCTACAAGTATGCAGGCTATAGATCAAAAAACTTATCCTTTAAAGCCAGATTTTGGAATGATAGTTCCATACATTTTGACAGTACTAAACTGATCTTAAGACTATCTAACCTAATCCAATAATAGACAACAATATCTTAAATTTCCTGCTTCTGGCTATAGCGGTCTATTAATGTACAACCTGTGATGCTCGTAATATATCAATCAGTTTCTATGTTTATATATAAATCACGGATGAAAGGTTAAACGATTATTACTTACACAAAACAGAAGATCCGATAAATCAAGTCGGAGCACTAACCTGAAACAAAGGTAAACTTTATTAAAGCACTATAACAAATGTGGTTTTACGAAAAGAGATGAGTATAATAAGAAAGAGAATACACAATAATTCCCGGATTTTCATAAAAGGTTGAATGTATTGATAAAGCAAATTGGTAAGCGATAATAGTCCTAATTTTCGAATCTGGTGCACAATCAGGAACACACATTTAGTTTTTTTTTTAGTGGGCATATTTGAATAAAACTAACAGTACAAGGTAGATAAGAAATCAATTCTTATCTGGCAATCGTTACCCCTCCAGCTTTACTAAATAGAAGAAGGACAGACACCAATAAACATACTTTAGCAAGAACAAGATTAGTAGAGATATACAAGTTAATAATGAAGTAGGTAACTATATCAAGCTTGTTGCTACAATTTTGATTTAGCTACTAGAATTTATTCTACGCAGTAAAACCAATGGCCTTCGACAAGTTATCGTATTTTTACGTTATAATAGCCCTTATGTACAGTCAAGGAAATTGATTCCTAGACCATTTTGAACCATGTCAAAGTGACAGTGTAAATAAAATCATAAGCAGTCTCCTACGTTTTGATTGATTACGTCACTATGACATAGTTCAAAATGGTCTACGGATCAATTTACTTGACTGTACAGTAATGTTGCCTGAGTTAAAAACAATACGAAAACATGTCAAAAGCAATATTGTTTTACCGTTTGTATCCAAAATTTTACTATAACGAGGTTTTCTTTTAAATTCAACAATAAACTGAAAAAAATTGCCAGCGCCACGTGTTGTAGCTCCATTAACACTCCCAAAGACTTTTAACGTAGTGAATATCAAAAAGGTACATTCCACTTCGGCCCCGTTAATCTTGCCACGGTAATGCGATTCGGATCGTGACGTCACGCGCGCGTATTTTTACATTATCCCGCTGTCAGCTGTCAGTTGGAGCGACGTTGTTTTACATGCCGCTGATTTTGTTGAGCGTAGCCTAAGAGTGGAATGCAGCTAACCACAGTAGAGCCCGCTTAACGTCCGGTTCCTATATTCAATCCGCGGACAGATAGGCTTACTTCGGATTAAAATTTGACACATTTTGTATGGGCAAATGTCAAATTTTAACCCGAGGTAAGCCTTATCTATCCTCGGATTGAATATAGGAACCCGACATAAGACGATTCTGAGGGGACCTAGCAAAAAAAGTGTCTTAATGGGAAACCGTATTAAACGTGAAAAAAAAACTAGTATTATTTCATGTACACACATTTACATGTAATTTGTTTATTTTAAATGGAAGACACAAAAAAATATATTTATGTAAAAGTATATTAATAACAATTATTTATTTTACATTAACGTAACGATTTGGATGAATTTTTTATTACAAGATTTTCAATATATTTTAATTTATGGATTGCTTCTTCGCTATTACCCATAGACGATACATAGCGTCTTAAATCTGCTACAATTGACAACGCTTGAGCATTTGACAAAATTGGAGTCGTATTTTCTCTCTTTTTCACCCGCGCGCATAACTTGGTATTATGATTTTAGCAGACATATTAAGCGTGACGGGAGTCGTATTAACCGTGGAAAAATGTATGAAAACAGGCCATAAGTTGCAGGGACCGACAGAAAATGGCGTATGATGCGGAAAATCGTATTAATCGTGGTCGTATTAAGCGGGTTCTACTTGTGATTCATACGGTTTGGTCACTGTGGCTAGCCAAATTGGGATGGTTCATATTTTTTTTATTAGTTACTCTGGTTTGAAAACCATTTCGAGGAATAGGGTTTTAAAGCCGTTATGCATTTTTTTTTTGAAATATTTATATATTTCTGACATTTCGACAAAAGTATATTTGACCTTAGTTTGACTTTCGTTTTTGGCTTGAAGCCCTCCTAGGTGTATCTTACGGGTTAGCGGATCACCGCTTGAAATAGTATGTTTTATTACACTATGACAAACACTTTTTATCATTAAATATCATTTAATTGTTGTAATTTATTAGAAAATGCCAACCCAAATTTAAAATAATAATGTCATCCATAAAATGTCTGCTAAATAAATAAAGATATTAAAACAAAACTATTGGGTCACATACAAAATTCATGAAATTGGTCTCTTAAAATTACCTATTCTTTTGAATTAGAATGTAAAAACCCTAATTATTTTTTTTTGGTCTATCCCAATTGCTGCAAAAACTATGTAGGGTTAATATTTTCTTCTCGTTGTAAATATTTAAAAAAAAAATAGGTCTGCGTAACACGTTTCTAAAGATGCATCGCCTCAAACATGTAACTATTAAGAAGAAATACTAAATGCATAAAGTACTTATGTCACGTTAAACAGCTAAAGTGAAGTCTTGTAATTGCAACTAATTCGAATAACTTCCTCTATGATCACTGTTTTTAACAAAGGCAGGCGTGATATTGTTCTTCTATACTAAGAAATGCAATATCAAGCTTGTTGTTGTTCAAAACAGTGATGCTACAGGGAGTAATTTAAGTCAGTTGCAATTACCAGATAGTTGCAATTACAAGACTCCACCTTATAACTTTCGTTTGTCGTTTGGTTTTTGCTTTCTCAGTTTCACTTCGAAAATATCAAATACCCAGATGATTTTATTTGCATTGTTAACGTATAGGTACTTGTAACGGCAAGTATTTCTATCCGAAGATTAACTCAACTAATAGTTAAAAATCTGAACGAAATGTGTCATGTTTAAGTTTCGAATTTCGTATTTGAACAACGAATCAAAAAACTTATTCTTCATAACGAGAGCAAAAACAGCTCTTAAAGAGTATTTAGATTTAAGTATACGTACGTATTTGGATTAAGTAAACGTTTATGATAATAGTTGAAGGAAAGAAGAACTTGATAAGAATAATACAATCTGAATCTGAATTAATAGAAAAGTACGCGTCGAGCCGTATCAGTTTGTTAAAGAGAAGACTGAGAATGGAAATTACTCCACCGACAAAAACGTAGCTCTTAAGTTAAGTTAAGTTTAGCTCTGAAAAGTTTATGTATTTTTAGACAAATTGTCTTTATTATTTTATTATTTTGACAGACGCTCCTAGACTATAGAGGAATGTGTTAAAATACGTGGAACATGAGATAATGTATGGATAGAGAAAACAAAAGGGGACACGGATTTTATTACCATTATATTTCACCAAGGAAATATTCTGCGACAAAAGTTCACTTTAACTTAACAATTCATGAGACATGATGAATATAACTTAGCAAAGAACAGTAAGACGTAATAAGTGGAACTTTAATGGCCACCATAGACTATCAGTCGGACTGGCAGGCCGAGAGGGACGCAACTATCTGTTAGAATGAGAGACGTATATATATTTGTCATTCTATCAAATAGCTGCGTCCCTGTCGGCCTGTCAGTCCAACTGTGTTAGTCTGTGGTAGCCATAATAATGAAAATCATGTCAATAGTTTTTAAGAAATAATTGGACTATGTTGCCAATTTTACTCTTACTGAACAGTGCCCGCCTTTCTTTCAAATACTACGTTGCTAAGCTTTGTTTAACGGTCTTACAATTTTCAGATCTATTGTGGAAGACTTAGGTTTTAGTCTTGTCAGCCGAAAGACGTCCACTGCTGGACATAGTAGGCCTCCCCCAAGGCTTTCCACTCAGACCGGTCTTGTGCTTTTCGCATCCACCGCGTTCCCGCGATCCTTACAAGGTCGTCACTCCATCTTGTTGGAGGCCTACCTACAGCTCGAAAGGACGTTTACCTACTCTGATTCCGGTGGTAAAAGAAACAAAGCAGCAAAAAACAAGCAGCAGTGTTTGCATTGTTGTGGTCCGGTTTGGGGATAAGACAGCCGGTGAAATGACTAGCATAGAAGCATTCCATCTTAGTCTTCAGGGTTGGCAGTGCATTTGCAGTCTTGTGAATGCGAATGTCTATGGGTCACAGTTTCCACTTATCATCAGGTGGCCTGTGTGCTCGTTGGCCTTCCTATGCCATAAAAAAAGAACTACCAATTGCCAGATCGTCTACCTGAATAATTCTAACTATTACATTTGAATGAATCTATGAACACCTAGGTTTACCTAATAAGATTATTCTTTCAGCTTTTGCCGTGTGGTTGCCGGTTTAGAATAGTGCCACTCCATGTCTTCCCGTGGATGTCGTAAGAGGCGACTAAGGGAATAAAGGCTTGTAGTACTGTTAGGCGATGGGCTTGCTACCTGTCACTAATATACACTGTTAAACCTCTTAGCCTAATTGTGCAAATTGTGGTTACAGAGTTATCAACAAGTTTTTAGAGTTGTTAATTCTGTAGCTCTGCCTACCCCACTCTGGGAATGAAGGCGTGAAGGTATGTATGTATGTATAAAGCGACAAAGAATCATAAATATCAGGGGACAATCTCAAATAAAAATCTGTATCAGTATTTATCACTCTCAGCCTCTCCAGTGACAAAAATAAACTTTCAATTGTTTAAGAATTTTGTGTAGCTACTAGTTTTACTATATTTAATTACAAAACGTTTAACGAGGTCGTTATACGAAACGTTGACCATAAATGAATTAAAACTACAAATAAACATGATTATGGCTTAATCTTTACGACGCGACGCTCGATGGATTCGATAGTTATTAATTTACAACCGCGATAGCGATAACTATACCGCTATTAATTCAACTTGAATATGGGTCAGTTTGCTAACAATTATGTATGAGAGTTGACCTTACACTTCCCCGTTAACCTCCTGAGGTGAGGTTAAAAATATTATATAATACGTCCATTGAAATAAAGATCTAGTGCAAAGGAAGTAAAGTAAAATTTCTTTTGTTTTTATGACAAATAGTCAAATTAGAAAAATGACTACTTTATTTATGTACAATAGATTCATATTCCATTCACGAATTTTGCTGTATGGTGGAAATTAGGAGGGTTGTCGTTGATATTGTAAATGTGGAAGTTATAATGTGTAATGATAAATCGCGTTAACGGGAAAATTGTATTGGATAAAACAAATAATGCTCTTGCGACATCCGATATCCCAATAGGTCTGGTATAAAGTTACCATAATTAATGTTTATATCCAGAATTTAATCACAAAGGAAGACACAATATAATTATGCCACAATAGAATGAGTGGAGTCACCAAACACAAGTAATTTGTTACCAAACAAGAAAATTAAAAAATCTTTCATTTTCTTACACGGTTCAGTGATGCGTTTAGTACCTTCAATCTGGTTGGTTTATATGCAATAGGTTAAAGCCACAGAAATAACTGAACCTTTAGACAAAATTTCATTTCCGACATCAAAGACCATATCGTCGGTGAAACTGCAAAACCACGTAAGTAACATTTTTAATAAGGAGCAAAATGCACCTTTTTATTAAGCACATAAGGTTTATTTTGCCCTATCACAAATTTGTTAGTTACGCGGTTTTACAGTATCACCGACAGTACAATATTACAAAGAGCCAAAACCTAGCAAAAAATTTCGATTCCTGTTTCGAAGTTTAACAATTAGTTGAGTCAACTACTGATCAAACAACGCACCATAAATCATAGAAGTAATAGTACTTACTTCTAAGGTAACGATCCGTAACTCGTTTTTTTTTTGACAAACGTGACATGTGATAAAATATCCAATAATACCTAAATAGCTGTCAATAACAAAGTAAACACATTCGCCTATAAAAACACCAAGTCAGTAAAATAAAGCAAAACAAAACACAAAAAGGTCGAATATAAAGGCATGACTCTGTTTTCTTACTTGAAACGCCCATTGTGTACAAACGAATAAACAAAATTGTGAAGCCTTTCGTGATTACTAAAAGGAACGCGTGGAACGTTGTATAATGCAAATCATGCCCTTTACGTCGCAAATAAGGTGTATAATAATATTATGTATAATCAAGTGTCCGTAATGAAAGGGTGGAACGGGACATCGTTAGGAGAATATTGTGATATGGCTATTTGTGTTCAGCCCTAATGAGGTGAGTCGTGAAGACCTGGGGTAGTATAATTAGGTGTAGACAAGACCGCTTTATAAAGGTGTCGAAGACTACACCCGTAGGTGGTTGGTAGTGGTGCCTTAATACCAAAGAAGCTAACTGCAATGTAGTAGTCGAAGGATTCTATTCTCTATTGCTACACACATTCAAACTAAAATGCTTACACTATTACTAAGCAGTTAGCCGTCTTTCTTGGTATTACGGGAGAGTGTACCTATACAGGAGGAAACAAATGACTTCTACTAAGTTATAACGTTGTAAGTATAGTTAGATTGATAAACTCAACAGGGGTTCTATTCTATTCCAGGGGTCTATTTTCATTGTTACTTACTGGTTTTCGTGAGGTCATTCAAATAGGAGCCACTGAAAAACAGCGTCGTGGTTCGCCACTATTTGAGGAGTGTCTTTTCAAACGGGCTTTTCAAAGTCCTACAAATATATACCTATTTTCTAAAAGAAACGGGCCCTTTTGATAGACACTCCTCATTTGATACTCGAAACTTTGTTATACTCGTACTGTTTATTTTATTTTCTTTTTGTGTCAAGTATAAGCATCGTGTCAAATTTCCTTTTAAATACCTTTTTCTGAAAAATACTTATCTGAAAACTACGTTTCTGAAAACTACAATGAACTGCCAAAACATTGCCAATACAATGTTTTTTTAAATTGCTTTAGCTTATTTAATAGACAAATTACATACTAATCGAAAGTAAAGCTAGTCCCAGTAAAAAATGTCGCTTATAAATTTAAAACAAATCCGTATTAAATATTAAAATTCACCAAATTTTCTGATATCGTTTCATTTGATATTCCTTTAAATATTATTTTTTACGCATAAAGACCAGTTTAGGATTACTTCATCCAGAAACTTCTTAATTTTCCCTTGACCCCTGCCATCAAAGTTTGTACATCGTCATCGGTGATCAGTTTGGAAGCTTCATTCCACTTCCGCTTGAAGTCTTGAACTAAAGTGGCATTACTTTTGTTTTAAATGCTTCTGTTTCACACGAGCCCAATATTTTTCAATGGGTCGTAACTCCGGGCATCCTCCCAGGATTGAGAGTTTTTTCAACAAAATCGTCATTATTTGCTTTGTAACACTCTATTGCTTCCTTCGTGTAGTGACACGTGGCCAAAATCAGGCCAGAACAGGACAGGTGAAGTATGCCTCTTAATGAATGGCAACAATCGTTTTTTGAGGCACTCATTCAGGTATATATCACCATTTATGGTTCCATTAGCAAAATATGGTGTACTGCGTTTGCTACATGAACAGATCGCCTGCCATACCAGAACTTTCTTTCCAAATTTATCAATTTTGATAACCTTATACTCTTCACTTACTACTTTTCTGTCGCTCCCAGAATAATAGTGGTGTCCTGGAAGTCATTTGAATTCAAGTTTGCAGTAAGTTTCGTCATCCATAACTGTACAATATTTTTTCTTAGTAATTTTTGAATAAAGCTTTCTAGATCTCGTTTTAGACTCTTTTGACCGTTTTGCATTTCTGCTGGGCACTTTAGTTTGTTTAAACGTTGTTATAGAACAATTTTTCTTCACTTGTTGCACTGTAGATTTCGACGTTTTAAACTTCTTGGCCAAGTCTCGTACAGAGAGGGTAGGTTTTTTCTGTAAAGCTGTTATAATCTTCTTCTCGATATTCTGGTTTACAAACCCTGGTTTACCTCCCTGAACCGTTTTAAAACCCTTTGAACGGTTGTTGTAGACGTTTCAAATTCAAATTCAAATAGTTTATTGCATGTCACATTACTTTACAAAGGTGGAACTATAACTACAGGTATACATGTGACGCCCTGCAAGGGCGCAGCAATACAGTTCAGCTCCAACGCCACTTTCTTCGCAGAGATGACTTTATATTGAACATATTTGTACAAAAAAAAATCGTGTAACTTTTCTTGCACCGACGACATCGTTGAACATCTAGTACTGACAACGTTTTTTTTATTTTTTATTTATTCATTATAGAGCATCCTAACGGGAAACATAGTTTTCAAACCTCTTTAGATTTCATCCTGATATACAACCCCATCTTATAATGAGCGACATTTTTTTCTGGGACAAGCTTTATGAAGCCATAGAATATGCAAACAATAGGTACCATATGTTTGGCATGAATATACATATTAGTCACGGCAACAAAGTGGTAAAATTAAACCTTCAATTATTTTTTCTACTATACCTCTCCTACACGTAACGTGGGGATGTATTTTTTTCTCGTCTACCCCAGTGTGGGGTGTCGTTGGATAAAAATATCTTCAATGAAAACGCATATAACGAATTTAAAAGAAAAACTATCACGACTAAGTAGACCTGATTAATTCTAGAAATACAGGCGACTAATGTGTTTATAACTACTAAAATCACCTAAGACGGCAACAAATAACTTTAAATAGGGAATTAATTCATACTTGTTTTTTTTTCAAGATACTTTTTGTGAAGTAACGGCTTCGGTACCCTATACTGAGCATGGTCACACATGCTCTTTCCATACATACTTCATATTAAGAAATACACACAAAGAGATGTCCAGTTTCTGACAGAAAGTAGTTAAATTACGGCAATCAAAAACATCTTACATTTAAACGACTAAAAATGGCGGAAATCGAATACACACTGCTTTAGAAGAAAGAAACAAAACCTGTCTTCAGTATAAGATCGCGCCCTAAAGACAAACCCTATCTGTTTTCCAGTATGTTTTAAGACTGTCCAATGAGTGAAAGAGACAAAGCTAAAGGAGTCTAATTGCTGTCTCTTTCACTGCCCAGAACTTGCCAGGTTATGACAGCCTATAATTCAGCTTATAACAGTAAAAATAGATCAATCAGGAAACAAAGCAAGTGGAACGAAGTATTTCGTAACTTCACAGTAAGTTCTGACAACATGATAATATTATCCAGATCGTTGAGAATATTACAAACTTTGAAAATATAATTGGACGGAAAATTTAATTGTGAATCTGGCAGCGATATCACCTTACCAACGGGACTAGTAAAAATGCGGCGCAAGTTAGAAGAGTTAACTACTGAAAGACATACATTTAAAACAAGAGCACGCATGCGTTTTAATAGTTGTAGAATTAGATAAGATAAAGATAAAGACATTTATTCAGTAAGTAGGCCGCACGGGCACTTTTACACGTCAAGAATCTACCAGCGCTTCCCAAGAGGAGACCACTGCTGAGAAGAAACGCTGCTGCAAGAAAGTCACCTGTCAGTCATTTTTTAAATATTTTTAATATTACAATGGTACTACTTAGTCTAGCATTATATAAATCTATAAATATAAAATAAAAATAAAAACAAATAACCTGCGTAGTTTACGCAGGAAAACACATCAAAATCTTACGAGAGAGATAGAGGGAGGAAAGGAAAAATGGACACCTACTTATGTGTATATAAGACGGTGCAAGATGACCACATAAGATTGATTATGTTTTCCTACATCAACGGTGTCCCCTAGACAAGATAAAGCTTTGAATTTGTTTTTTTTATTATTGATTAAGTTTTGGGTTAAGGCCAAGCATTTTTGTCTATTAGATAGTCCTCGATCCTATAATACGATTTAGACATTGACGACTTTTTTTAGTAATTTTTAAGTGCCGGAAATGGTAAGTTTAGAACTACGTCAGGTCATTTATTATAAAAATGAACCAACAAATTATTTAAATACTTTACGGACGCGGAATTTTCAAATAGCTATTATTTTTATTATAATTATAATTTTTATTTTTAGTATTTAAATAATGTACTTATATCAGATTTTTTTAAGAAATAATCATAATTTTTAATAACATAAATAATATTCTCATAAATAAATTGAGACGCTACAGTTAAGATACTAATTTCCTTAAAAAGTTCTCTTAAAGCAGTCACGGGAATTTAAGTTGTAAATAGAACGAATGACCCAAACCCACTAACTACTCCGCCTATTTGAACCCCTTCTGAGATAAATTTCCAAAAATCCAAAATTAGTGCACCCAGCCATTCAAAAAATTATAATCAAAACACGCAATACTAAATGCAGCGCCACATTTGTAAGATTCACCGAATATTCGTGTTGGCGTCTCTGACTCCAATATACAGACAGAAAGAAACGCCAACACGAATATTCGGCGAATTCTGCATATGTGGCGCTGGCTTCCGATTTGACGTTGCCAACCTTGAGCACTAAGGTGCCATGGCTACACTGCCTGTCTGGACCACAACAATATTTTCATTTAATTGAAAATAGTAAATCAATAAAACCGCTGCGCTCTTCTATTTTACGCCACAAATAATCAAGCAGACAGTAATTAAAGAAGTTCTGCTAGCTAAGGTAACAGGATTCAATTAAAACTTGAAAAATATCCAACTAAGCTTATATTAAGTAAACTCGGTTTATATTCTTTATTTATAAAGCAAACAAGCTAGGTACTTTCCGTTCCAATGGATTTGTTAACTTCTAACGAAATACTTGCATTGATAAACGCTCTAATATTTAGAGTAGATACTTAAGCGTTGAACGATATTGTAATTGCGAAATTAACTGTGTTTGTTTATAACTCATAAACAGGTAAGCCGATGAACCGACACGACAATTCGTATAGGGTGAAACAGGGTATTTACTATTATATGCATAAATAATTAAAAATGAAATAAAATTGAATAAGATATTTATTTATTAACATAACCATCGCCGTCATCGCGGTGGTGGGTCTCTGACACACTTACCTACCCCATACTATCAGAAGTTGCTCTCCGGCGGGGAATAGAACCGCAGCCTCCCGCGTGACAGGTGGGGATACTTACCACTAGACTAAGGGAGGGGTGTGGGAGGACCTTGTGCAGGGCCCGTTCGGGTTGGTACCACCATCTTATACGTTAACCTACCGCCAAACGGCAGTGTTCGCATTGTTGTGTTCCGGTTTAGGGATAAGACAGCCGATGAAATGACTAGCATAGAGGCATTCCATCTTAGTCCTCAGGGTAGGCAGTGCATTTGCAGTCTTAGGATTGCAGTCTTGTGAATGCGAATGTCTATGGGTCACAGTTTTCATACAAAGTAGATTCCAAGATTAACAAATCAATAAAAAATATACGGCCCAAATAGAGCAACCGCAACTTTCTTTCAATATCCGAAAATATGTTGTGACCAGTCCTATGAAATCTAGATAGACCTATGTACATGACCTGTCCTTTCCAATCACAAAATTCATTAGTACAGTTATACAACATGCATTTCAAAGTTCCCAGAGTTATTGAGTTTACCAACTCTATTTGTTAATCAGTTGAATCAACTCCTAGCAAGTTTATAAATTTATTTTTCTACTCCCGTACTTGTACTATAAACCGCTAATATTGATATCGTTAATGGTATCAGAATACCACCTATTGCGTGACCGAGGCGTGAAAACAATTCTATAATGAGCGTTGCCATGGCAATAATATTTGGGGGTTATTATGACACGGATATGCAGTTCATTTTAAGGCGCGAGAGGACATAGATAGTGCAGTTATATAGCTCTGTCCTTTTCTCTCTGCATAGAATGAACTGCTGAGCTATGCTATAATAACTCCCCCTAATATTATTGCGGGTCACTTGTGTTGTGTAAAAATTGCAAGATTACACTAATTGTTACGTCCCAATGGAAAATTAGAAATAATGCCTTATAATTTAGCTACAACTTTTCAGAAACGTAATTCCAGTGACGCGAATTTAATCACCAACATTAGAATAACACATATGTAGACGTGTATCTTTAAATCATTTCATATGACATTAATAATTTCTCGCTTACACCGCTCTTGTCCCGACAGAACGTAAGCAAAAAAGTGAGAGAGGAAACTGTGTCGAAAAACACATCGCTCCTCACACTGCAGATCCCTCTTTTGTTTTTTTCCTTTGACAAATTTCCTTTCGCCCCCTTGACCTTGATATTAAAAAGAGAACAGGCGATAACAAAGCAGGTTGCGATGAGGGTTATAAAATAAATAGCTTTTGATCGCAACTTCGTCCGAGAGGAAGCCGATTAATGTTATTCGTTCAGAAAGTGGCAATTTTTCCGGAATAAAAAGTGCTCACGGCAGTTTCAGGGTCATGTTATATTATCTCTGTATCAGATTAACCTTCAATAGGTCTTGGTAATATGTTTATTATATTATTAAGGGGTACTTTACAGAAGCGCTTGGAGCTAACCCCATGTGCCTTTGTTTAGTCCACAAGAGTACCTAAATACTTTTTTAGTGGAACAATAGTCCTGGCGTGTAATAACCATGGACTTGTTCTGTAATAAGTAAGTGGTCCCGGTCTAAAACTCGGCATTGGAAAAATATGTATAATATTTGTGTAAAGATAGTGCATCCTCTTTATATTTTTTTTGTTTTTAGCTAGGCTTCATGTACATCGGCAGGGTCATTTAAGAGATGTCAGTTCTGGAAGTAGGAACTTCATCATGTCGGGGACCTTTATTCCTCTAATAGGTATTAATTCCCGTGTGGTTGCCGGGTTAGAATAGTGCCACTCCATGTCTTGCCGTGGATGTCGTAAGAGGCGACTAGGGGAATAAAGGCTTGCAGTACTGTTAGGCGATGGGCTTGCCACCTGTCACTAATACACTGGGAAACATCTTAGCCTACTTGTGCAAAATGTGGTTACAGAATTATCAAGAAGTTTTAAGACTTGCTGGTAATTCTTTAGCTCTGCCTACCCCACTCTGGGAATGAAGGCGTGAGTTTATGTATGTATGTATGTAGGTATTAATTGGCGTTAGTCCTCCTCCTCATCTAGGCAGAAAAGCATTTAAACATACTAAATAACAAAGTCGCTTTTGAAATACAAGGACGGAAAGTGCCTCATTTTCCTCCTAGGAGTAAAAAATCCATATGAAACACTTTCCGTCCATGTCTATATTGTTTTTTAAAAGTACTCTCGCTCTTGCGTATAAAATCGAAAGGACCATGAAAAAAATCCCGTACACCCAACTTGTGGGTGGGGGCGTCTGGTGCGGCGGCGGCTCGTCGTGCGTGAATCTATCTTAACTAACACCTACTCGTAGTTTTTAAACAAACATTCTCTCCAAATTTGTAAGGTTTTTAAAAATATTTATATTGAATTCCTCGCATTGTTTAAGAAAAGGGATTCACTCGCTATTGCTCGACCAGCTAACCACCTCGTCAGAAATCCCTTACTTTCCGCGCCTAGGCAATAATGTACTATTCCGCGTCTCTCTGTCTGTCCGCTAACTGCTAAACTACGCAAATGATTTTTCGTGACTTTCACAATCAGTTTTTTTTTTTTTTTTTTTATCATAGGAAGGCAAACGAACACACAGGCCACCTGATGGTAAGTGGAAACTGTGACCCATAGACATTCGCATTCACAAGACCGCAATCCTAAGACTGCAAATGCGTTGCCAACCCTGAGGCCGAAGATGGAATGCCTCTATGCTAGTCATTTCACCGGCTGTCTTATCCCCAAACCGGAACACAACAATGCGAACACTGCTGCTTGGCGGTAGGTAAATGGATAAGATGGTGGTACCAACCCGGACGGACCCTGCAAGGTCCTCCCACAAGTTAAATCTGTTTTCACGGAAGGTTATTGATAATAAATTCTGTTATTTGTACGTGTGCTACCAAAATCGCATAAACCGAAGCGAAGCGAGGGCGGGTCACTTGTGTTGTAAAAATTGCCCGAAGGAAGTATTTTTTCGTATTCAGAGAAAGATTACACTAAATGTTACTTCCAAATGGAAAATTAAAAATAATGCCTTATATTCTGGCTACAACTTTTCAAAAACGTAATTCCAGTGACGCGAATTAAATCACCAACATTAGAATGAGACACGTATTAAAACCGCCCGTGCGTGAACAGGACGCAATGCGCCGTGTTTATTGCCCTTCAAATGGGGTTATGCTAAGGCGTGGCATTTAGTTTTAGATGCGATATTTCATATTTTTGTTTGTGAGGATTGGCAAAATCATTGTTATAGATGGATGGAGAAAAATAAAAAAATATTGCATGACGGTTAAGTAATTGTTCTACAACTCGAAAGAGAAAAGACTTGCACAGTGACTAGGATCCTAACTCGCCACTGCAAATTGAACAGACATCTGTTTCTAATGGGTATGAAACAAGACGCGACTTCTATCAGGAAACAGAAGAGACAGCAATGCATATCCTCTGTTCTTGCGGACCACTAATGCGCAACAGAAGTATCCACCTAGGGCGACATATCATTGACCCACAAGAGATACAACTACTCACTGCCTAAAGCATCTGGAAATTCCTAGACGCAACAAGCCTTTGTAGTGAACTCTAAACAAAGGGCTGCCACAAAAGATCAGCAATGGTCGAAGTGGCTCACAAGGCCCATCACAACCCTCCCAATAATAATAAGTAATGGTTCACCCGGTTCGCTTTATTCTGCCGCGAAGCTAGCACCAGTGTTAGCATTGCTGGGTTACACCGTTGACTGTTGAGACTATTACGAGTATGTTACCGGTAAAATTAGTAGCATAGAATTTTACCTTCTAAATTTAAAATATTTATTCAGTAATTTGGCTACATAAGGGCTCTTTTAAAAGTCGATTATATGGAGTGACTCTACTTTGCACACAAGAAATGTTGCACGCACCACAGCAACGCATTAGGAGTCTTGAGATTGCATGTCTTTGCTTGCATTCTTCATGCTTCAGTTCTCGAGTTGTCGCATGAACTTCATAATAATATGGTCTGAGAGTGCGTTAGACGTGTACCAATATCAAACAAGTACGGATAACAATATCAAACAAAATGACCCGGGACCGCTGGCTTCGTAGACAAGGAATAATAGCGAAGGTGCTAACACTACTGCTTGTTGGCTAAAGCGATCCAGGTGAACCATGCACAAGATCTACCACTACCAACTATATAGGCTTAATGTGTGGTCAAGTATCAAAATAAAAGCAAAAGTAAATACAGAAACAAAGACAAGACTAATATTTATTTTCAATTCAATATTACTCAAAGTACTCAGCAGTTATTAGTGGTAAACAATCTTAGGTATTCCCTGTTCAAATACGAACCTCTACGTAAATACGAATCTCAACTCAAACGATCGACAGTTGAATAATTTTACTTATACAAATAAATAACTACCTTCTGCTTGCGTCTTTGTATACGTCTGACTAGGTTTTTTCATTCATTCTGAAACTGTTTTTTGATTCTCTTTTTGAGTCGAAAACTATTCCAGGACTTTTCAGGACTGTATGAATGACAAATTTTATCTAAATCGGTCGTGTAATTTAAGTCTTTTAATTGCAATTATCCAAATATCATGAATTGTCCGTGTGGTTGCCGTGTTAGAATAGTGCCACTCCATGTCTTTCTGTGGATGTCGTAAGAGGCGACTAAGGGAATAAAGGCTTGTAGTACTGTTAGGCAATGGGCTTGCATCCTGTCACTAATACACTGGTAAACATTTTAGTCCGATTCTGCAAAATGTGGTTACAAAATTATCAACAAGTTTTCAGAGTTGTTGGTAATTCTATAGCTCTGCCTACCCCAATCTAAGAATGAAGACACGAGTTTACGATGTATGTATGTATGTATGTGAATTGTCATATTTTATGACACTTCAACAACCTGATTCCCGGTAGTGGCAAATATTTGTGTGATGAGCACGAATATTTGTGTGATGAGCACGAATATTTGTGTGATGAGCGCGAATATTTGTGTGATGAGCGCGAGTATCTGTTTCTGAGTCTTGGATGTTTTCTATACATTTAAGTTCCTAAGACCTCTTGGTCAGACCATATTTGCAAGCAGACAATTTCTCAAACTGTCCAGTCACCTTTATAATACTATAAATAAACTTATAGATATTTATAAAAACGATTACCACCACTGTAAAACAATTATACCAAAAGGGCTACAAAAGAAATATTATAATGAGACTGAGCGACTATTCGAATTAGAACAGTGACAATAGAACAGACACCCACACACACATTACTCACACACTCACGCACACACAGACTCATACGCGCTCACCGGACGTATACCATTAATGCTAAGTATACGTTTCATTTATGTTGATATTTGGAAGAGCGAGGCGTCCCAACACAGACTTTGTAAGTCTAAAGAGAGGCCTCAGCAACTGCAAATTTATAAACTGGCTAAGTGATAGTAACATTTAATGGAATAATTCAATTTTAAAGATGATTTTCGGGGTGGGCAATGTTACCCCCTAGGGCTAAAGTAACCCGAGTTTACGACATGATGTTTTATATTTTAATGTCATTGTTTATTTTGCTAGGTAAAGTATCATGATAACGATAAGTAGAGTTCCTTGTGGAGCTACGTTTCAGCAGTCTCCTTTTGGGAAGCGCTTATAGATTGTGACGGCCTACTTACATAATAAATATCATTATTTTCACCAATTTTCTGGAGCTTAAACTTTCCAAGTACCAGGCAACTAGAAGCGACGCAGATGTTAAGTGTTCCCTTTATAAATACAGCACATCAGAGCGCTGCAGACAATGCGATAACACTAACTCCCAGTGCAGTCTGGACTCTGTCTGGATCTCATTCACATTATAAATAGGTTTAATGGTTTTGAGATCGAGTTTCATACTGAAAACGTTTAGGTGTATTCTAAACTATATTTAATTCTTAGTAAAGCTTTAATGTATGGTCGGCTTTCATAAGCACAGACAAGATAGTTCTCATAGTAAAATTGGTTGTAATAATGCTAGTCATTTCCTACGGTTTAACGCATTTAGCACTTATGATATGTGCGTAGATAAAAACTTTTACGCTAACAAATCGACACAAACGAAACGGTATAACGTTTTACCGTTTTAAAACGGTACCTTTGTTTTCCGGTAACGCAATAACTGCTCCCAAGTTTCGTTTGTTCCTTGGAACAGGGGAGGGGTAAGACTATACGACAATGCAGTGCTGCAAGCCCCATTAGAAAGGATTAATAAAAAAAAAAAAACTGTAATAAAACCGACATTTTTTATAGAAGACTCACGAGTACAGACCAAGTGGGTAAATGGGGTGTGAGACCCATGATAAAGATAAAAAAAAGATAAAAGACATTTATTCAGTAAGTAGGCCACACGGGCACTTTTACACGTCAAGAATCTACCAGCGCTTCACAAGAGGAGACCACTGCTGAGAAGAAACGCCGCAAGAAACTCGGCAGTCAGTCATTTTTTAAATATATTTAATGTTACAATGGTATACTTAGTCTAGCATTATATAAATCTATAAATATTAAATTAAAAATATATATTAAATAAGCTGCGTAGTTTCAGCAGGAAAACACACCAAAATCTTGCGAGAGATAGAGGGAGAAGAAAAAAAAGAGAACACCTACCTAGGTGTAAGTATATAAGACGTTGCAAGACGACCACATAAGATTGATATGTTTTCCTACATCAACGGTGTCCCCTAGACAAGACAAAGTTACTGAATTTGAAAAAAAATAAAAAATATTAAGTTTCGGGTTTAGGCCAAGCATTTTTGTCTATTAGATAGTCCTCGATCCTATAATACGCTTTAGACATTAACGACTTTTTCAAGTAATTTTTAAGTGCTGGAAAGGGTAGCTTTAAAGCTATGTCAGGTAATTTATTATAGAAATGAATGCATTGACCAACAAATGATTTATATTCTTTACGAACGCGGAATTTGCGTATAGCGATTTTATTTTTATTTCTAGTATTGAAATTATGTACATCAGAATTTTTTGTGAAATAATCTAAATTTTTAATAACATAAATAATATTCTCATAAATAAATTGAGACGCTACAGTTAAGATATTAATTTCCTTAAAAAGTTCTCTCAGCGAGTCACGGGAATTTAAGTTGTAAATAGAACGAATGGCCCTTTTTTGTAACACAAATATAGTTTGTATGTCAGCTGCCTTACCCCAAACCAGAATACCGTACGACATGACACTATGGAAATAACTATAACAAACTAGGCGAGCTGTCTCAATATTGGTTAGATGTCTAATTTTCCTAACGGCGTAAGCTGCCGAACTTAGTTTACCTGCCAGTACAGCTATATGGGGACTCCATTGCAAATTTTTATCTATAGTTATGCCTAGGAAAACTGCCTTTTTTACGATTTGCAAACACTCGTCATTTATAAAAATACTAGAATCTAACGGTTTAACATTAGGCAAAGCGAACCTAACACATTTAGTCTTCTTAGCATTTAGTAGCAAATTGTTGCTAGTAAACCAATTAAGTACTTAAATTAAAGTGGTGTTTATCCTACTGTAGTCTATGGATTTTCTGTCTACCTTGAAAATTAATGAAGTATCATCAGCAAAAAGTACAATATCACAAAGTTTATCTACTGTTGGTGGTAAGTCATTTATGTAAACTAAAAATAGAAAAGGACCTAAAATAGAGCCTTGAGGCACACCTATTTTTACTGTAGCTCCATCAGATTGCGTTTTGTTTACAACAACTGTTTGAGTTCTATCACTTAGATAAGAAGACATAAGACTTATAGCTTTATTGGACAATCCATAATGTTCTAATTTTAAAATAAGGGTTGTGTGAACAACGCAGTCAAAAGCTTTAGAAAGATCACAAAATATTCCTACTGCATCGCAAGATTTCTCCCAACTGTTATATATATATTTAATGAGTACAGAAGCCGCATCAATAGTTGATCGACCTCTGGTAAAGCCGAATTGTTTATTGCTAAGTAGTTTATTTCTATTAAAGTGACCTAACATATCATTCAAAATTAGTTTCTCAAATACTTTACTTAAAATGGGCAGTATGGAAATGGGACGGAAGTTCGTTATATCACTCATCTCACCCGATTTAAAAAGAGGAATGACTTTACTATATTTCATTAGATCTGGAAAGATCCCCTCTGATATGCAATTATTGTATATTAATGCTAGATGGGGTGCAATTACATCTATTATATGAAAAAGTACACTAACTGATGTACCCCACAAATCCTCAGTCTTTTTCAAACTAAGCGATTTAAATACTTTGACTATTGAATCTGAATTTACAGGGCTGAATTCAAAGTTTATATTACATTTACTGACATTAGTCCAAAGTAATGATTGAGCTTGAACCGCGGATGATTTAAGACATTTCGTAGTATTAATAGCTATGTTGGAAAAATAATCTTCGAATGCTAAGGCAACGTCTTTATTTGACGTGATTTGTTTGTCACCTGTGTTTAGTGTGACTTGATTATCCCGAGTTTTATATTTCCCCGTTTCTCTATTTATAATATTCCATACAGTTTTAACCTTATTGTCAGATGATTTTAGTTTAATACTAAGAAATTTTGCCTTAGCCGTTAAACAAACTTGCTTAAAGGTCCTTGAATATATCTTAACATAATTTAGGAAGTCCGCGTTCTTATTGTCCTCCCTCTCTCTATATAGGTCATAAAGCATATTTCTACTTTTATGAATGCCTGCAGTAGCCCATTCGCTAAATTTGGTTTTTTACCTAGTGATAGTTTTCATTTTAAAATTGTTATTAAATTGATGCAAAATTACGCCAAACAAGTCATTATAAATACTATTACACTCATCCTGTATGAAAGGTAACACTGAAAGATTACTCTCAACTTTATTTTTGAATAACTCCAAACGATTATTAGTTATAGGTCGATACGTTATTGTCTGAGGTTTTTGATAAAAATCATTGACGAAAGAAGCCTTCTGACCACTATGGTCAGAATTAAAACAATTAAATATTTCTTTATGCAAACATTCGCAATTACAAAAAATATTATCTAAGCAGGTAGCACTACTAACACCTATCCGTGTGGGTTCAAAGAACAGATTACCTAAATTAAAAGATTTAAATAAACTTAATAGCCTAGTGGTATTATTTGACGTTTCAAGTAAATTAATATTAAAATCTCCACAAACTATAATATGCTTCTGGCTATTACAAGCTAATTTTAAAACATTTTCCATAGTTGATTCAAATGTGCAAAAATCAGCCAATGGTGGTCTGTAAATACATATTATTATATAACTTTCTAGTTCTATGCAAGAAATTTCTACAATCCTTTCTATAGATAGCTTAACAATATCCTTTCTTTCCTTGGATTTAAGAGTACTTTTAACTATTATGAAAGAGCCACCATGAATGGCACATTTTCTAGCAAAATAACTAACTAATTTAAAATTTAAAAAATCAAAAATTAATTGGTCTTGTCTAAGCCAATGTTCAGTAATGCACATAATTTGTACATTTTCACTATCTAAGAACAACCCTATTTCTAGTTCTTTGCTGGAAAAACCTTGAATATTTTGGTGAATTAAATTTATACTCAATGGTGTTTCCGCTGTCCTATAATTTAGTTTAAATCAAGAGGCAACACATTATTGCCAATATTGGCTTGCTCGGGCTGGGTACTACTGAATCTATTAGGTTCTATATTAAAAGCTAATAAGTCAACTAGGGTCAAAATGTATTTCCTAGGCACATGAATTTTTCCTGATGTTAGGGTGATGGGCTTTAAAAATTTATTTAAATTAAATTTGGAAATTTGAATTCTTAAGACAGCAATCCTAAGACTTCAAATGCATTGCCAACCCTAAACACCAAGATGGAATACGTCTATGCTCGTAATTTCACCGCTTTATCACCACACCGGAACAAAACAATGCGAACACTGCTGCGTGGTGGTCTTCCAAAAAAATGTCCACGAAAAGTCATGTGCAGTCAAAGCAGATCCTAAATCTTACAAATAACAGTAAAAGGGAATGTAAATTTTTAGCATAAATAGTAAATTTACTTCAGTAGTCGCTGAAGTGAATTCGAAACAGCACGTAGATTTTTGAGGTCGATCCTGACCTGACTCCATTAGCCAATGGAAAGCAAATTATTCTGCCCAATTCCTAAATGGAAGACCACAAGGGAGTTGAAAGGCTGGCTTATTTGACTGACTGAATAGACTGAAAAATACGAGAAAGCTTTGAAAAATTTCATACGGGTTGATATTCTAGGAAGGGGCGTTGGTACGGCACAAACTTTTAGAGCTTGGAAAAGCTCTAAAAGGGTGAAAAGAGCTTAAAGTATGTGCATCACTGCAATTGCATGAAGGATGGTATTTCGGGTTCACTAAGATATGAAGAATAAATGTGGAATTAAAAAAAAAAAAACACTATGATAGCACATAAATTCTCATCAGTTTTATAAAATCAATAACGTAATTATTAATATAAGATAGCGGTAAACTTACGTAGCTATAAAAAAAAACTTATAATCTATGAACAAAAATACTACACAAAAAAAGTATAGTATCAACTAGTCCAGACTTAGGGCATAGGAAATATTATTTAAACTAACAAAAAACATCAAAGTAAAATACAACAAATAGAAATAAGAACAAATATTTACTAACCTACTTTTATACCTAAAACTGTCTCCAACAGACAGCGTGACGTCACAATGTCACTATAGGATAATTTTAACCACCACGGTACGGTATCGTGGAGCACTAGTCTTTGGCGTTAGTCCACTGACGTAAATGCGAAAAAAACTTTTTAAAAAGTAATAAATCATTGGCGCGATCGACTGAGCCCCGGCTGTGACGTCACCTCATTCACCGACGCGAAGCGTTACCATCGTTTTACGTAGATATTATTTTAACAGACAGAGATGGGCATAATTTATTCTAATGACGAATAACGAATAACGAATAGCCAAATTATTCGCGAATAACGAATGAAATTCTCGAATGATTTATTCGTTGAATGAATTGCCAAGAATTCCTCTGTTTATTATACTATCTGGATTTATCCCTTAACCTTATTGCCAATCTTTAAGGTGTTGAAATATGCAGTACCTACTTATAAACGAGTCACTTTATTCCTAAATCGTGATAGTAATTTGAATGGAATAACCACAAAAAACTTTAAATATTTTTCGTGAATTTATCCGAACAAATTATTCGTTATTCGAAAAGTAGTCAAATGATTAATTCGTGGATAAGTTATTCGCGAATACAAATATAACATAATATTATTATTCGAATATTTTTTTATGTGAATAATTATTCGAATAATGCCCATCTTTCTAACTAATTGGATGTAGATCCATTGCGTGGTTTAGGAGTTAGCGGATATACACGGACGGACCGACACGAAAAGCTCCGCGGGAAGACGTTTTAAAAAGAATAAATTTACTCATTCCAGTGCAAGACATCTAACAAGGTGTTTCGGATTCGGGTAACATCGGTTAGACTCGCGTAAGAGCGTATGAGAGCGAACGAGAGAGCAGTATAAACCCGAAGGTCGTTTTTATGTTACCCCACTGTTCTTAGGTTTATAATGGTTTTATTATTCGACTCTACAATAATAGACGTTTTACGACCTGACCACAGTTATGGGCGTCAACAGGGGGAAGCGTTGGGTGGCAAGCGGAAAAAGCAAATGTATGTAGATTATATTAAACTCGCTAGCTAGCTTTCAAAATAATGTACCGCTCATAATCAGGATACTTTGTGGTATTAATTAATTTCGATCTACTTTCAACACGTCCAAGGATGACTGAAATGAACACGGGTTCAGCAGAAAATACTTTTCAATGCAGTGAAAATTCTGTGAAGTGATAGTGTCTATGAAATGAGTGTCAATAAAACAAGGGTAAACTTGTATGATATATGATTACGAAACTATAAAGATAAAGATAGATAAAGATAAAGATAAATACATTTATCCAGTCAGTATGTTACAATTTTGTTTAGTTATCTTAGTTTGGCATTACTTATATAAATCTATAAATATTAAATTAAAAAATATATCAAATATCCTGCGTAGTTTCAGCACGAAAACACACCAAAATCTTGCGAGAGAGATAGAGGGAGAGCCTATGCCTTACAAGAAGTTGTACTTATAAATGTCAATCATGAAAAAAAAAACGAGTACCAGTAGTAACTACTCCCAAATGCGGTACGCAGCAGTGAACCGCAAATTCGATGCTATAAATTATTTTTACGACATCTTTTACATTTGTTCCCGTTTCCAGCGTAATTTTACGAGTGTAACATTAAGATGGTTTGTAATGGAGAAATATTGGTAATAGACTTCGAGGTCATGGTGTAAGAAACTAAATTTTAACGAGGTTAATATAAGCTTCAGAGCCTCTATTCTATGCAGTAAAACCATATTCATTTTGACATGTAATAGCATTGTCAACATTTTGATGGCTCTTATTTAGCCGACGGCAATTATTTGCAGCAGTTATTAGTAAATCACGAGTGAACACAGCGCAGATAAACATGTATTGTTTTGTCCGCGTCAAGGCATTTTCATCACTACTACTTACAAGTAGCTAAATTCTCACCACTAAAACACACACACACACACACACACACACACACACACACACACACACACACACACACACACACACGCACGCGCGCACACATAGATACATACACACATACACGAACCTATACAGGGCGTCCCACGGCTATGCCACATGGAAGGAAAGTACCTTAAATATTGTAGATGGAACATTTTACTGAAAGAAGACATTATTTGAATTTAAAAAACAATTCAAACTGCATTCATAGATATTTAAATAATTACATGGTTGAACCGGGAATCGAACCCGTTACACGAAAAAAATAATTACTAACAATACATAGTGTCAGAAATAAAAGCAAGACCTAAATTTTAACATTTTTAATACAAAATTAATCAATTTATCAAATGCTCAAAATGAGTCCCTTCTTGTTGAATACAAAGTCGCACTCTTTTGTTTATTTCGCTCCTTGTCGATTTTTTGATCTTGTGGTGGTGGATACTTAGAGTAATACGTCTAAGTTCTGTTTGTAGCTTATAATAGGGAAATGACGCGTACTTCTCAAGTGGGTACATTTATTAGTAATAGGTACTTATGATAATGTCAGTTGTATGTCCTTACGGCAATGTCAGCTTTTCATTTTTCTGAACAAAATTCACATCAAATGTTAAAATTCATGGTCTTCCTTTTATTTCCGACACTATGTTATTTAGCAAAAAATAATCCTTATGGTGAGACCTTTCGATCGATATGATACAGCTACAGACTAATTATTTTTCTCGTGTAACGGGTTCGATTCCCGGTTCAACCATGTAATTATTTAAATATCTATGAATGCAGTTTGAATTGTATTTTAAATTCAAATAATGTCATCTTTAAGTAAAATGTTCCATCTACAATATTTAAGGTACTTTCCTTCCATGTGGCATAGCCGTGGGACGCCCTGTATACTCGTATATACACATACAAACAAACACTACTTTCTGACGCACTGTTGAGTCGCTCAAAATAATTAATTTATTTTTCTGTTCATTTAAATTGCATGACTATCACTTATTTTTTCACATAATGCACTCCAGGGCCCCAAGATACAGGCTCAGCCTAGTTTGGGGTCCGCCGGACATCTCTTTTTTATGTATATCTGTGTGTTGATAAGCAAATAAACTTTTTTTTTTTTTATCAACATTCAATTTACAAATTTAAAAAAAAGCGGTCAAGTTTAAATCAATACGTTACTTCGACACAGGCAATAAGTTTGTATCCACTAGAATAGAGGTAGTTCCAAACAGCCCGGAAGGGCCCAAAAGTACCTATAATAAAATAAATAAATATCAGGGGACAATCTCACATAAATTGACGAGTCCCAAAACAAGCTCAAGGCTTGTACTATGGGTACTAGAACTACTTTTACCATACTTATATAGAGAAATAAATATTTGAATATATATATAAAACAAAGACTTGAGAATAAATATTGGCACTCATCACACTCTACCTTCGTACGCGGGTCACCACCAAATAGGCCAAACACGTCTCGTATGACCACTTCGTCAGGAAATCCCTTACTTTCCGCGCATGGGCAATAATGTAGGTACCTACTATTAATAGGGAGTATACTCATAAAAGGACAACCGGTAAAGAAGCATGTTTTTTACTGTTTTAACGAAGCATTTAAACGACTTGTTTAGAAGAGCATAACGCCGATACATTTTTAAAAGCATCGTTGTTGAAAATTGAAGCCTCACGCAAGAGGGTTGTCACTTGACTCGTTTCGATCGTTATCGTTGCACAGCCCTGACAGCCGCACTGCAGCCGACATTGATTGAGTAATTTGAATCGTTTTTATGTGCGACATGTCTATTCCCGTGGGTTTACAGGATTTCTACAGGCTGATATTAAATGAAATTGATTTTTGTTATTATCTCTGGCTTTTTTATGCCGAGGGACTATAGAGATGTAGTTACGCTTACATCATGTTCGTATGATATTCTTATTTGTATTATACAGAATACTTTTACAAGCTTTAAATTGAAAAGCAAATTTGAAAGTGGAACCACGAATGTCTCAAACGGCGAGGTGTTTATTTATTACTTCTCTGTAATGTAATGACTTACTGCTGGTTTTAACGGACAAATATACATTTTTTATTGCCATTTCTAGTGTTTTTGCAGTCTTTAACTGCTTATCGAAACCAATCTAATGTACCCACTTGTTCGGTGGACGTTGAATACAGCAGCGATCCTGTCGGTACCTAACACACTTCATGAACAATTAAATCGCAAGCATATTTAACCCAAAACCTAGTTCAAAATTGACTTGGAGTATTTGAAATACATTATAAAAACGTTTCCTATAATTTACGAAAGGACCTTATACAACTTTTCCTACCCGCATAAATTTTGATAATACAATAAAAAGTCTATGTCAACAAGCTCTTCAACAGTAGGTACTCAAATAATAATACTAATCACATCCAAGATACACGTGTCAAGCCGTCAATACCGTACTAAATCAATTAATCACTCATATCAACATAGGCTTGTAACATAACATTACATAACTAGCAAATACATCTCGTAATACCGAGCTAGAAAGCGATACGAGTAGGGGACTCAATGTATCTTGACATGAGTTTAAAATAACTTAAAGACGCAAACCTGAGAAATATCATAAGACGATGTAACATAAATCGACCTTGTTCTATGTAAGTATACTAAGTTTAAAGTGTGCATACTATGGGCATTAGAGAAGGATAAACATACTTATAAAGCGATATACACACTAAAATACAAAAAATATATAATGACTCAGGAAGATATACCTACGTTCATCATCATCACACATATTTGCCATTATTTGAAAATCAATCCTGGGACTCTAGCTTCGTAGGTAGAGACACTAACTATGTTAAAAACATCGTATTTTTTAGGGTTCCGTAGAGAACAAGGAACCCTTATTAGTTTCACCATGTCCGTCTGTCCGTATGTTAACGGTTTAACTGAGATTCACTTTGTACTACAAAGCTTTAATTTGGCATAGTTATACATTTATATTGTCCCGTCAAGGTTGTAAAACATATCTTAAAAGAAAAATTGCTTGGTTTTTATTAATATTTATTTATTGATAATAAAAATTAACCTTTATTGCACAAAAAAAATACAAATGGCGGATGAAATACCTAATGGCCTTCTCTACCAGTCAACCAAATAATCATACAGAAACTAACTAAAGTGGTGCACAAAAAAAGAAAAACAAAGCAAATAACATATTTACAAAACAATAATACTTCATTCGGAACATAAATACATTAATAAATACAACAATATATAAACCTATAGATAAAACAAGAGAGACTAAAACATATTCCATGATGGGTCTAGCTAGCCTTAAATTCTACGCTATTTTAATTCTATCTGTATCTTGTCATGATGTCGACAAGTGTCATGTTATTAATTACGAGATAAAAAAACTTACAGAGAAACCTGCAAATTATGACTCAATTCACCCACGCCCTTCCTTAAACCGACCTCAGGTTGCGAAAACCTCTAAACAAAAAAACCCAGTAAACGCGAAAGTAAGCCAAATTGTACAGTAAATATTTAACGGCGGGCGTACAAACAAAAGACCGTCGCCACAATACGAAAAGTACACGCGAAATCAGCCAACGATCCACGAGAAAATATTTCGCAATTCGTGTGAGGTAGCTTTTCGAATCCTGTATGCCACTTTATTTAAGCTCTGTGGATGTATGTCACACAGCGGTGTTTTTCCGCGTCTCCTCTCTCAGTTGACCGAGTTTTTTTTATTTTACTTAAAGTCGCTATACAGGATGCCTCCGACGTTGGAGCTTTAAATGAAATGATCGATTCTACCCACAAAACTGAACTACATAAAGTTTAGATAACTAATTGATGTTAAAGTCTAATTGTAAAATCAGTGTGTTCAATCATGGCCATAATAATCACTATCTCATGGTACGGGGGTGACATTTCCTTGGTACGAGGGCTAAAGGAAAATGGAGAATCGGTAATTTAAGTTGGACATATTTTTAGCAACTTATAGAACAAAAGAAGTTCAGTTTTAGGAGTAGAAACGAAACATGCATTTAAAGCCCTAAGGTCAGAGGCAACCTATACGATGATGATTTTACTCTGAGATCTTATTTGATTTCGTTAATGTTTGGTAAATAACTTCTACTTTGAGGATCTGAGAATTATAACTAGAGCCATTTTCCGACTTCATAACCAGAGATTTTGTCAATCATAATTTATTATGGTGACATTACAATATTTTTAAATGTCAACGGATTTTCATAATGTGTTCTGAATTTCAGTAACGGGAATTGGTTCAAATTTTACTTGCAAATAAGTTAGGAATTTGAAGTACACTATAATTATATTTTCTTAATAATTACAAACCCCAAATAGTAAAAAATGGTGGAGAAGTACAAAGTCGCAGGCGTCCTCTATCAAACGTAATTAGTCAAATAAAGACTTCTAAATAGGTGAAAACCGTTGATAGAAATGGCAACCCCTTAAATTAATATCTTACACGGCCCAACCGATATTTTTAAAACCTAATTAAAACCATACAAAATAAAATTTATTTAAAAAAAAGCAGTTTCGGAGCTACGATGCAACACAGATATACAGATACACAGATACAGAGACACGCACATACATAAATACATACGCTAAACTTATAACACCCCTATATTTTGTAAGGGTTGAAAGATCTTATAGTGGACATATTCTCGTGATGTCATCCAGTTATATTGAGAGGCTTACCGCTAACGTTTCTGCTGAAACAACATTTTTGACTGGCCTAATTTTTTTAACAGTTTTGTGTAGGTAAATCCGGTTTGTCCCAGATTTGACGGGCACGTGTCATCGCAGCAATTTAGGCTTGATATTGTTTTGATTTGACGAGCTTTGTTTGACTGACGCTCCAAATTTCACCTCCATTTATTTAATGTGTTTGCAATGGACGGAAAGCAAATAGAGACGATTTTTAAGCCAAATAGTTTGAAATATTTATGCAGTGCTATTCGTATCGATAACTTATTAAAATGTAACTTGTGATACAAAATAGTATTCACTTAGCCATTTAAATTAGCGCTACCCTAAGCGTCACTGTAAGTAAAATTAGTAAGTCGGGAATCGGGTCGTGAATTAAAAACACATTACATTAGCGTTTCTGTAATTTAAATGATCTAATATTTATCATCTTAATGACTGCAGTGTTTGAAGTTAAAAGTCTTTGACCAGTGTGTGTTGCCAGTGATGACCTACGGATCTGAGACGTGGGCGCTAACAATGGGCCTCATGAGGAAGCTCAAAGTCACTTAGAGGGCTATGGAGAGGGCTATGCTCGGGGTTTCTCTGCGTGATAGAATCAGAAATTACCACGGTTACCAACATGACCCGAAGAATAGCTACACTTAAGTGGCAGTGGGCGGGGCACATCGCTCATAAAACTGATGGCCCATGGGGTCAAAAGGTTCTTGAGTGGCGTCCGCGGACCGGGAGACGAGCTGTAGGTAAGCCTCCAACAAGATAGAGTGACGACCTTGTAAGGATCGCGGGAACGCGGTGGATGCGAAAAGCACAAGACCGGTTTGAGTGGAGAGCCTTGGGGGAGGCCTATGTCCATCAGTGGACGTCTTTCGGCTGTCGGCTGACATAAGACAGCCGGTGAAATGACTAGCATACAGGCATTCCATCTTGGTCTTCAGGGTTGGCAACGCATTTGCAGTCTCAGGATTGCGATCTTGTGAATGCGAATATCTATGAGTCACAGTTTCCACTTACCATCAGGTGGCCTGTGTGCTCGTTTTCCTTCCTATGCCATAAAATAAATAAATAAATAACATGATGATGCTGACGATGTTTTTTTTATCGTACATAACTTTTTACGATCTGCATTATTGATAACAAAAATCATAGAGATAACTGAGGCTGTACCAGGCATATTTCACTTCTATACAAAGCGACAAAGTAGGTCCGATCAACACGTAAAAGTATTGAATACATATAAAATATATGTATAATGCTGGCCGAACGCGCCTAAATAAACCATATTAACTCCTATTGAAAGTTCATTTTTCGTAGTTTACTGCGAACGTATATACCTGTTTGCTCGCTCGAACGGTAGGGTTGTCAACACATCGAAAATATTAATATAAATTAACAGGTACCATTATTAGGTAACATTATGAGAAAAACAGTTACTTGAATAATCAAAATATAATATATATATATATATTTATTTGATTACACGCTTGATTGTTACTTTTACATTCTGTTTAAGATTAAATAACTATTAACTATAGGTTTTTTCGAATCAAAACTCGTTTGCAGAAATATTGAGGTTATGTGTCAAACAGTACTGATTTGTTTGTAAACAAATAATTTTATCATTTCTATTGACCCCGAATTTAGATAATTCAATATTTCTAACTTGATGAACACTGTTTCGTGTTGATTGATCACTTCAATATACTTAGGTATATCATCTTATATGTATAAATAAAAATAAATTGCAACTACTGACCTTTCCTCGTTCACCGGCAAAGAGAAAAACGTTTCCTTTTTATTATTTTTGGTTCTCTTGTGTAACCCACTCACACAGCAATAATGAGTCATTTTTTTAAATTATACATTCACCAAAATAATTCAAAGAAACAACAACACACCACACACATCTAACCGAACTTGACGTAATGACTAGAATGTACCTACTACCACAGATTAAGTAAGAGTGTACTACTCGCCTACTTGCATCTCGCTTGACGTGTCTCGACCATGTCTCGACACTCAAAAACCGGTCGAGCGAGTTGACATCGCCGCGCGCGGGCATCCTTGATGTATTAGCATCGGCAACTATGTTCCGTCAGGCGGTGATTATCGGACGTACCTCGCTCAGATAAATATCTGTTACGTAGTAACTCTTAGGGGAAGTACGTACAAAATGACATATATGTACAAAATGACACAGGCGGTCTATTTTGAAATTGGCGGACTTTAACACGAAACTGACAGTGTCACATCGCGGCCATATTGGTTTTCTATAACCTGCCATATTTTGAACGCATCACTTTCATTCGTCTGGGTGTCATGGCCGAAGACAGGTATTCACACGTTGCGAGTTTTTTTCATACCGACAAAGTTTTTGTTCGAATGGTAAGTTTTTTGTTATTGTACCTATTAATTTAGCATTTATTTCATTCCTTAAACATTTATCATTATAATAAATAAGTTATTTTTAGGAAAAGTGCTCTGTGTGTATTTATTTTCAAATTTTATTGTTTTTAAACGCTGTACGGACAATACAACATACATGTATAACGGACTAAATGGCATAGGTAATATAGGTATGTCATTTTGTCCAACTTGTTCATAGCTTTTTTATTATATGTATATATTTTTTCAGGTAGCTAAATGCCACGTAATTATCAACGAAAAACTGATCGCCAGTCTTGGAGCACGGAGTCAATGGAAAAAGCTACCGAGGCAATTCGAGATAAGAAAATTATGCCAATAATTGTGTACCCTTTATTTGTATGTCATTTTGTCCATGAGCAATATGTCATTTTGTCCGAAGCATATGGACAAAATGGATTATGACTGATCTCAGTTAAATATGTTTTATTTTTTATTCTGTTGATTTTTTTCTAAAAATGTTTATTAGGTTGGATAGATTAAGGACCAAAGATGATTAATGTAAGCTATGGCTGTGCAGTGAACTACCAATTAAAAGTTATAATACAAAAACAAAACTATATGTCATTTTGTACATACTTCCCCTACTTAATCTGTGGCTGTACGGAGGATGTAAGTAGGTACCTATGCTAAAACCTCGACATTTTCGCAACATTATTAAATTTCTAACATATCTGGCAACACAATATTTGTCGAAAAAGTTCCCTTAAATAAAAAAATACTTAAGACATGTATAATATTGATAACTTTTCCCTCAACTGACCGATTTATTTTGTATAGTAATATTGAACTACGATTATTGATATATGTACAGTATTATTCCGATCCGTATCTGTTCCAATATTTACTAACTCTGCCCAGGTGCAAATGATATTATTACGGACGAGTTACCTACTTCTATTGTCCCTTTACAAAAACAATAAACAACTTAGTCATAAGACAATTTATGCATAATATTAAAGGTAGACATCATACATTGGTAACCTTATTGTAATGATAATTGGTTTGGACTATAAACAAACGGAAGACCACGACAAGATTAAAAAAAAAAATACTAAGTAAGGTTTGAGCGATCTGTTAAATTTAAACAACTGCTGAGAAGAAGAGTCGCTACAAACTAAGCAGTCAGTCATTAAACATTACTACTTATTACAATGACTATAGTAAATCTGTACAAATAAAACTGTTTTGTGACTGACACACTGACGTACTTGACGTCCGTCTGTCTTTCTGTCTGTCACCAGGCTGTATCTCACGAACCGTGATAGCTAGACAGTTGCAATTTTCACAGATAATATATTTCTGTTGCCGCTATAACAACAAATAATAAAAAACTGTTTTTTTTTACGGTTGTGCGTGCGAATTTGTGTGTGTCAGAACCACCTTAATTAACATGACGCAATATTCCTATACATATTAAAATCAATCTACAGTTAAATTTCCGATTTCTGAACATATATTATACATATTTATAGACTCTTAAACTATAATACACCTTCGCTTCTAGTTTTTTTTTTCTTATTGAGGAGATCCAACAGCTACACATAACAGAAATAAAATTTAAAATAGATGTAGAAAGGCAATTATAGGTTCTCGCAGATAGAACTAAATTAACAGTGATTTAAACCACAAAAAGCCGGTTCAACAGCGCAAGTGCCGCTTAAGCACTGACAAAAGATAAACACTTATTAATTAACAGCAAGTAAAATTAACAACAATTAATACATAGGTAAGAAAGGCTCCTTACAGGTTTTACGCAGTTAAAAAGAAACTACGTATCATGCAAATTTTAACAAAATAATTAAACTAGACAACCTTGTAGGCAACTCACATATTCCCCAGATATCGCAGTGAAATCAATATATTCGACCAAAATAAAAACGATTCATAGGATTAAATGTGTCCACGAGGTATTATGATACCAATCTAATTTTGTTCAATGCAAAAGCTAGTCCCTCGAGGGTTTACATAATCACTTTCGTCCTTGGGAGCTATCAAAGCGAGCCCAACATTATTGAAAACCTTTTGGCTTTTTTGCAGAGAATTTTAAAGTAAAACACTATTCAACTTTGATAAAATTATCTTAGTCGGTTCACATCGTTTTTAAATGAGAAAGTTTCCTTTGCGGTTCGTTCGTGCAAGTAATTTTATTTCAAAGTAACTGTTTTGAGGTGTTTCTGGGGAAAATAGAAAATTTAACCTCGTTGGCTGCGGCTGGGATCTTATCGTGTATTTTCTTGAGCTGGACTCTTGCTGTAGCCGACTTTGGTCTTACTAGTTGGTATAAAGAGTTAAACATAATATTATTTCTATTTACTTAAATAGAGGATATAACTAGTTGGAAAAAGGAGTTAAGAATAGATTACCGTAAAATGGGGCTATTTGGTAATCACGGGGCTATTTGGAACTAAGTAATCATAAGCTTTTAGTTGATATATTTTTTGTCATGGCTATGCTAGAACTGTAAAATTTGTTGTCAGGCTAAGTTTTTAGTTCTATTATTGCCATGACAAAAATATATCAACTAAAAGCTTATAATTACTTGGGTTCCAAATAGCCTCGTGGTTCCCAAATAGCCCCGTTTTACGGTATTGTAATACATGTAGCGATTGAAATACATTTTGCAAACAAATATGTTGCATTGTCAATTGTCATGAATATCTTAAGAATAAACATATTAAATTACCCATTTACCTATAACCCAAATAATAAAATATATTTTTACCCGCATGTTTTTAAGGTTCTGTTAATTATTAAACTAGTCACGAAAAAAAATTAACAATACTAACCACTGAACGAAAAATATGAAAACATAGGTAAATTTTAATTGAAAAAAATATGACGTCTTTTGATGGATTTGTAAAAATACTTGGCGGCTTAGTTTAAAAGAAAAAATAAAGAGGCCTGTTTAAATTTATTTATATTTAAATATAAAAAAAATATTCAAAACTGAACTGAAGAATAGGTTAATTTTATATAAAATTTGCGTAAGTAAGTCCGTGCCGTGTCCTTTATAAGATGCCATAAATAAAACTGGCAACTATAAAAACAAAACAACATAATCCTACAACTGACTGCCGAATTTCCTTTCAGTCCCAGAGCTCTAGCCGATTGAATTTCGAAAATATACGTTCGAATTTCAAAAACTGGCGTTTCGTTTCACGCACAATTTGCGATGCAAAAGTCTGGCATCGCTGCATTACTTTGCACGTCGGTGCAGCCGTGCGCGATGTCCGTAACATACGGTACGTCAATAAACCTGTTGCGAGGAATGAAATTTGGATCCTATGATTTGGTTCTTAAAAAGTTTAAGTCTGTTATATATTTTGTTCAAGAATATATCATATCATGTACCCATATCACTTTGTTTCAGCTCATCTTGCTTTTATATACATACATACATACATACATACATACCTTCACGCCTGTAATCCCAGAGTGGAGTAGGCAGAGCTACACAGAATTACCTACAACTCTAAAAAATTAGACAAATAAAATAAAACTAAAATAATAATAAATAATGTTCAAAATTTAAATAAAATAACATAAAAAATGCTGGTGTACTATCCGCAGCGAGCTAAGAACAAGTAGAAGTGAATTTCTACACTAAGACTGGTTCTTAATTTGCTGTCGACACTATAACAGTTTTGACGATTAATAATTTAAAAAAAACTAGCTTTCAATGCTATTCATAATTAGCAGCCGGTGAACTTATTTGCAACTTCTACCCTCAACTAATCATTTTAGCAACTTTCATATCTTTATTTTTATATTACTTTGCAACATTGATTAACTTAATATAACCTAAGTTAAGAGTTAAGAGTGAATCAATACGATGACGGATCTTACTCCAACCGTGATACAGTGTTAACTAGTACGGGGAGTAAGGAACATTGTCTTATCACACTCACGTTATATAGTAACACAATACCTAAGTATTAAAATATAATTAGCTACATACTTATTGTAGCGATCCTGTTTTGGTTGTTGTGTTTACTGGCAAATAAATAAATTTATTATTTAATATTATTATTTAATGTATTTCAATTAAATAAGTTCACAACTACTAACTCTGTGTATGCATTAAATACTTAGAAAAAACAAAAGGGTTTGGAAATCGTGTTTTCATTTGTGAAGTAATTAACAAAATAATGGACAAACTATTAACAAATCTCATCTCAGCACTACGAAATATCAAAAAGTTCCACGCAAAATGAACCGCCCGACACGTTTCCCACACGTTCACCATCCCTATGCTTATTACGATATGTATTCAGTAGAAGCCTTTATGCTTTCAGCAACATGATCCCTTTGCGACGAAGGGCGTGTTGGGATGCCTCGAAATAAGCAAACGGCGAGAACCATCCAGAAACATTTTGCAAAATATTTAGGATATATTTTGCTAGTGATTTGGTTGTAGTAATAAGTTGTGAGCCGAGTTTATCAAAAGGGTATGTAGTCAAAAGTTTGTAATAAGTTAACGTGACGTGCAATCTTCGAAAAATACGTTATCTTTAATTTTACGATTAAGATTATTAATTATAGTAGAGTATTGAGTGGTGGTTCCCTTGTTTCGCAGACAAAAATGTTTCATATAATATTTGATCTTGTAATTCCTGAAAATTGATATTGAAATTATACGAAAATTGTCTATGAAACAGGGTACAACCAGGGACCGGCACCGCTTACCCTTTAAAGGGTTTTCGTTAGGGTATAAAATTGACGGATTTTTGCAAACCCTAACGATGCGATAAGCATATTTTATCTTCAACTTAGGTACCCCAAATGAAAAGCTATCCCATACGATACAATTAATTCGACTAAGCGCTTACCAATTCCTTAAAACCCTCGCTAAGCTTTCTCTATGAAGTGATTATTGAACGACTTCAAGCTATTTTTATCTCTACGCGCAGTCCACACAAATTTTTTTTGCGCTACTTAGCAATTGATTGACTATTCACATATATAGGCTTGAATCCAACCAATCACACGCTTCTGCAAAACAGAGTCAACGGAGAGGGAGAATGGATAGGGTAAAACTAACGGTAATGCTAAGTGCTTAAATCCGAAACCCTTACGAAACTGGTAAACTAAAAGGTTGCAGTTAACTTATTCGAAGCAGTTTCTATTATCATTAGGGTAAGCCTATCGATAGGGAAACGCTAACGTTTGGGAGAACATAATGATGTAGTTACCCGATCGATAGACTTAATCAAATAACGGGATTTTCCAGTCCCTGGGTACAATTTTATTAATTACCTACAAAATTTAAGGTATGGGTTTGTCATCTCAAGCAGCAGCTTAGGATCTCTCTTCTTCACGGTAAACCAGTATCGCTATCAATAAGAGGTATCGCAACGTTGACGATATGATTTGATTACACGTCAACAGCAATATTGCTTGAATATTTGATAGAATCATTTTGAAATTTAAAACCAACACCAAGACAAAAAGTTTCATTTTTACGGTTCCGTACCCAAAGGGTAAAAACAGGATCCTATTACTAAGTCCGTCTGTCCGTCTGTCTGTCACCAGGCTGTATCTCACAAACTGTGATAGCTAGATACTTGAAATTTTCACAGATGATGTATTTTTGTTGCCACTATAACAACTAATACTAAAAACATAATAAAATAAATATTTAAGGGGGGCTCCCATACAACAAACCTGATTTTTAATAGATAATGGTATGGAACCCTTCGTGCGCGAGGCCAACTCGCACTTGGCCGGTTTTTTTTTATCAAAAAGTCTGCACTAATCTAGCTCTTTTAACAACAAACATTAACGAAAAAAATACTTGTGTCACCTTCGAATGTTCCAGTCATTTCCAATATCATAACTGTCAAGAACCCCCAGCCATTACAGCCGTAAACATACGTTCTGCTAACTAACTAGTGACAAGCAATTCCCTTGACAAACGACTCGAGAATGACCAGTCCAAATCAGATTTGCAAAGGAAAATTATAACCGGGTGTGCGAAAGAAACAAGCATGAATTATTTGTGCTTCGTTATATTTATGAGAAAGGTCCTTAAACTGATCTCGACTGAAATTGACGTCAGATGGGTGGTGACACAATAAAATAGCGGCAAAATTAAAATATCACTAGCTGGTAACACAAAATGCATAGCGACTGGATAGGTACTCGTAATGTGACAGCTTGTTTCGTACGTAAAATTGTTGCCATGTGAATAATTTGAAAAAAATGCTTGTGTCACGACTGGTTGGTCAGACTCTAGCTTGATGTTTGCTTTCGAATCTTGTGACCGGCATCGCAGTCAAGATGAATTTATTAATACGACTAATGTTCTACCTACTCGTATATATAATTGAGGATTCAGAAGATGCCGCGTGTGTAATATAGTCCTTCTTCGTAGAGAAAAAAATAAAATAAATAATAATTGTGGTGTTCTGTCTTGATTGTCTGTAAGTATGTGATTGGTGATGTCGAAAAAGAATAAATCTATTCCATAATGAAATTGATTGAATGAAAAAAACAAGTTTTTTTTTCTATGCCTAGTTTTGTCTTATAGTTTCTATAAAAAATAGTATTAAACTTTGAATTTATTCAAAGTGCGTACCCCAGTTAACGATAACTGTCTATCCTAATGTTTCAGACAACAACCTGCAATTTTGGAAATTTTATGTGAAAGGTTGATAGAAATATATACTTTTTTTCTCCAAAGTCCTTCTACACAATTAAAACTATTCATTCAATCGTAAACGATTCATTTATGCTTCAACATAACCACTGAATTCAATAAACTATGATTTATGGCCTAAAAACGATCGCTCTTCGTCCTGACCGGCCATTTTTCGGCATGTTACTTCACGCGTGACTTGTGGTTCTTTTCAAGTGAACGGTGAACGCTTGTTTAGGGTACGGTTGGTTAAAAAAGCCAAATTCATTTAGTATGATATTTTTGCTAACGGTGCCGTTGATAGGGCGAAAAAAGTGATTTAATAGGGACACTATGTTTTTGAAGGAAACCAATAACGCTAGCTGGTCAGTTTTCTGGCAAATGTGAAAAAGTGTGATTTATCGGCGTTTAACGGCGTTCCAGATAAAATGAACAAGTTTATTTTTCTTGTACTTCTATTCACATTAGAAGACAACAATGTCAGCAGATATAACGCCGAAGAATCGATCAGCTAAAAACAAGATCAAGATCAACAAGAATCGGCGACAGTTTCGATATAAAACTAAAAAGTTTGCTTTAACTATGCAATAATGACAAACACTAGATTTTTTTAATTAAGACGTAACCATTTTATTTTCAAATTTTATTGTTGTTGGTAATTCTGTAGCTCTGCCTACCCCACTCTGGGAATGAAGGCGTGAAGGTATGTATGTATGTATTTCAAAAGATTCTAAACACCAAACCAAAAAATATTTCTGAATATTACTACAACATAAACAATATAATAGAAACAATTAAGTTATTACGGAACTCTTATTGCCCAAATCGTTTCGCTCGCACTCGATAGTTTGGATGTTATCCAAACATAAGTCTTCCTAACTAATGTAGGTAGTTTCAGTTTATTCGACGTTAATCCCTGTTGGAGATTTATTGAATGCTTCATGGCAAGTTTTTTGCTTTAGCCTCCCGTTGCGAAGATAGTTATATCGTAAGGACATAGTATTAGAGAGTGGAGTTAACATAACCTTTTACTTAGCGTCAACGTTATTTACTTTTCCTTTCTTTTGTGATTAAGTCACAGATTTGTTTAAAAGAACACTGGTTCCAAATGAATTCGATTATAATAGATGGTATTCTCAACGTTGCATTTGTCTTATTTCTTTGAAATACCTTTAAAGTGTCTGTGTAAGCACATTTATTAATATACGTCATCTACGCGGAAAAGCGTTCCTTAAAAAGGAAGGTAATTTACCTTACTACTGTTTAGTTGCCCCGCGGCCGCTGACACGCACGCATCAAAGACAATAAAATTTGACTACCGAAAAGTAACAAATATATTTAAAAAAAATGCCGTCTTTGTTTTTCTAGGCTGACGAAATTATACTGTAACTGGAAAAGGAAGAAAGGATGTCTCATTTCATTCGTAAGTACCGTAAATATTTTGCATGACATTGAGTGCAATATAGACGGGCAGCTACACTGTGGCCGTGAGCGGGCACTTGTCTTGTCGAGAATGGCGAGCAATTTGAAACAAATATTTAACTCTTTCTAACAATACCGTTCGGTACGGATTGCCGTCTTTGTCTGTAAAAATATGGTAACTGCAACTGTCAGTAATTGCAGACGGGTTTTAAATGCGTTGTTTAATATGAGCATAACGTATCTTAATACTAAATATCATTGATAACCGAATAGTTTCAACGAAAATAGCAAGCCTTTGCAAACAATTCTCCCAGGAATGTTTGCTCGTCACACAAGCATCAAGTCCGATACAGATATTCGCCTTTGTTGCTCTATTTGTACACTCAGTATTACAATGTCTTCAACCTGAGATTTGGGTACAGTCAAACCTGTTACAGGGATACGTTGATTTAGGCTACAGTCAATATATTTTACCAAAATATTTCGTGTCTGAAGACAATTCTTCTTTAAGTACATTTTTGCACCAACAAAACAGTTTCATTTTGAAGGGCATAAAAACAAGCCTTTATGTAATTTCTATTAGTGTAATAATACCAACATATTGTAATAACTATTAACTTAAATCATTAATACCACTAAGTAAAATAAGCGCAAGCTCGTTTCATTAATAAATTCTTGATTGGACCTATCGTTTTTTTTTAACTTATTTTCCACCGCCGTTATTCAAGCTAGGCAACGAAAATAAAGAAATGTAATGTAATTAATGACAGAGATAGTTAAGAGTGCTAGCAAAACCTAGTCATTATGGGGAGATAGACAAAAAGTCATTTTTAAAGTTTTTCTGCCTAGGCGGCACTTGGAAGGTTGTGTACGATCATGAAAGAAGGAGGGTCTTTATTAATGAAACTTGGTCTGGAGCACCCCGACTTAGTTTAGTAATCCATTCTGAAGTATTTTATGCCATTAAACTCAAACGTGTAACATTTATTAGTCAATAATTTATAAACTACAATAAAACAAACATAGTACAAAAAAGGAAGATAAGATAAAATTAAGATCAAGATGATCAAGAGCCAGCATGAAACCAACTTGTTTCTGAGGCCTTGTCCAACATTATAATATTATGCCCTGGTCTCCGGATCTTGAGCCTGCTTTTCTCTCATTCGGAACGTGAAAGCGTAAATATAAATAATGGACACATAATATACAAAATCGATCGAATATAAAGAATAATCGAGTAATTGTGGAGGAATAAAGCTAACACATCATTACATAGTCCCATGAACCCTGAATACATCATTCCTATTATGTCCGCGGTCATGTTCAAACAAGCAAACAACTCAACAAGTCAACAACCGCACTCCAACAAAATAAACAACACAACTATCCCTCCTATTCCCAACAATCCCATTTCCCTTTTTCCCCTTTATTCCTCAACTAATGAACGTCTATCCAACGCGGATTGCATGGAACTTATTTGTGTACACACATTGCAGCACAAAGCGTTGCTAGCTCGATATCCGCTGCGCTGAGTTATGACCTGGACGAGGATAAATCAGGAATAACCGGCTTAGTTCTGTTATTCGATATAATTGTGGGCTGTTTAGAGGGGCTATCTCCAGTTTATAGTTCCAAGAATCAATACGATGTGGAATTTACAGCCGTGCACAAATTGGGTGCAGCGCAAATTGTTCTAGTCTGTGAGATCGTTCGGGTTTTTAGTTCTCTCTCACTCGCTCTTAATAAGAGCGTATGAGAGCGAGTGAGGGACAAGTACAAACCCGAACCAACGTCTTAGTGCCACACAGTTTAAGTATCACACTGTACCAAAGCGTTCCTCTACTAGATAAAATTTTCAATCCTCGCACGATTATGTACCTTGCATAAAAGAAAATAGAATAGAAACTAGATAAGTGTAAAAGTAGCTATTAAGGTATAGGACTGGTAAGGTCTTACTTTAGGCTCCATATACGATTATTTCAAGTAATTCAATTAAGGCTGGGACTGAGGAGGATGGTTATAAGTTGTATTGGTGAGGCCAATACAATCATAATGGTTTATAACGAAATTGGCTTAGTTCTACAAGTGTCTGATTAAGTAGTGATTTAGCGTACATGTTTACTGTTACTGTGTCCAGCCTACGCATCCCACTGCAAATTGCTAATTATTTCGAAGTTTTCTGTTAAAAGTACAAGTTTATCATACGTTAACACTTCCTGAACAATTTTCCCCGCTAAATTATTTGTAAAAACCTGGCAAGAGCATTTCGGACCATGCTTATTGTAGGATTCCGAAGCCGTTACTAAAAACAAATTAGACCTCGCGACAAACTTAACTTTGCCGTTGGAAAACTGTTATCCCCATACATAGACACAGGTCGCGGTCAGTTTACCAACACCGCAAATAAGTTGTCGGTTAGTAGTTTTGCCTATGGGGGGGGGGGGGGGGGGTTTGACATGACCAATATGTATCTGGAGCTAGGATGCGGACGGACGGACGGAAGGACAGACGGACATGGCGAAACTATAAGGGATCCTAGTTTGAGTACGGAACCCTAAAAGTACATGTTCAAATATTTTTCCATTCATACATTTTAATGACCCAGAAATTAAACTTTACTAGTCAGTTAAATACAGTTTGCATAATGATAATTAAGCCATTTGCATAGCTCTGCCGTGTCACGCACAACTCATCTATCTTAAGTTAGACGAGTTACGCCTAACCACCGCGAAACGGTCTTATTTTGGATGCTTTATATGGCCCACGAACAATCGCGTAAAAATTATCGTTACTTTTTGAATTATTTGATATGACAAATTCGTTCAACTTCATTTTTTAATAACTCTGTCATGCACATCTCATCTATTTCAAGTTATAATAGTTGTGCGTGGCCGCTCACAATTTTGCGACGCTGCCACTTGTCGTTTAACGTGGAGTTAGACGAGATACGCGTGACACAAAAAATCAAGTTTGTTTATTTTGAACCAGGCCACACGTATATGGCAGCAGATACAGTCCATGCATGCATAACAAACAAATTTTTAAAATTAAAAGAAATGTATGATTTTCTAGATTACACAGAAAGAATGAAAGAATCTCGAAAAAACATGACAGTTCAAACAATTACTCATCAAAACATGATTTTATTTAAGGATGAATTAAAAAAGGTATTTCCAAAAACCTATAACGTGCATGCTTTGAAGATGATTGAATTTCGACGAGGTACGACAAATATCTTTGTTAAAAATTCGTACGATTCAACGAATTTTACAGAGGTAAATATAATTAAAAAAAATGTTTTAGATATTAAGCAGTCTGCTGATTTTATCAGTAGCATTATTGCTCATGAAGAAAGTCCTCGAGGAATAAGTGCCCTGAAAAAAAAGGAGTTACTAAAATTGTGTTCATCAATGCCACTTACTCGCAGGGCCTTTTACGAAGAACTCAGTGTCAATGAAAATATTTGTGATTTAGATACTGTTACGGATAATTAGAGCTTGTTTTTTTAATGAGGGATTGGTTTTATCGCACTTCATTTTTTATTACGTCCACAATTTTATTGTTTTAGGATTCTGTACCTGTGTTTTTAGTTTTAAGAATTATTTTTAGCAATTTCATTTGATATTATGTATTGATCTCGTTAATTTTTCATTAAGCACTTTGTTTTTAAGTCAAGACGATTTAATTGGTTTTAAAGATGTCAATTTTATTTAAAAAAAAGTAAAAGCTAACACTAACTTTTATTGTTATTATTTATCCTAATATCCTTCTAACATAGGTATTAATATCCACAATATAATATATGTATAACTATCACAAATAGTCAAGGCACATCACAGATAGTCACACAGTCATATCTCTTATAATTGTTAGTAAACCTAGATAGACATTCAGAAGTCACATACATTTGGTTACGCAAAACTCGTTTAATTTAAGTTATAACATGACGCGTAACCACCTTTGTATGGAGCAGTGGTTATGGCAAACTCATTTAACTGAATTAAAAAGGTAAATAAAGCAATAAATAAAAATAAAACAAATACCTCTTGTACTAGACCCTATTTAGAGGTGATTTAGCTAGAAATAATGTGCTGATGATTTAAAATAACAATTCTATCATCTTTTGTTTGTAAAAAGTTGTTTGGGCGTTTTTCTCAAAATTCACTTTTTAAATATAGATGAGTTGTGCGTGACACGGCAGAGCTGAATACATACAAATACAAATAAAACAATGAATACTGTTTACTTTTACGCCATAATCAATGCAAACGAGCACACAGGCCACCTGATGGTAAGTGGAAACTGGGACCCATAGACATTCACATTCACAAGACCGCAATCCTTAGACTGCAAATGCACTGCCAACCCTGAAGACTAACATGGAATACCTTATCCCCAAACCGGTACACAACAATGCGAACACTGCTGTTTGGCGGTATGTTGATAGATAAGATGGTGGTAGCGATCCGGACGGACCCTGGACAAGGTCCTGCCACCCGCAAAACCAAACCTTTATACCTTTTTTCTTAAAACAAAAGCATTCCCAGAGTGGGGTAGGCAGAGCTAAAGAATTACCAACAACTTTTAAAACTTCTTGATAATTCTGTAACCACATTTTGCACAAGTAGGCTAAGATGTTTCCCAGTGTATTAGTGACAGGTGGCAAGCCCATCGCCTAACAGTACTGCAAGCCTTTATTCCCTTAAGCATGAATACTTAAAACCAACCCACGATGCCAAGGAACAAGAAAACGAACGCTTTCACAGTTAACTAGCAGTTAATACTGAACATTGTTACCAGAATTTCTCGGAAGACAATTCCGATGAACTATTTCAATTAAATTTCTGTCGGAACTCTTTCTCAAGTGTCGCGTACAACTTGTACCCGCGTCGGGTTTCAGCGTTGGTTTAATTCAAACGCTTTTAAGCTTTACTTGTGGATAAATTTGGAACCTTCTATTTTAGGGGATTTGTAACAACCGTAATCAATATTGAGAACAGAACCCTTTTAACTTTGTCATCATGTCCGATAAGATAATGTAAAAAAAGTTACTTTTCTGACGGTAGTACCTACTTTCCTTATAAGGTCAAGCGGGGCTATTCCGACAGAGGAGGGGTAAGTATATGCGTCACTTATTTTTTTTTTAAGGGAATTCAACGTTTTGAATCTATTTATGCTTGCTTTTATAGAAATTAAGATACTTAAACTACCATAAAAGGGCGCAAAGATGATCTTAAAACGTAGTATTCCCTTGTAAAAAATTAAGTGACGCATTTAACCCGCTGTCGGAATATGCTTGACTTTACTTGAATGTGGTACGTCTCTATCTATTGGTATCAAGCTGTTTCTGTCTTACTACTGAGGTAAAAGCGTCCTCAAGGCCTCTCAGCAATTCCCTATTCAACAAGGAGTGAGCGATGTCAAGTTAGGTGTTTATAGAATCATGTTTTACAAATCAGCCATATTTTTTACGCAACATGTGTGTCAAAATAAAACATTTACAGCAATTCAAATTCATTTGCAATAAATCATTCCCATGATGAAGTAACAAAACCTGATTTTATTATTATAGGGATGAATAAATTTGCAATGCTAAGCACGAGCGGCATATAGTGCCTCCGAACGAGAGGGGATACATTCGTATGCGTCATTTGTCGCTTTATTCCTCTTTTCCGCTTACTTTGTGGAACGATACGAGGATTTTGGAAATGCACGATTTGTTGGGACGTGTTGACGTGTTTTTCCGTCATCTGATTGCATGCAGCTATGCTTTTTCGACGATTTGTGAGGGTCATCGTAGAATAGAGAAATTCCAATTCTTCTGACCAAGTAGGTAGGTTTTTTCCCTTTGTTAAACTTTTGGCAAACCTGTTAACTTAGGTCCCTACAAAATTACCGGTACTGGGCTTGATTTATATGCATTCAAAAAATTCTCTTAGTTGACAAGAAATGAATACAATAGTGAAGATATTAGTTATGTCAACCAAGGTGATAATAACAACAGCAAAATTTAGTGATTCAACTAACATCTTGGTTGACGTATCTAACGTCTTAGTTGATGTATGTATGGTGTTGTTAGACTCGTATGGAATCAAGACGCTTATGCACAACAATCACAATCTGGTCAGAAGCGACCAATTATTTGTTTCAGTGTGGCGAGCGCGAATTTGTTCATGAGGCTCAAGCTAAAAGAGCATAACTTTTTGAGTTATACCCACGTATTTTCGGTCGTTACGTAATTTCTGCAGCATCAATTTATATACGATTCCTATGAGCTTTTCCTTACACTGAATGGAGCTGGCATGTTGTAAGAGCTCATAAAACGACGTCAGAAGCTTAGGAACTTAAACATTCAAAAACCAAACATGAATTTCAATGAACTCTTGAATTATTTTCAGCAATTTCAAAGTAGGCAAATTGTAGTAACGTATACAATTTCAAATAACTTAAACCGATATGTATAACAAAGCAAGCCTTAAGCATTGCGGCTACTAACTCAATTACAGCCGGATTACCGCCGCATGCTCAGTTTAATTCTCAAAGCATTGGTTTCAGAATCAAGATGGCTGAAACCCGTTCTTACTTGGCCTTAATTGGTTTGAGCCTAAATTACTAGATGGCGTTTTTAAATGGGAAGACTTTATGACTTATTTCATTCGTATCATTCTATTATGGAAGCATTTCTAAATATTTCAATGTCCTGGACACAGCACATAGGCTACATGATGATAAGTAGGATCTGAAACACATAGATATTTGAATTCTTATGAGTTATGACATAAAATCTCTAGACTGCAATATTAAGCAGAGCATCCGCGGTGTGAGCCATTTTTACGTGATTAATGTCAAGTGTAGATATTAATATAGATACACCTTAAAAAGAAAAAGAAAAATAAAATACAACTTTATTAATTATAATTAAACTAAAATGACAATACACTATGTTCAAAATGAGCAGGTACTAAGTTTATTATTTAATCAATTTTTTCCTGTAAATTGTAATAAATAACTATAAGTTTTTCTATGTTTTCCATTTTCAACGCGTTTCTTCTTGAGTTCAATATCCACTTATAGACAGAAAAGTGTAAGTGTAGTGTAGCGGAGTGTAATTGTACATTAAAATACTGTCCACATCCGTTCCTTTAAAGAGGTGTGTTAAAAAGCTTGCTATAAAATGCATTCGTTTTGATACTGACGTAAAGATCGTAGCAGAAAGGCGGCCTAAATAAAATAATTTCATTAGTTATACAAATTACACCACAAATACCCATGAATGACAAGGTATGTCCATGTTATGCAAACTCTAAAACAGCTCACCCCTGCCGAGCTCTGATCTTAAGCCACCAAATGCATTGCTAACCGACCAAGATTGAATGCCTCTATCCTAGTAATTTCACCAGTCGTCAATCAATTGTGATAATATATGATGAATGAAACAAATTCCTTCAATTTTTTAATTAAAAACAAAAACAAAATTATCTGTTTATTTCTTACACAAAATACATATACATTATTAATTTATCTTAACTTATAATCTTAAATTAATCAAAGATTTTATCAGTTAAGAATATATAGGAGTTCTACGTTTTATTATAAATACTATTTTTTATTTATTAACGTTATCGTCGGTGAAACTGCAAAACCGCGTAAGTAACATTTTAAATAAGGAGCAAAATGCACCTTTTTAATAAGAAAGTAAGGTTTATTTTGCTCTATCATAAATTTGTTGGTTACGCGGTTTTGCAGTTTCACCGACGTTATATCATTCATTGTCTTTCTAAAAAAAAAATATTAAGTAAATATCGCTTTAGTATGTTCTTTACCTGTTTACATGTTGCTTTTACAAGTTTACTTACTAGAGGACATGGTAACCCATGGTAATTGTTTTGTGTTTAATTTAAAAACCTCCTTCTTCGACAATCGGGTTAAAAAAAACTACGTTTATATAGCTTCGTTGGCCTAACTTCACTTTCCTAAACTATTAACATACAATCATTCTGCCTGTTTTATAACTTTGGAACGGGAACGCTAATATTAGGCAACTCGTTTTCAACTTTAGTTCGAAACTTTACTCTGCATATTTATAATCGCTTTTTAGAGACGATTTTTGCTAAAAGAAAAATACCATTTTATAATATAAAATACTTACTTGGGCTGTAGGGTAAAAAAGTTATCATTTTATTTTGATATCATTATCCAGAAAATATAACGTAAACATTATGACTGGCAAAATGAGCGTCGTAATATATTTCTGATTGTTGTTTCGATCAATTTCGAAAATATCTGCCAGATGTTACAGATTTAAAACTATATTAAATATGTAATAATGTCTTATATATTTAGGATTATATAAGTTGCACGTGAATTAAGCCATAAAAACAACTATTTATGATTTGTACTTATTTGTTTAAATGTTCCGTTAATGTATAAAGAAATTTTTTTTTTCTTAGAGCATAATACTTGAAAGAAAAAAAAAATAATCGTAAAAGCCTTGGACCTAACTTTTCAAAAGTGGTTAAAATCTCAACGTACCTACGAAAATGCAAACATTTACAATCCGAATACGAATTGCGAATAATGCAAGAAAATAAAAAACAACTAAGTATGGTGCATTGTTTCAAACTATACCTATTAAAGAAGTTAGAGCTCTCTGTTTCGCCCTTCAGCCGTGACAAGGTTGAAAGACAAGGACGGAACTGTCCCAACTAAATTTGAATTTGGAAGTATAACTCAGAACGTTAGGAAGTGTTAGGGATGGAGTAGTGCCAACATACGGACGGAAAGACAGTCAAGAACGAGTCGTTTGTTATGTTGGTGTTGGTGGTGGGTTCGTTGAGAGTGGGTTTTTTTGTGGTTGTAATATTTTCTTAGCAAATGTTTACGAGTTTTTTTAATTGGTTGCCTGTGCTGTTTCATTGCGTTTATACTTTATGTATGTATGTAAAACTCTTTATTGCACATAAACAATTACAAGACATGTTTGCATCAATATAAATAATGTACATAGGCGAACTTATCCCATATGAGATCTCTTCCAGTTCACCTTGGAGTAGAATGAGCAAGGACAATGCCGAAGGATAGACAAATTAACAAAATTTCAGGAAATAACAAATAGTACATACAACAGACAAATAGGAAGAAAATAAAATATCTTCCTTAATAAGATACATACCTAATCATAGAAATAATATAATATACAATAGGTATAATACTACCACACATACGTAAACAGCAGTTAAAACCTACAACAGAAGGATCAACACTCAGGCTCATCCTGTTTATTATTTACCTATTTCAGAATTACAATGACACGGTTCATATAAAATAAAAATATAAAGCACATGATTTTCATCGGTGCCATAAGCACCAATACTTGTATTTTTTTAAATAATTTTAACGCCTAAATAATAATCTCTACTTATAATTTCAAAAAAAAGATTGTTGGCTTGTTCCATCTTCACTTATCAATGCTTTGACTGATCAGTGGGAAATTTACCAAGATAATAGCGGAAGTGACACCTTTAAGGGATTTACGAGGGAACATACCGTCGGTGATACCGCAAAACCGCGTATGTAACAAATTTATGATAGAGCAAAATAAACCTTACCATCTTACTAAAAAGGTGCATTTTGCTCCTTATTTAAAATGTTACTTACGCGTTTTTGCAGTTTCACCGACGGTACGTTCCGCGACACGTGTCGGCGACGTGTCAAGGAAAGTCGAGCGACATGACGTGACAGGTGTCGGGTGCGCTACTTCACGGCGACACGCGTCGTGCGAAGTTTTTTTTTTTTTTTGTGGCATAGGAAGGCAAACGAGCACACAGGCCACCTGATGGTAAGTGGAAACTGTGACCCACAGACATTCGCATTCACAAGACTGCAAATGCACTGCCAACCCTGAGGACTAAGATGGAATGCCTCTATGCTAGTTATTTCACCGGCTGTCTTATCCCCAAACCGGAGCACAACAATGCAAACACTGCTGCTTGGCGGTAGGTTAATGGATAAGATGGTGGTACCAACCAGGCCGGACCTTGCACAAGGTCCTCCCACAATCAGTTTCGTAAAGTCGCTCGACATCGCCTAACGTCGCTGGCGGTGCGACATCCAACAACGTTGCGCCACTTCACCCGACGTCACTGGCAACACGTGTTGCGCGACAGTGGTACCTTAGTGAATCCCTGTAATTATACATTATCCAGAGAAATACATGAACCGTACCCCAAAGGGTGCAACTAGTGATGGGCGGCTTGTAAGTTTCAAAAGTGCAACTTTCACTTAAATTTCTGCAATATTCTGAAACTTTCAAAATTGAAACTTTCACCTAAAATTTCATGTAATATTTTGAAAGTTACCATAATAAAATCGTTTAATTTCTGAAAATTACTAAAGTTTTGTAATGCAACGTCGGTAACGGAAACTTTTCATGAAATTTAAATGAAATTTACTTGTGTCAGAATCATTTCCATAATTATGTAACTTTCAGAAGCTGTAATTTTCACAGTTAAGGAAAGTTTTGTAATGTTTTGGAAATCGCACATCACTAGGTGCAACTACTACCTCGCAAATCTCTTTTCGGCCATTCCCACGTTATCGAACAATTTTCCCCTATTTCCAGCACGAGTAGGGAACCCTAAAGAGCCACAAACAGAGCTAATGGAATATTCCTAGATGGATGGATTTGAAATTGTAATGCGGTCCGAGTTTTCCTTACAATTTTCGTATACAGGAGGAGTTTTATAAAACCTGGGTTTATTATTGTCGGCTCGGCCTTTTTACCCAACTGCCGAAGGAGGATAGTATTGTGTTTATCAGCCTAAACATATATGTATGTTTGTTCCTTTGTGGCGTTCTAGAAAAAGTTAAAATTCATTATGGCGGCAACTAGATGCCATATTGTAAAAAAGTAAAAAAAAAGTCGACGTTCTATTTATAAAAAATGAGGTTACATTGAATAGGTATTTAAAAATCATCTTCAGGTTTCTTTGATCATTTTCCATTTTGAACAGTCATTTAGGATTTATAATGAGTTAAAGTAGGTTAGCAACAGTCAGATTTTTAAAGCTAGCTTCTTGTTGTTATTCCTCTTAGTCATGTTTTTAAGATGAGAAGTTTAATCTAGGGGATCTAAAAACCTTGTGATAGAGTAGTACTCAAATTATTAGCGAACCCCTCTACTGGAAACAAAGCAAAAATTCTGGAATAATCCACTCTAAAACACCTGCGGTTCATTAGCCGATTAAAGGTTACTTTTTGCCCGAACGTCTCAGATGAAGGGTATTGTTTCTATAAGTATGTTGGTATTCCTCTTTGTTTTCTTAACGAAACTAAATGTATGGCTCAACTGTAAGTGGAAACTGTGACCCATAGACATTTGCATTCACAAGACTGCAAATGCACTGCCAACCCTGAGGACTAAGATGGAATGCCTCTATGCTAGCCATTTCACCGGCTGTCTTATCCCCAAACCAGAACACAACAATGCGAACACTGATGCTCGGCGGTAGTTTAATGGATAAGATGGTGGTACCAACCCGGACGGACCCTGAGCAAGGTCCTCCCGCATGCAATATTATTATAATAAATATTATAGCTAACCAATGCAAATATAATACAAATATACTCACAAATATACACTGCAGTAGATTTTATGATTACAGCAGTTTATAGTTATAAGCCGTGGCAGTATTATTTTAAATTATAAACGAGCGAATAAATAGGAATTGTTACGTTTCCATCAAATCTACTGCACGCCCTGAATGACGCAATCGGGATTATTCAGTTTGTGAAATGAACTGTATTGTGTCGGAGATAATCCAGAGCATTTGTAGTTAAATAAAATACAATGCATTGTTGAAAAACCGGGCACGAGCATGTCGGACCATGCTCAGTGTAGGGTTCCGAAGCCGTTACTACAAACAAATTGGACCTCGCGACAAACTTAACTTTGCCGTTAGAAAACTGCTATCTCCATACATCGACATAGGTTTTTTTAGGATTTTATTTTACCACTTTGTTTGCGTGACTCCTATGTATATTGGTGCCAAATTACAGCTTTCTAGTACTAAGAGTCTCTGAGCTAGGCTGCGGTCGGACAGACGGGCGGACATGGCGAAACTGTAGGGTTCCTAGTTTAACTACGGAACCCTAAACTCGCCCATGAAGGGTTCCGAACCACCATACAATATTTAAGATTATATATTATTATATCTACGCACTTCGCCCTTCTTTATTATTAAAACAGAACTTTTTTATTTCTTCTGTAATTACGGTTAAATCTAGAACGAGTATAGGCTGAAAGAAGGACGGACATAGCAGCCTAGATAAGGCTTCGCTAACCGTCAGCTGGCACAGTACATAGCCCAAAAAATATATAAACAGAAAAACATTATTGCCACTGACTATTTATTTTGATTTTCATACCAGTGGTGTTATTTAAACCGGAACTTTGGACTGCTCGTAACCACGGTCGTTGCAACACGATCAAAACGAGGTAAATATATTATATATTGTGTGATTACGTGCCGTTTAAATAATAACGCACTTGGTTTGGTGTAAAATATTCCAGAGTAATTCAACGTCAAAATAGTGGTTGCGACTATTCAGATGAACAAGAATTTGTACAGAATTTATGTAACATGCCGTGCGTGCGCCTTTGTCAATACATACATTTTGAAAGATGACGACAGACACCGAGAAGACAGTCACTAGCTGAAATAAAGGACAACTTCATCTAGCCTCTGAGCATTAATTTATTGTATATAAATCTAAATTAAAAGCGTAAAAATTAAAGTAATGCTTATTAGAAGAAGTGGTCTCTGCCTACCCCTCTGGGAAACAGGCGTGATTTAATGTACGTATGTATGCTTATTAAATAAACGAATGTACCAAAACATAGTACATGAGAACTTCGAAAATGTTGGCCACCATGACACTTTGCAATAGTCAAATGTTGTCCTAAAATATTTATATGGAAAGTTCCATTTTTGTTACCACAAACGAATGAATATCGGTACCAAAAAGTTATTTTCTACACAAATATTCTTGGACATAAATAATGCTCAAGTCCATATCTGCCATTTAAAAGAAGCGAACATTTTGTTGAACATAATGCTCGTAAAAATGACAACTTTTTAAGTCAGACTGATATGGCCCCGCGAAATACCCTAAACTTCGATATAAATATATGATGATTTTATATCGTGAAAAGTATCACCTCATACTGCAAGGTAACATTAAAATTAAATAATAATAATAAATAAATTAATATCAGAAGACCATGTCACACCAATTGACCTAGTCCCAAATTAAGGTCTAGGCTTGTACAATGGGTACTAGACAACGATATAAATACTTATAAAGAGAAATATAATACTTAAATACATAGAAAACATCCATGTCTCAGGAACAAATATTCGCGCTCATCACACAAAAATCTGCCGTAGGCAAGGTCACTACCAACTAGACCAGCGCATCGTCAAAACTCAATTACTCATTGCTTACAACAAAATACTCAAGTTTATTTGGTGAAGTCATCGATTCTACAGCGAGTCATCTAAAATGCAAAGCTGTGAGTTCATGAAATGAGATCAATGATACCGCTTGAGTGTGTACACTAAGTTATATGTGAAGAGACCCAAACAATCGCAAATATTACAAAACTCAGAAATCCAACTGACCGCTCATATCGAGATCGGCCAGATTATTTTGTTTTAGCTGAACGATGGAGCAAGCAAGCAAGATTATGACTGACTGGATCCCAAGTAACGGCAGACGGAGTAGATGCAGACCAAAAAGAAGATAGCGGGACGATTTGGATAAATCTAAACCAGATTGGCAAGGATTAAACAGAACAAGAAATTACTGGAGAAATGTGGTGGACCCCTTTGCCCAGCTGTGGGACATTAAATATTTATTTATTGAGATGGAGAGATAATGATCGCTACTGAGTAATCAGTTGAAGTTGTGTAAGTCATTGCATAAAATTCTTTCGTGTGAGATTGATTGAGTATTTGCTAGACAAAATTGGCCTTAGGACTCTTCGTAATAATGCTCGTAGTGATGACAATCTATTTAATTTTCCCTTTCTCGTAAAACTCTATTTAGTATTTCCCTTCTTTGATTTAAAATTACGTTGTCTTAACATTAAATGTTGCCTGTAATTGAATTTAATACTTCATTTGAATTTAATATTGTTTAAACACACACATATTTGATGTGTGTGTACTCTGTACTGTAGGTATTAGTTAATTGCAGCAACTTCAGTGGTCAATGTGTTATGTAAGTTTATCTTTACTTGTACGTTTGCGCCAAAATAAACATTAAACATTAGCTAATATTATTTAATGTAGTACACATTTATGAGATTTCCAATATTTAAAAAATAAAGGTCTTAATTTACACTTCCTTGTTAATATCCAATGTACATAATTATTTTCCCACGGAGGACGTATTATGAAATCAATCAATATTGAGTTACTTGTTTTGAGACTCTCTCGTCAAACTTGTATGAATGGTATTTAAGTGTTAAAATATCCATATTTCAAAATATCTTATTTTGCAAGCTTACAAACACAATTTATAGCATTAATCACACTAAATAGCCTTCAAAGACATTCCCAAATTAAGTTGCTAATCACTGTTTGAAACACACACAACAGTTAATGAGAACAGACATAGAACATCGTGATTTGAATAAATATGGGGACGAACTTATTTAATAACATGCGAGAACACAGAAGTTACATGGAAGTAACGCGGCAACATTTTCCACGTACTGTAGGGTTATTATGACATAGCTTTGCAGTTCAGATTTCGCTGAGAGAAAAGGACAGAGCTATAGCAGTTATATAGCTCTGTCCTTTTTTCTCACCGTGAACTGGAATGCAAAGTTAGGTCATAATAACCCCCTTGAAGTAGAGAAATGAAAAGGCTGAAAGCCCATTGTTGCCTGACTCTGTAACTTTGGACCTTAAACACGAACATTACATTCATCTTCTTTGAATGTTACCACAATAATTTCGTTCACAAGCTAAAGAACTTTAAATAACAAAATAGCTATTTTTTATAATTATTTAACAGCCTATAACGTCCTTCTGCTGGGCAAAGGCCTTCCTCTCTATCTTCCAAGTAGTGCTTGGGAATGGTTTGAAAAATACCTAATAATGATGGGTTCTATTCTAAACCAGGATTTTTGTAAACGCTCGCTCGGAGCGGAATCAATTCGTGAGCGTCATGATTGCGAGTGTTTTGTTTTTTTTTCTGAAGTTGGAAGGTGTGGCGACCATCATAAGGCTTGCTTGACTTCAAGCTAAGCAAGTGAAAACGTAACTAAAGAGCTAGTTAATAGGTTAGGAAAGGCGAGAAAACGATGGCGGTGCGAACAAATAGCGAGCTAAATTAACTGTTATTTCGAGTAGAAACAGTTATATTTTACTCTTTGATCAGAAACGAAATAATATACATTCTGTTCGAGCGGAATCGAAAAGAAAATATTCTACTTGAAATGCATGGCGTTTCTGACAAGCTTGTTAAAAATAATCCAGGTTTCCGACCCTTGCTGCCACGTAGCCCGAACTTGAGCAGTCACTATCGTGTGGGACCCCTTTTGGTGCACACTTTAGCCCATAATTCTGAGGGCCTGCGACACACATCCCTAACCCATTCCCGTTTGAGCATGGCGGCTTAGTCTACTTCAGCTATTTTAATTTTGGATTCCTGATGCAGTATGTTAATTTGACTCCATGGCTCTCTGACAAGATGGAGTGACGACCCTGTAAGGATTGCGGGAACGCGGTGGATGCGAGAAGCACAAAATCGGTCTGAGTGGAGAGCCTTGGGGGAGGCCTATGTCCAGCAGCGGACGTCTTTCAGCTGACATGATGATGGCTCTCTGACAAATAAAGTAGTAGGAATCTAGGGAATTAATGTTAATAATGCCCATAACCAATTGAAATATTATGATACCTCACATTAAGCAACAATAAAGTACCTACCTACTTTTAAACTTAAGTACAGTCTGTGAGCACTTAACTAGAAGAGGCTTCGGTTTAGTACTTCTCTCTCACTCGCTCTCATACGATCTTATTAAGAGCGAGTGAGAGAGAAGTACTAAACCGAAGCCTCTTCTAAGTGCTCACAGACTGTAAGTATACTTAAGTAACTGACTGTATTAAGAAAACATGCTAAAACTACAAGTTCACATCAAAATATTCCTCAAAACGCCACTCTCAGGTTCAATCGAAGTTGCTCAAGAAATTCCCAAATAACTACAGACGCTCCGTCTAGTTTTTAACATAAAGAGAACTCTCGAGTTTATAAACTCCGTCTACTGAAGCCGCCTCTCGGTCGTAAATTATTTTACGTCTCGGGGAAGGCTCTTGATCCATTATAACTGCCTTGGGGGATGTCATAGATCCCATTTTATGACGTTCTACACAGCTGATAACATTATTACAAAGCTACCTGTTGGGTTATAGGAAACAACTATACTGGTCGGTCATAAAAAAACGAAATCCCAAATTAGTGCATCAAATGTTACATAACACACATACACGGATAGTAACTATAAAGGGTGGTAATAGTAACAAACGACGAACAAACGACAAAGTAACAAAAGGATTAGCTATAGAATCACGTCGCAATCGAGTCGAGTATCGAATAGAATTCCTGGAACGAATTTGACCGAACGGCGTCAAATCGATTGTACCTGTATGGGTGACCAAGAGTTGAGCACGAATGAGACTCAAATGTATTTAGGTATTTATATTCGGGTTTCTAAAATGATTGACCAAATTTGCAGAGAAGATAAAAACGTATCACTACGTTCACTTGATTCAGAATATTATGATAAAAACGCTGACGTTGGGAGTTCACAGACATCGTTGCTACATTTATAGTTTTCTTATAATAATAGTGTGTGTAATCACTTGAAAAAACTTATTTAAATGGTATGCATTACTAGAGAACGACCGTGGCCTCGTACACATAGAACGTACAGGTCGGCATAAAGTAGTCGACGTAAAAAGAGCTCCGAGCGACTAGTGGAGGGGATACGTTAGAGCATGTTGTCTACTGACAAACCAATAGCGTCGCAGCAAAGCGGAGCGGTTTATATTCCCCCCCGCCGTCCCCATCAATTTGGACCGTAATTTGCTCACTTTGCAGGTAGGTCGCTCTGGGCTCTTTACTTCCCTTATTTCTTGGCGGCGAGGGTTCGATTTTTCAAAACTCCATTCTTAGAGCACTCCATGAGTACCTTATATTGCCTTCGAATTCCACTTCCCTAAGTTTAGGCTGTGCTTGTTAGTCAGTCAAAAAAAGTATGATAATGAACAGTCGACTACAAAGAGATGTATCCACTTTTGGACTTAATTACAATGGAATAAGGTGAAAAAGTGGATAAATTTTTACTGCCTTAGGGGATGTCATAGATCCCGTGCTATGACGTTCTACACAGCTGATAACATTATTACAAAGGTACCTGTTGGGTTATAGGGAACAACTATACTGGTCGGTCGTAAAAAACGAAATCCCCAATTAGTGTACCAAATAATAGATACACCGATAGTATAAAGGGTGGTCCGAAAGATTTTTCAAAAATCCATCCTTAGAGCACTCCTAAAGTACCCTATATTGCCTTCGAATTTCAATTCCCTAGGTTTAGGCTGTGCTTGTTGGTCAGTCAAGAAAAAGTATTATTATAAATGAACAATCGACTACAAAGAGATGTATCCACTTTTGGACCTAATTACAATGGCATAAGGCGAAAAACTGGAAACATCTTTTCGAAGTAGATTCTACAAAGGAAGATTGCAGTATGTGACTGGCTCTTTATTACACCAATTTAACAAATTAGGTACCTTATCTACAATAATACCGAGCAGCGAGCGACAAATGTACTCATATTTCATATTCACACCTTAAATGTTTTTCAACGTTCAGAATATATGTATATCGCACCCTTGTTAAGCACTCACTCGACATTAATTCACACAGAGGGCTTAAAAGTACCAGATAAACTATCTAGCTAAATAAGAGATGCGCAGTTTTCATTTTCTCCCGTTACTCCAGTGGAGTAATAAAAAGCACAGTAAAAGTAAAAGCTATTGCGATCCTTGAAGCTCCCAGCTCATCAGCTTCTATTCGCTAAGACTGAGAGCTTAGCGAGCTTTTACTGCTAGAGGTAATAAGTTTGTTGACTTTGGAAAGATTCTGTTTATCAAAAGTTAACAGGAATTATTGAGCGTAGATTAAGTGACAGTTCACTGTGGAGGATGAACTGACAGTAAAAATCTAAAGTAGTCATGAATGTTATGATTAAGGTTTTTGATTTTTAAGTAACAAAGATTTTAAGTATTATAAATAAATTAAAAAGTAAATCTACATTATTAATTTGCTTTTTTTTTGGTATGCATAAAAACAGTGAAGATGCACACTTATTATCAGAAATGACAATGAATAATATCATGTAGATAAAGGAAATGGTCACGAATAGAGAGAAGAGCGAACATTCAATCACTAATCAATTACTAATTCAATTAAATACAATCAATTACTAATTAATCAATTACTCCGAAATCCTCTTGAGTAACATAAATAACATAGAGATTTTTTTTAAAGGAATAGCTGTTAGTCCAGCTTGATCACCTGTAACTTTTCTTCAATAATTAACTAACAGTCCGTCAAGATTCTCATAAAAAATAGAAAAATAAGTAGGTGACTTAATTGCTGCGGAAACAAAATTTCACTAAAAAAATATTTAAAATTTTCAACGACCAAACAATATTTCACGCTGCAACTTTTGCATCACTCAATTAAACTTCTCAAGCATTGCGGTTACCATGATAGCATTATTCTCCGAAGGATAGTCTTAACCCGATTAAGGCAAAGTTAAAACCAAGTGTACTTACAATGCATTGTTGAGCTGAAACGTCGTATTCGTATCTCAAATTTCACAGTAATTCGAAGCCGACTCTCTGGTATAAGTGTTAAAGTAGAAAATACTTCAGGCGTTTTATATCCGATCCGCTTTATAAAGCAGCATACAAAGTACGGTATAAAGTTTTAAGCCAGATATATTTGTATTAAAAGCGATGCAAATATATTATATAAATAGACGAAGAAACGTGAACAAATCACGTTTTTTACTTTGGCAATCTTTTTAACAACAACTAAGTACAGTTTACACATTTTATTCAACATATTGTACCTTCTTATTTCAGAGTAACGAAGAGTACGTAATAAGATGAGATGTCAAACCAAATAAGTATATTTGATGGGGGTTTTTATCTGATGGATTCTATCACTACAGACAATGCCAAAAAGTAATCCAATACGTATCGGAAATGATATTATTGCACTATCGTCGGCGGCAAACACACAAAGGGACTCACGCCAAACAGAAAACAAGTGGGGTAAACGTAAACCTTACTATACTTTTAAGTTTTTGCTAAGAACGATCTTGCTAAATTTCAAATATAATAAAAATAAGCCATTTAATAGAAGACGGTTGCGACCGTCCAACGAACTTTGGAACGTGAAAGGACATCTTTATTGAGTGGTCTGGGTCACAAGGTACTGACTGTTTCAAGCCAACCGCTAGATTTAACCCTGATGGTACGGTCCGCTTTACGACCAAACCATTCACGATGAATCTTGTTGGATATAATCGAAGTTCTCGAGACAGTCAGCGCGATGATCGCAACGTTGAATAGTCCTTATTCAGTACCCTTTTCAGAGTAGAAACGTCAATGTTTTACTGGTCAGGACAAATTCCCAACTTTCCCACTGCCGTCAAAAATCACCGACACCCTATCAAATAACAAACCAACAATCTCAATAGCTTCGAAATCCAGCGTTTGTCCTCGCAGCGAGCGCTCGAGTGGCCACCAAGTATTTATTACAGCGCGCCCAAACAAATTGGCAAAATTGCTGGACACCGGCAGCCGGAGAGTTATGACGGTTTGTGATTTTAGCTAGTTATAGATTCTTTCATTATAGATCATATCGGCGGTGAATGCGAAAAGCACAAGACCGGTCTGAATGGAGAGCCTTGGTCCCTCTCTTGGCCTATGCGCAGCAGTGGACACAGGCCTCCCCCAAGGCTTTCGGATGACATGATGATGATGAGATCATACCGATTTCAAAATGAATGTCACTAAATTGTAAAATCACCGCTTATTCGAGAAAATCATTAAGATTATTTAGCATCTCACGATAACACGAAGCTTGCCATCTTAGTACAAATATTATACAGAGATAGAGCGAATTTTGCAAGATTCTTTATAAGTAAATTTTACCAATTTTTTAAATTTAATTATTCCAGATGGACATAGGCTATTTCTATTTTGAATATATTTTTATTTATTTTGAATTTTCACATACACACAAATAAACTATTTAAGTAAGTACTGTCAAATGATAATCATGATTCATAAGCACAATTGCCGTAGCACACATTGGCGTGAACATTTTGTTCGTTTAGAAACCTAAGGCAGTTTGGTAAGCAAAACGTAAAGGAGCTCAAGAAACGCTACACTAAGCAGGACCCCAAAATAATTCCAACTAAGCCAATTCCGTAGAACTTTGGTCTAAGATAACCGCGAATTCTGCATACATCAATGTTAGCTCGTACGTGTAATCTGATAACATCTTTAGTACAAAACTGGCATAAGTGGAGAAGTAACACCGTTGCAATTTCGACTGAAAACAAAACGAATAATGTTAGAAATTCACAGCTTGGCTGTTAAGAGTTAATTCAGAACAGTTTAGTTAATACCAAACTTTGAGATATTTGAAAGTGGATTAAACTATTGGTTTGATTGGTAATTTGAATGGATGTTGTTAATATTATAGCATTTTCTCTGGTAAGCTCGCTTCATTTTCGTCTTTATCCTGACTCCTCGGTCTCAACTAGAATCAAAACCAACCCGCCAGTGAAGGTCCAGCCGCCGCCATGTCTATCTCGTTCCACCGCCGCAGTATTGTGCCCGTCAGAGGGATCAGGGGATCTTTTTGTCCGCCGCAGCGCATCAGAGGTTAAACGTTGCCTTAGTAAACCAAGGCACCCTCCTTGAGCCGTTGGCGACGAGGTGCCACACTTGATCTTGACTAAAGGCAAGGTTTCTTTTAATACAAGAGTACTGCAGCATTACTTCCGTAGCCTACAGACCAGAATATCACATTGCGAATTCCATTAAAACAGTGAAAGGGACTGAGTTGTGCAGAATTTTTGTACATTTCTGCGCATAAAAATTGCAGAGCAGTAAACGTTATCCATAGATGGATGGAGTAATGGGTGAATGGATGGATTTTAGGAATAGGTCAAAAAAAGAGGAGTTCACGTTGGTTCTTGGCTAGAAAAGTATACTTATTCTAACGATTGTGCGTCAAAAATTTAAATCAACGATTCCAAAAATATCTAACTACAAGAATTAAAAAAAGATGACCATATTAAAACAAGCAGTCGTGCTTTAAAGGTTATTATTTGTTAAACTTATCACGTGCAGAGGTAAAACTAACCCAATAATAAAGTTCCATTGTATTCTACTTCGTACAACCGAATTGGGATACACCTAAAAAAACATACTCACTTTTTCATTTTCATTCGTAAGAATAGCCTATTATAAGGATTCAATAAAAAACTTTTAATGATTAAGGTATTAATGTAACTTATTTTTATTAATTTCAAATAACTTATTTAATAAAAGTAACCTCGCCTACTTACTGCGCAAAAATGGCGGAGCTATTTAGAAATACGTTTTATTAACTGTGATCTGTTTTTAAAATCATAATTGACGACAATCATTCAAACATACATACATACAGTATACATTAAATCACGCCTGTTTCCAAGAGGGGTAGGCAGAGACCTAATAATGTAAACAAACAATCGTAATACTTGATAGACTTGATATCGTCAACGATATGATAGCTCTTAAATTAAAAACCTAACTTGTACTCGTATAACTATAGCTTACTTTCGTTAACGTAACAATCTCTATAAGACCATACCTCGCTGGCTCGTCTCAACGTAAAGGTCTGCAATTCAGTGTACATCTGAACTCACACAGGCACGTAATAACGACAAGCGCTACGCCACAATTTAACGCTCCGTTGAGACACAAAATACGCTTAAAAACACATACGTCTGTGAACAGTTTCTTAGCAGTTGAAATCTTAAACAATAGATACACAGTTCAAATTGAAATTGCACTTATTTTCACTTACGCTTATTCTTAAAGTACAATTTCTTACTTTTGTGAACTCAACGCGTGTGTGCATAGCGATATTTTTCAACTGTTAAACGTCTTGGTTTCTATTTGAGTTTAATAAATACGTAAGTAAAAAATATAAAACATTGTCTTGTTCCTATTTTATATGCATGGAAGTTACGTCGCTGTTATACGTAGAAATTTTGTAATTATATTATAATGCAATAATTATGGTGTTAAGATCAAATTTGCGATGTAAAACTTACTTAAACTAAATAGTAAAAATCTATTGTCATTCCCCAATTCCCCTATTTTTTGATATGTGTTACTTCTGCTAATTGTAATACCAACTTTGCAAATATGTTATTTGAACAAGCACACTTTTCTAGTCAATTTCAGTAAAACGTCACAAGAAAAAACACCTTTGTCCTTCTTTAAATTAATATTCATCTAATACTCAACCTTGCATAATGCTAAGTATTCTAATTGCCTGTTTCACAATAAATTTAACACTTTCTCTTTCGTACACCAAAAAAAAGACAGAGAGAGAGAGACAACTTTAAATGGCAGATATATTTACTCGTCGATTGTGAAATGGGCCATTAGTAAGCCATTTTCGAAATTCGACAAAATTGACGTCAGCTGGTGACAGATCGCGTCGTCGCTTAAATCAAGTCCATACATTTAGAGTTGATAGAAAACAGAAACGTTAGCAGCGTTTCGTCGGTGATACAATACCGCGTAACTAACAACTTCAATTAATTGAAAAATGTACCTTACGGAGTACGAGCTAAGGTGTATCTTGCACCTTATTTTATTATATAGTTACGCGGAAATGCCCTATCTCCGACGGTTCGCTTATTGAAACATGTATTTCTCACGCATTTTATTGAGTAAAATTTAAGTTGTAAATGAAAACCTTGTAATACATATATCTTTAGATATGGTAATAAAATACACTGAGACGCTGGAGTTCCTAATATAAACCCGCGAGTCGCGACCTCAGTTGAAAGAATTTATGTCTACACAACGGGTCACTGTCTATGGTAACTCAATACAAAGTAACCAGTTTTCATTGCCTTTGACTACATTTTGTTAAACGTGAAATATGTCAGTTTAAATTGTGGATATATATTTCCTGATTCGTATAGTATTAATGTATTAGAGGTTAAAGTTAAACTATTTATGACACGTTCCTTATGAATGACTTAATAGTATAACAGCTCTTTATTATTTAACTAACGCGGTATGTAGTTTTTATTTTCGAACTATGTTTAGTTTCATGAAATAATAATTTACTAGGTAATTAAAAAAAGCGATATACGATGCTGAAAAAAATCAACCCCTCTAATAACGGTACAATTTGATAAGCTTACTTAATTTTTCAACCCTGTAGTTTAGAATTTCTAGTTAATATAAAATTGCTTTCGCGGTGATATTTTTTAAGAATAAATCAAATAAAATTAAATATATTTATATATAAAGGGGCAAATATCACACACGAGCCTAATTGCGCAAAATGTGGTTACAGAATTATCAATAAGTTTTTTTTTTTTTTATATCATAGGAAGGCAAACGAGCACACAGGCCACCAGGTTAGAAGTACCTAATTCTGTAGCTCTGCCTATCCCACTCTGGGATTACAGTCGTGAAGGTATGTATATAATTTCATGTCACACAAATTGACCTAGTTCCAAACTAAGGTCTATTATCAACTGATTTAGCATCCGGACTCAACAAACCAAACAATTAACGAACTTAACGTCACTTACTTTCAAAAAAGTATATTCGCCGTGAAATTTATCTACTCATAATTTAACCGTTGTTACAACACCTTTAGATTTAAATTCAATTGTGTTTGAATACAGAGTTATTACTTTTTGCTTATCAACGTGCGGTAACAAGATTACGGTACCTTTATGCATAAGTAATTTAACCATCAAAACATTTAGCAGTAAAATTAAGAAAACTCATGTTTTAATGGCATAATAAAACATACGTTTAATAATGAGACGCTTCTTGCTAAACAAACTACGACACCTAAGGAAACAGTTAAATTAATGTTTGAAATGGTTCTCTAATGATTAGTTAATTGCATGTTAATGGAAAAAATATTATTTAAATGTCAAGTGGGCAAACACTAGTGCAAATTAAATTATTACGAAACACTTCCCATTTAAAAAAAAAACTAATTTATTCCACTAACGAGTTAATCTTGGTTTAACCAAGTTAAGACAAAAACTATTTCCTTTTGAATTGCTTTCGCTCTTTAACTTACCTACCTTTACTTTTATGCATTTTTATTTTAAAAAATAGCAATAAAATGAAAAAAAAGACCGGCCAAGTGCGAATAGGACTCGCACAAGAAGAATTCCGTACTCTCTCTAAAAATTAAAAGTATGTAGCTATTTCGGTTTTAAAGTTACTTCGCTGTTACGTACTGACACGGTAATAGGGTCCTGGCACACTTCGGGCACGGGACAACAAAAAGTGACGTTTCAATGGTACTAATATTGCGTTTAAATCACTAATTATTTGCTTATTACTTTTGTGACAATTCTGAGTTTTGACACGTTTTCCTGCTCAACTACGCATGAATACATTTTTGGTGTTATGTGAGCTTCATTGTTTTATATAATGCTAGGTTAAGTTTATTATTGTATAATATCATTAGCAATATTTAAAAAACGACTTACTGTTGAGTTTCTTGCGGCGTTTCTTCTCAGCAGTGGTCTCTTCCGAAGCGCTGGTAGATTTTTGACGTGTAAAAGTGCCCGTGCGGCCTACTTACTGAATAAACATCTTTTATCTTTATCTTTTTTTTATCTTTTAACTCATAGTTGTGAGATGATCATATTGATTACCAAACTTTACACACAAAATAAACCCGATACCTTCATAGAGCTAAATGTATAAAGGAACTGTTATACTAAGTTGTGTCGTTATTAATCAATGTAGTGTACTACGGAAACATTACAACGTCTTAACATTAAAATATTTTGATTAATACATGTTTGAATCGAAGCATTTACGGATTTCATTCAATCACCTCTTTGAAATAATTTGAAAACTTCCTTCTATCAATTACGTTACCAATATTTGCTATCGATAACAAAGGAAGGTTTTTAATACCGTTGTGACACATTAAGCAGTTGTTACACTGCTCCGCACATTGCAGCGGCTTATACTGTAGAATCTTGATTTGTACGCAAAAACCGCTACGCTGACACGCTAGCTCAGTCTCTCCGTGCGGAGGTGCGAATAGCACGACGGTTCGCACTTCGGGATGGCGATGCAGGGTATGCAACACCGAGGTCCATAATAAATCCACTCCGTTCAATAGTCAATGCGGTTCGTCGTGCACCGTAGGTCCGGACGGAGATACGGAGCTAATCCGTACGATTGTGCGTCGTCACCGCACGCGAATTCGTCGCTCCGCTCGCCGCAACGGGCTGCAGTGGCAGTGTGACAACCGCGTTAAGGACATAATACTTTTTGCAATAATGACTGATTTTATGCAATCTGGCACCCTAACTTTTGAAATCGGAAAATATGAAACGTAGCTAACTTGTTGGGACATGCACTGCTGTTCGTTAGTAACCCTACACAGTATTTTCTTTGAAGGAGTGACTTACCTGAAACAATAATATTAAAATCATTAGCACAATTTTATTTACAGTAATAAACACTATTTAGAAAAAACATAAGCAAATACCAAAATAAAAAACGTTTTGAGAAAAAAACGTTTCAAATATGTATTTACACACCTCCAAGTCATAAGAGGATATTTTCTATTTGGCTAATCTCTAGTAACACAAAAAAAAAAGTACTTATAATACTTAGAACCTTGTCAGTGGGGGTTGAAAGTATATTATGACAAAGTACTAAACAGTTCAAACATTTCTATTGCCTTCCTTTTGATTATATGGCACTGAGAAAGCCACCTGATAAAAAACAAGATCCGTGAACCATAGATAATTTGTAATCTCAAGACTACAATCTTAAGTCTGCAATCCTTAGGGCCAGATTAATAAACTCATCTTCGTCACGTTAAACGTCAAGCCATAGAGAACTGACATTTTTGACGAATCTTCAGACGAGCATCACAGTCGAGATCAGATTAGGTATAAAGAGGATTGTGAAGCTAAAAATGTATATACAAATTGCGATAGCGTTTCTCTCCTCTTAAAACTAATCCGATGTTTTCGATTTTTGAATATGTTGTAGATATCATGAAAATTTATGTCTGTAAGTATTCCTTTTCAGAAAAATATTTCTTAGAATGAACAAAACAAAAATCAGAAACATAGAGACCTAGTTCTTTATAATAAATACAACATATTAAAAAACTGTGGAATCCTGTCTTGATTTAGGGGGTGAGAAACGTTATCACCCGGGGGTGCGCTTCAATCAACTCAGTATAAAAACATTTTGTATAATTTCTTTTAACTAATCACGAAAAGCATAATTAACGTGTAGCATAAAAACTCATTGTATAATTTTATCTGGCATACGATCGAATAACATAACCCTCATTTAGTATAACTATTATTTTCTTGTTATTATGCATTTTAAGTCAATTTCTTCTACCTAGGTTAGGTTAAGTTAGAGCTGTGACCACATTAATAGTAATGAAAGCCGTTAGAAATATTTATTTATTTAATTTATAAACATTATAGTTTTTGAAATTATGCAATTCGTCTTATGTAAAATGATCATTAGACCATTTGTTTCTATGCTAAACGTTACACACCCATGGCCCAGAGCAAAATTGACAGCGATGCCTGAAGTCTGTAACAACCCCCCCTCAAAATCGCGTCTTGCCTACATCTTTAAATTTATTAAACCTAACTTAGACTATACCTCGTAATTTCTACTAACTACTACATACTGATTTGGCCTCGTGATCGTCTAGTGTACCGGGAACCCTACTTTGTGAACCTGACTAGTAACCTAAGTACTTTAATGAGCAAGAGATTACTATTTCTTATATTAATAATTAAGTACCTTCTTCCTACTGGTTAAACTTATTATTTAGAGATACTTCAGGAAAGGACTCTTTGTTATAAGTTATGAAACAAAACTACCTCTTAAATTAATTGCAACCAAGTGTATGCCTCATTTATTCTTAAATTGAGTCATTAGATTCTCTAGGAAGATCTTGATTACTATTAAAATGATTTAGTCAAAATAGAACAATTATGTTGCTTCACTAGACAAGTTTAGTAACTACTTGTTTCACTATGGGAAAAGGATAAATATATATTAGCAGTAAAGGTCGGGCTCCTCCCCGCCCGTTCCGCTGCTCTCGGCCATTGCTATAGAGCTCGCCCGCTAATATTTCTATTATTACTTAGTATATCACTTTAATATATTAGTGTTAATACTTGTAGACTCGTTCCAGTCTATTTTATACTTTGACTCTACCAGCATTTCCTGAGGATCCCCATTGAGAAGAATATGCCGAAACAAACTCAAGGGTCAAGCTCCTTTAGAATAATTAATTAGATTCAAATTCATCAACTGGAATTTGTATTAAGACAAAACATTATCATAAAGTTCAGTCCAGATCTCTAAATAAATTCTTTAACCACATCTCTAAGTTAAACTAGTATCTCATATTATTTCCTAATAATAAAGCTTAGGTGACTTTCTCTAAAATTCATAATCATAGCTATCAATGTTTAACAAAACACCAACGGTAAACCTAATGTAGCCCAAATTATGGGTATGTTAACCTTTAACTCTCAGGTCTAGAACATGAGTTATGAAATCACTTTCCATAGCCATTTTTAGCACTATAACCATAGTACAAACTGTTAAATTTACAGTTATTATTAACCTTTCTCAGAAATGCCATCTCTCGACAAATAACTTTCTTATTATAGTTATAAATAAAGTATGTAAAATCCACATACATATAGGTACTGCTCCACAGTAATTCAATCACAACCTTTAAACAAGTAGGTAGTTTCAGTACATGTATAAATGACCCTATAACCTGATATTGATTTATCGAGTTTAAGAATAACACACATAATCAGTGCAGTGAGCTTCCGAGTCGCTTGTTATATCAATAGACTGGTCTAGTCTAGTGGCTCTTTGGTCGCATCACTATCTGGAGTCCCTAATTATCATAGCATCCTCACAAGATGGAATGTACCCAAACTACACATCGCTTATTTATGTTAGAGGATCCGTGGAACCATCTAGCAAACATGTAAGTACAGTGACCCTCTGAACGGCCTTAACCAGTAACAGGAAAGCCTTAGCTTTGGTTTGTACTGTACATCCCTAACTGTTAACGATGAATTGAAAGAGAACAGACCAACCCGTAAGTACTACTCAGATCCTAGACCTAGCTAATGCAAAAGATAGTTTGTGTAAACCTCGTATTATTTGCTTTCCTAGTATCTTATAAATAAATATAACTATTTTCCGACCACAAATACAATTCCTATTGCCTAGTAATGTCTCAGTACGTATCTCAACGGCCCTATTTAGCTTCAACCTGGTGTGGACAAATTATGGCAATTTACTGTAACTTGAAGGGTACCAATTTCGACGTTTTGTTTATTACACACTCGGGCAACTAGCATCCCTTTATCAACTAGTGATCCACTAAACGCCCACTTAGATTTCCACTTGCTCTAACAGAGATCTACCTTAACCTTTATAATAGATAAACACCGAAGGCACACCAGTAAAATTTAGCCGAATACAAACGCAACACTATTCAAACACTATTTCCTACCTAATTCTAATTTGACGTTTCTTAATTATAACCACTAAATATTTATAACTTATTTCTAAGAATCCGAAATTGAAATGCTAGTTTATATTTACCAACTTCAATAATCTTGATTGTTACGTCATCGACAGCGGCGATGTGAAACAAACCTTGTCAACATACGTCTAGCTACTCACGTTACGTGTTTATAAGTCTCTCACGGTGTAATGAAAGAACTTCTAACTACCTAATAACCCTAGCTTCCTATCGGTATATTGTTTTAGTGCAACTAAAAGTCCAATACCTACGACTTTTACGATTACGTTAAACGTGTGAGTGATGTATGGCTATTCAGGTGCAATAATAACCATCTAGACCAACTAAGACCTAACATAATAACGACTTCGGAAAACCAAGTTTCCTGTGTGTAGTCCTAAGACCCAGCAGCCGGCTATTGCTAACCTTTAGTTGGCTTCCAGGTGGAAATAATACCTAACGTGGTCGATATATAAATATATAGATAAGGGGGCCAACGCAATGAGGTATTCCACGTACCACCTCCACTACCAGAATTGGTTCGGATTCGTCTACGTGGATTCCTATGAAGAGAGTAAACGGAATACCACTAGCGTTGTCTGACTAACCGAATAAAGGCGTCAGAGACCTTGTTACACGAACCCTCTAGACCCACTCAGTTAATGAGATGAAACCATCCGTTTCCTGATTGTGGACACCTTCAGGTCTCATAACATAACCAAAATGTGAGCGTAGGTTTTCCTTTCCGAATATTACGCTGCCTGGAGCCCTGTGTACTTGGCTACCAATAAAGGCGCCATAACAGAGTTCTGGAAAACAAAATAGAGTTAATAAACTTATAAAAACATACCAAAAGTACACAAACACCATGTTATAACACATTCCCATAGACACTGTTTAATACAAGAGCTAAAACATCTTCGTGCTAGCGATTCTCGTTAACTTGTAGCGATACCCGTACGCTACATGAAGCGACACACAAACATATCAACACCTATTAAACACAGGGCACAAAATAATTAAAATAAACGAGACAAAATGGACGATACAAATACCCAGTGACAATTTTCCACACTCACCCCCTCGAAGTCTGTAAAAAAAGTGACGCTACCATTTTCCGTCCGCCCTTATCTAGACTTTTTCTCGTCATGCGCACTACGAGACTTTCGAGACATCATAGACCAATGCTAAATCATCCGTATCACCTACTGTTAGAGATTATTTACGTTTGTATTCCATTTCCTAATTTTCGCGCTACCTGTGCGAATATCCAGGCGTCAGTGCGCCAACCTTCCCGCACTTATAGTCTTAATTCTTTCGGTACAAAGTTAAACCTAACGTAACGAGTAGCAAATAGTGCTCACTTTCCCTTGAATTTATCTCTATCTTTTTTATTTATTCGACTTCCGTTACCTGGACACTCTTTGTTAGGTTTTAATAAATAATATTGCCTCACTACAAAAGAATTTGTGCAATCCTTTCTTAAATTTATTTTACTAAAATAAACGAATTAAATTTGTTTATTGTCTGAATATTATTAAATCGTCAACAGATGTTTATCATGCGTTGTATGAATAAATAAAACAGCGCCATCTAGGTGACTTGAGGGGTACTCGTAACCTTCGCTAGATGTCAATTTTAATAGTCTAGTCGCCAGATTATTTTCTTAGATTCTCTCGAGAGGTCGCTTTACTTAATTCGTATTAAGGAAATATTATCGATCCCTATTTATCTGTTGCCGAGATTAACATGAGTTTTAAACTTGGGATTTACACTTGTGTACCAGTACAAGTCCGCAAATGCGTTGCCAACCCTACGATGGAATGCCTCTATGCTACCACTACTAATACCGGGATTAACTCCCATTATGTCAGCCAATTTAGTAACTATTAATAAAATTATTAATGAACGTAAAAGCAACTCCCATACAGTTATGGCCAATAGATCGTCGCGACCGCGGCGGGTTGCGCGCGCGCCTCCATAAATCACGGCGCGTTTAGTTTACAGCGCAATACGTTGCTCGCTATTACTCTACATCTATTATTAATTATTTATGGTTCTGTAATTATTACATCTGTATATTCGCCACTATTTTCAATAAATAACCAGCAAAAATGGAAATCTGAACCACTATAGAACTGTGTGACAGACGTCACAGTGACGTTATGAAACAAATCGTAAGAAGTTTCTTACAAATAATTTAATCTTGTAAATTTTATATGCTGTGTGTTTGCCGGCTTAGAATAGTGCCACTCCATGTCTTCCCGTGGATGTCATAAGATGCGACTAAGGGAATAAAGGCTTGTAGTACCTACTGTTAGGCGATGGGCTTGCAACCTGTCACTAATATACACTGGTTAACATCTTAGCCTGATTTTGCAAAATGTAGTTACAGAATTAACAACAACTTGTCGTTTAAAGCATTTGTCACGAAAGGCTTTGTTATAAAAATAAAGAGTTTTTATTTGACGGCAACTTATTTTGAATTTAGTATTTAATTCATCATCATCATCATGTCAGCCGAAAGACGTCCACTGCTTGACATAGGCCTCCCCCAACCCAAGGCTCTCCACTCAGACCGGTCTTGTGCTTTTCGTATCCACCGCATTCCCGCGATCCTTACAAGGTCGTCACTCCGTCTTAAAATAATTCATCCTTAGTATCTAATTATTGTCATGGAAATAATGTTTTTCATATTTGCTTCTGAATCCACAGTTAAATGGTAGTCGGTCGTTAATAAAATAAACCTGTGTTTATTGTTAAACGTTAACCTGAACAACAAATCCATCTTTACAACTTCAACCTATTCTTAAACTATTTCTATTACAAAACATATTTTTAAAAGTCAGCCTCAAACGGCAAGAAACATCCTAACATTGTATGAAAACAATTTATTAACCTTTGTTTGTGCTCTTACCGTAATAACATGTTTTATGGTTAAAACTGCTCTTTTACCTCTCTTTGCCACGTTGAGGTCCGCATCAACTTTAAAGGTTTAACACACTGACATTCGCAAAAACTTTTGAGTTTTTACAGGAAACTTAAACAAAGTTTATTTTGATTCCAAAAAACACATAGCGTCGAAAAAGTAATACATCTGCATTATAAATGTCTAATACCCATAGTACAAGCCTAGAGCTTAGTTTGGGACTAGGTCAATTGGTGTGGCATTGTCCCCTTACATTTTTTATGTTATTTATTTATTTAAATAATAAATCGTGTATTAGCAAATAGATCCTCAAATTGCAGAGGTGCAATATTGATTATTAGTAACTAAAAATTAACAGCTTTAATTAATTAAAGCTGTTTTATGTTAAAAACAGGTAATCTATCTTCTATATATATAAAAATTACGTGTCACGTTGTTTGTCCGCGATGAACTCCTAAACTACTGAACCGATTTTAAATTTGATTTGCACACCGTGTGCAATTCGACCCAACTTGAAAGATAGGATAGCTTACATTTCAATTTATAGTCGCAATATTATTTTATTGTAAATTATTTGTCTTTATAAGGCAAAACAACGTTTGCCGGGTCAACTAGTACCTATATATATAACAAGATATTAGCCAACAAAGATTTGTTCCTATATTTTTCTAGCAAAATATAATTTTATGTGGAGTTTATATGGCAGTTGCAATCGCAATCGGCTTCAAAGAGTTACAATAGTTTTCATTTTGTATGCAGATTCGCCAAAATGAAAACGTTTGCGATTGCGAGTGCGTTAGGCAATGAACTCTCAGTTACAATGACGTCACAGTGCACTTTGGATCTCTCTGTCTAATAAGCAGTATTTAAATGCTTGTATCATCGGTATTTCTTCACCGATTTTAATTTTAATTTCACTTTTGGTGATCTCTTTAACGGTATTTTCATATTTGGTTCAGAAATGTGATTTAAAAAATCCATGTATATTTCTTATTCTTTCACCTTACTAAGCTTGGAGGGAGATAGACGAGAAGCAATGCCGTTTAAGATAAACGTATTTAGACTTTCATACATACATACATACATACCCTCACGCCTTCATTCCCAGAGTGGGGTAGGCAGAGCTACAGAATCACCAACAACTCCAAAAAACTTGTTGATAACTCTGTAACCACAATTTGGACAATTAGGCTAAGATGTTTAACAGTGTATATTAGTGACAGGTAGCAAGCCCATCGCCTAACATTTAGACTTGTGTTTTCATATTCAAACTGCACTATGTAAATCGTCATTTTGTAACGTTACTTACAGTGTAAAATATCTTTAACCAATGCCGATCCACGTGTGGGGTTTACAGTCCATTTTCCCATAACGCCTGTTTACTTTTTAAATTTGCAATGGAACCGACAGTTTTTGCCCGAGGCACAGGTGAGTAAACTGCAGCGCGTTTGCACTGCTAGCAAAATGCATTTTTTGTAAACAGTAAACAAAACAACAAACCGTGTGCCATTAAAAGGCATCACTTTTGATTATGTAAAATGTAGGCATTCGTCCGGTGACACATAGCAAAAAATTAGTGTCCGACCGAAATTTCGGTTTCGGTTTCGGTTTCGGCCAGTTTCGGCCAAAAAATCAAGTTTCGGCCCGAGTTTCGGTTTCGGCCAAAAACGGCCGAACCTTTCGGCCGCGCCGAAACTTACAACATCGTACCTTCGGGTCGCGCTCGGCTAACGTCGGGCGCGCTCGGCACGGCAGGCAATATGGCGTCGCTCGCCTGACTTTATAGGGTAGTTAAATTTTCAAACAGAACCTCTGTAACTGTGCTGAAATTTCATTGTGATAAATTTTTGAAAGTAGAAACCTGTAATTATAGGTCGGCGAGATATTAATTTTAGAAAAAAACGGGCTTAATAACATTTTTTCGACTTTTTAAGGACTTTTTATTTTATTTTATAAAAGGTTCGGTTTCGGTTTCGGTTTCGGCCGAAACTACAATGAAACCGAACCTTCGGTTTCGGTTTCGGCAAAATGACATGTTTCGGTCGGTCACTACAAAAAATGATTAAAAAAATTGATGACGATAGGAATAAAAAACATGGCTAGTAGTAGATGAATTCTTAAACGCAGCTACAGAAACTGATTGTTATTAAAACGACGAAAATGCATGAATTATGACATGTCTATTTTTAAATATAATTGTGCAAATTGTGGTTACAGAGTTATCAACAAGTTTTTAGAGTTGTTGGTAATTCTGTAGCTCTGCCTACCCCACTCTGGGAGTGAAGGCGTGAAGGTATGTATGTAAATCCAATGATTTTGATATATTTGTAGTAGAAGTTAAACATCTATTATACCCAGTAAAACCATATTGCTTTAGCTAGGACGCCATTGCTGTCAATTTAACAATAGCCATGGTAACGTGACAATACGATGACAATGTCAAAAGCAACCAATTAGCCTAATGACATCTGTCACGGGGACAAAAAGATATCGTCGGTGATACTGCAAAACAGCGTAACTAACAAATTTATGATAGGGCAAAATAAACCTTAAGTTCTCATTAAAAGGGTGCATTTTGCTCCTTATTAGAAATGTTACTTAGGCGGATTTGCGGTTTCACCGACGATATGCAAAATATTTCGCAACCGTTTTCGTTGTTCTCAGCGATATCAAAAGCAAATTCAGAAACTTCTGGTGTAAACAGTTGCATTCCGGGAACATTTCAAGCAAGTTGAAAAGAGTAAACTTGGCAGCGAGATACTGTATTATTCAACGGGATAAGATACGAATTGATATTGATAATAATAACGTCATAATTATAAGTTCAACTAAGTTAAGGCGGGGTAAGTAATATCTCCTATACCAGAAAGGTTTAGGTACTTTACTTAATGTAAACAAACCAAACCACGTGACTCTGTTAAACAGCCAATCACAACTATTTTGTCGAGCTTCGACGTGTCAGTGCTCTGCTGTTATTGGCTGACGAACTAAATCACGTGGTTTTTTTGTTTACATTTAGTTAAGTACCTAAATCTTTCTGGTATAAAAATATATGATTCGTCGCATTTACCCCGTGGACGCTTTTGCCCCACCTTGCAACTGCGAAGAAGAAAATAAAACTATTAAAGAAGTAACACCTTTGTTTACCTTTGAAACAATTAACAAATGACCCTGCCAGCGTACCGATTAAACATTTTACCGGTATGAAAACATTTTACCGGCACGATCCGAACCCAAATGCCGTACGTTGCCTTTTTATGCCGGCCACAACCGTAAACCGTTCGAAACGTAAAAGGGAAACTGTGCTCGTAAATCTGCTTTAACTATGGTGTCTCTTTCGCACATACGGTACCCAATTATCCTATTGTATGACGCGATGACCACCCCATTCACCATTTAAATCATAAACTTTCCATGTATGGAAAATATGGAAAATTGCTGATAGACGAGCATATTACTCCGTTCTGATTGGTTCATCATCACCATCATCATCATCATGTCACCCAAAAGATGTCCACTGCTTGACATAGGCCTCCCCGAAGGCTCTCCACTCAGACCGATCTTGTGCTTTTCGCATCCACCGCGTTCCCGCGATCCTTACAAGGTCGTCACTCCATCTTGTTGGAGGCTTACCTACAGCTCGTCTCCCTGTCCGCGGACGCCACTCAAGAAACTTCTGGCCCCATCGGCCATCAGTCCTGTGAGCGATGTGCCCCACCCACTGACACTTCAGTTTAGCTATTCTTCGGGCTATGTCGGTAACCTTAGTTCTACTGCGGATATCATCATTTCTGATTCTATCACGCCGAGAAATCCCGAGCATAGCCCTCTCCATAGCCCTCTGAGTGACTTTGATTGGTTGCTGGTTTCGAATTTAACTCGACACAGAACAGTACTTAAAATCGATGGAGTCCAAAATAATAATTGGTATCTCCAGAAACCCAAGTTTCCCCTCATTTATTCTTCTATTCAAATACCTAATTAAAAGATCCACTTCACCAACACCCTTAATTAACGGCCTTTATTCTCCAATTATTTGATTTATTTTTTCTCCTAGAATATCTTTTTTTTTCTCGTTTGTTTTGGATAGGAAATTATATTTTAAGGCGATTTCCGCGACAAGTAATTAAATTACCGATGTCTCTCGCTTTTATTTTCCCTATTTCAGAGTTGAATAAAACGTGGTTGAGATTTTGCGAGTCGCTTGTGTATTTAGTACTATTAGTTATGGAATTTCGTTTAGGGTAACTCCGAGAACGAAAATCGTGTTGATATGTTTCGTTGGAACTTGTGCAGGGTCTCTTACTATCAGGTGGGCTAAGTGCTCGTCTCCTTTCTCGACGTTACAAGAAAAAAAAAACAAAATAATAAGGGTAATATAATGGAAACTTAACTCTTAATTCAAAGACCATAATAATACCGTTATGAATTGATTGTTGCAAAACAAATGATTAACGATTAATCAAGTGTCCATTGTTGGTCCTTGGTCATTACTGGTTCTATCACCCAATATATACAACATGGGTTTTTTTTCAGTATGGACATCTGGACGTATTCAAATCGGTAAAATCATATGGTTTTGACTTGTCATGTAAAAAAGCTACCAACACGTTGACAATACGGAAAAACGTCAAAAACAATAAGGTTTTACCGTGTAAAATGTCTACCCTAATAGTAAGTAGGCTAAATTGGCGATTGATATTGTAAGTATGTTGCCTACCGTGAGGACTAACAAGGAATACCTATAATCTAGTTACAAAAATTTGACTCCAATACGGTCTAATTACAGTTAACAACGCGTTCCCAACTCAGAGATTTTTCAAACTTGCTTTCGTTTCACTTATATGACGTTGAACGTCGCATTTCCCTTTATTATTCTCATTACACTCCTCAGCACCATTTCTATTCCATTTACGAATTTGTTTCCCACTTTTATTGGTCCATTCCACTAAAGCCGGCATACATGCGTCATGAAAATAAAAATAAACTTCGAAATAGGACTGGCACGTTACATTTCGTACATCAAAGGCCGCGTGCGTAAAAAGAACATGAGCATTATTTCAAACGTACGGTATCCAAATTAGGAACGGTAACATACCTAAACGTGTCGCCTTATTGCTGTCGTTACTGAGTCGAATTGGTACATTCGAAATTCGAAAATGTCTTAGTATCATGTTGCAAACTGTACACACGAATATAACTTGGACAGATTACGTTCGACGGATTCAGTGGGACAGTAGATTTAAATTTGCGCGGGAAATGGAGCGTTAAATTCGTACATTGTGTCGGGGTGCGTGGGAGGTGAAATAGAGCTGGTTTTTCTTCAATTGATTTCAATTGTAAATTGGAGTCCGTGGTGTTTTTTTATGAATATACCAGCCTGGTGTTGTATTGGTATTTAAACAATGTACATATAGCAAAATTTATTTTGGTTTACATAGGTATTCTTTAAAATGCTATTAAAAATGTTATTGTGTTAGTTATTATTACAATTAAATATTTAGACTAATTTAAAGTTTGTAGCGGATTTGATCTATTATCACTGATTACTCTTTGTTTAAACCAACTTCCAAGCGAACCGTTAAACATATTTATAATATATATACACAGATTTAATATCTCAGTGAGCCAGTGCGATAAATTATTATTAAACTCGAGACGTTTTCATATAACGCACAGAGATTTACGAACGTAAATATTTATTTTGCGACTCGCTCAGTATTTGTACGGAAAACACTTTATTTATGTACATATGTTAATAAGAATCTGTGGGAATGTGTAACGATCTGTTTTACTAATAAATTGCGATAAACGCTGCTAGAGCAATTTAAATAAAAAAGTAATTTAGCTTTTGCTTGATTTGTATGTCATGCGCGATAAGTCAATTTAGTTTTGATTTGATTGTTAATATTTTCCGGCGTATTTTTTTTGCAGTTGGTCAACTGTTTGAAACACCAGGAGAGGAGGAACCGAAGAAGCATTGCCGGCCATTGAGACAGAGTACGATGCCAAAGTTGTAGAGGTCTGGAAATACTGCAACGCTGCGATAAGCTGGTTCCATAAACTTCCACAAAAAAGGCTTAATCTTTTTGTCGATTAACTTGTTAATATCTTGATCATATAGCAAAAGAAATTATCTACATCGAGGAGGGTATGATACAGTATATTTTTATGTCAAAAAAAGGGAGTAGAGCAAGCGAGTCACCTCATATAATGGACCCATAAGAGATACAACTCCTCACTGCCCAAAGCATCTGGAAATTCCTGGACGCAACGGGCCTTTGCGGTGAGCTCTAAAAAAAGAGCTGCAAGCTGCTACAAATGATCAGCAATGGTTGAAGTGGCACACAAGGCCCATCTCAACCACCCAATAATAATAAAGCGAGACAACTGATGGTAAGTGACCATCGCGACCCATAAACACCCGCAACACCAGAGGAAACGCAGGTCGCCGGATCGCATGAGAAAAGAGTAGGCTCGTTGTTCGCAGGCCCCCAAGTCGTTTTGGTTCAAATACAGTCGCCGAGAGTTGATTCCACATAGATGTGCGTGGCAAGAAGGCCCTCGGAAAACGCATTGTGGATTTCTAACTATCACGATGGTGTTGGTGAGATGGAATTGGTGGAGATTTTTTAAAGGGTAAAGTCGTCTTGAACGTAATATCAGCCCAATGGAACTCTGACCCACCATAGAACGGTGTCACAGTGACATTATAAAACGTTTTGTTTGAGACTTCTTCGGACTTGAATCATAACGCACTGTGACACAGTTCTATTGTGGGTTAGGGTTCCATTGGGCTGATAGAACATAATTATTTGCAAACTTTAAAAAATCCGGCAGGCATATAAAGTTTTTCACCTTATTGCCTTGTAATAAGGTCCAAAAGTAGATACAGCTCTTTGTAGTCGCCTGTTCCCAGTAATAAAGTCACGGCATGTTGATAAAGATGATGATTTTACGTCATTGACGTATGTGATTTTATAATTACTGTACACCGGTCTAATAATGCCAACAAATAAAAAAGATTACATTTTTAATGCGTTTCTTTACATGTTAAATCGAAAAGCGTAAGCAAATAAAAATAATTGAAAGCAAACAACTCTGATTAGATGTAATGTTTACAATTTGCCTCATATGTTTGAACGAAGACGGACGGAAGCTTTTCTGCATGATAAATAAATGAAATTGCTAGACAGGTTACTGCAGGACGGCAAATTTACAATAGTTCACCGAAAAAGAAGATTGCCATAAAAATACAATGAAATCGATTGTTTTGCTTGAGTCTGGTTGCTATGATAAAATAAAAACATTGATCAAGTTTCAAACTAAAGTTTCCTTGAACACTTTGATACACATTGCCATTTTTTTCGAGTCACTTGGTAGCTTGGTTATTAACGCCAAGAAGATCCTCGGGGAGGCCACCGGCGTGTCTCGTAATTGGACAATCCAGAAGGATGTGTTCTATGTCTTACACCTCGGCGCACTCGTAGGCCGATACTGATTAAAAACTGTTCTAGACGTATCTTTATTATTTGATAGAAAACGCATACGAGGCAGTAATGCATTGCGTCGCTACTAAACGCGAAATGACAAATAGCCCAAACTTCATGCTAACATGTAAAATGATCTCGAATACGTTTTGAAGGTTTTGTACCATAAGGGTGCCAACGGAACTCTAGACGTCGCTGTCCGTCTGTCCGTCAGTCTATCATGAACCGTATTAGGAAGACAATTGTTTTATTCTCAGAGTGTGTATTTATATTACAGCTATTAAAAAAAGATGGCCCCATACTCGGTACGGATCCCTTCGTCTGTAACTCCAAATCGCACTTGGCACGTTTCTTGCTATTTTTACGTAACTGTCAAAGTACTATAAACGTCATAACGCACGCATAAAATCTATTTGTCAGTTTTGTCCGTTCCTTTGTATCTCGTAAACGCCGAAACCGTGTTAAAGTAAATAAATACACCCGACTTTTATGTTCCCGAATACGATTCATTTATTTTAACTGACGTTATCAAAATAACTATAGGTAAAGGAAACGTTAACTCAACCCCATTCAAATCGTTTTAGATTTTTTACACGAGCGCATAGAAACGAGAGAATTGCGAGGCCTGTGCGACTGTACGTATTTTTCAAGAATACCAGAATAAACATATAACTATCCTTTATTCTGCCCTTGTAAACACATATGAAAAAATCGTTGATTTATCGTAAAAACGTTTACACACATACATACTTACATTCCCAAAAACTTATTGATAATTCTGTCACCAAATTCTGCACAATTAAAATAATTTTAATTTATTAAAATAATATTCGATGCTAAGGTGGAATTGAATAATTAACTGAACCAGATAATATATTGATATGATAATATTTCGGTTAAGAATTGGGGGCTTATAAGACCTATTAAGCCATTATCAGAATAATATGTAATTGTCCATTATAAAATAAACCAGTGACGAAATTTTGTTTTCTATAAAACCGGAGCTAATGTGTGTTTTTTTTAAATACCTTACATGCTAAAACCTTGAAGTGATTATTAATAACAATCGTGAACATGTATTCCCAGCTTCTTAATAAGTTTCGGCTGGCTGTCGGTATCACATGTGTCATAGAATAACGAAGATTGCCCCGGTTACTATTAAGATAATGTTACTGTACAATTTCTATGAGTATTAGATACTGAAACAATAATATAACATAAATGTTCGACACTCAAGGCTAAAATATAGTGTCAAATATAATGTAAGAACTTCATAAGAAACGAGTGAACTGCAAACTGACTTGCATATATTCATCTGTTTTGACGAACTATTTAGAAGACAAAACGAACAACAAGCGAAACGGAACATGCTTCTAATAAGTCAGATCACACTTAGCCAGGGTAATACTAAATGTCAGCGATATTATTAAATTAATTATCCCCGAAACAGTAATCTACAACATTGTACCGATTAACAACGCTGGTCTAAATCTGAAACCGAAACAGCCGTAAAGGATTAATGCTTCTTGATAATCTGGTGAATTGGATTGGGTTGAGATGGGCCTTGTGTGCCACTTCGACCATTGCTGATCTTTTGTAGCAGCCCTTTGTTTTAGAGCTCACCGCAAAGGCCCGTTGCGTCCAGGAATTTCCAGATGCTTGGGTTAGTGAGGAGTTGTATCTCTTTTGGGTCCATTATATGTCACCCTAGATACTCCTGTTGCGCATTAGTGGTCCGCAAGATCAGAGGATGTGCATTTGACTAAGGCTGCATGGTTAATGGCTGGTGGAAGAATGAGAATTAAAAATATAAGGGGGGTTATCTTCTTCGTGTCCCTCGGAATCCCTAATAACGTCTCTCCTAACACATCGTTTGTCCAAATTTAAATCTGCCCTAAACTGGTTTTAAGATGAGACAGGCAACTTTTTAAGTTTTCCAATTATATCTGCGGTTTGGTTAGGTTCGGGTTGTATATATCACAACACTAAAAAATTTTGAAATTTGATTTGGGAAAACTATAAATTATGACAAATGACGATTAGGGATTCCATAGAATTCCATCATGCGACAAATATTCCTTAAAAATATTTCTCGTTCCTCGATCGCCAAACATTTATGGTAATTTTATTTTGTTAGGTACCGACAAATATACCAAAAAATTGTAATTGTAAATTAGGCTAAGATGTTTACCAGCGTATTGACAGGTTGCAAGCCCATCGCCTAACAGTACTACAAAAAATTGTATGTATATACAAATATACCAAATGGACCTTGTAACTATTAAGTGCAGTGCAAGAAAGTCTAAGTACGTAGATACGAGTAAATAATTGAATGTTTGAGGAAAAACACGGTTTAATTTTTCGAAACTACCTAGAACAAAAAAAAAACAATGTGTTATTAGGATATTTTCAAATCTACTAGAGCATACAAATGTCTATTCATCTGAGTTTTACTACGAACATACCCAAAATTTGTCAATTCTCATGAAAGCACAAAAAGTATTTCTTGAAATCAAAGAACTCAACAAAGACAAAGTTTAAGTCGAAACAGCAAACAATACCTAACAACCTTTTACACAAAGGCCCGCCAAAGCATAATTTTATTCACCAAAGCAAATACGCAACAATTAAATTCAAAGTTCTCCAAAGTACATTAACTTTAAATTTACACCCAACGCGACATTCAACTGTAATAACGAGCTGAATCTGGGCCTCCCAAGAACACATAAGTATACGCAATGAAACACCTTAAGGAAAAGGTGAGACGTTACGCGAACGAACTAACTTGACCTATTTTGGTAACCCAAATTAATACAAATACAATCTTTGCGGCGGGTCTTCTTATAGTGGTAAACGATTTATTTTGTTGAATTTAGGTAATGAACTAATTTGTCTTGAGCATAATGGCTACCTCAATTTGACCTGTACTGCCAAATGGCTTATGTGTATGCGTTAGGGTAGGATTTTTCATAGGCAAAACGTGATACTGTGCGGTTAATGACGTTATATACAAAAATACAGTCTTTATGCATCGGAGAAAGCAAACGAGCGCATAAACCTGAGATACGATCTGAGACCTATACACTCTTGGAATCCTAAGACTGCAATTCTTATAAACTGATCATGAGAGAAATGCTGCTGCGCCGTGACTTTAAGCATCTTCATTCAAGGTTAAGATTGTAAAGTTAGTAATATTCCTGTTTAACGTTTTTCATTTCATAAAAGCACTAGTTGTAATAGTTTATTAAACAAGGTTTTTCGTTCGTTTAGAATGAACACGTTCCCGTGTGGTTGCCGGGTTAGAATAGTGCCACTCCATGTCTTCCCGTGGATGTCGTAAGAGGCGACTAAGGGAATATAGGCTTGTAGTACTGTTAGGCGATGGGCTTGCAACCTGTCACTAATATGCTGGTAAACATCTTAGCCTATTTGTGCAAATTGTGGTTACTGAATTATCAACAACTATTTCAAGTTGTAATTCTGTAGCTCTGCCTAGCCCACTCTGGGATTACAGGCGTGAAGGTATGTGTATGTATGTAGAATGAACACTAAAGGTGGTAAAATTACTTATTTCGCTTCTTTTGACGGCATACCAGATCCTGCTCAACCCAGCTTGTTTAATTACAACTACGTCCTAGCATCGTAATCCACAGGACTTCTGCAATGTGCATTACACTTTTTTCTCCTTTCAACGAGAGAAATTTCCAGCACCGGACTTAAATTCTGACAATCACAACGAGATTTTTTTCGTTTGCAAAAAACTCGGCTGGAACGGCGCAACCGTGCTCATTAACCCGGTCCGGGGGCAAGTAGCTCTCGTGATATTACGTGAGCCTCCATTGTGGGTAGTTTTCATTTCAGAGCAAGACTTTGTGGGGGAAATTATGCTAGTAGTCAGTTAAGGGAATTTCTTTCCGAAGTCAAAGGTTGAAATATTAGTGACAGATGTAGCAGAATGCTAAGGGAGTTAATCTGTTTTAGTAAGAAAGGAATATTTTGATGTCCAGCTAAAAAATAAAAATAAACTGACACTGATGTATTTTGGAGGAGTCAAGAAGTCAAGAGAGAAGCAAGCTAATGTAACAATAATATTTTCATATTAGTACTAGCGGACCCGACCGACGTTGTCCTGCATGATATCTGCCATGCAGGGCAACACCATCTGCCGGGTTTATTTGTGAATCTAAACCATCCTCGAATCCACTTGAACACACACAAAAAAAAACATTCGGAACGGTTCAGCCGTTTAGGAGGAGTTCACTGTCGACACACGGACAGAAGAATTATATATATAAATATTTATACTTGAAAGTTAACACATAAATCACTGCTTTGTTTAAAACAAAACAAAACAAAACAAAACATAGAAACGAAACATTGAAACATTTTCTAGCTGTCGAGCAAAAACCCCGAGCAATCCGCTCAGTATATTTAGCCGTATCGAACGAGCCTTAGAGTCCATAAAAATAACTCTGTAAGGGGTTCTCCCTTGCCGGGAAATTATATGTGAGAAGTGTTGGGAAAAAACAGCCTCGTTAACTGCAAGCGTTGAAGCGTGTTGGTTGAATGGGCACTAAAGAGGCGGCGGTAGGATCAGGCGATGAGCGACAGGGAAAAAAGGACGCCTTGTTACTAGAGCTTAAGTTGAGGTTACTTTCTTAGTCCTTGGTTTATATAACCTTTTTTGAGGGTTACAATGTTAAGAATGTTGGCGTTATTGTTAACTTTAATTTGATCATAACTTATGCCAAGTTTCACACATTTTCACTAAATTCAATATCGCCTGAAGTAGAGTGCTGTCACTTCCTACATTGGTGAGTTAGAAAGGGTCAGAAGCTGTCCTTACGAGGTTATGACACAAAAGAGCTAATAAACGTTTGTGAAATTGAGTGTGAATTACTGTAACAAGCCATTTTTTTTATGACAGTAATGAAAAAAATTCAAAAACCGCTTTTGCTAAACATTAATCAAAATCTTCAGGTTTATAAAAAAAACGCGTTAGCAAAGGCAGAATGGTCGCAGCTTAATAATTGCTGTTTTGTATACGACTGAACTGAAATAATCATTCTGGTTTCAAATACGCTTTTTCCTTTAGTTCTGATTAGTTCTACAAACGAGAACATATAAGCTAGTAACCGTGATAGCGTGTAACTTACGCCACCAACTAAAAGACCATTAGAAAAGGCCTTGAGCACAAAGGATAGGTGTTTTTAATGAATCAAACGTGTTGAATGTGCTTTCCGTATGTTAAGTAAGATTTAGCGGGTCTCCTCGTTTTTACAGCTGGCTCCTTAACTCGACTTTATGGAGGAATTCTCACATTACTTAGTTAAGGAGTCAAGTTGCGAGTCGTATTAAACGCTTGTGCAATTGCCTTTATAACTTATATGCTGAAGTTTAACAACTATGTAGTTCCTTACGTTATTTTGTAGTTAGAGCGATCATAAACTTTAATAAATTGATGAAATGATGAGTCTCGATATTATTACTAAAAAGTCAATGTTTAGTTTGATGTCATTTATCTTGAGAGTTTTTTAGCGTTTTGACAATTAGTGATTCGAAAATTCATGAAGAGTTCAGCATAATATTAAAGTTCTTAATGTTCTTGTTCAGTTTATAAGAAGGTACAAATCAGGTTTTTTCTGCAAAATCTCCTTGTATTATTTATTTTGGGCACAAAACTACAATAAAAATCATTCCACCACAGCAATATCACCACAGCAATAAATCGTTGTGTGATTTCTTCGAGAAATACTACTTTGTTAGATTCCCTGCTACGTATTACTTATGTGTTGTATTCAATATTAAAATGCATTTTTTAAGTAAAGAACACTCTAATTCTTATAGTTTCCGAATTCTCCGCACTGACCCATTTTGATGCTCGCAGCGTAAATCCATATTCAATACGTCCTTCGATGGAGCGATCATTATACCAGGTATACGAGAATTACCTAGAAATACCTTTACCCTATTATCGCAAAAGGATCGAGTACAAACTCGTCGAACATAATATCGGGACCGATATACGCCCTGATGCTTAGGTATCATTTACTGAACGACCCTACTCTAGAACCGTAATGGAATGACCTTTGAAAGAAAACGGATGCTTAGAAGTTTTGCCGAGCGCTATTATAATATCAGACATACATTATAATAGAGTTGTTAACTTAAATTGATCTGAAGGGTTATTATGACATAGCTATGCAGCTAATGCAGCCCATTTTACGGCGAGCGTAAATGACAGAGCTAATAGCAGTTGTATAGTTCTGTCCTTTTCTATCAGCGTATCAACTGCATGGCTTTGTCATAATAACAAGAATTGTTTAGATATGAGTCCAATTTGCAGGGTCCGTCCGGGTTGGTACCACTATCTTATCCAATAACCTGCCGCCAAGCATCAGTGTTCGCATTGTTGTGTTCCGGTATGGGGATAAGACAGCCGGTGAAATTACTAGCATAGAGGCATTCCATCTTCGTCCTCAGGGTTGGCAACGCATTTGCAGTCTTAGGATTGCGGTCTTGTGAATGCGAATGTCTATGGGTCACAGTTTCCACTTACCATCAGGTGGCCTGTGTGCTCGTTTGCCTTCCTATGATATAAAAAAAATAAAAAAAAATCAAGAAATACTATCACTGAGCTGCGCATTCATTAATTTGCATTACTATCCCTTTGGTATACCTTCTGTCACTTTCTTATTTACCAAAGTAAAGAGTGACAGGACACGACTTATTGCGAGATCAAATTCAATAAAAGCTGACACTGACAAAAAAAATATGAAGAACTTATAAGTCAGCTACCGTAAAGAGATAATATTCACGTTCATAATAAGTTGCCACTGATTAATTGCACAGATCAAAAGAAGAATGACGTATGTCTTCAGACGGTAATCCCAGTAATTAATACAAATATCGAAAATGATGCGAACAAAGGTTCATGCAAAGGATGTTTACAAAAAAATTGCACACAGAGTATTCCAATACGAAATATCAGACATCTATCCTTAACAATTTGAAAGGTATTTCAATATCGACCCTTGCCGTGTTTCATAAAATTTATGAAAGGAAGACGAGCAATGAATAGAATATTTTGACTTATGGAATTCGCTAGGCATAATGCAAATGGGCACAGATGAATAATACAAAATGAAGTATGCAATGCAGATGGCAATCACTACGTAAATAAAATTGACATAAAATAAATTAAATGTGAAATTAAAAGTGAAATTAAACGCTTTTTCATTTTTAAAACAGAAGAGACACTTATTAAATAAGTATTATAATATTTTGAACAAGTTTATTTAATCTGATATGAAAAATATTATTTATTTGTCATTTTGAAATTGTTTTTCTCAGAACCCAGCCATTGGCTGATTATGCTTCTCCTATTCATTTATCAATAAACGATCACCATTTCAAAACTAATAAAGTTATTAAAGTCGATGTCACATAACATTACCTGGAACTAAATAGGTATACTAAAAATAATCCCAGGAAACTGTGACGCAGGAGGTTAATACGAACACGCCGCTTCTAATAACATTGGACTAGAAATCGTTCGGTTGGAGAGACATGTAATAAGAACTCTAGATAAGACGTTAATTAAAGACGGTGTAGGAGTAATCTAATAATACAACATTTAAAGAGAAGGAAGACAAACTTTTGGAAGCTAACAATTATTTATTTGATATAAATACCTACGTATTTGCCGTGTGGTTGCCGGCTTAGAATTGTGCCACTCCATATCTTCCCGTGGAAGCCGTAAGAGGCGACTAAGGGAATAAAGGCTTGTAGTACTGTTAGGCGATGGGCTTACTACCTGTCACTAATATACACTGTTAAACATCTTAGCCTGATTGTGCAAATTGTGGTTACAGAGTTATCAACAAGTTTTTAGAGTTGTTGGTAATTCTGTTGCTCTGCCTACTCCACTCTGGGAATGAAGGCGTGAAGGTATGTATGTATGTATGTATGAAAAACGTTTCAATCTCTACAAAATATCAAGTGTAATAAAGAAAACACTAAATTGCAATGAACTTCCCAAGAAATAACTTTCATTTGATGCAAATCAAGCCAATCAATGTCATGAAACTGTAAATAAAAGACAATTTTTAATCCCTGAAAGCAATCCGAAACATTCAAATACTCGTTGCAGCTTCCGCAGAAGCCAAGGGGACTGTCAACGGGCGAGATCAAGGAGATCTCATTTCCCTAGCGCCGGTAACACTTCCAGTCTAATCTAGATCTTTATAGGAACTCTCGACTAAATTGAGATGTTTCAGGGTATGACACTGTGCAAGTATAGTAAATATGCTAAGGACAGTAGGTAAAACTCATAGATTGCGAGAAATTGATTTGAGATAAAGTTCGAAATGAATGATATGATAATTCTGAGTCATACTACTTATAGAGACTTTAAAGTAGAACTCGACTAGGGAAAGAGATAAAACATAGGTATTATTAGCCCGCGATACGATTAATAAAAAGTTGTTTTACAACTGATTTGAATGTTTTTTGTAGCATCTATTGTTGCATTTAATTATACTACAGTCACACGCGTCATTATAAAAAAGAAACTGTGGTTAAATTCATTCTGCTTTCTTTGCCATCCTGTTTAATATCAGTATAGTGTGGGAAAACTGCAACGAGACGTCGAATTAATTTCCAAGTCGCTGTATTCTGCATGTTATGTTGGATTAGATGTAGCAGTTTGACGGCGTTCTTAGCAAATTAAAGTTAAATTTCCCTATGTCACACCAAATACAACTTTATTTATGATGTGACAATGTTGGAAAAGATAGCTGAGTAGGTACTGAAACTGATGTAATAAAGACGATGAGAATTCATCAATGTTGACTACAGGTTAAATTTTGAATCCATGATGAGTAACATGCAATAAACAGTGTGTTAGAATATACCAGCAGTTAATTACGAGACCATACTAAACTAAGTAATAAGTTTTACATTGAAAACAAACAATGTCAACATTTAACAAAACATTATTCAAGCAAATGTATTAACACCGCATCGTTAACGTCTGAGATTCAGCTCTCCCAGACGCTTGTTAAATTCTCAATTTAACTTTGCCTTTGCACCTACTAAATATTATAGTGGCTGAAAATGTTTGTTGCTAGTGCATTATATACCTACAGACAAAGGGTAGGTAATTAAATTTGAGTTGATTTCAAGCGCTTGGTGCTGCCAAACTTTCAGAGATAGGAATGACTTATTCTCCTAATTTCTGAAACGGTGACTTTGAAACCGTTTGAATGTTTATTATAACCTCTCTAATTACTTTGACTCTAACGATAAGACAAACGTTATTTTAATTGCTTTTACATTGTCAACATGATGTAGTCAACTTATTCTTTTCTTTCATGTACTTATTTGTTTTAAAGCAAATGTACATGAATAAAGCTAAATTGATAAGGAACGTGTGGTTGCCGGGTAAGAATAGTGCCACTCCATGTCTTCCCGTGGATTTCGTAATAGGCGACTAAGGGAATAAAGGCTTGTAGTACTGTTAGGCGATGGGCTTGCAACCTGTCACTAATACGCTGGTAAACATCTTGGCCTGTTTGTGCAGAGTGTGGTGGCTGAATTACCAACCACTTTATGAAGTTGTAGGTAATTCTGTGGCTCTGCCTACCCCGCTCTGGGATTACAGGCGTGAAGGTGTATGGATGTATGATAAGGAACGTACTCACATGTAAAGACAGTTTACTCTACCGAATTTACGTAAGCGTATTCTAACTTTTTTCTTGTAATCTCACATACAAAACCCGTCTTTAGCCGTCAAAAACAGCACACTCTTTTCGATAAATATCGTAAAAAATTTAATCTACGCGAGTTTCCCATTCATTATGCAAAATATAAAAGAAATCCATATTTCCTCATGAAAAACACGAATGACGAGTGTTAGATTAAAATGTAGTCTTCGATATTTTCCCTTTCAGAAGACTCCCCCTTACCTCCACACGCCTTTGTTTTGCAGGAGCGTTTTCACCAACTTACAGGTGCAGTTCAAAGTAGCGCTGTAGGCACAAATTGGCTTTAGGATAGTATCCAGCATCGTTTAGTTCAGAGTTTTTCCACATGCAGCATTAAGTTTGTGCACGGGTATTTGCAAACATTCAGCAATCGACGATCGTTCAGGCAGTTTTTGCTGTTTGCATTAAGGCTCTATTGTTGAACTGGAGGCTTCTGTTGGAGCGTTTCGTGTCGAATTTTCCCGTCGCTTTTCATACTTGTTGAGTTTTAGATTTATGGTGTCGTAGGATGAGATTGGAAAGTAATATATTACAAGGCTTTCGGGATATATTAGGAGGAATAAGTACTTAAAACGGAATAGAGTAGAAATATACACAAAAAAGAGTTTTTTTTTACTTTTATATTTATTTCATTATGTTTTTAGTGTTTGTTTTTATAGCGGCAACAGAAATACTGAAAATTTCAACCGTCTTGCTATCATGGTTCGTGAGATACAGCCTAGTGACAGATAGACGGACAGACAGACAGCGGAACCTTAGTAATAGGGTCCCGTTTTTTAACATTTGGTCACGGAACCCTAATAAGTAAACAGCACCATTAGGCTTTCACGTACCTAACCAAAAAATGACAACCACACCCATTACCCAAATGAAGTTTCCCATCAAGACCTGCCATTATCTCATCACAATGACATTACAACACAAAAGCAAGCCAAACTAGCCGCGTCCTTTTTACTCGTAAAAACCTCGTTTGCATTCCTGAAACATGTGTAGGTAATGTGCATCGGCTCTCCTGCACTTTTATCTCTCGCTCGCGATGCAAATGCGCCAGATTTTCAATTCAGCGGTGTGCTCTAAAAGTTAGCTAGGTAAAAAATGTGTAAAATTTGTTGGTAAGTGAAAAGGGAGACGTTTCTTCGCTTTTAACTCGCTATCACAATGGTTTTATGAGGTGGGGTTGGGATAAAAGGAATAAGCACTTTAACAGAAAAAGGATAATGATTCAAAATCAAATTATGGAAGCAGAGAAATTTCCTTGATTTTATAATGCTTCCTCTTTTATTTTATTTTTTATTATTTTTATTTTACCTGTGTGGTTGCCGGGTTAGAATAGTACCACTGTGCCACAATGTCTTCTCGTGGATGTCGTAAGAGGCGACTAAGGGAATAATAAAGGCTTCTAGTACTCTTAGGCGATGGGCTTGCAACCTGTCACTAATACACTGGTAAACATCTTAGCCTGATTGTGCAAAACGTGGTTACAGAATTATCAACAACTTATGTAAGAGTGCTTGGTAAATCTGTAGCTCTGCCTACCCCACTCTGGGAATGAAGGCGTGAGTTTATGTATGTATGTATGTATTTTTATTCTTTGAGCGGAGTTATTGTAAATCATGAAAATCTTTTTCGTCGTTAGTTTACCAAACGCCTTTTTAGGGTTCCGTACCCAAAGGGTAAAAACGGGACTCTATTACTATGACTCCGCTGTCCGTCTGTCTGTCACCAGGCTGTATCTCACTCTAAAAAAAATATAACATAAATATTTAAGTGGGGCTCCCATACAACAAACGTGTTTTTTTATTGATGGAACGGAACCCTTCGTGCGTGAGTCCGGCACGCACTTGGCCGGTTTTTTATTTAAAAAATGTCCCTTGTATGTGGAGTCTTTTAAATTGTTGGATATACGCCTCCTCCGGAGACATAAGACAACTGAAATAAAAAGTAGCTATTGATTTAATTAGGTGAAAAGTAACAAAATAACATCGTTACTTTTCACTTTATTGTTAATTTCTTAATGAGGAAGAAGAAATTAAAACCGGTTATTATAAAAACTAATAACTCTTTTTTAATAATTAATCAGAACATGAACATACACTCGCGGTCAAATAATACGGATCAGAGTGCGTTTTTCATACTAAAGAGGCTATTTCGAAGCGTCGGTTCCTCGCCAGGGGATGCTTTTAATGAAATCTGATGATGGACACCCCGAGCATCGATACAAGACTTTCAGAGTAGCTAGGATACCCAACTGATTGAATCTGCGGTTAACGCCGGAATTGTGTATGTTCTGAAAAACATCTAAAATGGCAATATAATGTAAAGAAATCCGAATGCTGAGCCAAACTCTCTCGCTGTGGTGTTACCTGATTGTGCGATCAGTTAGGTATCTTAAGCACTTTTGACCTCCTCTATTGAACCTCAGAGTCTCCACTATTAAACCTCACTCAAAACAACCAATGCCCTAGAACCAAGGCTTCAAAATAGCCTCGTTTGTATGAAAAACGCACTCTGACCCGTATTATTTGACCGAGAGTGTAGCAAACAATAAAGCAAACAAAACACCACACAGAACATCATCCCTTCGAATAATAACTGAGCAAGCATGGCATTAAGCCAATTGGTCGATTCCTTATCGAATGAATGCCAATTAAATTTCCCGACGAAGGACTTACAGAAACCTCTTTGATTTATGAAACCGGAATTTCGATTTAATTTTCACTGAATAAAGGTTTCAGTTAACAATGTTTTGCACTTCACTGGGTCAGAACCAACATTTTATTCCATTTTAAACGCTAATTGGCCGTGTTTCAAAGTTGCATAATACAATTGATCAGTTTTAAATTAACAATTAATGTTCAAATTACAATCACGTTTCGTAATGTGTCGATCGTGAATAAGCAACCATAGTGTACAAATAAAACGAATATTGTGTAAGATTTAATACAAAGCGCAAGCAGCACGGGTACCTATTAGGTGGTGCTGTTTATTTACCTAATTATAACGCAGGCTTATTCAATAAATAAATACCCTCTCAATCACGCACGGATGAGCATGCGTCAAATTTAGTTTACTAAGCACTTTATTCCTTCCAACCGCTAGTAATCAATAATATCAATGGAATTCCACTATACTATATTATACTATATTCAATTTTAAAGATTAGTTTGCGAACAATTATTCAATGCTACGAATATCATGGTTTGAAAACCTGAAATTTATCATTTAAAAAAAACGGTCAAGTGCGAGTCGGGCTCGCGCACAAAGGGTTCCGTACCATTATCTATAGTACAACATTTGCAAAAAACGGCAAACAAACCACGATTGTTGTATGGGAGCCTTTAAATATTAACTTTTTTCTGTTTTCCGTATTTGTTGTTAAAGCGGCAACAAAATATCATCTAACTGTCTCGCTATCACGGTTCATGAGAGAGACCAGACAGATGGACAGACGGACAGCAGAGTCTTAGTAATAGAGTCCCGTTTCTACCCTTTGGGTACGGAACCCTAAAAACTCTGTATTAAAGATCATAAAATGTACACGGTTCTTCCGGATCGTTGCCACCATCTTGACAACAACCAGTTGTTTTCCAGTGTAGAAGTTTAACCGCTGATGGTATGACTTTTACAACAGACCTTTCATTCATTCATAACTTAAGAGCTATGCTCTTGTCGGTGGAGTGTCCGCCATTCCTCTCTATTGGTTGCTAGGTTCTTGACATCTTGATACGACCCGACCTTAACTTTCTCTTTGACTTGCTCAAAGTAACTTCGTCTGGGTCGTCCTCTGCCTCTTTTGCCTTCTATTTTACCTTCTATGATATTATTCATGAAATTATCGTGTCGTATCAAGTGCCCTATCATCTTCCCTCTTCTGTTTTCTATCGTCTTTAACAGACTTCTCTTCTCTTTTACAATATTAAGTACTTCTTCATTTGTTTTCTTTTCCTTCCAACTTATTCCTTCCATCCGTCTCCAACACCACATTTCAAATGCTTCCAGCTTCTCTCGTTCTCATGCCATTTTTTTGCTTTTTATTCTTGTTGCGCTGCGTGCCTCTTCCTTAAGGCTAATTTACATTATAGAGAGCAAGGTGCGGGATGAAAAACAAAGTAGCGCTTGGTACACTTCAGGTTCGCAGCGCTGGTAGACTTCAATTTCACAGTTTTAAGCCAGCCAGACTTCAATTTCACAGCATGACTGGCAAAATTATTTTTTAAATATTATTTTTTGGCATGGAGAAGGTGAACGAGCACACAGGCCACCAATGGTAAAAGGGATCCGTGACCCATAGAAATATGCATTCTCAACACTCAATCCTATATGAGCGCAAATGCGTTGCCAACCCTGAGAACTAAAATGGAATGCCTCCATGCTAGTAATTTCACCAGACGTCTTATCCCCACACCGGAACACAACCCGAATGCGAACGCTGCTTGGCCGTAGGTTAAAGAGTAAGATGGTGGTAGCGTTCCGAAGGGGCCTTGTACAAGGTCCTAACACCACTATATCTCTTTCCTATTCTGATTTCTACTGCGTACTGTTCTAACGGATTACTCTTGACCAGGTAACTGAACTCCTGCAAAATACGTGCGACCTTTTCGTGCTATGGCAGCGCTATACTATTCAAGTCCAAGATAGTTGTCAGCGCGCCAGCCGAGGTGGACCGGTAACGATGTGTAATAGTGCATCAATAACATTCCGATAATTGAGGCTAAATATTAGAGCTCTGATACGTGATCAGGGAAGAGTCGGAAACATTAAACAGCAATGATACAAAAGCAGATAGGCATAAGTACAAATAATACAATAGGTCCGTTTACATACATTTTTAAGCATCGAGGTCTCAAACAGATAGACATGAAACATGAAATGAGGATGAAAGTAGGAGGCGCTATCATACTCGTATAAGGGGGTTTTAACTATTTAGTAGTTTTATTAAAAGCATTTTTTTTGTTTCTTCGCACTTTACTTCACTTAATGTCAGCCGAAAGACGTCCACTGATGGACATAGGCCTCCCCCAAAGCTCTCCACTCAGACCGGTCTTGTGCTTTTCGCATCCACCGCGTTCCCGCGATCTTTACAAGGTCGTCACTCCATATTGTTGGAGGCCTACCTACAGCTCGTCTCCCAGTCCGCCACTCAAGAACCTTTTGAACCCATCTGCCATCAGTCCTGCGAGCGATGTGCCCCGCCCACTGCCACTTAAGTTTCCTCGCAAATCTATATAATTATTAAGACTATTTAGCAGGATAAATGTTATCCGAATCCTATTATGAAGCGATCAGACCGACATGTGTCACATAGACTGTTTTTGATATTCCAAACTCACCGTTATGAAAGTAGTCTTAGAAAGTGGGTGCGTGTAAAATTGAGCCAATTTCCTTCTAGTAAATAAGGAGCTGGTAGGTATATGTGTATCAAAGTTATGTAGATTAATAGTATAATTCGTAATGAGCACAGAAAACTGTATTCATCTAAACTATCTTCAATATATTAATAGCAAAGCGGTGTAGGTATATTTGCAACAGAAACTTGTATCTTGCCCAAAACACTGCGATGTAAAATGGAATTTCTCACGTTCTCGCGGCATATTCATATGCTGGCCAATTGAAATTTCTATTTGTATTCAATTGTAAGGTAAGTAAACAAAGGGTATGGCAATAACTGTGCCGTTTATCAGATCGGACACGTTTTGCCTTGCTGCATGTATGAACATTCCACAAATTCGTGACTTTCTGGGATTATTGTCCGGGCGTGGAACGAAAAAGTTGATGGAATTGAAATATTTATAACTAACGTACCAAAGAAATCAGTAATTGAATAGAGACGGGCAGAAAAAATGGCATATACTAAGTTAATGTAAGGATCAGAAATTTTGAAGTTGGTGTCCCAAGTTTTACGTCACCAAATCTAACTTCATTGGAAGATAATTTATGCTGAAGTCATGAATTTTTGTAGATGTTAAATGTGAGTAACATAGATTTATCATTTATGAATTATATTTTTTTTGGTAAAATGCTCTGCCTACCTCACTTTGGGAATGAAGGCGTAAGTTAATGTATGTATGTATCATAACAGTAGCTTATAACCTAAACTAGTTTAGACTTGTGACTATCAGAAATGTTAACTTGATGGAATGAAGATTCTGCGAATTGATTTGATTTATGAAAGTGTCGTCCAAGCAAGGGTAAACCGTGTTTGTGAAGATGATACTTAAATTGAATTAGATGTCGATAAAAATAAAATCGTTGATTCAATAGTACAATAATAGTTCAATAGTATTACATACAGTTGACAAAAGAAAAAGCAATTTAGAAAATTTACTGCAAAATAAATGTTTTAAGTGCAACTTTCGTTCTAATTAAATAAATTTATGACTGGCAATCTAAATTGTCATCAAAACATAGCCGCCGATTACATAAATTAACCAAGTTTATTTTTATACCTGCTCCCAACCGTAACCCAACTTAATTCCAAATCCTAACAACAACACCTACAGTACAAATTTAAACAAACACAATAATTTGGTGCAAATGCAATTTGTTTCCATTTCTTAAATTTCAATGTTGGCTGTATGCCAAATGATCGACACGTTTTGGCGTGAAGCCAGATGATCTGGCGAAAAAAAAACCTATTTATGTTAGTAATGTGACATTCCCCATTTGCGTAATTAAATTCTTTAGCTCGTTGCCAGGTCACTCCACGCGGGCGCGGCCTGTTAAGGTACATTGACTGTGGTTGAAATGTTAGGGTGACGTCGTCTTTACAGAATCCCGCATTGTTACATCATTTGCTTCTTGAAAAATTTAGTCAATGTTTTAAATCCACGAATTTACGCCCTTATACTAAATTTGGCTTTGCGTGATTGCGTCAACGTTATTTTTTTTTAGTGCCTAGGACGGCAAACGAGCGCACAGGCCACCTGATGGTAAGTAGAAACTGTGACCCATAGACACTCTCATTCACGAGACTGCAAATGCACAGCCAACCCTGAGGACTAAGATGGAATGCCTCTATGCTAGTCATTTCACCGGCTGTCTTATCTCCAAACCAGAACACAACAATGCAAACAAAAATTAAGTTGACCGTCAACGATATATACTTATTTATATCATTTGCATTTATCTACCAGGTCGTTAATACTTTAAAATCTATTGTGGGCACCGAACCCGGTTTAAAACCAGAAAAAACATCCGTCCAAAATTTACATTCTTCTTCACTTTTCTTCTTTATTCTTCTTGGTATTTCACACTTTTCAAATTGTTTTTGCTACATCACTTTCATTCTTGCGTTTGCTTATAGCCTACTAATGCTGAATTTATAAACTTCATTAATCACTTTAACTAACTCCAGCTACCAAGGCTTCATAAAGATCTGCGAACAGTTTCTCCAAATCCTGTCAATGAGTTTAAAAAGCCGTAACTCACCACGCGACGCCATTACAATTCTCGATCGTAAATGTCCGATTCCAAAGGTCACGAGCGAATTTCGTAACAAAATTAAATCATTGTGAATTTCATTTTATTTACGGTAGGTACTACCTTTTAGCTCGTTCAGTGAATTTAAGAGACACTGAGAGGATATTAAAACTTAAATTAAGAAAAACTTCAAACATTAAATTATTTAGGGGAGTATTCTTTCTTACTATTACTGGTAGGTTTGTACACGTGCGTAACTAATTAACACCACAGAATAGATAATTAAAAGTTAAAACTAAACCTATTAAAATAAAAATAAAACGAAACTACTCAAATATTAAAGATATATTATTATTTACATATTTAATATTTGAATAGATATATTTATATATTTATACCGTGTGGTTGCCGGGTTAGAATAGTGCCACTCCATGTCATCCCGTGGATGTCGTAAGAGGCGACTAAGGGAATAAAGGCTTGTAGTACTGTTAGGCGATGGGCCTGCCACCTGTCACTAATACACTTGGAAACATCTTAGCCTACTTGTGCAAAATGTGTTTACTGAATTATCAAGAAGTTTTAAGACTTGTTGGTAATTCTTTAGCTCTGCCTAACCCACTCTGGGAATGAAGGCGTGAGTTTATGTATGATGTATGTAATATTTGAATAGATACCTAATAAAACAAGTCAAACGCATATTTCATGAGTAGACCCCGCTATCGGAGGTGCAAAATGGTAGCTGTCAAGTTCTAAAAGTAAAATAGCAACCATAGTGTTTTTGTTGTACTGATAATGGTTTACATTTTAGATGACAATGACTATGATGGATTCCAAAAAAAACATGTTAAATTGTAGTAAAAAAAATGGTATAGGTACATACATAAAACTAATTGTACAGAAAAAGTAAGAATATCGATATCGATATCATGAATATTTTTACCCATCCCTAAGAACTTGACAGCTACCATTTTGCACCTCCGATAGCGGGGTCTATTCATGAGACTCCAAAATTGTATCGTTCCACGTCGAGCGACGTCTTTTTCGCTCTTATTATTATTATAATTCTGGGGTTCTGGTAAAAAAGGGTATAATTCTTTTGAAGATCAATTGAGAAAGGGTTTAAGTCTAGTATACTCCGTTCTTGTATATACCCTTTTTATAACGAGTTAAGTCGACTTCTACCCTTTTCCACTAGGACCCCAGAATTAGGTGGGTATTTCTGACCGGCGTGTCATAGATGTATGGAGAATCTTTACCTATTCGTAAAAATATAATGAAATCTACCACCCCTTTGATCATTATGGTTTCAGCGTGACTTAAAACAATTTGTTCTGCACATTTAATGGCACATTAAAAGACTTTTACACAAACTCCTCTTGTGAGGGCCATTGAGTTCAATCTTTAAACAAAAGCTTTTAGTTTAAATAAAAGTAGCTTTGAACTCGATTTATTTGATCGTCAAAGTTTTAATCACTTGAAACACCACACACGACGGAATCCATCAATGAGGCTATCAAATTCTTATTTATTGACGATCGGTCTTGTATTATTTTGACTTAATGACTTCTATCTTTACTAACGAGACAATGTAAGAAGTAATAGAAGAAACGGTAGTCAAGAAAGTGTTATATATTAATGCATATGAATGAGACGGGTGCTTCAATTAGTATAAAAACGTTTTGTATAATTTAATTTAACTAATCCCGAAAAACATAATTAACGTTTAGCATAAAAACCAATTGTATAATTTTATCTGACATATACGATCGAATAACATAACACTCATTTCGTATAACTATAGTTTTCTTGTTATTATGTTTTTTAAGTCAATTTATTCTACTACAGGGCGAACGATATGAAGTGTTACCAAATTCAAAAGGCTACGATTTTTTTTTGTTGTCTTAAATTATTCATTATTAAGAAAAAAATGAGAAAAAGATATCAAATTTTTAAGATTACTTTATTTTAACTCGATATGACCACCTTCTGCTGTCTATGGCCTTCAGACGGTAGAAAAATGAGTTGCACGCTGCACGAATGTGATCCTGCGGTATGCAATGGCAATTACGTACGATCGCTTTCTTCAATGCATCCATACTGGCATGTTTTCTTCTCCTCACCTTGCTCTCCACAATGGACCAGATAATAGAAGTCCATCGGGTTCGCGTTTGGGGAATTCGAAAGACATTGTGTGGACGAAATAAATTGTGGCACGCGTTGTTCAGCCATTCTTGGTTCACACGAGCTTTATGAGCCGGGGCCGAGTCTTGTTGTAATGTCCACGGTCTACTACCGAAATGTTTGCGTGCCCAAGGCTCCAACGCAGCTTCCAAAACATTTTCCCGATAATAAGTCGCATTTACTTTGACACCAGGCTCTATTTTGTGAATTTGGTAACACTTCATGTCGTTCGCCCTGTAGGTTAGTTTAGGTTAGGTATTGAATTTATAAAATTTATAGTTTTTGAAATTATGCATTTCGATTTATGCATCATGACTATTATATCGATGGTTTATTATACAAATCTAAATGATGCAATTCGTGTTATGTTAAATGATCATTAGACCATTTGTTTTTATGCTAAACATTACACATCCGAATAAAATATGCACGGGATAAGGAAATCACAGGAAAATCTTGACAAAGGGAGCAGTCATCTTTCATTCATAGAATATTATTCTAACAAGAAACTTCAGGCAAAGTGGTGATTATGAACAATAAGTAGAAAATTTGTCGAGTGATTTACAATAGTATATATTATAAGCTTTTGTATGGATTCTTGTAAACTTATAGAATTTTAAAAATGCTGTGACATCAAAACACACATTACAAAATTAAGATATGCTTATTTTTCTTCAGGAACAATTTCTCCACTTCTATCAGCATCAACATTGTAATTACTTTCAATTTATTCCTACATTAAACCCGCTGTAATACCAACGTTTAATTGTGAACTATAAAGATCTACGTAACAGCTGGTTGCTATAATTCCACTTCCAAGATAATCGGACTGTTATAATGTTATCTCTCAAGACAAATAAATTGCTGTACATTTCTTCAGCCTGTGACTAATGACTGTTAATTGCTAGAAATTCACTGACTACAAAAACAAAGTTTTTTTTTGGATATATATAGAATCGAAGATAGTCTTTCTTGAAAATGGTGAGTAAACAAGATCATCATATTAAAAATAGGCCGCGAATAACGTTTTGGATATTTATTTGATAACTCTGGCAAACTGCTGCTAACGATTTTTTCGATACGTCATTTACTTTGGTCACATTTTTATATTTTTGGGGCACTTAGAAATCTATTTTTACATTCCTAGCAGAGGCCGGAATTCTCGTAGCACTTTTGGGCTGTCATAGGGACTCTTCATTTATCGACTTAACGATTAACTTTTCATTGTTTTCATTGCAAGTCTCTACTTCACATTTTCAACTACACAAAAGTTATCTGAAAGAGATCGCTCTTTAGCGATGAAACCGCCTTTTGTTAACCTCTTATTTTAATATGATGTATCAATACAACATGTACATCGGAAGTCGATAAACAAGAAATGCCTTTGACAGCTCAAAGGTATTATGAGAATTTCGGCCTCTGATGACAAAATGTGTAACTTATCGTTAAGACCGAGTCAGAACCAGAACCTTTAAAATAAATTAAAAAAAAGTATGTTTCAAAGTGAAATTATGTATTTAAATACATACATACATACAAACATACCTTCACGCCTTCATTCCCAGAGTGGGGTAGGCAGAGCTACAGAATTACCAACAACTCTAAAAACTTGTTGATAACGCTGTAACTACAATTTGCACAATAAGGCTAAGATGTTTATCAGTGTATATTAGTGACAGGGAGCAAGCCCATCACCTAACAGTACTACAAGCCTTTATTCCCTTAGTCGCCTATTACGACTTCCACAGGAAGACATGGAGTGGCACAATTCTAAGCCGGCGACCACACGGCAGCAATTATGTTTTTATACTTAATGCCGTGTGGTTGCCGGGTGTCGTGTGGTTGCCGGCTTAGAATTGTGCCACTCCCTGTCTTCCCGTGGAAGTCGTAAGAGGCGACTAAGGGAATAAAGGCTTGTAGTACTGTTAGGCGATGGGCTTGCAACCTGTCACTAATATACACAGTTAAACATCTTAGCCTAATTGTGCAAATTGTGGTTATAGAGTTATCAACAAGTTTTTAGAGGCGTTGGTAATTCTGTAGCTCTGCCTACCCCACTCTGGGAATGAAGGCGTGAAGGTATGTATGTATGTATGTATGTACTTAAAAAAACAAATATAACGTTAGCCATAAAAATCGGATCGAAATTACTTTGTCAAATTAATATTTTACCCGTGTCTTTATGACTGTACGTAAAATTTTGACAAAGTTTATTCAAAATAATATCGACAGGGAGAAGCTACACATATTCATAACAGTGGTATATTTATTACCACACAAAGGGAATCATTTACATAAGTAATTAACATAGATAATGTAGACATCGATATAGTTGATAATAATTTATGGAATCTATTTCAAATTCGCAAGAAACCTTGATTTTATAGATGTGTGAGAGATTCCCTTTATGTATCAGTTTCACAAAGGAATGGTGTTGATGACTATAACTGTTGCAAATAATAACATTATAAAAAACATTAGACAAAGACAGTAAACGTACCTTACCCAATTGTACAATTTATTATAAAATTGGAAATTGAACTACATTCTGATTACGAGTATCTAACTAGTACATGCATTATAATAATTATTATAGAACTGTTATAGCCATGGTAACGCTCATTAAATAATTGTTTTCACGACTCGTTTACGCTGCAGGTGGTATTCTGATACAGTTAACGATATCTATATTACTGGTTTATGGTACGCGAGTAGAAATAAGATATTAGAAAAACCCTTAAAACTGAGGGTTAAAACATTAAACATTTTACAACGTTGGAAGTGTATCGTAACTATTTATAGGGCAGTGTTTCAGAAATGCTAAAGGCTAATCAATTTCAGCCTCGAGACAATAGGTAACAATGAGACAAGACAAGCACCTGCCGTCTATAACTCCTGCGCACATTGAAGATAAACGCGCATGTCCTAATACTGAGTGAAATGCGACGGCGTGAATTGTAGAGGCGAAGATTATAGCAGATATTTTACAGAATCAATTCTTTTTCGAAAATGTTACTAGTTTTATATGTTAAGTTAGACTTACAGTGCATTACCAAAAAAAATATGAGTTAGAAAAGAGTGGAAGAAGAAAACATGATTATATACTGTAATTGTTGACGTCAATTTTTCGAAGTATGATTGAGGAAACCCGAATCCACGAAACCATTACATAATTATGTTTTGTTTTTATTGTATGGCAATGTCGTGTTCGTTAAGAAATAAGAACAGTGCAGATTCCAAGCAAAGTATTCACCAATACTCAAAATGTTAGTGATGAGTGATTTTAAAACACAGAAATGGCCAAACATTAAGCTTTTGGTATAAATGCGTTGACATTCAATGCCACCATGCGTCAATCGTATGAAATATCAATACAGTAGAAGTCATGGGCACTGAAGATGTAAGTAACATGCGCGCACGACGTGATCTCGAGCGGTATAAATTTACGCTACGACCATTAGCTTGTAGAATGCGAAACTATTTACGACAGCCGAATGATTATTAAAGCTTGAAGACGTAGGAAAGTGTAACAATGCGAAATAAAATACTAGGTCGTGTTCCAGACGAGATTTGCTTTAAACATTGAGAATAAAGGCTTCAGGGCCAATTTGAGATGAAATAAACCGGTCAAGTGCGAGTTGGGCTCGCGCTCCGAGAGTTCCATACAGCTTGTCGCACTTGAACGGTTTTTTTATTTGTAATTCAACTTTAGAGTTCTCACTGTGAAGGGTTTGTAAGTATGTTAATACGGTAATACTTTGACAATAAAACAAAAATAAAAAGCTTTTTTTTTTTACTTTTAGATTTTACTTCTAGGTCTACCGTCATAACAAAAAGTGTTAAAAAAAACACTAGCTACCGTCACGGTTCAAAACACACGGCTCTTCAAGTTAGAAAAGATTGATGGACGGAACAAGTCATCATCATCATCAGCCGCAAGACGTCTACTGCTGGACAAAGGCCTTCCCCAAGCTTTTCCACAACGATCGGTCGTCTGCTGCTGTCATCCAGCAGTTTCCCGCGACCTTTATCAGATCGACTTTCCACCATATAGAAAGCCAGCCGACACTTCGTCTCCTGGTTCGCGGTTGCCACACAAGACAAGACAAGTAACGCCTAGTAATAGGGTCCCATTCGCCACCCTTTGGATACGGTACCCTAAAATCAATGTAAAAATAACAAAACCATTGACAATGGTTCAGATTGATAGACACGTTCAGTAGGTAGGTACATGTGTAGGATCGAAACTATCACAAACAATATCATGGTGAAAAGGAAAATTTACTTTAGGCTTGATTTATGCCATCCCAAGATAAACGTATTTGTCGGTTTAAGTTATCAGTTTCTCTGTTATACGATACTAAAGGTGAGAGCTAGAATATTATTTTCAGATACGGAATATAATCGGCTAACAATTAGATACCTACTCTATAATGAGCATAAAGTAGCAATTACGAAGGAAGTAGTTATCGTAAAGTCAATCATAGTTAAAGTAAAACCCGAAAAAGGAATAGCGAACAAAGAAATTCCTCTATTTATTACATCAGCCAAAACAAATTTTCGTGTAAGTAAAAACTTAATCAATAAAAAGGTCCATGTAATTTATATTGTTTTTAATTTTTGATCCATTTTTAATTCAAAGACACAATGGTACCACATTACTAATATAAAAACATAGTAAATTTTAATAATGGTTTTCCAATAGAATGAATCATTCATTTATTCCAAACTAGTAATTCATTTACTCAGCAAAGATCTCTCTCAGAAATACGATATTAATTCAGTGAATACTAAATTACGATTTCAGCAGCCTAGGGATTTTCTGGAAAAACATGGCCGCACAAGATCTGCTTTAAATGTGTAATAAATTCAATGTACATTTTCGAAGATAGATCTACAAAGCAAACCATTTGCTGTTATGAAAGCCTTGACATTTCTCTCCGTAGTCATATTAATATAATACAATATAATAAAAATATTGAACACACACAAGACCAGCATGAAATGAAAACTTAATATCTACACAAAATTACAAAGAGAGTCAACAAGCGGTCTTATCGCTAAATAGCGGTAACTTATTAGTATTATTGCCATTTTTCAATGTTTATAGTTTGTCTCAAATCCGAGGATTTCAATTCATGATATCACAATATCATGAAAACAGTTATATTTATATTTAAATTAGTTTCATCTTAAGGCCGTACTAACAAAATCATTTTGTCCGAATTGCCCGTCCCAAGATACGTCAAAGTAAACGTCAATATGTGAGAAATCTGTATCTTAATGTTTACATTAAAGTATTGGTCACCGATACTTTAATGACCTGCGATACATTAATGTTAACATTAAAATAAATCCACATATACCGGTTTCTTAATACAGGCCATTTCCTTATCGTTTTTTGAACATTATTGTAGGGAAATTATGATATGGATGTAAATAAAATAAATAAATATCAGGGGACCATGTCACACCAATTGACCTAGTCCTAAACTAAGCTCTAAGCTTGTGCTATGGGTACTAAGACAACGATATAAATATTTACATAGAGAAATATTATTACACTTAAATAGATAGAAAACATCTTCATCACACAAATATCTGTACTTACCGGGATTTGAACCCTGGACCGCTAGCTTCGTACGCAGGGTCACTACCAACTAGGCCAACTCGTCATATATAAATTAATATAAAACCGTCGAATGTATATATATATATCCGTCTATGAACTTTACCGGTCTGAGTGGAGAGCCTTGGGGGAGGCCTATGTCCAGCAGTGGACGTCTCTCGGCTGACATGATGATGAACTTTACTAAACAATTCATACATTCGTAGCCCGACTTCCTCATATGAACGAAAACCGACACTGTTTGGAGTTCTAGGCACAGCAAAATTTACTTCTAATGACTTATCTAATTTAAAACTAATTGTTCTTCACTGTATCACTTTGATCTAAATTGATCTACGTGTTTCTATGTAAAATCAGTCGTATAATACGAAAACGTTTTTTTAATCGACGATAAAAGGGGGAAACAATAAAAATGCCTACGTAAATTAAATGGCTTCGAGATTGTTAGGACGCGGTTCTAGTGTACAAGCTGAAGCGATAGCGATTAGCGGAGCTGTCATTGAAAGTGAAAAGCTAAAAATTGTTTGCCATTTCTGGAGAAGAACAATATAGCGAGAAAGTAAGTCTTTAATAAATACTGTTTTTTTAATCAAGTTCTAAATAAACATCCAACTACTTTTTAGTACTAATAAGTTTAGGCAATTATAAAGCATGCTGCAGTAATTCTAAAACGAGCCTTAAGACGCTTTAATACTGGCAAGGTGAGGACATGACAAAATGTCAATACTCATCTTCAGCGCATCTTCAAGATTTAAATCTATTTCTTGCTTTTTAACTCTGCAAAAGAAAAAAACGAAGCGATGGCGCGTGAGCTAGTCATTTCTTTAAATAACAATCGCGAGTTGGCGACTGTTTGCGATGGCAATTTTTGGTTAAAGTGACCCGACGAAATGTCAATTCTCGCCTCGTCTCATCTCACCGACTCCGAATCTACCCACCGTTTCTATATTTAAAATAGGCATGAGAGTGTAAACCTCTGAAATCTATCATAAGGATTGAGGAGGCTAGCATATTATATTTCACTGTTTATAATGTAACTTTCTGAATCCTAAAAATAAATTAACAGGTTTGCACCTAAGGCCATGCAAACATTTCCAAAGTTTGAAAATATTGAATTAAATAGGTAAACCTAGATTCAATCTTAAATTAAGTTTAGCTGTGTCAAAATGGATCTTGGGCCGTACCTAAGATGCAAACGCTACAAAAGTTTTTCTGTTCTTTTATATCTTGGCTAGAGCCTCTGTTATTCTTAAATCTTGTTATAGTTTTTTTAAACTTGATACTGCAAGTGGCCCTAATTGTTAAGTCTACACTTATGTAATTAAGAGAAAATAATTTAATATTACAATTAACAAACTCAAAAGCTACTGGAACAACCACTAGTATAGTTACATGTTATCAACAACAGCTACAACTAGTCATTTATAAAGTCTAAACGCCTATGAATTATACCACCACATTAAAGTAACCTACAGCGGTCGGCTGAGTAGCTGCGTCTAGCTCGCACTTTGATGAATAGCCGTGCGTGCTCGAGACAAACAAATGAGTAGGTTGAGTCATTGTGGAAGAATAAAATAACCATTAAATATATAAAAAGCCCGATATAATGGAGACTCCTTATTTCAGAGCTGATATATATAATCTCTTAAACCTAAACTTAGATTTCATGAAACCTATGTAATGTAACCCCAACCCCAAATAGAACCCCCCCCCCCCCCCCCCCGTGTGGTTGCCGGGTTAGAATAGTGCCACTCCATATCTTCCCGTGGATTTCGTAAGAAGCGACTAAGGGACTAAAGGCTTGTAGTTCTATTTGGCGATGGGCTTGCAACCTGTCACTAATACGCTGGTAAACATCTTAGCCTAATTGTGCAAAATGTGGTAGCAGAATTGTCAACGGGCTTTTAGAGTTGTTGGTAATTCCGTAGCTCTGCCTACCCCACTCTGGGATTACAGGCGTGAAGGTATGTATGTATGTATGTATCTAATATCCATTACAATTACTATCAAGGAAATTACAGTGCTGGGTCTTTTTACCTTTATATTCGTTTTAACGTTTTAAAGACTAGTGCCATTAAAATAATTACCGGTTCCAAGAAAACTGAGAATCTCCACAGCACTATTACCTGGAAAAATAATAGAAATATACTTTAAACAATATCACTAAAGCGCTCTCCACAAACAGCGTACAAATAACCTATATCACAAAGAGCAAATAAAACATTTTAAATGGAATTTCTTCATGTTTCCGCATTTATATTTTTTTAACGGATGACTCGGTCGCAATTACAAACTCTACAATATAACAAGATCTAGTAGTTTCTCGGTAGAGAGTTATTTTAAGAAATGATTAGAAAAGTAAGGACCTAACAGTAAAAATCCAGGAAAATAACTAATAGTTAAAAAGATTTATTTAGGATCTGACGACAGAAAACAAAAGTTTTATTATTTATTAAAGCATCATACAACCGCATTACTACGCATACATCATGTTTCATGTCACGCACTTTTATTAAATGAAACGTTTTTGACTTCACCGGTATTAAAACTCTATTGTATGCACAAACAACGAAGCAACAATCCAACATCGTCATTACGTAACCCTAATCTAAATACAGAAGCATTGTGTCACAGAATTTGGCACATGGTAGGAAACGCCCAGCGATAATCAATCGACCGATTGGCTGAGGTGCCGCCTACCAGGACACCCCTTAGCAAGCAAAACCCATGGCAGTCTAGTAAAGAACAATAATAGGATGGTTAGGTTTTTAAAGGCGTGAAGAAGTCAAGACCAGGCCACCTGGGATGGGATTTGTCTGAGCCCCAAGCAATCTTCAATGGATAACGAATGCATTGCATTTTATTTTGGTAATGAACAGACAAAACGTCATTATAACGTTATTATTGCTTTAATGTATAATAATACGTTTCATTTAAATTTTTTACTACTCGAGTACTATAAACTGATAATAGTGATATCATTAACGGTATCAGAATACCAGCTTAACCGATGCGTGAAAACAGTTCTTGTATACTTATTATAGCACTGATATTACCATGGTTCCGCGCGTTAACAATATCAGTGACGGTGCGTTGTGATCAAAGGTCATCTCAATTTTTATATAATACTTGTCAAAAACTGTTTTTACAACAATTTTAGGTTTTTTTTTAATTGATAGCCTTAACAGGAGTTCTAAAAGATGTAATAATTAAGAAAAGTTCAATAAAATTAAATCCTTCGGCTGTTTTGCAATGTCGTAATAAGGCGGCACCAGCGTTTGGTTTGGTATAGTATAACTTAAATCTTTAATATCTCAACTCAGATATTATTAAATTCCTTTAATCATTTATATTTAAGAGAAATTATAAATCCCCTAAATCATTGTAAAAATTAATCCGTGTCCGCTGAAAAAAAGAATTTATTTTATACAGGTAACAAAATGAAAGCATGGTCAGGGTTGAATCCATTCTGATAGCAGGAGAACCCGCTTTTCCTGCAGCAGCACGTAGCTATTGGAGACTTGGAGAGCAGACTACAGGATTGTTTTGCAATTTTCTTAGCAAACAGAAAGGAGCGAGCTTCAGAAACAACTAGACGAACTGTTTGTCGACACTTCCGTAAGATTGCGGAGTTTCTCAAGTTAGACGCATAAATTTAAATGTCAAGGAAAATACAGATTTGCAGGCGCAACGTTTGGAGAGAATTCTGTGTTAGTTTACCATAGTGAGTAGATGCCGCACTGTGACAGTTTCTGTCTCATGTATTACAAGAAAAGAAGGTAAAACCCTTATAGGATAACTTTCTTGTCCGTCTGTCTGTCCGTCTGTCTGCCAAGACCCTTTATCTCGAAAACGCGTGGAGGTATCGAGTTGAAATTAAAACCATATACTCAGGTCTGCAGTCCCTTGAAATTTTGAGAAAAATCAAACTTCTAATTTACCATTAAAAAAAGATACATCCGTTCTGTAGTTTCTTATTAATGGAGAAGTGGGACTACATAAAAGCATAATTATGATCACTAAAAAATAAAAATAAAATTAATTCTTAAAGAAACCAAAACCCGCCGAAGAAACAAAAAAAATACTTCTTTTAAAATGGTAGATTAGGTAAGTGAAACTGAAGTCGGCGTCCCACAATATTTTTAAACGAAAGCAGACTTCGTCGGACTGACGTACCATTTTAAAAGAAGTTATTATTTGCGTTTTTGAAGGCGAATTTTGGGTTTTTAATATTACAGAAAATAAACCTGTGTAGGATTTTTGCGTTTCGAAAGAAGTATTCCTTACTCTTAGATCTCAATAGGTATTTCTTTAAGAGATAAGGATTAATAATAATTTTGGTAAGTTTTGCTTGCTATTATCTTTGTTCTAAAATGTTTCCTGTTGTAATTCCCCTTACTCCTTCCCGATAAAGTCATCAAATACCGTGCTGAAATACCCATGAAACATACAAGAACATCTCTTAAAAAACATTCCCAACTTCACGCCACGAGTCACACTTCGTTCAAGGACACCTTATTCCATTTCAAAAAGTCTAATGGACCCACTAGACTCTTTGTTAACCCTTCCACTGCTACGTGAGGCTGGCGCTACGCCAAACTCACCTGTTGCCAACGGTTTTAACACGTTACATGCTATTTATCAAATCATTATTGGCGAATAACAATCGTGTTTTATTAAGACGTTGAATTATTTTATGTGGGAAATTTAAGGCAAGTTCATTAGACGACGGCTGGTAAAGGTGTATGTCTTGGATATTACTGCCTGGTCACGATTGCGTGACAGCGGCAGCGGTAGAGAGAACATGCGAGTGTCAACAAATTTTATGCATGCCGGCAGCGATGAGGTGATTTCCATGCATTTGTTTCTGTCGCTCGCTGCTCGCCACCACGGTAGTCGCTGCGGAAATTGGTGGCCGACATACCAGTAACACTGAATTGTTTATGAAAGAGTTTGTTATTGAGACATTTATTTAGTCTGTAATGTATACAAATAAATGTTAAAATGTATTTTTATTTGAGTTTTTTTTCAATAAAATGAGTAAAAGGATTCTTTTTAAAAGCTTTTATTTAACTTGCAATGCATGTAGGTACCTATGTATGTATGTAAGGGTCAAATCTTGCAAGTTAAATTTGACCCACTTCCCGGTTTCCGATGAAGCTGAAAATTTGCATACACCTTTAGTTCTGATGATAATACAATAATAAAGTAACATCGAGCTGGTCTGATGATGGAGACTTAGGGTGGCCACAGGAACTCCTAAATTACACATGAATCACATGATAAACCCGTTGTGTCAGGGCTCGTTACAATCGTCTTGACGAGGAGATGAAGACTGTGCAAAAAAAAAGGACAGTCGCAACAAAATCTTGTCCCAAAAATCAAATTTTTGACGGAACTTATATTCTTTTACTTCAGTTCACTTAAAAAAAATTATAATTATATATTAGCCTAGAAGAAAATCTTTTTTTTAATACAATAATTAAAATATCGGTTCAGTAAGTCTAGAGTTTACTCCCAACTCCAATATACAAACAAATAAACATACAATTTTACCTCAATATCATTTAGGTGCAGATGAAACAGCGGACTTTAGTGGAAAACCCTTTAATTAAACTTATAGCCGTCATTAATTAAAAAAAAAAACCAGCGTGATCTCCGCAGCAATCGATAACCACGTCGTAATTAATTAATTTCCAAGCAATATCCTCCCGGTGGACCAATTAAAACGAGCCTAAACGAATCGAAGCCATCGCAGATTGGCAGCACAAACTTTATCCCTTTGATTTTACGCTGAGAAGATATTTTAGCTTCTGAACTTTACATATAAACGTTAAGGCATCTATTGAGCTTTAAAGCAGTTTTATTAGCAGTTAATTAATGGTAGAACCTTCCAACACGCCGTACGTTCCGCAGATGCATCAGTTTGGAGAAGTTTATTTCAACTAACGCAATTTTCTCCGAAACTGTTTGTTCGGCCATTAGCAGAATTAAAAACATTCTTTTTTTCCTACTTCCCTCACGCGTCAGATTAAAAAAATACATTAAATAACAGTACTTAGTAATTAATGTTTTGCCGAATCATTATCATTACTGGTAGAGAATGCCTTACGGGATTAAAGATCATTTTAGCAAGCTAAATCATTTCACAAACTTTCATTTCGCAAAGAGATACATCCAGTCGCATTATTTACAAATTTTCCGTGGTCAAAAGTTTTACCTAACCTAACTTATTTAATAAGTCCATGTATGTATGTATGTCAACATTTTATTGTACAAAACAAAACGATACTACGAGATTTACGTAAATCTAACCTATGTAACCAATGTAATAAAACCTTACTTTATTTTCGAAATCAACTAACGAGTCCAATGTTAGTAAGTTTTCAGAAATCCTGTTCCTTACGACTCCATCATGAGATCAGCTGTCAGACACCAAAATACTGCAATATCATCAGGTTAATATGACGTATTTCAAGGGCATTCCAATAAAGAGAACCAGTTCTGAATTGACTAGCAAAATTTCAACAGAACAACAACCGAAAAATGTCTAGTTCAATAAAAACAGGCCATGTGCGAGTGCGATCTATAAAAAATCACGTTTGATGTATGGGAGCCGCCCCGTAATTATTTATTTTAGTCTGTTTTTAGTGAAAATTTCAACAGTCTAGCTATCACGGTCCGTGAGATACAACCTAGTGACAGACAGACGGACAGACGTACAGCGGAGTCTTAGTACGGATCCCTCAAAACTGGTGAAAATGGAACATCACGCGTCGCCGAAGAATTCACAAGATATCAAATCACAAATAAGTCAATTCAAAGCATATACATATAATGTTTCCAGTAGCATTGTTCATCTAAGCCTTGGTGGCGGCCGCTCGGCGATCGCTCTTCAGAAATTCGCACACGTACGGCATAAATCTAGCAAAGCCGTCTGCGATATTAGCCATGAGGTTGGAAATATCCTGGACTTCAAAATAGATCTGTATAATGTGATACGTTAGTGCTTGTTTTTGTTTAAAGTTTATTTTAAGGTGGATAACGAGTAAGATTGGAAGCGTTTGAGATGTGGTGTTGGCGAATAATGGAAATAATTAGCTGGACGGAAAAGAAAACTAACGAAGAGGTTTTGAAGTAACCGAGGGAAGACATAATTTTTTAGAAACCATAGAATTTAGAAGAGGATAGATGATTGGAAACCTGAGACCCTTGCCAAAATGCACTACGCTAACTAGCATATCTATTCGTTTAGTTTTTAAACCAAACGCGTCACTGGTAGATCACGTGACACATCATCTACCAGTGACGCGATTGGTTTAAAAACTAACTGTTACTTGTAATTGTTGACTGGCAGATGAATTTCCATTTAGATCATGTTCTACATGTACTTATCGTTGTAATGCGCTGTTAGGTATTCAATTTCGCAAAATGTTGCTGTAATCAATTAAAAACTGCACCTTACATACATACATAAAATCACGCCTCTTTCCCTGAGGAGTAGGAAGAGACCACTACTTTCCACCTGCTAGGATCCTAAGAATCGATCGATCTTTCGTTTCTTCCACTGCAACTGCAACTTTAATCCATTTAATTGGAATCCAGATGGAATTTCATCAAAAGTTAAAAAGCAAGAACCAAATATAAAAAAAACAAGTCCGTTAAATATATTATTTTGAGTTGCAAGAAAATCGCATAAAAGTGTTAAATAAAATATGGATGAAAGTTCTGTAGACGAAAGAAACAAACGTACTCCCGAAAAAGTACCCTCAACATCTACAAAATCCAATATTTATTATGAGGCTAATCCTCATAACGTATCCTCCCTTGTATAAGGCTTGTTGCTAGCGCTTCGAGAGCATCCTTTCCATTTCTATTATTCAGTGTCCAACAGGACCGAGCAAAAACATGTACTGGGTAGGATAACGTTCTAGCCTGGAGCCCTGCCAACGTACGAAGCAATCTTTTGTCTGAGATGTAATTGATTAAGATGAGGTTGTTAGTCTACCCACAGGTTTATACGAGTCTTTTTTTTATGGCATAGAGAAGACAAACGAGCGCACAGGCCACCTGATGGTAAGTGGAAACTGTGACCCATAGACATTTGCATTAACAAGACTGCAATGCAATCCTAAGGCTGCAAATGCGTTGCCAACCCTGAGGACTAAGATGGAATGCCTCTATGCTAGTCATTTCACCGGCTGTCTTATCCCCAAACCGGAACACAACAATGCGAACACTGCTGTTTGGCGGTGTCTTCCATACAGACATAAATTATAACTAACGATAGTTTTAAGTAGTGTTATCGATCTTTCTGACTATTGGCATTGTTGACAGAGGTAAAACAATGCTAAACTTTTTTGGAAACTTAAACTTATATTACTTTTTTTTTATAGAAAAAGTGAATAAATGTAATTGAATTCGATTTCGAATCAAATCAGCACGAGCCCAACTCACACTTGACCATTTTTAGTTTTTGTTGTTTTCCTTCAGGGTTTATCAAATTATACCAAATTTAACGTTTGCATGTTTTACTGTTTTTAGGTTTCAAAAATAAATAAAAATTGTTGGTAAATCCGCCGTTTTTAACACATACCAATTCTGAAAACAAGCCGCTATCTATAACGCTGTAAAAGAGGAACGGACAGACAGCGTAGGTATATTAAAAGGACCCTGTAGGGACCCTTCGGGTAAAGAACCCTAACGATTAAGCAGTGCGAACAAATGTCGTAAATTAAAAAAAAACCCACTCAAGCCTAAAAAACCATGCTGTGTTAGAATTATAAACGATATTTATTAATGTATTTTATAATGTACATGATCTTAGCTTAGTTTGTATAACATTAATTAATTCACTTGAAATCCTCCTTGATACTGGCCAACGCTGGCTGAAAAGAATATGGCATCACGCAGCTCAGAAGCGCCACAGTTTCACTCTTACGCCGTCGGTCGGCACCTTTGGCGGGAATAGAGTCGGGGATATTCAGTTAGCGGTGGTAAAACCAAAGAAGTTGTATATGATTAAATTATTAAATTCGGTAAAAATAAAAGTTAAATTGCTTACTTTTTCAACGTGTTCTGAAACCTTTGTTTTTTTTATAAGAATGTTACAGTAGGTAGAATAAAAACATGAAAAAATAATAATAAACTGGTTTTTTTGCTTTAGAAACCTTAAAAAACCAAACTAAATTAAAGAAACAATGATCCGTCTTGTTGATTAAACTGAAACCTCTCAAGTGAAAATTGACTCAACTCCAATTAAAGGCCGCCGAATCGATTTTTCAAACCAATAGAAAGATCAATCTGGAAAACTCCGGCAATTAATTTAGTGCGGAACTAATTAGTAAAGAAACCATTGAATGCCCGCCATATTAGATCGGCCATTTTGAAAAACGTTTCGTTGATAAGGAAAACTGTTGAGTTTTTACTGAACAATGAAGTTTGACATTTTAATACACGACCATTTTCATTTATGAATAAATTGAAATATAAAAGTCATGATACCATAGATTCCATGTTAAACGCGATAAATTTCTATGAAAAATAATAGCAAAAATAGTTCACACGTCAAACGCTCAGATGATAAGATCAGCTGATCGAGTCATGTCGCGTACTGTTAGAACAGCCAATATGAGGAAAAATAAATAGTTATGGCGCTGTCAGTGACGTCATATTAGACTAATGAATGATACATGTCTCATTTCTGCCCTCCTAAGCCGATGAGCAGTATCTCAAATTCAATAACTCAAGCAGTTTTAATTCTCTTCTAATAGTAATAAGGTTGATATTGTTACATGACTTTTTTCTAAGATCATGCCTGGCATAGGAGGGCAGTTTGATGAACCGTTTTATTCTAGCTGAAATAACATAATAGTCAGGTAAATGCCAACAACATAATCTATTTTTTCATGAATACATACATACATACATTAAATCACGCCTGTTTCCCAGAGGGGTAGGCAGAGACCACTTCTTTCCACTTGCTACGATCTTGACAAATTTCTTTCGCTTCTTCAACATTCATACATCGAGTCATGCACGCACGTCGGTTTCGGGTACTTAAGATTCGGCCCTTTTCCAGTATTTCTCCGATTTGATTCGAAAAAGTACGCCTGGGGCGGCCCCTTCCGACCCTTCCACTCACTTTTGATCTATAGATCTCTTTCGTCAATACATTTTGTAAAAACCCGAATCATTCAAAATAGTATCTGTCGTTATTTATTTCGTAATCCTATTAGATACTCGCAACGGGAACACCCAAATACTCCGAAATATTTTATTCCGAATTTACTAATTCCGATTTTTAAAACCCCGAATTTCATAATTCCTAAGGAATAAAATTTCGATTACTAAAAAACACGAAATTTATTTAACCGAATTTCCAAATTCCGATTGTATATTTTTCCGATTTTTATAACTCCAAATAATGAAAAGCCCGAAGTGGGCCCGAAAAACAAAATTCCGATTATTAATTTTCCGAAACTTTATTACTAATTCGGAAATTTGATAATCGGAATTAGTAAATTCGGAATAAAATATTTCGGAGTATTTGGGTGTTCCCGTTGCGAGTATCTAATAGGATTACGAAATAAATAACGACAGATACTATTTTGAATGATTCGGGTTTTTACAAAATGTATTGACGAAAGAGATCTATAGATCAAAAGTGAGTGGAAGGGTCGGAAGGGGCCGCCCCAGGCGTACTTTTTCGAATCAAATCGGAGAAATACTGGAAAAGGGCCGAATCTTAAGTACCCGAAACCGACGTGCGTGCATGACTCGATGTATGAATGTTGAAGAAGCGAAAGAAATTTGTCAAGATCGTAGCAAGTGGAAAGAAGTGGTCTCTGCCTACCCCTCTGGGAAACAGGCGTGATTTAATGTATGTATGTATGTATTCATGAAAAAATAGATTATGTTGTTGGCATTTACCTGACTATTATGTTATTTCAGCTAGAATAAAACGGTTCATCAAACTGCCCTCCTATGCCAGGCATGATCTTAGAAAAAAGTCATGTAACAATATCAACCTTATTACTATTAGAAGAGAATTAAAACTGCTTGAGTTATTGAATTTGAGATACTGCTCATCGGCTTAGGAGGGCAGAAATGAGACATGTATCATTCATTAGTCTAATATGACGTCACTGACAGCGCCATAACTATTTATTTTTCCTCATATTGGCTGTTCTAACAGTACGCGACATGACTCGATCAGCTGATCTTATCATCTGAGCGTTTGACGTGTGAACTATTTTTGCTATTATTTTTCATAGAAATTTATCGCGTTTAACATGGAATCTATGGTATCATGACTTTTATATTTCAATTTATTCATAAATGAAAATGGTCGTGTATTAAAATGTCAAACTTCATTGTTCAGTAAAAACTCAACAGTTTTCCTTATCAACGAAACGTTTTTCAAAATGGCCGATCTAATATGGCGGGCATTCAATGGTTTCTTTACTAATTAGTTCCGCACTAAATTAATTGCCGGAGTTTTCCAGATTGATCTTTCTATTGGTTTGAAAAATCGATTCGGCGGCCTTTAATTGGAGTTGAGTCAATTTTCACTTGAGAGGTTTCAGTTTAATCAACAAGACGGATCATTGTTTCTTTAATTTAGTTTGGTTTTTTAAGGTTTCTAAAGCAAAAAAACCAGTTTATTATTATTTTTTCATGTTTTTATTCTACCTACTGTAACATTCTTATAAAAAAAACAAAGGTTTCAGAACACGTTGAAAAAGTAAGCAATTTAACTTTTATTTTTACCGAATTTAATAATTTAATCATATACAACTTCTTTGGTTTTACCACCGCTAACTGAATATCCCCGACTCTATTCCCGCCAAAGGTGCCGACCGACGGCGTAAGAGTGAAACTGTGGCGCTTCTGAGCTGCGTGATGCCATATTCTTTTCAGCCAGCGTTGGCCAGTATCAAGGAGGATTTCAAGTGAATTAATTAATGTTATACAAACTAAGCTAAGATCATGTACATTATAAAATACATTAATAAATATCGTTTATAATTCTAACACAGCATGGTTTTTTAGGCTTGAGTGGGTTTTTTTTTAATTTACGACATTTGTTCGCACTGCTTAATCGTTAGGGTTCTTTACCCGAAGGGTCCCTACAGGGTCCTTTTAATATACCTACGCTGTCTGTCCGTTCCTCTTTTACAGCGTTATATAAGATTTTTATAACTCCAAATAATGAAAAGCCCGAAGTGGGCCCGAAAAACAAAATTCCGATTATTAATTTTCCGAAACTTTATTACTAATTCGGAAATTTGATATTCGGGATAATGAAATTCGTGTTTTCAATAATCGGAATTTTATTTATTAGGAATTATGTTTTATAAATCGGAATTAGTAAATTCGGAATAAAATATTTCGGAGTATTTGGGTGTTCCCGGTCTAACTATCATAAATATGAGGTAGGTTTAGGTTATGTTAGTTTTGCAGCAGGCCCGGAGGGCCAAACCACCCAGAAATAGGAGCTCCGCGTAAGCGGAGCTCCGTCGACACTCTTACTCTTACTTCAATTACATATTTGATTAGGTGGGTTTATTATTAGTCGGTGTAATGATATTCGGAGTTTTGAAGATCGGTATTTTAATAATCGGAATTCGTATTTTTGATATTTCTGATTATTATTCATTCGGACTTATTATTGTTCGGTGTATTGAAATTCAGAATTTTGCAAATCGTAATTGTTAACGTTAGACATTTTGAAATTTCGGATTTATAAATATCGGAAAAATGAAAAATCGGAATACTTATATTCGGAGTTTTAAAACATTCGGAATTATAATAATCGGCATTATGAAATTCGTGATTCCTATACTCGGAATTTAGTTTTTCGTATTTATGTAGTGTACCCACTCGCAACTAATTCACAAATAAAATAACATCCCATACGTTAGCTACTCTACTTCGCGTCATGACAAACGTAAAAAAAACGAAATATTATTTATTACTATTTTTTACATAACATAACGTACCAAATCCAACGGTCAATATTTATTTTGTACCATTGTACTTTTAAAGCTATCGAGGTTTTAACACCTGACAGCCTCTGACGGACAAAAAAACCTTTCCCGTGAACGTCATCGTGAAAATCGCGCGTCACTGTCAAACACTTTTTGAAGACATGCCTTTTTGATATACACATCTTACAAATATTTTGTAAATTTACACGTCTCTCGATGAATATATTAGACTTGCCGTTGGAAATTGGGATCATAATATTCACGTATTTAGACACAAAATCTAAAATTAAAGCGTATAGTGTTCTTGAGTTGAGACGGTTCTTTGTGCCATGTCTGATGAGGAAGTTGGATTTATCCCGGAGTTCTCTTGCATCAGTGAAGACATTGGCTTTGGATGTTTTTCTGGACTTCGCCGCAAACATTCACGAGTTAAATCTAAGTGGGATAACAGATCTGACGGCTGATAAGCTCTCCCAAAATATCCAGAGGTGTTCCAACCTGAAAACACTAGATGTGACCTTCACTAGTATTTATTTGTCGGAACTAGATGACATCTGTACCGAGTGCTTAAAGAATATCAGTATAAACTTCTTCAAATGGCCAAGAAAACAGAAAAGAGACGATGTGTGGGATAAATGTTTAAAAATATTTCAACGACAATGCTTCGACTCCGTCCACCTGGTTGTTTTTGAGTTCTTTGATTCTGATTCTCCTATGATGTTCATGAATGACGTACCAAGAACTAAGAGTTTGAAAATAACTGTTGCTGATAACTATAGAGACTTATGGGAAATCGATGAAGAAGACATACCTACCGACATTGAAGGAAATATAGATGTTAATTTTGAAAAACTTAACTATGTTTTCCGTGACTGCAGAGTAACCCATAAATCTTCCAGAAGCCTAAGAGGAGTATCGAACTTAAATTTTAAACAGATTGAATATATCTTCATTATGTATTTAGAAAAGATTTATGTTTACGTGTCTCCTGTATTCAGTTCAATATTTTCACTCAACTGTTCAGATTTAAAAATAGAGATAAGCACGTACTTGCCTTTGGATTTCTTGCTGGATGGTAACATAATATTTAAAGCTTGGAGTAAATCGCATACAAACTTTAACGACGAGTTTTTCAGGAAAGTCCTTATTGAGTTGACTGATTATTTTCCCACTTACTTATGTATGCATAACAAAATTAAAATGAAATTAACTGAAGCTCCTAGTAATTGGTACTGCATTGACTCCTGCAAAGGTTTCGAGAGAATACTGGACAATTTACCAGAAAAAGTGACGCTCACGGACTTTTGTAGAAGAGAGGGTAACGTTTTGCGAAGCAACCGCCCCGTATCATTAACATCACAATCAAGTACATTGAAAAACATAACGTTTCTAAGACTGAGTAATATTTGTTTGAAAGGAGATTTCTTCACTACGCTCTTCTTGCAGTGCAATAATCTCTACACGCTTGACGTTTACATAGAAAAGCGTGGATTTCAAGGTTCACATCGCGGTTCTTCTCTGTCTTTGTCCAACTCTATACACTTGGCTAAAAGCCTGAAGAACATAAAACTGACTTCAGAAGATATAGAGTACGAGATGATCTTCGATTCGTTGTGTCAATGTCCAACTTTGGAGAACATTCACATTTGCGAGTATGAACGAACGCTTGCGGACAACGAAATAGACGCTAATAATATCGTGTTGCTCATAGAGAAATGCCACGGTTTGTACAGTTTGTTTATCGAAGCCGACATGGCCCCAGAGAGCCTGACTTTGCTCATGTCTCCGATGCGAGTAGCTGCGCAAAAGTTAGAAAGAGATTACTTGTGCATTGAAGTATGCGATTGCTACGGTGGTTGGAATCCTTTTGCTGATGTGTTTAATCCTAGCCCTTTGCATATACTCGATTGATGTTTTGATGTATTTTAATTAAATAAATAGATTCTTAAACAAATATTTTTTATTTGATTAAGAAGAAATTTGTCAAGATCGTAGCAAGTGGAAAGAAGTGGTCTCTGCCTACCACCTGGGAAACAGACGTGATTTATGTTTAATGTTTTATTTTTATTTTTTATTACTAGTGTTAATTTTTTTTTAAATAAAGAAATATTTTAAACTACGACTTTCTTATTTTATTACCAACGTTTGGTGGTGACATCGTTGAAAATAAACCAAAGAAATGAGCTTGAAGAGCGTGAGCTTCATTAAATAACAAAACTTGTATTTTTTCAGATACTTAAGTCATTACATACATACATACATAAACTCACGCCTTCATTCCCAGAGTGGGGTAGGCAGAGCTACAGAACTACCAACAACCCTAAAAACTTGTTGATAATTCTGTAACCACATTTTGCATAAACAGGCTAAGGGCCGAGTTCGTTCACCAACCAATTTAACAGAAGGTTAAGTCTTAATCAGCTGTTAGTCAATACACTTGACAACCGTTAAACCGCTAACCATCCGTTTAATTGTTGGTGAACACTGCACTAAGGGTGCGTTCCTATATTCGAAACCGTTGGTCAAGTTGTGACGTCTCGTTAAAATTTGACACATTTTGTATGAAGCTAATGTCATAACGCTACTGCCTGTAAGGGAAACGATTCGTTTCTTGAATATAGGAACCGGGCATAAGATGTTTACCAGCGTATTAGTGACAGGTTGCAAGCCAAGTTACTTAAGTCATTAATATATATATATACTAGCGACCCGCCCGCGGCTTCGCCCGCGTGGAATGTATTATACATATGAACCTTCCTTAAGAATCACTCTATCTATTAAAAAAAACCGCATCAAAATCCGTTGCGTAGTTTTAAAGATTTAAGCATACATAGGGACAGACAGCGCAAGCGACTTTGTTTTATACTATGTAGTGATATTCCCAAAGCGACAAAAATATCTACACGGCCCTATGCCACTGATTATAAGATCTATGTATACCATATATTTCGCAGGATGGCCGTTTAACTTTTGACTATAATAACTACTGTCCTCCGCTGATATATAGCTGGAAATTGTGCATATATATGTTTTATAAAATGCAATGCAACGGCTTGGCGACTACTTTACGCGAGGAACAAAGGCAGTGATTATTAGAAGTGGCGAAAATCAAACAAATTTATAGAGCACAGATGCATGAAGTACATATACCACGAGTAGCCGCGGCAACATTGGCAGAAATTGTATCCGCCGCATTCCACCCACCGCCGCACTCACAACACGATTACGATTCTAAAGGAGGTTTACTTTACTCAACTACTGGTCTCGACGAGCGATTCAAGACAATTCGTTTGATAAACACTTTGAATACAGTGGTATCACAAACATGTAACACGAATATTTTACCCATTCAAAGCAAAAAAGTAGAGCCTTACATCATTACACTCATTACTCAAAAGCCTTGACGCGCCATTAATGTATAAATGGGTCCCTTTTTCAGTTACATGCACCATCAATTACTCGGGTAATGAAATAAACATTACAAGCTCTTTTACATTTTGTTTTATAAGCCCACAACGTAAAAGGATTCTTTCAGTGGACCCTAAAAAATAAATTACAGCCTTCCAAACATGCTGCCATCACGTTTTTTTCATAACTAAGCGCGACATTGGAATTGCTGTTTCCATGCAACTTTTGCGTTTAATTCCTAGAGGATAGGGGTTGTTGTTGGGTGGATTGCGTCGCATATTCTGAAGAGAGACTGTCTACAAACGTTCATATTACGTCAAGGTATATAATCAAGTTAATGAGATCGGTCTCGGGTCGGAAAATCTCCGTTGACGCCGTGTCAACAAAGGTTCGTGTTGACTTTTCAACACAATGGTTTCGGTATTTAGATTGTGGAGTTTTTCGAGTGCTGTGCTGCAGGGAACGTAGTTTAAATAGTTACTTCTATAATGAAGTAGAGTCTCAGATTGTGTTGTGTTGGATAATTACTTTGTAAGGCTGGTTGGCGAGCGACATTTTCACGGCAATGTGTAGCCGGTAACCGGTGACAATCCCGTGACATGTTGATCATTTACCAGCCTTCTCAGATAATTGTACTATCATATTGTTTCTGCCAGGTACTTGACGTCTCACACGTCATGGCAATCATTGAATAAGATAACAATCCTCGATATCATGGCAATACCTATACATTCAGAGTAGATATCTCTTCAACAGTCCAACCAATTTTTATGTAAACTAGCTAAAAACCAAAACGATTCAAACTTCCTTTCTTTAAAAAAATCAGCGTCTGGATCAGACAATTCGTTTGAGAGCTGTAATGCCACAAACAAACACACACAGAAATACTAAGACACACATTGAACTTATAACACGCCTCTTTTGCACGAAGGGTAAAATCGGTTTAAAATATCGAAACTCATTTCATTGAACGTGTCACTTCGCCAAATTTTCATTACATCGACAGGCATTTCCACGTGCAGGATTTTTTTCTAACTTTACCTAACCTAAGTAAAGAATGCTTAAGATAACCTGAAAACTACGTTTCAGCAGAAATAAGCTTTCAATGAAATATTTATCGATATTTCAAGGGGATCCCGGTAAAATCAATCGTCCCGAACACGTTAGTTTCATATAAAGGGGAAGTCCATATTCCGTATTTTTAATGTCAAACACAATCCGAGGGTGGTATTGGACAGATCCCCTTAGCTAGTTACAGTGACAAGGTACAAATTGGCTCGCGTACTTGTCAGCTTTCTTGGAATCCTGTTACCAGTTAACGGGGTTTACACTTTTCAACTTCCATTCCTTTGACAGAAATCGAATTTTCTATAAACTGGGGAAAGTTTAAAGAGGAGTTCCGTGGATTCTGTTCTTGAAGCTTCCTTTCAGGCAGTTATATCATAGGAACAACATTTATGAAGGTTTTACGTTGACACGGACTAGTTTAGCCTCATTACATTAGATATTACGAGTAGAATTAGACCAAACTACTTTTTTTAAAAGCCCATTCTGGCCCATTCTCAATAAAACCTAAGACATAAAAAAATATGTAAACATTGTATATTGTCTAGGGGATACGGTTTCTGTAGGAGGATGTATCGAAACTTTTTATGTGGGTTGTCTTGAACCGTCATAGGTAAGTATTAATAACTTGTATAATTTCCACTTTTTTTTTAAATTACTATTAATTATTATTCTTTCTGAGTTTCGACACATTTTCCTGCTCAACTACGCATGAATATATATATTTTTTGTTTTATTTGAGATTCATTGTTTTGTATAATGCTAGTTTAAGTTTATTATTGTATAATATCCAGAGATCGGAATAGGTAGAGCTAATTTGCCTAAACTTGATGCATGTTCATTCAAAAATGTGTTCCTATTTCACTCACTCATGAATGAATATGCGTCAAGTTTAGGCAAATTAGCTCTGCCTATTCCGATCTCTGATAATATCATATGCAACATTTAAAAAACGACTGACTGTTGAGTTTCTTGCGGCGCTTCTTCTCAGCAGTGGTCTCTTGCGAAGCGCTGGTAGATTTTTGACGTGTAAAAGTGCCCGTGCGGCCTACTAACTGAATAAACATCGTTTATCTTTGACACGCTTTTAAAAAAGGCTCGTATTGTATTATATTGATAGATTACGTTTACAAGTTATTTTTTTTTATTTATCTATTTTTGGTTTCTATAATCCTCAATCATATATCCATCCAATTAGTTCAAAAGCATCGTCTCTCTTGCGTCATTCCATCTTGGTCACTCAGCTGTATGGGCGATTGTAAATGCTCCCGCCTCTTGCTTCGAAAGCCCAAGTCATCCCGCAATCTCCTCTTCAAAATAATGTTCAAGTAAATATTCTTGCAGAAATATGCAACATGTGTTGTGTTGCCTTTAACCACGTTCCGGCAATGAAAAGGCTGGTTGCAAAAACAAATATAAGATCTTTCATAACCGTTAAAACTATATGAATCCGAGCAAAATGTGCTGTGAATTCAAATGTTCCTGAAACTGGAGCATAGCTTAAAAATGACGGGTAAGGCACTTATATGTTTTAAACGCCCCCTGAAGTGATTGTTAACACTTACTGACAATTACCGCCTGTTTCACAATCGACAAGTAAACCATATTTGACGGATAAATTTTGCACTTTCTCTGTCTCATACTTGAAAATAGACAAGGACAGAGCCAAATTTAAATGACAGATAAATTGACATGTTGATTGTGAAACAGGCCCTTAAAGCCGTTATAATATGTTAGATCAGGCGTAGTTCCAGTAAAAGTGATAGAGATAATGAAGTAATATGTATATGTCTCTTCTACCGCCTAGAAATTGACAGATTTATGCGTATAGTTTTGATGAATGCCGCTTTTCTTGTTTTTTTGCTTTTTTAATATAATATTTATAGATTTATACAGGGTGTCTGGAAAACCTTCGGAGAAATTTGGGGGGGTAATAGTTGGCACGATTCTGATCACGGGGGTATGGTTCATTTTTGTTTCTGTTAATGTAAAAAAAAAAGAAGGATTAATTATATTCATTTTGTTACTTGATGTATCGCAGCCGATATCTCGACCTTGACATTTTGACGTTGATAGTATACTACTCCAACAGTTCGTAGTATCTTACGTCAAAATTCAATGTCCGAGGTCAATGACCTGAGACCATACGTTGTCACATGGTATTTAAACAAACAGTTCGCTCCATGTAAACAAACAGTTCGCTCCATGTAAACAAAAATCAAGGTAACATTATAATAAAAATAAATGAGTAATTTTAGTGCAACTTACTGTATTTTCGTTTTTGCAATTTGAACACTAATTGGTTTTAAATGTGAAATCACTAGGTCTCTTGTTCATGTTTTGCCGAGACTGATCATATCGTCCGTCTTTTACTGTCGAGATCGTTAGATAAATCAGTTATATGGGCTACTTTAGAGCAGAAAACAATGGTAAATGGTTACATTTACCATTGTTTTCTGCTCTAAAGTAGCCCATATAACTGATTTATAGCAAAAATATTGAACGTACGTGAATATTGAAAATAACATAATTTAACACTGACATCTAATGACAGCCATAAATTCATAGACTTCTCAAAGTTCAAATAGACGGATTGAACGATCCGATTATCGCTCTCCGTATTGAAGAAAAAAAAGGAGAAAAAGAAAATCGTTTATTGGTGCAAACCACAGAAAAATAATAATCAAATTAAATACAGTGAGAAAATAATTTAAAACAAAACCTTAAAACTATTTTATAAAATAATAATGCACCAAATTGGGTGCTACTCAGCATCATAGTGTCAGACATGCCGTGACGCTGCACGCGCTGATTTTCAGGGCAACCAGACGGGGAGAAAGCGCTGCTGGCTGCTGGTTCTTTCCTTTTGATCCGCATGGTATTTGTGGCAGTCGCCAAAAGTCCAAGTGCAAAACATTTTGTCGATGGATATAAAGGTCGTCGCATAATTGATTATAATAGGCTATTTGACAACATTGAAAATATACTACAAATTGTGGTCATCCTATCTGATACTAGCGTAAAATAACGTATTTCACTTTATTTCACATTAAATTATGTCTATTTTTTTGGAAATTACACGAAATAATAAGGATTTTTTTTGAAATTTAATCTGTGGCAAAAACGCTATGTGATGTTAGAAATACTTTATAACCTGTGAGTGTGATGTGAAGTCACATCACATGCAAGTAAACAAAACAAACCCCAAACCAAACATCGCTTCGCTTGTGACATCGCTTCCTTGACTGATTGTGATTGTAGTCCACGTTTTATATTTTCTGGGTGTTCCTTAAGCCGGCTACTCACACACCTGCTGCAGGGGCAATACCGGTCGCACGGCGGTTGGACCAATTTTAGGCTGTTCTCTACACACTAGCCTGCCGTTCAGTGTGTAACTGATAGTCCCGCTGAACGCACGTCCACGAGAAAGCCTCCTGTATTGTCGAAACACCAGAGGATTGGTATCGCCTTGGCACTTTCTGTGGTGCTACCAAAAAAAAAGGAAGAGAAGATATTGGGTGAAGAATTGGTTGCAGAAACGAAGCAAATTGTGCCACATGAATATTATGAAAGAATTGGAAGTAGATGATCTTAGAAACTTTTTGCGAATGGATATTGATTCTTTTGAAGAGCTCCTGGCTATGGTAACACCATTTTTTCCATTTTTGTCCACTCCGCTCGGTTGTCACCAATGAACTGACTGGAATTGCCCCAATCCTACTACACACGCAGCAACCTTGCAGGCATGCCTAACAGCCATGATACATGATCTCGTAAAAGAAGTAATGTGCCTACGAGTGCAAGTGCTATTTTAGCCGTGTGAGTGTGAGAAAAGTGTGAGTAAAAATCATAATAGTAAGTTTCAGTTTTAGATTATTTCACATAATAGCCCTTATCAGACACCGTCTTTTCATTCACATTACAGGATAATGTGTCAGTTTTCTAAACTCCATGGAGCTTTTGACCATGATTGGAAACATTGTTCATAAGGAACAACTTGTTTATTTACATTACGTTGTGACACATATCGTCGGTGAAACTGCAAAACCGCGTAAGTGACATTTTAAATAAGGAGCAAAATGCACCTTTTTAATAAGATCGTAAGGTTTATTTTGCTCTATCATAAATTTGTTACTTACGCGGTTTTGCAGTATCACCGACGATATTATGAATGAATCCGTTAAGATGGGGCACACTGAGAGCATCGTCAGGAAAGTCGATGATAAGTCTGTCTGTAACTCAGTCAAATATTAACTTAAACAAAAGTTACCAATATAGGGATGATCCAAATCATCCACCCTATCTACAGTTAAAATTTCTCCGAAGGTTTTCCAGACACCCTGTATAATGCTAGACTAAGTATACCATTGTAACATTAAATATATTTAAATAATTACTGTCTGCCGAGTTTCTTGCGGCGTTTCTTCTCAGCAGTGGTCTCCTCTTGTGACGCGCTGGTAGATTCTTGACGTGTAAAAGTGCCTGTGTGGCCTACTTACTGAATAAATGTCTTTAATCTTTTTTTATCTTTATCTCTTAACGCATTCGCATTCATCTATTTACTTAGATCTTTCCCCATGTGCCACATCTTTTTTTATATACGTAGCTCGCAAACATAAAACTGCTCTATTATACTCGTTAAAACCTAATTGCTTATGTCATGTTATAGTATTTCTAACTCGGCTGCCATTAGTAAATAAGAGCTATAATAAAATAATAACGTTGACAATACGATAAAATTTCAAAAGCCACTAGATTTAACCGAGTCAAATAGATAATAGAAAGCTATTTTTCAAATTTGACAGAATCCCCAGGCGTATGCGGAGGCCAAGTGAAACTTCTGCTATTATAAAATCTTCCCTGTCCGGAATAACATTTTCAAGAGCCCCACGAAATCCACCGTCAACGGACCGGAAACGTGTTGTAAAGTCGGATGCCACGACAAATAACTTCCTGTGCCCCAGTACCTACTTACAGACTTATCTGTGCTGGTGGGCAAAAAGAGAACTAATGTTCCACCTTAGCTAGTACTTAAAATCGTTGGATAGTGGCGCCACTAGTATATGAACGATATATTTGAGTGAGTGTATTTACTGGTCGATAAAAATAGAAGTTGGCTATAATTCACGGAAAATCGGTGACGTTTTTCGTGTTATGATTTAGTGGTCATTTTTATTGGCCAAGGTCTGGATTATGAGATTAGTTGAGAGATTTATTTTATGGTCACTCTGACGGCGTGGTAGTTTCAATTTTGTAAATTTTCTGAGGTCACTGCACTTTTAAAATAATAACGGTTATCCTTGTCATGTTTATGAGTTAAAAACATGGTATTCAGTTTTATAAAGCGGCTCAAACAGTTTTTACTTAAAAACAGCGACTTGACTGTGCTCCTGGCATTGCTAACGTCTATTTGGTTTAGGGAGCGACCACACTAGTACAGCTGAGTGACCAATAAAGATAAACAGAGAGAAACTGTCTCTGTCGTGCACATGCGATTCTTATGTAAAATCTATATTCATCTCTTTCTACATCTTCTCACTTCTGTCTTTAAGTGTGTGGCTGTTTGTATCCTTACCATGAGTTAACCGTACTCGCTAGCGAGTTGGATGCTCTGTCCCTCGCCCTCCCTAAGACTACTGCTAGGTCTGCAAGGGACAAAGCATTCGAGTCGGTAGGAGTACCTTAACGCTTAGCTTACATACATATACATACATACATACATAAACTCACGCTTTCATTCCCATAGTGGGGTAGGCAGAGCTACAGAATTACCAACAACTCTAAAAAATTGTTGATAACTCTGTAACCACATTTTGCACAATTAGGCTAAGATGTTTCCCAGTGTATTTTACGCTTAGCTTAACGGTGCGTAAATTACGGTTCGTCAAAATTTACGCCATGTAATTACTATGACACACTCTTTTGTTTACGCAACGTCACCGTATTTCACGCGTCGGCGTCAGCTTTTGACATTGTCTACGTTACCATAGATATTATTTACTTGACAGTAATGGCGGTAGAGTTTAAAAACAATACGATAAGATGTCAAAAGCAGCGGTTTGGCATAAGGGCCCTTATTCTACTTTGGTCTTTGAATATCGTAATTGATGCAATTTAGGCAAGCCAAATTTACTAAACGAATCGTTTTTGAGCTGTTATCATGTTGTCAACCTTTTAATAGCTCTTATTTACTTGATAGTAATGACGGCCGAGTTAGTAACAATTCCGTAACGGGTCAAATACGATATCGTTTTTAACGCCTAGAATACCGGCCGTGGGTCTCTATTCAACACGGTAAAATACATATCGTGTTTGAGCTGTTATCGTATTATTACCGTTTTGATAGCTCTTATTTACTTGATAGTAATGACGGCCGAGTTAGTAAAAATTCCGTAACGGGTCAAATACGATATCGTTTTTAACGCCTAGAATACCGACCGTGGGTCTCTATTCAACACGGTAAAATACATATCGTGTTTTAGCTGTTATCGTATTATTACCGTTTTGATAGCTCTTATTTACTTGATAGTAATGACGGCCGAGTTAGTAACAATTCCGTAACGGGTCAAATACGATATCGTTTTTAACGCCTAGAATACCGGCCGTGGGTCTCTATTCAACACGGTAAAATACATATCGTGTTTGAGCTGTTATCGTATTATTACCGTTTTGATAGCTCTTATTTACTTGATAGTAATGACGGCCGAGTTAGTAACAATTCCGTAACGGGTCAAATACGATATCGTTTTTAACGCCTAGAATACCGACCGTGGGTCTCTATTCAACACGGTAAAATACATATCGTGTTTGAGCTGTTATCGTATTATTACCGTTTTGATAGCTCTTATTTACTTGATAGTAATGACGGCCGAGTTAGTAACAATTCCGTAACGGGTCAAATACGATATCGTTTTTAACGCCTAGAATACCGGCCGTGGGTCTCTATTCAACACGGTAAAATACATATCGTGTTTGAGCTGTTATCGTATTATTACCGTTTTGATAGCTCTTATTTACTTGATAGTAATGACGGCCGAGTTAGTAACAATTCCGTAACGGGTCAAATACGATATCGCTTTTAACGCCTAGAATACCGGCCGTGGGTCTCTATTCAACACGGTAAAATACATATCGTGTTTGAGCTGTTATCGTATTATTACCGTTTTGATAGCTCTTATTTACTTGATAGTAATGACGGCCGAGTTAGTAACAATTCCGTAACGGGTCAAATACGATATCATTTTACCGCCTAGAATACCGGCCGTGGGTCTCTATTCAACACGGTAAAATACATATCGTGTTTGGGCTGTTATCGTAGGTATTATTACCGTTTTGATAGCTCTTATTTACTCGATAGTAATGACGGCCGAGTGAAATACGATTCCGTAACAGGTCAAATATAATATTGTTTTTACTGCCTAGAATAGACGCGCTGGCCGTTTACCATTTGTGGCAAAATAAAAATATTTTGTAATTTTATTCATAATTGAATATTGCAAGGACTTTTTGTTCAACTTTTTGTTCAATTTATTATCCTAGTTACGAGTATATGGCTTTTGACGTAGAGACCTCGTCGTGTTGTTCTCATAGTCATTATTTTATTTTATGTTTGTTTATTGACCTTACATTTTGTAATAATTTTATTTTTGCTAGTTATACAATTTATTGTTTATTACCTTATTATTACTTAATGTAACTTACTTTTAAGTATAATTATGTTTTTTATGATTGAAAAAATGACCTTCTGCTGGAGTTTCTTGCGGCGCTTCTTCTCCGCAATGATGGTCTTGTCCGATGCGCTTGTAGATTCACTGTACATTACCGACGTGTAAAAGTGCCCGCATGTGGCCAATTTACTGAATAAATATTTTGAATTTTGAATTTTGAATTAATGTCTTTTTTTTTACTTGCAGCTTTTACGGTGGGAAGTAGTCACCACTGCCCACGATCATTAGTATTTTCGGCTTTGACGACTTTTCTCGTGTGGATATCAAATAGGTATGATAAAGTTATGAGTTTAAAATTTGGAACACCTAAATATTATTCCCAATTTTAGTACCAATTGAAATTAAAATGTAGTCAATTCGAAACGTCAGCTCAGTAAGTATGTTTTTAGTAGTTTAGTACATACAGATACGTCACAAGTAGCACTGGTAGCACCGTCGAGTGTCCTGACTTCTGGCCGAAAGGTGTTGTGTTCCGGCGGTTTCGGGGCAACCTACTGACAGCGACCATCACACCAAGTTTGGCAAAACAGAACCAAGTTGTTCTGTCACCTCGGTGTTCGTTTTAAGTTTTATATTTTTATGAATGTTAGTTAATTATTATTAATGCAGGTCATTTGCCTTCGGATTTTGAACTTATCTTACAGTAGGTACGTATAATATGTGTCAAGATAAAAAAACGTAACACAAAATAATTATGCGGTAACACACTCGTGCGATATTATTATGAAACTTGACTTCGGCTCGTTTCATAAAACCACACTCGTATTTTAAGACACCTCATTATGTAACAAACAGTTACATAAACCATTATATTATAATAACAACGCAACGCAGAACAGAGCCGTGGCAGTGCATTTACGAAATTCCAGTAAGCAATCTCATTGTGTTGGATACAGAGCGTGCGGAGAAATCCCATTTATCTCAGCGGTGAATAGTTCTGGATTTAGTCTATTGGCCGTTGCCAAACGTATGGGAATAAACTTGGGACGGGGGCATGGTGGAGAGGAAAATGAGTTTTTAAACATCTTATGAGTGATGGTAGGACCTTATGCTCAGATTGCTACCGCCATCTTATCTATAACCTACCACCAAGCAGCAGTGTTCGAATTGTTGTGTTCCGTTGTGGGGATGAGATGATCTTAGTCCCCGGGTTTGGCAACGCATTTGCAGTCTTAGGTTTGTATTGAGACTGAAAATTTGTACGGGTCACAGGTCCCACTTAACTTTAGGTGGCCTGTGATCGCCAAAATGGTAATACGCATAAGCGTCAAATTCGGTATGATTGGAGGTAAAAACTAAAGAAAAACATAATAAGTTTCCGTCAAAAATTTAATTTTTGGGATATGCTTTTGTTGCCGACTGTACCTTTTCGTGCAGTGAGTGCTGTCAAATCAACTTAACACTCAATTTCTAATGACAGTTATTTTCCAGCCCTACATAATACTATAAAATTAAGTATTCATGATCATGACTGAAGTTTTGACATCGTTCCGTTGTACAGCAATATTTTTTGCCGGGTAATACATTCGTTCATCATTCACCCCACTAAATCGAGCTTAGTATTACCTAAGATTGCGTGGAAAAACCTCCACTGGTATCCCTACTATAGTTATTCACGTATTTATTCGAGTTTGGTCGAATCCACCCTAAATCCGATGAAGTTGAAGAAAAGGCCACAAGTCCGCAATCACAATTGCTGAGATAACCCGGTCAAATAAGGAGAAAAAAACGGCTAAACTCGGAATGAGAGACAATAAGGTAAAAACTCGTATACGACTTCATTTTGGCGTTCTAAAAGCTGACTCAAGAGTCACATAAAGTTTCGTGTCTCCGTCGTAAAATATTCAAGGTCAAATGTCACATTTTCACGATTATCTAGGTGTCTTTAGCTACATCTATTATAAAATTACAGAACAAATTTTGCGCCACATTGTGTGCCAAAAATAAAAAATAAAAGATAAAAGACGCACGGGCACTTTTACACGTCAAGAATATTTACCAGCGCTTCACAAGAGGAGACCACTGGCACTGCTGAGAAGAAACGCCGCCAGAAACTCAGCAGTCAGTAATTTTTTGAAATACGAGTATATTTCATATTACAATGGTACTACTTAGTAAAGCATTGTATAAATCTATAAATAGTAAATTAAAAAATATTACAAATAACCTGCGTAGTTTCCGCAGGAAAACACACCAAAATCTTAAGAGAGGGATAGAGAGGGAAAAGGAAAAAAGAACACCTCCATTATTTCATGCGCTCTTTCTTTTCTATTCTAGTGCCACTTGCGGTAGGTTAAACCTGTATAACTCGCAGTCAACAATAAGCCCGCTCCGCTTATCACCATAGCGCACCCGAAAACACCGCTGTCATGTCACAATGTCCCAAATGCGCGCGCGCCGGTTTGTTTCGAAGATTTATTTTGAACCGAGCAAAATCGCGATCTTTGATGCTCGACCTATAACGACGCGGGAGTCGGGGCAATAGCCCCGATATGAATTATATAAGTTACTATGATGATAGCTTTTTAAGTCAGATACGTCGTCATGATACAAAACGTCGTCAAGTCGTTTAACAAAAAAAAAAAACATAATATTGTATTAGCGACTTTGTCTCCATGTGTTAAAGAACAAAATTCTAATGCATTCAGTTATGCTTACAATATACGTTGTTTTAATAATGTAGTGTCCTGCCCTCTTCCGTATTGTTATGATTTATTTATTTACAGCGTTGCTTTCTTTACAAATAAAGAGTAGGACAAGACTCAGCGATAAAGAAAACGGTTGAAAACAAAATGTATGTATGTATGTAAACACTTTATTGTACAAAATAAAAGCCAGAACAATACAGTTAATATAAAAATATGAATAAAGGCGAATTTATCCATTTAATGGATCTCTGCCAGCTAGCCCTTGAGAGATAGAGAAAAGTGAAAGGTTGTGCATCGAGTAAGTACCTAACTGTACAAATTTATTTAGAAGAACATAACATTAACTAGAAAATAACGCATATACATTACATTAAATCACGCCTGTTTCTCAGAGGGGTAGCCACTTCTTTCCACTTGCACGCATATATAAATAAAATATTACATTCAAATAAATAAATACAGAGATATATATTAATAAGTACTTAAATATTTTATCTGTTTAAGTGATCGAAATAAGTATAGCCTACTAATAAGACACACTATAGAGCGAAATATGCCTAAATTTTATTTCCTGGATATAATTATATAAGGACTAATAAACGACATATAAAAACTCATTAATATTGAAAATGAAATGCCACTTTAAATAAATAAAAATGGTGATTCGTCCGCTATCGAGTTAAAATGAGTAACGAGCCTTTGTCTTTCATTAATTTTGGAGGTGGGAGGACCTTGTGCAGGGTCCGTCCGGGTTGGTACCACCATCTTATCCATTAACCTACCGCCAAGCAGCAGTGTTCGCATTGTTGTGTTCCGGTTTGGGGATAAGACAGCCGGTGAAATGACTAGCATAGAGGCATTCCATCTTCGGCCTCAGGGTTGGCAACGCATTTGCAGTCTTAGGATTGCGGTCTTATGAATGCGAATGTCTATGGGTCACAGTTTCCACTTACCATCAGGTGGCCTGTGTGCTCGTTTGCCTTCCTATTATATAAAAAAAAAAAAAAAAAATTAAACGGTAAGTCAAATTAAGTATTTATTGTAACACGGCCGTATAATTAAACTTAAATGAGCCTTAATGACGCAACAGAAACATAGTGCAACCATTATAGCTAATGACTTAGGTCATCAAAACCATCGTTAGCTTTTCTTTTACAGTTGCTAACAAAAGTACAATCAAAAGCATTAATATCTATTAAGGCTTTAAGCAAAATACATGTATAAACAGGCTATCAGCAAAAACGCGTCCGAATATAAATGTTTTTTTATTTTGCCAGCTCAAAAAGGCCCCTTTGGTTATAAACGCACAATAAACACAATAATTTTAATAAAGAATTAACTGTCTCTTTAGGTCAAAGAAAACGACAAAGCATATTTCAAACACACTTTAGCTATAGCGTGATTATGAATTATAGGGTTTATTTATTTATCTTGGTTATAAATATAAACGGACAATAAACCTATTTTAATAAAAGATTAACTGTCTCTTTCGGTCAAAGAAAAGGACAAAGCATATTTCAAACACACTTTAGCTATAGCGATAGCGTGACTATGAATAATAGGGTTTATTTATTTATAATCAGTTCATCACAGTTCCCTATGCTGATAGGATAAAGCCTAGTTTGTTCTATCAGCGCAACTGTACTACTTATGTGGCTAGCTGTACAACATCATGTGTAAGGCCAAGTCTTTGGCTAGAACTAATAGTCTGGCGCGCTCTGATGGAATTCTTAATGATAGTGGTCATCTTGCCGGATAGGTATCGTTTATCTAAACTGGTGGGTAAAGAGGTCAATCGCGAAGGTTTGCTGAGAGAACGAAGAGGTGTAAGGACCGTTCCAATAAACTGAGCAAAATTTTGAATCTCGGCTCTCTGGTGACATTCACATTCATCATCAGTCATAACCGCCTTAATGTTCTCTCATTCACAAACCCAATTTTAGAAAACCAGGTATTCAATATATTGAACTAAAGAAAAAAGGAAATCTACGTGTGTAGCGAATGTTTTTTTAATAGGCAATTATGTAGTAAGCAAAACTTATTACACAAGCGATTTTAACCGACGTCAAAAAGGGTGAGGTTCTCAAATTATTCTGTATTATTTTCGTAATTAGATATGTTACTTGATTTGCTCGCCAATTGTTGATTGGTTTTAAAGATTCTTCTTTCTAAGAGTAGGTTATAATCTCAAGGGTGGTATAAGAATACCTACATTTTATTTCAAATCGCTTCATTGTTTTTAAATCAGCTCACTATTATTTCCAAAATGACGCCATTGCTGTAATTTGAAAATGAGACCACATTTGGTGTTAAACAATGACAAGGTCTAATATTTTTCAGATTTTGTTATAAATTAACATCACATCAACGTATAAATAAAAAAACGACCATGATTGAAGGGCCGTTTCCCAAACTAAATAGTAAAAGATAATTAATCGAATTCGGAATCATTATTATTTCTCTTTCCTTAAACGTAAACCTGAAGTGAATTTGATGACTCTTCCAGTGTCTTCCGTTAAAAAAAATCGCTTTCCACCATCTTGTCCTTTAACCTACCGCGAAACAACAGGGTTCGATTTACTCCACTGTGGGGCTATGCCAACCGGCAAAATAACTTCCATAAAGGCGTTCCATCTTTACTCAGGGTTGGGAACGAATTTGCAGTTTGAGGACTATACTTGCAGTTTGAGAACTGTACTTGCAGTTTGAGAACTGTACTTGCAGTTTGAGAACTGTACTTGCAGTTTGAGGACTGTACGGCCTCATGCATGATTGTAAAGTCTTAGATGCCACTTATATAAGGTAGCACGTGTACTTCTTTGCCTTTCCTATGCCATGTTGTTTTAGTTTAATTAGAATTATTTGCTGCCAGTTTAAGATAAATATTCTTGTTTCTTGGACCACTGGCACCTCAGTGTGCGGGAGTAAGATTTGTGGTCGAAAAACTTTGTCCATTAGGACCCGCTGCCCATCGCCTGTTACTTGTCCTGTTTAAGAACATTCTTTAAAAGTTTACGGGTTTAAATCTTTGCCCCTGTTTCTAACCCTGTGTTGAGGAACTCTATTAAACTGCTTAGAATTTGTTTTGTAACATATTTCAAGTGTTTAGATGCTTCAATTAATAAAGAGATAAGAAACAAATGGAGTTTTCTGTAAGTTAATAACTCGATGAAAAGTTTTATTTATTTACTACTGTGAAAATCTTTGGTGATTTTGTATTTTTTAAAGCCTTGCATAGAAAAAAAATGTATGATAACACAAAGCATTATCTGCTTCAATGCTGTACAGCAGAAGAAGCTTATTTAAAATAAAGTTTAAAAATCTAAACTAACATATTGTAATGTTGAAAAACATATTCTACACGGTATAAAGGTGGCTTTCTTTTGCTACAATAATAACCTCAAATTTCGGAACACCATGTATGTTCAATACAACACTGCACGTAAACAAAACACATTAGTTGGTCTCACAACACAACTGGAGTCTAAATTTACGTTCCAACTTGTAGCAAACAATCTACCGATTACTTTCGCATCCATTACTAGCACTCACGGCATCCGCTTGCGTATTCCGCTGCAGTGTGTTTCGGACCGAAACTCAATGTTTATTCAGGGCCAGGCATCCCCTTCTTCATACAAAATGGTTAAAATATGAGTTCTGGGCACTGAATTTGTTATTAATGGCTGTTACTTTTTGTTCCAAATCGTACTAAGCGTATTAATTGTTTACGGGTTAGAGATTTATGGAAAGAGTTGTTGCTAATTGATGAAAGATTATTTTTGTTAGGGTTTACATACATATATTTTTAGAAGGATATTTGTAGTATTTTGGTACCAAGTAGATTCAAGAAATAGTTACATGTATATATTTCGGCAAACTTATCTTTATTATACTTTGTCTTGTTTGTATTTACCCTTATTGACTTGATAATGAAGATATCGTTTAAATATCTACTGGTGTCGGAAGCAAGATGGTTTACAAAAAGTGGAATTTAGATACTGTTTTGTATACGTAAAAACGTTATTGAAAGATCTTAGCGTAGGTAATATGGCCTAAAATAACAAATCTTAAAATAATAGAGATATTAAGAGACCTAACGTTCAAGTTATAGAACATGATTTGTCTTTATTTTTACACAGAAAACGTAATGCATAGAATTCTTGTTCGTTCGCTTGGTCTAAATTGGGCCTTATTTAGCAAAATATCCATAAAGAATTGCGTAAGTATTTTCATAAAATATTGGATTTGTTTCACCGTCATAAAATATATCAAAAGGAAGAATTATGTTTGTTTGTATGTTACAAGGGTAATCTCTGGAACTACTTAACCGATTCTGAAAATACTTAACAAATAGGAAGCTACCTTCATCTTTGACCAATAATGAATATTAGTTTGTTTAGACCGGAGCGAAGCTATGGCGGACTTATTATAAGCATACCTGATTTAATTTCAATAAAACCTTGAACTAATTATGAGTAAATACAAGCGTTCTGCCCCCGCTTCGCTTCGATGTATGTGAGATTATTGTATCACCCGCACATAATCCAGAATGTACATACATACATACATACATAAACTCACGCCTTCATTTCCAGATTGGGGTAGGCAGAGCTAAAGAATTACCAACAAGTCTTAAAACTTCTTGATAATTCTGTAACCACATTTTGCACAAATAGGCTAAGATGGTTCCCAGTGTATTAGTGACGGGTGGCAAGCCCATCGCCTAACAGTACTACAAGCCTTTATTCCCTTAGTCGCCTCATACGACTTCCACGGGAAGACATGGAGTGGCACTATTCTAACCCGGCAACCACACGGGGAATCCAAGAATAATCCAGAATGTATTATACATAAAAACCTTCATCTAGAATCATTCTATCTATTAATGCAAACCGCATTAAAATCCGTTTATCTAAGCGTACATACAGTAGACACCGGGAAGCGACCTTGTTTAATGTAAAGATTTCATTTTCGCTGCCCATCGCCTGTTACTTGTCCTGTTTAAGAACATTCTTTAAAAGTTTACGGGTTTAAATATTTGCCCCTGTTCCTAATCCCTGTGAGGAACCCTAATTAACTCCTAAGAATTTGTTTTGATACATTTATTTTAAGTTCCCCGTGTGGTTGCCGGGTAAGAATAGTGCCACTCCATGTCTTCCCATGGATGTCGTAAGAGGCGACTAAGGGAATAAAGGTTTGCAGTACTGTTAGGCGATGGGCTTGCAACCTGTCACTAATACACTGGTAAACATCTTAGCCTACTTGTGCAAAATGAGGTTACAGAATTATCAACAAGTTTTTAGAGTTGTAGGTAATTCTGTAGCTCTGCCTACCCCTCTCCGGGAACGAAGGCGTGAGTTTATGTATGTATGTATTTTAAGTGTTAAGATGGTTAATTTAATAAAGAGATAAGAAACAATTGTAGTTTTCTGTAAGAATATAACTCGATGAAAAGTTTTATTTATTTACTATAAAACCTTGAACTAATTATAAGTATACACTAGCGCCCGACCTCGTTTCGCTTCGACTTATGTGAGATTATTGTATCACCCGCACATAATCCAGAATGTATTATACATAAAAATCTTCCTCTAGAAGCATGCTATCTATTAATGCAAACCGCATTAGAATCCGTTTATCTAAGCGTACATACAGTAGACACCGGGAAGCAACCTTGTTCAATGTAAAGATTTAATTTTCGAGGAAGCTACATTGATCCCAACGCCCCATTCAAACGGTTTTCATTTCGCGTGTCATGTAGGCGTTAAGAACTCGAGCAAAACCTAAGAGGCTTAAGCAACGTATGTAATACCTATGTACATAATATGCAGGTATTATATCGTTGGTAAAACTGCAAAACCACGTAAGTAACATTTTGATTAAGGAGCAAAATGCACCTTTTATTAAGACTGTAAGGTTTATTTTAAACTATCATACATTTGTTAGTTACGCGGTTTTGAAGTATCACCGAAGATACGAGTATCAAAGGTGTCCGCGTCTGCGGGTGAGGGATAACACTGGTGAAGATATACAAATTATTTTACATAAAAACAAAAAAAAAAATTCTCATACAGCGTGTTCTTTAAACCAACGACAATACAATTGACAACATTAAAAAAAAAAAGCGTTATTTATTTTTCGCGTTTATAATAGCCGGTTAATTTATTTATTTATTTAATGGCATGGGAAGGCAAACGAGCACACAGGCCACCTGATGGTATGTGGAAACTGTGACCCAAAGACATTTGCATTCACAAGACTGCAAATGCGTTGCCAACCCTGAGGACTAAGATGGAATGCCTCTATGCTAGTCATTTCACCGGCTATCTTATCCCCAAAACCGGAACACAACAATGTGAACACTGCTGCTTGCTGGTTAAAAATTAGAATACCCGTATTTCTTGGTTTTTCTTTATTTAACTTAAATTCGTCGTTAATAATTCATTAAAGAAATAGTCATTAAAAAGACCGTATATCCAAAGTTAGAAAAGCTGATGTCGTGATCTTAGCATGACATAAAATAAAAAAAGTAACTTTAAACAGATACAGAACTGACTGTCATGTCATGTCGCTGCCGATCGTTCACAAATTTGTTATTTTGCGTAATTTAATTAATTACATAATTTGTAGACGCCATTAAAATAAATAAACTATTTTGCGTTTACTGCTTTGCATCTGCTTTGAGTTTCATTCGTCAGACAGATAAAAAATGAACATGACAGTTGTATATATATTTTTTGAAATAAATGGACTAAAGGCACTATAAGTGTATTCCTAACATTCCTAAATATAAAAAAAAACTACTGCATAACAAAATCCAAAGATATTTTTATTGTAATCAGCAGTGTAAAATCTAGAAACAGTATTTTATTTTACTACCTTAGCACATAATTAATTGTTGTCAATTATGGCTGATGAATGTTTCGAAAACAATTTAAGTTCTATTAAAATTAATTTTTTATACGATAATCGTGTAGCAGAAAAAAAACCAAAGAGAATTGATAGGGTTGTAATAAAAAAAAACCGTTTTTATTGAAATTGTTATCTGGTTATCTTTTTAGAGACAACAGATTTATTTTATTACAATATCAAAGTAAAATAACAATACTTACAAACATAAATATTATTTTAAAAAAAACTTCGAGTTTTGCTCACGATAAACTACCCTGTATCATTAAGAGTAGCTTTCAATATTGTTATAAGTTTTATTGTTAGTTCTATATTCTATTTATATTTCTCAGCCCTTAAGAGGATTATGATGCTAATCATTTCCACACAAAATGCGGTAAATTTTCTCACCCCTTGAACCTACTTCGACATGGACGATTTTTTTATGAAAAAGTAGGCCGGGTCTCACTGTCAAATCTATGTGTATGTGTAGGAGCTGTCATAACGCTAATACGACTAAGATCTCAACACAAGATGAACAAAACCAAAGTACGAGTAGCAGGCCTTGACTTATGCAAGATGTAACAAATCTGAAGGTCTCTTCCAACTTTCGCATTGAATGCGTATGTTTACACACATCAAAAGGTTATAGGGGTGAGATTAATAAGTTTTGGGGTAGTATCTCGGGGCTTTCCGAAGTCATTACACGGATTAATAAACTTGTTTTAACCTATGACTGAATACGAATGTCTATGGGTCACAGTTTCAACTTACCATCGGGTGGCCTGTGTGCTCGTTTGCCTTCCTATGCCATTAAAAAAACGCTTGTAGGAAGCTGAAAGTTGCCCAAAGAGCAATGGAGAGAGCGATGCTACAGATCACTCTTCGAGACAGGATCCAAAATGAGGTTATCCGCCAAAAGACCGGATTGACAGATGTTGGTAACCTAATTTCTCGTCTCAAGTGGCAGTGGGCAGGGCGTCCCTTGTTATTCATCATCATCCATTGTGGGAATAACAACCGGAGAAAGGATTAGCTTAGAGCCGGTACAGACGGACAGCATTTAAACTGCAATCCAACTGCAAAATGGCAGTTCGGGGGCAGTTCTTATGCAGTTGTCGTATCTGCATTGAAACTGCAAACCAACTGCGCAGTCCGCTTGTTAAGTGCAATCTACCTAAGCGGACTGCGCAGATGGTTTGCAGTTACATCAACTGCATCAGAACTGCACTCAAACTACCATTTTGCAGCTGAATTGCAGTTCATATGCTGTCCGTCTGTACCAACCCTAAGCGATATTGGAAGTAATGTTTGATATATACTAATTAATTGACCTTGGATCTCAGGGTTGGCACCGCTAGGATTTCAGTCTTGAGATTATAGACTACTTACCATCAGGTGGCTTGTGTGCTTGTGTGCCTTCTACTTCCCCATTAAAAAACTATACAAACAAGCACTTACATAAGAGCAATCATAAACAAAACACAAAACTCAAAGTACCACTAAAATATGAACTTGGAAGCTATCCCTGGAAATTGTAATTGCAATGGCGTAGTTTATTGTATCATTCTCTCATTTGTGTTCATATTTCGCTCCACAATTCCAGGAATATTTCATCAACGTACTTCACTCTCTGTTTTTCGTTGAGACTGTATTAAATATTATATTACTAACGTTAATTTGTTTACTGGCGCTCTCATTGTGTTTTCTAATATAATAAAGTATTAACTTGAAATCAAAGAGTGGTTTTTGTTGCGCAAATGAATACACAATGTATAGCATAAATGACAAAATTTAATGACTTTTTACTTTCATGTAGTCAACTTAACGGAAAAATGTGGCGGATTTTTTTTCGTTTAATTACTCATTCACGGGTTAATTGTTTTTAAATTCAAGACAAAACCACACACACCACTTCAATTTCAAAACAAAACTTTTTTTAGGGGCAGTGTCGTGTAACGAGGGCGCCACTGGACGCTCGCCTAGGTGCAATCTTAAAGGCTAAGGTTTTGTGCCAAAAGCAAAATAGATTTCATTCTGTAATTCCATATATTTCCATAAACCACTAAAAAGATGTGTTGTATAATTTAGATCGAAATATAATGAGCAAAAGGCTACGACATTTTATTTGCCCGTACTGCATTACGGACGACATATTTACTAGAGAATAAAAAAACGCATGCGAAATTTAATAGTCAAAGAAAATTTAATCCCCAAACTAAAGAAATAAGATCACTAATGCATACGCGGTTCTATGAGACGTACGACCTTTTTCCAAGGAGGGCAGCGTAGGCTAGCTACGGCGTAGAGACGTAGCGGTCGGTCGTAGACCTTTACACAAATTGCAAGCCTACGAGACGCGTTAATATAAATTACACAAATTGCAAGCCTACGAGACGTGTTAATATAAATTGAATTAACATTAAATATTTAAGTAATAGCGTATTTACTGTACGTTCAGTATTAATTTAGTTTATATTTAAACGGTTGACTATGGATATAACTATTTATAAGGCTCACTGTTGGATTGCATTTTTTTACGCATAACGTATCTTTCCGCATTAATTCTTTTGGCCGCTGTTTATACAATAGAAATTGAAAATGTTCTTTTTATAGTGTTGTCTGATTATTATTTCTCACCACCTACATTAATACACATTACACTTCACAAATTAATCTTTAACTGTTTTGAAAATGGGCTAAAAACACTTTAATGTACAGTCGAGTTCATAAATATGTTTACACTTTAGTACCTTGTCACTTAATTCGCAGTGACAATTCATATATGGCAGTCTAAACATGACATTAAATAGACAAGGTACTCAAGAGTTTACAATACGATAACATATAAATAGAGGTGCTTTTAAAATCCCAAAAGTTTCATATAAATACTTAGAACTAAACAAAATATACATTTATCAATGGAAATGAAGCACGTTTAGTCTATTTCCGGTGCGGTACGAGCAGAGAGCTACAGAGAGATCCTTTTCTCTGCGGATGCCACCCTTCAAACACAGTCCTGTTCCGAACGTTTGCTATAATTTAGGGAGTTTGTAAAAATAACAAAAAACAAGCTTCAACAAGAATCCAGACTGTCGTTGCTAACTTTAAATCGTTATAATTTCTAAATGATCTTTCGAAATGAAAAATGATTAAAGAAACCTAAAGATTAATAATATCCTCCTTGCCATAGTACGTTGATTTTTTTTTTCTAGTTGCCGCCATATTCCTTGTGGGAGGACCTTGTGCAGGGTCCGTCCGGGTTGGTACCACCATCTTATCCATTAACCTACCGCCAAGCAGCAGTGTTCGCATTGTTGTGTCCGGTTTGGGGATAAGACAGCCGGTGAAATGACTAGCATAGAGGCATGCCATCTTAGTCCTCAGGGTTGGCAGTGCATTTGCAGTCTTGTGAATACGAATGTCTATGGGTCACAGTTTCCACTTACCATCAGGTGGCCTGTGTACTCGATTGCCTTCCTATGCCATAAAATAAATAAATAAAATTGAATTTTATTTACTGTCATATCACGTGATATGTGACAAATCGAATGACATAGGAATCATCAAAATCGGTCGATGCGTTTAGTTTCTAGAACGCACAAATGAACAAACATACATACAAAGGCTGATAAACACAATACCCTCCTCTTTCGGCATTCGGGTAGAAAAAAATATGAATTCGTAAACGTTTTATGTAAATACAAGCTTTTGCCGCGACTCCATTCAATTTAGTCATTTAACACTTTTCTCTCGGGATCTGTCAATTTTTTCTGAATAAAAAACTACTAAACTCTGTTTTAAACTGGTGCCTTGAAACGTTATTATTATTTAAACATATTTTACCGTACTGGGAACCGTAGGCCGCGTAATTACTATATGGGCGTTTCTTTAAAAGTTTGTACCTAGTTAAGGACTAAATTAAGAAACGTTAACTTTTCCACTTTCCAAATTAGCTGTACTGTTATTAAGACAAATGGTGGTATCTCAGCTACTGATGTGCAAGTTGCGGAAAGTTTCCAAAAAGTTGGAAAAGTTGCAAGAAATATCCTTAAACTTTCACAAGAAATATAGGAAATTTAAGAAACGGAAAGTTCCAATCCCCATACAAAATTGTGAGAAGTTTCCGAAATTTTCCTACATGAAATTTTCCGCAATTTTGGAAAGTTTCCTTTGGCACATCAGTAATCTCAGCCAAAACTCCTGTAGCAAGTGCAAGCATATTACTAACAGATGAGGATTGTATACTTCATTTATTGAATTTGGGATACTGCTAATTGGCGTTGAGAGGTAGGATATAAATGTATGACTAATTTTCGTAACTCAGTGGAAAAGTTAACGTTTCTTAATTTAGTCCTTAACTAGGTACAAACTTTTAAAGAAACGCCCATATAGGCTTAACACGGCATCAATACAAGGATATTGTCAAACACTTAAAACATCCTCCCTTGTACTTCTATGTACTTAACATAAAATGAAAATGCAACAGGGTAATCAACTGTGTTTTGATAACTTGCCCATTGTCAGTGACATATGACATTTTCGGTATCACTAAACCCCATATAAACTAGGCAATGTACACCACGTTGTCAGGTTTGTTGAGTAGGTGACTATGAAGTTAATTAAGAATGTTCTTTTAATTTACTTAAACAAAAAATAAAATATTAATAAAAAAACATCAACATCAACCCTCAAGAAGTTTCCTGAAACCAAAGTACCTTGATAAAGTCGCTAGGTACTTTGCGTTTAGTTCTTGTAAAAGCTTTCCTTATAAAAATAAACGAAACAAAGACTTTGTAATATTTTCTACTCAAAGTATTTTAAAGGTCAAGTTTGTTTTCAACGTCCATTCGTTCGCCGAAAAAAAGTTATTACAATCCCCAATAAGAAATGCTGATGTCAGACGCTCCTAATAAGATTTTAATTAACCGAGCCCAAAGTTAAATAATAACGAGGCTTTTAAATCCATATTTATTCGGTACTTAAAACTAACTAATTTTTACATAGTATAAAACCTTTCAAAGTATCCAACGAAGTTAAAAGCGTAATTTATAAATAGAATTCAAAAGGAAGGTTTTATGTATATTAAATTGTGGATTATGTACTGGTGTTTCAGTAAACCCACACAAACCGAAGCAAAGCGGGGGCGGGTCGTTAGTTAAAGGGTACAATGTAGAAGCGCTTTATTTTAAAATAATTGGCATTACAGCTTTAAAAACACGACCTAGTTGCTTACCAACTATAAATCGTTATAAATACTTAATGATCATTCAAAACTGATGGAATTAACCTAAAGATGATTTTTAAATACCTATTCATGGATACCACATTTGACATAATTCGTCGACTTTTTTATTTTTTACAATATGGCGTCCGGTTGCCGGCATATTGATTTTTTATAACTGTCATATCCTTAGTGACACTCGCAATATTAAGACAAATCGATTGACGTAAGAATCAATAAAATCGGTCCACGCGTTTAGGTTCTAGAGCGCTACAAAGGAACATACATACATAAACTCACGCCTTCATTCCCAGAGTGGGGTAGGCAGAGCTACAGAATTACCAACAACTCTAATAACTTGTTGATAATTCTGTAACCGCATTTTGCACAATCAGGCTAAGATGTTTACCAGCGTATTAGTGACAGGTTGCAAGCCCATCGCCTAACTGTACTACAAGCCTTTATTCCCTTAGTCGCCTCTTACGACATCCACGGGAAGACATGGAGTGGCACTATTCTAACCCGGCAACCACACGGAGTTCGGCAACCAAACGGAGGAGACAAAGGAACAAACATACATATATTAGTTGATAAACACAATACGCAGTCAGCATCCTTCAGCAGTCAAGTAAAATTTGGGTAATATTACCAAATCACTCAAAACAAAGCTATCACTAATTCAATATTCTATTAGTAATAATTAATTAATTATTTAAAACTAGCGGCCCGCCAGCGGCTTCGCCCCGCTGCAAATTCCTGACTTTCCCGGTGGATTTTTCAATTTTTCTCTCCATAAAAACCATCCTTGAACTTCAACGAACATTTCAAAAAAAGAATTGGCCAAATTGGTCCAGGCGTTGTTGAGTTATGCTCTTACCAACACATTTTGCGATTCATTTTTATATTATAGATAAGCGTAACCCGTATTTACTTTAACAATATTTTCCATTACGCCTACATAATAACGACCTGTTGAAAAACCTTTAAAAAATTACTCCCTAGCTATTCAACTCGGACTGTACACATTAAATGCTAAAACGCTGTAACCACCATAGTAACCGTTCCAAATCCAATCTTAACGCGTTAATATTAAGCCTAAATCAAACACATACGATCCGGTAACTGGATAAATCTACAGGTTGATTATTTTTTAACCAAACTTACCGTTGTAAACACTTTGTAGTTAGTCACTTGACACGTTTAACTCGCGGTCGATAGAAGCCACGCGTGCGTCTAGCTTCGGGGCTGCGGACAGACTGAGGGCGGAACACCCTGTAGGGTTGTGTTTGTATGCGTAAGGGCTTTATGTTCGTTTGTTTTGTTTTGCATATAATATTTGACATTACGTGCGATTTACTGCAATATGTACGTGAAAACTTAGGGGTTTGTTAGAAAATCAAATGCAAGGTGGATTTTAACGTCAAAACAAAGTATTTATTTGGGAAAAATATTCTGAAATAATTATATTTATAAAACATATTAAGAGACAAGGAGACACAAAAAATCAAGGACACACATTTTGTAGAGTAAAAAAATAGGGAGCTGTTTCACGAAATAGCTACTATAACCAAAAAAACATAGCATATATCAATGACTATATAAATATCTGTCATTTTTGATTTAACGTGTATAAAACTGGATTTATAAACATACCATAAATACATACCGTAGAGACTTTTATGTAGTCAATTGACAACAACGTATTTAAAACGGTTGACATACTTTTAAAACTACGCCATTAAAGAGACAAAACAACACTGATGACGTCATCGTGCACTAATGATGCGGCTGACCTTTACAGGGTGTATTTTTTATGGCACGAATTAAATTCACAACAGAGCAATAACACTAGCTTTAAAAGAGGTTGAAAAGGTTTCAAAGTTAACTGCTGAATAACATACACTTTTTTATGTACAGTTTATAGGCCTTACGCTTTAATAGGAATATCAATCATTGCGTCAATTAAAGAGGTTATGTAAGTAGAAGTGTCACTTCTCTTACATTGTCTATAATACATTTAAAAGATATCCACAGAAAATATAGACGAAAGCCCCAGGCATCCTATGATTTAACTACAGTCAGTTTGCTACCAGGTTAATAATGAAGCATTTTTGCTGTTATTGTTCGTAAATTCATTTTCATTCACTAAGACTACTTTACATTAAAGTAGTACCTTGATAAATATCCTATCCATCCCTTCTTTCCTGTAAAACGTCACGTAAGACAAACTAGCAATGTAATAGCCATTATGAAACTATCAAATAACCGTTAGGAGCTCACAGCTGTTTCACGCTCAACTAATAACGCCCTAAGGAAATATAAACTATACAATACTTATGACCTTTTGTAAACAAACTGTTATATGCGTTAAAACAGCGTAAAGTTGTAAGTATATGCAAATTGCTCGACTCTTACGACTTTCTGTTGCTAACAATTCACGGTCAGCAGTGGGAAAATAATTTTACCTTATTTGCGACCTCCCTGAGGAAATGGGGGGGCCGTAAGTCTGCACGGCTTTGCAATCTTACATTATGTTTCAAGTATATTATAAGAAGTAAAAGCGAGTTCACTTTGGCAAAGTTGAATCGTAACTTTGTGTTAAGTCACTAGACTTACTACAATATATTTTAGCTTAAATAAGTTTCTGTCAAGAACATTTTTGGGACTGCGAGTAGGTTTTGTTGCCGATTATACTTTTTTAAGTCATATATCTGCTTATCAATACCAAACTGCAGAAGTACACTATAGCGGAGATCTTCCGACTCTATCTTCAGATCAGCTCTGGGATACCATAATATTGCGTTCGGGTTTACACATGTCGTTGCTTTTATGCAAGAGTGTAGTATCTCAAAATAAGTTGCTGTTGCATTTAAATTCGGAACACTTTCTACTTAATGTTTTCTTTAAAACGTCATTATTTTTTCAGTTGTAGCAGTATTGTGTTGTGGTCCGAATTTCAGCCCAATCAACTACAGGAACGGGTTCAAAATTGACTGGCAAGATTTGACCTCAACTGACATACAAACATTTTAAGTTAATGAAACGCTTGAAAAATAATCATTTTCTTCATTCAAGTGGCCCTTATCGACGGGTCAAGGTGGCTCAAAGGACAACATAAAGGGCTTTGCTCGTAGTTTCTCCAAATGGGCAATAAATGATACATGAGATTGATGAGATACGCAGAAGGAATTAGGATTACCGATATTGCGCAAAATAAATGCTGGACTTATGTCCGATTTGTACTGTGACTACACGTTGCCCGCGACTTCGTATGCATAGAATTAGTTTCCCTCTACTCCCGCTATTTTTTACATTTTGTTAATAGCCTAGTTTTTTACAGTTTGTTTTACTTGTGGGAGGACCTTGTGCAGGGTCCGTCCGGGTTGGTACCACCATCTTATCCATTAACCTACCGCCAAACAGCAGTGTTCGCATTGTTGTGTTCCGGTTTGGGGATAAGACAGCCGGTGAAATGACTAGCATAGAGGCATTCCATCTTAGTCCTTAGGGTTGGCAGTGCATTTGCACTCTTGTGAATGCGAATGTCTATGGGTCACAGTTTCCACTTACCATCAGGTGGCCTGTGTGCTCTATTGCCTTCCTATGCCATAAAAAAAAAGCCTTATTGGTACATTAAATAATACCTTTCTATAATAATTTACTAGCTATAAGTCCAGCGGGCCTAATATGGTCGTGTTGGTGGAATGACCGGGAGACTGAGTTACCGCCTGCTTGAATCATCATCGATGTATATAAACGTGGATAAAACATCTGTCACTTTCTAACAGTATGTAAGTGCAAGGGTGACAGGTGCTTTATTCATCGCGATAATACAGGGTCTGCACACGTACGTGTTTATTACACGAAATAAACGATATCTACACTAATGTTATTTTATTTATTCGTATGGCATTTGTACAATCGTTCGTCTTATATATTATAACTTGACTACAATGCTAATTTTAGTCCTTGTATCCATTGGATTATATTATAAAGAGGGAGTGTTAGTATTTTTGTATGTTTGTAACGAATAAATTCAAAACTACTGACCCAATTCAAAAATTCTTCCGTTATTATAATGCTGCATTATCCCCAAGTAACATAGGCCACGTTTTATTGTTCTTCTTGGACTGAGTCGCTGGCAACTAGTTACATATAAAGGTATTAATCCACAAGCTGAAATTCAGACTTTATTTAGAATCGTGCGACGTTCAGCATGACACTCAATCGTGCGGCTGTTTACTTAAAGCCTGCACAATAAACACGCAAAATTGTAATAAAAGTGATGAATGTGTGTTATCACGAGTTGCCCGTGCGCAGGGAACGCGTTAAATTATATGGGTTTGTCTACAAATGTGAGGAAATTATGAGTTGATAACATCTTTTTGGTTATTGTGGATAAGGAACTTATTAGGCGAATGTTATTGGACAAATAAAATGATTGTGTCTAGTATAATACATCGTTTCAGGTTTATTACCTGACTGAATAACCAAAGGTAGGTTAATGAGTTTAACAGTATACATATGTGATAAAAATCGGTCATTCAATTTTAGATCCTAAACCGACAAGTCATCCTAGACAAAATGCATTTCGAGAACGCTATCGTTATCTGTTCAGCATTTTGGACTGAATTTAGTAAAAGAGGTGTCATATGAATATTAAAGAACGTACAGTCAGCTGCAGAGAAAAGGATACCCCTCCTTCTGGTCAGGATCGTTTTTTTTCGAAAACCTGTGGTTAGGTTTAAATGATTTTGAGTTTATGTCATCATCATCATCATGTCAGCCGAAAGACGTCCACTGCTGGACATAGGCCTCCCCCAAGGCTCTCCACTCAGACCGGTCTTGTGCTTTTCGCATCCACCGCTTTTCCGCGATCCTTACAAGGTCGTCACTCCATCTTGTTGGAGGCCAACTCACAGCTCGTGTCCCGGTCCGCGGACGCCACTCAAGAACCTCCTGACCCCATCGGCCATCAGTCCTGCGTACGATGTGCCCCGCCCACTGCCACTTCAGTTTAGCCATTCTTCGGGCTATGTCGGTAACCTTAGTTCTCCTGCGGATATCATCATTTCCGATTCTATCACGCAGAGAAACCCCGAGCATAGCCTTCTCCATAGCCCTCTGAGTGACCTTGAGCTTTCTTATGAGGCCCATCGTTAGCGCCCACGTCTCGGATCCGTAAGTCATCACTGCTTTGAGTTTATGTGTAGACAATAAAATCATATAAATTTAACCACAGGTTTTTGAAAAAAATAGATCCTTACCATCGGGGTATCCTTTTCTCTGCAGCTGACTGTACAAGTATCATAAGATTCATATACAGAGTGCGACAGTTCCCCCAGCAGCGGTTAATCTTATCTTTTAGTCAACGGACTTGATTGAATGAGGTTATTTCAATCTAACTTCTAGAAAGTTCAACATCGTTCTCCACTCAGCTATCTCATTAAATCAGGTTGGTCTTTTTCACTTCAATAATCAAACCGACAGTTGAATTGCGAAGGTAAAACCGAGCGAGAAACGCTCCTTCGAAGCCAGACAGGGCAGGGAGAGCGATGACCTTTTTACGAGCATGTCTAATTTATATAAACGACCCCTAAAACTAGCCTCTTCGACCTTTAAGGTATAACTAAGTATATTTTATGTTGAAATTAAACGTCAACGAGTTGCCATTTGTAGTGAATTTGGACATTTTCAAGTTATAAACTTAATTTATGAATGTAAACTATTTAGTTCAAATAAACAATTACAAAAGTTTGCATCAGTATATGATTTAATAAGCAACGACAATGCTAGAGGAAAGACAAATTAACAAAATAACAGCAAATTTCTTAACCGGTTAACCGGCCCGATATAGAGTTAAAATACCGGTAATATCTCGGTGTTTTTATTTAATACGTTAGCTGAGAATGTAATTCGGAAGGTAATGTAGTTTTTAACAAATTTTAGGCAGGGAGTCTAGTCTTTGCGGATTTTTTAACCCCCAGAGCAAAAAATAGGGATGTATGTAGGTAGGCCTCGAACAAGATGGAGTGACGGCTGACATGATGATGATGATTTGATGATTTAAATATCTAGGGTAGGTTTTGGTTTAGATTCTTAGCAGAGTCGTAGGGCCAGCGCGCCAAAAAAACTACACTCACAAATTGATTTTCGAATTGCGGAAAAATACGACAGGAAAAACCCGATAGCGACAATACGACTGTGAGAACTGCGAATAGAAATTAGTTTATGTAACAAATCTACCTCACATAACCCTACACCGATTTTATCTAATATTACTTGACCTTTCCGTGGGAATTAACATATGAAACGAGAGCGAAATCGAATTATCCAGTAACAAGATGCCCAGCCGGTGTGTGAGCAAATATAAATGACTCCCTGAGGAGCCGTGAGCCGCTACCTAGATTACCTAGTCTGATAGGCTTACTCTGATAGTATTTTTAGGGTTCTGTACCCGATAAGAGCCAAACGGAACCCTATTAATATACCTACGCGTCCGTCCGTCCGTTAGATAGCGGGTTGTTTTTTTTTTTTGAATATTTTACGGCGGATTTATTGACATATACTTTTATTTTATTATTATTTAGATATTCATTTAATTTTCTATAAATTAGGTTTTTTACATATTCAAATATAAAGGTAAAATAACAATACCGATACAAAAAATAAACATTATAAAAAACCTAATCTACGGGTGCCGCCAGCAGCGGGGCAGGGCTCAACCTACCGGTGGTTAGGGCTGCAGAGAGAGGAACCTCCTCACAATGCGTGCCGTGTCGAGGAGTACTGCCTTCTGTATCTGGCCCTTGATCCAGCCATCTAGCGAGTCTCTTGAGGTGTTGGTCGAAACTCTTCGCTATAAGACCGTTTGCCGAAACAACCATCGGGACAATGATCGTCGAGTCAACATCCCACATGGTGGTCACCTCGTGAGCCAAGTCAAGGTACTTGCTGAGCTTATCCTTCTCGGCCTTCACGAGGTTCTCGTCATGCGGGATGGTGACGTCGACGAGCACTGCCCGGTGTTGAGATCGATCTGTCAACACGATATCAGGCTTATTGGCGACAATAGTCCTGTCCGTGATAACAGATCGATCCCAATAGAGCGTAGCACGACCATTTTCGAGGACTGGCGCCGGTGTGTACTTATAGTACGGCACTTCAGACAACAAGACCATATTGAAGAGCAAGCTGCTGATGGATGATCTTGGCTACGAGGTTATGTCTTATTATTATTATTATTATTAATTAGCCAATATAGTGTCCCACTGCTGGGCAAAGGCCTTGATTTCCACACCAGGGATGTTACGGAGCTTCGACTCCGGTTCCGTTAAGTCTGAACTTCCAGTTATTATTACACCTTCGGTTCCGACTTCGGCTCCGACACTTTTAAATCGAAGGTTTTAATCGGAGCTCGAAGCATAACATAGCGGCGGCGCGGCGGCTGTCGACTGTTATGACACCTCTCTCTCTGTGGCAATCTTCGGCCAATTTTTCAGAAAAACGTCCAAGTCATCCCGCCATCTCCGCTTGGGTCTGCCTCGCCGTCTGTAGCCGTCCTGGGGGACCCACCAAGTTGCTGCATTGGCCCAATATTTTTATTAAGTAAGTAAAATAGTAAAGGGGGTCCCTATACAAGAAACGGTTTTTTGAAATGTAGTTTTATTTGTATTGTATCGTTAAAATTGAACAAACCGAAATGAACTGCAAAATCATAACTCTGATCGGATTTAAATTGGCCGATCAGTTAACAAGCAACGACGCAAGCGATAGCTTGTCAAGTTGAATTGGACGTAACAAGTAGAAAACTAATAATAAAAGTTTTGTATCGATTTTTACAATATTTCTTGCAATTGGTTTGCTCCACTTTGGATCTTTTATAGTAAATCAAACAAAGTGAGAAACATAAAATTTCACAAAAACTACTTAGTGGCACGCGGGAATCAGTCCAGGGCCAACTGTATTTTTTAGTACAGTGATTATTTTACACGTTTTCTTTTTTTAAACCGCGCTTATATGTATTATAAGGGTTCACTAATGTTTCACCGAAATACGTTTGGCCGAATGAGTCGTTTGGCAATTGTTTAATTTCCTAACCCGCTTATATTTCTGTAACTGTAAATATTTCAGATTTTTTTAAAAATAGCTAACCTAACCTATAGTCTACACAATGGTACAAAAATAAATCCTGAAATATTCACAGTTACAGAAATATATGCGGGTTGGGAAATTAAACAGTTGCCAAACGACTCATTCGGCCAAACGTATTTCGGTCAAATGAACGGACCCCGTATTATAAGCTATAAGTTTCTATAAGATTGAACGTTTTAGCATAAATATAAACGAGAAAACTGACAAATACGAAGCTAGCGTCCCGGGTGCGATCCCAGGTACGGGCATATTTTTGTGTGATGAGCGCGGTTATTTGTTCCTGAGTGTTGGATGTTTTCTATGTATTTATCTATATAAGTAAGTTTATCGTTGCCATAATACAAGCCTAGGGCTTAGTTTGGGGCTAGGTCAATTTGAGTGAAATTGTCCCCTGATATTTATTTATTTAAAATACAACTATGTTTTAAAATCTACTTTAATACAACTTCTATGAACTTGAAATAAAACAAGCAAGTGGTTTGAGTTGATCTAACAGTGCAATTTATTAGAAGACAATAACGTTGTTGTAACGTCTAACGTGAGGTTGACTGGTAGAGAATGCCTTTAGGCGTTAAGTCCGCCATTTGTACTTTTTACATTTGTATTGTGCAATAAAGTTTAAATAAATAAATAAATAACGTTCAGACACAGCTGTATTCGTTTTTGATAGACTATCCTTTACACACCCTGTATAGCGTCAAATATTATGCAGTTGAAAAGCAACCTCTTAGTAAATGAGCATTCAGAGAAAAATAACAGGGTTGCAAGAAGAAAAACTCTTTCAAACAACGAGGTCGCATTGAGAGTTCGAAAAAATCGACAGTTTGTAAAGTTGGAACTATTAAGCTGTTGCGAGTTGAGAGTTTCAGATTTGAAATTCCGTTTTAAACTTGTATTTTTAATACTTTTGCCTCGTTCATGGTGATATTATGCAGCGTGTAAGAGGGTGGATAATACTGTTAAAAGCTCTATTGCTCTCAGCATAAGCATTAGGTGGCAACAGGCTGAAGAAGAAGAGAGAGAATAGTATGATTTTACCAGAGTAAAACAGAGACCCAAATTGTTTCGGATTATTTCCAAAAATGTACTTAGGGTGGTTTACCCTATTTTCGCCGAAAATTATTTAGCAAATTTTTAACTCCCCAAACTACGTATCCCATATTTTCATTTGGTCAAATTTTCATTTCTCAATTCAACGTTTCGCACTGATATCATTTCCCAACGAATGATTTGATAAATTATTGTTAAACAAATTATTACCTGGGATTATTTTAAGATGTCAATTATGTTTTCGTCAAATGTATTGATTGGCATAAAAAATAACCATAACCTATCTATATCTGAGAGCAGTTTCGTTGTTGGGGTCATAAAAAAATAACCCTAACCTACCTATCTCTGGGAGCAGTTTCATTTTTAGGGTCATAAAAAAAATACCCTAACCTACCTATTTCTGGGAGCAGTTTCGTTTTTAATCCAATTTATATTTGTTTCAGACAACACAAATATGTACCACATAAAATTTGACAATATGTTATTTGCCTTAGCAAATTATTTGCTACACAATTATTTACCACATAAAATTTGACGTAATAAAATTTTGCAATATAAAAATGTAGCGAAAAAAAAAATTACGATGTAAAATTATGCCAAGGATTGATTTGCCAAATAAAACTTCGGCGAAAAGTTGATTGCTAAATATTTGACGAAACATAATTCGGCAAAAAGGCAGTACACCACTTAGGGCTTACAAGTTAGTTTTTTTTTTGATACCGGGAAGCTACCTTAGCCACCTAGTTGAAAGCCTACCTATGCTGCAAAAGCACTGCTACTCCTCCTTTTTTCCTCTAAAAAGACGATTTATCCACCGCACCATTGAAAGCAAATAAATTAAGACATAATTTTTCAGTCGGTAACCCAACGACCCTGCGGCAGAAAACGGAACTATTACCACAGGCCAGAATTTCCTATTAGGTGTAAATTCTAAATTTAAACCCAATTCAGCTTATATTCAATTATCAACGGCATAGATTAATTAATAATAGATCCGATTTCGGAACTTTTGGAAGACGTCCGTCTTAATTTGACGTTTGAAGGGTAGCTTGCCCTTTATTCCACGGTCTGTTCTCGAAGTTCAGGGTTTTGTGGGAATACATAATTAAGTTGTCACAGCCGTGTGAATTCCGGGCAGTGAGGGTAATCCTTAACTAGCTACTGCCCGCGACTTTGTCCGCGTACATTTCCATTATCGTTATTCATCCATCCAAATTCATCCAGCCGTTGCAGCGTGAAGGAGTAACAAACTAACACACACATAAATACACACACACACATACATACACACACACATACATACACACAAAAACACACATACACACACACACGAACTTTCACGTTTATAATATTATAGTAGGTTTTTTTTTTTTCTCGTCTACCCCATTTGGTACACGGTTTGGGTGTCGTTGAATTGGCCTTTCAAAATTATTGCGGGTTTGTGAAAACAATTTCGATCACGGGATACGTTTATGAAATATTAATCTCAAAAGCGCTAAATTTTGATAGAGTCAAGTGACCCCTCCCAAACCATAACTACAAATACTAAAAATCTGAAAAATATCTCCAAAGAAAACGCATATAACGAATTTTCAAGGAAAACTATAATGGCTAAGTAAAAATGTTTGGTTCCTGACATACCTACAGGCGACTATAGTGTTTATACTTACTAAAATCACTTCTTTTTTAATTTTTACTTCTAATTTGTATTATTTTTAACATGTGAATACTATAACTTATATGTGTGGCGTGTCTGTTAATGTAAGTTGGTTATAAAATAAATAAATAAGACACAATAGAATAAAACAGAACAGAATAGAAAACTTCTGGCCGAACAGAAGGCAGAACCGGTCGCTAGTATAAATTAGGCCTACTAATAATACAATTTACAAACCTCTTTTTATAAAACAAGGCCTTAAAGTAGAATGCCATGTTAATGCTAATAAGTTAAACGACTTATATAAATAATGAACTGTCAATATCCAACACGCCTGTCATTATTTATTTATTTATTTTATGGCATAGGAAGGCATTCGAGCACACAGGCCACCTGATGGTAAGTGGAAACTGTGACCCATAGACATTCGCATTTCACAAGACTGCAAATGCACTGCCAACCCTGAGGACTAAGATGGAATGCCTCTATGCTAGTCATTTCACCGGCTGTCTTATCCCCAAACCGGAACACAACAATGCGAACACTGCTGCTTGGCGGTAGGTTAATGGATAAGATGGTGGTACCAACCCGGACGGACCCTGCACAAGGTCCTCCAACAAGTAAACACATACCTCATCATGACTCATTAGTCTGAATAAAGCATTATCCTGACTAGACTTGTCAGTAAACTTAATTTGAAAGCAACTCTTGCCGACTGTACTGTGCAAACGCGCTCTAATCCCATCAAATGCTTAACTTATGTGCAGACCTAGGAATATACGGGGCAAAATTAAATGACAGCTAGGGATTGCCTATATCGATAAACTCCATCATCGATGCTTTTCCCAAATACTACTGATCGCGCGAAGTTTTGTTTGTATAAATATTTTATTATTGAAAACAAGATAGCAACATAATTCTGGTTATTCATTATTTTAAAAGTATTTTTTAACCTTCTCTCATCATCGACATATTTTTTTTACTCCTAACAAATTCTGATCGTTTATTTTAACAATAGTAAATTCAATGAGACAGTCATTCTGAAATACACAATAAGGAAAAATATATGATGATGAGTGAAGGTTAAAAAATCCTTTTAAAATAAAGAAAAACGAATATTACGTTGCTATTTTGTTTCATTTGCAAACTTTCAATAAAAAAATATTTTTTCAAACAAAACTTGGAGCGATCACAAGTTTATGGGAAAAGCATCGATAACTGAGTTAATCGATATAAGCAATCCCTAGCTGTCATTTAATTTTGCCCCGTATATTCCTAGGTCTGCTTATGTGTAACTTAGCCAGCGTTCATTTATATGTGTAGCCATGCGGTTTCGGCTTATAAATTTAATTATAACCGTTGTCATAATGCTACATTTAATGTTGCTAATGAAAACTGAAATGTCAACGAAACGCTATTTCAAAACCACTTGTGGATTTGTTTCCTTTTTGGAACGCCTCGCGTTTGCCGCGATTTTGCCTAGGTATTTACAGATATAGTGAATAATAATTTCCCACCGTGGTACTTTTGACCATCGCATGTAAACTGAAGTTGATGAATTGTGTAATGTGTAATTTTAACATGTAAATAACTTTGAACTAGTAGTAGTAGGGTTGTCACTGATATTAAATTGATTAGTCCAGCTTTACAATTATAATAAATCGATTATAAATCACTAAGATAACACTATCCTTTCAGCTCAGTTCCTCATTTTGTTCCACCCTGTATATACGACCTACACGAACAATAATAAAAACAATACGAAAAATACATGAATATAACAAATTACTTTTTTCCGAATCATTTGTTCGGAACTGGCAAGAGTAGTAGGAACTGTAATTGCGTCTAAATATAGGAAGATCAACATATACACAGACTAGCTTTTGCCTGCGACTCCGTTCGCGTAGAAGCCATTTATCAATGCTCCCTCAGGAACTGTCTAATCCTATGTCCTATTCCAGGATCTAACCAATATGTGTGCCAAGTTTTATCTCGATCCGTTGAGTGGTTGAAGCATGAAAGACAGACAAACATACACACTTTCCCATTTATAATATTAGTGTGGATACAGCCAAATGCATAAATTTGTGACCTATCTTAGGTTCAAAGATAATCTGACATTCTACAGCTATAAGGTTGAATTTCCCATAAGTAACAAATGGCTTGCGTTTCTAATGACATTGAAGACTTCAAGCACATTCTTTTTGAAATAGGTCTTAAATTTACATACGTATGAAAATTCTTTATTGCACAATAAACCAGTTTCGAGTTAATTAATAAATAAACTTAACATTATATCTAAAATAATGACAGTCAAAATTCAGTTATATTTTAAAATATTCAAATTTGTAACCATCTCCTGAAATTAAATTAAGTAAATTTGCGCCCGGTTTGACGTTTTGCTAATCAAAGTTTGTCCGAGGAAAATGCATTTTTCCAGGATGACTTCAATTTTTAAACTTTAGACAGAAAATGTAGACAACTTCGTCAGACCAGTTTTTGAGTAAAGCGTCAATACTTTTGAAATCGTTTTAATCTTTATTTAAATCATAGTCATATTATAATGTGAATCCTAATCCTAAGTCAGCTAGATGAAATTGGGTAAAAACAGGAGATAGCTACTTTGAATTAACACGTAGGCTACCATTTACCCCGAATATAAAACAGTTTTCCATGGGATGATCGACGCGGACGAGCTCGCGGCCATAAGGTAGTTGCTACCAAGAAAGTAACAAAAGAATACATACATACATACCTTCACGCCTTCATTCCCAGAGTAGGTTAGGCAGAGCTACAGAATTACCAACAACTCTAAAAACTTAAGAAACAAAAGAATAACACAGCTAAATTGTTATTTAGAAAGTTGAAATAGGCGCATCAGTTTTAGTGGCCCGAGATTAGCGAACGCCGAGATTTCTAATTGGTTTTCATCAAACAAAAAACTTTTCTTTTGGCAAGACCGGGCTAAAAAGTTGGTTACTTTTTCAGAGAACAAGCTTCTTCTTCGCAGACCATCATTTACTTTACTCGTTTAAATTAACACATTATTATTGAAATTCCAATACTCTAGATAATGCCACTGAACTTGGGGCTTGAAATGCATTGATCGTTTCTACTCCTGAAACTACTTTCGTTCTGTAAGTTATCAAAAAATATCTCCAACTTAAAATAAATAAAAAACATACAAATTAAATTTCATTTTCAATGTAAGCGGTGTAAGTCTCCATTTTCCTTTAGCCCTCGTTGCAAAGAAATGTCGCCCCCGTACCATGAGATAGTGATTATATGGCCAGTATTTAATACACTGATTTTACAATTAGTTAGCTAAACGAAGTTATTTTTTTAGGTTGCTGAAAAATGAAATTCAGTTTAGCAATAGAATCGATTCGGTCAGAGGCACACTATCTATAGTACAGATTTAAAAAAACTGTTATTTTTTTACAGTTTAGTTTAAGATATTAATGAAAAGGATGTATACTGTAACTTATCGCACAATCAGTTAACACCACAACGAGAGAGTTTGGGGCAGCATTTGGATTACTCTACATTTTATTTTCATTTTAGATGTTTTTCTGAACATGCACAATTCCAGCGTTAGCCGCAGATACAATCAGCAGGGTATTTTAGGCACTCTAGAAGTTCTGTATCGATGCTCGGGGCATCCATCATCAGATTTCACTAAAAGCATCCCCTGGCGAGGAACCAATGTTTCGAAATAGCCTCTATAGTATGAAAAACGCACTCTGACCCGTTTTTCACCCCTAAAGTAACTTACTTACAAATAAATAGTATCTTTGTGCATAAATCAAAGGATAAAGTTATCCTCATCACGAATCAAACGTAATTTTCCAGAACATAACCTATCTCTATCAGCTGGAACTACCCGGGCAAAGAACGAGAATAGCCTATCTTATAGGCCGGGAGAGTGTTTCGGCACTGTAGTAGACATTTATTGAAATTATAGCGTCGTATCTTTCGGGAGATCTTGACCCTTTTCGGGATAGAATTTAATGGGCTCGAGTGTAACCAGGTTCCTGAGAGATATTAAGAATGTTAAAGTTTGTTTTATATTTAGAATGATAGAACTAAAACAGATGAAAGTTCATACAATTTAAATTTTATTTAATATCTTAACCCCATGCATTGTCCTTACTCGTCTACTTCAGGGTTAGCTGGAAGAGATTCCATTTAGGTATAAGTTCGCCTTTGTACATTCATTAATATTAATATTGTAATATTTATATTTTTGTGCAATAAACAGTTTACATACATAGGTACATACATTTAGATTGATTTGATAAAAATACACATAAGGGCAAAATTAAGGGAGCAAAGCAAAAAAAACAAGATGATTATAATACGGCGTTTCATATGGTGTTGTTTAAGTCAGATAGTAATAACAGCTGTTGCATGCTGGCGCCATTTGACAAGAGCGTCATTACCTTGATGGATATGATTTTAATGGTTTTATGAATTAAATGTAACATCAACTGTTTTATTAAAACAGGTTCCTTTTGATATAATGAACTAACAGTGATTTGTTACGGGATAAAAACTAGCCTTTGCGCTGTTCCAGACTAAAATCTATCTCAGTGCCAAATGTCATCCCAATTCGTTCAGCCGGTCTGGCGAGATTGAGTAACAAATATCCAAACTTTCGCATTTATAATATAAGAAAAGATAGGATAACATACAGCTTGTACAAATAGGAGTCGCCATTTATTTTATCTCAAGTTTATTTTACTTCATCGATACAAAAAATCTACATGTTTTTTTTTCAATACAATTATTATTCATATTATTGTCCTTACTCATCTACTTCAGGGTCAGCTGGAAGAGATCCCATTTCAGGAAAAGATCGCCTTTGTGCATTTGTTTAAAATCAAAATGACTTTATTTACATTTTTATGCAATAAAGAGTTTACATACATTACTTCTCTGATATTGGAACCTCTTTGTATATTTATTTATTCTTCATGTCCGTCCAAGTTAATAGTAAAGTCAAGTAAGTTATTTCAAAGCATTAATACCAACATTGTTTCGCAAAGCCTGACGCCACACCATTATATATATTCAAAATTACAAAACGAATTATCACTCCTTTAAAATATTTTTCAAATTACGGCTATATCTATAATTTATCAAGTCCAGAAATCCCCTTGGACATATTTAACACCAAGAGGTTTATAGAAGGGTTCCGGATCGGGTTTTCAGATAGCGTTACTTCAAATAATAATTGCGTCGGAAAATCTGACAGCCCCGGTTTTAGTGTTAATGGACGGACACCAGAAAATAACGGACACGGACTGATAGTATGAAAAGCTAAAGGCAGTCTAATAAAAAAGTCTTTATTAGCATCATCCGCGGATGTGGATGCGGTGAATCGAAGGCTCCGCGGATGCGGATTTTTTAAATTCAAAGATCAAAATTCAATATATGTATTCAGTAAAATAGCCACATGCGGGCTCTTTTACACGTCGGAAATGTACAGTGAATCTACCAGCGCTACGGACAAGACCATCATTGCGGAGAAGAAGCGCCGCAAGAAACTCCAGCAGAAGGTAATTTTTTCAATCCTAAAAACATAATTATACTTAAAAGTAAGTAAGATAATGCATGTAAGATCTTATATGAATATAGTATATGAATGAAGAATTAAAACAATGATTAAGTAATTATTAACATTTTTATGAATGAAAATTAGTATGAAGTACAATGCTTTTTTTTAACTTCACTTAAAAACGGTCGGATCTTGTTACCAATTATACTGAACGAAAGTCGTGTGATTGCATGTTAAAACATTAAGTACTTTATTATTAATGTGATACTTATAAGAACGGTTAATCCTGACCCACCGTGATACAGTGCAAACAAGTAAGGGGGTCAGTTGACACTTACTTTTGGTTGTCACCAAAGAAATCATAATTAGAAATGTAAGTAGCAATGTGTACTTTTTCTTGCGTTTTTTTTTTAATAATGATGAACCACAACAAACGCGTCGGATCTTGTCACCAATTTGTTCACTCCCATTGGTCATTGTCACGTGCGAACAAACGAGTTCTTTCTTGTCGCAACTTGTATTACATTCGCATCCGCACGAACATCCGCATTGATTACTGCGGATGTTCGTGCGGATACAGATGCAGATGCAGATGTTCACATCTATGCAGAGGCTCCGCATTTGCGGATGCGGATGCAGATGTACATAACTATGCGGAGGCTCCGCATTTGCGAGTGCGGATGCGAATATTTGCAACATCCCTTTTACAAATTCTGTTCTTACAAAGAATATTCTGGAATATTGCAGTTGGGCGAGGTTCGTCTGGAACTCTAGGTCGCTACCACCACTAACCCGTCAACCAAGCAGCAGTATTTGCAATTTACAGTTAAAGGCAGATAAGCAGTAAATGCTGCCATCTGTCCTCGTACAAATTATCACCTCAAAACAAGAATCCTACTAATACATATAATAAATGCGAAAATTTGTGTTAAAATCGGAGAAATACTGGAAAAGGGCCAAACCTTAAGTACCCGAAATGAATGTATGAATGTGGAAGAAGCGAAAGAAATTTGTCAAGATCGTAGCAAGTGGAAAGAAGTGGTCTCTGCCTACCCCTCTAGGAAACCGGCGTGATTTAATCTATGTATGTATGTAATTTGTGTGAGTTGGTTTGTTACTCTTTTACGCTGCAATGGCTGGACTTAGATGTTTGATGGAGATAGATTATACCCCGGATTAACAAATAGGCTATTTTTCTATCCCGGAAAATTTAACTTTCCGAGGGAATAACGATAATCGAAATCTACGCGGACGAAGTCGCGGGCAGAAGCTAGTAGTTGTCATCTGGGGATATACATAACGCAAAGTTACTGAATAGAAAGACGTAGGCTGACAATAATAAATATAAAAAAAAGTTCTGCTTTTACTTTTTTTATCTACAAACCAATTATAAAGAAGGGTTTGACCTAATTTCGTAAACCAACAACCATTAATAACATAAAGGCTATTTTCCCAATAGAGCAAGTAAGCAAAGCAAATGTTTGCATAATATCGTTACGCTATTTAATTCATAGATAAACTATAACGGGTTTTTAGTTGAGTTTATATTTGTGATAATTTATGATGTGTACGGAACCCTTTTAGGAAAACATTATCCTGGTTATCATTTGGTTCAGCAAATAATTAAAATTTAAAAACGAAGTACATAAGTAACGTTCAGTGTTTAAGAAATTAAATTTGCAATCTTAAGACTGGAATCTCAAGTCTGGAATCTCAAGACTGCAATCCTGAAGGTCCTCTTACATGCACAAATTTGATAGTCGGCAACAACTGCGATGGCAAAATAGCTATTTTACTCTAATTTTGTATAACATAATGAGACGTCCGTACGTATGGGCAATTATAATTTACTCAAAAAATTGCGCCAGAAATGCGCCGTGTTATGAAAATGATCTTGACTGACATGCCTTTCTCAAGATACGTCAAACTCATCTCAGTTAATCAATACAACCCTAAGACGATTTAAATAGTTGTTTCCTCCATTGGTTTATGATCAAAGTTAAACTTCCCCCTTTTAATCTCCGAACTTAACCAAGCACATGTAATAAGCAATGAAACTCGGCACGCATACGCTCGCGAATTTAGCATAAATCAGCTAGATGGCGCTGCGAGTCGAGCCAACCAAATTAACAAACGTAGGCGCAGCGTATTGTGCGTAATGCGCTGACGTCCGCAAAATTATTCATCATTAAACGTTAAATAAATATTACACAGTTGTATACGTTAGTCACAACAGCCGGCACAGATTTTGCACATAAATACATATTAATTTTGCAACCTCCACGATATTTTTATTTGCTTCGGGCAAAGTCATAAATATAAATGGTTGGTTCACGGAATCGCCGTAACCTTTTAACAGAAATTAAAAAAATATTTACCCCAGTTGCTATGAACTCAAACGAATCCTGAGGTAACTTTAAGATAACACCTTACTTTTAAGTACCTTACGTTCGCGTTATTATTAGCAATATAAAGTAAATAATCCTTTCGCCGCGTAATTTATAGGCATGCATAACGCAAACTATTCTAATTCTAGACAAATTTACATCGTTCATAAATTCATTATATTTGCGTGCTGCAGTCCTCACATACAAAACAAAACTAAAGCACAGTCATATTATAATTCGAAATATACAAATTAATCTGATTCCCAGCCGTGCGTTTCGATCAATGTCTATTATAACATTACAAACGCTATAAAACTTCAATTAAAAACGATATAAATTATTCGAGTACACAATTAAAAACAATCTTAACGTCATTGGTTTAGCATTTACAATTGGATGTCACTAAAATGTCACATGAGCCGACGATTTGGCACAAGTAATTGTCTGTCGTAGTACGCTAGTAGACTTCCGTGATCTATTCAGAGAAGGATACCGTCTGGCCGGAGTCATTTTAGGTCGAAGTAATTATGCGCGAGATCTGCCCTGACTGATTTGGGAGAGGCATTGGTATTTGTACACGTCACTTATTACAAAAACCTCTTTCTACCCGACTACCCAAGACTGGTAATAGGTTTACCCTTGAAATATCAAAACTTACGAGGGGAGGTCCAAAAGTTCGCGGAATGGAGGGCTAAATAATTAAATAAAAAGACGTTACTATTTTTCCTTTTCAATATAATCTCCCTTAAGGTTAATACATTTGTTAGATCGTGATATTAATTTTTCTAAACCCACATAAAAATAATTTTCTTCTTTGCTGTCAAAATGAGCCAAAATTGCGTCCTTTACTTCATCATCGGTGTGAAATTTTCTTCCCCGCAACTCTTTCTTCAAATTTGGGAATAAATAATAATCACTGGGGGCCAGGTTCGGGCTGTAGGGGGGATGAACCAATTCTTCGAAGCCACATTTGTTCAGGGCAGCCATCGCAATACGACTCTTGTGAACTGGAGCATTATCCTGAAGTAACAGCACACCCTTAGCCAGCTTTCCTCGCCTTTTTTCTTTGATAGCTTCCCGCAACTGCTCCAGTAGCCTAGAGTAGTACTCTCCAGTAATTGTGACATCTTTGCTTTTGTAATCGATCATCAAAATTCCTTGGCAGTCCCAGAAAATCGTAGCCATCAACTTTCCGGCCGATTCTGACACCTTAAATTTCTTAGGTGGGGGGGTACCCTTCTTGTGCCATTGCATCGACTCCTGTTTAGAGTCAGGTTCAAAATGATGAACCCAAGTTTCATCTCCAGTAACAATCCGCTTCAAAATCGACGTACTTTCTTCTCCACACCGTTCTAAAAAACTGCTACACGCGTCGATTCGCTGCTGTCGCTGATGCGGCGTAAGCATTCTCGGCACCCATCTTGCACTCACTTTAATCATGCCGAGGTGTTCATGTAGAATCCGCAAAATAGTGGTTTCAGATACTCCAACTAATGCAGAAATCTGTTTCTTCTTCAGGCGAGCATCTTCTAATACTAATTTTTCAACTTTTCCGTCGGTATCTGATGTGGTGACCTCGACAGGCCGTCCTGGGCGAGGGTCGTCTTCAATGGACTCTCTGCCAATTTTAAAAAGACCGTGCCATTTGTAAATCATTGTTTTTCCAGGGCAATGATCACAGTAAACTACTGACATCTCACTCATGATGGTCTGAGGAGGTTTTCCTTGCTTAGTCAGGAACTTGATGATGGCTCGATACTCAATTTGCTCCATACTTCCAGGATTTTTCCAGATTGACTTGCTTGCTCGACGATATTTTGTAAAGTAATGAGCTCTTCAGGCTGAAAGTTGGTATATATACTCTTAATGAGTTGGCCATTAGTACTATACTAAAAAATATAGTCATCCCCACCCCCATCCCCTCCATTCCGCGAACTTTTGGACCTCCCCTCGTATTTCATAGAACGATTCACACATTTCATCGACAGGCATTTCCACGTGCAGGATCTTAATTCAGGAACGAATGCTTTAGATAACTTGAAAACTAGAAGGTTTCAGCAGAAATAAGTTTTCAAGTGAGTTAAGTGAAATGATACATTCGATGAAATGTTTGTCGTTATTTCAAGGGGATCCTGGTAATATTTTAGGTCTGCGTGAATGTATGTAGATTTGGCTCTTTGATTCCTGGGAAAGGCTGAACGAATTTCTTGATTTCTACAAACCAGGCATCTGACGAGTATATTTGTCACTGGGTACAAAATGCTACTAAACTAAGTAATATAATATGTATTTAACATACATAGATGACTACATCAAAAGAAGCAAAAATATTTACTTATGTACTTGGATCAATTAACTAATCGAACCGTCAATTCACTGACGGTCTGTTTCAGGGTAGTGATTGGGTCACCTTCGTTATTTTCACTGAGCGGTTCCAACGGAAGACAAGCGCTAGTTTCACCGCCAGCACATGCAGTTTGGCACATTTGACAATAATTATGCGTCGTTTCTTTGTTTTTCGTGTAATAATTCATTAATATTTTTATTTTAAGTGTAGTTACGATAAAATGTTACTTGATCCATTTATCTTATTCACTGCTTAACGCAAGCCTCTCCGAACTAGGGAGTGCAATCCGGATTCGTTTTGTATGGGGAAATCCGGATTAAATCCGGATTTCCATACAAAATAAATCCGGAGTTGCAATCCCTACTCCGAACCACCCCGGAATTTGAGACCTTGGATATATTAAAGTTGTCGGCGCCTTTTTCAAGTCGTCATTGCTGCGTTTATCAGGGGCCCTATAGTAGCTGTCTACTCCTTTGATCATATTTCCATCTTTAAACCTCATCTTACCCTTATATTATGGCTATATACGCGGTCATAGAAGCCTGTAGACTACACACTTAAGTGAATTATTTCGTTAATATTTTTTAAAATGTGTTAAATTTAAAATTCAACTCCGCAAAGACCTTATGAAAAAGTCCAGGGAGTAAAAAAGACACCTTGTTATATAAATCACAAAATACACATATAGAACTGAGTGTCATTTAAAATAAGCCCTTACGAGTAAAGGGTGGTTCCTTAATGTAGGACATTCGGCTCAGCATATTAAATCTGGCTTCATAACTCCCTAAATCGCAGATACAATCCCTAATACTGCGAGTTGGGAACCACGCAAGCCTTAAGCCGCCCATTCACAGCCCAACCGCTTATTAATAACCCCAATAATGCGAGTATTCCGGCCCCCAAACACAAGGACATATCTCCAATCACTTACCAAATGCAACTTGAACTCACTCCTGCCTTGAATTAGGTTGAATATGCTGAAAATGAGATAAAAAATATACAAACCGTTTTGTTTTAAAAGGATAGTATTGTGGCAGAATGCCGGATTTATCGCAGTTGTTGTAGGGACGAGAGGAGTGCCCTTAAACCGAACCATTATGTCCATTGTCATTTTCCGCGTGTTTTGCTCATTTGGGCGTATTGAAATTAAACACACAATAAAAGGTACCGGTTTCACAAAGCGATGCGATGAAACTTGATAATCATTTTAAGGAAACACGAAGAATTGAGTATGCTAGCACTGAATTAGTTTATAGGTATCACAAACAACAGTTATAACAACTACATATCACAAACTTCCTTACTAAGTGACTGTCTACTTAGCAATACAAAACATACCGTATCGTATCGTTTCGTTGGCTTTTTAATGGGGTTGTATGCGTTGTTTCCAGTTGAGGAGCTCGTTGAACGACATGTTCACCAGATCTGAACATCCTCACTTACTATAGGTACATAGGTATAACATAAATATCATTGGAAGTACAACACAATCTTTTACTTAAAACATTTGTTGAGTTATACTGCAATCAACACGATAAACACATTTTAATAATACATAAACAGACAAACAAGACAGAAGACCAATTTCGTGTAGTATCAGGAAGTGAAAAAGCTGGCAGAGAACAAAGAAGCCAAACTCTTTAGTTAAACGGCAATGATTACATTAACAGACGAAGTTACCCAAGAATATTAAGAAAACTGAACATTTCGCTGTAGAGTGTTGCCAAAAATGACTCACGTCTAAATTACATTGTTAATATATACTTTCAGTGTCTACGTTCGGCACGGTGTAACACCAGTACGCCAAAGAAGAGCGTCACAATTAATTGCATTATTATTGAAAACCTCATTCCTCACACACAAGGATCAAAATTCATTGTTATGCTTATACACTCAGCGAGGAGTTTCTCCAAGGAGTTTTGAATATTTCGCCCTTTGTCTCCTCCTTCGTTGTAATACATATTCAATGCTAGAGGCGTTTAAGCAATATGCTCATCACAAAGAGACACAAATTTATGGAATTGTTTCATTGTCTTTTTTATTAGAATGCCGATTGAAATTATATCTGGGATTACGTTCTCTACGATGGACTAATCCATTCTTATGAACATCGTCTTTTCATTAAGTATCTTATAAGCGTAAAATTATTTTTCTGTTCCAAATGTTACGTCATCGTCTTTATCAAAACGTCAAACACTTTTTATCCCTTTTTTCACAGCTTTAATTTAAAACAGAAATATCTTGTAGGAGTAAAACTTTAATAATCTTGCACCTCACTACCTACAAATACAGAGTAGATATAACCGCTATTTTGATAATAATTATATCTACATAAACCGTCCAAAGGAATCTCAACTTTACACCCTGTAACATGGACTTGTATACGTTTAAATCAACGTTAGATCAACTCCCGTTCCGTTCTGATAATTTCCTCTAATGAGACACACGAAGCCTCGGAGAGCGCTGTTCTACAACCTGGAAAGCAACTATCAAAACCGTTAGTGAACTTAGATAGTTTGAAGATAAGGTTGAAGATTCAATAATAAATGTAACGGTAAATGCCATTTTCAAACACACGGTACTGCTAGTAGAGATAGTAATTAATGATGCCTTAACAATTTGAAATTCGAATCACACAATTAGGTACGCGATTCTTGATTGGTGGTAACAATTAATTATTGAAGGTAATCACTTGAGCATAACACATTATTGATTTCATATTAATGCTGTCTGCGGTTAAAATATTGCTGATGAAATGTAACGTATGTAAAATTTACAAATATGGTTCCATGTTTGGTAACTGAACATAAATTAACAGAGATGAGTATTGAATAAAATAAATCATGACTTGGATTGACATAATGACATTCTGAACAGACATTACGTAACTAAGTAAAAATGTATCAACTTTTATAATACTCCAAAGTAATTTGAATAGTAAAGCAGTCGAGAATCTTACAAAAAATGTAACAGTATTGCCCATCACTAGTAAATTCATCATTCAGAGACAATTTCAATATGGCGGTTTGTTTACCATGAAACCGTCCAATTTTGCCCTTGATGGATTTTTTGCCCGCTGAGTCAAAAATAAGCTAACATTTGAATTAAAAAAAAAAATACAGTATTTTAGTAACTTTTGATTGTATTAGTAGAAAATAGGTTATATTTATTGCAAAACTACGAATTGTTTTTGGTTCCAACTTCATTCAGTTGACTGTCACAGCTTGTCAAAATGGAAGCGTGTTTGTTGCGGGCGAAATGTGTCTACAGTGTTTTTAAAATATTGGAAAATGACGAAGACAATGGTGAGTGTTTGTTTTTGTATAATATAAACAAAAGTTATCAGAACATTTACTCATTGCTTTTTATGCAGTGAGTAGCTTAAATCGTGAATTACGATGGCGGGCAATTTAATCCGCAAGTGTAGCATCTCGTATCTGCCAATTTTGCCCGCTCTTAAATATGTACTAGGGTTGTCACTTTTTCATTTCTCACTTGCTTTAATTTGGGTTAAATTATATATATTTAGGTCTGATATTTTTATAGCTGCAAAAGAAGATAGAACTTATTTATGTTTTTTTTTAATTTATTTGTATAGTTTCTGGTATGTTTTATAACTATTTTTTCTTTTTTCTTTTTTACAGTGATCTCAATGTCAAACGTTTATTTCTAAGGACCAATTGTATAAGTAAAATAAGGCTGATTTTTGTTACCAATGACTAGATAAAAGTTTTGTAATTGAACTTATAAGTACCTACTGCATTAAAAAAAATGTACCACTAAAATGGTTTATTAATTTTCAAACATTATCAAACAGGTTTTGACAACCCTAACACTTATGAGTTAGTTGTATGAAAACAGTTGTAAATTAGCGGGTAAATTTGCCCACCTTTTTCTAGACGAATTTATTATTATTTGCTTATTGGTTTTAATGTTTTTGGGCCCATTTTACCCAAAACTCTTTGTGGTCCTTATACATGAATGCTCTAAGTCTAAGAGCTATAGTTTGGTAAATAATGGGCTTGGGCAAATATGGACGAAAGTGAAGGTAATTTGGCCCGCCACGAAAATATCAAATTGCTTGAAATTCTTAAAAAATAAGGACTATTTCTTTATTGTAACACAATGCTATGATTAGTTAGACTATATTTACACATAAAAAAGTATATGAAACCTTACATTTTTTTTAGAAAAACTAAGAATATTTTAAAAAAGCGGGCAAAATTGGACGGTTTCACGGTACATAGTTAGCAAGTTCCATAGAATTAGACCTTATGTATTATTTTTTTCGATATTTACTTATTGATTAAAAAAACTTCCGACGCAAACAAAGGAATATTACCTATAACCTTAACGTGTATATCTGTGAAATCGTAGATCGCAAACGTATAGACCGATTCAGACGCATTTTTTAAATAGAAAGCTAGTGTAATTAAGTTGTTTTTTAGCTTGGTTTGAAGCAAATGTTAAGCCTCTTAGGAGCCATATTAATTAACAAGATACGTCAAAGAAATCGTCAAGCCATAGACAACTGTCATTTTTGACGCATATTGAGACGAGTGTCACAGTTGAAATCAATTTGAAAGTTGAGGTCACCGTTAAATCAGGTTTACATCTACTTTATAGTTTACTACCAAAATTCGCTTGAATCTTTGGACTTGTAATCTGATATTAAAATATTGTAGGACATGACGGTTTACTAGGTAATCCACTCTGGGAGTTTCGGGGAAATTATAAGCAATTCACAACCGAGAGTTGAGCTTGTCTCAAGTCGCAAGTTACACGAACAGGTAGCGGAGTGCGTAAGCACTTATCTATTTACATGAATATTATCTTTGGATTGTGTTTCAGTTTCTTGAGAGCGATAAATAATTCAATTATTAAGTATGCGAAGGCTTGGATTCAGGCAAGCACAATTACCCCATGTGTACGTCGTAACAAAATATGTCACAGGTCGTTTTTGTCATAAATAAGAAGCAATTTAACACAAATATATAATTCAAACCAGAACTCGGCTGAAGGATAAAACTTAGCAAAATATATTTAATATTCATTTAAGTCTCTAAAGAAATAGAAATTATCTTTAGAGAAACCGCCGTTTCGTAAAAAATCTTTTACCGGAATAAAAAAAAAAACCTTATTTTTTTAGCCCTTAATCCGCCTAGGTCTCTTAAGGACCGCTACATTTACTACGAGGGGACCTACTTTTATAGCATTCAGCAGTTTTCTGTGATCTTTATTGGATATTTTCCCACATTATGGAGTGCCCTTCCACGCTATCTCTTAAATTGTACCTGAAGACTACGGTTTAAGGACGTAGGAACAGGATCGTTAGTAAAAGTAGTCTGCGGCTCTATTTTACAAACTTTTACTAAACTTGAAATGTATGTACATATGTATACATGTAAGTATGTATGTATATACAGGTCAAACCTTGCAAATTCAATTTGAACCACTTTTCGTTAAAATTTGAAATTTGGACGACATATCACTAATACACTGGGAAACATCTTAGCCTACTTGTGCAAAATGTGGTTACAGAATTGTCAAGAAGTTTTAAGACTTGTTGGTTATTCTTTAGCTCTGCCTACCCCACTCTGGGAAAGAAGGCGTGAGTTTATGTATGTATGTATGTATGAAAACCCGATGATAATAATATGCAACATTATGGTACCTAAGAGGTGATCTGATGATGGAGCCGGAAGGTGGCGACTGGATCTTCGCTATTCTTAACGTAGACCCACCGTGTTAGGACTCAATAATTTAGTCTAGATAAGCAGATAACCATCCAGGTGAGGACTGAAAAACAGCTCCAGGTGAGGACTGAAAAACAGCTCCATAGCTGAGTTCTGCACCTTTTCACCAGCAATTTTGTTATTTTTGTTTTACTTTGTATTTGTTAATGTTGTTTGCTTGTTGTTGGTGAATAAAGATTCTTTTTTTTTTTTTTTTATTAAGATTTCTCAAATATAAGTAAAGTCGGTAACAAAAGCTTGACCCAAAAATATTTTTTTGACAGAAACTTTTTAAATTGCCTTTCACGATAGAGACGAAGTACTGAGCAATGAGCAATAAGAAATACACGAATTGGTAGCCGCTCAAGTCGCTACACAGTCTACTCTTCAGAATTCACCAGCCTCTTCAGCCATTCTACGACCAATTCTCGACCACTTAACTGTGTACTTAGCAAATTCTAGAAAAAGTTACAATATTATTAATATTCAAATTCCCTATTCAATATTCGGGCAATGTTCAGCAAGTTTTCGGTAACCGAATTAAAAAGGAGGCTCGGACGTTATTGGGCTAAGTAATCTGAAACGAGACTTTTGTATTTTTAGCTGAGCCCCTAGGATAAGTTTATTCATGTTGCTTAAGAATATCGCAAGGGAATTTTTCTTATTATAACAAGGAACTTTCATATTCTATATTCGAGAAAGAGAAGAGAATTCGACAGTTAAAAAGGATCGCATCTTAAAAAATATTTTTTCAAAGAAAAATACATTCATAAAACGTCCTTATATTTTCTAAAATATAACTCGCATACCTTTCACATATTGCAATAACAATCAAATCATGATAGAAGCCGTACGTCAATTCAAATCCCACTGACATTAATTATTCTTCCCGTAATGAACCCGTGTGTCTGTTTAATTAAGAATGCGTCGTGGCTGCATCTGGCGGTTCTATAGACAAATACAGCTTCTTCACAAATAAATAAGTTGAACTGAGTATCATAAAAATACGTAGGTATGTAACGCAACTACTAATAAAAATAGTATAGCGACCACTGCATACAAAAAAGTGCAAAAAGGGTTCTTAAGTTTGAAACTCAGCCTTACTGAAAACAGACACACACACATACACTTACAACACACATACACATAAATCAATTAACATAGACACTTAACAATCTTACATTAGCTTGTAGCGTACCATACCTTCAAAGCAGTAATCAAACAAGTTTATACGCGACCCTCCTGCGGGGTAACTTTGGGGGGGGGGGGGGGGGGGCAATAAGGTGATAACAAGATCGAGTCGCGCAGCGAGAAAGGATTGCTTAGTTAAAGTGCTCGCTACGTTCGTCTTTAAAAGTACATTTTTAAAGTATTTCGATTAAAGTCGATTAGAATCACATTAAGCGAGATTTAGCCCAGCAAAAAAAAACTACTGAAATTGACTACTGTGTTACTCTAACTTATCAATTTAAAGTAAGACAGCAAACCGCAATCGCGTTCTGCAATTCGGATTGCCAGTCTGATTCGCGCTTAAGAGCGTAATAAGAGTGAACGAGAGAGAAGAGGTACCAACCAAATCGAAGATGTTTTTAATTTCTATCGCACAGTATAATACTACTATTTCCTTAGTAACGGTTTTCTTCTTGTTTCTATGCACAAGTGATAAGGGATTTAGTTTGCCTTTGAACAATCCTATTCTGTAAATATTGTATTTGAATTTCTGTATCGTACAATAAAGTTTTAACATCTACATACACATAATAAAAATTAATCGCTAAATGTGTTGCTAAGCGCAAAACTCGAGAAGGGCTGAACCGATTTGGCTGATTTCTTTTTTGTTGTTTGTCAATGTCAGGACAAGGTTTTTATGAAAGAAAATAATTAAAAAATCAACCGGGAAAGTCAGGAATTTCCAGCGGGGCGAAGCCGCTGGCGGGCCGCTAGTACGTACATAAATACAAGGCGAAGTGAGGATATTGCGAGATATAGACGATGGTTATTATTGTAGTACTGTACTAGCAGCTTTGCATCGCCCAATGTCTATCGAAAAGTTCGTCAAAAACTTATTGGACAGTAGAAGCCAAAGTGAAGTTTTGACATGACGGCATTTGTTAAGTAATATATTAACTACTAACAAATACCAACAAAAAACCCGCTCAAATCCCAGTAGGCTATCAGCTGCGCCGCCACGCGTCCCCGGCATATTAACTTGTCACGTGATGCGTTGTAAATTTAGTCACAGGTGGTCGTGACATGAACCTTTAGAGGCAAACATGTACGTATACCCTCTGACCTACAAACGCAATCTGAGCGTTCAATACAATTATAAGCGGAAAATCTCAGGCAAATTAACTTATTCGTATTTATTTAAGAGACTTGCACTTCTTTTGATTGATGATGTTGGATTGGGTTGGGTATCAGCAGAATTCAAATAATAAAGTAGTGAAGAAAGGATGACCAAAAATATGTATGTATGTAAACACTTTATCGCACAAACAAAAGATAATAATCTAAAAATAAAATTTGTCACAATGATAGATTATAATCTGGAATAGCACAAAGGTTAATTTTTATCCCGGATAATTGAACACATCATTATACATAATTGAACAGTCCCCAAGGTAGTGAAACGGAAAAAAATGCTTGCAAGCTGGATACACTGGACATTATTTATTATTTTAAATGACTGTAACATCTTTTGTACTGTATTCTGCAAATAAATGATATTTATTGATTGATTGATTGAATGAATTGAAATCGGACGGAGTCACGCGCATTAGACTAGTCTAAAATAAATTACTTATAATAACGCCCACACTTACACGAGGAAGAATTAAACACATACCTATAATTAAAATCCCGGTAAGAGCAGATATTTGTGTGATGACTCATGAATGTTTTCTATTTATTTAAGTATTTATTTTTCTATACAAATATTTATCTCGTTGTCTAGTAGTTTGGGACTAAGTCAATTGGTGTGACATTGTCCTCTGATCTTTATTTACTTATTTTTATTTATTTAAATAATGATAAGTATAGGTAAATAATCGAGTCCGCAGTTCGGCGAAGTTAATAGAGGAAATAAAAATATTGATAAGAATGAGATAAATACTTCTAAAGGTAGAAAGACGCCGAATTATTCGTGGACAGTTTACATAAGTAATAACTTTTGTATGAAAGGTGTCACTACTGAGTCAACAGCTGCACGAAAAGTGGAAAAGCGACCACGTTGTGCCGACCTCACTTACAGTGGGACAAGGGCAGGGAGATGATAAATAGCACATTTATGTTGTTAGCACTGCGGGATTTTCGTAATGGGGAAACGGCAAATAACCAGGTTGAAATGGCTATAAATAAGTAAACCTCCCCTAGGAGGAGGGTTGTTTCTTTGAGCAATGTGCCCTTTAATAAGGATATCCGTCACGTTCAGAAAAATAAGTCTGTCGCGACTAGTGGAACTTATAACGTCATTCGTAGAATATTTTTCTTAATATCAGGCACGTCATGTTCGAAAAAGGTTAAGATAGGGATGTATTAAAGCAGATTAAAATGAAGAAGGTTAAGGTCAGTTGAGTTTACTTTGCGTTGACAATAGTAAACGTCATACCTATACAGTAAGATCACTTTTATATCTCTCCTTATCTCAAAGATGCAATGAGCCTATTTGGACAAACTTCATCCCTTTAGGGTCCGTTCACACAGACCGGCTCGTATACGCTTGGAATTGGCCACGAGCACGTCAGCCAGAGCACTTCAAGCAGCCGGTCGGCTCCTCTTGTTACACCACACAAAGCGCGTTTGAGCATTCTTATTGACCCGGCAACACTCGTTTTCAACGTGATACAAATGTACTCTCCTCTCCGAGCCGGTCTTTGTGAACTGTTCAAATGTGCAGGTGTTCTCACAATGATTTCCCTGCATGTAAGGTAAGGTACGAAAGCCATCACGTGTGTAATCCACACACGTGAAAGGAAATCTATCTTATAAAAATATTTTGTCTGCAATTTTCTTCCCTCGAATGGATCCAATGCTTGTCCGATACTGTTGCACAAAATTTAAACGCTTAGTCCATACAAAACCATAACAAAGTATTGTTTATTGTGTATCGTCTGTGTAAGGAGCAGGACTGAGCTTCGACATGGTAAAACCTTATTGCTTTTCACATGTTTCCATATTGTCAACGTTTTGATAGTTATTTGGGTCAATCAACTTTTCTTTGTAGCTCGTTGCCATGGTGACGTCTCCTGGGTCACTCTTTAAAACTATGATTTCAAAGGATATAAGCCAACTAAAAAACTGATTTATTGGCAATTACACACCCATTTTTTTGTGGCCTTTCTCCCGAGTGTGCTGGAAGTATATATTATAAGATTTTTTCTAAGAAACTCTATCACTGTTGTCTCCTGGCTTACGGGACAGAATAACAACAACAAAAAGTTGATTCACCCATTTACTTGACAGTAATGGCGAAGTTAAAACAATACGATAACTCGTCAAAAGCGATATTATCCTAGAGTTGAATATAAAATAAATAGAAATAGAAATAATTCATTCTGCGTATACACACAATTGAAAAAAACAGTTGACAAGCAGTACAAAATATTTAACGTATCTGGGCATTATTATTAGTATTAATATCATACCCTTTTGTATAATGGAACTAAATGACTGATGGTAATAAAGAGACAAAAACCCCCGACATACTGATAACCCCTTCTTTGAGAGCTGATATCTCTTCATCGGCTCAATCGATTTTTATGAAACCTCTAACCGAGCTAAGAATCTTCCCGATTAACTTAGAAATAATTCGCTATTCACTGCCTACGTGCAACAGCCAGACACAGATACACAGAGACACAGTAGGTAAGAGTTAGAATTGAGTTTCCACCCGCACAGGTAGAATAGCTAGAAAATTGTTTACCGATAAATTAGCGATTCCGAACAGGAAGTGCAAACGTTGACCGCCCGAAGATCGAACGAGTCGTGCCGGGGAAGCGTAATGCGAAATTGTTGACAATTTAACTTTGATAAAAATAAACAATGACTGGTATCGATCTTAAGGAATGAATTGAGAATGGACTATTTCCTTATTATAAAGGTTATTTCTAGGAAATATCAATGTTATTATTAAGTCCATAGTTACGTTCACATACAGCCAGAGTTGCAATAAGCAACAAACGAATTAATCATCGTTCCTAATAATTATCTAACTCAGTTCACGATTTCTAAACGTTAATCAGCTAATGAAAAATATAAGCCATAATGAATAAGAAAAAAAAACAAGGTAAATTGCAATAGCGGCACAATTCCAAGATCATTGTAACATCTTTGCATTTTTTAAACCATATCTAACAACCCAATAACCTTAAAGAAATCGCCTGCCTTCACAAAATAATCTCATAATATTCTAAATCACTTGTCCAGCAAACAACGCCTTTCCAACCGTAAACAATCAGCTGATACTCGGATTGATATCCTGAAGCTCAGCTCACCCGCGGCCCACCGGGCCTTCCGGACAACTGCCCTCTCCAGCTGGACGCAGACGCGCATCAAAGCGATCGACGTTTGATTAATTACCGTCCGACATTGACGCATTTGTGCGCCAATGTCCGAATGAGATGGGATGAATATGCAACCGGATTGTTGATAATTTTTTTAAGTGTATACTTGATCATAATGCATCTATAAAGGGTTAAAGCTTGGAAAAGAAGTTGACGTGGTGACGGGCGGGAGTTCAATATACTTTAATGGCAGCCACTTCATTGAGGAGTATTTTACATACAGACTTCAAAAAGGAGTAGGTTTTATGTTTGACTATATGTACATACATACGTACATACATACCTTCACACCTGTAATCCCAGAGTGGGGTAGGCAGAGCTACAGAATTACCTACAACTTTAAAACATACATACATACCGTCACGCCTGTAATCCCAGAGTGGGGTAGGCAGAGCTACAGAATTACAACTTCAAAAAGTTGTTGACAATTCAGTAACCACCATTTGCACAAATAGGCTAAGATGTTTACCAGCGTATTAGTGACAGGTTGCAAAGCCTTTATTCCCTTAGCCGCCTCTTACGACATCCACGGGATGGCATGGAGTGGCACTATTCTAACCCGGCAACCACACGGGAAACTAGGGGGGACTATATGTATGTTTGCATAAAGGCATCAACAATAAAATAATGATGAATTGGCATTCGTTTTACAATCACTGTCTATGCTATACTTACATCCCATTACCACCTCTAACATTTTCATCTTCTTAGACCCATTGTTACATTATTATGAGAACTAAAACGGAAGACTAAAATTACAAAAACCACAAAAAGAACCAATTATTATGAACAGCAAATGACGTCCGTGACAATTCAATCGCGTTGGTTAAAATCATGACTGACGCAATTAACTTACCAATGACCATTTTAATCATCAAATATGCTCCTCTTTTTCTAGATATATCTGTTCCGCACAATTCATTTTGTGCAAAGAGGTTAGCTATCCAAATGGCGGGCACAATCAGACGAGTGTGCTGCTCGAATTATGCCAATGTAGGTTTTGGGATGAAGCGGCAAAGTTAATTGATGTTTCTGACGGATCTTGAATGTTGCTGAATCAGCGTGGTTTGGTTAAACACAAGGGAACGACATATAAGAATAACTAAAGACGTATGTTTGACTTTTTTCTACTTATAGCATGCATAGAAAAAATACGTTTTTTTATGGGAGCCCGCTTAAATATTAATTTTATTCTGTTTTTAGTATTTGTTGTTATAGCAGCAACAAAAACACATCTTCTGTGAAAATTTCAAATGTCTAGCTATCACGGTTCGTGAGATACCTACAGCCTGGTGACAGACAGACGGGTACGGACCCCTAAAAACAGACTAGTGTTTGTTTCATTTCCTCTTAAGAAATATGTCATCTAAAGAAAAGAGGAATTTAGCTGGTGCAAAGTTCAATAATAATTCAGCTTTTATGCTAAAAGTTCTTTTTCTATGCCATATAAAAATTATAAAAATGACAAATGATGTAATGAGTAAAATCGAAAAAGTGTCTGCCAATCGTAGAATTATGGGAGTCCCGGACTTTTGGAAGCCGTACTTATGCGGAGCCGATGATAACACGCAGGGACCCTTTAGTTCATGTGTTAAGTGAGTAAAGTAATGGGAAAGACCGACGAATGCCCCTAAAACTAACAATAATAATATCACTAGGTTTAGTGCGTCACTTTGAAATAGTGTCATGATGGTCTAGGAATAAATTTGTTAACTGAAAAGTCACACTGATAAATATATACACGGTCCCAAGACGTCAAAAATATCTACTCGCCCCTATGCCACTGATAGAATAAGGTCTTTGTTTCCATATGTTTGGCGCGATGGCCGTATGGATATTAGTGCTTTTGACTGTACAATACAAAAATAAAACCACAAGATTCATTTCGCATATTTAAAACAGTTTAGTAGCAACCTTATTAAAATCAAATCTACATACATACATACATAAACTCACGCCTTCATTCCCAGAGTGGGGTAGGCAGAGCTAAAAAATTACCAACAAGTCCCAAAACTTCCTGATAATTCCGTAACTACACTCTGCACAAGTAGGCTAAGATTTTTTCCAGCGTATTAGTGACAGGTGGCAAGCCCATCGCCTAACAGTACTACAAGTGTATATTCCCTTAGTCGCCTCTTACGACATCCACGGGAAGACATGGAGTGGTACTATTCTAACCCGGCAACCACACACAATTTACGCGGCTCACAGCTACAATCTTAATAAATACCTTACTGCTGCAACTTCAAAGCATTAAATCCAAAGACACATCGTGGAAATAAAATTCAAGTCGCTTCAAGTCTCGGGTATGGTGGCCGTTGTCACAATCACGGATAAATCTTACTTAACCGGGACTGTCCCAGTGAAATGTAAATATACGGCCACCTAAACTTGAACTGAAAAGTTGCGGGCACTCTACAATAGTTAGTGTAGGGTGACAAGAAGACGAGTTTAGAAAGGAATATATAAAATGATTGAGATTAGTAGTACAGTCAGCTGCAGAGAAAAGGTTACCCCCCCTCCTGGTAAGGATTGTTTTTTTTCGAAAACCTGTAGTTAGATTTAAATAATTTTGAGTTTATGTGTAGACAATAGTAAAATCTTCAATTCACCGAAAAAACATTTAAATTTAACCAGAGGTTTCTGAAAAAAATCGATCCTTACCAGGAGGGGGGTATCCTTATCTCTGCAGCTTAGTGTACATACATACATTAAATCACGCCCGTTTCCCAGAGGGGTCGGCAGAGACCACTTCTTTCCACCTCAAGAATAGCAGTAAAATTAATAAACTTTGTAATACGAGTATAGACATAGACAGGGTGATTTCAAATGGGTAATACAAAACACTTGATTGATGCTCAGTGAGTAACGAAAACGAAGAGTGTATTATACATTAACTAAGTTGTTTAAATTAGCTTTCTCTAATCATCGTAGAATTTCTAATAAAACTAATAATTACAGTCTTAAAGTGTGGTTACCCTACATTTAATACCCAACTGTCTTACCTGTCACTCGATGTTATGATAGGGTAACGATATTCATTTATAATTGTAACGGTCGGCAAACCTTAAGGTATTTTTATTGTAACGCGCACAAAACATGTTACATTATGACATTTATAACAAATCATAATATAATATTTACTTATCGCCACGGCTCGCCGACATTTTGCCGCCACGTTTCGCCGACATTATCTCGCCGACACTCCATTTTCAATTTAATTTGAATATTCGAATGTTCTATTGCCGTTAAATGATTCACGCTCAATCCCTTTTATTACTAATGGACACATCGATGTTACGAGTTTTAATAGAAATCGTATTTCTATTGAAAAATAAAACGCCAAGGCATAAATAATGCTTTTCGTGAAACATTGCGTCGCTGCAAAAGCGGCTCAAAAATGTTAAAACAACCCGTCAATGGATTGCTACAAGCATGCGGACTTTTGACTAATGAAACTAAGGCTTAATTCTACTGACTGTCATAATTAGCGAAATCTCAATATTTGACAGTAAAATCGAATTTCTTGCCAAAAAAAAAACATTTGTAATGTCGCCTTTGTTGATGCGCTGTCATTTTTCATCTTGGGAACTAAGAAGATGACAGGTGTCCTAATATGACATTCGTGGTAATTAACTACGCCAGCCATTCTCAAAGTCTGCTAATGCCTCAGCAACAGTTCCGCCGAAAAATCAACGTATTGTAATACAGTTATACTATTTTCAATTCAATACTTTAACTAAATAAAACCTGATTGTGCCTTATTTGGGTCATGATAGAAATTTAAAGTTTTAAAATAATTCCGTCGTAAAAAAAGTTTGAGACCGGATGGTCCCTAAAATCCAAACAGCAGTTTTATCCGAAACCCTTTTTAATGTGCCTTACTCAAAAGCTATAATCATCTCATTAATAATATCATAATTTCATTATATCATCTCGACATTATAGGAGTGGATACCATTTTCGCAGGACTAGGACACAACCTTAACCTGAAATTTTTCAGCCAACCTATTCGCCACATATTACTTACTATATAGATATAAAATACTTTTTAACGAATAAACAGCTGGGTGAAGGTCGTCTCCTACTCGGATCCCCTACTATTCACAAACTGTAAAAGTATTTAAAAATTAAGGAAAATAAATGTTTTAAATTATATCCTATAACAATATATTTGCATAAAATACTCTATCTCGCAACATTTCCAACCCATCCCAAACAAATATAAACCCAACTTACCATTCAACACAACTTATATTAAATACACTTGTCAAACTTAAAACTTACTGTGATTTGTTTCCACAGGGTCACCCTAAAGCGATAGAATGTTGCCATCATACCTGTTCTACTTGCGTTTCAAAACTTTTTTGATTTATGCGAACAGCTGAAGGCCTACCAAAACATTTTTCACCAAACAACACACAACTTCCAACCTTATATCTCGTAGTGCAAGATTGAATTTTCATGTCTGTTTCACCATCCTCGAATTTTAGTTTTCGTGGTTGCATTTTAAAGCTTACCTGGTGAAAACAGAGTTGATTTTTACTGTGTGGTTTTCAGGTACATTAGGTGCGCAGCATTAACTTGACACGTAGTAAGTGGATAAAAGTTGAAAACACGTCAGTCAGGATTTCACCGCATTCGGGTGAGAAATATGAGTTTTTCTTTTGAAAAAAGAATTCGTGACGTATTTGGAACAACTGTCATATCACTTTTTTGTAGAGTGCGGGCAGTAATCTGCCTGTTACTGCCGCAGTGCAGAAAACACTTACTTTATGGAGTTGTATTTTTGGCACATGTTGTTGTTGTTCAGTACCTGGAAAAGAAATAGAAGGTTACTTAAATATAATACTAGCAGCTGTTTTGTTACTGTGACTGAGAAAAATATCGCAAGGTTTTCTTTTTAAGAATAAATTTTAAAACGTTAAAATAAAAAAAATCGTTATAAAGCAGGTACAAATAAAAAAAAGTTATGATTATTAGTGTGCTTTCATCGTTTCTTAATTAAATTTGATTTGTAGGTCTCAGCATTTATTTTATTTGATAATTTAACTTAGAATGATGTAAATAACTTATAGTAATACAATGGTGACAATTTTAATACGTGCATTAATAATCAGGGATCGGAAATTCGGATCGATATTTACCTATACTTTAGCGCCGGCTTTGTTGTTCAGTTGTATGGAGGTGGACTTCCGTAAATAAATAAAGGTAAATTTCCGGGATTTCAAAATAAATAAATTACACCGGCATTAATTCATAATTATTTATTTATAATAACTGTTTGAAGTTATTTTCCATGTATATGTTTAACCAAATGTTATTTAATTTACCTGTAACTTATTAACCTAACGAATTTATAGGAGCAAAACAGAACGTTTTATCCTACATGTAAAGTAATTATTATATTAACGTTTTGTAGAATCCCAAAATCCCAGCACTTAAATGATTAAAATAATATTTTTAAGAAGCCGACGCCATGTTCGCCTATCTTTTTCCGGGATTTTGCCAACTTTAGGTAAATATCGATCCGAATTTCCGATCCATGTTAATAATATACGAAAAGTATTTAACTTATAAAAGCGTGTATTGAATCGAAAGGTTTTAAAAACAACATCGGAGAAAGCTACAGGGCTGATAAAATCGATACGGCACGGCGCACAAATGTAATATTTCTTACTTTACCAAGAAATTGTACGGCCATTAAAAGCTCGCCGTGTGGACAGTGACCAGAATAAATCAGTATGATAATAAATTATATAAAAAAAGGTAAATAAAAAAACTTAAATTTGCCGTTCCTCAAATGCCTTTTTATGAGCAAAATCAGTAAGCATCATGTTTTAAGATCATCATGCCGAAAGACGTCCACTGCTGGACATAGGCCTCCCACCAAGGCTCTCCACTCAGACCGGTCTTGTGCTTTTCGCATCCACCGCTTGTTGTTGTGTGTTTTAAGATCATTGATAAGTAAACGTGCAGAGGAAAGTTTAAAATTTTGCACGGGACCTTTAATGGTGCGTTCCTTTATTTAAATCCGTGATAGAGTTGTGACATCTCGTTTTATTTGACATTTGCTATGTACAAAATGTGTCAAATTTTAACGAGACTTCACAACTGTATCTACGGTTTTGTATATACGGACGCACCATTAAAGGTTCCGTTAAAAACTAAATTACTTAAAAAAGAAACCCGACCGACGACAATTGTAAGAGCAATGTACTTAATAATACAATTTATACTATTAGGTTTATACTTAATAACTTGAATATTGGAAATTGGCTTGTATTTTGATTTTTATTTGTATGTTAAAATCCGTCAAGCCGTTTAGGCTGCAGAACGTGCCCGAAAATAGATATACACACAAACAAACATATATACTTACATACATACATACATATATACATACATAATTACATATAAACAATGAAGATTCAATTGAAACGTACTAAGCCACGTATTTGTTACTGGCCATCATTTTTTTTTATGGTTCCTGTCAACGTTTGACGTTTACCGTAGCACTTGTGCTGGCGCCAATAATAGCTCCAGCTGTTAAGAGTAAACCATCACGTTTAACCATCATTGAATTAATAATATAGTTGACCCACTGTTAGTTAAAAGTTTACTGTGTCAAAGTGCGCCGCGACTAAATTACGAAGGTCGTAATACCGTACACTTGAAAGACAAACTTTTGGAATTCCTGACATGCACCAATTACCAGGAATTCAGGCGTTTCAGCACAAGACCGTGTTTACCGAGGTGAACAGCGCAGGCTTATCAAAGTTAAGACTGCGCCGAGCGTACGCCGGATGTACAGTGGCGTCCTCATTACTATTATTGAGATTTCTAATAAACTAAAGTATTTTCTTGAATTCGGACGATGCATTTTTGTACTACAAATAAAAACACAACTTATACGATAAATCCCATAGTTTACTAACAATTGACCTTCGAGTTATCAACTAAACGGAAAAAAGTGGCCACCTTTTCCCGTTAAGCTGACTACTCAAAGGGTAACTATTATCAAAGTTTTTTACGTATCCCATAAATTGTGTTTTTACTTGCGCTACAAAAAAGCATCGTCCAATTCCATGGAAATTCTTTCGTTTATCAGAAAACACAATAATAGTATTGAGGGCGCCACTGGACGCTCGACGTTTGCTCGGTGCAGTCTTAAGTATAATACTTATTTACTTGACATGAACTCGAACTTTATCATTATATTACAAGCTTTTTTTTAACTTGCAGTGTATGTATGTACATAAATATGTACATAAGGGTCAAATCTTGCAAGTTAAATTTGACCCACTACCCGGTTTCCGATGAAGCTGAAAATTTGCATACACCTTTAGTTCTGAAGACAATACAATAATATAGTACCATCGAGCTGGTCTGATGATGGAGCCTTAGGGTGGCCATAGGAACTCCTAAATTACACATGATAAACCCGTCGTGTTAGAATCGTCTTAAGATGGTAAACTCGTCAACCTTAAGAGTTTTGTAAAACTGAAAATTTATTTTCTAATTATTCCGTTTCTTACCCTCTAAATCAAATACGTTTTTTCATTTTTTTTTAAATGTTGCAGATATTATGAAAAACTAAGTCTACGATTTATTTCTAAAGAAACATAATTCTTGGAAATACACGAATGAAAAGAAAAGAAAACGGAAACGTTCCAACCTAGTTTTTCATAATAACTATTTAAGTACAAACTATTCAATAATCGTAGACTTGATGGGGTGGGAACGTTATTTAAGAAAACATGTCGAAAATTTAATGTGGTCGTCTTTGTTTTTTCTTTTCCCTTTTTCTACCTCTATCTCTTTTGTAATATCTTGAAATGTTTTCCTGTCGAACTACGCATTATATTTGATATTATATTTTATTTAATATTTATAGCTTTATATAATGCTAGACTAAGTAGTATCATTGAAGTTGGAAATATGGTTGAAAATGACTGACTGCTGAGTTTCTTGCGGCGTCGTCTCCTCGTGGAAAGCGCTGGTAGACTCTTCATGTGTAAAAGTGCCCGTGCGGCCTACTTACTGAATAAATGTTTTTTTTTTAATCTTTCATCGCCCGGAGCTGAATTTATGTTTTTTTGATAGCGATTAAAGTGCCGGTTCACAATTCTCTTAAGGGCTAGGACGGAATGACCTTATGTTAGTCACAATCCATATTCTAAGATTATGATTATACATAATATTGTTACGGTTGGCATACATTCCAAAGTTTCCCTCAAATCATCCCAGGGGAACCGTAAATCCGATCCGAATAATAATTGGAAATGGGCGACGGAACAGTTTCTATTATTAAAGGAATTACGGGAGATATTATCAGACTACTACGTTTCCAATGGACTTTCCCAAAGCCAACAAATTTTGTATTCTTAGCCAGAATTATATTAGGATAGACAAATCTTAACGTTATTTTGTTTAAATCTCCAAGTATATTACGAAGACAAGTTAAATTGCATAAGAAAATTAAAAAAAAAAATACCAAGGGCGTATCATTCCATAGAAAAATAATGTTTATGACATTGTTATTGTATCGTCAACGTTAAGATAGCTCTTGTTTAATTAACAGTAAATGTGGCCAAATTAAAAACAATTAGATACGATGTAAAAAGCGATATGATTTTACCGAGTAGAATATGGGCTCATGTTGTGTTAACTGAATTCTTGAAGAATAAGTTTTCGTTTTACATTACTCGTTATACCGCAATGAGTATCTCCCTTACAAGAATGGAAGGAGAAATGGTAAGAAGACAATTTATTCGTGTCGTTACCCTATAAAACATCGCATTTATTGTACGACAAATGTCAGAGGAAGTCTTTCGACATGACACGCGATAGCTTTGCGAGTGTAGTGACACGAGGTGTCCAAGAAAATTGCACGACTTCGTCGAAAAGCGTTGTCGACATGTCCAGAGCATCGCGTGACTTAAGACTTGAGGTAATGTCGCGACCTGTCGAAAGACATTTGTCCTCTTACAAATTAGATAGAAAATTAGAGGTGAGTCTCTAAAGCATTTTAGTGTAGTGTGCATTTAATTGTTTTTTTCAAATTCAAAGCTTTATCTTGTCTAAGGGACACCGTTGATGTAGGAAAACATATCAATCTTACGTGGTCGTCTTGCATCTTCTTATATGTATACACATAAGTAGGTGTTCATTTTTCATTTTCTCCCTTTATCTCCTTCGTAAGATTTTGGTGTGTTTTCCTGCGGAAACTACGCAGGTTATTTGATATATATTTTTTATTAAATATTTATAGATTTATAAAATGCTACACTAAGTAGTACCAATGTAATATTAAATATATTAAAAAATGACTGACAGCTGAGTTTCTTGCGGCGTTTCTTCTCAGCAGTGGTCTCCTATTGTGAAGCGCTGGTAGATTCTTGACGTGTAAAAGTGTCCGTAGCTGCCTACTTACTGAATAAATATCTTTAACTTATCTTTGCCATTTAGAGAAGAATAAAAAATAAAATATTTGATATTATTAGTCTGCGAACATCATCGTTATCAAAAACGTAAATAATTGATGTTGGTTGCCGGCCGGTCGCATTGAGCGGTGAAAAATACACCTTAGCCTGCCGTCTGCCGGCTCGGATGGATACAACAAGTCTTGGGTAAAATGGTTTCTTTTATGCCCTTGTTGTACAATTTACTATTTTACCCCCTTACCGGACTCGGAGCCCAAAAAACGTCTATTTCTTTATTTTTATGATAATCGTTCAAGCCGTTTTTCTGGTATTTAAAAACAGAAATCTACATATATCGTTGCATTTTATAACACTGCTTTTGCCAGGTCGTAAAACACAACAAAGGGATAAAGCAAAGATATTGTCGAATATCAGCCAACCTAAAGGCTTAATAAAGATTATTTTTGCTCCCAGCTTTTACTGCTTTACCGATGTTAATGGAAACGCACAATAATAACGATATATGGGGAACCAATCCGGGCGAGATTACGTGGTTAATGTGTGTAAAGATTGGTACATTACCTCTCTTTGTTACGCCTGTATTTATGGTTATAGCACTGTCTGCGGGCATTTGTTGCAGCTATTAGAAAAATATCGCCGTTAGACGTTATTGAAGGTTCTAGATTAATTTGGGATTTTTTGCTAACGTAGCAAAAAATCCCAAGTTAATCTAACGTAGCAAAAAATCCCAAATTAATCTAGACCTATATTGGAATGGTTTCTAGAAGGCCATTCCAATATAGTAGTTACTAAAACCTACGATGACAGCAGCACGGGATCGATTGTTTTGGAAAACCTTGGGGAAGGCCTTTGTCCAGCAGTCAGTGGACGTCTTGCGGATGATGATGAAGATGATGGTGATGAGTACCTATAATTTAATTTTAACAACACATACCGAACGCATTCATGCATTGGTAGTCTAAGCTCAGTATAAGCTATCTGTACTCCAAAATAATGTTTCTATAGAACTATTTTTTTATAGGTAAATATAAAAAAAATGCGTAACTCATAAAAATGTTCTTCGCTTAAATATGCCTCTTTTATATTTAAGTGGTGCGAGACGAACTTAAAAGCAACTTTCGGCGACAAAAAAAAACATACTTTTCTTTATTTCGCTTTGTGCAAATATCTTAAAGAAGCTTTGAATTAAGTTTTATTCGTAACATTTCCCAAGAGATAATGAAGACAGAGGTCATGCAAACAGTAAAATTAGAATTTTGAATCATAATGTACATAAGAGAATCAGAATTGGAGGATTTTAGTTTGCTAACAAACAAACTAAATTCAATTTCTGTCTGCTGGCAGAATTGACTTACTAAATTAGTTACTGTAGGTACCTAGGTATTATTATCTGGTGATTTTAGTGCACATAATGATAAAACCCTTTACTTATAAACGTGGAATTAATTAGCTTTTAATAGGTTATGCCATGGGTTGTCCTTATCTGTAATTGTGACATTTGAAATCGATTGAAAGTGACAAATCATGGCATTAACTATTCCAAGCTTATTCTACGTTTATAAATAAGGGGGGAAGACTGAAAGTGCATTTAAAAAAGTTAAAACCACATACGTATTTTACCTTACTGTTTATGCAATGTATATTTTGTCTCTTTTTCTACAAGACAGCAGAAAGATGATCGTATCTCAAACTTAACAATATTTTCGGCTAGTTAATGACATGTAGAGATCTTAGGTTTGCTTCACAGATGTTAGTTGACATTGTAGTGTTAGTTCATTTTCGTTATTTTGTCGACAAAATCTCAAAATATCCACCATATGGTACAACCATAAATTACCACAATTTGACAAGAAATGACACAATGAGCGAGATATTTCAGTTTGATATACCGAGCGCATAAAACGCTTTGTTCTAGGCTAAAATGAGCAGTTGTAAATTAAAGAGTTTTAATGACTATGACTGTGGCTTACGTTTTTTTGCTGCGCATAAAATACAAGGTAAAAAGACAAATAAACATTTGTAATACATTAGTTGTTTATAGCAGATCTTATTTTATCTTACAGATTGGCCCTTTCGAATACACCCTTTCATACCTTTTGAGCGATTACCCTCTTAAACAGTGCACTCAGCTATTAGAATGTACAAAAAAAAATCAAAAAAATGTACAGGTTTCCATATGAAGTTTTTCCTTCATCATAAAAGCATCAGGTAGTGTAATGTAGAAAAACGCTTATTGGTGGCCTTGGGGGTATACCTACCTTACGATCACCAATGGATACTATGGAATGGAATGGATGGTATTGAATTTTTCGAATTTTTGGTCAACAGTAGTTCGTTCCAGCGCCATATCAAAGATAAAATTACGTATAGATAAATATTGTCATTTCGTTTTGGGTCATCCATGTGTTCAAGGAAACTGTATTAGACCGGAAGATACTGACACAAAATTTCCGGTCTACCTCTTTGGTCATCGACTATCCGAAAATACAAGAATATTTGTGTAACGATTGTTCGACTTTCGTTATTTATCCGACACGTTCGATTAACGCCCACGCGACTGGGCCGCCAGTACCAGCGCTATGACCATCATTTTCCTTTTCATCATTACGTAATTAGACGCTTGAAGGGTCGCCATACTTTGTATATACAAATGACTGGAAATTCTGTGTTAGTATCTCCCGGTCTATATGTTTATCTGTGTGAACTGTGTCTAATATTTAAACTGTTAAAGGTTAAGTTTAGAATTCGAAATTATCTAGTTTATACGAGATGCGAGATATATGTGCAAGCAGAATGTGGCGGAATACAGCTTAAAAAAAAGTTAATACCTGTCATACATAACCCATATTCATCAGCAAAACTACTTCATTTCAAAACTGTCAGTGTATGGTCTCAAAATTACCAAAAGAACACTTTTTTTTTTTTATTAGTTTTCTTTTTTTGTAACACTTTATTGCGATGCCTATGAGAGCGGATGCGGAGCGGTATTATAACACGGCTAGAAAAGTTATAAACGTTGACGCTTCTCTACTTTTCCTAATCTACACTAATATTATAAAAAGGGAAGATTTCTATTGTTGTATGTTTGTAACGAATAAACTCATAAACAACTGAACCGATTTCAAAAATTCTTTCACCATTATGCTTCATTATCCCTGAGTACCATACGTTATGTCGCGGGTAACAGCTAGTAGGTAACTATACAGATATGCCATAGTCTCGTTAATTCTGTGTATACATCGTAGATACCTTATGATAAAACTGTGAAATTTTCCCCTTTCGCGGACCAGACACCTCACGTATCATTTATATACACGTCAAAGCCTTTGTCACGTATTTTACGATCAATTTACCTTATTTCTAACCGTAACCTTTGTGTTATACGCACCGGGGACGCACGTGAGTGTCTGGATTTATAACCCATTTTCGTATTTTAATGGAGTTATAAATCTGGGTAATGCTTGAATGGGGGGATGATTGACGAATGATATATCACTTCGTTTTATTAGAATAAGTTTCAAACGTCAATTTGATATAGCAAAGTCTTAAAGTTGTCTACCTAATAAAATAATATGCAGAATTGTTACAAACAGGTTGCTTCGATTTTATTTGGATCCAATCATGTCAAGTGATTTAGAAATATATATTTAGTCTCGACATGCGCGTCATTTATTATATTATTGCTTTCATGTCACAGAGAAAGCATACTTGCTTACAAACAGGGTAATAGTCAATAAATCTGAGCCCTTTAAAAATCTAAAGATTGCCAATTCGTTGGCAACTGAGGATTAAGATTTTATAACTACAGCTAGTCTTTCTTCAAGTTTAGCTTTTGTCTCTTTTGTTACAAACTAGATAGAAGCAGATTACCAAGCAACAAATAAGTCGTGAACAACTTGTGCTAGCTGTACAGCTGCATTACCCTCCACACTGAAACACAACAAACAGTGCAAACGTTGCTGCTTGGTTGGAAAAATTTATCGTAGCGATGCAAACGAACGCTGCACAAGGTCCCCTCATAAGCGGCACCACATTTTGAATGTTGTTAACGAAGCTTGCGCTAGGTACCATACACATAAGCGAACATTTTGAAAAATAGCACCCTGTATTCCCAATATTCTTTATCTCATTGCATCATCACCGCAAACAACTCTATAGCCAAATAAATAGCCAATTTAATACGCGACACTTCGGAAATCCAATTTTCTCCCTCCACGTCTGGCACGTTTCTACCACACGGCCGCCATAACTCAAGCGGGGATCCTCGGGAGGCAATATTGAGGCCCCAGGTGCAATAACTTGGTAAGAATATCTGCGGTGCATAGCGTAATGCACTTGACTGATAGGTTATTGGGTTTTTTAGATATCTAGGTGTAGGGTTTGCGAATTAAAGCTAGGGTGTGTTGGTTGTGAAATTTATTATGTTCTTATGTTTTAGTTTTAGGGGTTCCATACCTAAAGATGAGGCCAACGGGACTGTTTTATTATGCCTATACGCTGTCAGTCCGTCCGTTCTAACTATAAAGAGCTGTAGGTATCTTTTGAAGCGTAGGTAAACAGTGTGTTCTTTTTTGTAAAACATGATTTTTTTAAGACTTGTTGGTAATTCTGTAGCTCTGCCTACCCCACTCTGGGAATGAAGGCGTGAGTTTATGTATGTATGTATGTATGATTTTTTGTAAGACATAAAAAGCGTCAAAGGATAGTGGGTAAAAATAATTGGACGGCACACCCAAGTCCGCCACAGCTTAGACTACTTTTGTTTAGAAGGTATGTACTTCCGTACCAATGTGCATCAAATTCTGTCCTTGGCCACAGATTAAGTAAGAGTTACTACGTAACAGATATTTATCTGAGCGAGGTACGTCCGATAATCACCGCCTGACGGAACATAGTTGCCGATGCTAATACATCAAGGATGCCCGCGCGCGGCGATGTCAACTCGCTCGACCGGTTTTTGAGTGTCGAGACATGGTCGAGACACGTCAAGCGAGATGCAAGTAGGCGAGTAGTACACTCTTACTTAAAAACAAAACAAAACAAAAATCATTCATTCTGTAAGTAGGCCCTGTAGGCACTTTTACAAGTCTGAATCTACCATCTACCAGCGCTTCAAGAGACCATTGTTGAGAAGAAGCACCGCAAGAAACTCAACAGTAAGCCATTTTTTTAAATAAATAACTTATTACAATACTAAACTTAAGCTATCTAATCTAAATAAATCTATTAATCTGTGGTAGTAGGGTAGGTACATTCTAGTCATTACGTCAAGTTCGGTTAGATGTGTGTGGTGTGTTTTTGTTTCTTTGAATTATTTTGGTGAATGTATAATTTAAAAAAATGACTCATTATTGCTGTGTGAGTGGGTGTTTACACAAGAGAACCAAAAATAATAAAAAGGAAACGTTTTTCTCTTTGCCGGTGAACGAGGAAAGGTCAGTAGTTGTAATTTATTTTTATTTATACATATAAGATGATATACCTAAGTATATTGAAGTGATCAATCAACACGAAACAGTGTTCATCAAGTTAGAAATATTGAATTATCTAAATTCGGGGTCAATAGAAATGATAAAATTATTTGTTTACAAACAAATCAGTACTGTTTGACACATAACCTCAATATTTCTGCAAACGAGTTTTGATTCGAAAAAACCTATAGTTAATAGTTATTTAATCTTAAACAGAATGTAAAAGTAACAATCAAGCGTGTACATCAAATAAATATACATAAATATATATATATATATATATATATATATATATATATATATATATATATATAATATTTTGATTATTCAAGTAACTGTTTTTCTCATAATGTGTACCTGTTAATTTATATTAATATTTTCGATGTGTTGACAACCCTACCGTTCGAGCGAGCAAACGTAGGTATAACTATACGTTCGCAGTAAACTACGAAAAATGAACTTTCAATAGGAGTTAATATGGTTTATTTAGGCGCGTTCGGCCAGCATTATACATATATTTTATATGTATTCAATACTTTTACGTGTTGATCGGACCTACGTTGTCGCTTTGTATAGAAGTGAAATATGCCTGCCTTGGCTTCTCTATTTATCTTAAGTCGAATGGGTTTAACTCAATGAGCATTATTGAAACAAGCATAACATATTAAACCTTTTTTTTAACAAAATATACTCAATAATAACGTTATAAACTAAACAGTGTTTAATTATCATTACGATCTATTATTGTTATTTTTGGTATATGTTTCGAGTCATATTCAATATATGGCTGCTGGGTGTATTTTGCTCACTATCCTTTGGTGTGATGATAGTATAAACCCTGAAGAAGTACTAAAAATACAAACAATGGTCAAGAGTGAGCTGGGTTCGCGCTGATTTGATTTGAAATTAAATTCAAATGGGAATATCGGGAGACCCATCGATCGCATTGCACTTAACCGATTATTTTTAACCTTTAATTGACGAGGTGGTTTCAGAGCATTTTCAAAGTAATACTTAGGCAATGGAAACAAAGTTCAAAATAATAGTCATGATGTCTGTGAAACGTATACCACGGCAGTTAAAGGTTAAACATATCTTAGTACAAACGTTATGGCAACGCGTATGATTTACATTCGAAAGAAAGAGTCAGATAATAATAATTCTGAATGGCAATGCGTATCCGAATCGTATTTGAAATGGATGAAGTACGTAGTGTTCAGGGACTTGCAATAAAAATGCGACTTGCTTGGAAATTGAATATACTTTCATTTTGAATAGAAACAGCTTGTAAAATTAGATGTGATCGCTTCGTTGTCTGTTCGCAAGTGCGCCGGCGCCGGGCGGCTTTTCGATGGTCCCCCGCGCGCCCTCTCCCCCCGCGGCCATCTGTCACGCATTGCAAGCGTGAACAGGAGTATTTGAATGAGTAGTTTCCATGAAGTTTATATTATACTAACTGTGCCGCAACAACTCAATCCAATCATGTTATTAAAACGCATGAACACTTGATTGTGACCATAAAAAATGTACCCGATGCATTCCTAGCAGTACTAGGTTTCATGTGTACACTTGCATGTTCGAAGTAACCTAAAGCCTAAACGGTACATTAATTGCTAAATAAATATTAGCCCGCGTGCTAAAAGGTACTAAAGGCTCCGTATAACATGCACCGTGAACGGTTTTAACTAAAAAACAAGTACGAAACGAACTATAACGAGTATTGAGAGAGACAATAACGACTTGATTGCACCGAGTACGAGTAATTGCTCTGTCAACAAAATGAACGATAACATAGAAGACTGGTTCTAATTGCAAAGTGTTTTGTGAACCTGACTTAAGTATAAACAGTTTCAATTTGCAGGGTAAGCAAATAATTAAATTGTTGAAATGCCCGACGAAAAATATGGCATTGCCAGACAAAAGTTGATAAGACGAAAAAAGTTAACTTGAAACCACCTTAAGCCAGTTTCAAACCTCAATGGCTAAACCGCATAGTAATTCAATCAAAGATGATGTCTTGGCTACGCCTCGTGTCCTAAATTCGCCACACATAGGTTACATAAGAGGCTTCATTATATGACAGATGCATAATTACTATTATAGAACTGTTAATGTCATGGCAACTCTCATTATAGAATTGTTTTCACGCTATAGGTGGTATTCTGATACCATTAACGATATCAATATCAGAGGTTTATAGTACGCGAGTAGAAAAATAACTATTTATACGATACGGCCGTAGTTACTTTCCTGTGAATAAGAGCTAACATGTCGTTATTACCTAGATACTAGTATGAAAAAAAAAAAGTGCGATAAACAATTACCTCTCGTCCTATCCGCATATCGTTCATAGGTAATATTAATTCTGATTACATCATTAGATACAAGATGTATCGTCACGTAGCTCAAATTAATGGTCCCTAGCTGCCATTGATTTTGCACAGACGATAGATAACGCAAGGTCGATAACTCTTCTCAGTCCAAACACAGAGCTTAACTGCACGACAAAAAACTCGTTTACATATGCAGCGACTGCGTTCTAATGCATTTACTGTCGCCATTTTTTTTTATTAATCCAGTTCTAAGTATCCCACTAAATTTTGCAAATGTGCAATCGTAAGGCAAAATCCTCGAAAAAGTAAATGAAGCTAGCTTATTTTGATATCGCACATACAGGTCTTACACTGAGAAAAAAACAGCAGACCAAGTCACACTAAAACCTTCGTTTTGTTTTTGTAACATCCACTGTAAATATTGCAATTGTAAAAAAGCGTGTCATTTGCAGTCTCAAGATTGCAGTCTTGTCAATTCGAATGTCTATGGGTCACAGTTTCCACTTACCATCAGGTGGCCTGTGTGCTCGTTTGCCTTACCTATGCCATAAAAAAAAACTGTATTATTATTATAAACAAGTTGTATGGCAAACCACGGCACAAACCTTATTTGGGTATGTTGATTTGACAAGTCATTTGTAGACTTAACATATTCGTAATCTAATATTTAATACAGTAACTAAGGCAACCACTCAACACAATACCTTTGCATCGGCTTTAAATGATCATGTTGTCAGGGCCTCTAATAAACTAGGCGGAATAAACCCATATCGTCTTTGACCTACTTTTGACTTACTTTTAAGTATAATTAATTATGTTTTTATGATTGAAAAATTTACCTTCTGCTAGAGTTTTTTGCGGCGCTTCTTCTCCGCAATGATGGTCTTGTCCGAAGCGCTGGTAGATTCACTGTACATTGGCACCGTGTAAAAGAGCCCGCATGTGGCCAATTAACTGAATAAATATTTTGAATTTTGAATTTTTTGACCTGCTATCGTATTGCTGTTATCGTAGTGCTGGCTTTACGGCTATCGAATGCTGAGTTGGGAACAATTTCTCTATGTCTTGTTCTGTTTGTATCTATTTAATGTAATTTTGTATTGTTGCGAATAAATGTCTCTTATTCTGTATCTCTATTGTCAACGTTTTGATAGCTCTTATATTTAAGTACTTAACAGTAATAGAGGCCGAGTAAAAAAATATATTTCATAACATGTTATTATGACGAAGCTATGCAGTTAATTTCACGGCGAGTGTAAAGAACAGAGATATAGCAGTTACATAGCTCTGTCCTTATCTCTCAGACAGTATGGTTTTAACCGCTTAGAATAGATGCTGTTGTAGTGCCTATAGGCACTACGTGAAAATCGGGCAGGCAATAAAGGCGTTACCCGGTAACCTTATTACAGTTAAAACTTAATCAGAGTCCATAAATAACAAACACCACCAGCCTGTCACTACTTCAATGACAGAATTTTCAAAATGGGAGTTTTAATTTTATCAAACAATTTTAAATCACATTTTATCCCCTTTTTTGGATAGGTTACTGCTTCATTCATCATTAATGTCAGCCGAAAGACGTCCACTGCTGGACATAGGCCTCCCACAAGGCTCTCCACTCAGAGCGGTCTTGTGCTTACTGCTTTATAGTCACATTGAAAGCGCTTTTACATCAAATGCATGCTAAACTAAACTGTATGGGTGTATATGTATATGAATTTTAGCTCTCACAAAATTCGAGCTTCAAGTATCAAAATCATTATTCATTTTCACCTAAGAAGCGCAATCTATTATCACGTAATTAGCTTCGTAAGCCGAGCTTTGCGGGAAGCTTTGAAAAGCTCTATTGTCTCACACTCGAATAATAGAGACAAAAGTGGTCGCTTTAGCAGGGCCCCTCTACAATGCTGTTTGGAGAACTGGCTCCCTTCTGCAAACTCACCGATAGAGCCGGCCGGTGGTATTAGGCCGAATATATTCGGCCATCTTTTACCAGCACTTAAGCTGTTATAGGGGCCGTATTATGATCTCGTAATGCCAAGTTTTAAGAGCCGTATTAATAAACTGGTCTCGACTGTAATGCTCGTCTCTAGATGCGTCAAAATTTACAGGTTTCTATGGCTTGACGTTTACTTTGACGTATCTTGTGACCGTCATCTCAGTCGAGACGAGTTTATTAATACGGCCCTACATACATACATACATAAACTCACGCCTTCATTCCCAAAGTAGGGTAGGCAGAGCTACAGAATTACCAACAACTTATAAAACTTGTTGATAATTCTGTAACCACACTTTGCACAATTAGGCTAAGATGATTATCAGCGTATTAGTGACAGGTTGCTAGCCCATCGCCTAACAGTACTGCAAGCCTTGATTCCCTTAGTCGCCTCTTACGACATCCACGGGAAGAAATGGAGTGGTACTATTCTAACCCGGCAACCACTCGGATCGTAATACGGCCCTTAGTCAGTTAAAACATGCACTGCCTGGTCCTTGTGATATAATAATACCTCAGTAGGTACTATAATTTTGGTAGTAGCTATCTGCTTTCTTCTGACACATATACTGTGAGATGCGAGCGCGAGTGTGACAACGATATTCAGCCGATGATAACAACAGAAATAGTAGTATGATCGGCCGTAAACGAGTACGTACCTTACGTTTAGTACCTTGTCACAATAACATTATATTTGGAATGCTGCACCAATCTTTTAAAGGCATTAAAACGACAAGATACTAGCAGCTATTTATAAGGCCGACTTTCCGTGTAGTTCGTTGGAAAGTGACAACGTTCAAATGAACTTCACGAAATCTATTTTGGTATATTGACAATCGGGATTCGGAGAAGCAAAAATAGGAAATTTTGTAATATCAATGGTTTATATTTTAGGAGTATTTAGTGATAATTGTTATAGTATTTTTCGAGGTTTTAAATAGTTAGCTATTAGAGAATTCGAAAACAAAACAATCGTTATTGTGATGCTTGAAGAAAGCTTACCTCGGAATAGCGACGACAATTTTGACGACGCGCTGGCCTAGATGGTAGTGACCCTGCCTACGAAACTAGAGGTCCTGGGTTCAAATCCCAGTAAGGGCAGATATTTGTGTGAGGAGCGCGAATATTTGTTCCTGGGTCATGGATGTATTCTAGGTTTTTAAGTATATATTTCCCTATATAAGTATTTATACCTATCGTTGTCTAGTACCCATAGTACAAGCCTAGAGCTTAGTTTGGGGCTATGTCAATTGGTGTGACATTGTCCCCTGATATTTATTTATTAAATTTTTCAGATTGTGTACCGTGTGGTTGCCGGGTTAGAATAGTGCCACTCCATGTCTTCCCGTGGATGTCGTAAGAGGCGACTAAGGGAATAAAGGCTTGTAGTACTGTTAGGCGATGGGCTTGCCACCTGTCACTAATACACTTGGAAACATCTTAGCCTACTTGTGCAAAATGTGGTTACAGAATTATCAAGAAGTTTTAAGACTTGTTGGTAATTCTGTAGCTCTGCCTACCCCACTCTGGGAATGAAGGCGTGAGTTTATGTATGTATGTATGTAAATTTTTCAGACACGAATTTTGGAAATTCGTCATTTAGAAACACAATAAATATTTTACCATGGTTATCTTAGATGTGTTCGTTTATGTTTATTCATAAGAAGAGCTTTGCCAAAAGTTAAAACCGCAGCACCCAAGGTAGCACAAGGGCATGTATGGCAGGGTTGCCACATACATACGTCGTTTACATAATAATTTATTTCCATTTATTTCGGCCACACATCTCAGTGAAGCCCTAGAGTCACAGCTCCATTGTCCGTCGGGCCATACGACGACGCGTAAATAGTTTGAACTCATGCGCTATTCACCGTCCCAGTGTGCAATCAGCTGATATTGATTGGACTTGTCGGTTCAATGACCTTGCCTTTGTGAGGTCAATTTAGTTCAGTTAACACGTGAACAATTTGCTGATGAAATTGTCGGTTATAAATATTTATAAAATTTGATTTTGGTTACAAATAGCCCAGTGTGACTCGGACTCGCGCAAGGGTTCCGTACTCAAATTTACGGTTTTCGGATGTTTTCCTTTACATGTATTATAATTATAAGATAAAATTGCTTCTTAACAATTTTCACTATCCTAGATCAAAATATATGCGGCAAAAAAGAAAATTCGAAGATTTAATGTAAATTTGAGACGCTATATAAACTCACTGATTAAATAAAATTAATAAATATATTTTTGACATTATTGACAAGGTAATTTTTAAACGTTGAAACGAATGAACCTCTGGTATTAGTGGGATCACCTTGGTGCGTAGATTAGGTTTCTATGTATTATTTATTATTCCAAGCATAGACGACTAAAATCATAACTTTTAATTTTGTTTTCAGTTTTATTCCAATCAAATATTGTTTATTTCAACCTTTGGACCATGAAGTGTCAGTAAATAAAATGAGACTTTAACCCAAACGTTCAAAATGTTGTCACAACTTGTAACTATCTGGAGGTGATCCCTAAAAGGGATAAGTTCGCCGTTGTAAATACCTTTTGTGTTTCTGATTATTTTCTTAGTTTGTTAGTTCTGTTTGTGCAATAAAGATTTCACATACTTAAATACATATTACGTTCACCTACTTATTTATTATAAATCAAAAATAATAACCTCTTTAAAAAGTCAATAAGCAAGTTTATTTTCTAAAGATTTCCCGCACCTAACATCAAAGGTTCACCCAGCGAAGTCGAATAAATTAGATTTTTACAAATGGATGGGAAATTCCCATTCGATGGGCCCACGGACCTTTTCAAGAGGCCGTTAATATGGCCCAGAGGACAGGTATGCTAATAAAATTACGTGGGCTAAAGGGTATATTCCACTTGGCTCTCACTTTTATTTTAAATCGCACCTTCAAACTTATTTTCGCTCTGAAAAAAAAAGTATTTATAAATATTTGTGATCAACAGAGAGGAATTTAGTTTATTTAACACAACGAGGCCCATATTTACAACAACAATTTACAATTTAATTTGAGACGGACAAATAAACCATAATATTTAATTTGAAAATGACACGTAACATTTAATTTATTTAGCTAGCCTTAATACATGATTATCGTCACCACGATATTAACTTTCGAAAAAGATTGAAGTGCTCACGACAATATTAAATGCTACAACAATATGGAATAGGCATCAGACACTCAAGTAGGTACCATCGTCATTATATTTGAGAGCTTTTCTCTTGCCAGTGCAGTAATTGCCACTCTTCCCTTACCCTATATTTATTTGTATTTGCATAACATTTTAGGATACTTTATTTTAACCATATTTTAAAGCAAAACTTAATTTTGACATAAACTAAATAAAGTTTAATATTTATTAAACGCAAAATGGCAAAGTGATATTTTGTAAGCCTCACTGAAAAATGTATTAACGCAAATTAAAACCGAGTTAACACTTTCAACACCGGTGACATATATGACGTGTCAATATCACATGCAACTCGTCATTACTTTGAAAAAACCTCGTATCTCATATATCGTAAAGTACGATTTTAAACTTAAATGTGAAGAAAATTAAGTTCAATTTCATACATTTCGAAATATCAGATACGATTTTTTTTTAAAGTAGTAACGAATTACCAGTTGACGGCAGCGGACGTGTTGAAGAGGTGCAAAGCGAAACGCCACAGCAAAAGGCAGACGTTTCGTTTGCAATGCGGGCGTATAAATCCGTATAACAGCCACTTTGATGATTCAAAGCTTTGCTAAATTACCGACTTTGAAGAAGCGTGTATAGCAAAATTACGCCCACGTATAAAATTGACGATAAGCCGTAATTTTGGGCGTAAAATGTTACCGAAATATATTTGATTACAGAATAATGGTTGGAAGTGGAACCTAACAAGTTATATTTAATGTAATGACCTTTTTAGGTTTTAGTGACTAGCTTTGGTAAAAAATACATAAGGTCGAGTTTTTTAATCGCATCACACACAGCTGACCAAAATGGCCGATTTTATTTGATATCTACATATTATTATGACTAAAACCTCACGTTTATGATATCAAATAACAGTATTAAATTAATCTTTAGGGTGTCGTAGAGAAACCGTAGCAACACGTTCACGTTGCTACGCCGTAGCTAAGTTGTAGCACCAATCAACCAATCATTAAGTAACTTACTGTAGCAGTACATCAAGCACGAACGTTTTTTCGTCTATCAAATAAATTAATGCATCATGAAATCATGACTTTATTTACAGCTTCAATTTTAATGATTTCCGTTGCACGCAGGCCCAGACGATTGGAAAATAATAATGAATTTAAGTAATTCATTTAATTTAATTTGCACACAAATTGTAGTTATTCTATTAAATCGTAATGAACTTCTAGTACATGATAAAGTTAAAACGAAATAGTACAAACTTTAATAGCTAAGTTTTGCCGAAGATATAAATTATAAAACATCTAAATATTTAATTTGATAGACTACTAAGGTATTTGTTGTTGATTAATAGCTTTTATTGAAAACTTAATTAAATTTCGTCCCGCGTGTTTGTCTGTAAGATACGGTCCAAATTTTATAAGTCAGGTACAGTCGAGTTCATAAATATGTGTACACTTTAGTACCTTCTCACTTTAATCGCTGTGGTAATTCTTATATGGCAGTTTGAACATGACATTAAATAGACAAGGTACTAAAGTGTGTACATATTTATGAACTCGACTGTACACATATTTATGAACTACCTTTACTTTACCTACTAATAAAATGTTGTCTTTTAATTCTAGTTTTAATAAATGGCTTTCAGTCCTGTGTAACGTAACCGTTACAGCGTTCCCTGAGGAAACGATTTTATCGTATATTTTGACTATTTACAAATTAAAAATATCTTACACCAATTAACCTAGTATCCTAAATACAAAATAAAACACTATGTACAAACTCTAAAACTAAATGCCTAACTTCCAAAGTTATAATCATCAACAGTTGTCTGTACTATTTGAATGCAGCAGGCGTTTTACACGTAGATAATGCGATGTATACGTCATACGTCAGAGCATGATCTCGCGCGACGGTGGGGAACAAGAACTCGTTCACTTTACCGGAGCGGCGACTTGTGAAGACACCTAAAATTGTATGACTTGTGGTCGCTTATTCTACTTGTGCTCCTAAATTATTGGAATCTAAATTCATTGAAGTAATTTGTTATCATTTATTATTAAAAAGTGAATTGTGTTTACCCCGATTGGGTGAGTGTGGCAATTTATTATTTATAACCAGTACTAATGTGAATCAGTAGATTGTTATTTCATGCTTAATATTACTTTTCAGATTATTTAATATGCTTGTATCATGTCATTAATATTAAGTAATTATAGTAGCTGACTATTTAAAGTAACTAAGTTTCTTTATTCTTATTATCTTCAGAATTATCTACCCTCTTGTCAAAATAATAAAATCTAGATTTGATTTTTTAATGTTACAACGTAGTTGTGAACTAAGTAATGTTAAACTCCAGCTGCTTTCATTGTTTCGCATAATCACTTTGTAATTTCCAATCTGCGGAAATTATTTAATTACACATTTTTATGAAATAAGCACCTTACCATTATTGAGCTGATTTTGTATGCTGCTGCAACATCATTGATCACTATTTAATGCTTTTGGTAGCCATCCTGGTAGTAGTGCTTCCATCTTCACTTTCCGCCGAATGTTGCAGTCAGTAACGCTAAGTTGGACTTTCCGCTAAATGGCTAAATCGGAAAATTCCAGGGTCCTTGCTACCAGCTGACACGGCCTGAAGCGAGACAATCTTTCCGGCGGATTTGACGAGACATCCGGACCTACCCGTGACGTCATCGGGCGCTCGCATCCACTCGCCGCGCACCGCACTACAGGGAAGTGGCTGTCCGATAAGACTGAGCTAAGTGTTTACGGCTCAACTCTAAAAAGTGTAATTCTAGGATTCACGCCCTAAGAACCTAGTGTAAAATTTCCTTTTTTTAAATTAAATTTGTAATTTTGAATACATTGTTTTCTCTGTCCTATCCTGCAAAAAAGGAAAGTGTTACAATGGCGCCCATTTTATAGGTATTTCACTGAGCCGTATTCACTTACACTTGTTTTTGGTATTTTTTAGTTATCATTGGTGTTGGTTGCCTTAGTTTAGATAAATCAGTTGATCATCCAAGATTGTGGGTAGTCATCTTTTGATTGTATCTACCTCTATTATTTTTTTTACTGTGCTGATCCTCGATTACTGTAACTAACTATACTTATTTTTTTTGTAAATCTTACCCACATTTTGGTTGATCTTCGTATATTGACCATAAGTTGATTACTGCGCTGGTGGATAATTTTCTGCTTTGGTTGATTATTGTTTTGATTATCTCGTTAAATTGCAACACACACCTACTTCGAGGTAAAATGTCTTACCAAATCAAATATCTTTCGTTACAAAAAGCAGAACTCGAATATGAGGTTGCTGTTAGAGGAGGTTCCACAGGAGAATCAGTTCAAGAACTTCGGAAACAAATCGTCAAATTAGCACCACTTCTACCACCCGAGGATATTTTAGAGTCTCATTTGGAGGCAAGTGTTGATTTAGCACAAATTAAGGACACTTTATTAAAAACTAAAGAAAATTTAGACAGTTTAAAATCAAGGTTCGATAAAAGCGTTTACTCTAGGACTGAAACTATGCTGCACCATGTTTACTACAGACTTATTAGGGTAGATAGGGCAGATGCTATAGATTCCATCTACGTGGAATTCTCTCAAACTTTTAAGCAACAATTACTAGACTTAAAAAAAATAAAAATACAAGCGCCTTCAACGTCATCAAACTCAGAACCTTTGTCAGATCTCATTTCGGTAACTTGCGAAAAGAAACTTGTTTCTGAAGTTGTTGGTAAGCTTAAATATTCTGGGCATACGTGTGTTCGGTCGTTTATCCAGAAAGCCGAAGAATTAGTGATCTCTAGAAGTATGCCTAAGGATAAATTACTGACTTTTGCGTACGAGATTTTTACTGATGATGCCCTTCACTGGTACCGCTGCATCAACGACAAAGTGGGATGATCTCGTTTTACTCCTTAAACAAGATTTTAGTCATAGTGACTACGACTACCGCCTACTGTCGGAGATTAGAATGCGTACACAGGGTGAATAAGAAAATATCTCAATTTACATCTCTATAATGCACGGCATGTTTTCTCGACTTAGTAAACAGCTATCGGAGGAGGACAAACTTGAAATACTGTTGCATAATATACGCCCTACTTATGCCAGTACACTAGCTGCTTCCCCTAATATCATTACGATTGACGCTCTTAAAGACTTGTGCCGCAGCTACGAAAATATTCAGTCTCGTATGGCACAATTTCACGAACCCCCTAAAATGAATTCGGACTTACTGGCTCGAGAATTTGCTTACAATAGGCAATCTCCTAGCGCGTCCTTTACTAAAATTAACAGCAATAATGGTTACCCTACTTATAAACAAGATTATAACAATAGATACAAAAATTACAGGCCCTACCAAAATAATAATAATAATTCTCAAAATCCAAAATTTAATGAACTACCTAAAAATCACAATATTAATGCTTTGAGCACTTCGACTAACTCAAACACACGAAGGCTTTATTGCCGTAGATGTCGTGTGGACACTCATTCACTCGGTCAGTGTCATCAACCGCATTTTCCGATATGCTTCAAATGTGGTAAAAAAGGTGTTCGTTACCCGGATTGCTCAGATTGCAAAGCGACCTCTAACCAAAAAAACTAAAACCTGTGGATTGTGGCAACGGTGAGTACGTCAGGGATGAAATTACTAAATTTGATACTTCTGATTGGTCGAATTGGTTAAAATTCATCTCGAACTTCTTTGCGTGCTATACAGTCTCTACAATCCACAATCTACAATTGGACTACTCTCGTCCTCACGTTTCTGTTACGTTGCATGACAAACCTATAATTGGTTTACTGGATACCGGATCCTCAGTATCAATACTAGGAAAAAACTCACATAAATACTTTACTGGTAAAGGTTATGTACTACATCAAAGTAAACCTTTACAATTCATAGCGGCCGGTGGCCAAAAATTAAAAAGTATAGGTCTTATTTACCTTCCCGTAGTATTCTTGAACCAGTCACACATCTTAGAAATCTACGTTGTCCCAGAAATACAAAATTCATTAATTCTAGGAATGGATTTTTGGAATATTTTTGGTCTATTTCCAAAACATTTAGCTTCTGTTATAATGCGATCAGAATCAGAAGTCACCCTTGCTGAACTAGCTTTGGACACAAACGGAAATCTGTGTAGTTACGACCACTTATCTCCAGCTCAAAAAATCACTGCTGATCACATTATTTCGCAGTTCCGAAATATATCCTATGAGGAACGAGGTCTAGGTAGGACTTCTCTAATTACGCATTCCATTGACACTGGGAATGCTGCCCCCATTCGTCAACGCTATTATAGGATGCCACTAGAGAAACAGCGTGTTTTAGTCGAACAACTGGATGAAATGCTTAAGGAGGACGTAGTTGAACCCTGTGAAAGCGCATGGTCTTCACCTGTGCTACTAACCCCTAAAAAGAATGGTCAGCTAAGGTTTTGCTTGGATAGTCGAAAACTTAACGCAATTACAAAAAAAGACGCTTATAGCCTACCGTACATATCTGAAATTTTGGACAATTTGCGAGATGCCAAGTACTTAACTAGTCTGGATTTGTCTAAAAGTTTCTGGCAGATTTTAATCAAGGAGGAAGACAAGTGCAAGACTGCTTTCTATATTCCATCACGCGGTACTTTTCAATTCAAATCGATGCCGTTTGGCTTGACAAACGCACCAGCTACTCAACAACGCCTAGTTGATTATTTGTTTTATGGGCCAGAATTTGAACATAAAGTTTTCGTGTTCATTGATGATATCATAATTGTGTCACCGACATTTGAACAACACATCTCACTTCTAGTGCGCGTAATGGAAAAACTTATTACTGCGAATCTAACCATCAACTACGAAAAGAGTCAGTTCTTCAGACAACAGCTGAGGTATTTAGGTTATGTGGTTGATTCTAATGGTTTACATGCTGACCCTGAGAAGGTAGAAGCAATCGTGAACTATCCTACACCTAAAAACCGTAAAGAGGTTCGTAGATTTCTCGGCACTGCTTCGTGGTATCGCAGGTTTATATTAAATTTCAGTTCTTTGGCTTCTCCATTAAATAAGTTGACTTCTCAAGCCAAAACTGCACCTTCGTTTAAATGGACTACTGAAGCCGACGACGCCTTTCTAGCTCTGACGAAATGTCTCGTTTCTACTCCTGTATTGTCATGTCCTAACTACTCTAAACCCTTTGAAGTGCATACTGATGCAAGCGATGTAGGCATTGGTGCAGTCCTTACACAGACCTTGGACGGTGTTGAGAAGGTCGTAGCTTACATGAGTAAATCCCTATCTAAACAGGAACAAAACTATAGTGCTACGGAACGCGAGGCGTTAGCTGTTCTAACAGCAGTTGAACACTGGCGATGTTATTTAGAAAACGGACAAAAGTTTGTTGCCTACACAGACCATTCAGCACTAAAATGGTTTTTAAATATTAACAACCCTACAGGTCGCTTAGCTAGATGGGGTGTAAGACTTTCTGCTTTTGACTGCGAGATTAGACATCGTCGCGGTTCAGATAACGTTGTTCCGGATAGCCTTTCGCGTATACCTGTTTCAGTTTTAAATTCTTCAAAAGAAAACTTAACCCCAAATATCACTGATCCATGGTATTTAAATATCTTAAATGGTTGCCAAAATACACCTACATCGTTTTTGGAATACCAAGTCGTAAATAATAAATTATACCGCTACAAGAAAACCTTAAACCCACTCACTAAAGAGTTCGAGTGGAAAGAGGTAATTCCCGTAGAAAATAGAGAAAAAGTACTTGAACAAAACCATTCCTGCCCTACAGCTGGTCATTTTGGTATTCTAAAAACTTATAAAAGGCTTTGTCTTAAATATTTCTGGCCTGACATGCACCGCGATGTGACTAATTTCGTAGGAAATTGTGATGTATGTAAATCTTATAAATATGCAAATCATACAACATTGGGTACTATGGGACGCCCAAAGGACTGTTGCAGACCTTTCCAGATGCTAAGCATGGATTTAGTCGGTCCACTACCGCCATCCAGAAAACAAAATACCTTCCTATTCGTGGTTACCTGTTGTTTTACAAAATACTGCCTATTGTTTCCCATCAGACGAGCTACAGCAGAAATTATTGCATCCATTCTAGAAGAGAGGGTTTTTCTTGTTCATGGTGTCCCTAGTACTGTTTTAATGGATAATGGTAGACAGTTTACCAGCAATATCCTAAAACAGCTATTTACAAAATATAACGTCCCTAATGTCTTATATACTCCGAAGTACACTCCGCAAGTTAATACTGTGGAACGGTACAATAAAACCATAATGACAGCTATTTCTTCTTTTGTCGAAAATGACGATCATAGATCTTGGGACATTAACGTTTCGAAAGTACAATTCGCTATAAATTGTTCTACAAATGAAGTAACTGGTTTTACACCGTCATTTTTGGTCTACGCCCGAGAATTAGTTAACTGTGGATCCCATTATCTAGACAATGACAACATTGTTGATCTGATATTTTCGCCAAGAGAGGAATACGCAGAAAATCTGGGTGTCCTTCGGAAAATATTTGATCAAATACAGAGTTCCTTGATAAAATCACACTCCAGGAACAGTGGCAGCTACAACCTACGTAGGAAACACGCTGACTATAATGTGGGTGATTATATCTGGAAACGTACCTACTATCAAAGCGATAAGGATAACAAGTTTGCAAAAAAGCTAGCGCCAAAATTTGTTAGGTGTCGCATAATTGCAAAAAAATCACCGCTGGTTTACGTCCTGGAAGATATGCAAGGTGGCAATATAGGTGATTGGCATATAAAGGATATAAAACTAACTAATTATAAAACCTAATTAAATAAAATCTATCAATAACTGAAAAACTAATGTCTCCTATTTATAAGTACAATTCTAATAAGAGTCTACATTGTGGAAATTCTCTACCGGATTTACTACACTAATTGTCCTAGTGATAAATACTAGTACTACCTACCGTAGCTAGGGACCTTCATTAATATCTCCAACTAATCGAGATAAATAATTAAATTCGAGATTTTACGTATATTAACCCCTCAGGTGTCCTACGCACAACATGTGTGCGTAGATTTTTTGACATTACGTGACTTATTCATTTGACATAAAGTTTAATTTTGATGTACATCAATTTTGACATATCGCTCGACGGGTTAACAACCATCTTTAGCTATTGGTGAGTATTTAGTAAAATTAAACAAATACTCAGTGTAAAAGAGGCAGTAACACACAGTTGTATGTGTTAAGGTTAGAAAAATAGATGATGAATAAAAGGCTAGTATAAGTGAGTGAAGTATGATGTTGAAGACTGCATGATAAACTCGTAGCTTCTGAGTTAGTGTATCGATAGAGAATTTTACTTAGGAAAAATTCTACCCAAAAAAAGGGGGTATGTAACGTAACCGTTACAGCGTTCCCTGAGGAAACGATTTTATCGTATATTTTGACTATTTACAAATTAAAAATATCTTACACCAATTAACCTAGTATCCTAAATACAAAATAAAACACTATGTACAAACTCTAAAACTAAATGCCTAACTTCCAAAGTTATAATCATCAACAGTTGTCTGTACTATTTGAATGCAGCAGGCGTTTTACACGTAGATAATGCGATGTCATAGCCTACGTCAGAGCATGATCTCGCGCGACGGTGGGGAACAAGAACTCGTTCACTTTACCGGAGCGGCGACTTGTGAAGACACCTAAAATTGTATGACTTGTGGTCGCTTATTCTACTTGTGCTCCTAAATTATTGGAATCTAAATTCATTGAAGTAATTTATTATCATTTATTATTAAAAAGTGAATTGTGTTTACCCCGATTGGGTGAGTGTGGCAATTTATTATTTATAACCAGTACTAATGTGAATCAGTAGATTGTTATTTCATGCTTAATATTACTTTTCAGATTATTTAATATGCTTGTATCATGTCATTAATATTAAGTAATTATAGTAGCTGACTATTTAAAGTAACTAAGTTTCTTTATTCTTATTATCTTCAGAATTATCTACCCTCTTGTCAAAATAATAAAATCTAGATTTGATTTTTTAATGTTACAACGTAGTTGTGAACTAAGTAATGTTAAACTCCAGCTGCTTTCATTGTTTCGCATAATCACTTTGTAATTTCCAATCTGCGGAAATTATTTAATTACACATTTTTATGAAATAAGCACCTTACCATTATTGAGCTGATTTTGTATGCTGCTGCAACATCATTGATCACTATTTAATGCTTTTGGTAGCCATCCTGCTAGTAGTGCTTCCATCTTCACTTTCCGCCGAATGTTGCAGTCAGTAACGCTAAGTTGGACTTTCCGCTAAATGGCTAAATCGGAAAATTCCAGGGTCCTTGCTACCAGCTGACACGGCCTGAAGCGAGACAACCTTTCCGGCGGATTTGACGAGACATCCGGACCTACCCGTGACGTCATCGGGCGCTCGCATCCACTCGCCGCGCACCGCACTACAGGGAAGTGGCTGTCCGATAAGACTGAGCTAAGTGTTTACGGCTCAACTCTAAAAAGTGTAATTCTAGGATTCACGCCCTAAGAACCTAGTGTAAAATTTCCTTTTTTTAAATTAAATTTGTAATTTTGAATACATTGTTTTCTCTGTCCTATCCTGCAAAAAAGGAAAGTGTTACAATGGCGCCCATTTTATAGGTATTTCACTGAGCCGTATTCACTTACACTTGTTTTTGGTATTTTTTAGTTATCATTGGTGTTGGTTGCCTTAGTTTAGATAAATCAGTTGATCATCCAAGATTGTGGGTAGTCATCTTTTGATTGTATCTACCTCTATTTTTTTTTTACTGTGCTGATCCTCGATTACTGTAACTAACTATACTTATTTTTTTTGTAAATCTTACCCACATTTTGGTTGATCTTCGTATATTGACCATAAGTTGATTACTGCGCTGGTGGATAATTTTCTGCTTTGGTTGATTATTGTTTTGATTATCTCGTTAAATTGCAACACACACCTACTTCGAGGTAAAATGTCTTACCAAATCAAATATCTTTCGTTACAAAAAGCAGAACTCGAATATGAGGTTGCTGTTAGAGGAGGTTCCACAGGAGAATCAGTTCAAGAACTTCGGAAACAAATCGTCAAATTAGCACCACTTCTACCACCCGAGGATATTTTAGAGTCTCATTTGGAGGCAAGTGTTGATTTAGCACAAATTAAGGACACTTTATTAAAAACTAAAGAAAATTTAGACAGTTTAAAATCAAGGTTCGATAAAAGCGTTTACTCTAGGACTGAAACTATGCTGCACCATGTTTACTACAGACTTATTAGGGTAGATAGGGCAGATGCTATAGATTCCATCTACGTGGAATTCTCTCAAACTTTTAAGCAACAATTACTAGACTTAAAAAAAATAAAAATACAAGCGCCTTCAAACGTCATCAAACTCAGAACCTTTGTCAGATCTCATTTCGGTAACTTGCGAAAAGAAACTTGTTTCTGAAGTTGTTGGTAAGCTTAAATATTCTGGGCATACGTGTGTTCGGTCGTTTATCCAGAAAGCCGAAGAATTAGTGATCTCTAGAAGTATGCCTAAGGATAAATTACTGACTTTTGCGTGCGAGATTTTTACTGATGATGCCCTTCACTGGTACCGCTGCATCAAGGACAAAGTCGAGACGTGGGATGATCTCGTTTTAGTCCTTAAACAAGATTTTGGTCATAGTGACTACGACTACCGCCTACTGTCGGAGATTAGAATGCGTACACAGGGTGAACAAGAAAATATCTCAATTTACATCTCTATAATGCACGGCATGTTTTCTCGACTTAGTAAACAGCTATCGGAGGAGGACAAACTTGAAATACTGTTGCATAATATACGCCCTACTTATGCCAGTACACTAGCTGCTTCCCCTAATATCATTACGATTGACGCTCTTAAAGACTTGTGCCGCAGCTACGAAAATATTCAGTCTCGTATGGCACAATTTCACGAACCCCCTAAAATGAATTCGGACTTACTGGCTCGAGAATTTGCTTACAATAGGCAATCTGGTAGCGCGTCCTTTACTAAAATTAACAGCAATAATGGTTACCCTACTTATAAACAAGATTATAACAATAGATACAAAAATTACAGGCCCTACCAAAATAATAATAATAATTCTCAAAATCCAAAATTTAATGAACTACCTAAAAATCACAATATTAATGCTTTGAGCACTTCGACTAACTCAAACACACGAAGGCTTTATTGCCCTAGATGTCGTGTGGACACTCATTCACTCGGTCAGTGTCATCAACCGCATTTTCCGATATGCTTCAAATGTGGTAAAAAAGGTGTTCGTTACCCGGATTGCTCAGATTGCAAGGCGACCTCTAACCAAAAAAACTAAAACCTGTGGATTGTGGCAACGGTGAGTACGTCAGGGATGAAATTACTAAATTTGATACTTCTGATTGGTCGAATTGGTTAAAATTCATCTCGAACTTCTTTGCGTGCTATACTGTCTCTACAATCCACAATCTACAATTGGACTACTCTCGTCCTCACGTTTCTGTTACGTTGCATGACAAACCTATAATTGGTTTACTGGATACCGGATCCTCAGTATCAATACTAGGAAAAAACTCACATAAATACTTTACTGGTAAAGGTTATGTACTACATCAAAGTAAACCTTTACAATTCATAGCGGCCGGTGGCCAAAAATTAAAAAGTATAGGTCTTATTTACCTTCCCGTAGTATTCTTGAACCAGTCACACATCTTAAAAATCTACGTTGTCCCAGAAATACAAAATTCATTAATTCTAGGAATGGATTTTTGGAATGTTTTGGTCTATTTCCAAAACATTTAGCTTCTGTTATAATGCGATCAGAATCAGAAGTCACCCTTGCTGAACTAGCTTTGGACACAAAGGGAAATCTGTGTAGTTACGACCACTTATCTCTAGCTCAAAAAATCACTGCTGATCACATTATTTCGCAGTTCCGAAATATATCCTATGAGGAACGAGGTCTAGGTAGGACTTCTCTAATTACGCATTCCATTGACACTGGGAATGCTGCCCCCATTCGTCAACGCTATTATAGGATGCCACTAGAGAAACAGCGTGTTTTAGTCGAACAACTGGATGAAATGCTTAAGGAGGACGTAGTTGAACCCTGTGAAAGCGCATGGTCTTCACCTGTGCTACTAACCCCTAAAAAGAATGGTCAGCTAAGGTTTTGCTTGGATAGTCGAAAACTTAACGCAATTACAAAAAAAGACGCTTATAGCCTACCGTACATATCTGAAATTTTGGACAATTTGCGAGATGCCAAGTACTTAACTAGTCTGGATTTGTCTAAAAGTTTCTGGCAGATTTTAATCAAGGAGGAAGACAAGTGCAAGACTGCTTTCTATATTCCATCACGCGGTACTTTTCAATTCAAATCGATGCCGTTTGGCTTGACAAACGCACCAGCTACTCAACAACGCCTAGTTGATTATTTGTTTTATGGGCCAGAATTTGAACATAAAGTTTTCGTGTTCATTGATGATATCATAATTGTGTCACCGACATTTGAACAACACATCTCACTTCTAGTGCGCGTAATGGAAAAACTTATTACTGCGAATCTAACCATCAACTACGAAAAGAGTCAGTTCTTTAGACAACAGCTGAGGTATTTAGGTTATGTGGTTGATTCTAATGGTTTACATGCTGACCCTGAGAAGGTAGAAGCAATCGTGAACTATCCTACACCTAAAAACCGTAAAGAGGTTCGTAGATTTCTCGGCACTGCTTCGTGGTATCGCAGGTTTATATTAAATTTCAGTTCTTTGGCTTCTCCATTAAATAAGTTGACTTCTCAAGCCAAAACTGCACCTTCGTTTAAATGGACTACTGAAGCCGACGACGCCTTTCTAGCTCTGAAGAAATGTCTCGTTTCTACTCCTGTATTGTCATGTCCTAACTACTCTAAACCCTTTGAAGTGCATACTGATGCAAGCGATATAGGCATTGGTGCAGTCCTTACACAGACCTTGGACGGTGTTGAGAAGGTCGTAGCTTACATGAGTAAATCCCTATCTAAACAGGAACAAAACTATAGTGCTACGGAACGCGAGGCGTTAGCTGTTCTAACAGCAGTTGAACACTGGCGATGTTATTTAGAAAACGGACAAAAGTTTGTTGCCTACACAGACCATTCAGCACTAAAATGGTTTTTAAATATTAACAACCCTACAGGTCGCTTAGCTAGATGGGGTGTAAGACTTTCTGCTTTTGACTGCGAGATTAGACATCGTCGCGGTTCAGATAACGTTGTTCCGGATAGCCTTTCGCGTATACCTGTTTCAGTTTTAAATTCTTCAAAAGAAAACTTAACCCCAAATATCACTGATCCATGGTATTTAAATATCTTAAATGGTTGCCAAAATACACCTACATCGTTTTTGGAATACCAAGTCGTAAATAATAAATTATACCGCTACAAGAAAACCTTAAACCCACTCACTAAAGAGTTCGAGTGGAAAGAGGTAATTCCCGTAGAAAATAGAGAAAAAGTAATTGAACAAAACCATTCCTGCCCTACAGCTGGTCATTTTGGTATTCTAAAAACTTATAAAAGGCTTTGTCTTAAATATTTCTGGCCTGACATGCACCGCGATGTGACTAATTTCGTAGGAAATTGTGATGTATGTAAATCTTATAAATATGCAAATCATCAACATTGGGTACTATGGGACGCCCAAAGGACTGTTGCAGACCTTTCCAGATGCTAAGCATGGATTTAGTCGGTCCACTACCGCCATCCAGAAAACAAAATACCTTCCTATTCGTGGTTACCTGTTGTTTTACAAAATACTGCCTATTGTTTCCCATCAGACGAGCTACAGCAGAAATTATTGCATCCATTCTAGAAGAGAGGGTTTTTCTTGTTCATGGTGTCCCTAGTACTGTTTTAATGGATAATGGTAGACAGTTTACCAGCAATATCCTAAAACAGCTATTTACAAAATATAACGTCCCTAATGTCTTATATACTCCGAATTACACTCCGCAAGTTAATACTGTGGAACGGTACAATAAAACCATAATGACAGCTATTTCTTCTTTTGTCGAAAATGACGATCATAGATCTTGGGACATTAACGTTTCGAAAGTACAATTCGCTATAAATTGTTCTACAAATGAAGTAACTGGTTTTACACCGTCATTTTTGGTCTACGCCCGAGAATCAGTTTACTGTGGATCCCATTATCTAGACAATGACAACATTGTTGATCTGATATTTTCGCCAAGAGAGGAATACGCAGAAAATCTGGGTGTCCTTCGGAAAATATTTGATCAAATACAGAGTTCCTTGATAAAATCACACTCCAGGAACAGTGGCAGCTACAACCTACGTAGGAAACACGCTGACTATAATGTGGGTGATTATATCTGGAAACGTACCTACTATCAAAGCGATAAGGATAACAAGTTTGCAAAAAAGCTAGCGCCAAAATTTGTTAGGTGTCGCATAATTGCAAAAAAATCACCGCTGGTTTACGTCCTGGAAGATATGCAAGGTGGCAATATAGGTGATTGGCATATAAAGGATATAAAACTAACTAATTATAAAACCTAATTAAATAAAATCTATCAATAACTGAAAAACTAATGTCTCCTATTTATAAGTACAATTCTAATAAGAGTCTACATTGTGGAAATTCTCTACCGGATTTACTACACTAATTGTCCTAGTGATAAATACTAGTACTACCTACCGTAGCTAGGGACCTTCATTAATATCTCCAACTAATCGAGATAAATAATTAAATTCGAGACATTACGTATATTAACAACCATCTTTATCTATTGGTGAGTATTTAGTAAAATTAAACAAATACTCAGTGTAAAAGAGGCAGTAACACACAGTTGTATGTGTTAAGGTTAGAAAAATAGATGATGAATAAAAGGCTAGTATAAGTGAGTGAAGTATGATGTTGAAGACTGCATGATAAACTCGTAGCTTCTGAGTTAGTGTATCGATAGAGAATTTTACTTAGGAAAAATTCTACCCAAAAAAAGGGGGTATGTAACGTAACCGTTACAGCGTTCCCTGAGGAAACGATTTTATCGTATATTTTGACTATTTACAAATTAAAAATATCTTACACCAATTAACCTAGTATCCTAAATACAAAATAAAACACTATGTACAAACTCTAAAACTAAATGCCTAACTTCCAAAGTTATAATCATCAACAGTTGTCTGTACTATTTGAATGCAGCAGGCGTTTTACACGTAGATAATGCGATGTCATAGCCTACGTCAGAGCATGATCTCGCGCGACGGTGGGGAACAAGAACTCGTTCACTTTACCGGAGCGGCGACTTGTGAAGACACCTAAAATTGTATGACTTGTGGTCGCTTATTCTACTTGTGCTCCTAAATTATTGGAATCTAAATTCATTGAAGTAATTTATTATCATTTATTATTAAAAAGTGAATTGTGTTTACCCCGATTGGGTGAGTGTGGCAATTTATTATTTATAACCAGTACTAATGTGAATCAGTAGATTGTTATTTCATGCTTAATATTACTTTTCAGATTATTTAATATGCTTGTATCATGTCATTAATATTAAGTAATTATAGTAGCTGACTATTTAAAGTATTTTTTTTTTTTTTATATATCATAGGAAGGCAAACGAGCACACAGGCCACCTGATGGTAAGTGGAAACTGTGACCCATAGACATTCGCATTCACAAGACCGCAATCCTAAGACTGCAAATGCGTTGCCAACCCTGAGGCCGAAGATGGAATGCCTCTATGCTAGTCATTTCACCGGCTGTCTTATCCCCAAACCGGAACACAACAATGCGAACACTGCTGCTTGGCGGTAGGTTAATGGATAAGATGGTGGTACCAACCCGGACGGACCCTGCACAAGGTCCTCCCACCTTTAGACCTTAACTAAGTTTCTTTATTCTTATTATCTTCAGAATTATCTACCCTCTTGTCAAAATAATAAAATCTAGATTTGATTTTTTAATGTTACAACGTAGTTGTGAACTAAGTAATGTTAAACTCCAGCTGCTTTCATTGTTTCGCATAATCACTTTGTAATTTCCAATCTGCGGAAATTATTTAATTACACATTTTTATGAAATAAGCACCTTACCATTATTGAGCTGATTTTGTATGCTGCTGCAACATCATTGATCACTATTTAATGCTTTTGGTAGCCATCCTGCTAGTAGTGCTTCCATCTTCACTTTCCGCCGAATGTTGCAGTCAGTAACGCTAAGTTGGACTTTCCGCTAAATGGCTAAATCGGAAAATTCCAGGGTCCTTGCTACCAGCTGACACGGCCTGAAGCGAGACAACCTTTCCGGCGGATTTGACGAGACATCCGGACCTACCCGTGACGTCATCGGGCGCTCGCATCCACTCGCCGCGCACCGCACTACAGGGAAGTGGCTGTCCGATAAGACTGTGCTAAGTGTTTACGGCTCAACTCTAAAAAGTGTAATTCTAGGATTCACGCCCTGAGAACCTAGTGTAAAATTTCCTTTTTTTAAATTAAATTTGTAATTTTGAATAAATGGTTTTCTCATTTCTATCCTGCAAAAAAGGAAAGCGTTACACCTGTTAAGGTGTATTTCGCCAATTTCGATATCTTTATAGACACTCCCATAGACTTATTTCTCTAATAAATCTATTTATATCACACGTAAAGACAATTGTTTGGTAAAAGAGTATTTTCTCTAATGAACTATTTAAACAGAAGCACATGGGGTCCACACGCTTCTGTCAAGTCCTTAAATGGGGTGCGTCTCACGAGATATAACAACAAAATCTATAATTTCATGTTAATAACGTTTACAAGATATAATAAACGTTAGCTATAATAACAAAATCAATATTTTCATAAGGAATAACGGTCAATTAACATTATATTCATTTTATATAATGTTTTTGTCTATAATACTCACATTGTCTAATTTCAGTTTGTATAACATACATGATATATAACGATCATAAAACATAATATCTTTTAGTATAAGGATTATAAGATCTAATATCGTATCCTATACTCAATGGCCACCCATTGAGTATAGGATACCCGCTCCTTACAGTACCCACGTACTGTAAGGAGCGGGTACAGTCGAGTTCATAGATATGTGTACCCTGTAGTACTTTGTCATTTTAAACGCTGTGACAATTCATATACTTATGGCAGTTTAAACATGACATAAAATAAATAGACAAGGTACTAAAGTGTACACATATTTATGAACTCGAGTCTACCAGAACGGTCTTGCTTGTAATTTGTTTTAATTAACCAGAAAATGCCACGAGCATGACGAATCAGGTCAGAACCGACTCGGTTAGGTTAGGTTAGAAGGCCTAGGCGGGAGCAAAGCTCCCGCCTAGTCCTTCGAGGTTATTTTTTTTTCTGCCCAGAAAATTCAGACTGCTGCCAGTAAAGTTAGTAAGGTAAGGTTGATTGTTAATTAATTATACTATACGTGTATTATGTTTTTTGATGTTAGATAATTTGATTAATATATCTTTTAAATCTTAGGTGTTATGAACGTTATACGTTTTAATAGTTATATAAATTGATATTATATATTAATAACGTTATACTTTATGGAAATAGATATTTTGAAATTATATCTTCCGTTCATTATATCCAGTGAACGTTATACTAAACGTGTTTATGCAAAGTGAGCGTATATATTATGAGTGTTATATTATCAGTTCTTATATCTCGTATTACTTACCCCCTTAAATGTCTCAAGTTTTCTTGTGACTACACATCGGCAATTAGTGTGGATACCCTAAGACATACTTCAATGTTGTGAAAGCATCTGTAGAGAACTCGTAAAGGGAACATTAAATCTAAGATCTTGAACAGACCCAATGACACCTCAGTGAGATCAAAGGGACTGCGATTTACTATCTTGAAAGGAAATAAAATCCCATTTTACAACTTGGGGCTGTTATATCTCAGAATCTTGTTGCAAAGTGATTAAGGTTTCTTCATCAAAGATGTGAAACGGAAAAGTAATAAATGAATTTAAAAAATAAAAATAAGGTTTTTTTTTTTTTTTTGGTAGTCGGTCAAAGGCTCTATAAGGCCATCGCGTCAAATATATTTATATATAAACCTTTTTGTCAGGGCATAGAGGCTTGTAGATATTTTTGGCGTCTTGGGAGCATATATATCGTTATAGAGATCCCCAACCTTGAATCACCAACCAGTCATTACTGTTTCATCAAGAAGTAATAAATAAATGACTACTTATTTTAAAACAAGATATAGTAATGTTACTGGTAGTGTAGGACGATAGACCACCCCGAGGCAATACGGCACTCATGTCTATGACCAAAACCTAATATCAGTGACATTAAATTTGAACCTTAATGCTTTAACGATACCGTTTCTTTTTCAATATGAATGTTGTAGTGGCACGTGCTAACTCGGTAGCTAGCGGCTTTGGGATAATAGAGACAATGGCCTTTGTTTGAAAGATTAGGGCTCGAAGCGAAAAATTCACCTGTGAAGATTTATACTATACCTATACAACACTTTAAAGGACCTATCTAAAAACCTGTGAAATTGGGTGGATCAACTTTTTTCTGTTATTCTGTCCCGTAAGCCAGGAGACAACAGTGATAGAGTTTCTTAGAAAAAATGTTATAATATATACTTCCAGCACACTCAGGAGAAAGGCCATAAAATAATGGGCGTGTAATTGCCAATAAAACAGTTTTTTAGTGGACTTATATCCTTTGAAATCATAGTTTTAAAGAATGACCCAGGAGACGTCACCATGGCAACGAGCTACAAAGAAAAGTTGATTGTACCAATTACATTATGTAACTGAATATTTAAATGAGAAAACTAAATAGTATTCCCTACGTTAAAAGTCCAACTTCACAAACTCTTAATCTTTTGAAACTAGGAAACACCAAAATTGTGCAAAATGTTCCAAATACCTATACAAAATCAAAGGCTTTGGTATAAAATATCCGGCACCATGCAAATTTCGGTCGGAGACAACTCTTTCAATTGCAAATTGGACTCTCATGAATTTGCAAGGACCGGGGTCGCGTGCCGCTACAACGTCCGTCACAGGGTTTCCTGCAGGCTTAGGGTTTCCAGCTATGTCTTACCTCAAACTGTCATTATTACATACATACATAAACTCACGCCTTCATTCCCAGAGTGGGGTAGGTAGAGCTAAAGAATTACCAACAAGTCTTAAAACTTCTTGATAATTCTGTAACCACATTTTGCACAAGTAGGCTAAGATGTTTCCCAGTGTATTAGTGACAGGTGGTAAGCCCATCGCGTAACAGTACTACAAGCCTTTATTCCTCTTACGACATCCACGAGAAGACATGGAGTGGCACTATTCTAACACGGCAACCACTCGGCATTATTGATGTGAATCAATAATGCCGTGCTGAAATCCGACCCCAAATATTTAAAAAAAAATGTTTTGGTATCTTCTCCGAAAGTTGAATTAAGATTAAGAATAACCTAACACAACATTTTTTTTCTAAAGCCTCTACTAAGCGAGGGGGCCGATATTTGTTGAGATGCCGTGTGGTTGCTGGCTTAGAATTGTACCACTGCATGTCTTCCCGTGGAAGTCGTAAGAGGCGACTAAGGGAATAAAGGCTTGTAGTACTGTTAGGCGATGGGCTTGCAACCTGTCACTAATGTACACTGTTAAAAATCTTAGCCTAATTGTGCAAATTGGGTTACAGAGTTATCAACAAGTTTTTAGAGTTGTTGGTAATTCGGTAGCTCTGCCTACCCCACTCTGGGAATGAAGGCGTGAAGGTATGTATGTATGTATGTGTTAATAGTTTTTTTTTTTCAAACGCCTAATTTTATAATGATAGGTGCCGCGTCATGGACTTACAGCGCATTTCAATTCTAAAAACGCCTTCGCTACGATTTTGTTAAGCTTTTTAGTATACGCACCGCACCGTTTCATTTGTCTATATATTTTTAAATTTCTTTGGAAATTAAGTTAAGTACATAGCTAACTTTTGAACCAGGTGAATTGAAGTGATTTTTTTTTGCTCATTACTATTTATTTATTTATTGACTCACAGTTGACAACCCTACACCAGTTTAAGTATTAACAGCGCCGTAGACGTATCGGGGCGCCGGGAGTGTTTCGTGCACCTTCGCCTCGTCTTCCCTCACCACACCTAAAAAGCAACAACTGCACATTCATATTCAATCTAATTTGAATCTTATTTCAAGTAAGTACAGATTAAAATGAAGGTGATTCAAAGTGTGACTGGCTTCTTTTGTGAAATTAATCCTTTTGTTAAATTCAGCTATGTGACGTTCGTATTTTTAGATATATGTCAAAAGGTTACCTTGAAAATTTTATGACTTCTTTTGTTTGTTTATTTGTAAAGATTGGCATGTGTTTAAAACACACAACAAAAAACTAATTTAATTATTTTTTATACTTACACTCATAGACAAATCATATTTTAAAGAGGTTATATTGAGGTTGAAATAACTTTAAATCAACTTAAAATAAATAAATAAATCAATAAATCACTGCACTGTTAGAAAATCAGAGTACACACGCGATAATTGTTTATAAAAAAACCACGTCTTGTAAATTACGTTTCGTTTAACAGCTAAAATACGAAAGCAATTAAAACATAAATTTAGCTAAATTTACACAGACTTCGACTGAAATAACCATTGACAATCTAATCCTCATCATAATATTTACTATTCATTAAGAAAAACCGTATCAAACTAAAAATACAACTTAAATTTCAAGCTCTTTTGCATTGTTGAAATCCTCAGTTGTTAGCTTTTACATACAACGTCAGCAAATCCCGACTTTATGCGGACTGCAGTGGGTTCATATTCTATTGTGATTGGTTGCTATCTACGCCACACACGCGGTCAGAGCAAAAGCTGTCGCCGACACGGTACAGTGAATCATTAAGCTGCGTTATATATTGAAGTTCCGGCGTAAAACGGGGTAACCGACATTCTTTGTGAAACTGTGTTGCATTTAATAATTGTGACGCCGAGCTCTGCAGTTTTTCAAAAACTATGTAACAAACTATTCGAAAGTCAGAAAAGTTTAGGTTTTTTACTATTTCTGGGAAATTGTATCTTATTGTCAGTATTGTAACCAAAATCCTATTAAGTACATTACCTGGTAACGCAATGGACAGTTTTATACATTTGTGGGGAAACACCAAGATTTTGTTCAAAATAATGACAGTCGTCACCATCGTCACCAAGTTCACCTTTGTACATGCCTCATGTGTTTCTGTATACTTTGTTTTTTTTTCCGTTACTACAAAAAAAATGTTAGTAATAATTTGATTACTAAAAAAAGTTAAGGCAGTACATACAAATTTATATAAATCTTACTAATATTAAAGTTACAAAAGTTTGGATGTTCTCTAAATGCCAGAACGGCGAAACGGATTGGGATGAAAAGCACAGAGACAAATTATTGACTGAAATAGCAGTTGGAAAAATAACGTTTCTGAGGGAATAGCGAGTCGCGTACAGAGACAACTAGGGAATGCAATTTAACCGGTTATTAACCGATTTTGTATGAAAATAACCGGTTAAAACCGGTTCTCACCGGTTATTTGTATGAAAATAACCGGTTAAAACCGGTTTTCACCGGTTATTTGCATTACCTAGAGACAACGCGTCAACGACAACGAGTCGCGTACCAAACAGGACAAATGTTTATTTCATTACTTTTCAAATCGCAAATCGTTGCGCTAGATTGATGTGAATTGATTAAACAAAATCCAACGAATCTGAAACCTACTAATTTATTTACGGTAACATATTGTGTCGCTTACACCCCTTTGTTTCCCCTGACACATTTTATGCACATATTGCAGCAGCTCGTTCAGATGTAGTTAATGCAAGCTGCACAAGGTTGTAGCTTGGAACCTGGCCAGTCCGTAACAGAATGTCAGCTAACACATCACCGAGTTTATATTCCCAAATATAGGTAAATCGCTGGTTTAGTATGCAGTCTAAAGTTTGTAAGGTCAAAGGATATAAGCATACGTCGTTATCGTGGAAGCAAAAACAAATTTATTAAATAACACATAAATTAGAATGTCTGTTTAGTGTGAACTGAATACTCTGCCTATACTTTCTAAGCCTCTGAGGTTTTTCATATCTATCACGAGGTTGTCGCTGGAAACGGCCAATCAAACTTGTCTTACACTGAGTAAACGCTTCTAAAAGTCAACGTGTAAACCTTTTTTTTTGTCAAATCCAGTATTTTTCTTCAAAACTAGTTTTAACTTTTTAAATATATGATTCCCATTTGCACTTTAATTTAATGTAGATATATTTATGTATATTTTTTACATATCAAATCATCAAGAATGACAAATGTCTAGGAGCAGGAAAAGTGGCTGAAGAAATTGACGTTAGGCTCGCGTAGCTAATCTTTTTAAATATGTTCTGCTGATCAAGTTAAGTAGGGACGTAAGATATTTGAAAGAAAATTTATACATTTTGAACCCCGTATAAACGTTTTTTGATACGAGTGTCACTTCTGTTATTGCCTATTTGTCATATTTTTTCACTACTATCAAATCGTTTTTGCTTCCGCGATCCTTAAATTTAGTTTTTTTGATGGCAAGAAGAAAACAAACGTACACACAGTCCACCTGTGATGGTAAGTGGGACATGAGAGCCCCTAGACTTTGAATTCTCAAGATTCCTTCTAATATTATAAATGTGAAAGTTTGCCGTGTGTTAGTTTGTTACTCTTTCACGCCACAACGGATGGACGTATTTGGATGAAATTTGAAAAAGAGATAGCTTATACCCCCCGTGTGGTTGCCGGGTTAGAATAGTGCCACTCCATGTCTTCCCGTGGATGTTGTAAGAGGCGACTAAGGGAATATAGGCTTATAGTACTGTTAGGCGATGGGCTTGCAACCTGTCACTAATACGCTGGTAAACATCTTAGCCTATTTGTGCAAATTGTGGTTACTGAATTGTCAACAACTTTTTGAAGGTGTAATTCTGTAGCTCTGCCTACCCCACTCTGGGATTACAGGCGTGAAGGTATGTATGTATGTGTATGTGTAGATAGCTTATACCGTGGATACAGGCTTCATTTCATCCCGGAAAAATTAAAAAGTCACGGGCAGAAGCTATATAATATAATTTTTTCTAGGTTTGTATAAATTAACATTTTGCCTTAATATTTTAAGGTTCCGTAGTCAACAATGAATCCTTATAAATTCGGTATGTCGCCTGTCTGACCGTCCGTCCATCCGTCCACGGTATGACTCAGGGACTTTTAGTACAAAGATGTAATTTGGCATGGTTACATAAAACGCGCGAACAAAGTTGTAAAATAAAATCTTTTTTTTTTCTGGTAGTAAAATAAAACTAAGACGTTTGTGTGGGATGACATTGTTTTTTTTTTAATAGTAGGGCTATGTAAAAATCATATTTCGTATTCAGTGATCCTTTTGGAAAGTATTAAGCATTAACTCTCCCCGTGTGGTTGCCGGATTAGAACAGTGCCACTCCATGTCATCCCGTGGATGTCGTAAGGGGCGACTAAGGGAATAAAGGCCGGTAGTACCGTTAGGCGATGGGCTTGCTACCTGTCACTAATACGCTGGTAAACATCTTAGCCTATTTGTGCAAAATGTGGTAACAAAATGATCAACAAGTTTTTAAAGTTGTAGGTAATTCTGTAGCTCTGCCTGCCCACTCTGGGATTACAGGCGCGTGAAGGTATGTTTGTATGTATATATGTAAACATTAACTAAGTGTACAGGCACAGTGTAGTTAGATATTTTATTTTCTTCCAATTTCTCTGTTGTATGTACTATTTGTTATTTCCTGAATTTTTGTTAATTTGTCTATCCTTCAGCATTGTCCTTGCTCTTTCTACTCCAAGGTTAACTGGAAGAGATCCCATATGGGATAAGTTCGCCTATGTACATTATTTATATTATGCAAACATGTCTTGTAATTGTTTATGTGCAATAAAGAGTTTACATACATACATTAACCTGTTGTTTTTGGATACAACAAAGTTTAAAGAAAAAAAGTAGGGTAAAAGTACCAGTTTTGGCCATCTTAACACCGTTTTTGGTCACTCTATATTTTAAGTAATATCTAAAGGATTATGAAACTACAAACATGTATTTATATTTTATCTTTATATTAATCTTCAGTCTTAATTATTTATGCGTATTATTTGTAATTTTTCAGTATTTTTGATGCTCATTTCAACCTTAAATGGCCAAAAAGGGTACAGTGGCCAAAAACGGTACTCCTACCCTAATAGTCAGCCAAGTAATAAACGGAACCCTACACTGCGCTAAGCCCTACCCGCTCTTGGCCAGTTTCACACTAACTACCGCCTAACAATTTAACAAACACCTACCAATGACACGCGCAGCACCGTTAGGCAGTTTGTCCATTTATTGCTCTACTAGCGTCGACGGGGACAACTTATGGCTGTGTAATGCGAATTTATAGCGCTACTAGTCGAATAACAGCCGCGTACTTTATAAGCATACTTGGCACGATGTGGAAATTAATGACAACTATTTTGGGGAAATGCACTTTATGGAAGATTATTTATAATAAAAATGGGATTAGGTTACGTATTTTTGTATTGCGTAGAGTCAAATACTTAGTGGAATTGTTAGGCTCTTGAATGTTATCTTATGGAATGATATACATAAATATTAAAAAATAATCAAAATATAGTTTCATTACTACCGCACTCAGAGATGTCAATTATATTTAATGCTTATTTAGTGACGTGTTGTCTTATTCTATTGCTATAGCAACTTTAATCAAGCATTAAATTTAATTGACGTCTCTGAGTGCGGCAGTTAGTAAACTATACCCACATCTAGAACACATCTAAAATGTCTAAATCATGTGTCAATTTGAGATAGCAAATACCCTTTACCTGACGTTCTTATTAAATCTAGACAAATGTATTTATTAAGCTTAGTTTTGGATAATAAATAATACTGGAGACTGTAGTTAATTGTTTAATTCATATTTCATTATTAATAAACAAAACGGATCATACAAATTTTGTTGGTTTCAAGTAACAGAAGTGACTAGCCGTGTATAACCCAAAAAAGGAAAAGGCAAGTAAATTCTTATCAATCAATCATCCAGTGCCTCGGCTCTCGCCGGAGCCAAAATGGAGCTGATTTGTCATCCACTCTGCCCAAAAGGGATCCCTTTAGTATATAGGGCACTGGCTCATACGCGGCGGTACTTGGTTATGTGGAGTTGAGAATACATCATTTTTGCTAAACTAGCTTTTGCGCGCGACTTCGTCCGCGTAGTAATTTGATACTATTTCCCCGGGAACTGTCAAATTTTCCGGAACAAAAAGTAATATAATCCAGACTATACAACCAGAGCTAAAGATTTGTTCAGCCGTTGTGGCGTGATTAAGTAACAAACAACCAAACTTAAGCATTTATAATATTATTAAGATAAGATAAGGTAAGATGTATGGTTATTACTGAGAACTAGCTTTCCATTCTACAAATACTCGTAAAACAGAATGAAATCGGCTTAGGATAGGTTAAAATTTTGATATAGTTAATGATTTTAAGACCAACCTGTATAAGCATGATTTTGATCAAAAACCCTTTTCTAAAAAAAACCCTGTTGTCAATTATACACGGACTAAATCACGGGCTGAAACTAGTCTAAAATAAAATTCAAAACTATTTCTGAATTTACCTTCTATTTGGTAGATTCAATTCTGTGGGAAAATTTGACAGCAAAACTTACGTTACAACTTGCTTCATCGCAGCCAATTTGTCTTTCCATCCTGTCAGGTCTAAGCTCGCGTGACCGAAAGTTTCAGGTCAAAATGTAAAAGAAAAAAATCTTGTAGTTTGCATGCATTTGTATGAAATGCATAAATCTCCAGTTCGTGAATGGTGTCAACTATTTGTATGTACAGGTCGATTCACAAGAGCTGGCACGAATGGATTGGAAGAGTGAACGAAATTATACAAGTGTGTAAAATTATAAAGAAAAGAAGAACAAAGGACATGGATAAACTGAAGTATTGGCGACTACCCTTGCAATGTATAAACATTGTAACTAGTAATGTCATGCTAATAAGTTGAATATTACTATTCAGCATGAAAAAAGTTTCAGGAACTTTTCATTTCGTTACAATTCTTAAAATATTTTTTACATCCAGCGATGATATGATCTCTTATTGCAAAGCATTCTGACAGAGCCATATTTTGAGATACTTTGTAAATAAGAGATCGTCATAATCTTATGTTATCTGTCAGGTGTCATGGCAAAAGAAAAACATGAAAAACCAAGTAAACACCTTTTAAATATTGAATTATATCACGAAAGTTCTAGGAGAATAATAAACATGTAATAATTAAATACTGAATTTTCAATCTTACGAGGAAGTAAGACATTTCTATACATGCTAAGGGCAGTAGTTTAGCCATGTTCTTTATTCACTACACACATAAGACACTCAGAAAAAAGGTAAAAACAGTTAACAGCAATAAAAAGAGTAGTGGGTGTGTCTTCGCGGCAGTGAATCGGATACTGGCTCAGCATAATGCTGCTGAGGTGATAAACACCTGCAGCGCTCATTTTTAGCCAGCTCCGTTTGTGACAGACGGACGGCACGCTAAACGAATTAATAGTGTAATACAAAAATATATACTAATAAATTCAGTGATCGTACTTTTTGTAGCATTTTTGGTGCGATGACGTCAAATTAAACAGGACAGCGACCTAGGGTTGTCGGCGTATGTAATATGAATGACGTAAAAAATGATGTAATATTATGTTATCGTAGAAAATGAAACACTATTTTTTTTACTTAATTAGTAATTATAATAAATTTGTGTATAACATTTATTACTATAACCCAAAATTCCTCAATTTTTTCGAAGGGTATGCTCACGATAAATTTTCGCAATTTTGATTGCTGTGTTACATTTTCTGATATAGTAAATTAACCCTTCATTTCATTATGCATATTGGGTTGGGCTTTACATGTTCTGAGAATATTTTCTGTGTTTCCGATTTGTTTAACACGCTATTTTATTTTTAATAATGATTTTATTAGATTCTTGGTTCAAACAATTTAATATTGGGCACTGCTGACAACCCTAGCACTGCACCAAAAATGCTACAAAAAGTACGATCACCGAATTTCAAAGCGAAAACGTTATGTTTCTGTTGGGTATTTACATGTAGTTTTTGTATTTATTCTGTAACTAATTATTCAATAAAGTAGTTAAAGGACTGTACTCACACAGTGATAGGTGACATTACTTTTGTTCATTCCATTCGTGCCAGCTTTAGTGAATGTACCTTTACAGCACTTCCAGTTTCTTAAAAGCGATCGGCAATCTTCATTTTTATATGAAACACGAGTGACAAACATACTATCAATGGCCAGTGTAAGTGTGACAGCGATAACCGGCCGAGGACTATAAAGAAGCTGGGTAGGTACTGTACGTGATGTTTAAAAGTTGAACAGTAATGGAATATTTACACGCTTCATTTTGAAATTCACATCCTTACGTTAAATTAGCCCGAAGTCCACTTTTAGTGGGTTTTTTGGCATTAAGAAGGCAAACGAGCACACCGGTCACCTGATGGTAAGAATCTGTGACTACAGACATTTGCATTCTCAAGATAACAACCTTAATACTGAAATCCTAAGACCGCGAATGCTAGTAATTTGACCGGTAAGCACTGGTTGTATAACCGTTGCAAACGAAGCAGTCGCCGCTGCCGGTTCCAGTATCAGTACTTGGTAAGAATAAAAGGCATATGTTTTTGAGCAATGTCAAATGAATACTTTCAGCATCAACATCCTGCTAGTCAGGTTTTTGGTAGGCAGTTTTTGCTACAAAGCGTTGCGCTTTGGCTACAAGTGTACCGCGTAGCACTTCAAGACAGCGAATGTGTACTGACTCTAAAAAATTGCACAATTACGCTAAGATGTTAGTGACAAGTGTATTAGTGACAGGTTGCAAGCCCATCGCCTAACAGTACTACAAGCCTTTATTCCCTTAGTCGCCTCTTACGACATCCACGGGAAGACATGTAGTGGCACTATTCTACACCTGTAACCACACGGGATCCGAATGTGTTAAGGTACAATGTAATGTAATGTAACCTTAAATTAAATTACTAACCCACCTTTGAAGCAACTTCGTCGTAAGAACTATGCGAAACAAGAACTAACTCCTACATAAACTATGCGAGAATAGATTGTTCAAGACTTTGTGTGGCTAACATATGAAATAAGTACGAGCAGGTTGTTTGACAAAGTAAGATCGGAGGAGTAAGGCGGGGGTAACATTGGCCACCACCGTTGGTGTATGCATTACTCAAAAGCCTTGAACGCGACTGTTTCTATTATTCCTGGAAGAGATCATTTGCCTGTGGTTAACCTATGGTTCAAATTTGTTTTTTTTGTGTTTAATAAAGAGTATATGTATTGTATTGTATCTCTTTCCTTCTTGAGCAGAAGAATAAAAACAACATTACATTATAAGTGAAATAAAAGATTTACATTAAAAAACTGATTTATAATTAATCAATTCGTTCTAATGCTGATGGCACGTAAACAAACAGTTCAAAACACCGAGATTTCAATGGGGTCACCTATTTTACATTCTTGTTGAGGAAAAAGCAACCTTTATTTGTCTTTTCGAAAACATCATTGGATTGTATCGACTTCCAAATGACTTCGCTTAGAAGATCTCTTTTGTAACACAATATTTGCAACAGCTGTATTACAATTAAATTTTTGATCCACTTAGCGGAGATTCAAAATACTTCTTTATCATTTCCTCTCTCTGATACAGTCGATGTCTAGAACGTCAATTAAAAGTGATCTTTAATTCATAACCATCTCATAATATTCACTTATTAAGTTCCATTCTGTTCAATAATATGTGTGATGCACATTTCACACAAGCAATAATAATCCCTGTCAAAATACAAAGCAAACATATTTTGTTCAACTTTGAAATAAAGTACCGGCAAATAATTTATCACCTTAGTACTTACATCTCATACGATTACCTACAAATTGACAACCAATCAAAATGGTATATAACAAATGTTTGTGCACGACGACGCGCTGGCCTAGTTGGTAGTGACCCTGCCTACGAAGCGAGCGGTCCTGGGTTCAAATCCCGGTAAGGGCAGATATATGTGTGATGAGCGCGAATATTTGTTCCTGAGTCATGGATGTTTTCTACGTATTTAAGTATTTATTTCTCTATATAAGTATTTATATCGTTGTCTAGTACCCATAGTACAAGCCTAGAGCTTAGTTTGGGACTAGGTCAATTGGTGTGAGATTGTCCCCTGATATTTATTTTATTTTATTTATATCGTAGTTTAAAAAAGTGTAGAATTTAAAAAATAATTGCTGACGTGTTCATACAAAATCTCGTAAATCTAGTATGTATGTATGTTTGTTCCTTTGTGGTGCTCTAGAAAGAAAACGCGAGGACCGATATTGTTGATTCTTATGTCAATCGATTTCTCTTAATCTTGTGAGTGTCACAAAAGATATGACAGTAAACAAGACGCCATATAAAAAAATAAAAACACAATTCACGAACCATGACTAGTGGGGTATCATTGAACAGGTATTTAATTCATAATTCACAATTAATAATTCATAATACTTTATTCAGTAAGGATTATACATTGTCATTCATGTTCAGTAGAAATAAATCACTAAAATAATAATTGCAATAATAACAAAATACAAAAAGTCACTCACTAAAGTTAATAAATAATGTGTCAAAATAAAATAATTAAAAGTCAATGTCATCAAGGTACTCATTGAAGGAATAGTAAGCCCTCTGCGTCAGCCAGTTTTTAAGTCTCCGGTCGAAACTAGGTATGGACCTGCAGTCCCTAATTTGGACCGGTATTTTATTAAATATGAGCAGACCCATGACGTGCAGCGACTTATTGCACTTCTGCAGGCGTTGTCGAGTAGTGGCTAAATGCTGTTCCCTACGGTTACATTTCCGCTGCCCTATCCATTGTTTTTCCAGGAATTACGCCTAACATAAAAAAAAAAAAAAAACATCATTAGGTTTCTATCACCATTATTCATGTTGAATGATCATTTAGGATTCATAACGATTTCTGTTGCGTTTCTATATTCAAAACCGTGGATAGACTAGTAACGACTCGTTAAAATTTGACATTTGCAACGTACGAAATGTGTCAAATTTTAACGAAACGTCACCAACGGTTTGAATATAGAAACGCACCATTAGAGTTTGTTAGCAACAGTCGGGTTTTTCAAAGCTTGTTTTTTGTTATTTTAAGACAAATCCTCTTCAATGTCCTCATCCATCCTTAATGTCCTCCTCCATCCTTCTTCTCCTCCCTACCTTTCTGAAAGATTTAGCTATTTAGCCTGCGGCAGCGGTCATCGCCTGCGTTCCAGCGCCAATCTTTCCCTTGCAGTTCCGTCTAATAAAACACATTTCTATGCCAAATCCTTCACAGTCCGTGGTGTCCAACTTTGGAATGAGCCTCCGTTGCCCTTAAGACAATCACCTACTGTAGTCGCTCTAAAGCGAAATTAAAAAACGTTGTGGCTGAATGAGTCGTGAAGCAAAGTTCCTATAATGATTATAGTTATATTATGTATTATATGTGTATTTTATATGTAGGTGCCAAAGTTTATATTAGTATGAGTACCTACTGGTTTATTCGTCTAATATTTTTTTATTTATAAGTATTATCATCTGTTTTTGATATTTTTTGTGCAAACTTGTATGTGTCCAACCCTATACATTGTCCTAACTCATCTTCTTCAGGGTTAGCTGAAGAGATCCCATTTAGGGATAAGTTTGCCTTTGTACATAAGTTTAATATTTATATTTTTGTGCAATAAAGAGTTTACATACATACATACATACAAATTGAGCTGCCAAGTCATCACTTTCACGGTAATGTCTGCAATAATGTAATTATTTACCTCAACAGCCATGATACTTCGTGACTCTCAGGGTTGACACTCAACGATACTGGCGTACCTTTCCGCGAAGTATAATTATGACAGTCCGCGGGGACGGATTGAGTTACAGACGAAAATTGAGTTAAAGCTCGCCGTCGCAGCCCTGAGCCGTAGACAAGTCGCTTTAGGGAGGCGAGTAAAAGAATAATGAAAACTTCTTTGTCGCTTCGAGTGCTGATGAGTCGGGGTTCCTTAATAAACACCTGCGCCACTATACTCTGTCCAGCGTTATCTTTATCGGTACAACTTATTGTTAGAATGTATATAAAAATCAAAGTCAAAGATGCTTATGATTATTTATTGCTTAATTGTGAGTAGGTACAGATGTGATCAGAAAATATTTTAAAAAAAACATGCGTCTCAATTCGCCAGGATCTGGAATGGAGTATTTAATTAATTCAATTCAAGTCAATTTCTGATACTACCATGAACTCATTAATATTATAGTAAGCATTCTCTTTTAGCATATCATTAATTCTATTTTATTTTTTCGTCTTCAATATCGCTAGTCACTTTCGGAATTTCATTATATAATTTAGGAGCCATCCTAAGTATACCTTTTGTGGAAATGCACTTTTAGAAGGTATTGCGTTGAGTTCACCATGAAGTCGTGTACTCTAAAAGTTTTAAATAGGTTAGGGTTCGTTTTTACAAAGAGAGGAGTATATACATTGACGATATCATGAGCCTAGAGCTAAGTTTGGGGCTGGGTCAATTTGTATGATATTGTCCACAAATATTTATTTATTTTACATTTTACATCTTAGCCTAATTGTGCAAATTGTGGCTACAGAGTTATTAACAAGTTTTTCGAGTTGTTGGTAATTCTGTAGCTCTGCCTACCCCACTCTGGGAATAAAGGCGTGAAGGTATGTATGTATGTATGTATGTATTTATTTATTTATTTATCATCATCAGAGCCTCTATTGTATGTGGTAAAATTAATATCGCCATATTGTTTTTATCTCAGCTAGCTATCAAAACGTTTACAATGCTTTAACAGGTCAAAGACGATATTATTTTTACCGCCTAGAATAACGGCGGGTTTAGTTTTTTTTTTTCTTCTAATTACTATTATTATCATCTGTTTTTGATATTTTTTGTGCAAACTTGTATGTGTCCAACCCTATGCATTGTCCTTACTCATTAACTTCAGGGTTAGCTGGAAGAGATCCCATTTAGGGATAAGTTCGCCTTTGTACATTACTTTAATATTTATATTGTAATATTTATATTTTTGTGCAATAAAGAGTTTACATACATACATACATACGGCCCTGTCACTCCGTATCGCTCCTCGACATCGTTTTGCCGGATAACACCGTATTAATATTTCTTTATCAAGTACCTTATTAATACTATTGCTAATCTGACTGAGACAATGAATTAAATACGTTTTTTTTTGAACAAAAAAAACGATTTCCTAAGTTTGATCGTTACACGATCCCGTCAATCATCGTAATATTAATGTTTACGTTACTGTATCATTACCAATGGGCGGCTGACGGATGCAAATTACGTCAAAATAATGTCAAACGTTATACGTAATATGGATATGACTGCAAGGGGTTTAATAAAAAGAACGAAATTGTAAAATAGTTATATAATTGTATTGTTGTAGTAAATAATCATATTTTTTTCTATATTGCATATTTTCAATCCATTCCTTAAATCAATTCCTTCCCAATATTAAAATCTTCTTGATTCTGTTTCGTGCAAAATTCTTGACGGTGATGCGTATTAGATTTAACATGTCTATCAATCACGCTTTTTCGTTTCGCAAATAAACTTACTAGACATTTTGTACAAAAGATCGAGCCTTTAGAAGTATCGTAAATTAGATCACGTTTATCAATTATCCACTTACATTCGGTTTCCTTTGCCATCTTAAATATGAATATTGAAAAATAAGCAAATTTAATTGACAAGCCTAAGACGTAATAGACATAAACGCTCATCAGTCTCAAGAGGTGATAAAATAATAAGTGGCCAGTATCTTCTTAGTATACAATCTACGTACAATAGAGGATAGCTTATTATGTATTTACTAATAATGTATGATACAGATAAGAACTGCATAATTTTGTATTCATAAATATTTCTCGAAATTTAATAAAAGTCTTATCCATGTTCTGTTTACGTCCCTATTTTGCATCCGTCAGCCGCCCACTGATCATTACAAACATATGTATGCTGTATCCAATCCATAATGAAGTCAACGGAAACCCTTTTCAGACTCAGCTGTTTGAATGCCATTTCAAATATTCGTACGGAAGCTCATTAGTCGGTCGGTACTAAGTTAATTAATTTATGTTATTAACGAGCCAGCGACTCATACGAATAAAACTTCAGGGCCGAGATTTTAGGCAATAAAAGCCATATCGTCTTTGACTTGTTATCGTATCGTCAACGTTTAGATAGCTCTTATTTAATTCACAGTACAGATGTAGTGAATAATCCTTTCCCATCGTTTTTAGTCGGATAACTTCGTATTTATATTGCTTTCTCAATTGGTGTATTGATTGGTACTGAAGCTAATTGAGAAAGCAAGATAAATACGAACTTATCCGACCAAAAACGATGGGAAAGGATTATTCACTACATGTGTAATCAGAGTTGGGCAAAATTTATTTTTTACGATTTTTTTGAAATAACCGAATATCAGTCATTTGTTTTTTTGAATTCATCTAGATGAGCTTTATTCTTATCTAGACAAATTAGTTGGGCTTTTAAATAAAAGATAAATGTTATTAGTACAGTCGCGTAGAGCTAAAAGATGTCGGGCACAATGAAAATAATCTACAACAAAAGTAAATAATGTTTTAGAAATAAAAAGGCGAAATATAAACATATGTGACCTTATTAGGGTTCCGTAGTCTAGCTAGGAACCCTTCTAGTTTCGTTATGGCCGTCCGCTGCTTAGCTCAGAGACTCTTAGTACAAGAGGTTTTTTAAAAAGGTTACGATTTTATGAGCAATGTCAGTGTGACGGTTTGACCCGAGGTGACATTCTATATACATTTATTTATTCAAGCTTACTTCAATAACAAACGAGGTTTGTTATTTTCATCTATATAATTTGTTTGAATGAAAGAGTTGACAACATATTATTCGACTATTTATGTTATCTTCGAATAAATTATTTTCAAATAACTTTATTTAAGATAATTAATTATCTAGAAATAATTTAAATAACGCCCAACTCCGACAGTAATGGCGGCTGAATTAAAAACAATACGCTAACGTGACAAAAGCAATTAGCTTTTAACGAGGAGAATGCCTAGAGAGTTTATTTTGTTGTAAAAATAAACTATTTACTGATTGTAAAAGCATTCTGAGAATACATACATACATAAATACCTTCACGCCTGTAATCCCAGAGTGGGGTAGGCAGAGCTACAGAATTACAACTTCAAAAAGTTGTTGACAATTCAGTAACCACAATTTGCACAAATAGGCTAAGATGAATTCCGAATTCTGAATTCTGAGAATTCCGTCGATAATATGCTAAAGTTTGCGTTTTTTTAAATTAGTAGAACTCTGGGCTTCCGTAAGGTCCATTTTAGCAGAAATTAAAATGACGGCCATGTTATGTCAATACCATAACACTTCAGGGGCAATATTGTTTTACATCAAGGCGTAAAGAAAACAAATATTAAAAATCAGGTCATAAAAGCAAAAAATTTAGTCCCACATCACGGCCTTAAAATTGTACGTTTAAACCTAAAAATGTTAACCGTCAATTTGCTAATTTCAATCCCATTGGCATCGAATGCCTCACATAGTCACCGGAGCGCAAAGTTAGTGGTATCGAGTTCTACCAATCAGCATCGAATACCGTCTTCAATCGGTACCTATAGAAGACCTTCGCGTCCTAGCTGTCAGTTACGCCCTTGTTTCATGTAAAGATTTTCCTTCAATGATTGAGATTTTTGAAACATTTTTTAATGCTGTAATAATGATTATTGTAAGTAGTAGTTTTACTTTATCGTAAACAAATTAGACTATATTGTTTGATTTTGCTACGTGGCCGTAAAGCGACAAGGTATAAAAGTGGGTATCTACTTTTGATATTGACAATTAAATTTATTTAAAAAAAACGAACCGCTGAGTTTATTCCGGTGTTTCTTCATTACAAGTGTTTGACCCAAGTTCAAAAGAATCCGTACCTGAAAAGAAAATAATTTCCAATTAATAATAATGGCGATAACCAACCTAAAATAAACCAAAACAATGCTAAGAATGCTATATCATATACTAGCTGTTGTAACGGCTCTATTCGCAAAGAAGTCTTTCAACGGTAAACATTGGGAAGTTCCAAATTTAAAAAATCCTCGAGGCTTATGTTTTATACTTTTACAAAAAAAAAACGAATCGGGTAGAGCAGTTTAGTTGTAAAACCGTAACAAACGGACATACAGGTATACACATAGGTAGTGCTTGTACTTAAGTTCTGCATTAGGTAAGTCTGAAAAACTTAATAATACAGACTTAAAGTAGCACCTGGGATAGTAACTAAATAAAGTATAAATATTTATGAACTGTCAGAATGTGTCTTTTTTATTATTAACTTTACCAGATAATCATAAAACTAAGCAAGTATTTAAATTATTTTATCTTCAGAAACCATCGCTTTCACCGGCAACCAACATTTAATTTAGGTATAAAAATCGACGCACGACCTTATCCTGACAATCCAGTGGCGTCTTTCAAAACCTCACACAATCATCAAATACATTCACAATCTCGCAATTCTACCGTCAAAGGGCATTTATTACCGAAAGGAATTCAATCGAGCGACTATCAGAACTCGAGTAGTGATAAACGGGGAATCGTTCGGCCTTTTATACTCGATCGGAGTCGTATTACTTCGGAATGGCTTCTTCGTGAGCTTAGCTGGAATGAGGATTTTCATTTGCTAATGAATGGTATGCCAATGGATGGGTATATTTGTGGGTACATGATTTCGTTTTCCAATCGAAAGATTGAACATACGGCAAGGACCAAACCTGAGGATTATGTATGAAATACCTCAATTGTAGTAATTTAAGGACTTGTATTAAACTCACAACAAAACAGTAAAACGATACAGCTGTTTAAGACAAGCGAGTTAAATACGGGACAGACCGTGTGATGCGCCTATATTCTACGCGGTAAAATCCAAATCGTATTTTAATTGTTATGGTATTGTTTTTAAATCGGTCGCTATTACTATCAAGAAACTACTGTGAAGAAGAAGTGCTATCAAAACGTTTACATTACGATGACAGGTCAAAAACCGTATGGTTTTTACCGTGTTGAATGGAGGCCCGGGGCTCCTACCTACCTCTTAGTATATTCCTTCATAACACGGTAGTCTAGTTGGTAGTGACCCCTCTAAGGGTTCTGGGATCAAATCCCGGTAAGGGCGGATATTTGTGTAATAAGGGTGATTTTTCCATGAGTCTTGGACGTTTACTGTGTAATTTAACAAAGCTTTAAAAAAAATGCGTTTGGGAAAATCATCTCACAGATCATTCTTGAAATTCATTTTGTGAACAAAACAGATCGCTATTCGTACAAAGCCTTACTTCTGAGTATACATAATTTTACAAAACGTCACACTACATACATAAACGAAGAATTTTCGGCTCTATTGTTCATTATGTAGCAGAGAAATGGTGGAGAGCCCGGCAGTCTCCTGGTCACCTAAGGGACGTTTTGCGCCGAGGTAGACGCAAGCAGATGCAAATGCACTTTACGGCTTGCAGGATACTGCATTTTAACGCCCATTTTATTCGAAAACAGTTTATTTAATGTACGTATAAACGGCCATTTCGTTGGGACACTGTAGTTAGTTTATAGAGAGGTGTAGTTTATACGATGCTGGAGGAAAAATTGAAAATGGGTAACTTTAACATTTTAATGATGATTTTGAACAACGCCAAAAATTATGGAAAATAACGGGCATGCGAAGCTCTTCATAGAAAGAGTTGACCAGAGCTGCACCAAAAAACTTTGGAAACTCACCAGAAGAAAACTCCAACAATTATTGGAGTATTTACCGAGCACTTCGGCGTTTTACATCTCGTAGCAAAGATGGGCCTTCATAACAACACAGATTGTAAAATGTGCGGCAAAGAGGTTGGAAACAATGAAACACTTATTGTGTGAATGTGATGCGCTCGCCGGAGTAAGAATGAGAATTCTCGGTTGTGGCTACCCAGAACCAAGTGATTTCAAGGCATTGCCATTGCACTTCCCTATCCGCTTTCTGGAAGGGGTGGAAGCTGCATTGGATTAAGCGCTAAAAGAGAGGTAATTACACAAAAGATCCAATAGGGTCGAAGTGTATCCGCAAGGACCCCGCCAATAAGATAAGATAAGATAAGTGTATAGAGTGGTGTAGTTTATACATTGACGGAGGGAAAATTTTAAATGTGTAGCTTTAACATTTTGATTGTTTTATCACACTTGTCACTACTATTGTGAGAATGTGTAAATATTTTATCTACATCCATATCACAACTTCCCTAAAATATGTTCAAATGGTCTATATTAAAATACGTGTATCTGAGGTCGTATTTAAATGTGACCATTCAAGTATTACATGTCATTAAAGTATTGGTTATCGATGTGGTTGCATCTTAATGTTCACATTAAAGTATCGGTAACTGATACTGTAATGTAAACATTAAGATACAGGAAAACCACAGATACAGGTTTCTCTCATATAAAGTTATGATATGTATGAAGATAAAGTTATGTATGCGACTCCACACGGAATTAGGCATTTAATCATTCGTGTGATTTTATTATAAAACTAGCGTTTAATGCACCAGTCACATACTCGTAAACTACTATTATGATATTTAGATGAATTACTGTTTCCTTTGAAATTAAAAGCAAACAATTCTCAGGGTTTAAAAATAAGTACGTACATGTTGGTATTAACAAGTGCAGTGTTAACTATTTTAGGTTTTTTCTGAGAGTGTGTCCATCTGTTGCATAATTTTTTCAAACGGATGAACCGATTTATATGCAGTTGTTTACAATAAAAAGCTAGTTAAACTGGAGTGGGTTTTAACTAGGTTTAATAAAAAAAAAAACAGGTGTTTAAGATATTTTAGCTCTAAATGTATGACCCTTAGGTCGTAATTACGCCAGAGGTTATTACCTATTATTTAAGTAGTAACATCCAAGGCGAGTTTCGTGGTACAGTCAAAATTCTATATTTACATACATACACATACATACCTTCACGCCTGTAATCCCAGAGTGGGGTAGGCAGAGCTACAGAATTACCTACAACTTTATAAACTTGTCGATAATTCAGTAACCACATTTTGCAAAAATAGGCTAAGATGTTTACCAGCGTATTAGTGACAGGTTGCAAGCCCATCGCCTAACAGTACTACAAGCCTATTTTCCCTTAGTCGCCTCTTACGACATCCACGGGAAGACATGGAGTGGCACTATGCTAACCCGGCAACCACACGGGGAAAATAAATATTAAATAATAATAAATATCAGGGGACAATCTCACACAAATTGACCTAGCCCTAAACTAAGCTCTAGGCTTGTATTATGGATACTAGGCAACGATAAACTTACGTACGTATATAGATAAATACATAGAAAACACCCAAGACTCAGGAACAAATACTCGCGCTCAACACAAATATTTGCCCGTACCGGGGATCGAACCCGGGACCGCTAGCTTCGTAGGCAGGGTCACTACCGACTAGGCTACCGCGTCGTCAAATGCTGCTTTGGATTCTATATTTAAGTACCTAAAACAATATCCAAAAAACTTAAAAATTAAAATTAAAATTAAACGTACAAACAAGCTACAACTCAAATTCTGTACCTGCCTAAAATAAAAGACTCATGCAGTGTTGTCCCGAAGATGCTGGTAGCATTTCCTCACTAAATAGTTAAACTACTGCGTTGAGCTAGGAAACTGCCAGCTCTTCGGTCTCCCGTTACGTAAATAAGCACATCGTTTTTTTTTTAAATTGAAACTTTACAAGTCAATCAATCGATCATGTCAGCCGAAAGACGTCCACTGCTGGACATGGGCCTCTCCCAAGGCTCTCCACTCAGACCGGTCTTGTGCTTTTCGCATCCACCGCATTCCTGCGATCTTTACAGGGTCGTCACTCCATCTTGTTGGAGGCCTACCTATAGCTCGTCTCCCGGTCCGCGGATGCCACTCAAGACCCTTCTTACTCCATCGGCCCTGCGAGCGATGTGCCCAGCCCACTGCCACTTAACTTTAGCTATTCTTCTTTACAAGTAACTTAGAAAAAAAACACCAGCGATCCTAGAGTCAACAGCTTAATGACACAAGAACCTTTCCAAACGTTTTCAACTTGCCTTTTCTAAAAACCAAGACCCTTGTCGCAATAAATTAGACGCAGCGCCCTTAGCAAAGAACAAATTACAGATTCTCAAGTACATTCGAAGGTCGCTAATTGTTTTAGTAGCCGGCTGGTAATGGGTGCTAGAGTGGAAGACGGCTGGGTAATGAATCGAAATTACCCCGGTTTTAGGTCGGGTTAGGGAATATTTTAGCTTCATGGCTAGTTAAAGGTTAGTCTACCCGTGGAATTACTAGCATAGAGGCATTTCATCGTAGTCCTCAGCGTTGCCGCATTTGCGATCTTAGGATTGCAGTCTCAAGATTGAAGTCTTGAGAATGCAAATGATAATTGGTCATTTATCCCATTTACCATCCTTGGCCTGCGTGTTTGTTAGCCTTCTCCGTTGCATGAAAAAGTCTGCTTTAACACTAATGGAAATAGTTATTTGTTCAACAAGAGAGCAAAGTTGGTTTTTGCTGCGAGTGATGATTTTGAATCCCGAGTAAGCGAAGGATTCAATTATTGAATCACGAGCGTAGCGAGTGATTCTAGGTTAGAATCCTGAGCGTAGCGAGGGATTCAAAGATACGAGACGTAAAAAACTTTGGTCTCGTGTGAGACATACAACTTTTCACCTCAGCAGCGAGAACAACACAGCGTGAAGCTGGTAGGGCCAACGCAGGTCTTCCGTTGTGACCATTTGGTGAATACACGACTAAATAACGACACGATCGCATATGAATCAATCACAAGCATTTTTGCAAAATACTAATAAAATAAAAAGTGGAAAAAATAAACATGAAACAGATAAAACCTGTCACTCAACTTGATAATGCCGTAGTGCAAACACAACTTTATACAGCTTTATGTAGTCTGTGGCTTTAAAAAAAAACCTAACTAGGCCTTGTCTATGGCTATTGGCTACAATAATACCGCTATTTTTGAAATGCGTTCTGAAACTGCCCCCGCGGTTTATGTCACGAAATTAAAGATTGTTAAAACGATAACAAAATTATGTAGATACATGATAAACTTCTTATTTTTCATTAATTTTGTCTTCAAAACATGCTCTCTTGTTGAACAAATAACTATTTTGTAAAAAAACTTTTAGATAATATAGATACATAGTATAAAATTGGACAAGCGGTAATCCGGCTCGCCCACCGAGGGTTCCGCACATGACACGGTTAACTCAATTCAAAATTTGGACCGCCGTTCCTTGCAAAAAAGTTCAAGTTGCAAATTTCATACATATGAGTCAACAGAAAATTTCCTTGAGAGTGTCGAAATATACGTTTTTTGCTGCATAGACGGCCGTTTTTTTACGTTAACTCAGAAGTTCAATTTTTTCACAGCTTCAAGGGACTGTAATTTTAAGTAGGTATTTGGTTTTAATTTCAACTTGATACCTCCACGCGTTCCCTAGTCAAAGGGTCTTGACGGACAGACGGACAACAAAGTGATCTTATAAGGATTCCATTTTTCCTTTTGAGTTACGGAACCCTAAAAAGACGCAAACGCAAATTTCCACACTCGTATATTAATTAGACTCAAACGATGATGGATGACGCCAAGATAATTTAATGGAGTTCAGCGTTTCGATCACAGCGGACGTTTCTAAATTGAGAATGTTTATCATAAATTCAACGTGACACAGGGAGAAAGTTAGACAGTCTAAACATATGTTTGAGGAGATTGTAAAATAAATCACACGAAACACTTTCATAACATTCAAGTGTTTACCTTGATGTGTCTTTAATGAGTTTTATTTCTGCCTCACTATACTTGTTTATACTTGGGATACCAATCTTGACATACCTTGGGGAATTAAGAGGACCAAATATAGGGACGTGTGTTACGTCTAAATAACATTTTCTCTTCTCATGCTCTTAAAATATTACTTTAGTCTCTGCACATCGGGACTAAAGCTGTTTATTAATATCTAGGGATTAAAGTATTTTTTTTTATTTTAATTTGGCAACCCCTAAACGTGTTTGTGAATAGAGGATTTCAAGGGCGTGGAAATAACCTCAAAATGACAAATGTGCTAAAATAAAAATAAAAGATTTTAATTCGTGAAACACGATTAATGATTACGAATATTAATCTATTTAATTATATTTACAATGAATTCATTTTAATTTGCATGCTTCGATTAGTTTTCAAGTTTGTGCCATTTGGCTAAATATGCTAGCATTAAAAGCGTCACTTTACAAAAAAAAACCGCGGGACAAATTTGTAATAAAATTTGTTGTCATCAATATTATAATTTTGTATAGAAGGTCGTTTTTTCCTCGCATTCAGAGTGTTTATTGCGAGACTAAACAACCAGAATGACACAGTGGCTAAACATCTCGTGTCATTATGGCTTGTTTTAGTCCCTTTTTAACTAATCTACTATAATAATGCCATGGCTTTTTCCATTATATTTTAGTGTCCAGTAAATCGATACCTTTGATATGTTATGTTATGATATATTGTTTTACTCAGCCACCATTACTGTCAAGTAAATAAGAGCTATCATATCGACAATCAAATCGAAAATCAATATCGATCACACGTCAAAGGCAATATGTTTTTACCCAGTACAATAGAGGCGTAGAGTGAACATCTGTCACCTTCTGACTAATGTACAAGTATGAGAGTAACGGATGCTGTATTCACCGCGATAAGGCGATCATAATATTAATATGGACCCTGGTGACAATTTACACAAAAATCGACACGTTTAACTCTGATTGCCTACAAAAACTACATTTTAAACCATGAATAAAAGCGAGCGTGTCAACCCTAACCAAGTCATTGGCATAAAAAAAACACTTAAAGAAGCTATCATTCCTTACCATCGCCACTACCCTATAGGTATGCCTATATGCTTTAGCAATAGAAGGGTGACTATTTGCACGCCACTGCAAATGGTTACTTGCACGCTTATTTGAGTAAGTAGCGGTGCCTAACCAGTGTAACGAATCTCAACTGCAATTGTAGAATACGAATATTGACATCAGCAGCATCAGAACTCAGCAGTTGGCAGTTGAAAAGTGTAAAAGTGATTGCTTGCCATATTCAATCCAAAATAAAGAAAACCAAACCCGCAATATGGATTAGGATTCAACAGAAGATCCCAAAAACATACAATGAAATTATAACATGACAAATGAAAAAAAAAACGTCATAAAATTGAGCATGGTGAACGACTTAATAGGAATATTATAAGTCGAAATCACGCACGAAGGGTTCCGTACCATCCATAAAAAATCACGTTTGTTGCATGGGAGCCTCCTTCAATATTCATATTGTACTATTTTTGGTACTTGTGGGAGGACATTGTGCAGGGTCCGTCCGGGTTGCTACCACCATCTTATCCATTAACCTACCGCCAAGCAGCAGTGTGCGCATTGTTGTGTTCCGGTTTGGGGATAAGACAGCCAGACAGACAGCCAGATAGACATGCGAATGTCTGTGGGTCACAGTTTGCACTTACCATCAGGTGGCCTGTGTGCTTGATTGCCTTCCTATGCCATAAAATAAATAAATAAATAAATATATTTGTTGTTATAGCGGCAACAGAAATACGTCATATGTGAAAAATTTAACTGTGTAGCTATCACTGTTTGTGAGATACAGCCTGGTGATAGACAGACGGACAGATAGACAGACGGACAGCGGAGTCTTAGTAATAGGGTCCAGCGTTTACCCTTTGGGTACGTAACCCTCCTTGGGCAGTAGTAAATTCGTAAACCGTGAAAACTCAATACGTGCTAATTTTCTTCAACTACGGCTTTTATAACCTTTGTCTTGTACGTCCGCATCCGGTCTAGAAAGATAAGCGAGACGATACACTGTCTCAATCACACTGTAAGCTCTGAAAAAGGTTGTTAAGTTCGTATTACATCGTTTAGATCTGTATAGAAACGGATAAGAGGGCGGAATAAATCCGAAGGTACTTAAGAGTCCTTAAGTACTAGTTATAGTGTCTGAATACAGAGCGTCGGTGGAATAGTTCCGACCAAGTTTGCCTTTAAAAATACAGTTCGCGAATTATTTTTGTAGGTAGAATTGACATCGTCTTGATTTTCTGATTGTGTTATCTGTAATGTTTTGTGCTTATCCTCATTTTTATATTATGTATTTATGTAAGTACTTATATTAATTTAATATGTATTAGTATGTAGGTATATATTATTACGTATAAGTTACATATATGTTAGACCCTAAGTTGCACCGCCACCACAATCTCTGCTTTGCCCAAAGGTTAACTGGTAGAGAATGCCTTACGGCATTAGGTTCGCCTTTTGTATACTAAGTGTATTCTTTTGTGCAATAAAGTTTAAATAAATAAATAAATAAATAGTGAACTGTTTCCAATAAATTCTAACTTTTACTTTAGGTAAGTACTTATGACATTACAACGTAAAGAAACCAACATATTGGAGTTTAGTCATAAAGAAGGCGAATTGCGGAATCCATCCTACATGGTCTTCGCAAAGGCTCGTTGATAAAATAGGATAAGATAGTATTTAAGGTACTCTTGTTAATAGCAAACTGAAAACCCATAACCTATATCGGCATAACCTTCGTCCTTTCAAGCTTTAAACGACAGCACAAGGATATTATAAATTTAAGGAAATTTTAATTTGTATCTATGGTTTCGCCACAAATTAGCCACAAACGCAAAAAAGAACACTCACGATCACGTTTTGCCAAAATGTCTTTCATCTAACTTAAGCGATCTGAGCGCCATGTGGGCTCGTCGAAGTCGCTCGTAAATTTAGCAATTTGTATGCTAATTCGTGTTCTAAATCGAAGCCAGCCTGAACTAATAAATATTTAGAACTAGCTTTTGCCGCGACAAAGTCTGCTTTAATTTTTTTATTAAGAATAAAAAATACCGAAATTATGTTTTGCGAAAACAAGGCCACCATTTCTTGCTGACGACTGTACTACATAGATAAACAACACACTGTTGGAGACAAATCCCTTCTAAAATGTCTTTATCGCTATCTCTATAAGATACTGAGCAATTTCTATGGTCACAATACCAGTTCGATGTTACCATAAAGGAGCGTCCTCGCTGAGAGCATTCGCGTGAATATTCGAGTGGTGTGGACGCTGAGCCAAGCGTTACAATGCTTGACATGACACCACTCAATGTTCCCGCCGAATGCTTATAACATGTGAATGCTCTCAGTGAGGACGCTCCTTATGTCGTCAATGTTTAATGTCATTGAAATTGCATAGATTTGTTTATGAATATTAAGAAATAATTAAATTCCTTTCTTGAACTGCGGACCTAGACAAGATTCATTTTGCGAACGTTAACGATCAGCGAAATCAAAGACAACGTATAGCATTGGCGTATTCTTTTTGACTGTTATCAAAAGTCAAGCCTAGGTTCGCTGGATTTCATTTATAGTCATACGGGCAGGCTAAGATCGCTGAACGCCAGGTGCACCTGTGTGAAAATACCACTTGCTTCCTCTACATTCGTCAACCTCTTCATGCACATCGGTTTCAGGCGTTTATAATTTAGACCTTATTTAGCACATCGCGAATTCTATTGGTGTATGTGCTTCTAGGGTGGCCTTTACCGACATCTCCACTCATGTAATTGGTTCTGTGAAATTAATTGTAGTATGAAGATCATATTATATCACCAAACGTAAATGTTATCACACCAAGAGGTGTAATTTATTACACGAGGAATCCAATACACGAGACTAATATACCATCCGCAAAATCGATGTTGGGTCGACATCAAAACGATGCAGCCCTATGCAACTTTGCGTGTTACACGCCATTTTGGACTTCGTTACTTGCCTTGATTTAACCACCACAACGGCTACAATCAAAACTGAACCCTTAAGTTACAAGAACAAAGGTCGTCTTCACATGTTTCAGCAGGGTAAGTTTATTTCTAGAGTTGTCCAAAACGAATATGTTCGCGTTATCAAGTTTGTTTTCGCAAGTCTCGAATGAATTAGAACCGTGAGTCAGTATCGGAAAGCCGTTTCTATTTCTTAATGTTTTTCCAATTAGACGGAGCTCGTGTTTTCTGTTAGGTAGTTTTTACTTGTCTTTAAGTATTGTTATATAAACTGATCAGTATTTACCTATTCACGAAGCATAAACATTTAAATGAAGTATGGTGTTTTGCAAGCATGAAAGTCGTGTAAATGCAGTTGAAATGCGCTTTTTGCGTGGTATGAGTGGTGTGAAACTGATTGATAGAGTAAGAAATGAAAAAGTTGAAGAGAAATGTGGAATAAAAGAAGATGTAATGAGTAACATTGAAAAGAAAAGAAGATTGTTGAAAGACATATCTACAGATCGAAAGTGAGTAGAAGGGTCGGAAGGGGCCGCCCTAGGCGTACTTTTTCGAATCAAATTGGAGAAATACTGCAAAAGGGCCGAATCTTAAGTACCTACCCGTAACCGACGTGCGTGCATGACTCGATGTATGAGTGTGGAAGAAGCGAAATAAATTTGTCAAGATCGTAGCAAGTGGAAAGAAGACATTAGTGGTCTCTGCCTACCCCTCTGGGAAACAGGCATGATTTAATGTATGTATGTATGTGTATGTATGTATGGTGTTTTGTCGTAAGGAGCTTAATAACAGCACTGTGAAGGTTATCTACTTGTAGCGTGCTGGCTTCATCTAAGTTATACTGGCTGGCTATTACGTCAATAACTTTCAAATTAAGTGTCTTTGAATATTGCAGGAACGATTCTGTTTCGTAAAGTTAGTCGCTTATGGTTTACCATGCAGATAGTGCCGTCACGAAAGTGTGTTTATAAAATAGGGAAAGTTTAAAATAAAATCAGTTAACTATATTGTGTTATTATTGTGATGAAATCAAAGAGAAGGGAGCCACCGCCGCGGGTCTCCCACATTTGGTGGAGGTGCGGGGGTACTCTTCAATTAAACTTTATAGTATGGAAATACATTTGTTTATAATATCTGTGGTGGTATATTAAAGTTTAAGAGGTTCTGACATACAAGTGAAGATAATGACCACCATATGTTATTTTCAGTAGTTCCTATTTTAAATTAACGTGCCATAGTAGCAACGTGAAGGTCTTCAACCTTCACATCCTATACGTCGGGCTCGTCTTGCTTCAACATAATGTAGTCGTCATAAAAGATCTTAATGTCAATGAATAAAAGCCGTCAATAAACTCATAACGTCAATAATATGATAACGATAAGATAGGATGAAACAATGGGTGGGTTACCGTCTCGAATATGGACCCTGTAGCTTTACACAAGATGAGCAACGATAACGTAAAAGGTTTTTGGAAAACGGACAAAATGTATGTAATTAACATAAGTGCTCGACGTAAAAGTCCGGCTGCAGCTTACGTCAATTCTATTGGTATAGGTACATTTTCGAAAACGATAACGTTTGTAGAACACATCTTACCTGTGGCCTACTTTTTGTGTGGTTTTTATATTTGATGGTAGGCCGATAATTTTGTTTATTACTTCAGTATCAGTTGTCTCCTTTACACCACGACCCAATTACTTCAAATCCATTAGTGCGAGGAGCAAATTGAGTAGAAGAAATAATGAAGCCATTTTATCGAGATAAAATTACTTTTACAACCCGGCTGACTTTAAAGTAATGGTTTTTCGTTAGGAACTCTAAATTAGGACGCGCTTTTGTTTTAAGTGGTAGAGAAAACAGCTTAACGAACAAAAAAATAAATTAAAAAATGGTAGGTATATATAGTTAGTGCCACCATAGTTGAGGCCACGCCCACTACAACATGTCATGTAATGACAGCGTGATTTTGAAATTACTATTATTTTTTCGTACCGATACACTGTGGTTCAGCGTGTATGGAGAGTGTCATAAGTCGATTTGTCCAAAACTTCCAACATTATTGGGAAGAAATGCATATATTGTTGTTAATTATGAATTTATTTGATAAAATAAAGGACTTACAATTAATTTAATGTGTATATATTATTGAATAATAATAAAATAAAACAATTAAAAACGTTTCAAAATGCACTATATTTCAATACCGTATAATTAACACTTATAAATAGTAAGTAACATGTTTTCACTTAAAAATATAATAAACAATACCTTAATACTATTTAATTTAAAAAAAAAACTTATATTGAACGCAAACATATTTACTAAGTTTTTTTGTTATGTGCAATTCATGCAGTAGAATGAACCGCACGTAAAGAGTTGTTATCTTAAAAATACTGTAATTAAACTATCTAACACTCATTAGTGAAACTTTAATGAGCTTAGCAATACCTAATGTAATAAACTAATGACAGATTTAGATAAAACACTTTTTTTTTTCCTAGGAAGCTTTCTAAGACCCGTAACTAGTGGGTCAGAATTTAATAAAAGTCGATTTAAAAGATCGGTATTCGTCGCAACACGTGACATTTTTCTAGTATTGTTGAGCCGAAACGCTTTTATATTTTTATTTGTAGCTTCGGCAGCTTCTTCTGATAGTTCTCCTATGGATACCATCATGTGATCGAACTGATCGATTACTTCAGACCCATGAATCAGAACTTTGTGAATGGACGCTGGCAAATTGTACCACGGATATTCCTCAACAAGCTGTCGAGCCGTGTCTAAAGCAAACGATTTAAATCTCTCAGAATTAATTTTGTAACCGGAATTGAGACAGTTAAGAATTGTACCACACCTATCAATAAGCTCTTGCTTAATTCCTGTTATTTCGGCAGAAATGGCAGAGTTAGCAAAAAACCTACGTGCTGTATTCCCATCATTCGAGTTGCCACTTCCTCCGCTACGCGGCTTGTCCACTATCAGACCTAATTTATTTTTAAAAGCATTTTGTATCGTCTTCTTTCTCTCTGCCATTTTTTCCTTTTCTTCATTTAATCGAACTTGCCATTTTTTTACCTCGAGCCGATATGACACGTGCACAAAATATTCAAAAAATCTTATCCATGAATGGAGAGGAGATAATCCAAACTCCAGCGTAGCGGTATCAATTTCTTTGGTCAAACACATGTCTATCTGATTCATCTCTTTGGGTGTAGCCTTGCACAAATAACACCTGCTAGCAGATGCCGTGTCACTTAACGCACTACAAATTTTGCCGTCTACCATTGTCAATTGCAATTGATGATGAACTTGTAATTCATCGCCGCCCGGCAACATACACGTCGATGGTACTAAATTATTAATTTTCTCTTTAAAATAATCTTCTTCGTTCTTAGATAATTGTTTTGTCTCTTTTGCAAATTGGAAGCGAATAGGGCGACAGTACCTAGTTGATGATGGGCGAGGATTCTTCCATAATATTGTTTCTTCTCCTGTTGTTGCAACTATGGACACGAGACGCAAGGGCACATATGATGTCACGAATAAACTTCCATCTTCTAAAGTTGGGTCATCGGAAAAGCACTGCTTATACTCACTGTGTCCGGTACTACCGTCAAAACCCCACTTACCAACTAACATAACATCACCTAAGGTCTCGGGATCGATACTTGATAACAGTATATTTTGAGAATCCAGTATTCTTTTAACCGTGTGGTCCAACAAATTTTGTAACTCTACTTCGGCACTTTTTTCAGTAATAGTTAATTTTTCAGGGTAACACTGTTTCTTGGCTTCTAAAACCTTATGATACGAAGGCAAAACTGGATATTGTTTACTATTAATGAACTCTTTAATTAAAAGGTATTGGTGTTTTGTTAATTTTGCTTCTGTGATCAGCGATAGGATCTCACTTGGATTCACTTCACATTTATGACTATCATTTGGCCCACTACTCGAGGTTGACGAAGTATTTATCAAAGCATTGACGGCCGAGTTATCAATTTTTGAGAGGTCCACTAATCTCCTTCGCTGAGTTCGTTTACTGCAAGACTCAAAATCTTTCTTCGGTCGACCGAGATTTGATGTCATTTCTTGACCAGTAAACTGATTTTCTCTCGCAGATACCGACTCATTCTTTGCTATATCTATAGTTTCAAGGACATTTAACCATTTTTCATGTTTTCTGACTAGTTCATATTTATTCCTTGCTGCTTTTTTCCAGTAATCTGCGATCCTTTGGATTATGCAATTAACGCGTTTACTTAGAACTTCGATTTCAACGTTTTCAGCTTCCGGCACCATTTCCAAAACTGTCTCTAGTATAATTCGATATTTTTCTATCTGTGATCCTTTAGCAAGATGCCATAGTTCAAATATGTGCATTCTTGTAAACTGAACTTGCAAAAAAGAACCTGTAAGAAAGAAAACCAAATACATTAGAAATTGACAAATATCGTAGCATCTTCTACGAACAACGTAGAGGACGAATTAATAAAACATCTAGCAAAATCTAGCAGAAGATGACTATTGGCACACTAACTAGACTTTTATACGCTTTTTAAACAATCAAAATTATTAATGGTACAGAATGGCGTCATTGATAAAACTCAATGGTAATACACAAACAATTTAAATATTTTTATAAAATTAGGTGTCTCGTAGCTCTCAAATAAATATAAAATGTATAGTAAAAATAGCTAGTAAAAATATTATTATTAAAACACATACCTTTGTCATTAATTTCCATGATGATTCAATAGAGTTTATCACAACAAGTTTTTAGAAATCCGTCAACAAACAACTTTCACTTTAATGATCTATTGATAAGACTAATTACGCGGTTTAAGTGTGTTCACTTCGGAGGTCTGAAAAACAATGATCCCGACTGATTACTTCAAAACTATTTATAGTTTTAAGTAGGCTGGTAATTAATGTGTTATCAGAGAAGTACAAATCATAGCTCGGCTATTGTTGATTATTTGGACTTATGACCTATGAGCGGGACCATAGTGCGATAGCGCTAGTTCAACAGTGAATTGTAAGATAGACCAAAAAGTTAACTTTGTTAAGGAATCATAAAAGAAAGAGTAAACGCTACCCAATAACGAGTCAAAAATGACTGAGCATTTGACAAAATTTATTTTATTCGATATCTCTTTCCTTTAAAGGAAAGAAATGCAATTTTCACTTCTCTGTTACTATAATATTATGAAAATCATTACATTTCGAACGAGAGGGATGAATACGTGCGTAATTTATAGTTATTTAATACCAATAGAGAGCTTTCTTTCTGCCAATAAACTGCGATGCAGTTTGGCAGATACTATTCTTTTAAATAATGAACCTGCTCCCGTATTATGGTCGCCTTTATAGCAGTGGATAGAGCACCCGTCACTCTCGCACTTACATATTAGTCAGAAACTGACAGATGTTTTATGCACGTTTATTCGTATCGATAAACACGACCATAATAAGCCCGCTGGTATTAAATCGTGTATAAAAACATGACTTCAAATACAGAATCCCAAGAATGTCTCTTTCGAATTTTATTTATCTTACGGTGACAAAACACGATGCCATTTTCAAGATGACAGTAACCAGGAAGCAGGAACCGCTAATGAGGGCCACAGTCGCCAAACCAAATTTAATTATGGCGTCTGTCACCATAATTATGCTCCTGGAGTTTTCTTTTCACACTGGTCTCAAAAGACGCCTTAGTAAAAGGGCAGTCAACATTTTTGTCGTTTAGGAAGTAACTTTTGTAAATGGCTAGTCCTGTAAAATTTTCATCCCGCTCTTGTTTTAATACGTAACGAATATTTTAAAGGATCAGGACACGAGAGAACTTGGCTTGTCTATTTATTTACGTGACGCTTCGCCACTGGTACCTACACGTGAGCGGGCACTTGTCTTGGCGAGAGAGGAGCAATTTGAAACAACTATTTATCTCTATATAACAATAGCGTTCGCTACGGATTGCCGTCTTTGTCTGAAGAAATATGGTAACGTGGCAACTGTCAGTAATTGGCCACGGGTTTTAAAATGCGTTTAGTAAGAGAAAACGTATCTAAATATAAAATTTGTGAGCGGGCACTTGTCTTGGCGAGAGAGGAGCAATTTGAAACAACTATTTATCTCTATCTAACAATAGCGTTCGCTACGGATTGCCGTCTTTGTCTGAAGAAATATGGTAACGTGGCAACTGTCAGTAATTGGCCACGGGTTTTAAAATGCGTTTAGTAAGAGAAAACGTATCTAAATATAAAATTTGTGAGCGGGCACTTGTCTTGGCGAGAGAGGAGCAATTTGAAACAACTATTTATCTCTATCTAACAATAGCGTTCGCTACGGATTGCCGTCTTTGTCTAAAGAAATATGGTAACGTACGTGTCAGTAATTGGCGAAGGGTTTAAAATGCGTTTAGTAAGAGCATAACGTAACTAAATATAAAATGTAATTGTTGGCAATACGATAACAAGACAGCCGTAGTAGAAACGAACCCCTGATTTGTAAAACACTACCAAACGAATGATTTTTTAATTAAACACGATTGCAAGCCAAATATCATAGCAGTGGAATGTTTTACTGGGCGGAAACAACGATATTGATTAAATTAAGATTTGACACCAATTTGCATATTGTGAATTGCAAACGTTTCGATTCAAGCCACGGTTTAAATAAATACAAATTAACTACCAACTCCATTTGTATTCTGGTAGCTGAATATGAAAATTATTAATTTCAACACCACAATATCGTCTTCGCGTGTAATTTCAGATCATACAAACAACCTTTTATAATTGAATAAAATGGGAAACTAGAGAAACGGGGGTCGGTTCTGAATGTGTTTACATCAAAACTCACTGGTCGTTAGTTTTGACTTCCAAAGTGAAACGATATTATTAATAGCCAAACCGTATATTCAAACCACGCATAGATAAGGCTTACTTCGGATTAAAATTTGACACATTTTGTAAGAGCAAATCTCAAATTTAACCCGAAATAAGTCTTATCTATCCGTGGTTTGAATATAGGGTTCAGCCGTAAGACAATAACGGCTACCGACAGTTCTCTAGTATCGATTTTTTTATGGTTTGTAATCTTGTTACACGTTTTTCCAGCGTCTAGGTATAGAAACTATGCCTATATGTATAGTTTTATCGGCACCAATGATATAAAATGCTTGTTAGGTTATTTAATGAGTGTATCGGTTGTCAAATCTCTATACCTTTCACGTCGATCAGTTGAGACGTGTTACTGGGATACAATCGAACAAACTCATATATAATATTAGGAAAGGATTCTGCTGCTGGCACAGCGTATCTAAGGAGCTTTAGAATGAAAGAGCCGGGAGTTTCACATTTCATGACGACGCGCTGGCCTAGTGGGTAGTTAGTAGTTACCCTGCCTAAGAAGCTAGCGGTCCTGGGTTCAAATCCCGGTAAAGGCAGATATTTGTGTGATAAACGCGAATATTTGTTCCTGAGTCATGGATGTTTACTATGTATTTAAGTGTATATTTCTCTATATAAGTATTTATATCGTTGTCTAGTACCCATAGTACAAGCCTAGAGCTTAATTTGGGACTAGGTCAATTGGAGTGACATTGTCCCCTGATATTAATTATTTTATTTTATTAAGTATATACGAGAATTACCACAGATTGTAAACTAAACCATCAGACTTACGTGAGATTTAGCTTTCGTTTAACAGTAACATAGTTTAACACACTTTTTATTACCAAACTCTTTAATCTCCCCGTGCGAAGTTTGACGAGAACTTAAAGAAAAGAAAGCTATTTCCAGAGTGCGTCTTATCTTGACTCGAGGTTCTTTGACGGAATGAGGTTTCTTACGCGAATCGTAAATCTGTTTCATCTATTTTTGGTAAGTACGTGTTTTATTTACTCTAGTACCGACCGCGGTAAAGCGCTGGATATTCAATTAAATAGAAATAAAAACCTTCACTAAATTAAAAAAATGCACAGTAAGGTTTTCCAAACTTTAAAAAAAAAACCTATTTTGTCCCACGAATACAAATATTATTTAAAAAAATGCACATCTGTTTGGGTCATAAGATTACACCATCCTAACAAATTTGACCTGATTTGGCCCAGGATTCGGAGCAAATTGGCTGTGACAGACTGACGGACAGACAGACAGCCGCACGAGTGATCCTATAAATGTTCCGTTTTTCATTTTTTGTAAGGAATCCTAAATAACAATAAATAAGGTGAATACAGTTAGAACTATGACGAATTCACGTAAGGTAGAGAACATACTGATATAACCAAAAGACCCAGGTTATCACCACCTGGGTGATCCGATAAGCTTCTATTCGCGAAAAAAAAACTCTGCTTACGTACCTACAAGCATGTGGGGTAAATTATGTACCCTTTCCGGTTCATACAAACAACATGCTCGGAGAGAAACATACGGACGGAAAGTGCCTCATTTTACTCCTAGGAGTAAACTAACCATATGAAAACACTTTCATTCCATGTCCATATAGGTTTTTAAAAGTACTCTCTATTCCGTATAAAATCGAAAGGACCATTTTTAAAAATCCGTACATCCAACTTGTGGGTGGAGCGTGTGGTGCAGCGGCGGGGCTCTGCGGTGCTGGCAGCGCGGCTCGTCGTGCATGGAATTATCTTACCTAATACTCGTAGTTTTCAAACAAACATTCTCCCCGAATTTGTCAAAAGGTTTTTAAAAATACCTACTTATAATCATTTCTTCGCATCGTTTGAGAAAAGCATTGTATATGCCTCGGCGGAAGCGAGAATTTCCTGACTCGTATTTAAGCAGAACTCGCCATTGCTAGGCCTGCTAACCACCTCGTCAGGAAATCCCTTACTTTCCGTGCCTAGGCAATAATGTACTATTATACATCATTGCACTTACTCTTAAGTGAGAAGTCTTATATTAATCAGTATTTTCAACCGCTTTTTCTAGAACGCTCACGAAGTTGGAGAAATAAGTAAAAGTTAAAACGTGACCCCAGTCGTTTAACCGCTATTAAAGGATTTATTTAGCGAATGGCGTCGGAGTTATTTTAACTTTTAAAGTTTGAGCTAAACTCCTGCGGGATGCGTTTAAAAGTTAAAGTTTAAAGTATGCCAAGCGGCCGGACGTGACCGAGGCATTTAAAGACAAGAGATTAAAGATGTTAGCTAAAATAGACCTCTCTTTGAACGCCTACAGGCCGTTACTCCAAAACGAATGGTCTAAAAGCGTTGAAAAATATATGTCACGTCTAATGGCCTTAGTCATCATTAAGTATTACAATTAGGGAGGCGTGAAGGTATGTATGTATGTATTGTATAATTAGGCATATTATGTTATTTTCCTATTATAGCACATTTTTCCAGTTTTTTTTTTACAATATTTCCTATATTTTACGCAAAGAGCTCTAAACCTTTAAACAAGAGACCTTTAAAGGTCAAAGAAAAACCCTTTGCAATACAATATTTGCGACGTGACAACAAAGCAAAAGGTTTGATGGCAAAGAAAAACCAACAAAAGCAAACGACCATACAGCGTCGTTACAATAGCTCTCGCTTCAAACGTGAAAACCAACTCGTCAATGTATTTCTACTGGCATGGTTTTGCTGGACCAACGGAAATCAGCCATAAGACGAATGCTTGGAGAATGGAAATGTTGTCTTGTTCCCACATGTGAAACAACGCGAACACTGCTGCTTGGTGGCATGTTAAAAATACGAAACAAGGACTTTTTCCACGCAAGATCGATCCAACGGAAAGTTTCATAACCATAAACAAAAACATCGAGAGAATCCGTAAGTGACATTACGATTAATGATGCCGCATCACTTTCGTCGAACTCGACTAGGCTAGAACTAAACGACGCAAACGCATAGATCTTTGTTAGCTCTTACGACCTTCTGCAGATCACGGTTGATTTGTTACCTCGAAGTTAGGACCGGGTAATTATTATTTATCACTACACGTTTAGGCTGAGGCAGAAACATAAATTATTTTAGGACATTGATAAATTTAGGTGGTAAGGATGTCAGGGAGTTGGAAGGGCGCTTAACGGGCTATTTGTATGGAGGCTGTCATTTGTTTATGGCAAGGGGGGTTGACTTTTGCCCTGTGTTGAGTCGCCTGGTGACACTAATAACACCATCTGGTGTTTTAAAAAGCGTTCTCTCTACAAATTTCATGAATCGTAAAGATACTTACGTCTGTTTGAAACAAGTCTAATAAAAATCAAAAGTTGAAATCCCGATTGACTTGGATAACTTCGCCTCCTTGCATCGGTTTCCTCATTACTAAGGGTCGCGATTACTTCTTTGGAACTATTTTTCTAGGGTTATTTCCGCCATATTGTTCTGTCTGCAGCCGAGTGTAGAGCACCAGGTACTGTGGTATCGAGAGTTATGCGGATTTGTTCCCTTACCATGAGTTACAAATACCGTACACGCTAGCGAGTTGAATGCTCTGTCCCTGGCAGTCAATGAGAATACTGCGAAGTCTGCGAGGGACAGAGCATTCGACTCGCTAGTGAGTACGGTAATTGTAACTCATGACGAGGGTACTGGTATGTCCACCGCGTCGGGCTCTTGCCTCTCGGGGCAGGCAGCAAAGCGTACCGAAGATATGTTTTAACTGCCAAAGCAACACCGTTTTTGGATATGTTGAAATAAGATCGAAATTAATTAACACCACATAATCTCCGCAAGATTAAGCTCTATTTAACTGTTATCATTTTACCGCTTCTTATTATTATTATTTTTCAGTTGTGCCAGTTAATACTGCCAAATTAAACCAGAGCACCCTGTGTGTAAAATTTCGCTCATGAATAACATACCCACGTAACCAACACATATACCAAAAAAATAACCTCCGTCTGGCAAAGTCCGGTATATTTAATACCATGCAAAGTAAAGCCTATTTTATTACAAACACACAGAAAATCATAACAATAACTAAGAGGCTAGAACCTACATGTTGTTCACTGGAAATAACAGCCGTGTTAACTGTGAAGTTAATTAAACTTCGCCCTGCAACGGCCTGCAATGGCCTGCAACGGCCTGCAATGGCCTGGTTGCGACTTTGGGCTAAGCACTGGGCGGTGAGCGGTGGATAAAGTCGGGGTGGATTCTTATTTCGTGTTCTTTCTGTTTTAGGTTTCCATTTAAGGGTTGCATGCGCAAGCGGCAGAAATTACAAATTTATTTAAACAAACAGAGGAGCACCTGAATGTTAGAAGAACAAATTTTTTTTTTTTTTTTTTTTTTATATCATAGGAAGGCAAACGAGCACACAGGCCACCTGATGGTAAGTGGAAACTGTGACCCATAGACATTCGCATTCATAAGACCGCAATCCTAAGACTGCAAATGCGTTGCCAACCCTGAGGCCGAAGATGGAATGCCTCTATGCTAGTCATTTCACCGGCTGTCTTATCCCCAAACCGGAACACAACAATGCGAACACTGCTGCTTGGCGGTAGGTTAATGGATAAGATGGTGGTACCAACCCGGACGGACCCTGCACAAGGTCCTCCCACCTCCAAAATGCAGGTTAAAGTTGTAAATGTTTGACCATTTTTTCGTGGTGCAGCTTAAAAACGAGGCAAAGTAATTATAAAGCAATATGGTACTACTATATTGTATTTAAACGATAAATACTGGAAACGACGAATTATAATAAGATTTTAAGCTGTAACCAAAACCACACAAAAAAAGAGCATTATTTTAGTCTCTGATTTTAAGCAATCGTTACCAGTTCGGTGGTTTAAGTTTTTAGTACTTTTTCGTTTCGTTTATTAAGATTTTTATTTTTGTTTACAGAAACGACTGTAAAAGAAGAAAGAGTTTTTGATCTGTAATTATGTACATATGTATGATTCTTCTTATCGTTCCCTTGTAGAGGATGATCAAATGGACCGATTTCGACAAACGAAATGTCCTTAGGTTCGTCTTAGTGTCATGAGTTTCACCAGATACTTTAATTATTATTATTTTTATATTTAATCAAAATGGCGGATTCAAATATTTTTAAGACATGCAATCGGGTTTTTAAAGCCTGTCTTTTGTTAGACTTTTCAACACTTTGAGTACAGTGAAGGAAATTGATTCCTAGACCACTTTGGACTATGTGACATAATCAATGAAAACGTGACACTTCTTAGGATTTTATTTACAGTGTCACTTTGACATAGTCCAAAGTGGTGTAGGAATCAATTTCGTTGACTGTACCTACCAGATTATCTCGGTTTAAAAACTAACTAAACCAATGTTAATATGTTGAAATCTTGACCCTTAATATTTATTAATGTCTCTCTCCGCAAAATAACCGCGACATAAACACTATATTTGATTGCTTTCTCTTACTACTCACTAGATAAAAGGAGAGATCTCCGAAAGGATTCACGAAATAAACATCAGCCGTATTTTCTGTTAATCCCTAAAGAGGCTGCCGTCGATCCAGAGGCTAGACAGGTCGTAGGCGGGTCACTAATATTACTAGCATAAGTTTGGGATAGAACAGACGACTAAGTAGGTACAAGCCTCGAATTTATTTTTGGGGAGATTCAAAAATATTGCACCCGATCTTGGAAAAATCATGCAAGTTTGTTGGGGTCATCATCAAAAAAATTGTATTTCACATGTGTCCCCAAATCTTTTTTCCTTGTTGCCAGTCTTGTAACCAAAATAGAATTTCTTGGTAATAAAACTGACAATAACATACATATGTTTGGGAAATCAGGAATACTATTTTATCCCTTACCGGGAATCAATCCCGTAAGGCTAATCCCGTCGACAATTATAAATAGAGGAACACACAGACAAACAAAGACTTCAAACACAATACCCCTCTATTCGAGTTAGGTCCTATTAAGTTAGCCTTAGTCGTGTTCTGAATCTTTAAATTAAATCAGAGTCATAACAACTTTAGTATTCAGCTGATTCACTGTTTTTGAATCATACTGTAATGTCATAATACGAGACGTAGATAACTTTGAAAGGTCGCCGTCCTGTGAATGGCTCATACGATTCTCTATTCTATCTCCTCAAGCACTTAATATGTTTTGGCGTAGCAACTTGGATATTGGTAACTGCGAACGATCACGCAGCGCATGAATATTGAAGAAGGTTGTAGGTATTGGACGTAATTGCGAATAGTGAAACATTGGATACACATTCATGTAAGGGGAGCTTACTTAGCCTATAGCATATCGGAATAAACAGGGTGCTCTAGCTCGAAGTTGGGGCTTTTAAAATTAATAAAGTGAAGCAAGGTTGAAAATTCCGAGTTCTATGTTTCGATATTTTTTGTATACCTAACTATACCTACATAATATGTATAATGTTAATACCAATATTGTTCTTTATTTTTGGAATTGTGTTTAATGCACTTTTTTGGGATTGGACGAAGTTTCAGAATGAATTAATTAATTAATAAATGAATGAACGAATGAATGGTTTATTTTGCTAAACATCATGTACAATAAGATGAATTATCAATTAATAGGTATCAACAATGTTCGTACCTAGCGACAGACGCAGTATTAGGTTTTTAATCCGCCATTTTGGAATGCTATCCAGACTGTTCAAACTTTTCGAGGGAACAAATAACAAATAAAGGCGTCGCGTCTCATTGGATAAAAAAATTAATGCTTCGAACCTTATTTTTGAAAAACCACAAAATACTGGCCGCAAAACAATCTATTAACCAGCTCCGAATTTGAATTTAGAACACAATTGAGCCGTACGCCGTGGCTCAGACAAGGCCGACTTTCAGTTAGCAGTAAAACCGCCGTAAACCGTAAATGTGTCGCCGACACCACTCTCCTAGGTTAAAGCCACAGATGTATCAGGAGAACTACGCTTAACGCTTTTTTTTAACGTATTTTTTGCTACCTTGAGTTATTTTGAGAAGTGGCTGGCTAGTCCAGAAAATACATAAATAAGTCATATACCAACTGTTCCAGATAAATGAAAAGTAAACTAGAAAAAAGACGGTAATTTTTACACTTTCCTTTAAATAAACAATTCTTACACACTGTGGCCCTGACTTACCAATAAACCCCGGATGAATTCCCGACATTCACGTGCCATCATAATAAAGTACAATACAATACTTTTTACTGCACACCATACAATAAAAAGGAATAATAACAATTTTAATGGCGATTACTTCAACACAGCCTTACTATTATTAAGATACGTATGAAATTTCTAACTACTTACCAGTCAATATTGAGTCTTTAAAAAAAATTGTAATCGTCTGTCAAAATGCAAAACCGCGTGAGTAACATTTTAAATAAGGAGCGAAATGCACCTTTTTAATAGCACGGTAAGGTTTATTTTGCTCTACGATAAACTGGTTAGTTACGCGATTTTGCAGTATCACCGACGTAATATCACAAAAAAAATTAAAGCATATAACTGGTGCTTTATTTTATACTATGACATTAATTGTCTTTCACAACCGTTAACATCAATAAACAAAACCATTACAAACATTGCGTTTGGATGAGCTAGGTGTAACCCCGTCCCGAACATCCGTACGTCTACGATAAAATACCCAAATAGTGTTCCATTTTGTAGGCTGGATTTCAGAGCGAGAAGTGCATCGGGCCGAATGCACCGAGTTAACGGGAGGGTCTTATCCAAAATAGAATTTGGGTGGCTGAACCTGTTAACAGGTGCAACTAATCGAAGTTTGAATTCAGATACAAATGTTGAATAAGTAAAAAACTTTGCACCAATACGATATGGTAAGATTGTAGGTACTGTATAACGTACTTTTTTTTGGAGTCACATCTGTTTATCAAAACCAAACTAATAAGCCAAGCTTTCTGGGTCTATGTTAAGTATAGCATAAAATATTCGACTTCATCATCAGAAGCTCCCAAGCTTCATAATATTAACACTGTGACCGGTACGCGTTTTTTTTAAATTCAGTGTTTTAAAAAAAAAAAAACTCGATACAATATGCCTAGTTTGGGAGTAAATTTTATCCCCTGTCTTCACTGTGTTTTGTCGGTAAGAAGCTTCAAGATATGTATTTTTGTCCCGTTTGGCTCTTCGGGGGGTTAAAAAGCATTGAGCGCCGTGAGCTCAATAGTTTTGCATCTATCGTTGACTTCACCATATGGTCCAGAATAGCTATATTAGCTAAAGTAGCTTAACGCTGCCCTAATACCAAAAAAGGCAGCTAACTGCAATAATAATAGTCGTAGCAATGTATACTCTATTGGTAGCTATATTTGGTAATGCGACAGAACGGTGACTGTTTCTTGATAATTTATCGAGAATTTGTGAAACATCTAGAATCTACCATTTTGACATCTTCGTTATTAAACACAGCTAACAAATAAATTCAAATTTATATTGTATTCAGTTAAATAAAAATTGTAAATTGAACCAATATTGTTAGAAACACGCTGTAGGTAAGTAAACTATTCAATTTTCTAAATCCAACCGCTTTTGTTATACGTCTGAAATTGATGTTTACGTAACACTACACTATTAACAAAGGAGGGCAAAGACCTTCTTAATTAGGAATTGAGTACATACATACAGAAGCTCTGAATGCTTGAAGGGAACACTTAGTCAAAGCAGTTATTTAAAAGAAAAAAACATAAAGTATACATACATAAAGTCAATTTAAAAAGTGGAAAAACTGTAGTCTCATCCCTTTCAAATCAATCTAAGAAAAAAGGGACAACACTACAGTGCTGCTAGTTTTTAAGACTTTTTGACAGACTGTATGTATAGGCTGTACCGAGAGTTAAAAACATCTCGCTATATTGTGAAAAAGGTAAGTACACTTAAAATATGTTTTCTCATCTCAAGTTGTGAAACTGAGGTCTAATTATTGATAAAAAAATGCAAGTTAATAGGTAGGTACAGTCGAGTACAAGGCTGTATCAATTTTTTCACCTTATTGCATTGTAATAAATAAGGTCCAAAAGTGTGTATATCTTTTTGTAGTAAACTGTACATAGGATAGGATATGAAATTTAAAAAAGGAAAAAAATGTTTAATCAATAGCTATTAAACAAACCAACCAAATGTCCAGATCAAAAACCCGAGAGCTTTCAAGTCGAGCTCCAATATCGTTTTATTATGTTAAGAACCTCAGACTTCAACAACCTAGACAAACTACGAAAATTAAATAAACAAACAAAGTGATTTATACGCTTTTTCCGGTTGCGTAAATATTGAAATACTGGAAAAATATTTTTAATTCCTATAGTCCATGTCTATTTAAATAAGTGTAACCAATACTTGTGGATTCTTGCCTAAAGCAAGACATATTGCAATCGCAATTGTTTTCATTTTGACAGACCGAAGGCGAGTCTGAATACAAAATGAAAACAATTTGTTTCACTTTGAAGTAGATTGGGATTGCGATTGCGATAGGTAATCGGCCAGCGGGATACGCACGTCAAAAAGTTCATTTTATTTTTGATAACATACTGTATCTAGTGTTTCCACTTTAAAATACATCTTGTTGCGGTGTATGGGACCCTTAATCTATGCATGATTAACACGCACTTTGCCTATTTTTATTATATTTTTTACATATTTTAAATCAAGCTCCAGTTTTACCGCAACGTGTCTAATTTTAAAACAGCGAAAGTTCAAAATATGGCTCATAAAAAGCCATATTAACTTCTTTTTATATCAGTTAAACAAGTTTACTATTAAAACTTTGTTCACGTTTAAAACGCTACACCGGGTAAAGTTAACTCAAAAAGGTACAAGAAGAATTAAAAAGGTAAAGTAAATAAGACCATCCCCCGTTGTCAATACAGTTGATTTTCCAAGAGATGTTTTGTATTAAATAGGTTTATTTTTAAAGGAGGGGCAAAACAGGTGTTTTTTACAGTTCCTAAAGTTTGAAATTAATTTTTATTTACCAGTTAAAACGAAAATTGTGTCTGGAATAAATTATCAAAACATGTGTTTGTTGATATCGTTTGGACTTTCAATTTAAGGTCTAATTAAAATTCAGTATTTAGGACGAATTCAAAATTTTACTTATATAAGATCGTCTGAAAGAAAATTAAGTTCTTTTTAACTTTAGTTTTTGCCTTTTTCAACATTTTATAAAATAAAATCTTTAACTGCACCAACTTTTAAACGATAGGTACCTTGTTATGCAAATATTTATCAGAATCAAGATTCAAAGTTACATAACATAAGAAAATCATTAATGGCAAATAAATATTGCTTTATTTAAAAGGCGTAATAATATCGTAAAAAATTAAAAGTTCAAAAATAATCAATTAAAATGTCTAAGTCACTCGAGATCAAATGTCGTCCGGGTTATATTAAAAAAACATACTGAATTGACGTTTCGAGTCGATAACTGTTTTAATATCTATGAATACTAGACTAGAGACCCTGTCGAGTTTTTACAGCTGTTTCAAATTAAACTAATAACTTTACAAAAAACCTTCTACCACAGACAAGAAAGTTCTCAAAGTAAAATTGCTTGAAATGATGCTGGTCATTTCCTACGCGTTTTGAACGCATAATAGAGGATCGTAGCAAGTGGAAAGAAGTGGTCTCTGCCTACCCCTCTGGGAAACAGGCGTGATTTAATGTATGTATGTATAGAGGACTTATGATATGTGTGTAGATAAACTCATAGAACGTACGTTAACTATCTTTTTGGATGTTTTTACTAAATTTTAAAAGTAAAGTGGATGTGCGTATACACCGTCTCAACCTATTAAGGTGAGAGACGAAAACACAAGTCACTCAAACATGTTATTAAACGTTACTTTCATTATTACGTGAAAAAATGACAAAGAGACTGCAGAAAGGGATGGGATCCGTAGAGATAATACATACATACATACATCAAAATCACGTCTGTTTCCCAGAGGGGTAGGCAGAGACCACTTCTTTCCACTTGCTACGATCTTGACAAATTTATTTCGAGATAATACAATTTGTATAAAATAAAGTTGGGTAACTCCTGTAGAATTCGCACAAATTAGGTACCTAAACCAGCGTAAACATCGTGAGGAAACCAGCACATTCCAATTAATAATAAAACAACAATTAGCAAGCTTTAAAAAACCTGACTGTTGTTGCTAGCCAACTTTAAACCGTTATAAATCATAAATGATCGTTCAAAATGAAGAATGATTAAAGAAACATAAAGATGATTTTTAAATACCTATTCAAAAATACCCCACTTGTCATAGTTCGTCGACTTTATTTGTTTTCTCATTTACAATATTATGGCGTTTAGTTGCCGCCATATTGAATTTTAATTACTGTCATATCTTTAGTGAAACTCACGTGATTAAGACAAATCGATTGACAAATAAACATCAAAATCAGTCCACGCTTTTAGTTTCTAGAACGCCACAAAAGAACAAACACAGATAAATAGGCTGATAACCACATTACCCTCCAACGGCAAGTAAAAAAAAAAGTACATTGGCCAAATGAGGGATCTTTTGCACGTCGATAACATGGAGTGAATCTACCAGTTAAAACGAAATTGTGTCTGAAATAAAATATCAAAACATGTGTTGGTTGATATCGTTTGGACATTAAATTTAAGGTTTAATTTAAATTCAGTATTTAGGACGAATTCGAAATTTAACTTATATTAGATCGTTGGAAAGAAAATTAAGTTCTTTTTAAGTTTAGTTTTTGCCTTTTTCAACATTTTACAAAATAAAATCTTTAACTGCACCAACTTTTAAACGATACCTCGTTATGCAAATATTTATCATAACATGGACTGAATCTACTAGCGCTTCGGACAAGACCATCATTGCGGAGAAGAATCAAGAAATTATAGCAGAAGGTCATTTTGTCAATCATAAAAAACAATAATACTATAGAAGCAATCGCTTCCCTTAACCATATGTTCGGGAAGGTGTTTCGGGAATGGTTGAGTATTAGAGGGTAATGGCAGAAAATGTATATATATGTGTATATTAACAACATATATATATATATATATATATATGTATATATATATATTATAATAAAAATAAAATAAAAAAGCAGCAATCGCGCGTTTTCACCAAAATTATCACCCCGTATGATCAGAAAACATTTCACGCGGCAAATTCGTACAAAATCGGGCCAGGAGGAAATGGAATTTACTCAGAAATATCGGATTAGTCACGTTACTTTGTGTTTATAATATCGACAAAAAAGGCGGCTATTGGAAACAAAAACCAACTTATTTTTACGGGTGATTTTGGCGCTATTGTCTACGTGTATGAATAGAAATAGGTTTTAGTTTGCTCCGCCATCGACCATTATTTTGCAAGATAAAAAGTATTACAGCAATAGTTGTTTCTTTTGTTATGGTGATAACTTATAACACAAAAAAATTGCCTTGGATGCTTTATCATCATGAAAATGTTACGAGGACTTTAAGTAAAATGGGGTGACTTTAGAATCGCGAGGCGCCTTTGATAATTTTTTTAATCATCGATTTTGTGGTCTGAGTTATTATTTAGCTCTTTACTTACATTACTTTCATATTTTTCATATGCGAGCGCAAAACATTACTAGTTGAAGTATTTACAGACGAATTGGATTTAAAAACTTTGAAGCAAAAAACCACAAATTTTTAACATGCTTCAGGGGTGACTTTTGATTTTGTGATATAAACACTGGGATAATCAAAGTAGCCCCGCCCCATTTTAAGAATAGTACATTGTTGCCTAGGCGCGGAAAGTAAGGGTTTTCCTGACGAGGTGGTTAGCAGGCCGAGCAACAGCGAGGCCTGCTAAAATACGAGTCAGGAAATCCTCGTTTCCGCCGAGGCATACATAATGCTTTTCTCAAACATGTGAGGAAATAATACAAATACATTTCTAAAAAAGTTAAAAAACAAGTAATTTAATTTACATTTTTGTTTGCCCTCCACAGCATAAATTGGTCATAAGTTCGGTTATATTTTTCCTTAGATTTAGCGGGAAGCAGGTTTTGCCTAACCGAGGCAGCTTCAGATTTTAATATCTATTGGCGGAGTGGTACCTATTTAGTCGCTTTCGTCGCTTGAGCTCATTTTTTATAGTATTTCACACAACAAATAGTTTAATATTCGGTTTCACAATTATATTATGCAGAATGAACGAATGTTACCGACTGTCAATTGTTTTTAAATACTAACCATAGACATTGGAATGCAAATTCGAAAAGAAACACACGCACTGTGCTAAAAAAGCGAGCAGTTACCTTGGCTGTTTGGAATTTTTGTCTTGGTCCTTTTGATTTTGTATGCAAATTGACAGCATTTTTAAGAAATATATGGACATGGACGGAAAGTGTTTTCATATGGTTTTTTTACTCCTAGGAGTAAAATGAGGCTCTTTCCGTCCTTGTGTTTCAATCGGAAAACCGTTTTTTCCGAGCATGTTTGAGAAAACGATATTTTTACTTTTATTTTTCTACAAAGCCGTTTACCGTTGTCTGCCTCTACTTGCTTTAATTTACTCCAAATGAGTAGTATTTTATGATTAAATTCGGGAGTTACAGAAGGTTTATTTATAATATTAATCAAACTAACCCTATTTTACGGTATTATAATAAGTAAATAACTAACGATTTTAACGTATCATATAGCGTAACTAATATTAATAAAATGAACTTATTTTAGATTTTTTGTTAAAAAAAGAAACGTGACTTGCACGAAATGTGATACATGTCGCATAGCGCAACTAATCAGCAATTAGTTATTAGTTGTCAATGAATCAATTAGTTAATTGTATATAAATTAAATTAAGGAAATGCCATAAGCAACTGTTACAAGTATCAACACTTATCATTACTAGACCTTTGTTAATCTATTAACTTAGACTAAAACAAAGCCTGGACTACACACAAGCGGACCTCTAAATACAGGACACCATGTATGTCCCTACAGACTGGACTATTGTCATTACTCCTTTTACTTGTGGGAGGACCTTGTGCAGGGTCCGTCCAGGTTAGTACCACCATCTTATCCATTAACCTACCGCCAAGCAACAGTGTTCGCATTGTTGTGTTCCGGTTTGGGGATAAGACAGCCGGTGAAATGACTAGCATAGAGGCATTCCATCTTAGTCCTCAGGGTTGGCAACGCATTCGCAGTCTTGTGAATGCGAATGTCTATGGGTCACAGTTTCCACTTACCATCAGGTGGCCTGTGTGCTCGTTTGCCTTCCCATGGCATAAAAAAATAAATAAAAAATAAAAAACTCCCAAATACAACACTTACCTTTAGTCATGACGTAAGCCTGTTTAGATAAAGCATTACCTCGTCTATATACAGGTTGATTGTGAACCTCTAAATGCGGATAACATACAGACTGGACCATTATAATTTCTCGCAAATACAAACATCCTATACTATATTCATGTTAGTCTGTTTATAGAGAGCAAAGCCTCGACTATAGACAGGTTTATTGTGAGCCTCTAAATGCGGACACTATCAATACTGGACTACAGGGCGAACGATATGAAGTGTTACCAAATTCACAAAATCGAGCCTGGTGTCAAAGTAAATGCGACTTACTATCGGGAAAATGTTTTGGAAGCTGCGTTGGAGCCTTGGGCACGCAAACATTTCGGTAGTAGACCGTGGACATTACAACAAGACTCGGCCCCGGCTCATAAAGCTCGTGTGAACCAAGAATGGCTGAACAACGCGTTCCACATTTTATTTCGTCCACACAATGTCTTTCGAATTCCCCAAACGCGAACCCGATGGACTTTTCTATCTGGTCCATTGTGGAGAGCAAGGTGAGGAGAAGAAAACATGCCAGTATGGATGCATTGAAGAAAGCGATCGTACGTAATTGCCATTGCATACCGTAGGATCACATTCGTGCAGCGTGCAACTCATTTTTCTACCGTCTGAAGGCCATAGACAGCAGAAGGTGGTCATATCGAGTGAAAATAAAGTAATCTTAAAAATTTGATATCTTTTTCAAAAAAAAATCTTAATAATGAATCATTTGGGACAACAAAAAAAAATCGTAGCCTTTTGAATTTGGTAACACTTCATATCGTTCGCCCTGTATTATCATTTCTCCCAAGTACAACACCTTGATTCCCTTGGTCTGGTAGCGAAAATGCAACCGTGCTATTTGCGACAACCATTGTGGCTCTAGAGTCAGCATCCATATAGCCTGACATATTGCTGGGAAGGCTTTGTTAGAGCTCGGCGTCGTAACCAAGTGCGATAGGCAATTTCGGAAGTGGGATTATTGGATACGCTTTGGTTGGTTCACGGAAAGATAAATAAGGTAGCGGGAATTGAATTAATTTCAGTACCTATGTTAGCCTTTTTTATTTACCTTGGAAAATTAAAGCTAAATGTTTGTAACAATTAGCATTTGTTTGAATCAATAATTCTTACATAATTCTGCAAATAAGAAACTGTGTTTTTGTTTGGTTCGTTTTTAAGGTTCAACGTCTTAGCCGATTGATGTGAAATTTAAAGGAATAATATTATACCCGCGCCGTCTCTTACTGTGAAATGCGTAGATATCTCTTTTAATACCTAGACAGGTTTAGAAATGTTATAAGTCGTCACAAACTGTATCATGTTTCGGTAGGTTATCAGTTACACCCTGTATGTATATCTAAGAAAATATGTTTATTATCCATAACCACCGTTTATTATTGTGAAAGCATTAATACTAATGCCATCTAACTATCGCTTATCTAGTAAGTCGTAAGTCGTTACATTATTTGCGACGCTATTACGGTCCATTACGGTACATATCGACAAAGGAGCCAATTACACCGCGCCGATAACGACCGGGCGCTGAAATATTTTCACTTAGCGATCGTGTTCAGAGTGGGGTGCCACTTGAAGTCATAACACATGGAATACAGGCGGATGCCAAAACAATACACGTATGAATAACTACAGGATGTATGTGACTTCGTATTTTTTTCTTCTCGTATTGTGTTTAATTCATTATGTGTGTGTAACCTTCCGTGGTTTGACCTGATGGTTCCAACGGAAGACCAGCGCTGACTTTAATGCCACCATTACGCTGAGTTGGGACCATTTCATGGCTACTTTCTTCTTGTATTTGTTTATCTGTTCTTCGTCATGCATGTCACGAATAAATGATTTTCTTTTTTTCTTTCTTTCTTTCGTATGCATAGAACTAGTTTCCTATGCCAAATCCTGTTAAGAAATTCCTTCCCCTAGAGTAACCAAATATTCCATACAAATTAAAATTCCTAAGTTCAGCAGTTTAGGCTGTGTTTTTCTGTTAGTCAGTCACGCTTAAGAAAAAGATATATGTATGAATATGTATGGATTAAGATTTACGTCATTTTCATGCGAGATGAAACGTTTTACGCGCGATTTAATGCGCACGCTTTTCGCGCGATTGGGAGATATTAGGGGTCCATTTTCACCAAGCTCTTGAAGGATACCTTCTGATACATCCTCTTTCATTCTTTTTTTCAAGGTAAAAACGGGAACCTATTACTAAGACTCCGCTATCGGTCTGTCCGTCCGTCCGTATGTACGGCACCAGGCTGTAACTCACGAACCGTGATTGCTAGACAGTTGTAATTTTCACAGATGATATGTCTGTTGCCGTTATAACAACAAATACTAAAAACAGAATACAACCAATATTTAAGGGGGCCCGCATACAGCAAACGTGTTTTTTTTTATGGATAATGGTACTGGTACTGGATAATGGTGCGTGAGTCCGACTCGAACTAGGCCGGTTTTTTTTAAATACACATTGCACCCTGTTTGCACAAACTTTTCGTTTACATTAAAAAAAAAACGATAAAACTTAGTGTAAATTACACTAAGGTGGGGACTTCTTATTAAGTATGCAATACCTGTAAAGCGTTAAAGTTACTAACCATATGAAAATAAACATTGTATTACAGTTTGAACGTCCACAAAGAGACCCATTAACGTACAGTGTTGCTATGGCTGTTAAAACACAGCACTCGCCCGAATGACTCCATTTTGTGTCGAACTCTAATAATGGGCCACTCTCTTATTTACGACTATGACCCTGGAGAATTACGGAACACCTCGCTAATATACCAAGTCAGGAGTGCAAGATGCATTGTTAATCGGTCGAGATAAGTGCTTTAAAAATTAAAAAAAAAACTAAATTCAAAATATTTATTCAGTAAATTGGCCACATCCGGGCTCTTTTACACGTCGGTAATGTACAGTGAATGTACCAGCGCTTCGGACGAGACCATTATTGCGGAGAAGAAGCGCCGCAAGAAACTCCAGCAGAAGGTTATTTTATCAATCATAAAAACATAATAAAAGTAAATTACATTAAGTAATAATAAGATAATAAATTAATAAATTCTTAAAACTAGCAAAAACAAAATTAATCCAAATGTAAGGTCAATGAACATTATAATAAAATAATGACTATGAGAACAACACGGCGAGTTCTCTACGTCAAAACCATATAACTAGAATTTAAATGATCAACTCATTCTCGTTCGCTTACTGCCGCACTCAGAGACGTCAAATAAATTTAATGCTTATTAAGTGACGTGTTGTCTTATTCTATTGCCAAATCAAAGAAAGTGACAGCAGCAACTTTAATCAATCATTAAGTTTAATTGACGTCTCTGAGTGCGGCAGTTAGTGTTTCTCTTTTTGTGACATTGCAGTGCCAAAACGAATATATAGATATTATAATAAGGTAATGTAATATAAATAAATAAGTGAACCCAACGTTTCAATCCCTATTCTGGTCTCATCCCTATGATGCCTAAAAATACAATTTTATAATATGCAAAAATAGCCCCTATTGCTAGTTAACTTCGATCTTAATTCACTTCGTGTTTAGGTAAATTAGGTATTTTAACTGGTTTCCCTAATCGTCATTTGTCCTAATGCATCGTTTGTCTGAATTTTCGTTTATCCTAAAGCCAATTCCGCTAAATTTTTTTTTTTTTTAGTATTGTTATAATCCAACCCTAACCTAACCGACCCGCAGATACAATTGGAAAACTTGAAAAGTTGCCTTACTCATCGGAAAACCAGTTTAGGGCAAATGATAATTCGGACAAACGATGTGTTAGGACAAACGTTGTTAGGGATTCTGAGGGACACCCATTTTAACTACTATACATTAATTTGGCCTTAAATAGGATGGGTTTGTTTGACAGAAGTGGAATAAAGAGCCTAAACTTTTACTGTAAAATATTCATAGTTACTCGATTATCAAACGATGTTATCAATTTGTTGTATAATTTATATTAAATGATGTAAAACAAGCTGCTTCTAAATAAGTAATTAATTTGTCAGCGTATTCCCCTACTTAAAATTAATACGACATCAGAACCCAAGAAGATACAAACAGAACAATTATTTTAATTAAAACTTGAGATAATCTCGAATATGAAAATGTATAAGGGCAAATATTAATTAACATAATACCGTTGAATTTCACTTTAGCTAAGTTTTATGCTGAACGAAGATGTAATTGTTTACTTTTCATCCATTTTGAAGTTAACTCAGGAGCTGGTGTAATATTATTTTAGGTAGCAGAACTAGCTGTATACTTACCTATCTTGTGGTAACTCTAGGAACAACACAAATACCTAATGATATTTTTTTTCAACCACTTTTTGACATGTTGTAAAAGTAGTAGAATTGAGATTGTTCGTATTTTTACAACTACTCTAATTCGAAAACCATTTCGAGGAATAAGGTTTTAAAGTCATTCTGCATTATTAAGTTTTTTGAATATTCATTTATTTCGAATGTTTTGACAAAAGTACATTTGACCTTTGTTTGACTTTCGTTTTCGGCTTGAAGCCCTCGTAGGTGTATGTTACGGGTTAGGCGAAAACCGCTTGAAATAGTATGATATAATACACTATTATGTAACGTTTTATCATAAGATATCATTTCATTGTTGTAATTTATTTGAAAAAGCCAACCCAAATTGAAAATAATCATGTCAAGAGAGAAGAAAGGAAAACCAGGACAGCATTAAAGAAGATAATTCAAAATGTAAGGGAAAATGTAAAATAAAATACCGACCTATAATATTATATCAAAAAGTTGCCAAGGCGGATCGAGTAAAAAGGAGGCCGTAGTTTGAGCTTCACTGACACAAGCTTGGCTCTTAAATAAAAAAGACAGAAACGATTTAAGGGTAGGTATAACCAACACCCCGTTCAATAAAAAACCGTTTTATATGTTTCTAGAAAAATAAAACACAACTAAGTGTGATTATTGTATCAACTTTATTTTTAAAACAAAACTCAAATTTGTTTTTTTTTTAATTAAACTACTAGTAGGGTAAAGTATCCAGTGGCCAGCCAGACACCAGCAGTTGAATTTATATGAGTGCGAAGAGTGGGAAATATATATTTCGTACTCTTCCTACTCAAACAAAGTATAAGCGGAGACGGACTACAGGTCTCTGGCTTTGACTTTACCCTAAGCGTCAATTCACAACGCAGGATAAAAAAGTGGTTCTAACGGAGAAAAGAGCACTAACAATCCTGATTTAATTTAAGAGTCGCTTCTATGTATTAATTTATAACTAATTCACACGCGGCTTCATTGTATACTAAAATGAATGCCTCGCGTGTACGTGTTTTGTATATAATATCAAAATATTCAGATTAAGTGCCACGAGGCATTGGTCTCATTAGTTCAACCGTTTGATCTCAGGTACAGGGAATTCCTTCCCGATTATATCCGATTCAATTATCTCGTCTAAAATTAAGACTGAAACAGCTTTACCGCGTTTAATTAATCCGCGAAGTCTGCTTCTAGCGGCTGTAAGCGTGCGGTTGCAACGGACGGATAAGTCACGGAAAAATGCGGAATATTTTTAGTTAAATTGCAGAAAGCAGAAATTAATGAAATGCCGCGGTTATAAAGTACAGTTACTGGTGAACTAGATTAATAAAGCGGGATACTCACACACCGGCTTCAGGGTAAATCTCGGAATTTAACCCTTAATTGAAGCGGCGGGGGCAGAAAATTGGCAATAGGCCCCTGCCCTGCAGCAGTGTGTGAGTAGCCCGCTTTAATAGACTATAGTTAGGTCAATCTACGATGATTCCTGTGACAGCTCATATAAACATGTACCTACCTATTACTTTTGTTTTTTTTTATTTGACATACAAAACAATTTATTGTACGCCAAACAAAAACATAACAGAGAAGGAGCACAATTAAAAATAATACAGGTAAACAACAGGCGGTCTTATCTCTTCCATACAACCTTGGTAGGGTCAAGGTGTCAAAATACTGTATATTTAATACTGTTACTTAAACCGTTTTGCAGTTTTTCCGACGAAATGTCCAAGGGTCACAGATTCTACTTATTATCAGAAGGCAGTGTGCTTGTTTGCCTTCTCCGTGCCATTGTTTTTTACATGATCTATCATTTTCATGACCTAAACTAAGTGTAAGAATTATATAGCAACCTACATTCACGATCTCAGCCAAACCCACTCAAACTTTGAAACGAATCTCTACAACCTACACAGAAACTGTAATAGTGAAATCAAATAAGAACTCACCTTCGCCATTGTTATCCGTCTGAAAACTTTATTACGTCTTTAACTTTGGCCAACTTTTGATGGGTGAAAAGTTTGAGAAACACGTGATTCCGTGCCTAGAGTAAATTCTTAGTTTGAAAAATGGTCGCGTACGAGTAGTTATGTAGTTCTTTCAATAACAGTTTTAACAAGCAGTTTTCAAATCAAAAGCAACCGAAACCAACGTACGTGTATGAAGAGATTGATGAATGTAAGGTCAAAGGTGTTGCCGTTAACGAAAATAATTTGCAGTATTCAAAATATTCATACTTTCCACATTTCAAAGAAAGTTTCTATAAAAATAAACTATATATTGTTTTTTTTTTTTTATAGCATGGGAAAGCAAACGAGCACACAAGCAAGATTGAAGAATTTAATGTTGATGGCAAACTTTATTTTGATATAAACTCTCTATTGTATTGTTTTGTTTTACTCTTACATCTTAAAAAAAAAAAAAAAAAACTAAACTTGTGGGAGGACCTTGTGTCCGGGTTGGTACCACCATCTTATCCATTAACCTACCGCCAAGCAGCAGTGTTCGCATTGTTGTGTTCCGGTTTGGGGATAAGACAACCGGTGAAATGACTAGCATAGAGGCATTCCATCTTAGTCCTCAGGGTTGGCAACACATTTGCAGTCTTAGGATTGCGGTCTTGTGAATGCGAATGTCTATGGGTCACAGTTTCCACTTACCATCAGGTGGCCTGTGTGTGTGCCTTCCTAAGCCATAACAAAAAAAAAATAAAAAAAAATACTGTTTTTGTACGCATAATTTATTTATTGCACTGGTGTCATTGGCTCGATACACCTGTGTCACCAAGTTGAGGGCCGCTTGATTTGCTTCACAATTCGTGCTCCCGTGTCGTAATCGCTTTCCAGTGACTCATATATGTGTAATTTCAATTATTTCTCGAATTTATTTTAATGTCACAGTTCGAGCGAAATGATAACTTAATATTATATCTCTTGCTGGTCCAAACATTGAGATCCCCTGAAATGTCACTGACAGTGACGTAACTTTGTTTATATTTTTTAAATAAAAAAGGTAGAATGTTAAGACCGGTGCACCTGGCGTTTCATAATCTCTGCCTATGCCATTGAGAGACGGGCGTAAAGGTATGTATGTATGTATGTACAAGCACTTACATTGCCAAGCATGCAGCAGTTACTAACTAACCCTGGCGTCTATTAAGCATTGTATGAGCTCATATTAATTTAATATCGTATTCATATTTGTTGATGCTAAAAAAACTCTTATTTACTAGACAGTAAGAGCTAGCGTTACGTCAACAATGTGCCTATATATGTGAATAAACCAGAGTGGAAACAGCAAAGTGAAGTTACAAATAAAAATAGACATAGCGATACTCCGTTGCTTGGTGTTGCAAATTAGCGTTTACTAAAGCTTGTACCTAAGCCTGTAAAAAAACCGTTTCTTGTAAAAACGGTCAAGTTCCATTGCAGCAATAAAATTGTGTTTTTTGAACGATATTATTTTTAAAGCATTTCCTAGTAGTGTAATTAATAAATAATCAGATTTTAGAAACAATCGGAACAATAGGCTAAGCTGTGAAATATTTTTTCTCATTACACCACATTGTACTGGTGTGTGAACATTATTTACGGGTTAATATCACGATATATAATTGACAACATTTCATTTTGGTGACACCTGCAAATTACTATACGAATCGAAAGGGTTTTGCCTCCTGAACACGGCAAAATATTTATTTAGATTTATATATTCTTTATTGACAAAATTACAAGTAAGTTAAAAAAAAACGAGTTTTACCAATACTATGCCTGAATAGATATAATACCATTGCCTTTTTCACGAGAAAAAAAGCTGTCATACTTCAAGTTTGACATTGACACTATTGACAGATGTATAGATACTTGAGATCGGTTGACCGCCATTATTAAAAAGAAAAACTTTTTTTTTATACAGATTGGACTAACGTAATATGTCCATTGTGTCGTAGAAATGAAGTTACGCCCTTTTAGAATAAGAACATCTTAATAAATTAATAATAAAATAATTATACATCCTAGGGAAAAAATAAAACTATTAGTGTCTTCCTCCTTCCAAACAGTATCTATAAAACGAATAAAATTAAAGTCTTGAAAATATGAAATCTTGTCAATTGGGTCGTTCTTCTTTTTTACCGACAATAAACCGAGTATTTTCGTTTTTTTTTATTTTTGAACTATCAATAGTTATGGTTTCATTGATCAATTTAAAAAAACGTTGCTTTTATTCTTTATTAACACTAATTAATGCTTTCTATGCTGCAGATATTTTTTTGTTCATTTTAATGTGGCTTACCAGAAACACTGTGACAGAGTGGCAGTTTTCACCCGAGACCACGTTTTAGATGACCACTCTGTCACGGCATTCTACGAAAACCATATTATAAAAAAAACCGGGTTAAAGAAAGACCACGATTATGTGGTAGGTACTTATAGATAATTGAAAGTATGGACGTATATTAAACACGAAAACCATAACTACCAATACTCTAATGAGACGCTGAATAATATGAGAGACAGGCTATTGTCGGTAAAATAGAAGAACGACCCAATTACAATATGTAACAAGTGTTTAATACCACGAACACTACGAAACAATTCATTTAGGCTTCAGTTAAAATAACAAGTGTATAAATGGTTTACGAATAAACAACTACTACTACTAAAACCAACTTTTTAACAGGCAGCTGAAAACCAATACTTTTTTTACAGTTTAGTAAGCTAAATACGAGTACTTGGTACTACAGCAAACACCCGTCACAAAGTACGAAAACCTGTACTTCCATAAACCTCTTGCGAGTCTATAACTTCAACATTGTCAATATAACCTCAGATAAGATCAAACCTCGAGCCAAGTCAAGCATAAAATGAAATTACAGTTTGCTCTACATATTACAAGAATACCGCTACCACAGATTATAAATTGCACCGCCTAGTTCACTCGACCAGTAAACCGCTGGAGCTTTAGCGCAAAACATTTCGCTGTTGTGGTTTAATAGCTTCGGGTGTTTAGTATTCGAATTACATTTCAATGCTGGCTGGAGCAGGAAACCGCGGATAGCGAGACTAACTAAATGGAATAATGCTTAAACATTTATTGTTTAAAAGGGATGACGGAAATTATATGTAATATTCAATTTTATCATAAACATTTAAAATAACATGTGGACAATTTTACTTACATCACGTTAAAGAAATTTATTTGTCGTTTCTCTCTGTTTATATGAATATTAATAAATAATTAATTAAATAATTAATTTAAGGGACAATGTCACACCAATTGACCTAGTCCCAAACTAAGCTCTAAGGCTTGTATTATGGGTACTAGACAACGATATAAATACTTATATAGAGAAACATATACTTAAATACATAGAAAACATCCATGACTCAGAAACAAATATTCGCGCTCATCACACAAATATCTGCCCTTACTGGGATTTGAACCCAGGACCACTAGCTTCGCAGGCAGGGTCACTACCAACTAGGACAGCGCGTCGTCAATTGAATACTTAAACGAGGTAACTTTGTTTTTTTTAACCAACTTTTAAAATGCTTTTGTAGACAAAAAAATATAAATAAATGTATTGCATACTCGGCAACAAGAAAAATTAATAATTTTGATTTTTGAATTTAACAAGTCAGGTTTTTTTTAAGAGTTCGTATACCTTTAATACTCAACGTTTCATGTGATTAATAACTATAAACAGAACATTGAATTACTAATCCAATATCCCTTGGGTACTTTTTGCCACGAAAATCAAACACAACCATTCTCGAGTGTAAATTCTTACCCCAACGCTTTCTGCTTTACTCGGTTCCAACATAGTGTCACTTCAGTATATCGGGTTTTCATAGAGGTTTAATTAAATGTAAATTTCGACGGCGGCTGAACGGTTATTATACGCTTAATTGCGTGTCTTGGGTTACGACAGTATGAGTTAAAGACGAAATATGTCTCTTATAATCCGCTTTCATGTGCCGAGGACACGGAAGGGAAGCTAAACCATAGTGTTTGAAATATATGACGGCATTTATTCGAGCGTTTTTTTAACAGCTTTGAAATATATTTAATGTTTTTGTTGGATAGTTAGTACAAATTTGATAAGTACATTATGCAAGGGGTCTGAGAATGTTATTTTTTTTAATCTTCTTAATTTTTTCTTAATATTTGTATCTCGTCTTTGCTGAAACAAATACCATCATCTCATTTTTAAATATAAATGAAAATTTTCACTTAACTGAATTTATTTCGTTAAGCTCTGATTAGTTTTTAAGTCATTTCCTGCTAAAGTCTGACTAATTGGGCAAGTTTAGTTAATAACCGAGGTTAAAGTTTAATGAAGCTTGAAAAACTGAAGACGTTTAAAAGTTTTATCGTTAACCGGCTTGTCCTTGCTATCCACTAAACGCTATTTATCATTGGTATAAAAACATAGATAAGCTTATAAAATAGCGTCCCAAGACGTTCCTTTATCGTTTATCGAAAAACTCTTGATTGGCTTAATGCTACTTTGTCTCTTCGCGTATTCTTTTGAACCCAGCCGCCATTTCCGCCAAATAAATAAGCGCTGTATTTAAGGATCGTAATTAAAGTAGTATGAAAACTTAGCAGACTTTACAATTTTAAAAAGTTCCATGTTGATTAACTACAAGATACCTAGTAAAAATTTACAAAATAGGTTCTGAAAAAAAAAAACTGCCTAAATTATACAGCTTTCACTACTACACAAGACTAAAATAGATGATACGAGGGCGTGACACGGAAACGTTACCAACTTTCATTCCCTTAACATCAGCAGTAAATAAAGTGACTTTACTAACCAAGGGTGCAAACGCTCGTCGATAATAAAGGATTATATCATTTCGCATGCGGAACTTTTTGCTTGCATACCACCGTACTCAAAGACATAATATTAGAGATAATTAACTCATTCCTTTTTCCTTTTACTTGTGGGAGGGACTTGTGCAGTGCTCGCATTGTTGTGTTCCGGTTTGGGGATAAGACAGCCGGTGAAATGACTAGCATAGAGGCATTCCATCTTAGTCCTCAGGGTTGGCTACGCATTTGCAGTCTTGTGAATGCGAATGTCTATGGGTCACAGTTTCCACTTACCATCAGGTGGCATGTGCGCTCGTTTGCCTTCCCATGCAATAAAAAAAAAAACCTCTATATGAAAAATCGTTACTAAAGGAACTGCTTAATCGTCATTAATTGACTGTGAGTACGGTCGAGAATCAGTTTCATTTACTACTACAAGCCGTATAAAAAAAACTTATATTGACTGGGATGTTCGTTTGAAGACACTTCAAAGAATATGTCAAATGATAGAAAACTGGCATTACTCAAGATGGACCTATATACGTCTTTGATATGTGGTAGCATCTTGCTACAAGCTTCTTGTTGCTTACTTGAGAGGATCATCATCATTATCATGTCAGCCGAAACATATTCACAGCTGCACATGGGCCTTCCCCAAAGATCTATACCAAGGTCTTGTTCTAATTGCATCACCATATAGTCCACCTTGAATAAGTTTTTAATAAGGATTGTTGGGACTCAACAGAATCGTTTGTAGCGTATCCCTATATCGAACACTACCCCCAAGTCTAATAATACATAGTAAGAAATACACCAGACAGACAAGTGTTTAAGACTTTAATTTTGATTTATGTTTCGATACAACTTTATTATGGTAAATCTGCAATATCATTGTCATCGTAGCGGCATTTGCTACGAAGCTAGCGGTCCTGGATTCAAATCCCGGTAAGGGCAGATATTTGTGTGATAAGCGCGAATATTTGTTTCTGAGTCATGGATGTTTTCTATGTATTTAAGTATACATTTCTCTATATAAGTATTTATATCGTTGTCTAGTACCCATAATACAAGCCTAGAGCTTAAATTGGGACTAGGTCAATTGGTGTGACATTGTCCAGTGATATTTATTTATTTATTTATTTATTTATTCTTGTTTAGACACAGTGGAACTACCAAGTTACACTATATAATAATAATAAATAAATCATAAATAATATTTATAGGCATTCAAAATCTTACATAAGTTGACACAGACTGATTTATATATGTAATCTTTTACGTCGAAACGGAAAGCGACGAAAAAAGAATACGTCAAAACAAGAATACGACTAAACAAGAATGTGTCAAAACAAGAATACGACGAATCAGGAATACGACAAAGAAAGACAGCAATCTATATTTTTTCGGTTTTTAAGTATTTATATCGTTGTCTTATACCCATAGTGCAAGCCTAGAGATTAGTTTGGGTCTAGATCAATTGGTGTGACATTGTGTCCGGATATGTATTTATTTAATTTATTTTAAAATTCAATAATATTACATATATACATACATACATACATATAAACTCACGCCCTCATTCCCAGAGCGGGGTAGGCAGAGCTAAAGAATTACCAACTAGTCTTAAAACTTCTTGATAATTCTGCAACCACGTTTTGCACAAGTAGGCTAAGATGATTGAATAATATTACAGATGAAACAAATGTCTGTATATTTATTTTAGCTGGTAGAGGACCCTCTATTTTTCATCAATCTTTACGATCGACATCTTGCTAAGGCCTACTGAACTACTCGTCACGGTATTGCATCACCATATAGTCCACCTTGAATAAGTTTTTAATAAGGATTGTTGGGACTCAACAGAATCGTTTGTAGCGTATTCCTATATCGAACACTACCCCCAAGTCTAATAATACATAGTAAGAAATACACCAGACAGACAAGTGTTTAAGACTTTAATTTTGATTTATGTTTCGATACAACTTTATTATGGTAAATCTGCAATATCATTGTCATCGTAGCGGCATTTGCTACGAAGCTAGCGGTCCTGGATTCAAATCCCGGTAAGGGCAGATATTTGTCCCTGAGTCTTAGGTGTTTTCTATGTATTTAAGTATATACTTCGATTGCTTCCTATATTCCTGATACGTCGTATTCTTGTTTTAACACATTCTTGTTTCGAAGCTTTTCGTTTACGAAATATTCTTGTTTAGACACAGTGGAACTACCAAGTTACACTATATAATAATAATAAATAAATCATAAATAATATTTATAGGCATTCAAAATCTTACATAAGTTGACACAGACTGATTTATATATGTAATCTTTTACGTCGAAACGGAAAGCGACGAAAAAAGAATACGTCAAAACAAGAATACGACTAAACAAGAATGTGTCAAAACAAGAATACGACGAATCAGGAATACGACAAAGAAAGACAGCAATCTATATTGTTTCGGTTTTTAAGTATTTATATCGTTGTCTTATACCCATAGTGCAAGCCTAGAGATTAGTTTGGGTCTAGATCAATTGGTGTGACATTGTGTCCGGATATGTATTTATTTAATTTATTTTAAAATTCAATAATATTACATATATACATACATACATACATATAAACTCACGCCCTCATTCCCAGAGCGGGGTAGGCAGAGCTAAAGAATTACCAACTAAGGTAAATGTACGTTTCGACGAACGCTTAAGACCTGGATGTACAGTCAGCGTCAGATAGATCGAACCGGACAGCGTGCCCATAAAAATGGGATGCATTGGATTTTCAAAAAAAACGAACCCGCTAAAATTTCAGAAAAATGTGATGTGACGGGATGTTTTAAGTATCGGCTTGGATAAAATGTCAAGAAGATGTAACTGCATAGATTACCTAAAAGATTGAAATGGTCAAAATATCAGCCGTATCGAAGCATTCAAAATTCCAACAAGATGGGATGGGATAGAATGCCTAAAAGGTGTAACCATTCGAGAAAAATGAACTTAGTCCCAAGAAGTTAAGGTTCCTAATTGTTTGCCACTTCAAACGCAATGAACAGCACAATATTTGCCTGGTATGACTCTTAAACCTTGGTAATAAGGGTTAATGTGAAACTACAGATAATGTAACGCGCGACTGAGAGGCCGTTCAGCAGCATGTTGTCCTGCTCTTCGCCGTCAGTCATTCTGAACAAAAATGTCTTATCTGTTATGTCTGTTGAGTAAACGTATCAACCAGACATATCCAATCTATTATGTAAATACTATGCATTCCGATATCGAACGCTTAAAAATAGTTATAGCACAGCTTTATGTTCCCAAATGAAAAGGACGACAGTACGGCAGCCAGTACATTAACGGAAATATTTCGAATTTGATGTTCATGCAAAAACCTATCGCGGCAGATTCAGCCATATTGAGAGGGCGTTTGTCATTTTCACCAGTAACTGATGGGGCTGTTACTATATATAATATATATAATTGCTACTTTGGATTTAGGTGGAACATTGTAATATTAAGCGGTTTGTATTTTATTGTCGCTATATGCTTTGACTTTTTAAATACTAAGTTTAACAAGCGAAACTGAATTAATATCATTTTTGTAATAAATTATAAATGTCAAATAAGTATTGCTAACTCAAGGTCTTCATTCAAAATATGTAATTTCATAAAATTAGTACCAGACTCAACTGTTGAGTCATACTAATATTTACAATTGAATTGAACACCTTCGTTAAAGAACTTAGGGTACCTATAGAAGACTGCATGCCTGCATGTTTAAAAAAATATATACTTATCCAGGATAATTTCTAATCGTGTTATCTCTTTCACATGCTTCTTAAAGGTTTTCAGTATCGCTCTCTAATCAAGCTATCTCTTTCACTCTTATAGGAAAATTGCCATATACAGTATTTCCAGCTTCTTATTTTTCGGCTGGCTATCGCTATCACACTTGCACTCGTAACCGTCAGTATATTTGTCACTTGTGTGTCATAGAAAAACGAAGATTGCCGATGCCTATTAAGAAAATGATTGCACTGTACTGACTATCAGCCCCATGGAATGGAATGGAATACAATCAGATTCCTCCTTTAGCCAGCTAGTACGGTGCACTGTCCATTTCGTCTAGTCGCTATTTCTATCTTAATATCAAATTTAACAGTCTGCGGAGCTGCGCTTTTTTCTGCTGAAGAAGTAACATAACCTAAACCTACCTCTACCTATTTATGATGATACCAATTTTGGTAAATTAGTAATAGAGCAGCGAACAGTGGAAATGAACAGAGCACCTATCCCTACCGGTAGAAATAAATCTACAAAAACGTGCACTAAGAGACTGTTGTGTGATCATTAGTAAAACTAAGTAATCGTTAAAAAATCGTAACTTATGGTTAAATTCCAAGGATACCTATGTGTCAAATTAACATATTTTTTTCGAATTTTCTCAATGAGTAGAGTTAACCCTTTGAACGCCTCTGACTTGATACAAACGTCGTCCTCACACGCCAATGACAGCTAATGTCAACCGTACGTCACAAATACTCGGGGCCATTTTGCTCTGTATCTGTTTTTTTTTTTTTTTTTTTTATATAATAGGAAGGCAAACGAGCACACAGGCCACCTGATGGTAAGTGGAAACTGTGACCCATAGACATTCGCAAATGGGTCGATGGCGTCGTAGGCACGACAGTACACGACCACTTGTGGTTCTTGGCGTTCAAAGGGTTAACTACTGATCAAACAACAGGCTCTTAAAGCAACAAAGTGTAATAGCTCAGCGGAGCTCCGTCGAAACGGATATACCCGCTACGTCCACGTTCGTGACTACGATTTCACAACTGAACAAACGAGAAATAGAATCCCACTAGTTCAGTCAACTGAACGGGACAACTGAACTAATGGGAATAGAGGCAAAATTTAACGTCCTTTTTGAAGTCTGTCAAAAATAAAAACGGTGCGACGTCGATGCCGGTGTGGGTAGACAAGTTCAAACGTGTTTTGTATTGCCGGCTACTTACTCCAAAAATCTTCACACCACGTAGTCACACCACTGCTATTCGTTTTCATCGGAATCGGTCATTTTTATTCCGCAAAAGTAGATAGGATAGGTTCGTTAGGTATCTTTACGGGCTGACTCGTGATCACGGGCCCCGTTTTTTCGTGGTCCCATTATTTTGTCCCATTAATGGGACCATGAGAGAGAACTGTTTCTCATAGTCCCATTAGTATTTACGGTTGTGAAGATTTTCGTCTTGTATAATAGAATACGAAGGTAGGTTTCCGTTATGTTAGTGTTGCAGCAGGCCCGGAGGGGCATACCACGCAGAAATAGGAGCTCCGCGGCAGCGTATCTCCGTCGTCTCTAATTGATTTGAAATTAAGAATGTCGGCGGAGCTCCGCAATCGCGTAGCTCTTATTTCTGAGTGGTTTAGCCCTCCGGGCCTGCTGCAAGACTAACATAAATGAAACCTATCTACGTATTTAGATTTTTAGCAAACCACGCATCATTATTTTAGTATACAGGAAGTAGATAAATAGTAATGGGACTACGAGAAACAGTTCCCCCTCATGATCCTATCAATAGGACAAAATAACGGGAACACGAAAAATTGGGGTCACGGGTGCAGACTCGTTGTCACGCCAGGTTGTCACACCACTGCTATTCACTTTGTTCGGAAGTTCGACAGAAATAATTTTTATTCCCCAAAAGTAGGTAGGTTAGGTTCGTTAGGTGTCTTTAGATGCCCGAAAGGGCAAATCACCCAGAAATAGGAGTTCCCCCAGGCACGGCTCCGTCAAATAGCAGTGGTATGACAACCTGGTGTGAACACGAGTCTGCACCCGTGCGGTGGACAAGCGGCCATAGTAAATGTATGTGTCGCTACTTCGGCACCATTTTCTCATTATCGTTGTCGCATCGTTGATGGCGGCGGGAGACAAACGGTCATACATACAAGTTTCGGTTGTCCCCATTTGGACAGCAATTTTTGAGCTCTTTCCCTTTAGCTAGATCGATGGCCAGACTAGTCTGGTCAACGGATCTTTTTATCGTTGGCCAGAGCTACCCTAGGTAGGTTTAGGTTATGTTAGTTTTGCAGCAGGCCCGGTGGGCCAAACCGCCCAGAAATAGGAGCTGCGCTTGAGCGGAGCTCCGTCAACAATGTCTAAGATAAAAACATTGCGAACCTTTTTTACTTTCATTGTATTTTTTTCCAGCTGTTAAATAAATCTGGCTCACGGGAAAAAAAACCCGGTGGCCAGACTACTCTGGCCATCAATCTAATCAATGGGAAAGACTGGATTTTTGATTACACTTTTTAAACACCGATGCAGTGCTTCCTCATAGATACCTTTTTGGGTACAGTTGATTATTATTATTGTTACGGTGCATTAAATGGTATCTGGTACGAGTATGTGGACAAAATACGACGAGATGTTCATGTATCATACTCCTCGCAATATAGAGATCTTTATAACCGGCATGTTTTGTTACAAAAAGTATATTATTTATTTAGGTTGAATTCATACACCGTTATGCTAAGGTATTCTAAAAACAATTAGGTATCATTAACTCTAAGTATAATAAACTAATTAACAACATTATTATCATCTTTTTTTTAAACAGCTTTTATACGACACTATACATTGGCCCAGTTAAGTCGAAAACATTTAAGTTATAAAATAATTGAAAAAAACAATCATAATACAAAACATTACACATTATTATTACAAAACGATGGGTTTATCGTCGTGACTCGTATAAATATATCTATTGCTGAGCCTTTCCCAACAATTTCCACGACGCTCGGTTGATAGGTGTAGCTAGTGTAGCTACTCGCAACCAGCGCCTTCCCGCGATCTTTACCATATCCTCGGTCCACCTTACGGGAGGCCTACCAACCGAAAGCCACGCTGCACCGCGCCAGCAGCCTGCACGGGGACCACGTGAGTACATCATCACCATCATCATAACCAGAAGCGTAGAGGCGTGGGGTGCGCGTGGCACCGCTGCTTGCCTGTTGGACGCCGCCACGCTGCAACGCGCCAGAAGCCTGCACGGGGACCACGTGAGTACACCATCACTATAACTATCGTCATCATCGCCACCATCATCATCATCATCATCATCATCATCATCATCATCATCTCAATCATCATCATCGTCACAATTAGTAGCCTAGAGGCGTGGGGTGCATGCGGCACCGCCGCCTGCCTGCTGGACGCCACCGCGCTGCACAGCGCCAGTAACCTGCACGCACTGAGTATATTATCATCAACATCATCATCATCACAACTAGAAGTCTGGAGGCGTAGGGGGCGCGCGGCACCGCCGCCTGCCATCCGGACGTCGCCGCGCATTAGAAGCATGGGGTGTGCGCTGCACCACGCCAGTAACCTGCACGGGATCCACGTGAGTACATCACCACCATCACCATCTTCATCATCATCATCATCACAATTAGAAGCCCAGAGGAGTGGGGTGCGCGCTGCACAACGCCAGTAGCATGCACGGGGACCACGTGAGTACATCATCACCATCATCACAACTAGAAGCGTAGAGGCGTGGGGTGCGCGTGGCACCGCTGCTTGCCTGTTGGACGCCGCCACGCTGCAACGTGCTAGAAGCCTGCACGGGGACCACGTGAGTACATAATCACTATCACCATCATCATCATCATCATCATCATCACAATTAGAAGCCCAGAGGAGTGGGGTGCGCGCTGCACCACGTCAGTAGCCTGCACGGGGACCACGTGAGTACATCATCACGATCATCATAACTAGACGTAGAGGCGTGGGGTGCGCGTGGCACCGCTGCTTGCCTGTTGGACGCCGCCACGCTGCACCGCGCCAGAAGCCTGTAGGGGACCACGTGAGAACACCATCACTATAACTATCGTCATCATCGCCATCATCATCATCATCATCATCAGCATCATCATCATCTCAATCATCATCATCGTCACAATTAGTAGCCTAGAGGCGTGGGGTGCATGTGGCACCGCCGCCTGCCTGCTGGACGCCACCGCGCTGCACAGCGCCAGTAACCTGCACTGAGTATATTATCATCAACATCATCATCATCACAACTAGAAGTCTGGAGGCGTGGGGTGCGCGCGGCACCGCCGCCTGCCATCCGGACGTCGCCGCGCATTACAAGCATGGGGTGTGCGCTGCACCACGCCAGTAACCTGCACGGGATCCACGTGAGTACATCACCACCATCACCATCTTCATCATCATCATCATCACAATTAGAAGCCCAGAGGAGTGGGGTGCGCGCTGCACAACGCCAGTAGCATGCACGGGGACCACGTCAGTACATCATCACCATCATCACAACTAGAAGCGTAGAGGCGTGGGGTGCGCGTGGCACCGCTGCTTGCCTGTTGGACGCCGCCATGCTGCAACGTGCTAGAAGCCTGCACGGGGACCACGTGAGTATATAATCACTATCACCATCATCATCATCATCATCATCATCATCATCATCACAACTAGAAGCGTAGACGCGTGGGGTGCGCGTGGCACCGCTGCTTACCTGTTGGACACCGCCACGCTGCACTGCGCCAGAAGCCTGCACGGGGACCACGTGAGAACTCCATCACCATCACCAAAGGCATCATCATCATCATCATCGTCATCATCATCATCATCATCACCACCAACATCATCATCATCACAATTAGTAGCCTAGAGGCGTGGGGTGCATGCGGCACCGCCGCCTATCTGCTGGACGCCGCCGCGTTGCACCGCGCCAGCATCCTGCACGAGGACCACGTCAGTACACCATCACCATCATCATCATCATCATAATTAACTAGCAGTCCGGAGGCGTGGGGCCTGCCTGCTGGACGCTACCGCGCTGGATCGTGCCAGCAGCCTGCACGAGGACCACGTCAGTACACCATCACCACCATCATCATCATCATAACTAGTAGTCCGGACGTGTGTGGCGCACGCAGCGCTGCCGCCTGCCTGCTGGACGCCGCCACGCTGCACCGCGCCAGCAGCCTGCACGAGGACCTCGTCAGTACACCATCACCACCATCATCATCATCATCATAACTAGCAGTCCGGACGTGTGTGGCCCGCGCAGCGCTGCCGCCTGCCTGCTGGACGCTACCGCGCTCAGCCAATAGAAGCAGAACACTGATACTTTTAAGTTCGACTAAACAGTTTTGATTAGCTGTGTAACCGACGTGTGTGTGTCACGCGGTCTGATTTATTAACATTTAGTTACATGATTGGTGATTGCTCCATTGCAGCATTGCTACTTTGGGACGAGAGGGTTTAACAACAAACTGAAAAATTCACTTTCGCAGTAATGAGATAATAAACTAAAATACATATGGTATGAAATCTTGCTATAGTGACATTAGTGACAGTGCTGACTTCTTATCTCGGATGCCAAGGGGCACTTCGTGTCGCTGCATCAATGGAATAAGTACTAATCTGGGACTTTTACGAGACTAAATTACAACCAACACACCTAACCAAAAGAGTTTAAACCGGACCACCGTCTAACACCATCATCAGACCCTCCTCGTCACCAAGCAAAATACTACAACAGCAACTTGTGAAACTTACAGCATTTTTCTCCTTCTTTTCTTATTAATGGCCGTCCATTGCGGTATACCGTATTTATTATTTAATATTTCCATAACATATTTTGTAGGAATTATTCGGTACGACAACTAAGTGACATTTGTCATTTTAGATTTGCAAGCCGTCAATATCAAATACTACTTTTAAATGTATTGTCAATATCATTAGTAAACAAAAAGGTTTGTTACAAAAATAACTTTTAGTTGCAGGTTCCGATTCAATTTATTTCTTATAGGCCTTATAGGTCGTATAAGTCGTATTCGAGTACAATTATGTCTGCCGAGATTTGCGGGGGGTGAAGAAATAACACATGCAAATGATTGAAGAAATGTAATATATCTATCTCCACACACGCACATTTTGACAGAAATCTAACACATAATATATTTTGGTTTATTTAAATAAAATTACTTAGTTGTCTAAAATAAATAAATACAAAAAGAAATGCGCGTGCATGGCGCGGAATCGATCCCCGAGCGCCATGCACCGTAGTCACACCTTCAATCCCCTGCGCCACTGAGACAGTTATCACATGGTTTGAATTAAGCCTATGCTTCTAGAAATGAAAGATTTAACCAAGGAAGTATCAAAGATGACCTTTATCATCACAACTTAGATTTATGTTATAAATTATCACGATTCGTATTTGCGCTAAGACGAATTATAAAAAACACCTCAGAAAATGCTGGATTGATGGCTTACTATGGATTTGTTCAATCTAAATTAAGCTACGGTCTCGTGTTTTGGGGAAATTCTACAGATTTTTTGAAAGCGTTTAAAATGCAGAAGCGCTGTGTTAGAGCTCTCGGCGGCATATCCCAAAGGGATTCGTGTAAGCCTCTTTTTAAGCGTTATCAAATTCTTCCTCTTCCATGTCTGTATATAAAAGAAGTTGCAATGTTCGTTAAAAAACACCCGTCACTATTTGAAATAGCTACTCATAACATCAACCTTCGTAACAAACATAAATTAGTTTATAATTCTAGTCACCGCACCACCCTTTATTCGAAAAGCATGTAAGTACTACATGTCCATCCAAATTTTTAATAACAAATAAGACAGATAGTTTCAAATCGTACGAATTGTATAAATTTAAGAATTGTTTATTGAAATGGCTTTTAAAAAAACAATTTTACCTGTTAAAGACTTTTTTGAGAACAGCGGGTGCCTATAGACTATTACCTACCTACTATTATTATTACTTTAGACTTTTACTTTATTACTTTATCTGCTTAATTAGATTAGCATTGATGCATTTATGTTTAGTGATAAGATAGAAGAATAAAAACACCAAAAAGTAAATAAAGTATTTACTAAGACAAAGGACAATGGGCAAAATGTCCCCACCCACCAACAGAAACGAAAAATATCTCATTTGATAGATCTTGGCAACCTGATCATTTTTTACTATGACGACGATCGTCCTATGTATGGGGTTTTCTTGGAAAACCATTATCATATCGTATGGAATTGGTTTAAAAATGAACACATTCTTGCATTGCATGACTCTTGAAAGGTTTTTTTCATAGAAAAAATCTTATCGATTTAGCTACTAAGTAGGTATTTTGTCTTGTTTTGGGTCCTAACGAACATATAAACATGCATCCCGTGACTTTTGGAGGGGGGGGACGGGGTCCATACAAAATTGCCCATCACCCTTTGTTAATACAAATATAAAAGGTGTATAGCTTAGTATGTAAGTAGCCTTTAAGAGCATAGTTTTCTTTTTTTTTTAAATATTGGTTACATTTTTCGCTTAAAGATTTCCTTATAAAATTAATCAACCCATAATTAATAATTGTTTTTTTGTAACTACCTATTGTTTATTGGCTTATGTCAATTATTGTACACCATATTTATGGTAGATTGTAGTGATGCACACACACATTTTTTTAACAACTTTATAATATTATTATACTTTATACCTACAGTCATGCAATAATAGTAGTTTATGAAATTGTTGCATAAAGAGGGGTATTAAAACACGAGTGTGTGTTTAAGAACCGAGCCGCAAAATTACAAATCAATATGTCAAAGCGAAATATTAATGAACTCGTTTTAAGCTTTTTGCGATGCGTTCTCTGTAAAATAACCACAGCGTCTAAATGTTTTTCACAAGCCATTTGTAAAGTTTGACAAATATAACAATTTATTTCATATACCTATTGTAATTTTAACAAAAAATACAAGCATGAAAAATGAAACAAAAAATTAAAGCTTTAAAACAAAATCTTGTATTAAGTTGTCATTCAAGTGTCAATTTCGAGAGTTAGGTAGGCAGGAGACCACACAGACCCCAAAATATTGAATTCGGACCAAAATCTGGAAAGTTTTATATAGGTACTACTACTTTTTCCCATAATGTCAACGGATTTCTTGTTGGAGACCACACGGATCCCCACATATTGATTTTGGTAGCAATCAGTCAAATACCTAAAAAGTTCAAGATGGCGGCTACTGTTTCCCAATCTGTCAACGAATTCGTTGTCGGAGACCACACAAATCTCCAGATATCGATTTTGGAAACAATCAGTCGAATAACTAAAAAGTTCAAAATGGCGGCTACTGTTTCTCAATCTGTCAACGAATTCGCTGTTGGAGACCACACGGATCCCTACATATTGATTTTGGTAGCAATCAGTCAAATACCTAAAAAGTTCAAGATGGCGGCTACTGTTTCTCAATCTGTCAACGAATTCGTTGTCGGAGACCACACAGATCCCCAGATATTGATTTTGAAAGCAATTAGTCGAATAACTAAAAAGTTCAAAATGGCGGCTACTGTTTCTCAATCTGTCAACGAATTCGTTGTCGGAGACCACACAAATCTCCAGATATCGATTTTGGAAACAATCAGTCGAATAGCTAAAAAGTTCAAGATGGCGACTACTTTTTCTCATTTTGTCAACGAATTCCTTGTTGGAGATCATAATAATAAATATCGATTTTGGAAGCTATCAGTCGTATGAACTCTAGGGACATTATACCTAGCAGATCAACTGCGTCACAGGACGTTTAGCTCTCAGTACGACCCGATCTGAATTGGATATACCTATATAATCTAGTGACAGACAAGAGAAAGTCAAAATTTCAAAATGTCGGAATAAAAACTATACCGATTTACCTTCAATCAACAATACCAACTAGATAACAAGTGCCATACAAAATCAAAGCTAAATGCTGTTCGCGTGAACATACCTTTCAGTTGCATTTGTTTACCAACGGACCGAAACGAACGTTTTAAAACAGTTTTTAGTTCAACCTAGTAACAACCATGGTACCTAGTAATAAAGTTACAAATCTTCAAAATACAATCCCATACTTACGGCCAGTCGTTTCATAAAACGAACATGGTAATAAATGACATTTCAAACGAAAAGACTAAGATTCAATTAAAATTGATTATAAAATCAACCTTATAGAGCAAGTAATAAAATACTTTTCTCATTATTGTTATATTTCTCATTATTATTGCGCGAGGCACGTGAGTGGTTATCCATTATTTTTGCTTCCTCGAATTTAAAATCCCTTCGCCGTTTCGTCGTTGGATATCATATTCGCAAATACATCATATTCTAAAAAATATCAAATAAGCAAAACATCATATTCGCAAAATATGACATTCGCAGATCTTCATGGTAGCAAAACATCACATTAGCAAAACATGATTAAGACATGAATAAGACAGTGTCGACGGAGTTCCTATTTCTGGGTGGTTTGGCCCTCAGGGCCCTCAGGGCCAACTGTAAATATAACATGAACTAAACCTTCCTACGATTCTATAACAAAACCCGACTACCTATTTGTCAATATTTTGTTTTGCGAATATCGTGTTTTGCTAGTATGATGTTATGCGTATAATTGGGATTGACCAAAAAAAACTACTCACGGTTTTTACATTCTAATTCAATAGAATAGGTTATTTTAAGAGACCAATTAAATTAATTTTGTGTCTTACCCAATAGTTTGGTTCTAATATCTTTATTTATTTAGCAGATACCTATTTTATGGATGACATGATTATTTTAAATTTGGGCTGTCATTTTCTAATAAATTAAAACAATTAAATAATATCGAATGATAAAAAGTGATCGTAGTAGTGTATTAAAACATACTATTTCAAGCGGTTTTCGCCTAACCTGTAAGATATTTCTCCCACGACCTCTAGGGACGAAGATAAGAATCATCTATGGAGAGCTACCGTATAACCTAACTAAAGTTAGACTTTTACACTACCAAAAAAAAACACATGCGGCGAGAAATGACTATCGTTGAAATGAAAATTATGTGTACCTAATGATACGTCCTTCAATAGCTGCTAAGATAAAATAATAGGTTAACCGTTAAAAGGATAAAGCGTTTGTGTGTATTACAATCAGAAATGGCAATAATTCTCAAGAGCATTAAACATTTAATTGCACGTTGTTGTTTTTTTTCATTAGAAATGATGTGCATGAACGCTGTTTGCAATTTTGTGGTAGAAATGCCTTTCAACATGGTTTTTCATCGGAATAGGATTTTTCTTGTAAATGTCACACATAAAATGTCCTTGCTTTTCATATACCCAATTAATTTTACTTATTTCATCACCTTAATCGCGCCGTGCGGCTTAACCCGTGGAATGATAATGTTATTAGTTCAAAGTACTGAATTCCAATTTTAAATTATCAAAACTAACGTAGTGTCCTACATACTACGTTAGTATTTAGGCCACTTACTCCATGGGTTAAATATCTTTAAGTATGTTTACAAAATGTTAGTTTTCTAACTTTGATATATTCTGAGAAAAAGTGTGTGACATACAGACGTCCAAAAAGAGGAACATGGCGAAACTATAAGTAAGGCAAACCTTGGCTATTCGGTGATACGTGTTAAGGTTTCTAAGCCGTTTTTTGATTAGGTGAATAATTTCGGTAATAATCTCTCCGAAAGTTGCATAAATTGTGCCTGCCCCCTTTATGTTTTAAACTGTATATCCAAAAAATATGAAAGAAACACACAGGGGACACTTAAAAAATAATTTAAACGCACAATTATTTTTGCTTCTCAGCAAAAGGACGTAAGTTTTGTTGGTTTACTTCGTTTTTTTGTTGAGATAACTTTTTTGAAGTTACAGCTTCGGGACCCTACAATGCGTATGGTAAGACATGCTCTTGCCCGGTTTTTTTTACTTTCTTTAGTGCGAATTTATTTCCGTAAAGGGATACATTTGGTAGATCTTTTGTAAACTGACGGCTAAGCTTCGCCCTTGGATTCGCGAGGGTTGTCATGGTTCCTCCGTCCGGTTACTGGTAGAGGTCCTTGTAATTTTCCTCAGTCACTAATTCGGCTCTGTCGACTGTAGGGCTTCAGTCATCTTTCGTGAGTCTGTATATTTGAGTTGTACTTTGCTTGAGTTTCCGTCTAAAATATCTTTGGGCCACGATACTGCTCAATAGTTTTCGAATGACGTTAAGGTCGTTCGGTCTGAAATCTATCCGAATGGATCTCCTGAACCTCTTGCTCAAAAGATTTGATTGCTCGAGCGACCGAGAAAGTATCGGTACTTTATTTACCTCATAATCTTCATGTGTTCGAAAATTGAAACGCTCAGGGGCAGGGGGTAGATGTGGGCAATATTTGACACACGGGTGATTTTCTACAAGCGTCAAATTATTCTAATTTTGTAGTTTTTATTTTTCATTTTGTTAGTAAGGTTTACAATATTGTACGTTTAAAGGGCGTCGTCGTGACCAATGTCATACTACAACAGTCTTAAAATAGCTACAATAGTGTTGAAATTTTGTTTGGTACCACCAAAAGTTTTTTTTTCGTTTTTTTTATTAGAAGCGAATCTTTTAGTTGAATACAAATTTTACTTATTATACAGTTAAAAATACACTATAAAAACATACACACTTGAAATAACATTCACACAGTAAAAGTTTTTGCGAAAATAATTACAATCAAAAAAATGTATTCCATACCACCAAAATTAGACGCAGCAAAATGGTATAAATCTTTCACCATCTATCGCTGAAGTGGAACTGAATGAACAACTGACACCATATTAATTGGATTGTTTATACCCGGTTCCTATATACAGGGTGTATTGCAAGTCGTGTGCCAAATGAATAGGGTGGGTAGCTAAGGTCACTTGCAACACGTTTTGGGCCAATTAACACTCATCCTACCCACGGTGTTTTTTTATATTTTTTTTTGAAAAAATCTCGGAATCTTCAAAAAGTTAACCATTTTGTTCACCTATCTTTTTTTTAAAATACAATACAATACAATACAAATACTCTTTATTGAACACCAAAAGAAAACAAAACACGGAACAGCAAATTTTAACTATAGGTATACAACAGGCGGTCTTACCGCTAAATAGCGATCTCTTCCAGACAACCTTGGCCAGAGAAATAATAAAAACAAAAATACATGGCAGGCGGTGTGAACTAAATTATTCAGAACTCAAACTTAACTACAAGAACCACTTCTGTTATTGTAAAAACTACTTACACAAATATAAACTACATAATAAATATACACATAAACAAAGTAAATTAGTTAATAAATACATAGGTACTAAATACACGTTAAATACATACTATTATACAACTATAAAATATATATACATAAATTCTAGAAATCAGCCAAACAAAGATAACACACGAGGTCGTAGGATCGTAAAAATAAAAGTAAAGGAAATCATAGAAAAACTACGGAAGCGATAAAAAATAGTCTTTTAGCTTGCTTTTAAAAATAAATATAGACTGAGCACGCCTTACTTCTGTAGGCAAAGCGTTCCATAGCCTTATTGCCTGGATTGTGTAGGAATTGGAGTAAAACTTAGAGGAAGAAAAGGGGACTGACAAAAGTAGGTTTTGGGAAGTTCTAACTGAATTAAAATAATTGAAACGCTCCTTAAGGTAACACGGGGTTGCAGGGTTGAAAAGTATGCTGAAGAGGAGACTTAAAATATGAAAGTTACGACGTGCACGGATTGGGAGCCACTTGAGTTGATTGCGAAAAATGGAGACGTGGTCATACTTGCGTAACCCAAATATGAACCGTATGCACAAATTTTGAATACGCTCAAGCTTATTTAGTTGCTCCTCAGTAAGATCCAAATAGCACACGTCAGCATAATCTAAAATAGGAAGGAGTAAAGTATGAGCAAGCGCAATTTTAGTAGAAAGAGGCAGAAAGTTTTGAAGTCGTCTTAGAGATCCTACAGCTGCGAACATTTTCCTGCTAGTCTCACTTACTTGAGGTGCCCATGACAAAGAGCAGTCCATAATGACATTTTTTTTTTTTAATGTGACAGCACAAAAGTATTTTGTTGTTTTTTTTTATCTCTAATGTTTGCGCATTCTAATGAAATGTTATTTTTATTCATATAGTAAACAAATAAAAAAATATTAGCCAACAAAGTGTGAAGGACAGAAAATAAAAAATCGTCACGGTCAACTTTACGGCACAATTAAAAAAAATGTAGAAGCTCCTCAGATCTTCTAACATCATAAAAACTTTTCCAGTTCCTGACAATTCTTACGGTATACCACATGTCTAGAATCACGTTCAGTTTTTCGTCAAAATATGGTTTCAATCTAAAATGGTGGTTTTATTCGGTCAGTAGATCCAGCCAGTTAAATGAAAGTTCCTGTGATTACTAGTGTACGATATTTATTATTAGATAGATTGTCGACTTCTGTTTTACTATTAGTGGGCCTACTGTTCTTTTCTTTCGTGGTACAATATTTTTAACACACTTATGTTAGCGTCACTTGTAACTAAGTAACTGAAATACTTATGCAATTTAGATGATATTATGCCTGATAACTATTGTACAGTCAGCATCATAAATATAGTGGCAGTCAATAGTTCCAAATATACCGCACCATCCAAAATATTCATAAATACGTACTCATTCCAAGTGATCAAATTGTTCAGGCCATCCACTGTATACAAATATACCGGAGCATCCACAACGCCATATACTTGGTAACATTCAACCCGCCGTTAGTACAGCAACGTCCAGAACGCCGAAGGTTTCTAAGCATCCAAAGTAGCCAAAAATACGGGACACATAAGAAAATTGAACCTTATTTACCCGTGAGTACGGTTGAATATTCAGTCAAATCATTTTAATAGGTTAGCCAGTAAGCAATTTGACAAACCACGAAAACAGTACCATACTGTCATGTCATGGCATATATCTGTCTCACGTTTTAATTTGACACATTATTGCGTGGACTGCGTGGTTTTAAAAGGTTTTGCAATATTGAAGCTGCCAACTTAAACGCATCAATACGTTTCAATATTTCGCCAAGTTAGCCGTTAGTTACGATGGACCAGTGGTTTAGTAGTAACGCTATGGAGTCATGTGTTCTGGTTTCTAATCCCCGTATTAGGTGCTATTTGCATTTTTATTTTATATTTTTGAAAATTGCATCTTATTTTGAATGCAATAGAGCTCAAACAAAATGTACAACTACTCATTTTCAAAGCGGTTGAGTAGATACCCATTAAAACCAAAGAGGTTAATGCCCATTTTGCTTAAATTAAAAAATATAAATTCAATGTAATTTATTTGTTTTGTAGTGTGTTTCATCTATGTAAACAAAACAAGTAATAAAGGAATACGGCCTTTTATGTATAAGTAGTTATTAAAAATTAAAATAAAACAACGACTTTAAAAATATAAAATAAAAATGCAAAAACCTAATACGGGGATTATAACCCAGAACACATACTCGATAGCGTTACTACTAATCCACTGGTCCATCGTAACTAACGGCTAACTTGGCGAAATATTGAAACGTATTGATGCGTTTAAGTTGGCAGCTTCAATATTGCAAAACCTTTTAAAACCCCGCAGTCCACGCAATAATGTGTCAAATTAAAACGTGAGACAGATATATGCCAAGACAGTATGGTACTGTTTTCGTGGTTTGTCAAATTTCTTACTGGCTAACCTATTAAAATGATTTGACTGAATATTCAACCGTACTTACTGGTAAATAAGGTTCAATTTTCTTATGTGTATTTTTGGCTACTTTGGATGCTTAGAAACCTTCGGCGTTCTGGACGTTGCTGTGCTAACGGCGGGTTGAATGTTACCAAGTATATGGCGTTGTGGATGCTCCGGTATATTTGTATACAGTGGATGGCCTGAACAATTTGATCACTTGGAATGAGTACGTATTTATGGATATTTTGGATGGTGCGGTATATTTGGAACTATTGACTGCCACTATATTTATGATGCTGACTGTACTATCCTCGAGCTATGGTGATTGAAACAGAAGGGGACTAAAGGAAATCCCCAATGGCTGAATATTACATATAGATACCTTAAATTTCGATAAGAACAGCTGAGATAAGATAAGTGTCTGCGAAAATTTTATTTTTAGGACAAGTTTTCGTTACGGTCTGTATTTTTTTGTGTGTTGTTTATCGTCTGCTTATCGAGACTTATTCAATCATTTTCATTTTGACAGTATGAAGACGAGTCTGCTTACAAAATGAAATCAATTGTTCCACTTAGAAGTCGATTTCGATTGCGAGTGCGTTAGACAATAGGCCAGCTGCTCTCGGTTCGTTATTTACACACGTAAATAATACAGAGCTTACTATACATACAAAAACAACTACATGTAAAATCCGTTGCGTAGTTTGAAGGATCTAAGCGTCACACAGAGGCGGCGGCAGACGGCGGGAAGGGGCTTTGTTTTATACTACATAAAGATATATGTAGTTCGATTGATTTTACCTATATAATTTACACATGATAAACACAATCTATCACAATGCCCAATGACAAATTAATTTAAGTTACCTCCTGTTTGCAATTCGCAGTACGAGACGATACTGCGTTAAGATTACGTATATTTGTAGAGGACGCATCATACACACAACCGTCGTGCTTGTATAGCCTTTCATGTGATCAAGATTAGGGGCGGTGCGACGAGAGTCCAACAGGAGACCTCAGCAACACACCGTCGACAACTCGACACGAGGCGATCAGCTGGCGCGCGGTTTACTTGCACTTACTTTGGACGCGGCGGCCACATGGTTAACAATTCCGCATAATATTAAAAAAACAGGAAAGATAACATTGATAACGGATTATTCTGACTCTTACATCTTTGAATATGTGAGGAATATGCATATTGTTTACATTTTGAGTTCAATGTCAAATATGGCATTTCATACCTTTACTTTTTCAACCTCATATCTGATCGAATGGTAAGATAGGGAAGTAGTCCTTATTATTTAAGTACATGCGTGCTTTTTCCTATCTAACTTTTCGATCAGATACGAGGTTGAGAAAGTAAAGGGACAATTTGTCATTGTTCTTGCTGCCGTCCTACCAAAAAGGTGGCTATCTGCATATTAATAGTATGAGCATTTTAAATTTAAACATTGTAGATACGTTTATTGATAATATTATAAAAATTACATTTCAAAGTGGATTTAAAAACCAAATTAATATTGAGACTAATTAATGTAGTTGCCAAATAGAGTATAGAATGCTTTGACTACTACATTGCAGTTAGCCGCCTTCCTTGGTAGGACGGCAGCTTGTTTTTTTAAACCTACCAAAATGTATTTTAACATAAAGAGGTGATTCGTAAGATTTTTTTGAACTTTTGATATGGCTGAATAACTTGAGTTAGCAATATTTATTTGACATTTCTTGTAAAGATCTCGGGAACGCGGTGGATGCGGCTGACATGATGATGTGATGATGATGATTTATTCAAAAATTGCTTTTAATTTGGTTAAGCTTGTTAATCTTTGGATTTAAAAATTCAAAGCCTATAGTGACAATAAATACAAACCGCTTATTACAATGTTCCACCTAAATCCAAAGTAACAATTATGGTAACAAATTACATAAATGGCCTCTCAATATGGCTGAATCTGCCGCGATAGGGGTTTTGCATGAACATCATCATCGTCATCATGTCAGCCGAAAGACGTCCACTGCTGGAGATAGGCCTCCCCCAAGGCTCTCCAGTCAGACCAGTCTTGTGCTTTTCGCATCCACCGCGTTCCCGCGATCCTTACAAGGTCGTCACTCCATCTTGTTGGAGGCCTACCTACAGCTCGTCTCCCGGTCCGCGGATGCCACTCAAGAACTTTCTGACCCCATCGGCCATCAGTCCTGCGAGCGATGTGCCCCGCCCACTGCCGCTTCAGTTTAGCTATTCTTCGGGCTATGTCGGTAACCTTAGTTCTACAGTTCTACTGCGGATATGATTTCTGATTCTTTCACGCAGAGAAACCCCGCGCATAGCCCTCTCATTAGCCCTCTGAGTGACTTTGAGCTTTCTTACGAGGCCTATTGTTAGCGCCCACGTCTCAAATCCGTAAGTCATCACTGGAAACACACACTAGTCAAAGACTTTTGACTTCAAACACTTCCCGAACGCTGCCCAGCCGAGTCGGATTTGAGGAGTGACCTCTTTCTCAAAGATGGGCCTACCTAACTGGACCGTTTGTCCCATGAACATCAAATTCGAAATATTTCCATTAGTGCGCTGGCTGCCGTACTGTCGTCCTTTTCATTTGGGAACATAAAGCTGTGCTATTAATATTTTTAAGCGTTCGATATCGGAATGCATAGTAGATTGGATATGTCTGGTTGATACTTGTACTCAACAGACATAACAGATAAGACATTTTTGTTCAGAATGACTGACGGCGAAGAGCAGGACAACATGCTGCTGAACGGCCTCTCAGTCGCGCGTTACATTATCTGTAGTTTCACATTAACCCTTATTACCAAGGTTTAAGAGTCATACCAGGCAAATATTGTGCTGTTCATTGCGTTTGAAGTGGCAAACAATTAGGAACCTTAACTTCTTGGGACTAAGTTCATTTTTCTCGAATGGTTACACCTTTTAGGCATTCTATCCCATCCCATCTTGTTGGAATTTTGAATGCTTCGATACGGCTGATATTTTGACCATTTCAATCTTTTAGGTAATCTATGCAGTTACATCTTCTTGACATTTTATCCAAGCCGATACTTAAAACATCCCGTCACATCACATTTTTCTGAAATTTTAGCGGGTTCGTTTTTTTTGAAAATCCAATGCATCCCATTTTTATGGGCACGCTGTCCGGTTCGATCTATCTGACGCTGACTGTACGTTTATTTTTTTATTAAGGTCTGGGATTTTGATACGTTTATGATCTATAAAATAATGGTAACTTTAATAAATTTGTCATCATTTTAATGTACCTGGAAATACATTACATGGTTAGAAATATGTTTAAAATATTTTTAAAGGTTTTTGAACCACTAAACCTGGTTTGTACCATTTACCGAACTAAGAAACTTGATTTGCACATAATACCGAACCGGGCCGCCGCATCACCGAACTAGGGAAGAAATGTATGAAAATTTGGCCTGAGTGGTGCTCAAACTTTAGTGAAACAATAGGCATTTATATTTTATTTATTTATTCAAATGGTAGCAATTTAAATCACGGTCTCACTATCACCTTTGACACACGCCATGCTGTGTAATGTGACCAAATTGAATGAAATAACATTTTTTCTGATTATAATTTGATAATTATTATCTATATGGTATCTAGAAACCCTTTATTTTAAATAAAAATATAAATATTTAACAGTCTTTGAAACCAGTTTTTTATTACTTTGGTACCTATTCAATTATTTTTATAACTATATGAAAAAACACTAAATCTCAGCAAATAAAACTTAAAAAATAAACATTTTTAATAATAACAGGCAGTGTAAAATAAAATAGAAAATCAACTTAAAGTTATAATTATTAAGCCTTACATGTCACGTTACCGAAGCAAATAATATAGAGATCAAGATATTTTATTAAAAGGCCGACAATAAGGTAAACTAGCGTAATTCAAAACATATATTTTGGAGGTGGGAGGACCTTGTGCAGGGTCCGTCCGGGTTGGTACCACCATCTTATCCATTAACCTACCGCCAAGCAGCAGTGTTCGCATTGTTGTGTTCCGGTTTGGGGATAAGACAGCCGGTGAAATGACTAGCATAGAGGCATTCCATCTTCGGCCTCAGGGTTGGCAACGCATTTGCAGTCTTAGGATTGCGGTCTTGTGAATGCGAATGTCTATGGGTCACAGTTTCCACTTACCATCAGATGGCCTGTGTGCTCGTTTGCCTTCCTATGATATAAAAAAAAATAAAAAAAAAATGATTTTTTTATTAGACATCTTTGAAAAGTCACAATTTATATGTTTTTAATCAGCTACTGTCACTGTCACTTCTTATATAAGAATATTTTGTAAAAAGTTGTTATTGTTTAAAAATAGCTTAAACAAATAGGTATATATAGGTACTAATATTGACATAACTAAGACAACCAGCCTAAGCCAGTGGGTCTAAGTTAATTAAATATGACATTCTGTCACCGCCTTCCGAACCATATGACTATTTTTTTTATTAACTATCTGAGAGCTAAATCCTAATCGACACGACACTAACAAGACCGAACATGGCCTACTTTAATACTTAACATTCGAGATTTTTTCGCCACGTTACGGCTCCATCATCAGCAGTTCCATAATAAATGTCTAGTAAAAAATAATAATTGACAATGAACTCCTAGCTAGTTTTAAAACATTAACGGCTTAAATGTTGAGAAGCGCTGGCCTTTACAAAAATGCACGAAAAAGAATACATTTTAGTATCGGCCCAACTGTTAATGGATTAAGGATGATATTCCAACGAACACCGTGCAGTAATTTGGCTGAGGCAAACATGGATTCGGTAACAGAGACCATGGGTACTAATCACCGAACGCCTTTCGGTGAACTGGACAAAGCAAATTATGTGGAACCTATCGAGCGAACAGATTTACAAAATAGTGTTTAGACGTAAAAGTATCGGTATAATTACAAATCTGACATTATTACTAACAATTGGAACTATTATGTAACCATGAATACATATGGTTTTTGCTACTATTGCTTAATAAGTATATATAATCCTTTTTTTAAATAGCCTTGCCAATTAGCTTATTTTCATGTTAAATAGTCGTAAAAATTAGAAATTTCCAACGAAGTTTTACAAAATATGCCTAATTTATTGATGTTCGGCAATTACTCATTAAATTTGGAATACTTCTAGTTATTCGAAAAGCAAAGTAGATTATATAAGTAAGTCATAAATAACCAGTAAATAAATAATTAAAAAAACATACGCTTTCCCTGATTCCGAACGCTGTTCGGTAAAACCTTCCAGTCAAAATGAGGGTTAACTCATCACCGAATTCACATTTTTGCTAATTTCTATAAATATGACTACACTAAATTCACTTCATTTATCAGAACACAAAAACTAATTAAATAACAACACAGGAAAACCACATTTTCAAACACAAAGGTAACGTAAAACGGATTTATGACCTTAAGAAGTATACGCGATTTCTTACCGATTTTCACAAGGACTCCCCTACAAAACGGCACTGCACCGACTTGATCGCTTGTTGCGTCCTGACTGAGACAGCAAATGGCCGGCTTTGCCGCGTAGTGGAAGGGATAGTTAACTAGCTAGCGTAAAAAAATATCACAACTTAATATCCACTGTAAGTACTAGACTAATAGCTTGAAATAGAAGAAATTCGGTGATACCGCACATTCGGCGAAGCGTACGTTTACCTTAGTCTTAAAACTTCTTGATAATTCTGCAACCACGTTTTGCACAAGTAGGCTAAGATGATTGAATAATATTACAGATGAAACAAATGTCTGTATATTTATTTTAGCTGGTAGAGGACCCTTTATTTTTCATCAATATTACGATCGACATCTTGCTAAGGCCTACTGAACTACTCGTCACGGTAATCATAATCTCCCATTAGTTTGTCACGTAATTTAACACTAAAATGCTAAAAGCTAATTGAAAGTCAAAAATAACCGATTCCTTGGCAACTGGCGCGATCCGGATTGACGGACCGCTTTGTTACTGACACCGTTGTATCCGACGCCTTGATTTTCTAAAACTAGCGGCGACTACATAGTGGGTCATATTTCGGGCGGCAGCGCTGCAGCTTTACCTTTATCCATACCAAACATTCTCCATTAAATGATACTTTATTTTATTATGAATAGTGAAAAACAAGAATGATACTTTATTTTATTAGAAACTTTAAGTGGCAGTCGGCGGGGCACATCGCTCGCAGGACTGATGGCCGATAGGGCCAGAAGGTTCTTGAGTGGCGTCCGCGGATCGGGAGACGAGCTGTAGGTAGGCCTCCAACAAGATGGAGTGACGACCTTGTAAGGATCGCGGGAACGCGGTGGATGCGTAAAGCACACGACCGGTCTGAGTGGAGAGCCTTGGGGAGGCCTATGTCCAGCAGTGGACGTCTTTCGGCTGTCATGATGATGATGATGATGATGAAATTTGGACAGACTGGGATCTCCTAGATTGTTAAAGAGTACCTTACTGTAAGATTCCGAAAACATGTATAGATTTTACGTGCGCTCGGTAAGTAGATAAACAAAATGATATTGGCAATGAGGAAGTCGAAAACGTGAAAACTAGAGTAATGTACTAAGGGAATCAGCAACTTGCGATAAATCTATGTAAATATCAAATATATATCAAAAACATCAAGTTAATTACATGCCTACTGCAAGAAAGGCCCCTCACACGGACGCAGCCTTCAGTGACTAAGAATCACTTCGTATGTTTCCAAAGCAAGCCGGAAGATTGTTCTTTTATTTGACAGTTTACGGACTCTGGTGTCTTCTATATATTTTTGTTGGACACCCGAATGTCAAGCGTTTGTATAACAATAGCTCAGTCGTTATGTTAAAATTAACGTTGAAGCTGTTATTATGGTTATATAAAATGTATAGTTAATACACAGATTGGCGTTTCTTACTGGTTCTATATCGTTATCTCACTGGTCTCCTAGCATAATGTCATGTGAGAATAATATGTTGACAATACTGTAGCATTCTGTGTGCACAGTTTATTGCATGACCTTAAAATCCCGTGGACCTATGTTACGCCATGGCCAACGACAATAGGTTGAAAATATCTATAAAAAAAGGTTTTAAAATACACCCTTTACACTGAGCTATAGTGAAGATATGACGTCATGATATATCATTAAATATATTTACATTAATAGTGAAAAGGTGATGTTATGTTCCATCTTCAAAATCTTCGTCACTTTACATTAGCTATACTGCCGTGCTTAGCCAAAAAGGCCTATAGGCGTTTTGACAGTTTCGAGATAAACGCGCTTTTATGTTTTTCAATGTCGCAACCTAAAACTCCATCTAAAACCGGACTTTTGTAAAAAAAAAATGTACTTATGGTTTAGTTAAAAACAGAGCCATACGTTTGTTATATTTTGAACTCAAAATTATATATATTTTTAACTTAAAACGGACTTACGACTTTTTTGCTAAGCACTTGAGTATATTCTTTACGTGTTATACGACATTTTATCTTATTTTTCTATGAAGGTTTCTATGGCAATGTAATAAAATATTTGAGTGGATGAAGTGTGGTAAAAAACAAGGGAAAAATAATTAAATTGACTTTATTGCTCTTCACAAACTCCTCTTTTTTTAATATAAAAAAAAAAACAAAAAAACAACTTGTTTCAACTTAAATTTAAGAAAATTATAGTCAGTCTATTCTTTAATTGTCTCACTACAATTTAAAGAAAACATTTCCTTTTTTGGTTTGTATTAAGTAAGTAAGTGTACATTGGTATGTACTAAAATTTTATTTAAGTACTCCTAGCAAATGTTATAAAAATAAACAGATCTAGTCATATAAATTGATGAGTTTCTTGAAGCAATCTAATTGTGTTTTGTAAGTTACATTTATTATAAAATGTAATCAATACTTATGAAATGAGATCTCTATGTTTCCCAATTAGTAGTTATTTAATTAATAAATATTACAACATCGCTTATGAGCAAAATAGAACTTATTTAGAATAGACAACTTAATGAGTATCTTTTTCAATAATTATCATCATATAAAATCAACAAATTAATGAACGAAATAAGTAGTCTTTAATGCCCTTATTTATTATACTTAAACGTGAAATAACCGTGGGGTAGCTAAACCATGCTTTGTCCTTGTCTGCCAAATTCAAATGTCACAATGACAGATAAGGACAAAGCATGGTTTACGTCCAATTGGCTTAGGAATGCGTTAATGTTACTACAATGGACACCTTATCTATTAGTTCGTAACGGAACTATACGACCAAATTGTTAAGTATTTTATACATACGTAGATTTCCTTAGGAATTAAGGGAAAAACTAGTCTTACGTCTATTTTTTTAGTCGTTTTAAGGCACTTATAATAAAAATACGACATTTTCGTTAACAGAATCTTATTCCTTGTAGCTTAAGGAATCCAACGCAAAAAAAAACAGAATTTGGTCATTTTCGGACATAGGCCTTTTTGGCTTAGCACGGCAGTATAAAAAGCGAAGCGTTTTTATATCAACTACACTTCACTGATATTTTGTTAAGCTGTGACATCTGTCCACTAGTCATTGACATGTGCCATGTGTGCTGTGTACAATGGACACAGTAGATTTTTGGTTCACTAATGTTTGACCAAAAAATTATTGACAAATGATCATTTGACAAACAACGTTTCACCAAATGATCATTTGGCAAACGAGACATTTGACAAAAGTATCATCTTACAAAAACTCACTTAGCAATTGATCATTTAGCAATTAGTTTACCTATTTCTGGGCAGAAAAAAAAACAACCTCGAAGGCCAAGGCGGGAGCCAAGCTCCCGCCTTTGCCTTCTAACCTAACCTGTCCGAGTCGGTTATGCCCTGGTTCGTTTTCCTCGTAAAATGTAAATTTAACTGTTGATCATTTGGAAAAGTAAATCATTTGTAAAATGACTAGTAGTAAAATGATCAATAGACTTAATTTTTTTTTGCAAAACGTTGTTTGTCAAGTGTAATTTTGACAAATGACTTTTGGTCAAACGGCAGGACACCTAGATTTTTACTTCGAAAACTTTTTAAACAGATTTAACAAATAAATTGTCTTTAACAGAGTTTTCTGTCTGCACTAAAAATAGGTGCATGTATGCATACCATCACGCCTTCATCCCAGAGTGGGGTAGGCAGAGCTACAGAATTACCGACAACTCTAACAATTTGTTGTTAATTCTATTACCACATTTTGCACAAACAGGTTACGATGAGTATATTAGTGACAGGTTGCAATCCCATTGCCTAACAGCTTTTTCGCTTGTTGTATACAAGCCTTTAATCCCTTAGTCGCCTCTTACAACTTCCACAGGAAGACATGGAGTGGCACTATTCTAGGCGACCGGCAACCACACAGCAGTTAAAATAGGTATGTACGTTTATTTGTAAATGGTTCCTTAATTCTATTTAACAAATACCTACTAAATAATATTAACGATACGATGTTTACATTTCAGAAATGAAAAACGTAACTCATATTTTTTCCAAATTGCGTAACGGATAACAATTCAATTATAAGAGAAGTCGTTTTAAAATCGACACGAAACGTTAATTTAATTAATAGTTTCCACGGATGGCGGTTAAAATAATAAATCGTTCAGTGCAAATAACCGTCACACCATCGCCATCGTGACACAGAATCCAACGGCGTAGTCACTTGTCCATAAAAAAAATATTGGTTTTGAATCATCATCATCATCATATCAGCCAAAAGACGTCCACTGCTGGACACTCAGACCGGTCTTGTGCTTTTCGCATCCACCGCGTTCCCGCGATCCTTACAAGGTCGTCACTCCATCTCGTTGGGGGCATACCTACAGCTCGTCTCCCGGTCCGAAGACGCCACTCAAAAACTTTCTGACCCCATCGGCCATAAGTCCTGCGTGCGTTGTGCCCCGCCCACTGCCACTTCAGTTTAGCCATTCTTCGTGCTATGTCGGTAACCTTAGTTCTACTGCGGATATTTCTATCACGCAGAGAAACCCCGAGCATAGCCCTCTCCATAGCCCTCTGAGTGTTTTGAATCAATCAATTTATAATTATATCCTTATGACCTTTGAATTTAGAGTTAAGCGTCCATTATTGGCGCCTTCAGCTATAAGTGCCCAACATTGGTGCCGTTACCCTACATCATCTCCTTTATCCCAATTGATTGGAGTCGGCGCAGCACGTCTTTTACCATACTGCTATAGTTTTCCTACACTTTGATTTTTAATTTATTTACAGCGAAAGACGACCAGCAATACATATGTAAACAAAAACTATATATTTAGAGGTCGATTTTCAGACATTAAAAATGTTTCATCAAATATTGGTAATTTCTTTTGTTAAAACTCAACTAAATATTAAAATCTTTAAGCCGTTAATAAATAAGGTAGAAATTACGAATTCAATTAGAAATCGACTGGCGAATTAACTCTAAAATTTGTCATTCCAACTACACACTAGAGCAGGGGTCGCCATAAAAGTACTCGACTGTCTAAAGCTATCCCACTCTCTCTGTCATCTCATCTGTCAGTGTATTTATTATGACAGAGTGAGTGCGAAAGCAATAGACCGCCGAAAACTATTAAAACTCATGTTATACTGTGCTTAGTTACTATTTAACTTTCTTGTTTCTGTATATTTTGTTGTGTTCCGTTTCAATATTGAAATGTACATACAACTTACATACATATTTCACGACTAGACCGTTTCTAAGTTTTAAGCTGTAACAGGCCTATGATAGGGTAGATAGAAAGGAGTTGTGGACGGTGCTGTCTATGTATGGAGTGAGCAGCAACCTGGTGCAGGCTTTGAGGTCCCTTTATGAGGGCTCCAGAGCCTGTGTCAGGATCAATGGGGCATACTCGGCCTGGTTTAATATCTCTAAAGGTGTTAGACAGGGCTGTGTTGCCTCACCATGGCTGTTCAATCTATTCATGGACAGTTGTATGTGGGATTTGAAAGAGTATGATAAGGGTTTGCGTATGCAAGAGTTGCTAATCAAATGCCTCTTATATGCCGATGATCAAGTTATACTTGCCTCATCGGTACTTGAGTTGCAGGAGATGGTGACAGTAATGAATGAGGGATTTAAGAAAAAGGGGATGAAAGTAAATGTTGCCAAGACCAAGGTCATGGTGATAGAGAAGGATGAGGAGATGACTGAGTGCGTGATAAATATAAATGGTGAATTAGTAGAACAAGTGAGCGAATTTGTGTACCTGGGAAGTATGTTTACAAGAGATGGTAAGTGTGAGAAGGATATCGAGAGGAGGGTGAATGCGGGGAATCAAATTAATGGGGCCCTGCACTCCTTTGTGAGCAGACAGGGCGTTTCACAAAAAGCCCGGCTGGCTGTTCACAATGGAGTGCTAGCCCCTACCCTGATGTATGGTAGTGAATGTTGGGTGTGGCAGGACAAGCATGTTAGTCGTGTAAATGCAGTTGAAATGCGTTCTTTGCGTAGTATGTGTGGTGTGAAACTGATTGATAGAGTTAGAAATGAAAAAATCAGAGAGAAATGTGGAATGAAAGAAGACGTAGTGACTAAGATTGAAAAGGGCATGCTTCGATGGTTCGGTCATTTGGAAAGGATGGATGAAAGTAGATTGACGAAAGAGATATACAGATCGAAAGTGAGTGGAAGGGTCGGAAGGGGCCGCCCTAGGCGTACTTTTTCGAATCAAATCGGAGAAATACTGGGAAAGGGCCGAATCTTAAGTACCCGAAACCGACGTGCGTGCATGACTCGATGTATGAATGTTGAAGAAGCGAAAGAAATTTGTCAAGATCGTAGCAAGTGGAAAGAAGTGGTCTCTGCCTACCCCTCTGGGAAACAGGCGTGATTTAATGTATGTATGTATGTACTATTACTAAATGAATTTCAGCCGTGACAGTGGCAAAAAGTCAGTTATACTGGAAAACTTCATTCAATTATTCCTGATTTCCAGCGCTATATTGGATTTCAGTGAAATAATGCAATAAAACGACGGATATTCGTTTAACCGACAAACCTGCAGGTTTACGGTCAACGAGATTCATTTTATTGGTTTTGAATATATATTTTGTTAGGTCTTTTATACAAAAGCTTGTCCCAAAAATATTCTATTTGACGGAAACTTACTATCTACTTATTTAATAGTTAATTATCTATCACTTAAATCGGTATTAAAGTTCCTTTAAGAAATCATTCACATATGCATACATATTATACCCACCCCTTCAGTCCCAGAGTGGGGTAGGCAGAGCTACAGAATTACCAACAACTCTAAAAACTTGTTGTTAATTCTGTAATTGGGCGTTTTCACTAAAAAGTGTACCCAATTAAGGACTGAAATTAAGGAACTTTAACTTTGTCAAATTTGTGACGAAAATTAGCCATACATTGCGGCCGTCAATATATAGCTAATTTTCGTCACAAAACTGACAAAGTTAAAGTTCCTTAATTTCAGTCCTTAATTGGGTACACTTTTTAGTGAAAACGCCCAACCACGTGTTGCACAAACAAGATGTTTACTACATAGCTACAGTACAGTCAAGGGCATTAATATCTATACAGCCATCGCGTCAAATATATTTATACACTACACGGACCTTATTGCCAGTGGCATTAATGTGTAAAGATATTTCTGACGTCTTGGGAACGTATATAGTATATATATATTTATGCCCGTGTGGTTGCCGGGTTAGAATAGTGCCACTCCATGTCTTCCTGTGGATGTCGTAAGAGGCGACTAAGGGAATAAAGGCTTGTAGTACTGTTAGGCGATGGGCTTGCAACTTGTCACTAAATATGCTGGTAAACATCTTCGCCTATTTGTGCAAATTATGGTTACTTACTGAATTATCAACAACTTTTTAACGTTGTTATTCTGTAGCTCTGCCTAGCCCTCTCTGGGATTACAGGCGCGAAAGTATGTATGTATGTATTTATGCCCTTGTCTGTACATTAGTGACAGGTTGCAAGTCCTTCGCCTAAGATACTACAAGTCTTTATTGACAGGGATATAAGACATGGAGTGGCACAATTCTAAGCCGGCAACAAGACGGCATAACAAAAAACATTTAGTAGCTTCATATTATAATAATTATTTTTTACCTACGTCCCAATAACAAACTCAATCAAATTGCATTAAAACGAAAAAAAAAGCAATAAACCGCGCCACATTTTATACCCGCGGTCTAATTTAATTTAACGAGTAAAAAGTTGGTACACTTGAAAAATGTTGCAGGTCCATTAAACAGAACAGCCCAACTTGTTCCGGGGCCCGTGAAAAATTGCCCACCATTGTTTCCTACGAAAAGAATGCAAACATTATTAAAATACCTCCAACGGATAGAGATTTTCATTTGCCGGCCGGACTAAGAAAGTATTTTTGTAGAAATGCACGAGTTGAAATATAGATGCATTTTTCAGCGTTTTCCTTAATTGCTTTAGTCTTACGAGTGTATAATTAAAACAGAGAAGACACGAGTTAATTTACTGAACTAAAAAATATATATTTCATAAAACGAACCCAAGACTATGTATGTAATACATGGACCTAAACAAAGTTACAATGTAATTAGTAGGTGTTAGAAGGACCTACTGGAGTGACATTTTTGCTCTAACTCGCTCTATTTCGTTCCTATGCTCATAAGACTTTTTAAAAACGATTGAAATGTACTATCTGAAACATAAAGTGATACTTGTAATAAAATATCAACGATTCATTTTAAATTACATTCACATTTAAGTATACATTGAAACTTAATTAATTAATTAAACATTAAATATACTTAAAACTCCAATTTTAATAATGAATTATAACTGTCAATTGAATTTATTGGTCAGTAAAGTGACATGGTCGTCTAAAGGCTTTTAGTTGCTACTGTAATGGATAGATTTTACAACGTTAAGCAGTGAAATAGGGTCAATATACATGAAAAAATATATTGATTATGACCCGTTTAATTGCTTTTCAGTTCAGTTGGGTCCGTCGGATTCAATCAACGCTAGTTAATTGAATGCTGGCTGCCAAAGGAATTTATTATAATTTGAATAGAGAAGAAAATTGTATCGTTAAAGAAAATAATGAAATAGGTTTTATTTGTTCGTATTAATTTTGCGAGTACTACAAAAAGGTTGATTGGATGGATACGTAGTTCGCTGTTCTTTCCAAGTAGGTACCTGAAACAAAAAACAATTTACTTTAAAAATTAAATATATACACACTTCGCTAAAGACGACCTAGAGGACAGAGAATTCTATAATTTGAAGCGTTATTTCATCTAACCCCTATACTGTGAGTTACAATGTTTTGGAAATTAACAAAAATCAATTAGAGAACCTGTTTTAAAAGTTTGCATCAACTTTGCCAAACTTATTTGAAAACGTAAACATAAAAAAGAACTTCAAAACTCCATCAGAAATCCAAATTAGCCTTCGATTTGGCTATCGAAAACACGTCAAACTAACAACAACAGATAAAGTAATTTTGTTCGAGCCTAAAGCACGAAAACATAATCAACGCCCAATTCCCTTAGTTTAATACTAAATAGACTCAAAATGGCGTTCTCGGCAACGAGGCATTTTCAAAAACGGTCTATAGAGCTGCAAAATAATCGCGTATCGCTTCAGGGAAGTTTCATGTAGGAAACTAGGAAGGGTTCGATGAGGAAAACCCTTTATTTGGGTTGTGGCAAAGGGACGCGGAGCAAGGTTAAAACTAATTTCATTTGTGGTTGCTTTGGTAATTGCCTTGTAAATACCTACAGGGCTTGAGTCGACAATTAGTGATTATAAATGTACAACAACCTCAATGTGAAACAAGTCTTCTGACGAACTTCTGGTTCAGGTATGAAATCTTTTAGATTTGAATCTCGAGAACATACAAGACACAAGACAGCAGTACAAACCAAAACTATTTTTTAAGTCTTGTTACACCTTACATTTTAATTATTTGCAGCATAAACAAGCTCTCGTTTAAAAAAAAATAGGTATAACAAAACGAAGTAAGTACAAAACGCATCAAAAATAATAAAATCTGGTCTCGAAGACCCCGTTCCTAGAATAGATGATTAGTCTCCACATTTGGCAATTTACCTACTCTTCTACTATTTTATGGTCTAATTTTCGAGGAGTTAGTCCCTTTTTTCTGACGCTATGTATGTATGTAGATATGTAAGGAATATAAACATTGATAAAGTATGACTACACCCCTTCCAACTTCCTGGCTGCCGTATCGTGACCGTGGATTATAAACCGAACCGCAGCCCTATGACTACATAAATAAAGGCACAAACTATGGACTCAGACTTGAGTCACTTTAATTCAAACTCGGGTATCTCCTTGAAATTGGTACACGAATTTAAAACTTAAATTGTACGAAAAAAGACAAAAACTCCGTTGTCCTTTTGCATGGATTTATCCGACTTTGAAGTTAAGCGACTCACTTATAACTCAAGTAATACTCGTACTGTGTGCGGTCTAACTTGCACAACTTGTACTTGTGCAGGTTTAAATTTAAACAAATAATAGCTTATAAAGGAATATAACGTGGGATTATTTTCAGAATCATTGAATTTTAAGAATATGCTAACCACACATCATGCCGACATTTGAAAATAGAATCGTAATTTAGCGCCGATTTCTGACCAATTATGTAGGTATGTACGTTGGATTTAGGTCAGGGTCCATGGCGTACCAACGTGACGACGAGCGTGGACAATGTCAATAAACACAGTAATGGACTTTGTTTTATTAACCACTATCATTATTATTAAGTTACTGTGTGCACTGCACGAGTTCACAGAACACAACATACATACATACATAAACTCACGCCTTCATTCCCAGAGTGGGGTAGGCAGAGCTACAGAATTACCAAGCACTCTTAAATAAGTTGTTGATAATTCTGTAACCACGTTTTGCACAATCAGGCCAAGATGTTTACCAGTGTATTAGTGACAGGTTGCAAGCCCATCGCCTAAGAGTACTAGAAGCCTTTATTATTCCCTTAGTCGCCTCTTACGACATCCACGAGAAGACATGGAGTGGCACTATTCTTACCCGGTGCCTCAAAATAGCTGGGCTACCTGTATTTAAAGACAACCGGGATGATGACGGGTGGTAAAAATGGAGAGATAGCCAGAAGTCGTTTAAACAACAAGTTTACAGACAAGACTAATCAACTAACTAATATCACATGAAATACACATTTTTTATTATTATTACATGATTTAATCAGTTTATGATTTTTATTTCGTTTTATAAACTCAAGTTTAAAGTCATCAAATTCCAATAACTAACATTACAGCAATTTCCTTTTATTAGCATAATGTCTACTATTCTTAATAAAATCATTCAACGCTATCATGTATGTAATGTAGATGGCTTATTGTACAAAACGCAAAAAACATTATTTTTATATTTTCCCTTATAAGTTATAAGTCATTCGGTTAAACGGTAAATTAATTTAGAAAAGTAATTACTTTTGCATCTGGAGGCTAGCACAATTTGTCCACGACATGTTTGTTGCTCGGTTGTCCCTTTCTATCTAGTCTGTAACGATATAGACGCACCGAACGATATAGGTATGAGACAATAGATCTTGTGCTAGCCGTAATGGTTTGCTTTGTTTGTAACGCTGTATTGTATTCTAGCTGACAATTTGTAGTATTTGAAATCCTACTTACTGTACCTACTGAGCTCAATCTAGTATGTTAATGTTTAATATCATTTGTCGAAATTAGAATCGAAAAATAGCATGAAATCTTGACCAAACTTGTTCCAAAACACTTAAACAAATATCCTTACTTCAAGCTTAACTCTTGTTTAAAAAACCAAGAAAGCTAAAATTTATCAAGATTACACGAGTCAAGCATTTAAATAACTACAAAAAACACTTAAACAACACCAAGCTACAAAAAAGCTTATTTACAACTTACACCGCTATCGTGCCACATCGCAGTTGCTGGCTTGCACATTTTTACGAGACTTGCAGCGATACTTTGGTTTCTTTTATTGCAAAACGCGGCGTTTATACGCAATCGTTGGCAATAATTTAAAGGTTCATAACCTTACAGCTTGTAAAAAATAACCCCCTTGGTAAAACAATCTCGTATTTGAAAGGGCTGATGACGCGAAAAATAGACTAAAGAGAATATGGCGGGTGGGAAAACCTCGTAACACACTCTTGTTTTCGTATGGAGGTAAAGCAGCCAGTAAAATTACTTGCATAACTTGCATGCTTTTAAAGCGGAGTTACCCGTGTTATCGTCGGTCTTTATTATGGCGAAAAAAACCTCAGAGAATGCTCTCAATAAAGCATTAACATTCCAATAAGCAATCTCCAGCAACAGTTTAGGTAATTAGGGCAATTATTCCACGTTGTTATTACCCCTATTGCAATCGTGACAATCGCCTGTGCTGTGACAGAAGGAATGGAAAAAAAGTGTAATATAGGTTCTGGGGGTTATTATGACACAGTTATGTAGTTCAGTTTACGCCGAGAGAAAAGAACAGAGCTATATAACTGCTATAGCTCTGTCCTTTACACTCGCCGTAAAATGAACTGCATAGCTGGGTCAATCAACTTTTTTACCCACATATTTCTGTCTATTGCCCACCATTCAGATTTTAATGAATAAAATAAAATCTGGGGACTTATTGTAGGTAAAAATATTTTTTAATTGCAGTAATATCATTGAATTCTTTAAGAAGTCACATTATATTGTATTGTTTAAAAATTAATGTAATAAAAATGTCGTAACTCAGTTGACAATTTTCTATTTATCACACAAATTCGCGGACAGTAACTCAGTAGAAACGTAATTACCCGATTTTCACACGTTTTAGAAATTAAAATATGGGTAGGTACTTGACAAAGATAGATTGATGAGCTAGTAAATTGACTACATCATTAAAAACGAAAGTAAGCAGTTATATTATATTTAAAAAAACAAACATGTTTGTTGAAATCTGGTAAAATAAAAGTGTGGGTAAAAAAGTTGATTAACCCAGCTATGTCATAATAACCCCCCTGAACTCAAAAATAATGTAGATATATTTATAATAGCCGGTCTCATTTCATTAAGTATGAGTGGTACCTACGATCCTCTAATCTAAGACCATAGCCAGACATAACCAGACATACACGTCGTCGAACGTCATGATGGACGATGGCTCACAAAAAAGGGGCAGTTTTTTAACAACTGACTGATGGATAGGCGTTCCCTGGGAAATGCAAATCCGACGCCGGCTATGCAGATTTATTTTCACGCCCTTGTTAAAAAGGCCGTTAAGGAAGACTAATACAAAGTGTAAGTTTATACTGGTTGTTACTAACTTAACGTTAGCTATAACTGGTGCTGACTCGTATTAGCGTGTGTGTCTCTCTTTATTAACTAAAAATAATGGGATATAAAAAGATTTTGTACAGTTATAACAATATAACTGAACTATGAAGGAACATTTATGTAGCATTGTGTGAGCTGACAGGCAGTTGACAGGAAGGTGTCTCAGCAATAAATAAAACATGGAGAATGTAATAAAAAGTGTTTTTACAGTAAGGAATGAATGTAAACAAGTAGATAAACTGTCGGAAGAAATGACGTAACCAACTTCATATCTAAAACATTGAGACTATGTTCTGTTGGAGTTGTCAACAATTTCAAACCAATCTCTTGGATCTTTGAAGAATAATCTTTTCGCTGTAACAACAGTTATTACTTCGAGAAACGCCACTTAAAATCACTTTAGACTAGGGAATGTAAACCGGCTAACCGGTTAACCGAAAAACCGATTAACCGAAACTTTTAGATCTCGGTTAAAAACCGGTTTTTTATAACTTTCGCCGGTTATTAACCGAATTGGAACTTTTCCTTAAAAGACTGTAAATTGCCTTAAATAGATACCCCAGAATATTGTTCAGACTATACAATAACAAATATAGCGGGGAAACGTATTTTTATTCTGTAAAAAATATGAATACATACCCGATTTTTTCGTGTAGCGAATAGCAAGAAGTTTTATTAATTAAATTTCTTCATGAACGTGCTGAACGATACAATACATTACACGAGCCACATGATGACAAGGATGACATACCTAGTTTCTATTTTAGTGTCGTTATTGGGCAAAAGTACCAACTATACTGCTATAATGCTATTACAGTAACAGCCCTTGACCCCTCACCAGAAACGTCGCAAAGTTCAGAAAATATTGAACCTGTTCCGTCTACATCTGGTTTATCCGGAAGTTCTATGCCTGCAAAAGATTTATTAAGAGAAGAGTTGAAACAGAAATCATTGACGAGACGTGAAGCAGAAAAGACCCATATGGAAGTCCTGCAACAACAGTTGTGTCCTAACGTGATGATCGTGACAGATCGAGATGGCACTGCATGAAAGTGGCGGAACCAGAGGGCGATATTTAGAAATGGCATATCTACAGCTCAAAAATCACCAATAGTAACCAAGAATAGTAAAACTATCGTCTAATACTTCGATTTAAAATAGTTTGCAAAAAACCGGCTAAAAACCGGTTAACCGGTTTTGAATCCGTCGAGGCGGTTATTAACCGGTTTTTGATTTTCATCGGTTTTTACATTCCCTACTTTCACAATATTAGGTTGTTAATGTAATTAGTAATTACTTAACACAGTTTCACAAATCCCTCCTAGTAATTACAACGCCATTTACAATCCTATTCAGATCGATACCTAATTCTGCCGTGCTAGTGTAAAAGGCGATCATTCGACATTTTGACCAAATTGAGTTGTTATGACCATCGTGATATGGAGAACAAGCCGCGTCGACCCATCTTACCCGTTTGTCGATAAGAGGCTTGGTTGCGAAGATACGATAAGGAAAAAGACCGTATAACAGACTATTTTCCAGCAAATACTAATGAATAAAGCGGTAACTACACAATACTACATTAGAAAGACGTAAAACAAGACACTCCGCATTATTGTCTGGTGTAGGTTTTATTTATTAATAAGTTGAACTACTCTATAAGGCCGTAATTGCAGATTACTAAGTAAAAAGAACGAATAACATATTTTACCGCCTTTTAACTTAGTATTTCAAATGTTTTTTTCTATTTGCTCATAATTTAAATGAACGTAACAGAGTTTTCTAGACAAAAAGACCGTATGTCAGTATTTTGCGGTATTTTAGTCTAGTTAATGCCGAGTTTTAAATAATGATAAACTTGTTTAAAAAAACTTTTATTTTGTGATACGGTATTTTTACTTGGGACAGAGGTAGTTTTTAACGCTAGATTACTATTCGAATATCCACAGTCGACCCATGCTACTTAATAAAACCGTATAATCCCCAATCTCCTACATACCCCCCGCGGACGGGAGTGCTCGCGTTCGGGCGCCCTTCAGTTCGGTGACGTTACGGGTAATGAAGGTGCGTGTGCGCTGGCGCCCGTTATCACGCGAAAAGACGAGGACGACGAATTGACGATAAATCATAAAACTGAGTACATAATACCATTCTAAATGTTTGTTACCTGAGTACAGTAAAAATAAATAAAATAAATATATAAATTAATATATGATATATTTTTTTGGAGAACTAACATAATTGGGATAGACCAAAAAAATAACTCATGGTTTTTATAATCTAATACAAAAGAAAAGGTAATTTTAAGAGACCCATTTCATTAATTTTGTATTTGACCGAATAGTTTTGTTTTTATATCTTTATTTATTTAACAGAGATTTTATCGATGAATTACATGATAAGTTACGTTAAAAAGTGATTGTAATAGTATAATAAAACATACTATTTCAAGCGGTTTACGCCTAACCCGTAAGACACACCTGGGAGGGCTTCAAGCCAAAAACGAAAGTCAAACCACACGGTCAAATATACTTTTGTCGAAATGTCCAAAATAAATAAATATAACAAAAACTTAATCATGCAGAACGGCTTTAGAACCCCATTCCTCGAAATGGATTTCTAATTAGAGTAATTTAAAAAATTTGAACTATCCCAATTATGAATTATATTAGTATCTAAGAAAAACATGAACAATAAAAAAAACTAGAACATCTATAGTTAGCTTAAAGAAATAAGTCCTTTTTTTATAATGCATTTATACAAATATACAAATAAATAATAAAGTTTTTATGGAGAGAGTTTTATGGAAATAAAGCAAATCTAGAATATCAATAATTAGCTTACAGAGATGGTTAAGTCCTTTTATAAAGTGAATATTTTATAGACCATAAAACAAATATATCAGTAAATGATAAAGTGACTATAGTAAGATTTGTCTATTTACTTTTCATAATATATTTCACTAACATGAGGACTCAATCTAGCTAGAAGTCAAAATGACTTCTGTATCCCACTGTTTTACTATTAAAGTTAAACATGGATACTTAGTGAAATTGAACATCTCATTTAGTTATATAAAACTCAAGTCAAATATAGACTTAAAGGTGAAGCAAGCAATATCAATCTTGAGTCACAATATTATATGATATAAAAATAACAAAGTATAACTATCGCTTTATTGAACGATAAATAATCTACTGTATAATTGAGTTTTTAAACACTCAATTTATATTTTGACCCTTTTCTTCCCTTACTATACGACTGACTGACTATTCGTACATATTGGCAAGGAGTCTGACCTGTCTATGGAGGATGACTATTGAGGTAGACTAAGGTCTAGGGATAGCGATCCCAGAGCGTATGGAGGAGATCTCCTTATTTTTTCTATGGCATAGGAAGGCAAACGAGCACACAGGCCACCTGATGGTAAGTTGAAACTGTGACCCATAGACATTCGCATTCACAAGACTGCAAATGCACTGCCAACCCTGAGGACTAAGATGGAATGCCTCCATGCTAGTCATTTTACCGGCTATCTTATCCCTAAACCGGAACACAACAATGCGAACACTGCTGCTTGGCGGTAGGTTAATGGATAAGATGGTGGTACCAACCCGGACGGACCCTGCACAAGGTCCTCTCACAAGTAAAGTTCCTCCTTCCCTAAGGGAAGGGAATTCTTAGATTTGCTTTAATCTAGACTTCGGTTTCATAAATTATATCTACTATAGGTACATATTAACTTTATCTTTAAAACCAATTCACTTAGTACGTAGGTTGAATTTCAAGTGGTTAGGAGTCATTAAATAAACTAGGATAGTGTTAGATAAGTTTTAAATTATAGTCTACATACATACATACCTTCACGCCTGTAATCCCAGAGTAGGCTAGGCAGAGCTAAAAATTACAACTTTAAAAAGTTGTTGATAATTCAGTAACCACAATTTGCACAAATAGGCTAAGATGTTTACCAGCATATTAGTGACAGGTTGCAAGCCCATCGCCTAATAGTACTACAAGCATTTATTCCCTTAGTCGCCTCTTACGACATCCACGGGAAGACATGGAGTGGCACTATTCTAACCCGGCAACCACATATTATTGTAAATATTTAGGTATCAATATTCTAGAGAGTATTAGTATAGCTAGGACTTAAAACAAAGACTTAAAGAATTCTAGGGTTACTATAGGTTCACAACTATTGGGTTATATTAGATTACTTGACGATCACATGCCAAAACTAATTTACTTTTAAAATAGGTTGTTAGGAATAGGAAGCTTAATAGACTAGGAATGTTACTTATGGTGACTAAGTTATTAGGTTAGGTAGATAGATGTAGTAGGAATTAGGTAAAAATAAAATAAAAATAAAATTTTAGCTATTATAATTGGTTCCACGAGGACCAGGATTTGAGTAATTCTATTTAAAAGTGCTTAGGCTACATTAGGGTTATTGCAAGGAGAATATATTGAGTTTCATTTTAGTAAAGAAACATTTACCAAAGCAAAAGGAAATCGCCCGATGCTTTCATCGCACACACACTTCCGAGGGATAGACAGACGCAAGTCGAAAACAGAATTTAGTACGTAAACTAGGTCCATTAATGCCTGCTCTTAGCTTGAAATTTTGCGAGGACTTGCCAGAATTCAACCAAGAAAATGTCGATGAATTATAGGTTAAGTATTTTTAACCTATAATTCATCGACTTTTTCATGGTTGGATTCTGGCAAGTCCTCCCAAAATTGCAATTCAATTACTTTATGAGACTGATTATGTTTAAATTAAAATAATTAAAAAAGAAGTTTTGATTAACAGTGCGTCATACAGACGAATCAAAGAGTATTATTGTTGATTTATTGAATAACTATAACACGACACCAATCTTAGAAGAGATAATATTTCCTGTGATTTAACTGTTAATTTTTGTTTATTTCAAATATATTTGTACCGAATTTATGATGGTTTTAATTAGCAATTAGTCTAACCTTTCATCGTAGTACTAGATTAAAAAACCGTATTTCGTCTGACTTATGAAGACATACGTTTTTTTAGACTAGTATATAAATATAAAATGATCGATACGAAAACAAACCATATTTTTTTGATTTGCGTACTAGACAAGATAAACGTATTTTTGTTATTCGGCGTTATTATTTAGATCAGAATTATTCAAAAAATATTTTGTACTAAGCAATAAGGCGGTATGTTGCAAATACGTCTTTTTAATTAAGCATTATTGTGATACGTTCAAGCCCTAGTTTAGTATGAAGACGTATGAAGGAAAATCAAGCCTATAAGGCGGTATAGTGCTCATATACCGCCTTTTTGCTTGTTTTTCAGTGGCAATTATTAATCGGCAACAAAACAAAAAGGAAAAAATGCGTGTAAAAAAAAAACTGTAGGTAATAAAAATACATTACTTATGTAGAAAACTAGTAAAACACAATGTCTATCCGACCCAAAAAGTTTCATTTCAATATCTGTTTAAATTACCTAGAAATATGAAAATGAAGATTTCGGTCACTTTTTTGCGATTATCTCGAAAGTGTCTTTTGTCGAAAAGTCGCCTTTTACACTAGCACGGCAGAATTATCATCATGTCGCGGTGAGTCAATGGACAGATATTATCAGCACAATATGCGTCAATGTCAGTCTGCATTATGATATTGGAAACCATGATTACATAACCAATGTTTGTTTAACCATATAGATCATAATTAGGAAGTTGTAACATGTTAAATGTATAGAAGCCATATTGTTTCTGTCAAAAACTGGTAACTTCTTGGTAGGTTTTATCAGGGATAGAGGTATGTGAGTTTGATATTTAGCATGTTCCAAAAGGTCATATTATCGCCTCTGAGCATTAAAGAAAAATTTGAGCACTCTAATGACTTGTCCATTAACTTCAAATGGAATACATAATGACAAGTATGATTTCGTCATTGACATTGATAATGACAAGTTTCACTGCAGAGTGCTGTAAACTCTCCTGGGTTTCCAGGATATTACATGTTTCTTAGTAAAGTCTCCTTGTTTACTGCTATTTTTTTTTAATATTCCACGTTATCTCCTGGTTTTCCAAAAACAGTAGAAACTCTTAAAAATGCGTAAAATTGAACGTTTTGGCATTTTCTAAGATTTTTTTGAGATAAAATCTCCCGATGTTTGGAATTCGCATGAGTAAATGAAGTAGTACTTTACTGACATTACTGACCTGTCATTCCTTCCAATGTGGTAGGTGACGATTTTTCGACACTTTCGTTTATTCGATTAGAGTCGAACGGGACGTTTTACTTTGGAGTGCATCAGTAAAGTGCTTTCTGTAATAAATATATATAATTAATGCACTGAGTATCCGCTGTTTCAATTGAAATACGCAAAAAATAAAAAAATAAAGAGAACTTCTTCTTTTTTTAACGTCTCCTTGTTTTTATGGCAACAATCTGCTCTTTTTTTGCTAGTGACAGTTTACAGCACTTCAGGCATGTATAAAATTGTATTGGCCGATTATAAGCGTGATACTAGCCTTGTCTTACATGTAGGTACCTACTAGTGCCAACTTTTTTAAATTGAAACTAGTGCATTTACTTTACCAAAATGGTCCTGTGCGTTAAAATTTCGGCTTTAGTGACATTGCCAAATGAAAAGTTGCGCGGTCTATAATAAAAATTGTGACTAAAAGTTTACATCTCAAACGTGCCAAGGTTCCGTGGCAGGGTTTCGCTGTTGCATGCATTGGGTAGCCAATATAGGAATCAACAATTGACGTAAGTACGGTAGACATGAAATATTGTGTTAAACGAAATTGAACACCAGTGACCATTGTCATCACGCTTACTGACACTTCACCGATACTCTCATCTTTGAATCACTTTCATTACTAATGTTATAACGTATTTTTATTTTTTTATTTCATAGTTAAACGCCTCAACCGATAGGCGTGAAACTTGGTACAAAGGTTATTTATGCCCAGAGATGGACATAGGGTACTTCTAATTGTACAGTTGCCAAGGGAACAGCGATAAACGACTTGTATGTGGACTAATTAACACATATCACAAATTCAATAAGGTTTGAGACACCTGGATGCATTACGCGTTCTATGGTTCTGGTACATTTTTGACGTGTAAAAGTGAATAAACATCTTTTATCTTTTTTATCTTTTATATCTTTTATGAACATTAGTCAGGATTGAAAGAATGGATAATATAACATTTATAACATAACTTATAGCAACGAAACCACACGATCAGAATAATTTAATCACCGTAATGGACGGTAATAAAGCGCAATACGTACATGAGAGCTGTCAGAAAATCGAGTTACATGCAGCGAACCCGACGCTTCTATCACTAGGGAACGGCACAATCATTGTGCACTTATTTTATATGAAAATGCCAGTTTGCATGTTAAAGCTAAGAGTTAAATTACATTACACGCGTTTCGGAGTACTAATCTAAATTGCATGAGTTGAATTTGAAATTGTTATGGTCGTACGTACTTTAGTTACCTTCCTACTTTTTCCAGCGTCAAATATGTATTATTTTGCTATAACAGAAACCGCAAAAGAATATGCCACAGCTTATAAAAACTTTCATTCAAGTACCGACGCCGACGTATAAAATCGTCTACATAGACGTTCAATAAATCGTGCAAATGCGGAAAACCAATTTATCTTTACTAGTGGCAAAAACAAACAACTAGCGTATCCGCATAGAAACTTCGGAATAGTGTATGACACTACCGCTACCGCGAACTGCATTATAAAGTTTGCACGGCTATAATACCGACAAATCGCAACACCGCCCCCTTTGAATGGGGTCGGTTATTCAAATAGGGCAACCCAATTTGAGGTTGTATGTATCTGGCGAAGTCAGAGGTTAGATGAAACTGGGAATTTATTCGATGAGAAAAGGATCGAATTATGTTCTTTTAAACTTATATTTTCCATACATCGGAGATTCTTAAAGAGTGCTATCGGTCAAGTCATCTTCGAGAAAATTCGATTTCAACACTTTTGGCCCGAACAAAGCTCTATCAAGCAGTTAGGTACTAGGTATTACTGGTTAAAATGCGATGTTTGCTATAATACTCGTAATAATAATAAGGTAATCAAAAGTCCTTAAGCTACTTAAATGCCCGCCTGATACTGCCTATATTGATAAAGTAAATGTAAACGACATATTGACACTGAGAAATAATGAAAACTAGTAATAATTAACGTAGTACAAAATTCAATAAAACAACAAAAACAAAACCTACAGTTGTGCAATTCAGGGTTTACATAAATACAGGTTTAATTCATTATGTAGTTATTATCTCACCGGGATCAAGCTTAAAATCTACTTTTTCTGTTTTGAATTCAATCACATAGCAGACCGTCACTAAATCTTTACAAAAACAAGAGACAATGTATCAATTTATGACAAGTACCTACCTAACTGTCAAAAAATCTTAACTTTCGATACAAAACAATCCAAAATTACTCTAATGACTAGAAAACAAGGATCATAATACAGAACGCTGCAAAACTGTCCCGAAAGAAGGATGGATGAAATTTTGGACAAAATCCAAGAAGTAATAGAAAGGCTAATATTAAATCGAAGATAATTTCCGGAGTAGTAAAATCCGAAATATGGTGACACGACACGTGTTTGTTTAAAAACGATGTTGACAAATATAGAATCTGCATTTTAAAAGCAAGATAATTTAACAAGTCGTTTAAATGTTTTTTAAAGTTAGGAAATAATCTATTTTCTCTTGTTTTCTTTACGAAAGCTCGGTTTGTAACTACTTTAAAGAAAAACCGAGGACTCATTGTAGGAAAATCATCATTTTACTACCTTACTTGTTATTCTTTAAAAAAGTGTTCTAAAAATGAATCATTGTAATTCTTTTATAACGTTTACCCTACACCAGTACACGAGATATATAGGTTCAATTTTCTTCTACGCAAAAGTTTTCAAAAGTTATCATACAACAGACAGGATCTGACTTAAGCTGCGCATTCACGACCGCTCCACCAAGCTGAATAGAACAGCGCCGCGCCAAAATCGATCCGTGAATGTCAAAACTGTAGCGTTTAAAAGTACTTGGCGCGGTGGGATGGATTTCCAAATGGACGGAAAGCCAGCGCGACGCGCTAACGCACAATCCGAATGGAACTACCGTGAATGTCGAAATTCAACGTCGCCAACGCCATGCCTCTGTGCGTATCTAAATGCCATCATTGTTAATGCGTTCTCTTGCTACTATTATCTAATCAGTCTGCTTCATGATGTTGTACCGTCGAGGCGTGGCGTGGCGCGCCCGTGAATGTGGTCAAAATATTACGCCCATCTAGTTGTATACACTCCATCTGTCGCCGAGATAAACGGCGCATCCATGAATGCCCAGCTTTATACATCAATGCCGTTATTAATAAACGTCGAGTAACCGCGTAGGAGCTAAGCTATGCTTTGTCTTTATCTGTCGAATTCAAATGTTAAAATGAAAGAGAAGGACAGAGCATGGCATAGCAATTCCACGGTTACTCCACGTTAAATAATCAGGGAACACGAGTATATAAAGAAGTTAAACATGTGTCTGGCTTTTCCTTGAATCAATTGAGCTCAGTAGCTCAAATGGAATTGACGTCATCAAACAGACGCTTCACGATCGGAAATGCTCTCGGCATACAAATGCTTTCGAGCGTAAAACTAATACTTAAAGCCTGTTAGTTCGAAAATAAATGAGTGGTGTTGTCTGTGGAGAATGTAGCTACATTTTAGGGTACCGCATTTCGTAGTCAAATTTGAAACCCTAATAGTTTCGCTCTCAAAACCTATTCTAAGAAACTAAATATCCAAGGTCAAAATCTGATGGGGTATTTAACCCTGAATTTTTAAATGGAACCTCCAAATACTGTCCATATAAAAACCAACAATGTTATAGTAAAAATGATAACGATTAAACCTGTAATCTATGGCCAAAAATACGAAATTCTGCAAGACAACACCTGTTATCCATAAGTCTATCTGTCTCATACATATAGACTTTTCATTCGTCTTCCTCTAAGGACAGCAGTTAGTCAAGAACAAACTCATTATCAATTTAAAAAAAACCTTAAGAAAGTGTGTTTGTTTAAAACGTGTTTTTTCTTTTCTTTCATTGTAAGTTGTAACATTTGAATTTGACAGAATGAGACAAAGAATACGTTAACAAAATAAGTTTACTGTGCGTTTATGAATAAGGGGGACAGTATTTAACATTTGCCTAATACCCTAATGAACATAGTTCATCAGTCTGGCTTGTCGCCAATTCAGTATTTAACTATTGCGGATAATTTTCGTTGAAATATCCGACGGCATATATCAAATAAAATAGCAAACGGCATTTAGGTGAATTCCTAATACTAAGTTCACTTCAGTTGCAGTCCATTAAAATTACTTCTTACACTAGCGATAGGTCTTAATATTGAAGATGAAGAAAATAGACATACAACTATTGTAATTTTAGTCATCGAGGAGACAAAAACCAATATAGACAGCAATCTAATTGTATTACAAGATGTATCAGTTTTTGAAATAGAAACAGATGTAGCGATTATCGAAACTATATCTGTCTTAACATAAATATCAAAGAAAATATCACATCCATTTATATTATTGAGTATGGGTTTCCAACCATATTTAATCCGGCTGATTGTGTTGCTAACATTATAAATGTTAGTGGGTCTCTTGAATATTACTTTGCTATCTTAATCGAAAGTTAAACCCTTAAAAAAAAATACACTACATCAACTTATCTAGTAATACAATGAGCTAAGTTATTCTACAAGTAAGTTATTTCTCATTAACTTTACTGAAACTAATATATTTTTTTCGCACAACATTGAATTCTTCAAGCACAAAATTTCTAAATAGTGTCTTGATTGTTCCTTAACATGCGCGAATCAGCGTTGGCTGAGAAAATAATTTATCTTCAGAACATACAGCGCGTTAATAACGATGTCGTCAAAATACACTACCCCCTATTCAAACTCCACAATCCCAGATTACGTGTCACAGACGGTAAATCTGATTAAGTTAGGATAAAGCAGGCGATTTCAGCGGCGATTTAGAGATTAACATACAAATCTGACGAAGCATGGCAACTTATAAGACGGTTTTACGTAATACGCTAACCGCTTTGTTTAAATGAAAACAATAGAGGTATTTGGGTAAGAATTGTATACTATCATTATAATATTACTGTCTGTCATACCTACCGACGGTTTTTAGGAAAACATCATCTTACGGTTAAGAGTAATACGCTAAAATGGCCTACTTAAATCACTCTCTTGTTGCCTATCATTCCTTTTTTGGTTTGTTTTGAATCTGAAGTTATCACCAAAAAAAATCTAAAATAGTCTGGTAATCCATAAAATGCGTGCTAAATAAATATATAAACAACTGGATTATGGAGAGAAATGGGGAGATACTAGGTGTATCAAGGATAAATAAAAATAAAACTGAAAAAATTATCCGCGAATTTGAACAATATTACATCAAATTCATGTCAAATCAAAACGTTACAGTACAAGCATTATGTAACCATAGTCAGTGTCTCGCTGGATATCTTAAAGAGCAACTAGATGTATGAACATCATTTTAGCAAAGTATCGTAAATAAAACGGTTAAGTACATTATTATGAATGTATGACATCTGTATCTTATCTATGTACATATATTTAATTTTAATATTCATTATTTAATATTGAAAGTCTAGTGTACTACTCTAAAAAATACATATTTCTCGATGATTTACTTCAGCTTTCCTGACATTTTATCCGATGGAGCTAACAAATAATACCTTAGGATCCTGGTCACGGCACCAATGTCAGCAGAAGTGGAAGTTCTAAAGTAAGAGGCAAGCTTGTAAGCCAACACATTAGCGCTTTTAACGGATTATCGGGACATGTTTGACTTCAAACAGCTTGTACTGTCGGCCACAGAAACTTCACATTTTCTTAATAAGTACTTTAATTTTAGCCATGTCATTCAGCTGCAGAGAAAATTAACCACAGGTGCATAGAATATTAGATTACCTAGCAAGAAGGATGACTTTTCTCTCAGCTGACTGTACAAATGTGTCCCAAGGCTCTCAACTTTAAATTATAATCATTTTAATTATCTTTTTATCCAAAGACGCTTATTTTTCTGGCTACTACTAGATACTTGCGCCCCGTTTCATATTTTTAAACATTGGAAAACCGTGAAATTGATTTTTTGTCATTGGTTTTAACCAGACCATGTAACAAGGTTGCCTGGAAAATATCGCTATTTAGCGGTAAGACCGCCTGTTGTATACCTATAGTTAAAATGTACTGTTCCGTGTTTTGTTTTTTTGGTGTTCAATAAAGAGTATTTGTATTATATTGTATTGTAACCGAATGATCCTAATGATGAGAAATTTCTAAAGCAGGACGAATACGCCTCAAATAGTGTTAACCGCATATTACATTACACGTGGTGGGGACAGTGTGTTCCGCCGGAACATCCATTACCGCGGCAGACAGGCCGTGGAGCGAAAACGGGGTTTCATGTCCAAGTCACCGGTCCTATTTAAAACTAGCGCCTAATGGCGTGTCAGCAACAAAAAGTAGAGAAAATTAAATTATTTCACTAAGCGATCATTTAAAACAGTTTTGGTCAGAATTTGTTGCCAATTATGCCTGTGCTTTCCGCAGGGACAAAATTCTATCAGCACAAATATATTTGAATATGTCAAGTCCGACATGGACCTAATTAAATCCACGAGTTAAAACGGTCCCAGTTTCACAGAATTTAGAATGCCATCGAAAATTCCAATTCCCTATAGCGATGTCGATGTCATACCCAGAACTAATTCAGGCGGTCATGTACGTACCAGGGTAACATGCACCGATAGGAGGCTAATGCATCATACGGTAACCATTCCCGGGAGATCTTCTCCGGAATGTGATGCCGTAGTACATTGTATGCGAAAAAGGTATTTCAATACTATTCAAAGGTAATCTTGAAAGATAAATTAGACGTCAACAAAGAGTTAAATGCAAAAAAACAAAGTGCATAGTGGGATTGATGCTGTAGCAAAAAAATATCCCCTTTTAATTAGGTAGAATTTTCATTTTTCTAAATTGCAATCAAATGTCACCAATTCACCGAACAGGATGTATTCCCCATTTTCCTTTTCTTTTTTCAGCAAAGCGATTAAAATATTGAATCCAAACTCTGACGCATTATCTATTGCATTACAAAACTCCAAAAGCAATCCTTCTTCTCTTTGTTAAAAATCCTTAGCGCAATTGACTTTTCTACCACCCACTTCTTCAACATTTCCACGACTTGTATTGTGTACTAGACGTGCTTCGTACGTACACTCAGCATCCTTACAGAGAAGGATTGTCCTCTAACCGCAGGCGATTAGTCGAGCACCTTCCTTAGCCTTCAGCTTGCCAGCGCGCTAACTCGAAACCACGTAAGCGAAACGATGCAGAAACTTGTAGTAGAAGACATGGTTGGGTTGAATATGTATGTATGACTTTATTGTACAAACAAATTATATAACAATTAAAATAAGTTTCTGTCAAAAATTGAATATTTGGGATTTGGGACACACTAACATTGCATTGTCATCGGGTTTACATTTGTATTCAAATTTCACCAAATTCCATAAACGAGAACTTGTTCCAAATTGATACGCAAGATTTGCCCAGAAAACAGGAGTGAATTAAATGAAAGCTTGTAAAAACATATAAGTAGAATTTAAAAAAAGTAAAGATAACTTAACATCATGCTAGTAAATAAATACTACCAAAAAAGATATAAACTTCCAGGTTCATTTGTAAGTTACAAATTGTATCAATGTTCCATTATCATAAAGTCTTTGGTAATGCGGCTTATACCAATCTCGTCGAACAGACAATTTCAATATTTAATTCATCTTTGCTCAGAAATTTACAGTGAAGCATAAACTATAGGCGACTTTTTTATTCGCTGGCCTTCAATATAGAACGGAATTTAATCATTAGATTCCTAGTTTGAAAAAACCACACCACAGACCAAGTTTCCAGCTTCTTTTATTTCTCGTCCGCTTTGTGAGCACGCTGTGCAATTTAAAAAATACCAAGTTCATTGTTAGTTATGAAAAAAAAAAAAAGCTTAAGTGGCAACACAATATTGTTCGCTGAAGCAAAAAGGCGGCTATCGCCTACCAGAACGTATGAGATTTTATTTTATACTTTTAGTTTACGAGCTTGCGTATTTTTATTTATTCTTATGGATTATTTCGTGGCTTCTACATGAATTTTAATTAAAATTGATAAGTACATGATTAAAATCTCTGTTAATGTGAAATATAAATATAAAAAAATATAAAACACGTTTTTAATTAATAACAAAAACAATGAGTCGTCGATTTCATTAATTGTTACGATACTTTTGTTAAGTTAACATTAACATTACTATTATTATATTATTATTAACATTACTTCCAGTTTCTTATCAGTGCTTGGCCGGCTATCGCTATCACACTTGCACATGCAACTGACAGTATATTTGTCGCTCATGTTTCATAGAAAAAAGATCGTATCGCTATTAAGAAAGATATATACTGTTCAAATATATCTGAGACGGCAATGTGGAAACTTTTCTAGTTCGCAGAAAATCTTTTCAAGCGAAAATGTGAAATCTAGCTGTTTGTCAGAAACACCTTTTCTCATATCCACTTGAAGCTTCCTCTTAGATTTAATGAAGAAGTAGGCAAAAGGTCCAAGTTATAAGAAACAAGTGGTTTGGACTGTTCTAAGGCACCGACAAGCTTATTTATTTTTTGTGGCGACTTCGTTTAAAGTAATAAACTATTTTTAATAAAAGTTCAAAAATGAATATCGCCAATGTTATTTTTTTTTTTTTTTTTTTTTTATTGGCTAAAATAAGAATACATGCAATCTTACAATAAAATAAAGCCCATCCGTGCAAAACCTAGGGAAGGTTTATTTGCCGATGGGGAGTTCGAAATTCTACATTATTAAACCTAGATAAATAAAAGCCTAAGTTAAGTTTATTCTAAGCGGAGCGAAATAGCCATCCCAACGTAATCAGACTGCAAAAAGCCAAATCACATCTCCCGCGGACAATGGGCACTAGGTTTGTGCTGCAATTAGTTACAGCACAAAGTCAGCCCCCACCGCTCCTAAAAAATGTGAGCCGACCCCGCGCACCCGACCTCCGGTAAGATAGCCACTCCTCACATCCTCCGGCAATTCATTAATAATTTTGGGTAGTAAATAGGTATAAGTTCTAGTGCCATAAGTATTTTTGAATATTGGCAGAATAAAGTAACCCTGTTTGGGCAACTTTCTTAATCCTACACTAGTACATCTTTTCTTAATATTTAATTTATGAATATTCTGGTATTCCTCCTTAAGTATTGCTAGTTTTGCCTTAATTTGTACGGGTAATAAGTTACAGTATTTAAATAGTTGTGCGTAATCTAACTTATGCTTAATCTTAATATTTATTGGAACAATTGTTTTTATTAATCTTAATTGTAGGTTGTATATTTTATCTAAGTACGTTCTGAATGTTCTTCCATAGGTACACAATGCATAACCAATCACAGAGTCAGCTAGGGCCAAGTATAACAATCTTAACATGTTATATGGCAGTTTGATTTGATTTGTTAGTCGGGTTTCGGGATTTCTCTCTTTGCTATTTTGTAATTCATACATCTACTTCAGAATCATTACTTTAGTAGGTTTCCTAAAGTTCAGTATTTCTATCTCCCTCTCTCTATCTCTATTTTTTGTAAAATAATTATATTTTTATCTCAGACAGATGTTCTAACTAAGACCTAACTAAAACTGATATCATGCAAATAAAATTTAAACAATTCACTTAAGATGAGGTTAAAATATGACACAAGCGTTATACCTATACATGTAGTCCTAACAATTTATCGTCACCTTCAGCACTGGTGTCCACAAACTTATATTTTTCAATTTCCATAAAAGCTTTCATTTCCGTCACCATGATGCCACCCCTTACAAACCTTAGTAGATATATGCAAAGTAGTGCGGTGGTAAAACAACAACAGTTTTTTATGAGACAATATTCTTAAGGTCCGTAGTAAAACAAAAAACTCTGCAACATAATATGTTTGCAAGTCTATCTAAGGACCGACAACTCTTCTTCATTTGCCGGTGATCATTGGCGGCGGTAATATTTCCCAGGTGTCCATCATCATCATCATTGTCATCATCATCATCATCATCATCATTATCATCATCATCATCATCACACCAAGGACCGGTTCTGCACCGCTTTCATCCCGCAAGCTTTGCCACGTCGTCTGTCCTCGTTGGAGGTCTACCCATGCTGCCCATGGTAATTTAACTGTAATTACTTCCTTTAACGTAACTAGCTCGACTTTCAATCTATTATTTTTATAACATAGACCACACGCTTCCACGTCTCGCGTACCTTTATCAAACATTTTAATGGTACCTCGCCTTTGTCACGCGCGCGACAAATTCGCAAACACACGACATAAGGAACCCACTGTCAATAGACACTCAGATACGTGATCTCATCACTACATGGCCAAATGGGAGCCGTATTTCTCCTAAGCTTTGGGTATAAGCCACTGATTGATGTTAAACTTGCGTTCTATATGTTTCATTAGTGTTTATCGGAATTTGATTACTAGCCTTCAGGAACGTCGTCACGGTTAAGGAACTATTTTTTTTACAATAAAGGATTTTCGTTTGACTTCACTCAAGAATAATAGTAATAAAATGCTGTACTTTTTTTTTACAGGCATGTATTTTTTTGGCAGTTCCTGTTTTTTGTAAGTTAATCTTTCTGATTTAGGTTTCAATCACTATTACAACTCTTTTTCTTCGTCTTATGATATTACAACCATCTAGTTTATAAACTTGCTTTATGAGCAGAAAAAACAGTTCACTCATCAAAATACAACATAAAACAAATAACAACTTATTGATATTCTACATCTCTGAAACTTCTGCTCAAAGTAATAACTATTTTTAAACATTTCCTAGCTTTAATCAAGTCCAAGGATGCATCAAAAACGACGCTGGCATTTCTTCAAAATGTGCAGTCTAGTAGCCTGTTGATTGCACAACACAACACAGGCATCGGTGCGTGAAGTTGACCCGGGGAAACCATTGTGCGCCAAGATTCCTTTTTTATTACCAACGACTTTCTGAAGATGTTGCGAGAAAATAATCCTGGTCGCTTTTACCGGGTATTCGAAGAGTAAATAAGGCCACGTTTATGCGCAGTTTTAAGCTGACCTAGTGTTTTTTTTGGAATAGATTAAATTATATTTTGTTTTTTGTAATTCATTTGTGAAACTGTTTAAATTGTATGATCCACTGTATTTGTTTAACGACGCGTCGGCCTAGTTGCTAGTGACCGTGCCTACGAAGCAAGCGATCCTGGGTTCATATCCCGGTAAGGGTAGATATTTGTGTGATGAGTGCGACTATTAGTTCCTCTTGTCTTGGATGTTTTCTATGTATTTAATTATTTATTTCTCTATATAAGTAATAATAAATTTATGAACTAGGTCAATTTGTGTGACATTGATCCCTGATATTTATTTCTTTTTTTGTAAATAATGTTTGACCTTAATAGCCATGTAAGTTTGTGAAGAATAAAGATGACTATCTATACATCAAAATACATATAGGAAATATTTAACTGTCTAATTGGTCTTATATCCGGAAATAACTTGTTTTTAATATTGCCAAAGAGTCAATTTTAAAAGCGATATCCTTATCAAGAGTTTACCACTAGTAAGGTTTTTCTTTTCAATTCCAAATTCTTCAGGCTGACTTGTAATCTTTGTTAGATTACAAGTCAGCCTGTAATTTATTACAGTTAAAAGGATCAAAAAAGGAAAGTATCCTAACATTATCCAGCATCAATTTTCATTAAGAGAACGTAACCCTACATTGGGGCAGGTTCCGTCGGATACAGTTTACAATAGGGAGGGGATTGTGTTTACCGAAACAATCGAGTCGATACTACAGTCGATAGTTATAGTTGTCCAGAGACGAGGTTTGCTCAAGTACTTGACTGGAGCACTGGAGTCGCTTATTGATTCGGATAAAATGGTCAGTGTTTGGAGAAAACAAACATAATTTATTAATGGTGCTTTTAAATTTAATCACAGTGAACTTCAAATTGTTTAAATTACTTTAAAGTAACTAGGAACTACTTTTGCATGTCTGGTATACTTTTGGCGTCATCCTTTTCCGTTTAATTATAATTTTGTTATCAAAATGGATAAACGTTTAATTTGTCACAATCACGAAAGAATATTGACACAATTAAGGAAGGTGAAGAAAAACAAAGCATCCGTATTTGTATGTTTTTTTATGGCATGTAGAAGGCAAACGAGCGCACATGCCACCTAATGGTAAGTGAAAACTGTGGCCTATAGACATTCGCATTCACATGATTGCAATCCTAAGACTGCAAATGCACTGCCAACCCCGAGGACTAAGATGGAATGCCTCTATGCTAGTCATTTCACCGGGTTTCTTATCCCCAAACCGGAACACAAAAATGCGAATACTGCTGTTTGGCGGTTGGTTAATGAATAAGATGGTAGTTGCGATTTGGACAGACCCTGCACAACGTCCTACCACCCGCAAATGTATCTTAAGTTTTGAAAATCGAATGAAAACCTTCATTGAATAGATAATCAAATTTAAAAACAATGAACTGATAATGAATGTTAGATCAATGGTAGCGATGCAGGTCTAGTTGTTGTGGTGATTCTACCTTTAGTAGGTAGGAACGATATATCCGATGCTGTTAATTCAGAAAGGTCTCTTGGCGGCAACTTTACCGCCTGTTGAACACATATACGAAAAAACAAAAAAAAAATGATTTAACGCGTTAAACAACCTTCTACCATCACTGTACTAAAGGTTTCTAATGAGCGCTCTCGAGTTGGTCGTTTCTTTTGTCCTAATTGCTAACGGACAAACCCCCGGTGACTTAATGCCTACAGACTGTTTTTAGTAAACGTTTTATTTATAGGTACTGAATTTTGCAGCTGATACAGTGGCTTTCGAGTAATCTATTCGAATTAGAGGATATTATAAACCTGTCAAAATTTTTGACTGAACTTAAAGAAATTTAATTTCAACCTTGCTTGGTTAAAACCACCATGAAGAATAATAAACAAAAAAAAACGGAACCGCAAATTACAGATGAATTATGGATGTTATCGTGTTGCCTAGACGCAATGGACTGCGGAAACCACATAGACTGTGACAGACAGCGCCACAAATGTTATGTTGACAGTAAGCAAAGAAACGGTTCACAATACAGTGTATAATTATAAAACATAACTGCCGAGGCAGAAAACTAATAAACTTAAATTCATAACCTTGGCAAAAAAAACAAATTGCTAAGGCACTCCTAGAAACAAGGTTCACCTTCAAAATCCCGATCCTTTACCTAAACAGCAACATAACCTAGTTTAGCATTCGGGAATTATGATAAACAGTTCGCAGTGTAAGGTTGGCATAGATTGATCGCTCGATGCCTTGCTTCATTGCATATTTATTGGTGCGCTTAGCTCGGCAGTCGCGGAGATCGGTTACAGAGTAGAAACAGATGTACAAACGTTAATTCGCTATGATATTTTTTCATTTTTATTTAGTTTCACAAAGGCAAGAATTAAGCCGAAGAAGGTGCTGATAATCCTAAGAATTGATTTATGCTGAGCATTCTAGCGTAATAATAAATTGACGAAATTTGAGAGATGGCCGTGCACCGTTTTTGACCAAGAAAAGCGGAAAGCCAATGTCTTGTAAAGTAAATGCTCAAATTTAAAAGAATTACAAGAATACTTTATGTTAAAGTTCCCTTTAGTTTGAGCATTTACATATGGCAGAATTGGTAGCAATGTACTAATTGGTAATCTTGGAAAATTTTGATGTGTCGTCTCGATGGGAGAACACAGCCTCTTGAGTTTAATTTTATAGGATAAATGGAAATACAATTTGACGAAAAAAATATACTTACATACGTACCTTCACGCCTTTCTCACAATAGGGTAGGCAGAGGCTATGGACCGACCAGGTGCACCGGTCTAAACAAACAAACTAATTTCTCATCATTCATCAAGCTCTTCATGCACGTACGTCGGTTTCAGGTGCGTTTGATTGGGCCGTTATTCAGTACAATAACGGTAACCTTACTAAAAGATATCCATGATATATCTTTTAATCGCACATACGCATCAAAAATAACAAGAATCAAGATCCGAATGCAAAATCGTACAGATTCGTCGCCTAGGAACTCTGGTAGACGTAACAGGACTGTGGTGATATTGGATTGTGTAAATTGGAGTAGAAGCGACTGCTCATCCCGGCGGCGTGTCTCGACAGAGAGAATCTACAGGACGAAGTGAAATATTGACTTTATGCACTCGGAACATTGGAAATGGAGGTCGGAGGACGCGTAAGTTATAAGTGCTAAAGCCACCAGGTTCCTTAGTGTGACAATATTCAGTGAAGTTACCGGTTCGTGGGAAATGCTTATATTTGGAATTGATAAAATGATATTGTTTCTATATTGCTACGTGTTTTATTGGAAGGTGCAATGGTGTCAGGTTCTCCCTAAAGAGGGTCCAACGATCTGATAAGTGATGCAGATGGTCTTTAGTGGTGGCAGGACCTTGTTCAAGGTGTAAACTAGGAAAATACTAGGATAGAGGCATGCCATCTTAGTCCTCAGGGTCGGCAACCCATTTACGGTCTTAGGATTGGTGTCTTAAGGATGCAAATGTCTATATGGCACAGATCCCTTTACCGCTTTCTACATGCTATAAAAAATAGTAAGGCACAAAGCCGATTGCTACAATCTTCGAGGAAGACCCTCCTTCCTTCTTTGTCCAGTTTTGGGTATTCATCATCACACACACCGCTAGGGATTGCAATCCGGTCCGGCGGATCCGGTAATCCGGCCGGATCCGGCAATTTTTGGAAGCCACCGGATCCGGTAATAATCACCGGATCCGGACCGGATCCGGTAAAGTAAAGTGTTCTATTTTTAAACGAAATAGCGACTCATTTTGGAGTCCCGTTTGCATTAAATCAACGAAATATTCGAACGTCGCTTCGCTTGGCGCGTGTCGTGCGATCGGTAAGCTGATGTTACGTTCTTGATGCCGAAAAAAAATCTCATGCGGCAGGAAATGAAAAAAATATTAAACCATATCCCACAAGATCAGAACACCAATTTTGAACCTCATCCAGCAGAAGAAAGCTCCAATAATTCAGAATCGGATTCAAATTTAACATTAAAAGAGGAATTAGAAAAGCAGATCAATGCAGAAAATAAAGTTTCGCCGAAACAAAAACACACAGCTTAATCGAACGGATTTTTTTTTTTTTTTTTTATATCATAGGAAGGCAAACGAGCACACAGGCCACCTGATGGTAACTGGAAACTGTGACCCATAGACATTCGCATTCACAAGACCGCAATCCTAAGACTGCAAATGCGTTGCCAACCCTGAGGCCGAAGATGGAATGCCTCTATGCTAGTCATTTCACCGGCTGTCTTATCCCCAAACCGGAACACAACAATGCGAACACTGCTGCTTGGCGGTAGGTTAATGGATAAGAAAATATTAAAAAAATAAATGACTGCCTATGAAGTTGCTGGAGTAAGGGGAAAATATTTATCCTTTCTCTACGACTTCTTAACTACAATTAAACCTACAAGTGTCGAGGCTGAGAGAGTTTTCTCGGCGGCTGGTTATATTTGTAGCTCTCTGAGAAGTAGGTTGGGAGACAACACAATTAACACTATTTTTTTCCTTCGGTCATACTTTCAGACCAAATAAGAATTGATTACTTTTACTTACTTCATTAGCAATAAGAAATAATTATATAAAAACATTATAATTAGTTCTACCAAATTTACATAGAGTTGAGACTGTATTAGACTAGCTAAGTTAGACTTGATTAAGTGTCGATTGTGAAATTGTGATATTCGAATAGCCTGCCTTTTGTTAAGTTAGACTTAACAAAAGGCTTGGTTTTACAGGATTAGTAGAGTTAAACTTGATTAAGTGTTGATTGTGTTGTGATATTTGTGATATTCGATTTGAATAGCCTGCCTGCCTTTTCTTAATTTGTTTAAAAATATAGTGAGATTGTTTATTATTTTAAAATAGTGCAGTTGTATTATCTGCTTAAAAATAATACAAATCTTGTTAGTTCTTGATCTCAAATATTTTCAGAGCCTTATTTTGTTATAATTTTATTTGATTTTATGGTGAGATTGGTGAGCCAGGATAATGAAACTTAAGTTTGTGAACCTGTGATTATGTGGTTACCTAATAAAAAGTTGATTTTCTGAAACTTCTAATGATCTTTTCTTTACCGTATTTCCTTTTTTCCCCATAATACCCTAAAAAACTTGAGAAAATAGAACATTTAGTTAATTTCAACACTGCGGTACCAATCCGGTCTGATCCGGCCGGATCCGTCCGGATTGGACGAAAATCAGTCCGGTTTGCAATCTCTACGCACCGCATCTTTGATACGTACAATTCGTATAAAAATTGTCCATAACGGTAGAAAATTTAATAAACCCCGGAAAGTATAGAATAAATATCCAATAAAAATATAGGTAGCCTCCATCCCTTCCAATAACTCATAACCGGATGGAAATATTTACTGGACCCGCGATCTCCGGGTATATTTAAAATGTGTATTTGCCGACTGTAGGTATATACTATTCGTTGATCAAACACGATACATATAAGGGCTGTTCTATAGCACAGATTCCGAGAAATCAACAGTGTACAGTCAGCAAACACTTTTTTTTTAAACATTACATTGCACTGCCGTATTATTATTTATTTTTTTAGAGTAGTCTGACTTTACGTCTGAGCGTCAGTGCGAATATCATTCTCTACTGAAACTCTCAACTCGTCAACTCGTTAAATTCTAAAAGCCAACTGATGGATACAGATCTGAATGATCAAATCAGTGCAACCTGTGCAACCTCTGAGTAGCTGCGCAAAATTTTACCTGAACGGAAGGTGTAGAATAGAACTTAGATCACGTAATCAAATTGTATCTATAATAATAAATGAGCAAAGGAAAAATTATGAGGTAAGATAATAGGGCATTAAAAACGATAAAACAGTTTCTTGAAAAACATGATAAACAGGCAGAAGGCGATCTAGGTAAAGCTACTCTGACAGAAGTTGAGACAAAAAGAAAATTAATGTCGTGTCGTATCACTGATCTTGAGACTGGACCTGTATTCGACATTGCCAAAATAATATGAGTTTCAAATCAATTACTACGATAAAACGGGAATTAAAACAATACAAAAGACAAAGGTTGGAAAGAATACAAACAAAAGAACCTGGTTAAAAGTAGATAAGAATACACATCACTCTACTAATAAAGGCGCAGCTCTTAATTTATGAAGAAATATTGAGCGAAATTGTTCATATTTAAATTATGTGCGAAATCATTATATTTCACACTATATTAAAAAATATTACCCATCAGTTTACCTACATATCATTTTGTAACAACTAACTTAGACGTACGAAGCTACATCCCCCCGTGTTATTTGTGTTTACATACAGAATTCTCGTACTATTGAATTGTCGTATACTTAATAAGGACATTGTTTTCACTTGGTGATCCCCATAGATCTATCCATAAGTTAATAGCGAAAGTCAAAAATACAGGTTCCGTTCTTTTCCCAACCGTACCAAGGACCTCATAACTCAACGGTCTGCCATTCGTCGTGTGCATTTCCAGGGAATTAATATCGGGCGGTGCGTGAGTCGAATTCTGGACGAGTATCCTTTAAATTCCCGAGGGGTGGCCGGCAATTTCATGCACGGGGCTATTCAGTTTGTTGGCTCGTGTCATGAACGCACGTATGGCTAAGATGTGGAGGTTTCTTGTTTTGATTAATTATTTTTGTGGCATGGAGACGGCTAACGATCCCAGGTCACGATGGTAGATTGGCTCTGCAAGGTTAATTTCTATATTGACAATCTGAAGGCAAGAAACTGGGCAGAATTTTCATTATCAATTACGACCATAGCGGCTTCTAACGGTTCTAAAAAGCGGTTGCTTATTTCTCCCAATTTTTACCGTTTCATTAATAGACGTTACAAAAAATAATGAAATACCTAATTTAATTAAGTACTTTATAATCTATTTAAAGCTTAGCTCATGAATTATTTTTAAAATGGCTAAGATATCCAATTATTTTTTAGATTTAAAGAGCAATAGAAAAATTAGCAACATAATTCACATCTCTTGCTAAATAAGGACCGTATCGTTAATTATGGAAACAAATAAAATGGTGTAATCTGAATAAATACTTTTTATTACAAAAAAAAACAACTTAAAATACGTGAATCTTAGATCTTCTAAGTGAATCATAAAAGCATCTTTTAGTTATTTATTGACCCCCTTTGCCAGTTTTCTCACTTTGCTTTTGATGCTCTTCATTAGCCCTTGGACATCGACTGTTTTGAAAGTTTTTTGGGTACGGATCCAGTCTTTTTTGAATTGGTCGATGTTATCTGTTGGTTTAGCTTGTTTTCGTAGCCTTGCCTTCATCAGAGCCCAAAATTTCTCGATGGGCCTGATCTCAGGGCAATTCGGAGGATTTAATGATTTCGCGACAAATTCGACATTATTCTCTCGATACCAGTTCAACACATGGCGAGCATAGTGACACGCAGCTAAATCGGGCCAGAATAATGTACGACCCCTGTGCTTTCGAATCAGTGGTAGTACCCGCTTTTGAAGGCATTCCTTGTACACATCCGAATTTAAGTTTCCCGTTACAAAAAACGGAGATGTTTTCATGCCGCATTGACAAATAGCTTGCCAAACCATCACTTTTTTCCCAAATTTTTCGCAAAAAATGGATTTGTCCTCTTTAGAGACCTTCGTTCCTTTTATTACGGTGTAAAACTGCGGTCCGGGTAGGGTTTTATAGTCAAGTTTGACATAGGTTTCATCGTCCATTATAATACATTGTTCATTTTTAGTTAAGACTTGGTCGTACAACTTCCGAGCCCGAGTTTTGACAGAAGACTCCTGGGTTTTGCTGCGTTTAGGCTGTTTTTGCTTTTTGTACGTTACAAGCAAGTTACGCTCCTTGGCACGCTGAACCATTGCAATAGAAGTACGACATTTTTTCGCACAATCTCGAATCGATACCTCTTTTTTTTGGGAAAAATGTTCGCATATCTTTTTGTCTAAATTAGGACATGAAGGGCCTCGTTTTCTACCTCGACCAGGTAAATCTTTTAAAGTATTATTCATACCAAACCTTTTTATCGTAATGTAAACAGCTTTCAGGCTAACCCCTTCCTCTGAAGCAATCTTTCTCATAGTCATACCTGATTCTTTACAATATTTGGTCACAATTGAAAGTCGTTTTTTCTTTGAGAGACCCTTCATCTTGCAGTGTGTAGGAATTATACTATTTTTTATAATCAGTTTTAATATTTGACTATATGCTTAACATATTGACATATGACAGACCAGATAAAATATTGTAACTTTTTTTTTGGAGCTATTCAAACTTGTTTCCATAATTAACGATACGGTCTTTAAGTTATTTTATTTCGTTAAGCAAGACGTCTGCAATCCAGTATTTGATTAAAAAGCTGCCATCTTCAATCTACGCAAGATGATAAAGCAAGTGCACACTACCTACTTACTTTTAAATAATATATATCCTAAGCTTCTAACCGCAACTACGATCGCTTGGTATCAGTCAGAAAACGAACACACTTCTTTCACTTGCAAAGTTACATTACAGCCGGTCGCTTTGCACACAAAATTGACAACATAAAAAAAAAAAAGCATTATTGTTTTTTCGCGTTTATAATAGCTGGTTAAAAATTAGACTACCCGTATTTCGTGGTTTTTCTTTATTTTACTTAAATTCGTCGTTAATAATTTATTAAAGAAATAGTCATTAAAAAGACCGCATATACAAAGTTAGGAATACTGATGTCGTGATCTTAGCATGATATAAAATAAAAAAGTAACTTTAAACAGAAACAGAACTGACTGTTATGTCATGTCACTCACTTGTCAATCATTCGCTGCCGTTCGATCACAAATTTGCTATTTTGCGTAATTTAATTAATTACATAATTTGTAGACGCCATTAAAATAAATAAACTATTTTGCGTAGAATCGAAAGCGTGTCGTTAGAATCAAGAAATCCGTCAGACAGATAAAAAATGAACATGACTGTTGTATATTATTTTCAATTCCTTTGGTAATAAATGGACTAAGGGCACATAAGTGTATTCCTAACATTCACAATCCAACTTTTTTTATTGTTTTTCCTAAATATATAAAAAACTACTGCATAAAAAAATCCAAAGATATTTTTACTGTATCAGCAGTGTAAAATCTAGAAACGGTATTTTATTTTACTAAGGTAGTAAAATGAATTGTTGTCAACTATGTAGATCCCTGCGTTGCTCAGTATTGTCATAAATTGAACAATCATTCCTAGTATTAACACTATTCTTGGAGTCCTACTGAGAAAACCTTGTTCGGCGAATTTGTAAAGCCGTATTACTTATGGCAGAGTATTTTTAGAAACTTCTGGAAGAAATTAAATAGAGGTTCACTTCCAAGAAGTCTTGTGAGCGATTTCAAGAACGTATTGTAAAAGTTAGAAAAAAAGTAGAAGCAAAACGAGAAATAATGTTGGTATTTTTTCACAGAGCCCTGAGCAAATCTATGTACATACATACATACATAAACTCACGCCTTCATTCCCGGAGTGGGGTAGGCAGAGCTACAGAATTACCAACAACTCCAAAAATTGGTTGATAATTCTGTAACCACAATTTGCACAATCAGGCTAAGATGTTTAACAGTGTATATTAGTGACAGGTAGCAAGCCCATCGCCTAACAGTACCACAAGCCTTTACTCCCTTAGTCGCCTCTTACGACCTCCACGGGAAGACATGGAGTGGCACTATTCTAACCCGGCAACACACGGAAAAATCTATGTAAAAACCGAAATAGAAGCCATTACATCTTCTTCCACTGCGCCACAAACCTACAACGAAACTCTTGCACGCGCCACTGATGAGTTCAAAATTACGTCGACTCCGCTACATAATGAACAGTTTAAAATTTCCCTTCAATTTAATATTTCGCTCGGGGCCGTTTCCCGCACAATTTATTCTCAAAATGATTACCAACTTTAAGGGATGCTGAAATTTTTGCAATCGAACAATTAATAGACCTTGAGACTTCATTTTGGAATAACTAATTACTACATTACTTTTGCCTTGGGTTTTTGTTGGCAATGTCCTAGTAGATAACATGTTCGTCTCTTATACCTGTTCTTAATATTCAAACCGTGGATAGATTGGGTTACTATAGGCTTTTGACACATATTTTGTTCTTATCTCTAAGTGCCTGTTATTGTTGATCATTAGTTTAACTAACTAATCATTAAAACTCGTAAGTAATGGTTAAATCTCAAGGAAATTTTTAAACATTCTCTTTTCGAATTTTGACAATTATTTGAGTTAATTACTGATCAACAAATGATGGTGGCGATGAATATTTTTTACGTCACAAACAGGAAACGGAAATTATTGAGGTTGTAAAGTTTGGAAATAAAAATACTTTCAAGATACGAGCGAAAACTAATTTCAAATTAAATTAAAGTAACCCTTACAGTAGTTTTCTTACCAACTGCTAAACTAAATCTGTTAAGTTTTGTCTAGTAACGTGATTAATTTCGACTAGACTTACTACTTTCAAACAAGCTTAATTGCGATTTTGCGTGTTCTATAGCAGATCAGTTTCATTTATTTCAATTAATTGATTGAAAGCAGACTTGCTTATACTCAGAAGAAAAAGACTCAATTTAAATGCTATGAATCTCGGGCAGGAATACCAGTATAATTAAAACGGAAACCCAATTTAAGACGATATTATTATTGATATCATCATCATAATCATGTCACCCGAAAGACGTCCACTGCTGGACATAGGCCTCCCCCAAGGCTTTTATATATTTCATACAAAACTTAAACATTCAATATATCAACAGATGCACCAATTTGAATGGTTTTAAAATGGCGTTTTCTTTTCTGGAAACAGCCGTTGTAAAGCTCCCCAAAAAACTCATTCCAAATTCTAAAACCATGACAATATCCAGGAACCATGATACTTTGCAACTTGTAGGAATTAATGACCGAATAATTTTATCAGACAAATTTAGGCAAAGTTTCCGACGACCGGGAACTTTTGCTTTTGATACGCATATTGAAGTGGGACTCGAGATAGGCTATGCCGCATCCGCTGTGTAATGGGTAAATTTACTAATACGAGTAGGTATTGTAAGTTTGACAGGCTTAGTTATAAGTTTATAACTTTTGGTAATTGACAAATTAGTTCGTAGTTACCAGTTTAAACCAGGAAACCAGCGTAAATATAAGGCTCTCAAGTACTTTGATAATTATTATCATCACCTTCATCACCTGACCCATGTTCTAACATGTTCACTGGAGGACATAGTGGACATTGGCCTTCTTCTAAGACTTCCGCCAAGATCGATATTGGGCTACTCGCTTTCACCTGTTTCTGAAAGAGAAGCTGAAGTCATTCGACTTGAGTTTATAAAAAAGTTAATTGACTTTCCTTAAATAATCTTTATCTTATTTCAGTTATTTTTACTTGGAAATGTTTTTCCGATTTGCAATTTGAGAAGTAGGTAATCCTGAATCTGAATCGAGATGGTTGAGTTAACGTCGGAGAAAAAAAAATTACGACAACATTACTTCTTCCGTTCTAATTATTCTGAATCTTTTCTTAATTCAAATTCTTATAAGGATATAGAATGGTTCATTTGGTTTCCACTTCTTACCCAACTACCCAAAGAGGAGATATATTTTTCTTTTTGACCTCCGGTAGAATAAACGCCTTTACGGATTCCATATTAAAGTACAGGGTATCGTTGGATTGGTCTTCACCAGGCGGTAGTCGGGTTTTCAAAGGTTGCTTGTTGTTAGATTGCAACCACAAATCTTTACTACTGTTGTGGTAAATGGTTGAAATATAAATCTAGAAGGTGAATAAGTGTCCCCGAAAACGGAGTAACGAAAATTATTTTTCACAACACTGCTCGGAAATATGGCCATAGATGCTCTTGTTTGGGGTCACAAAACGTCACTTATAAGGACAGACCAAGAATGTTACTGTCGGCATTTGCTGATTGGTCGAGAACATTGTTGTCCAACTTTAATAACCAATGAAAATCAATCAATCAAATTTTGTGTCATAGCTCCTTAAAATGAAAAATTGGAATCGACCAATCATAACACACCATTTTGTGTCGTAATATATTAGGTGTATTTTTGCTAAAAGATACACAGACTAAAAACTATGTCACTGCTTTTTTTTTATGTAATTCAAACTTGGCCCCTAATCTCGAACCACTAGAGATAAAATTACATGGGAGATAAGGCGAAACAAATACAATTTTATATGGAGTTGACATCTTCATCTCGAATATTAGTTTATTAATCTCGAAAGCCACGAGAATAGGGGTCCAGATTTAAAAAAAAGTTATCTTTGGTAAAATTGGCGATAATACATACAATTTTATTTTATTTTCTCTCAGTAGTTGTGAAAAGCACTATGTCTGCCTCGGTAGAAAGTGCAATTTATGGACTCGTACACTAGAGGGCCTCAACTACGTTTCGGCCCTCTATATGACTCGTCCAAAAATCTCGTACTTTCTATCCTCTGCAACAATGTACTATATATTTCTTGCAGTCGTATTTGGGTGAATCAACTTCTAAGGTACTCCCCATTTTTCGACATGTTTCACAAAATATATGCTTTTAGAAAAACTATATATTTGCCAACGACGTAGCTTACACGCTTATTAAATCAGACAATTAGGCTAGCATTTCAAATGATTTGATTTAAAAATAGTACAGTTTGAAATAATAATATAGTTGGTAACGCAGTGGACGATGTTGTCCCTAGGTTTTGTATGGAAAATGTGCATTTTCCCCTGAGTTACCAGGGTTTTTCGAAGATTAAATAATATTTGAGGTGTTTAACGTGTAAGGTCTGTAAATTTGGTGGTCTGATATTAATATTCATACATTATTATTAATGATAAGTCACCAGGAAAGTTTTTATACCGCAAAAGAAAAGGAGTACCTTAAAAGTTGATTCACCCATTTACTAAGTTTTTAGTAGACTCAGGAATGACCCGCAAAGTAGGACACTCAGCGGCACATTTAATACCTAAGCCCTGCCAAATTCTCTTGGAGCGTTGGAGGGTATCAAAAACCGGTGTAATAAAGTAAGTGTGCCCTCGACTCGGAGATTTCTCTTTTGTACGGGATTTTCGATGATTCCTTTGATACTGACCTACAAATTTAAATTCGTTTGTTATTTGCATGGTATTGTATTTATTATGTAGGTACGTGTTTTGACATACTTTCGAAATTGCTTAAGTTTTTAACGTTATGGAGAGGTGGCCGTCTGGTCGCATAACAACTATTGTCATAATTAAAGGTTCTGGAGAGAGATGGCGCTGTTGCCACAATAACATAAGCTCGCGTTATGAAAATAATAATAAATCGATAAAATGAACGAAACGGTGCAAAATTGTTTTTAATGTGTAAATAAGTGTCCAATTACTATGTGAAAGTGTTATCCACAAAAAACTACAAATACTGAAGGAGTAAAATACGACGTAAGTTTAACATACTATTTTCATGCCAGTTTAGCAGACATTGTGAAAAAGTGATAAAAAGAAACAGAACAATACTTCCTGCACCTGCTTTGAACTGAATTTATGTGATACAGTAGTTATATACACGAAAAACATCACAAACAATAATAAATCAGTTGATAGTTTAAATCCAACGCGGCATGTAAACAACACTCTGTGAACCAATTAGAAAGGACTACTCTGTTGACATTTAAACCCAGTGTTACAAGCGTAAAAATTAGAAACGGTTCAAGCGCTAGCTTAACGTGCGCGTTGAGGGCGTCATCTAGCGACGAGTAGCGGCATTACCAGAGAAATCAATTTAGCTATGCGCTACCAATAACAAATAGGTAGAGGGCGCTTAAATAAAAATAAAAATGGAGTCTACTTGCTCAAGGTGCCTCCAAAAAATCCCTGATAGATGCTTCCTTACATGTCAATCATGCAAAAATAAATACGATTTAGAATGTGCAAATGTTTCGACTGTGCGATTTTACAACATAATGTCTCCAGAACGGAAAAAACCTGGGTTTGCCAAACATGTCGATGCATATTACCAAAAGAGAACAACTCAAATACCCCAATCCACCCGCGAGACTATGAGCATATTATTAACGAGATACCTGATTCATTGGAGAAAAATAATATTACAATAAGGAAAAAACAGAGATTTACTTTAAACGACTCCATAATCTCCGACGATGTCAGCAATGTCAGCATACTTGGAGACACTGCACAAGATGAAATCCTCGCTAGATCTAGTTCTGATATCCAACAAAAGATGCCGCCACCAACCAATTATATTGGCCTGGAGCAATTTGAAAAACTGCTAGATAGGAAATTGAAAGACAATAAGGAATCACTGATCTCTGAACTACAATCCCTCATCATGGCAGAAGTTCACAATGCTATATCCGATCTCAAAGTTGAAATGTTGAAAAATACACATACTCTGCAATGCGAACAGACAAGCCAGAAGACAAGCCTGGACAAAATAAATAATACTATTAGCATGCTGGAAATAGAAAACAAAAAAATGCAAGACGAAATTCAAGACCTAAATAAGCGCTTTAGTCAACAAAACGACCCTCTGTCTGCAAATAGATTAGAAAAGAACAACTATGAGGATTCCTGTAAAAAAGTCGTACTTCACGGACTTATTGCCAGTCAGTGGGAGACAGAAAATGAATTATTTGACCGTGTAGTAAATATATTTCAGGAAATTATGAACGTAAACCTCGTTTCTTACGTAGAAGATCTGACTAGGATCGGCAAAAAAAACGCTAAAAGACCAATAGTTATTGAGTTATTGAGCAAAAAAGTCACAAAATTTTTACTGGTCAATAAGCATTACTTTAAAAATACTGGATTATCGATTTCAGAATTCTTAGATCACGAGTCACTGATTAAAAGAAAACAGCTTAGAGAAAATCTTATTAGAGCTCGGAAAGAAGGACACCACGCTGTTATAAAGAATAATAAATTACTTATAGACGGAAAAGAAACAGCAAATGTATGCGCCGCCGCCCCTGAGACGAAACCTGGTCTCGAGCCCCAGATGAACTACATAGACGAAGCGAAGCTGCCCCATGCGCCTAAACAGAACCCGAAAGTAGCAATATACACTCCGACTGTCGCAGGTGATGCGAACACAACTACCGGCTTAGCTCAAACACAAAAAACATTTTTTCGCAAATAACTTCAGAGTCTTATATCAAAACTTACAAAGCTTCAGAGGGAAAATCCACCTTATTGAAACACTTACGGCGGAACTAGACCTTCAGGCCTACTGTTTTACAGAAACATGGATAACCACAAAGAAAGTAGATTTATTAAAGTTGAACGGATTTAACTTAGCTTCCAGTTTCTGCAGGAAAAAATCTGAAGGAGGTGGTGTCGGTTTGTTTCTAAAAGAAAACATAGAATTTATTGAGCGGCAGGACCTAGCTCAATTGAGTGTTGAACGAGTCTTTGAGATTTGTGCAGCGGATTTAAAAAAAATGAATACGTTACTAGTAGTGATTTACTGGCCTCAAAGAAACAGAGAGTTTGACACTTTTCATAGCTCGTTAGAAAAACTCTTGCAACAAATTATTTTATCAGAAAGTCGGAAAAACATTATTATTGGAGGTGATTTTAATATTGACGCTTTAGATAAAACCAAACTCACTAGAACTATACTTAACCTGATGAAAAGCTATAACTTTAAGCAACATATAAAAGAACCCACTCGCGTCACATCTGCGACCGCTACTTGCTTAGACTTAGTTTTTACTAACTTTAACACCAAAGAGCTAGATATTTCCATAGATGAGCTGGGTTTGTCTGACCACAAAGGCATTTTAATCTCATTTCCCTCTCCTACTACAGATAAAATATCATGGTATATCGAAAGAAGATCGTTTAATGCCAGAAACCTTTATATGTTTCAGTCAAAACTTCAGCACATCGATTGGAGTACTATAATCTCATCGGACAAAAAAGTAAATGAAAACTATAACAAATTCTCAAAAACCCTTGCAGATCTACTTGATAAAACCATACCTTTAACAGTAAAAAAACACAAATATAACACGAAAAAATCTTGGCTTACTACAGGTTTAAGAAAATCTTGTAAACATAAACGTCAATTAAAAATACTTATTTCTCAGACCGATAACATAACACTAATTAACTACTACAAAAAATATGAAAAGTTATTAAAACGTCTAGTAAATAAATCCAAAAAGTTACAATTTATACACAGAATAAAACAATCTCACAACATAGTCAAGACAATGTGGCAAGTAATAAAAGAAAACACCAATAAATTACCAAAACGTTTATTTAAAAACATATCTCTCAATTTTAATAATAAAAAGGTAGAAGAACCCAAAATTGTAGCAAACATTTTTAACAATCATTTTAGATCCTTCGGGGAAAATAATAACCAAGCTCTTGGTGAACCTGTCATCGATCGCCCTATAAACTCATTCTTTTTGAGCCCTGTTAGCGAGCGAGAAGTACATAAAACTATACAAAGTTTGAAAAACAAGAAAAGCTTTGGACATGATCAGCTTCCACCTTTCCTTATAAAGATGTGCGTAAAGGAATTAACTGCACCCCTTACTTTATTAATCAACCAATCTTTTAACGAAGGCATAGTGCCAGACTCACTAAAAATATCGAGCATTAAACCCATCCACAAGAAAGGCAGCACAAATAACCCTAACCAATACCGACCTATAGCCCTATTACCCACCATTGCAAAAATAATCGAAATTACTGTCTCAAATAAACTGTATTCCTTCTGTGAAAAGTTCAATATATTTAGCGAAAGTCAAAATGGCTTTAGGAAGAATAAATCAACAGCCTTAGCTTTATTCAAATACATCAACGAAAAACTTAATATAATCAATAATAAAAACTACGCGATCGGAATTTTACTTGACATGAGTAAGGCCTACGACAAAGTGTCCTACAAGATATTATTATCAAAATTATATGGTATAGGAGTCAGGGTTATGGCATATAAATGGTTTCAATCATACCTATCTGACCGCGAACAATATGTCCAGATAGAATTCCATAATCCCCATACAAGATTGATACAAAATGTAAAATCTAACAGAACATCGATGTCAGGTTCCATCCCTCAGGGTAGTGCGCTTGGTTGTTTATTATTTCTCATCTACATAAACGATCTGCCTAAAGTACTCGATGTACCCTGCGTCCTTTTTGCAGATGACATCTCAATTGTATTCCCTCTTGAAGATGAAAAAACTTTAAGTATTCTGCTCAACAACATTCTTAATAAAGTAACAAACTGGCTTAAACTTCATAACTTAGAATTAAATATTGAAAAAACCAAACTAATGCAATTCAGACCTCACCAAAAACGTAGTCTCAGTATCGATTTCTCTTACAACAACACAGCCCTCGAATGCATCCAGACGTCCAAACTGGGTGCGCCAAAGTTGAACTAAATTTTTAATGTCGATTATCGCAATATCGAAAATTTTGTACCTAAAAATTTACATCCTAATAATCACTACTCATAACTACTCTGTTCCTAATGTTCTGAATGACTAATGATTCAACTTTATAATGTCCGTTGCAATAAACATCTATCATACTACTATTTGTTTTCCTATATTTTCTCAACATAACCTTCTTTTACACTATTATTCATCATCATATATTTTTTATGTAGATTCGTTTTTATTCATAAAAATACCTAACCGATAGGCATGATAGGTTAGGTTAGGTTAGAGTTGTGTCAAGGCGCGAAGCGCCAGAACTACGCGGAATAGGAGCTCCGCACAGCGGAGCTCCGTCGACTTGTTCGTACACTTCTTTTCAAATTACCAAAAAAAGGAAAAAATAGCCCGAAACATATTAGAAATCTATAAAAAGACACCAATTTATTACCTGTACATTATCTGAGCAAATTGAAATATTGAATGATTTTTAAAACGGCACTACTTATTATTATTATGAGTAATAATATTATAAAAAAAAACTTTATGATGAAGAATGTCATGAAAAAAAAAAGTAGGAGTTTAGATAAAGTTTCAACAGTGATGTTATTAACTAAAATTTTCGGAAAACTGAGTGTTATGGACTACGTTAATAGTAAAAAAAAATGTAGCAACGAAAACTTTAGCAAACAAAACTTTAGGAACAATGATCATTAGCAGTACAAATCGTTAGGAAAATCAATTTCGGGTAATGAACTTTAGCAAACCCAATATGGACCCGTCCAAACTACTCGGCCTAGAAATCGACACCAACATAAATTGGAAGACACACATTCAAAAAACATGTTCTAAATTATGTAGCTTCACCTATGCCCTTCTGGAATTAAAAAAAAGTACTGACCTCAAAACTGCTCTAAGTGCATACTACGCGTATGCTGACGCATGGCTCCGCTACGGGGTAATATTATGGGGAAACAGTACCGACGTAAACGACTTATTTGTATGCCAAAAAAAATGCATAAGAATACTAGCTAACATCAAACAAACTGAAAGCTGCAAAACACATTTCCGGACCTTAAATATACTCACACTGCCGTCCATTTACATTTTAGAGATTTGTAAATTTATAAGAAAATACCGACATCTATTTCCAAATGAACCACCACCAAGCAATCTACGTCCCAGACATAAAATACCTCTACCGCCGTCAAAATTAAAAATGCATAGTGCTGGCCCTTATGCTATGAGCATAAAAGTTTATAATAATATCCAGAAAAACATAAAAGACGAGGTTAATAACAACACTTTCAATAAAAAAATTACTGCTTACTTGGTCCGTAAAAGCTTTTAGACGTTGCAAGAATTTTTTGATGACAGAGACTAAATTGTTTAAAATATTTGCGACCTATTAGTTGTAGGCAAATGTTTAAGTTTAATTTAATTTAATTCTCAACCTAATACCTAGTTGATAAAATGTATTACATTATTTTATTTTGGATTTTTTAACTTGCTTGTTTAATGTATAATTTAATTTTAGTCTGTAAGTAACAATACTGCGGTGCCCTGCAGGGTTACATGGCTGAACTTTTTATTAGGATAAGAACTCCCTGTACTATATACCCGTGTAAAGCAATGAATAAATATGAATATGAATAATTTCGATTGTCATAACACATTACGCATAAAGTTGATGCTCATATTTATTTTTTGGCATAAATTTTATTGTACTATGACATAATTGTTCCTTGTCATAATTATACGGAGTCATAATTGGTTTAATCATAATTTAGAATGTCATACATTTATTTAGACATAATATTAATACAATATAAGCTAAGTGACAAAATCCGACTCGGATCGCGGATAGGTTAGGGTTATTTTTTTTATAAAAGAGGGGAAAAACTTCATGACCATTATAAAGTATGGTTAGAAAAAATTATGCGCATCAAATTTATGCGCGTTACACAATATAACTATAAATACAGTTATGCGTAATGATGAGTATGACGAATCCACGTATGCCTATCAAAATGATGACTTTTATGCAACCCGATATGAACCCCTTATGGAGCATTTATTATGCCACGTTAAATCAAACTGATTCGTTCTTTTGGCAGTCGATATAAAACACGCTTATGTCAACGGTTCATTCATTGTTTTACTACATCCTATAAAGATTAATTGCGATTTTGCGTGTCACGTACGCGTATCACAGATTAGTTTCATTTATTTCAATTAATTGAAATAAATGAAAGACTTGTTTATACTCAGAAGAAAAACACGCCAATGAAATGCTACCCTTTGTTTTATCTAGTAATTAAATGCCATGAATCTGACGCAGGAATACTAGCATAAATAAAACAGAAGACCGAATTTCTTAACAAAACTTACCATACTTCATATCAAATATAAGTCGTTCTGGAATTATACTGGCGTGTAAACCAATTTAACCTTTCGGTGGCTGTGGCAGATCACTTATTTGCTCAAGTTCCAATGGAAATTATAAAATCAAACACTTATTCGTCTTCGCGTGTGTACAACAAATACCACAGTTTCATGTAAATTACAATCAGTTTGCTGTAAATAAGTTGTTTCTGCAATATCGCAAATCGCGAACGTCACCCGCGAAACGTTAAAATCACTCCGTTACTCTTTATTACCGTTTACGGGTAACAAAGTACAGGTGATGGCGACTTTATTACTTAAACCAGGGGTTCCCAAAGTGGTCCAGGTGGACCCCCAGGGGTCCACAGGAGACTCGACGGGGGTCTACATTGGCGTGACAAAAAAATGGGGGTTCACAATTCGTAAGTGGGGGTCCACGAAAATGTATCTGGTTTCGAAAGGAAAGAACGAAAACAGATACTATTTTTTGTGCTATTTTTATAGCCTGGATGACTGATAAATACAAGATAGCTTTATTACGCTGCTCCTCGATTAAAATTTCGAAAAATTAAACTGACATTTTATAAAAATTACACCATTTGCCTCCAAAACTTGTCGACTGCAAGTCTGAAACAAATCGCGAGCGAGCTGTTCGACAAGCGATCAATATTCTCATTTTTTGCCGAGTTTTGGGAATATGTTAGAAATGTGGTATATGGGGTCTACCAGAACTAGTCCACTTTTGAAAGTGGTCTATGAGAAAATATAGTTTGGGAACCCCTGACTTAAACCATATCGCACAAATTACTTCGTCTCTCACTAAGTTATTGACTAGTATCAAGGGCATTGTACTAAACAACGATGAACGTTCTTGTATAAATAAATACATAGCAAAAAACGTTTTTATAATAAACCAATCGCGTCACTGGTAGATGACGTGATACGAAAAGGTAAGCGGGCGCGCGCGCGGCCAGCAGTAGCTGCTTCGGTCGGCTCTGGCGCATTCTTCGTGCAGCGTATGTTATAATTATTAAGTTAGATATAGGGAGCTTTCTTTCTTTCTGCCAACAAACTGCGATGCAGTTTGGCAGATACTTAATCTTGTGTAAAATTATTGTTTCTTGATAAAAAAAATATAAAATAAAAAAACTATATTATAAAAACGTTTTTTACAATAAAGAAGTAATTACAAATATTCTCAAGTCAGTTGTTTCATACTTTTACGTAACGAGAACATTTCCATTCTACCAGAGGCCCTACCAAAATGCATTACGCTAAGTAGCATTTCTCTTCATTGCGTTTTTAAGCCAATCGCGTCTCTGGTAGATCACGTGACTTTGCATCACAAATCTCATAGCCTGTGTTTTAAACCTGAGAACACGATAAGTAACCCGGATGTAGGTACTTTTTTTTTAGTAACCCATTTTTCACGTGATTATTGATTAAACAACACAGGTCTCTGCGGCAGTTAGATAATACCAGCACTAGATGATTCCCCATCTACTACTAAGATACACTTGGCTGAGCTTTGTCCTTATAGTAGAGTATAAGTTTTTATGGCAATATATAGATATTATTACCAAATATGGCTTCAGTTTTAATCTACGTTACTAAATCAATAAGAACAAAACTAAATAGAGAGAAATAAAAAAATTGACAACTTGATCCATGGGCTAGTGATATTGGATATGATGATACATAGCTTGTATCAAACGATCTTTAATTATTCAATAACACATTGAATACAGTATTAAAACAACAACATAAAAACTCCTGTAACTTGCAGCACCATACAACACAAAATGTATTTCACGAACACCAAGTCGGTAATAAAGCATAAATTAGAATTGATATTGTCGTAAAGTTGTTTACGGACGCCAGGGTGCGCTAGGTGCGTGCCTATTGAATATTAATATTGCAGAAACTTTCTTACGTAAACGATGTGATAACTTCGGGTTGACTGAAATGACTGTTTATGCATTTGAGTTTACGTTGGAGGTGAAAAAGTTGAGGATTTGTTCACTGTTGTTTGCATGCTCCATAATGTTACGGCATATATTATTGAAAATACATTATATTTGACCGCATTCGTAACACGGAAAGAAAAAAGACACCTGATAAAAAAAGTTTAAGAACAGGTTATCATTGAAGAAGAAATTGAAAGCAAAAGAGGCAGACGAACTAAAGAATCTAACAAGAAAAGAAGAACTCTTAAATTATAATACAAACAATATTTTCGCAGCTTAGCCAAAGTTAATGAGTAGATTACGTAGACAGATAATAGACGTCACATTCTTCAAAGAAACAACGCATAAACTTATCCCAATAATAATGTCACATTTTTGAAATGAAATGAAATGAAATGTTGAACGCCTATTGGCCAGCAGTGGACGTCGTATGGTTGAAATGATAATGATGATCAAAATTGTGAATGTTATTATTCAAAATCCGCATGACTATTACAGCAGGTCATTAATCATTTCAAACTCAGCAAACGAACATTTATCAAAACGATCCGTGATCAAACAGCGGTCAACAGATCTATAAAAATCTTAAAACTCCGATAATCAACGTTTTATATTACATCCGCTTCTTTGGAAGACAGCCTATAACGAAGATAAGGAACTGATAATTGGAGTTCTATAAAACTTTGACAGTTGAAAACGTCTGCGCCAGCGGAAATTGCAGACTGAAAGCACTTAAGTGCATCGGCATTTGATTGATCACTTGTGCATTCTTCGATGTCAGTTTAAATTAGGATTTGCATTTAGAGTAGGACAATGGGTACGCAATTTTATCTTTTATTAGAGTTTTCGAAATCAAATTCCAGACACTTCTTTATGTTTGATGTATTATTTCTTTCTTAATATTAGCAAAGCACACAGGCAAAGTAATATTAAGCTACAGTAGTTATTTTTTACATGATACGAGTATATTTCGAAAGTATTTTGTCCAATTAAAAAAAGTCCTTGGATTGTTTATCATATTTTTGATAATTTACTCGGAAGAAAAACAACAAATATTCCAAAACAATGGTGTGACAGTGAACGATGTTTCAGATTATTATGTAAATGTAGTCACGCAATGCTAAACTACATTTTAATTTGTTTTGCTTATAAATAATGAACTGAAATACAATGTCCAATTTTAGAACAATACCTCAAGTAGTTACGTTCCAACCAATTCTAACAAAAGCGTCTACTAAAATCTGTTGTTGCCTAGACAAATATCCGTCCCTAATATTGAAACGGCGGATAGTTAGAGTAGCTTTAAATTAAACTTGTAAAATGTAAGTGACAAAATAAATGTATATTTTAAACTCGAAGTAGGTACGTAATCGAATGTATTCACCGCAGTATAAATATTGGGAGTAGGGTTGATAAAGGAATCTATACTACATCTTATATGAGACAACGCAATACCAGTTTTAAGATTTCCAATGATGTTACAATGTTTTGCCTCATCCGCTAGAAAGTTTTTTTTACATACATACAAACATAAACTCACGCCTTCATTCCCAGAGTGGGGTAGGCAGAGCTACAGAATTACCAAGCACTCTTAAATAAGTTGTTGATAATTCCGTAACCAGATTTTGCAAAATCAGGCTAAGATGTTAAGTGTATTAGTGACAGGTTGCAAGCCCATCGCCTACTAGAAGCCTTTATTATTTTCCCTTAGTCGCTTCTTACGACATCCACGAGAAGACATGGAGTGGCACTATTCTATACTGGTGACCACACAGGTAGAAAAAGTTTTTTTTTTTTTAATTTGCCTTGTAACTTATAGAATTTAACAATATTCTAACTTTTAAGGGCAACAGATTCAAAGGGAGCTCGCCTTTTGCGAGTTATGAGCCGTGAAGGGTACCAAGTTTTTCCATCTTTATGTTACCCCAGAGGCCGAGGTGGGTTACTGGAGCTCGGAACGACATCAATATTAATACATGAACTTGAGTTCGAGTCCTTGGGGAACTGTATTATCGTGTTTCGACATGTCCCTGACGTTTGGTTGGTATAATTAGTATGTAAACCGTAATCAAGGAAACAAGGTAAACACTAAATTATTTATTGTTGTACGGTCAAATTATCAAAAATGTAGATATTTTTCAATATAAATAACATCGATATTTTGATCGAGGTTTCCAAAATTAAAATGCAGCTAGATTGATTCCACACCCCCAAATATGCATATTGTCCCGAAATCTCTAGAATTGATCACAAACGAGCAAACATAATTAAATTTTGCGGTTAATTGAACAGTTAAATGAATATCATCAGCAATACAACTCAATTATAGGATCACTAAATCACTGTATGAATTTTACGTCTAATAACACCTACAGATTCTTTATTGACATGTCAAAAAAAACAAGTTACAAAATCTTATATAACTCTGGAGACGGGCTAAACTCTTAGATAAATCTTATGCAATTTAAAAAGAAACCAAAATCCATAATCACGGTTTCCAATCACAATGATCATCGCCAATATTTGACCCAATTTACCAAAGCCTTTCGTTTAGCATCAGGCAAACTCGACTAGAGATTGGCGGGCGGCGTATTACCAACTTTGGAGATGGAAGCGGTTGACAGCGATTGGGGAAATGATTGATGTAGAACGATCTATCTTAAGTTGGCCGTGGAGGTACGTGCAGTGCTGACATAACGGTAACTATACGTGGAAGGTGTTATGTATAGCGACCACGTCCAAAATAAAGCGGGGTTAATTTACAAAAGTAATCTTCTTTTAAATTCACCTGACCTGTGCAAAAATTCTAGAATGCAAGTTTTAAAAAGCCTGCTTTTGTAGAATGCAGCAATTTGGAACTTGCAACTGTTGCAAGTACAAAAGACAACACGCGTGAATAATTCAAATTTGTTAATTCAATATTGTAATTCAAACTACAAGTACCTAATACTTACTTAAGTTATTTCTTGTACTTTTGACATAACATGCAATGTATACTGTGACTTACTTTGGAAAATAAATATCATTCATTCATTTATTCAAAAATTATTTTGATCGGGAAATCAAAATCTGATGATGATGATGAAAATGATGAAGATGATAATAAACAAGTGCCACCTAGTGAGCTCGACGATTAATTCTTGAAGACTTTTAAAATAAAATGGTCGTGACCTCATCTCTAAATAAAAGCCAAAACAAGCTCGAAGAAGCCAAATTGATTCGACCCGGGATTTTTAAAAGGCCATCGTATCGCTTCCTTGAGGGTTGTATTAATGAGCCGCCTATTAAATGAGCCGCCCTGTTCCTTACAAATGGGTCCAATTAGGTACTGGCCCTTTGTAAATCTTGCCCTTATTAAAAAGATAAATACCCGCTTTAGCTTGTGTGGGCACCGTTTAAAAATGTAGGGCCTTTCTCGCTCGTTTATTGCTATAAAGGAAACTTTGAAACAGAAGTTCAAGGTTAATGAAAAAAATTTGACGTTTATTTTTCCTTTGTTGTAAGCATCTTGATAGGATTTGTTTTGTTTAAACTCGACTCCATAATATTTATATGAACCCACCTATCAAACATTTTTTTACGATCAAATTAACAGCCAAAATACAATATATTATTATTGTAAAAGTAAAATAAATTGTCTTAGTATACAAATTATTGAGTATTCAAATATGACTGGCAGGTTTGTACCTACTCTTAGGGCCATATTAATAAACTCATCTCAGCTGAGATGCCCGTCACAAGATACGTCAAATTAAATGTCAAACCATACAAAGCTGTCATTTTGACAAGTCTTGAGACGAGCATTATAGTCGAGATCAGTTTATTACTACGGCCCTTAGTAAGTTTAGATCTTCAATGTATTCAAATTTAGGTATCTGTATTTGCAAAGTTAACCATCCGAATATTTGTAACCATGTCTGTTAAACTATATTTCAAAAAGAGAAATGCATTATCAATATATATTATGTTTATTCCCGACTTTGAAAAATTAAGTCGTTTAAATCACGTTGGAAAATCAAACGCTCTGGGGAACTCGATTTCTCGACGGCAATCGGCTTACCTGAAAGTAAAAAACTCTTGGATTTTCTTTCCGAGAGATTGGAATGAAGAAAGTTTGCCAATACGCAGGGTTTCAGGATCAATTGAATATTCTCTTACTTCGTGATACCTTATAAATACAACATACTTTCCGCAAATAGAACTTTAAAAGAAAACAGAGTAAAAAGATTTAAAAAGTTCAACATCACGGTTGTTTATGATTGAATTCTACTTAATTTCAAATTTGTTTTATCAACCGGAACACGCAATAAAAACAAATTCAATTTAGGAACCTCATTCAACAGTCAAGTTATTAAATACCGTTTTTTAATATCCGCGTTGTTCGACAAGCCTTTTTGATGCCATCAAAACGTTTTACATCGGATAAAGTATTTTAAATCTCAATCAATTCTCGATAGAAATTCCCCGAACCACTTTTCCAAGGCAGCGTCACGGAAAATAGCAGACTACAATTTTTCTTATTCAAGTAAAACCTCTGTTGGAATAAAAATTCAATTCCCGCGGCGCCATTCAGGAGTGTCGCTTCAAACATGTTTTAGTTACGTCTGGTGCTGCAAAGATTCACTAAATATGTAAATGTGTACAAATCAAATAGGAACTTGCAAGTAAGCTTTAGTCGACCTTATATGAAAGTAGCAAAAAACGTTCGGTAAACTAAAATGCCAGAATTCGGTAACATACTTAACTTGTTTTTGGTTTTCGAATTTCATAAATTTACTCATGTAAGTGAGTAAGCAGATTGACGAAATACTAACAAAGTATATAAATAAATACGTTGAAGATTAATCTGTTATATTGTTGGTGATATAACGATAATTGTTGAACTTCTCTGGAATTGATGACATTGAGGAAAAGATGGTAATAGTAATTCTGATAATAATTGCAAAATGATAAAGCTAAAACGTGCTCAAATATGAAATAATAATAAAACCATCAGTAGTAGAAATACTACTTATAATGGTAGTTAGAGCATTATTTAGTTAAATTATTCGATTAAGTTCTGCAATCTATAGACACTAATTCTTTTAAGTAAAATGACTGACTGCCGAGTTTCTTGCGGCGTTTCTTCTCAGCAGTGGTCTCCTCTTGTGAAGTGCTGGTAGATTCTTGACGTGTAAAAGTGCCCGTGTTGCCTACTTACTGAATAAATGTCTTTTATCTTTTTTTACCTTTAAGTTTTGAATAAAATGGTTACAAAGATTTTTTTTTTCCAATATCGTTAAACATAACAAAAGTAGTTAGTGTAGTTAGAACATTACAATGTAGGTACCCATTAGGTTCTACCCATAGTACCCATCATAAAGGTCCATTGTTTATATTTTACTTGAGACATATTTTTTTCCAATCAAATATGTCTTATTCTGTAAAGTTTGAGTATAATTTGCCAATCTAGTAATCTCTAACAACTTCAAAAAACTCATTATTAAGCCACGCAATAATTCGTGCTCGTTTCAACGGCTATCATCACAAACTCAAACATCTTTGAACAGCCGACAATTGTCTCCAATCGTCTAAATTTCCACAATTTCTTCCTTTATCACACATTAAACTGCTACAAAGCCAACCGACGTAGTAATAACAGTTTACACCAAAACGATTTTACCAAAAGACCTATAAAAATTCGCTTCGAGTTGCTTTTAAGAATGCCCCAGTGTTGCGGGGGAATGTTGACAAATTCCCCCTTCGTTGGGGCCAGGGCACCAAGAATTCACCTTTGTCATGAAATTTTCCTTAGCAGCGCGTTTTAAATACCGTGTGACAATATAATGACGTTTTTGTGTCTCGTGTTCAGAGAAAGGCGTTTTTGCAATTTGGTATTGCTTAAATTTTAACGATATAAAGAACATTTTCCAAATTACATAATGCACATTAAAATATCAGAAAATCTTAAAATCTTCAAACAATGCAACATATTCATGTGTTCGTTTTCACTATTTCGTTATTTATCATCATCATCATGTCAGCCGAAAGACGTCCACTGCTGGACGTAGGCCTCCCCCAAGACTCTCCACTCAGACCGGTCTTGTGCTTCTCGCATCCACCGCGTTCCCGCGATCCGTTATTTATGTTTCTCTATTATTTTGCAAAATTTCAATTGCTTCTTTTTACTCGGTGCGTTGTTTCTCTTTGTCTCAGAGTCTGTTGGACTGTAATAAAATTTTAAAAGCTAATTTAATCGAAGTTTACTAATTATAGTAGTTTGTAATGAGGTTGTTACAAGCTCCTTTGTTTGCGTTCCTGGCCATTCTTACATTTCGATTTAAATCTTTCAAAATTCAAATTTATTACATTATATTCCGATATCGATCCTTGGATTCTCCAGATATTTTCCAGAAGAACCGGACCAGACCAGAGAGAAGAAAAATTTATGAGCTCAGAAGGGGTCTAAATCCCTTTCCATCGTCCAATCGACTTTAAACACGGAACATGCGTATGAAATTGATTGAAATAGTAATGTGAAAATTAAAACTGTCTTTATGTTATAGAGATGAATTCTAACTCGACGAAATTTCCTCTATGTTCAAAAGCTAGTCTTACAGAGCAACAGGTTGCCTTTCAACGCCCTAATTAGATATCAGACCAGTTAATATTCATAGAATTATCATGACCAGAGAGGGTTCAGGAATCACAAATGCGTCTGCCTTCCGTGATTTCATTTATTATGGACATGGTAAGCTGGGTTTAGGACTGGTGCTAACGAAGGCCAGAGTTTGGTGTCTCTACGTACAACCCACAGTCAATTCACAACTGTGTTAAGCTTGAAACAAAGCTCAAAGTCTGGTTTGTTGGCTACTATGAGGCATACTCTTGAAAATGTTACCCTCTGACTATGCATTGAGGGTTGGAAGTGTTGTGACAACATTGTTTATTGCTATAACCTGACTTTTGTCAACGTATTACCTTACATTTGCGTAGTGCCTTGATGACCAAAATATAATGTTAAAGTGGCGTAAGGTTCGTAAAGTGGACTACATTATTTGAAGTTTTGCTAAGACCAGTTTTCAGTAAGGATAACTTGAAAATGCTTGCCGATATTCTATTAGAACGCATCTTGGTTTTTACACTCATTTCATCGCCTAAATTATGCAACGAAACTTGAACTTTTAAGTCACGGACAAAATCTATGGTAAAAATTGTAATTCTTTTTCATTTAAGGACATCAGATCATTTCATATATTAATAGGTGATAATATTATATTCACAGAATGCTTAAGCAATTATTTGAAATGTATTTTTTATCAGTCTTTTATTTGCAGTAAAAAGACAGACTAACTAACTCATCAACGAACAGTTAAAACTGCTGAAGAAAAAAACACGAAGAGACAGGTTATGATATGACCGATACAAGTGTTTGTATAACATTTGTAGCGGTCTTAAAAATTGGACGTTACGTAGATTGGGCAAAATGCTAATATGACGCCTGATATTTCGCTTCTTGGTCAATTTGTGTCACTGGACATTTAACTAGACGATTCGGTACTGATTGGTTTTAATCAATCTAATGTAACATTTTGAGCAACATTAAGAGTTATAGTGTTTACTGATACAAAATTAAAACCAATTTGAGCTAAATCAGTATTAAACTCGGGTTAAAATTCAGGTCTCGCAATTCCCCTGTCTAAATAAATATAAATAAGCAGTTATAAAGTAATTAGCGACCCTTAATATTGATGATTAATTAAGTTGGAGGGAGATCGTGGGGAAATTGTGACAAACGCTCAAGGAAGCCAATTTTGATTTCCGCGAAGCGTTTTGCAAAGGAGAGAAAACAAACCAGGTTTTGAATTAATAATATCTTTGGTGAAAGTAGCGTAAGTTTTTTTTAAAAAGGCCTTATTTTTTGTCTACTATAGGATCTCGTGTCGTGCAGGGTCCATCAGGGGCCCTAGCTGAGACTCAAACAATACTAACGTTTTTCTTTTGTATCACTCTAAATGTATTGGGATGACAGTTGACCACATGGTTTATCGCAACCCACGAGTCATCCCATACATTGTCGGAATTAAAAACAATACGATAACACGTCAAAGGCATCGTTTTACCTAGCAGACTACGGTCGCGGCTCAGTGTGAAGGCAAGACAGGTGAAATTACTAGCATATAGGCATGCCATCCTAGTCCTCAGGTTTGGCACGCATTTTATGCCAAAAAATAGCAAATGAATTTACACAAAAAAGTCCATAATAATTATCGAATCTGCTCACAAAATTTCACGAGAATCAGTTGAGAAATGCGACCGGTAGAGGAGGATATCAGGGGGGTTATTATGACAGAGAGAAAAGGACAGAGCTATATAACTGCTATAGCTCTGTTCTTTACGCTCGCCGTAAAATGACTCCCCCAGAACGTACAAACAGACGTCGGACATACGAAAGCATTTTTTCCAAAGCTGAAACGGAGACGCATCGCTCGCGCTTAGCTATCGCTCGGTCATTGTGACATTTGAATTTGACAGATGAGGACAGAGCATGTCTTAGTTACTCCACGGTTTCTCCACGTTTATTAATAAATAAGTTAGTGTATATCCTTTAAACGCACCAAAAATGAGGATGGTAATAAGTTTAACGTGTGTATCTATGTGTGTGTATACTTGTGTGTACGTATCTGTGGCATAGTCGCTTCCAAACGGACGGAGTGATGTGGACGGGTTCTTATTTAAAAGAGTATGATCATATTTGTATGGGAGTTGGTCCAAGTGCCGCCCAGAATGAAAACATAGTGCATTATGTTCCTACGGCTAGCACTAGACTGTACACTAGAGTGCTTCAAGATCTACCTGGGAGTAGTGAAAAAAAATCGATTTGCTGAGAACTAAATCATCAATCGGAAGGGGCCGCCCTAGGCGTACTTTTTCGAATCAAATCAGAGAAATACTGGAAAAGGGCCGAAAAAATTGTCAAGATCGTAGCAAGTGGAAAGAAGTGGTCTCTGCCTATCCCTCTGGGAAACAGGCGTGATTTAATGTATGTATGTATGTAAATCATCAATCAAATCAGTTTAATTGTATTCTTACTATTTGTCATCATCGTCATCAATAATAATTCCTATCGAGAAATATAGCAGGGCAATATGCATTGGTGCTGAGCCTACCCTTAAAACCTAATTAGGCACGCAACAGACAAAATGTTCCTAGCTTGAAGATTGCTTTACATAGATGAATGCATCAACAACAACATCTATAGTCGTCAGTGGCGTTGTGGGCTCGAAAACTCGTGATCACAATAGGCGTCGTTGCGCTCAAACGGTTCATTTGATATCGCTTAGGGACAGAAAAACCTTAAAATCCAGTCGGAAAATAAAAGCGACATAACTTTTTTTTCTCTACACAAAATTCGAAGATACGAGTATGTGTATTTTTTAAGGATAGTAAAGTAAGGAACTTATTAGAAGTATTTTCACTTCTGGACAGCAGTTGGTCAGACCTTGTCATTCTCCTTTATATGCTTTAGCAAGTTGAGACGGTTCTTAGCTACGTTTCATAAAAATCTGTTGCGCCGTTTTAAATGATATCAGTTTTGAAAGTAGAGGTCGACTTTTTAATCAGGGGTTTTCATCAATTTCATATGTAGTTATATGTACGTGTGATGAAAATCTTAAATAACTAGAAAAAAGAAAGCTGCATACAATCTAAAATGTTGTGTTTTTAACCCTGAAAACTTTCCTGGAAACCAGAATCTGGTACCTACGACAATCATACATACATACATACATACAATCAAGCCTCTTTCTCGTAGGGGTAGGAAGAGACCACTTGCTACGATCCAGAATAAGTCTCTTCATACACTTGCGTCGGTTTAGGTTACGACAATCATGATCGTCATCATCTCCGTGCTCCTTATCCCAATTACCTGGGGTCGGCGCATCATGTTTTTTACTTCCACACATCCCTATTAGCTGTCTCTCACTGTTCACTCCTTTCTCATATCACCACTAAGACAATAAAAAAAAATTGGCATTAATCCACCCATCTTTTTTTAGGACTTCCTCTTGCTTTATACCCCTCCAGCCATACTCAAAATTCTTCTCGTAAAATGACTTTCATCCCTCATTTAATTTTTTTTATCATTTATTACTTTCAAACAGACGACGGCAAAAAGTAAAAAATAAATATATTAAAAATTTAACTAATTTAAATCCTCTTATATTTGCATTGGGTGCAATAATATCGACGCCTTTTTGATCTCTAAACAAGAGGCTCGTGGAATTATTTCTAAAACCTTCTTTCGTATATTCTCATGTACAGTCGACGTCAAATGTGGACCATCCACAGTTAACAATAAGGGCCTTAACATCACTTTGATTTTATATGGTACAGTTGCAAAGAAAATAAAAACTACCACCCATAACGATTTCAATACTATTATTATAATAAAATCTAATAAAAAGATGAAAACCCTCAGATTGCCGTCCTCGGCAAGTCTAAACGGAGCGAAACTGCTACAGATTTCTCATCATGTCTGTAACTAAGGCTAAGATGAAGCTTCAAAAAAGTTACCAGCGTCGAACTTTTCCCATTTTTCCCATTGAAATTCTATGGTAACAGCTTTTCGGTTATTATTCCTCCGTGGTATGTCCGATATTCAATTTTATTTTTTCTTAACCATCTATTACTATGTAGATACGAGCTAAAGTTGACCTTGATAACTCTAATAGTTTGGGAGGAGTATGCGGAAAAACGAAAATCCGAATCGGGGAAGAAAGGAGCTTCGCTCCAATTAGCATAGAGGCATCCAATATTAGTCCACAGGGTTGGCAACGCATTATCAGTCTTAAGGTAGTAGTTTTGAGAATATTATACGATTATATTACAAATGTGTACGTATACTTGATACCTGGGCGTATCTTAAATATGTTCTAAAAACGATCAACCGACATAATAATACTAAGATATCTATTTATTTATTATTTATGGCATAGAGAAGGCAAATGAGCACACAGGCCACCTGTTGGTCACTGGAAACTGTTACCCATAGACATTCGCATTCACAAGACTGCAACTGCAAGACTGCAAATGCACTGGCATACTTGTGGGAGGACCGACCTTGTGCAGGGTCCGCCCGGGTTGGTACCACCATCTTATCCATTAACCTACCGCCAAGCAGCAGTGTTCGCATCGTTGTGTTCCGGTTTGGGGATAAGACAGCCGGTGAAATGACTAGCATAGAGGCATTCCATCTTAGTCCTCAGGGTTGGCAACGCATTTGCAGTCTTGTGAATGCGAATGTCTATGGGTCACAGTTTCCACTTACCATCAGGTGGCCTGTGTGCTCGTTTGCCTTCCCATGCTATAAAAAAAAAACCCCTGAGGACTAATATAGAATGCCTCTATGCCAGTCATTTCACCGGGCTGTCTTATCCGCAAACCGGAATACAACAATGCGAACACAGCTGTATGGCGGTAGGTTAATAGATAAGATGGTAGCCAGGTGGCCACCCACAAAATAATCTCAAAATATTCAATAATTGTGCCTATAATCTTTGAAGAGTTGCCTCGATTTCTCTGGGATTCCATCATCAGGATGACTATAGGACTACGTGGGAAGTTTCAAACAAAAAAAAATGTTTCCACCTAGGACCTATATCGGTACAGCCGTCTCGTGAAATCAGGTAGCATACGAAGTAGGTACAATTATGAACCTCCTCATTGTTTAAAAGTCAGTTAAATACCTATAACAATAATACTAACACAAACTTACCAAATTCTCTCGATTACGAATTTTATAAATTTTATAAGTACAATACAAATCCTAAAATCGAGATCTGCTGTCGTTCTTACTTTGAATAGAATAGAAAAACATTTATTTCGCTTGATTATAAATTATTACAGTGTGTGATAAGTAGTGCTGCGAAATGGTATTCACTCAACTACGGACTGGTTTTGCTAGACAGCATACATTGCATTCGCTTCCCCCCTCGAGTTACAAAAGGGGAAGTCTTTATATATAAATGAACACTATAAATAACCTTAACTTAAGAACAATTTCGCTACACTCAAAAAAATGAGAGCCAACTGAGAAACATTTTCTCTTAGTTGACAAAACATGAATACAATAGTTAAGATATTAGTTATATCAACCAAAGCTGATAGTAACAACAGCAAATTTATTTAGTGATTCAACTAACATCTTCGTTGACGTATCTAAGGTCTTAGTTGATGTATCTATGGTGTTGTTAGACTCGTATGGAATCAAGACACTAATGCACAACAATCACAATCTTGTTAGAAGTTACCAATTATTTTTTTCAGTCATCATCATCATAATCATCATGTCAGCCGAAAGACGTCCACTGCTGGACATAGGCCTCCCCTAAGGCTCTCCACTCAGACCGGTTTTGTGCTTTTCGCATCCACCGCGTTCCCGCGATCCTTACAAGGTCGTCACCCCATCTTGTTGGAGGCCTACCTACAGCTCGTCTCCCGGTCTGCGGACGCCACTCAAGAACCATTTTTTTTCAGTGTACCTAGGGAAATATATTTACAAAGCGGTTCTTTGCCAACTGTACATAAGTACGAATGTGAGTTACATCTGAATGTTCTTTCCATTACTAAGTAATGTCTTCAATGTAGTCGCAGAGAGTTCGCAGCGGGCTTTTACCGCTCCGGCTAAGTGTTCTGCTCAATAATACTAAGCCAAGACCTCTGTCGATAACATACATACAGAAAATACCACATACTGCTAAGTCGCTTAATAAGGTATACTTATGTGCAGAGATCGGAATAGGCAGAGCTTATATACCTAAAGTTCGTAAAAGGACATTAAATAGAGTGATTACAACCGGGTAAAATAATCATTAATTATAGAGAAAACATTACTAAATAGAGGGCTATTCTCGGGGTCTCTGCGTGATAGAATCAGAAATGATGATATTCGCAGTAGAACTAAGGTTACCGACATAGCCCGAAGAATAGCTTAACTGAAGTGGCAGTGAGCGGGGCACATCGCACGCAGGACTGATGGCCGATGGGGTCAGAAGGTTCTTGAGTGTCGTCCGCGGACCAGGAGACGAGGTGTAGGTAGGCCTTCAACAAGATGGACCTTGTTAGGATCGCGGGAACGCGGTGGGTGCGAAAAGCACAAGACCTATGTCCAGTAGTGGCCGTCTTTCGGCTGACATGATGAGAATGATGATGATAGTGAAAACATATTAAATTACATACGCTCCTGTAAAGGGTGAAATAATTTAGAACAGTTGCTAACATAACACCCTATTAACAACAAACTAACATAAAATATCCTGTACTGTAAGAAAATATACGAGGTTGTAACCACTCTATATTATGTCCGTTTGCGAACTTTATGCAAATTAGCTCTGCCTATTCCGACCACTGCTTATGTGTAACTTAATAAAAAACTAGCGATCCGCCCTCGCTTCGCTTCAGTTTATGAGTTTTCTGCAACATCCGTTCATAAACCAGAATTAATTATACATAAAAATCTTCCTCTTGAATCACTCTATACAGGGTTATTGGTAAGTCGACCTATTCCCGTTAAGAGGTTATAGGGGTGACTATTTGCGATCATTTTGACCCTCATATGCATTATGCAAAAGTGAACCATTTTGGAGTTATCGCATTTTTTAGTTTTTTTTTAAATTAGTCAGAAATTCAAATTGAATTTTTTTTTACAAAAAAAGTATCAATTTAAATCTTATTTTTTTTCTGATTTATAAATACTATTAAACATTGGTTATTTGTCAATATTAAAACAATAATTATCGGTCCAAATTTAAAAAAGCGAGACGGAAATCGAAAATTTTTCAATATTTTTTTGCGATCGCTTTCCACTAAAATGCCTTAAAAACAAAAAAAACGTTATGAAACTTGGCTTGCAGATTGTTTTAAAAACTTAACTGTTTTCTTAGCTCTCCAAAAATGCATAACAACTAGGAACTTATTTAAAAAAAACTGAAAAAAAATGATCACAAAGGAAGCGGGCGGAAATTCGTCTTCGAACTAAACTAGTCAGAAATGAAACTTCAAAAATAAAAAAAAATAAAAAAACTGAATTTAAATCAACTTTTTTCATTTGATTTTATACAAGATGAAATTGTTGTTCTTATGCAATATTAAAAAAAATATTATCTGTACATGTTTGAGAATGCGAGGCCGAAAACTAAAAAATACATGTTTTTTTATCAAACTCCAACATAAATTATACGAAAACAGAAAAATTTACCAATACATTTGGCGTACAGATTACACGTTGATAAAAAAACATGTATTTTTTAGTTTTCGGCCTCGCATTCTCAAACATGTACAGATAAAAAAAAAATTAATATTGCATGAGAACAACAATTTCATCTTGTATAAAATCAAATGAAAAAAGTTGATTTAAATTTGGTATTTTTTTTTATTTTAATTTTTGAAGTCTCATTTCTGGCTTTAGTTTAGTTCGAAGACGAATTTCCGCCCGCTTGTGATCTTGCTTTGTGATCATTTTTTTTCAGTTTTTTTTTAAATAAGTTCCTAGTTGTTATGCATTTTTGGAGAGCTAAGAAAACAGTTAAGTTTTTAAAACAATCTGCAAGCCAAGTTTCATTACGTTTTTTTTTGTTTTTAAGGCATTTTAGTGGAAAGCGATCGTAAAAAAATATTGAAAAATTTTCGATTTCCGTCTCGCTTTTTTAAATTTGGACCGATAATTATTGTTTTAATATTGACAAATAACCAATGTTTAATAGTATTTATAAATCAGAAAAAAAAAAAAGATTTAAATTGATTCTTTTTGTGTAATAAATGTTTTCAAGTTGAATTTCTGACTAATTTAAAAAAAACTAAAAAACGCGATAACTCCAAAATGGTTCACTTTTGCATAATGCATATCAGGGTCAAAATTATCGCAAATAGTCACCCCTATCACCTCTTAACGGGAATAGGTCGACTTACCAATAACCCTGTTATATTAATGAAAACCGTATTAAAATACGTTGCGCCGTTTAAAAGATCTAAGGGTATATACAGAGGGAAAGACGGCGGGAAGAGACTTTGTTATATAGGTACAGTCAATAGCATAAATAAGACAGTGATCATTTATGTACCTTGTCGCTTTCAATCGTTTCACAATTTTGTACAACATTTCAAACACAACGTTAAAGTGACAAGGAACATAAATGATCACTTATTTATGCTGTTGACTGTACTACTTATGTAGAGATAGACATTTTTTTTTTATGGCATATGAAGGCAAACGAGCGCACAGGCCACCTGATGGTAAGTGGACACTGTGACCGATAGACATTCGTATTCGCAAGACTGCAAATGCACTGCCAACCCTGAGGACTAAGATGGAATGCCTCTATGCTAGTCATTTCACCGGCTGTCTTATCCTTAAACCGGAACACATGCGAACACAGCTGCTTGGCGGTGGGTTAATGGATAAGATGGTGGTACCAACCCGGACGGACACAAAGAAGAATGGGCAAATCAGGATATGTGACCAATAACCACAAGCGATATGTCCCCGAAAAGGTTATTTTTAGTTTTATTTCTTACTTTGGCGTTTAGTCCCAAATCTTTGTATTAAAAAAGTTATCGTCACATAAGCACAGTGGCAGGTCAAACCTGACTATGTGCTTTAGGGTTCCGTACCCAAAGGTTAGTCCAACGGGACCCTATTAATATGCCTAACGCTAGGTTTACACAGGCTTAGTACTTGTCATTAGTGTAGGTGGTTAGGGACTTATATGCACAGTGACAAGTGGCAAGTAACCGTCTACACACTGGTGTTAGAGAATGGTATTAGTTTACAAGATCTCGCAATGGATTATCGCCGCCGACTAGTTTTGCGGAATGTTTTAGGCATTACTCTTATATTATTTTAATGGCTATGATTTCTGGTTCCATAAACACTCAAACGATCTAAAAACTTGTATAAACTTAATTGTAGTTTCCGAATTCCATCTTTCCGACGTCATAATTATGTTTTTTGCGGGATATTAGACTGAGAAAACAAAGTAAACCAAAACACTTCGGCAGCTTTGAGTAGGTAATCTACTAATCACTAATCAAATTGCACTTGTCATTAAATGTTTGACACCATCACACCACTCGACAAGTGACAAGTATTAGAAGATTTTTAGCTGCGGGTAGGTGCTTGTCGCTTAGTAAATAGGAACGGCTTCTAATTACTTGCACTTGCAGTTGCACTAATACTAAGCACTTATACAACATGTTTACACACATGTGACAAGTGTAAATGACAAGCACTAAGCATTAGCTACTAAGCCCGTGTAAACCCAGCATAACGCTGTCTGTCCGTCCGTACTAACTTTCAAGAATCTTTTGAACCGTGGTAGATAGCGCTTATTTTTCGACAGCGAATTTACTCAAATATTAAAATAGTCCCCATCGCCATACATGGGACGGTTTTGTCATCGTATTTAAATTTTTTTGTTTTGGTATTATGTATGTTATGTATATGTATGTAAAACTCTTTATTGCACATAAACAATTACTAGACTTGTTTGCATCAATATAAATAATGTACATAGGCGAACTTATCCCATATGGGATCACTTCCAGTTAACCTTGGAGTAGAATGAGCAAGGACAATGCCGAAGGATAGACAAATTAACAAAATTTCAGGAAATAACAAATAGTACATACAACAGACAAATAGGAAGAAAATATAATATCTTCCTTAATAAGATGCATACCTAAACATAGAAATAATATAATATACAATATAATACTACCACACATACGTAAACAGCAGTTAAAACCTACAACAGAAGGATCAACACTCAGGCTCATCCTGTTTATTTAGCCACAACTTCTTTAATCTTTCCTTCAATGAACCGACAGATAGCACAAACCCTGAATAGAAACAACAAACACAAAAAAACGGTCTAATATCTAGTTGGGCTCACGATGATTCGATATAATTATACCTAACGTGCGGCTAGTGTTGCCAGGCGTCCGGATAAAGCCGGACACAGTCAGGCTTTTTGATTGCGGTGCGGCCAAATCAGACAGTGTCCGGCCTGCCCGGCTTTTGTTAGGATTTTTAAATTTGTCCGTATTTCCACATTTGTCATGTGCATGTGTAATAATAGTACATTATTGCCTAGGCAGTGAAGCAGGCAATTGCGGGCCGAGAATTGGTTTAAACGGACGAGCTTGCGAGTCCGTTTAAAAATACGAGGCCCGCAATTGCGATTCCTGCCGAGGCATAAAAAATCCTGCTGCAGGCTTTTCTCAAAAATCGCAAGAAAAAAATCGCATATAAACACGAACTTCACTTGAAATAACCTCACTCTTTACCACCATTATTTTAATGACAAGGAGAAACGCAAGCTTTTTTTAGAAAAAAAAACTCAAGCTATTCCAGACACAGATGAAAAAGTTACGTTTCGAATAAAATATGGATGTATAACACTTGCGCCCTCATTTTATTATGGCCGTTTTCACTTTAAAAAAAGTTACAAACTAGATAACAATGAAATTTGTATGCAACATTGCGGGCTTGTGTAGCGAGCACGCAATGTAATTTTTTTTTAATTTGGGAACTGTCTGTAAACTATGTACTTCGCGTCTCAGTATAGTTAGTAATGTCAACTTTTCCGGTCATTTTTGAGAAAAATAATAAGAAGACTGATTTATTCAATTTTGTTGTTGTTTCATTCGAATTTAAGCAATTTTATATTAAATGATAAAAGCGCCTTAAATGATAAGAACTAAATAAAATGTTGTGTAAGTATGCTTAGACAAAAAATTAAGAGTGTCCGGCTTTTTTACCCAAATGTCCGGCTTGACTGGCTGGTCTGTCCGGCTTTTCGGTTTGAAGACCTGGCAACCCTACGTGCGGCTGCGTCTGAGTCGCACTTGACCGGTTTTCTTTGTTACATCGGCCATTCAAATTTCTTCAAGCGATTTGACATTTCCCGCCTTAAACAAGTTCAAGCTTTCCGACAATGTTACGCTTATTGCTATTGGTCTATACATGTCTGTCTGCCCATGCTTCTTTAATGTTATTAGAAACTTCTGAGACCTTGAACTTTTCTCCATTACTTGTTTACTGATAAAGTACTTAACTAAGTACATGCCTATACTAATGCCGTGTGGTTGCCGGCTTAGAATAGTGCCACTCCATGGGCCCTAGACAAGATGCATTACGCCGAGTCGCTTTTCTATTCGTTTCGTTTTTAAACCAATCGCGTCACTGCTAGATCACGTAATACGAAAAGTCACGTGATCTAGCAGTGACGCGATTGGTTTAAAAACGAAACGAATAGAAAAGCGACTCGGCGTAATGCATCTTGTCTAGGGTCCCATGTCTTCCCGTGGAAGTCGTAAGAGGCGACTGAGGGAATAAAGGCTTGTAGTACTGTAACGGCCAAACCCTATATTCAATCCGCGGACATATAGGCTTACTTCGGATTAAAATTTGACACATTTTGTATGGGCAAATGTCAAATTTTAACCCGAGGTAAGCCTTATCTATCCTCGGTTTGAATATAGGGTTCGGCCGTTAGGCGATAGGCTTGCAACCTGTCACTAATACACTGGGAAACATCTTAGCCTACTTGTGCAAACTGTGGTTGCAGTTATCAACAAGTTTTTGGAGTTGTTGGTAACTCTGTAGCTCTGCCTACCCCACTCTGGGAATGAAGGCGTGAAGGTATGTATGTATGTATGTGCTTAACTACATTTTTTTTATTTAACACTAAAAATTTTAGTCGGACACAAAAAAAAACTGGCTTCGGAATCCTCAGCATCAGGACTGACGACGATGTTCTATAGAACTTTTACAATAAACGTAGGTACAAATTCAACGATACCCAGCCCTTTCAAATCCTTCAAGGCAGTAAGGTTACAGAAGGAAGGTCACAAAGAAATATGATATGAATATTTGTATACATACACCCGAAAATCATAACCATTCTCTTTGGGGAGTCTGGTATATCTAAAGTAACGAATACATAAACGCAAACGAATAAATTTAATAGCCTTTAGTAAATTTTAGTAAAAGCGCCATCTGTGCCAAATAACACGAACTTCTTCTTCTTTTTGAGCGGATCTATGTTCACACGGAAAGGGAAATACTTCTCCAAAATCTCTACAGATGGCGTTTAATTACAAAAACGAAATGAGATTTCAAAATGTGTTTAATTTGAAGAATATTTAAAATTAAGTTTGATTTCAACAATATTTAAAGTAGATGAGAAATAAAAAGTGATCATGTTTTTTTTATATTAAAACTATTTGCTCACAGCGCCACCTGTTACAAAGCACTAGCAATAGCTATACTAGTGAAATTACTTTAAAGCTAGTTTATACAAAAACTAATAGATGGCGTTGTTAGTGCCAAAACAAACAAAACACTTCTTATTAGAAGAATATTTTATGTGAAGATGCACATATTGAGCTCGCTCCCAAAGTTGAACTTACCTAACTGGACTGTATGTCCCAGGTAAACATAATTGTCAACAACTTATGTCCAAGCCTAAGATTATTGCAGGAGTCGGTACTGTTCAACATGACCTTTATCTTGTCTACATTCATTCTAAGACCACCTTTTGATTACTTGAATACCCATATACGAAACATTAATCCTATAAAAATTAATTGTTTACTACCTGTTCATCATCGTTGCCTTGAAAAGTCCCCTCCCAGAAATCTTCGATGTTCTCCGGAAAGTCAGACTCCTTTTCCGGATCAGGACTCACACATGCTTGCCTGGTCTGGAAGACCAAGATCATGCCTCCATCTTCTTCTTCAGGTCTCCAAGCACCACACATTGTAGCTACAGTCCTAGTTTTCACTAATTCTGCGGAGAGTTTTATCTTTTTTGCATGAATTCCTTGCAAATTTGAATCAGTTTTTACTTTAGACGACACGCCTGCCATCTTTAAATTTTCTTTGAATACGGTGGATGGTCTAAGTACTCTTAGCAAAGAGATGCGATTGGGTATTCGTAAAGTTGGAAACAATATCTGATTTATGATAAATTTTAGCATTTAATATTCATATGTAGACAAATACATTTAATACAAGCAGTAAACTAATCTAATGTTTTGTAACTGTATCAAAAATGCGATTAAACTACGTAAATAAAAGAAGATTACTAGGCACCTAAGTAAACAAATAAACTACAAAAGCACATTGTTTTTACACCGTATTTACGTGAAATTTAAACCGAATAAGCACTTGGAAGTTTATAAGTCACAGTTCACATACTATTTAATTATATTTTCACACAGAATTCTAAAGAAACTCAAGATTATTGATCGAAAACCCGACGGATTTTAGGTTAAGCGGCCGCTTGCGCAAACGACAAAATCAGCTGGATGTTGACATTTGACATTGACACCTAAATTAGTGTTACCAGCTCATCGTGATGCGTTTTATTTAATGACGATGATCCTTACCGTTACCGGGTGTCTTTTTGAATATTTGAATTGGGTCCAAGTGTGTCTACAACTATAAAAATATGTAATTTATGTAAAATGTTGAACTAAATATATCACAGAATCACAGAAACACCATCACACCACCACCTTCTCTGGCCCGTTTCACGAAGCCACGAGTTTCATATTACAAGCGGAACTCTCGTTCTAGCACACGGAGTTAAAAATAGACTACCGCTTGTAATTTGTAACTTGTAGTTTTGTGAAACGGGCCTCTATTGCTTAACCGGTATATTAAAGGGTCTATCCGGGTAAGTATCATATGGTGAAGTGAAACTGCCCTTGGGGAGAAAATTGTATTTCTTTTACCGGAATATTTGCCTTATTGTATTGTGTAATTTTACCAGACCTCAAATGTTAAAAAAAAAACAGGAAAATCTTTTTTTTGCGAATCTATTTACCCGATTTTTTTGTAATTTGGATTTATTGGACGTATAAATAAGGTCACAGTTCTAATTATTTTAGTTGTCCGTTGTGATAAACCACGTGTCGAACATGTCATCGCATACATTTGATACATTTCATGTTGATGGAATGGAAAACGCTAAGTGGCACTTGGCTAGACATATGAATGGGTTTTGACATTGTGACAGCACTGATTGCATTGCTGGGCACCGTTAATCAAATAGTTAACTTCGTTAATCGTTAATCAGCTACAAAAAAAGTTAGCTTCGTTAAACGTTAAAGCGTTACATTTCGGAAGAATTAACCCAAGTTAACGTTAATCGTTAATCCGTTAATAAGTATGTGTAAAAAAAATGCATTTTTATATCGTTGCGTTAGTTAACTTATAAAACCTGTTGGTTTAGGTTCTGGAAGTTAACAGGAAAGGAACAAAGCAAAATACAAAAGGGCATAAGGTGCATATTCCCTTTCATGAACATTAACATGTTGAAGTTCTCGTCTGAAAGCGAGGCTCGTTTTGAAGTTAAAATGTCTTTACCCGTGGAAAACAGACGTTTAATTGCAGCGCTTGAGGGTATAGCAGTATTGTATTTAATGAATAGATTTATGAATATCTGTTCCCCGAGGAATGCAGCATCTTTGAACGAGTCTTTTGATTTCATGTCCAGCCACATTTTAACGAGACTTTGCGCTTTACTCTTTAAAGAGTTGGAGCTCTTTGGTTTTTCTATAGACTGAGTGACAGAATTGAAGTCTTCCTTGTCATCATCGTTGTTTCTCACACTACAAACTCGCTGCTACGCGCCGCCCGGCACTTGTCGTTTCATACTTGTCTGAACCTGTTTTTCTTGCCGCGCCGCGGTGCCGTTCGGTAAATATGTAGTAGGCATTGAATTAACGATTAACGGACTTCTGCATATTAACGGAAGTTAACGTGTCCGTTAACATTTTAAAAAGTTAACTTAAAAGTTAATCCGTTAATCAAAATGTTAACTTCGTTAATTATCGATTAACGGTTTAACGAGTCAGCTATGACTGATTGCTACTTTGGGCGTTTCGATATTCCATAGGCGATCGTACGTGAGGCCGTACTTTGGCCATTTAGCGTTACCTTGTGATAAACCACGTGACCAACTTGTCATCCCATACATTAAAATTCGATGGAATGGAAAAACGCTAACACCTTTTGGCTCTTGGCTAAGCCTACAGGTTTAAATTTTTTAACTTCAAACTTTTTTCGTATCCCACAAAATTGTATCGAAGGAAGTACGTGATGCGATATTATCAACTTTGATCAAATAATTAGTGTCCGACCGAAGTTTCGGTTTCGGTTTCGGTTTCGGCCAATTTCGGCCAAAAAAGTGATTTCGGCCGCAGTTTCGGTTACGGCCAGAATCCGGCCGAAACCTTCGGCCGGGCCGAAATTGCTTCGCGGCCTCTCGCGGCTCTCGCATCGGGAGCGCTCGGCTTAATTCGGGCGCGCTCGGCCGGGTAGGTATAGGTAATGCATCGGCGGCCGGGACCACCGACAGTATTCATATTCATCCCGTTTGTGACGTTTGTTTGTGAACCACGTGGCGCGCGAGAAAATATGGTGAGTGTTGTTTATTTATTAATTTATTATTTATTTTTTAGAATCTGTTACTGCATTTGCATGCTGTGATTAATGAACGATACGTTTGATATTAGGATTGTGAATTTAGTTTAGACGTGATAAGAATAGGTTGTTCGCTGATTGAAGTGATAATTTTATAATTATGTAGAGTTGATTAAAATTTAATTATTTCATATTTTTTGACAATGTTGATTTATGTTAAAGTAGCATGAATGCTGTGATTTCTCTTGCAATGTTTGACTTTGTCACACGAGGTATTATTCTAAAACTTTGTTTAAAGATCACTGATTACAGTGATAATACTATAAAATTCAAAATTCAAAAAATCAAATTCAAAATTCAAAATATTTATTCAGTAAATTGGCCACATGAGGGCTCTTTTACACGTCGGTAACATGGAGTGAATCTAATAATTTATGTAAAAGTTGATGTATGTTTATGCTGTGATTTATCTTGCAATTTGTGATTGTGATTTACTTTATCCAGGTATTAAGTATATTAATTAAGTAACTTTGTTTAAAACTTTAAAAATTTGATTTTATTTGGTTTAAAATTTCATAGTTTACCTCTAATTATATCTATTTTCATTAAAAATAAACGTTTTTTATTTTGTTTAACTAAAACAGTAGCTGTTCTCATATAAGAAATCCTTGCAATAACCTTTTCCTTACGATTTGTACAGTAATTTTGAATAATTTCATAAGTCTCCAAAAATTTCGGTTTCGGTTTCGATTTCGGCCGAAATCAGAAAAAAACCGAATATTCGGTTTCGGTTTCGGTTTCGGCTGAAAATCGTGTTTCGGTCGGACACTACAAATAATTACACCTAGAGTAGCATACCTTGACCTCTTCTGTATTTACTTAAGTATGATAGCTGTAACTAAAATTACTAATGTAAAAATGCACGAAACTCTAAATTAATGCATAGGCACATGGCACTTTTTAGAGTTCCGTAGTCAAACTAGGAACCCTTATAGTTTCGCTATGTCCGTCCGTCCGTCCGTCCGTGCGTCCGCAGCCTAGCTTCAGAGACTCTTAGTACCAGAACGCTGTAATTTGGCATAAATATACATATAAGTCACGCTAACAAAGTGGTAAAATAAAATCTTGAATTTTTTTAGTGTACCTCCCCTACACGTAACATGGGAATGTATTTTTTTTTCTCGTTTACCCCGTAATATAGCGGTGTCATTGGATAGGTGTTTCAAAAATATTGCGGTTTTTAGATTAAGGTATCCGTTGTCAAGTGTAACAACCGAAACTACAAATACTAGAAATCAGAAAAATATCTTAAATCAAAGCAGATATAATGCATTAATAGGAAAACTATCACTACTTATGCCCGGTTTCTGAAGTCACTAGTTAAACCTTTAATAGCTATTGATCCGTTAAAGTTATGTTTAGGTTAAACGACGTTTATCTCTTCGTGCGTTTCTGAGTGCTCTACGAACAGTTCGATAACTATTGACAGATAAATAGTTCCTTCCGCTGCCGCTAGATGGATCTTAATAGTTTGTCATACGTAGACTGCTTTAATTCAACATCAATTCCGGTTGATTTTTGTAAAAATAATAATTTGAGAAAACTTAGCCACTTTATAGTAATTAATAAATAAATGATAACGAAAATTAAAATACCTAGTTTATTTGCCAGTGGCTGTATGAACAAAAATGGACAGTTGATACTTCAAAAACAAAAACTTCAATCGTAAAAAACGTCAAATAGTTATGGAGCCGATTAACGGCAAACTTTGGTCAGTTAAGTTAAACCTAGTTAAAACGGAGTTTATCTTTGAGTCGTTGTTCGGAAACGCAGTTGTCAAAGTTAACGGACCAATAGCGTTTACGGACAGATAAACCACCGATAAAAGTACTTCAGAAACCGGGCATTAGTAGACTACAGTGGATCTTGAATTTGCGGTGTTGGTATACTGACCGCGACCTATGCCGATGTATGGGGATAACAGTTTCCCAACGGCAAAGTTAAGTTGGTCGCGAGGTCTAATTTGTTTGTAGTAACGGCTTCGGAACCCTACACTGAGCATGGTCCGACATGCTCTTGCCCAGTTTTTTAATTTATGTTATTGCATATCACTGGTATTTTTGATTAATCAATAGCGCAACTAAGTAACTTACAGTGCGATAGTTCTTAAAAAGTAACGAATTTACCTGAACTCGACAATCATTTAAGTAAGTTTTTTCACTGTTAATTACTAATACATTTTGAAAAAAATAAATTCGTGTTACTTACATGTTAAGTAAAATATTTTATAATGCTGTACCTAAGACTATAATAAATTTAGCTGGAAACATGTATTATGGCAAACTTAGACAATGGTTACAAGAGGAATGTTACTACTCAATTTATGAATTTTTGGGTAAAAATAAATAGTTGACTTTGTTATTATATATATTTGACATTATGTTCGCCCTTTTTAATTTTTAATTTAGTTATAAGGACTAAAAATTTGTATGCCACTAAAGGCTGAGCGGCTGTACTGTATGACATAAATAATAAGACCATGATGTAACCCGTTCAATGCAAATAAATTATTTCATTTCATTTCAAATATTGAGTACAAAAATTCACTATTAAAAAAATTCAAACCGGTAAATTTATAATTCAATGGTATGTACAGGTTGATTTGTTTTTGTATTTCAGATCACATTTAAATTTGGCCTCACTTATTCATGTTGCTTTAATTTCATGAACTTTTCTCATGTTTCTTATTAAAAACAAACACTTATCTACTTTGCACATATCAAAGAGGATATGTGCAAAGTAGATAAGTGTTTGTTTTTAATTGCCCTTGCCAGACAATAGGTACTAGAAACATGCCTGTCTTATTCACCTAATTATCTTGATGATAACAAAGAGATTCACGCGCCAGTCGCGCCACAAACTTGAAAAAGACAAATTAAACTCCACGTCTCGCCATACACAAATGGTTTCAAAACACAATCAACGAGAAGTAAAAGGTTTGACTCTACAAAAATATTAGGTGTTATTGCAGAAAACAGTCAAAGAATCGCTCTGTGACTGTCAACATCATCTGCCAAAAGCCGCTACGGTAATTTTACTGCTGGAAATAACTAGACGCCCTTAAGTCAACTGTATAAAGCTTAAAAATTCACGTATTTCCTTTTCTCAATAGAAGCGAGTTGTATTGACAACCGCAGATCTACGTCGGTTTTTCTCTGTAGCACACTTATTTACATTCAAAAAGGGGTTAGGAAAAATGGAACTCCTTCGAAAACACTAATTTACATGGAAAAGCCTACCTTTAGGCGGTTGTCGTTTGTTTTCTAATGGGGTTGTAAAATTTTGGTATGCGGCAAAGACTCTTGGGGTATTTTTATAAGGATCTTTAAAAAGATTGGGAGTTTGATTGGTTTTGTAGGTTCGGTCTAACTGCAGAGAGAGACGAAAGAAAAATTACGAATTAAAATTAATTTCATTGCGTTTGGCCTTTAAAATATGACTCCTGTGTCTATCACCAAAGCCTTAATATAAAATGTATACAAAACATTCATTTAGAAAGACAAGTGAACTACCTTGAAATAAACATACAGAAAACGTCACACCTTAGTCATATTTTTAACTGTGTACCTAGAGGATTTTTTTACTTAAAATAAGTTTCAGAAACAAGAGAAATTGAGTTTGTTATTTATATTGAGTAGATCATGTTTTTTTATTTATTTCTATATCATAATAACTACAAAAACTAACGGCAACTGAACAAAAAGCAAACAATATCCCCATCTCGCTCCGTCATGGCAGCTGCGCCGTTCCCACGCAATTCGACTGTCTGATTTATGGCCGCGGCTCGATTGCTTGTCATTGTTTCGGAGAAAATTGCATTTTCAATCATTTTGTCGGTTCGGCAAATTGGTGGCTTGGAATTCATTCGTCTGACTGAAAATAAATAGTTTTATTCACTTTTCCTTAATGATATAGGTGTAAGTACAATAAATTTGATGAAATATTTTTTACCAAAGGTTGCTATAGAAATGTAAATCGGAAGGAAAAAGTTACATTTATATTACTATACGAACACAAGATTCAACGAGGTTCATTGGAAAATTTATAATATTTATTGCAGGTAACAGGTAAATTATAATAGTTAGCTATTTTCAGATACACAAGAATAAACATCGCGACAAAGACTGGAGTATCACAAGGACGACATCTTGGTCCAATTGTTTATCAGCCTTATGGGCGATACAAATTAACAGTCCACGTCGCTGGCCGATTTTGGTGTGTCTATTCATCGTATTAGAACAGTTCAACTTCCTCATTTCTGCAGATGGCTCCGTTTCTTTTAGCCCGTCAGTCCGATTGTTAGTATAGCTCGAGGGCGTCCATGACTATACTGAATACATATCTATCTGAATTTTAACTAAGGTAAATAAAATTCTACTTCTCTTTTATTACTCAGTACCTAGGCTGTTTAACATAATTTTTAGCAATTATTATTCTTAAATACCGAAGTTTGGGTACTAAAACAATATAAATAAAACATAATTAATAGTCTACTCTTTATCAGAAGGCCAAAATAGACCAAAATTACACGAAATGTTTAGCAAGTCGAGCAAAGCAAGGGTTATAGTTCGATTTTCATGAAAGAGCCAGCAACAGCAAGAAACAGCCAGCTTCCGTTGGTCAAGCTTTATGCCCGCTGTACACATTGGACCAGTGCGTTGGGTCAATGCGTGGAATACTTGGCTACGCTATATTTGCTTGTTTGTAGTTGGGGAACAACACTGGTTGGCCCAGTGGCGGTGTAAGGATCTTATATCAAAGCGCCAATGCAGAATGATCAATAAACCAATGTGTAAACGTGACTCGATATTTTAGCTCAAGGCCTTTGCCCAACGCATTGGCCCAATGTGAACAGCGGCCTGAGGAGAGGCAGATTGGCCCTACATGAGTTACGTGACCATCCTACATCGCCAAGATCTCCTCCGCCGCGGTACTGCACCTTCAACGATATGAACAACATGTAGTTGGCGGTTGGTAGCGCAACAAGAACATACATACATACATACCTTCACGCCTGTAATCCCAGAGTGGGCTAGGCAGAGCTACAGAATTACAACTTTAAAAAGTTGTTGATACGTAATTCACTAACCACAATTTGCACATATAGGCTAAGATGTTTACCAGCGTATTAGTGTCAGGTTGCAAGCCCATCGCCTAACAGTACTACAAGCCTATTTTCCCTTAGTCGCCTCTTACGACATCCACGGGAAGACATGGAGTAGCACTATTCTAAGACAGTGGTAAAGGGACCTTTTTAGTGTTGCTGGACCTCTCTCGAGCTTTCGATACTATAAATAGCACACTCCTTCTATCGAAATTATCCTATTATGGTTTTGACTCATTCGCGTTAAAATGGTTTGCGAGCTATGTTACCGGACGCAAACAGTTTGTCCAGGTACGCGACGGTAGTGGTACTATACTAAATTCATCGACGGCAACGGTAGACAGAGGAGTTCCGCAGGGCTCCATTCTGGGGCCTTTACTTTTCATTTTGTACAGTACTGACATAATAGAAAATATTAAATATTGTAAATATCACATGTATGCAGATGACCTTCAATTGTATATATCATTTAAACCCGATGATACCATCCAAAACGTTGACCGGCTTAACTCCGATCTAAACCACATAGCCAACTGGTGTGATACCAATAATCTAGTTTTGAACTCTGATAAGTCGAAATTTCTTTTGTGCGGATCTAATAAACAAATCAATGATATACATCTTCATAATCCACAAGTTTCTATTAAGGGCGATATTTTAAAAGAAGTAACAGAAGCTCGTAACTTGGGCGTTATTATGGATGGCATGCTTCGATTCGAGAAGCACATGTTAGAACTTATGCGCAACTGTTTTTATAGGCTAAAAATATTATATCGTGTCCGTGACTATATAAGTGTTAATTTGCGAAACAAACTGTGTGAGTCACTCATATTATCAAAACTAAACTATGCTGATTCTGTCTTTGGAGGTTGTTTACTAGGGCGTACCAGTAGATTAATGCAACGCATTCAAAATGCTTGTATTCGATTTTGTTTTGATGTGCCCCGTCGATCACATATAACTCCATTTTTAAATATTTTTTTTTTTTTTTTATATCATAGGAAGGCAAACGAGCACACAGGCCACCTGATGGTAAGTGGAAACTGTGACCCATAGACATTCGCATTCACAAGACCGCAATCCTAAGACTGCAAATGCGTTGCCAACCCTGAGGCCGAAGATGGAATGCCTCTATGCTAGTCATTTCACCGGCTGTCTTATCCCCAAACCGGAACACAACAATGCGAACACTGCTGCTTGGCGGTAGGTTAATGGATAAGATGGTGGTACCAACCCGGACGGACCCTGCACAAGGTCCTCCCACCTCCAAAAATATAAAAGATAAGATTATTATTATATTAAATATGGCAAATCGACGTAACTTACATCTAGCTGCTCTAATCTTTGGCATTATAAATAGTGGTGAGCCATCTTATCTTTACGAAAAACTGAAACAATCACAACGTCAGGTGAGGTTTGCCTCACTCTTAATTGGTACCCAGCACAGGACGACTGCTTTTCGTGGCAGCTTTCGCTACGCTGCCACGAAATGTTGGAATAATCTGCCACCGCCAATCAGAAACTCTAAAAACGTTACAAACTTAAAACATAAAATGAAGCAATATTTACTAAATATCCAATTAGCCAACACTTAGCAGACGTCCTGTATTCATTCATTGCATTATTATTATTATTATTTTTCTTTGTCATTCAAATTATGTATTTAATATTAAAAAATAATGTAAACATACACACTCACACGCGTGCACGCACACACAAACACACACACACGCAATAATTAATAAGTCTCATGTTCAGAAAAATTTACAATAACTAATTTAGTTTAAGCATTAAGTAATCTTTATAAATAGTAGTGAGATGGATTGGCAGCGCTCTCCTCTCTCTTCAATCCGGTGGCCCTGAAAACCAGCGTCAAGGCTAGTAAGCCTGACACCATGCTGAGTGGCAACCTTTTCGGTGTTAATTTTAGACTAAGTACTCTAAGTTTGTATTACTCTAATTTTTAAAATGTTTTTATTTTTGTTGTTGTTTATGTTAATTTTATTTTAGCACCGAATAAACGATTTCTATTCTATTCTATTCTATTCTAACCCGGCAACCACACGGAAAAAGAACATTAAAAAGAAAAAAATACATTAGTCCTTAGAGAAAAATTCATTACTTTAGTCCGCCTTATACATGGCATAATGTAAGTCATTTTCAAGTGAAAAATAAGTATTTCGTGCTCCTTATTATGCTGCAATAACTAACCAAAAAAAAGAAACAAATGACCAGCAAAACCACCGAAATTGCAAAACTAGCGTCCACTCAGACGATTGGTTCTGCAGAGCGACGTCATAATCACTCGGGGACATCTGTAAAATATCAAGTAAATGATCCTTGGACGGAGACAAATGGTGCAGCGTGTGATAGCTCATAGTTGTATTTGGAGGCGGCCATGAAACCTGTGGTTTTTATTTATTCCTGTTTTTAAAGGGAACAAAAAAATACGACGTGTGGTTGCTGGGTTAGGATAGTGCCACTCCATGTCTTCCCGTGAATGTCGTAAAATGCAACTAAAGGAATAAAGGCTATTAGTACTGTTACGCGACGGGCTTGCAACCTGTCACTTTGTGCAAAATGTAGTTACAGAATTATTAACAAGTTTTTAGAGTTGTAGGTTACTCTGTAGCTCTGCCTACCCCACTCTGTGACGAAGCCGTGAGTTTATGTATGTTTATATATGTATGCGCCGTCGTTGTTACTTACACTAATTTGCTTTACTTTTTATTTAGGTAGGTACCTATCTAAAAACTACGGGATATTTTTATTATCCCGCGAAACTTCTTGCAGAGGTTATGACTGACAGCTAGCAATGTCATGTTGCTGATGATGTTATTCCAAACTTCGTTTAAATTATGTACTACGTTATAATCTACATCTTGGTCAAGGTATATGATGATTGTCTGGAATAGCACATTTATAAAAGATTTATTATTACTTTGACTTTTGAATTACTACATTGATGCAAACCTTGCCATGTCACCTCATTTTAAATAGTAATATGCATTGCTTGCAGCTTTAGTACCTAAGAGTCTCTGTTACAGGGATAATACTTTCCTCATTGGTCCGAATTATACAAAATATTAAAGCAATAAATGTACCCATTTGAAAAATGGAAATAAGGTGAAATGACATTCCATCTTAGTCCTCAGGGTTGGCAGTGCATTTGCAGTCTTGTGAATGCGAATGTCTATGGGTCACAGTTTCCACTTACCATCAGGTGGCCTGTGTGCTCGTTTGCTTTCCTATGCCAGAAAAAATAGAAGTTACTTAAAGAAGAGGCGCTATGTTGTTTTACTTAGGTAGACATATTATATTTAACAAAAATAACCTGGCGACATTCCAATTTAGTATGGAGTCAAAAACCCTTAGATACGTATTTATGAGTTACTGAAATATTAAACAAAAACCCTTACGTATTTATGAGTTACTGAAATATTAAACAAATAGATAAATATTAAATTTACGAGTTAAATGCTCAAAATTCACAACCATACAATTCACGTGGTTAAGTAAAATCAATTCAGTAAAGTTAAATAGTACATTGTTGCCTAGGCGCGGAAAGTAAGGGTTTTCCTGACGAGGTGGTTAGCAGGCCGAGCAACAGCGAGGCCTGCTAAAATACGAGTCAGGAAATCCTCGTTTCCGCCGAGGCATACATAATGCTTTTCTCAAACATGTGAGGAAATAATACAAATACATTTCTAAAAAGCAAGTAATTTAATTTCCTTAGATTTAGCGGGAAGCAGGTTTTGCCTAACCGAGGCAGCTTCAGATTTTAATATAGGCGGTGTGGTACCTATTTCGTCGCTTTCGTCGCTTGAGCTCATTTTTTATAGTAAGTATTTCACACAACAAATAGTTTAATATTCGGTTTCACAGTTATATTATGCAGAATGAACGAATGTTACCGACTGTCAATTGTTTTTAAATACTAACCATAGACTGGAATGCAAATTCAAAAAGAAACACACGCAATGTGCTAAAAAAGCGAGCACCTTGGCTGTTTGGAATTTTTGTCTTGGTCCTTTTGATTTTGTATGCAAATTGACAGCATTTTTAAGAAATATATGGACATGGACGGAAAGTGTTTTCATATGGTTTTTTTACTCCTAGGAGTAAAATGAGGCTCTTTCCGTCCTTGTGTTTCAATCGGAAAACCGTTTTTTCCGAGCATGTTTGAGAAAAAACTTTTTTTTTTTAACAGTGTACGTAAGCTCGGCTTGATTTTACTTACACAATAGTACATGTTTTTTAGTCAGCACCCATATAATTTGGACTTTACGGCCGTCTCAATTATATGAGTGTCAATTATGTATGTGGGGCTGGGCCGAAGCGGTGATTAACATTGGGCGACCGACCCAACAAAAACTGGGGAAATCTTAACAGCGCGATGTAGCATTTTTGCGATACTCGCGACATCTATGGGAAAATATCAGAACTAAATACATGGCCGACGCGCTCCCACACTTTAACTGCCACCAACCCGCTAGGCGAGTCCATTTTGTACGAAAATCAGAGCTCTTGGCAACGAAAGTGTTAACCACCTGGCTCTGCATTGTTGCACACCTTTTGTATGTTGTATTCTGTGTGCTCGTTTGCCTCCCTATGCCATAAAAAAACCCAAAAAAAATCCAATCATTATTCCCATGAAGCATTTAAACTAGAATGGCAATAATAAGCGTATCCTTCATGGCCATACATCGCATATTGCTGAAAACGGTTACTTAGCGCTGGTTTGGCCACACATTTTGTCACAGTCAATCCTCGGCGACGTGGAACCGTATATCTTCGGTGTTGATATAAAGCTGATGGCCGTACTTTTGCAAGAAAATATGGGTAACGGTTAGCTCAAGACAATATAAAATAATACGAAACTGCCATTTATTTTGATCACTAAAGCTCTTGACAGATGATACAAATAAGATAAATTAAAAGATTTTTGAATGTTTATAATTATATTATTATTTTTGAATGTTCCCGTGTGGTTGCCGGGTTAGAATAGTGCCACTCCATGTCTTCCCGTGGATGTCGTAAGAGGCGACTAACGGCCGAACCCTATATTCAATCCGAGGATAGATAAGGCTTACCTCGGGTTAAAATTTGACATTTGCCCATACAAAATGTGTCAAATTTTAATCCGAAGTAAGCCTATCTGTCCGCGGATTGAATATAGGGTTTGGCCTTAAGGGAATATAGGCTTGTAGTACTGTTAGGCGATGGGCTTGCAACCTGTCACTAATATGCTGGCAAACATCTTAGTCTATTTGTGCAAATTGTGGTTGCTGAATTATCAACAACTTTTTTAAGTTGTAATTCTGTAGCTCTGCCTGGCCTACTCTGGGATTACAGGCGTGACGGTATGTATGTGTAATTATACAGAGTGCGTAATATTATAGAGAATGAATATAAAATAAATGAAAGCTACTATATTTCTTTGGGTAAGGGATAACCCTAATGCAATAGTTTTAATACAGTTCCTTGTTGGGTATAGACCTCTTAATACAGTTAGTTTTTTTTTTTATAACGCTTATTTGATAAGCTCTTTATTTTTTGCTACTTACCAGTAAGTGGCATAAAGTTTGTCCCGATAGTCTGGATTGTATTTGTTCTCCGTACCAAAACACTCAAGCAATAACCAAAAAAACTCATTTGTTTGTTTCCAATCCAGAACCCTCACCATGAGTTACAACTTACGCTCGCTAGCTAGTCGAATGCTCTGTCTCTCGCAGACCTCACAGTATTGTTAAAGAGTGCGAGGGACAGAGCATTCGACTCGCTAGCGAGTACGGTAATTGTAACTCATGGTAAGGGAACGACGCCCGCTCGGAGGCGCGAGTGATAACCATTACCACGGCGTTTTGCCCCCTAAACAACGTCATATTCAAAACAATCCAGCAAATAACCGATTCCTGGCCCCTGGGGCATCATTCCGGTGCTTTTTCACATTATTTCAGAACGCGTGAGGTCTACATTACCGTGTGTTTATTTTATGAAATAACTCACGCGTGCCAGGTTTATGTGTAGGAGTACTTGAGAGAGTTGAGAGTTATGATTTTTGGGGCTTCAAAAAAAATAAGTTTACGCTCTTTTTAAAAGTTGGACAGTGACAAATGTAGTATATTTCAAATGAATATAATTTTACTGAAAAAATGTTTTTTCAACCATCGCGATAGGTGGGTTACGTTATGTTGTAATTTTTAGAACATCCTGTTAAGTCTAGCTCGTCCACGAAATTTTTATCAATGTAATAAAAAGTGATTAAGTTTTTTCAACATAAATGTTCATTCATACTTTCGCTTAGCAATAGGACTCAAGCGCCTGTCCCTTTTTAATATTTCTTGTTTGAATTCATACAATAGCGAAGTGCTCGGCATCACGCTATTTACATAAAATGTGTGTAAACAATATTGCGATTTGGAGGGAAGTGAACATTCACGTCCGATTAGCATATGACTGTTATTTACGATGTGGGGCATGCAACTACATATTACTATAGTTTGTTTATTCCACGGTAACAAAATAAAAATCTTTAAAAAAATTGCTAGCTTTATATAATATAAAAACATCAAAAAGTTCATTTTATATATTGCAAAATAGAAAACAACCTGTATTTTAGCCTTGTTTTATTCTACCTAGGACAACATCGAAATGAATGAAGTTCCATAGATAATAATTTTAGCAAATCAGAGCTCTTTTGCACGGTAATACTGATGAATCTACCGGTGATTCGGATGAGATGATAATTTCAGGGAAGAAGCTCTGCAAGAAACTGTAGCAGAAGATATTTTTTTCAAATAAAAAACCAATTATACTTTGAGTAACATAACGTGGAAATGAATAAATTAATAACAAATATTCACACTAACTTAAAACACAACAAATATAAGGTCTCTTGAGGCATCAACAGGGATGTTTCAGTACAATATATATATTATTAAAATTACTAGGAGAACAACACGATGAGGTCTCTACGTCAAGAAAAGGACTCGTAGGTAACGAAAAAAAATGTCTGGAAGATAATTTCTTGCAAGATTTAATAGACTGAACCAGACAGTTAATGTACAGGATATGAGGATATATTTTAAATTGCATGATGATAAGAAGAACCTCGCGCTGTCTTGTCTTTAATTACATTACTTTATGTCACTTTCCTAAACAGTATTTCTAAACAGTTTTAGAAATTAGATACCATAGAAAAACTCGAATAAAAGAAACTGCTCTGTGCTTATTCCACTAGACAAAGTTCAGAGCCTAGCTTATTTTCTACTACATAAATAACCCCAAACAAAAGTTTTTTTCAGACAAAGCTGGCCGCAAAAATCCGTCCAACAAAAGCATAGACAACGGACGGGCCAAACAATTTTCCTTATGGTTTTAATTAAGCCGCATCCACTAACCTGCGCCATTTTTGCAGTCCCGCACCGCTCGTGCAGATTGATTAAAAGTCTATGGTCCATGCTTTATAGCTTGGGTTCGTTGTTAGTGACGTCACGATATGTAAGTGCTGAAAATTTCGAACATCATGTATGTGTCATATCAAATTTGAATAGAATGATACGTATGGTATGTATCCCGGTCAGGTGTTGTGTCCGGTGGGTACAGATAACTTAAAAGTAGGTCTGTCAGTGTGTATAGTTTTTTTAATAAAATACCTGTTTTGTATATATATAGCAGTTTTGCGTCGATGTAGGTAAGTAAAATTAAGTAATCGGACGGCACTTCATAAAATGAAAAGTTTTTACTTAGGTACTAGAAAACGCTACGCATAGTTATTTTATAGAAAACAAAAGTCAGATTCATATACTCGCGCTAATTACAAATATATTTGACCTTACCTAGAATCGAACCCGGGAGCGTTTTTTTTTATTAATTATGGATATTAGTTAATAAAAGTATTCTTTTTATTAAGAGCAACACGAAAAAATGGACTCCGGACATAATTTTACTTACTTTATTAGAACTAAACAGAAAACTTAATTGATGGCAACACTGACGCTAGGGATAGTAGTTGTAATAAGAATGAGATAAGCACAAAACCATCCGTTGTTGTGGAGATTCTTGGGAATAATCATAGGGGGGGCAGACTTACAATCGGAATGACAGGCCGAGAGGGGCGCAACAAGCGCTGGCTTATTGAGTAGTCGTTCAGCCTAAACTATAAAAATTTGGATCACAGATGTCTACAAAACCTACAAAAACACACATAGCCACAAACAACACATAATAAAATCGTTGAAAGCAACGATTCACTCCATTGCTTGGCACCAGTTCTGGTGACAAACAAAAACGGGCTCCAAAAAGTGACATAAAAAGTAAAGATGCCGTCTCTTTCGTTGTATTATTTGATCGTGTTCCGTCTAGGTCTGCCGTCTGTCTACGCATAATTTAGCTAGCTCTGTGTCAAATTAGCATTCTAATTTCCCGTTCCGTTTTTCCTCCGGACGGCAATGGAAACGCGGCCGACCCATGTAGCGCTCCGGCTCCTAATTTATGGCTGAGGTGGGCGCTCTGCCGGATAGTTACAACCGGACGCTAATTCCAACCGACACGGCACGGTACATGGAAATCTATGGTACCTCTGTTACTTTGTACTTTTACCAGTATTGGGATACATCATGATTCTATAAAGTTAAAATCGAGAAATTTGACTATGTACAGGGTGTACTGTCTTTAAGTATTTTTCGCCTAATTATTATTTCTAAACTATCTTATCGCAGTACTTTCATTTGAAAAACCAATCTTCAGCACACCTTCATTTTGTACTTTTAATTTTGGTCAAATTATTATTTAGTAAAATATTAGACCAAAGTTATTTTAGCCAAATTATTGTATACCTAGCAAATATTTTACTTAAGCTAATTAACTATTGCCAAAAAAAAATTTCTAAAATAAATTAATACTTTGCATACTAGTTTAATAATATGCCATACTTTACAAATTCAAGGTTAGGTTGGAACTAGAACTGTGACCATAACAGAAACAAGTTGCTAGGTTATGTAAAAAAATCTCTAAAACAGTATGCTCCCCTTAAGAACGCATGGAATTAATGCAAAACGTTCATTATAAAAAAAACGGCTAAGTGTGTGTCTTACGTATATATTTAGGGTTCCGAGCCACAAACAACGTACTTAATGAGTGATAATTAAAAAAAAACTCAATTAGCATTGATTACCTTAAAAAACTTGTTGCACTTTTAATTGAAAATAAAGTGCTGCAAATGATTATGCGTTTTACACAATAAAATAGAATGCAAATGCTAGACCTGTTACTGAAGATACCAAAGTTGCTATATGTATGCCCATAATATTTGAGGAGTTCCCTCAATTCCTCATGGATTTCCTCATCAGATACCGATTTGGTGACAGAGGGACCATCTCGAAATATTACCAAATAATTAACAAAAAAATAATTATCAAAATAGGTCCATCCCATTATTGACGGCGAAATAAGTAAATAAAAAAATACATGCGGAATATAGAATTTCCACTTTTTTTTAATTCGGTTACAAAGAAGAAGACAGGTGGGCAAGAAAGCTATGTTATAGTTATAATAATAATAAGGATTGGGCTAGCTATCCAGAGAGGTAATGCAGCCAGTGTCATAGGGACCATGCCGCGAGCGGACCTGCTTGAGGAGGTGTTCTTTTTACAGTGGTGATTATTATTTATTAGTTTTATTTTAATTTGAGTAGCTTAGTTTTAATTTAATTTGAATAAGTTTATTTTTAACTCTTAATGGCTGTAGTACCTATAAAAATGTTATTTTGAACATATTAATAATTTGGTTTTTAATATATGTAATAAATATTTAAATTTTTATGCGGAGCCCAGTAAGTAGCAGATTTAACCTGTCAGTCATATAACAACGCCGCTGGTTTCCCGCCAACCTCAACGCTGCAAGTAATAACGTAGTAATTAAATTACCTATCACGATAGGAAACGAAACATTTCAGACGTTTGATAGGTATCAGTATAATTGTATGATGTATTAAATTTACGGCATCGATCGTACAGTCATGGATAGGATTTCGTTTAAAGTGAACGGGGAGGTGTGTTCGGGTACGTATTTACTGCATAAACTTATAAAATAAATGACAATTCGACGATTTAAAATAAATAAATTTAATAGTAAGGTTATGTTAAGTTTGTGTTCGTGTAGGTTATGTAGCTCCTTCCCTTTCTCTCGATTTACTTTCGAATGACGAGTGACAGGGACGGAGCTAACGTATCGAACTTCGATTTTCAAATTAGGGCCTCGGTATCGTCTGTGGTAAATACGTTGACCGACCGTTTTACATTTTAGTAACCGTTAACTAGTTCCTTTTTCAAACTTGTTGATGAATAATCGTGACTAAGAAACGACCTAATCGTGACTGACTCCGAGTGCAGCCATTAATTGTATAATATGTATATAACAAAATATTTTATTTTGAAATTATATATACTTGTATAAACATTTTAAGTAGTTTTTTTGTAAACATGTAAAGCAAAATACCAACTATTTTGCTGAGTAGATACCATTTCGGCACCGGCACCGATCATCATCAATATCATTTTTTTTTAAATCTGGCATTGCCTCTTGTTAGGAGAACAGAACTAGTTTAATTTTGTCATTGTATCTTTTTCGACTTGCATTGTGTTTGTCAAATAAACGTTTTTAAATTCTATTCTATTCTGGATCTTATACTCATCTCATATTTACGATATTCTTCTCTCTTTTTTTATTCACGCCTATTTTTCTTAGTGGGTTCGGAAGTGGACGCAGACGTGTCGGTGAACGACTACCTGCGGAACTATTTGAATCTGCGCGGCACTAAGTACATGTGCAAGGAGGGTGGATGCGGCTGCTGCATTGTCGCTGCGTCTACCCCCGACCCTTATACCGGGGGCAGGAGGACCTTGTCTATTAATTCTGTAAGTACGAAATAATCAGCCTGTAGATATACGCTACGTTTAACCAGTGGAAATGATATACAAAATACACATGTAAGTATTGAAATATCGATCTTAGTTCAAACAACAAAATTCCAAATTCAAATAATCCTTAATCCTAATAGGGATCTACAGGCTGATTATTTATTTGTACTTACAGAATTATCTGTAAGTACAAATAAATAATCAGCCTGTAGATATACTCTACTTTTACTTAGTATGTATCGGAATAATAGGACAAAAATAGAATGCATGAAGGTGATATACAAATAAGAGAAGAAGAAATGAGATGGATGTAACGCATATTAAATACAACAGTGATATTTATTTACAAAAAAAATATACGTTGAAATAGTGACTTTATTGCCGTTAAAAAGAGTCAACGATATAGTAGATATAGTTTTTATTTGTATAGAGTCACTGTTGTGTTTAACGTGCGGTCAATTGTGACGAAAAATTTATAAAACAAGAAACAAGTACGAAGTTTGCAAGTGGCTCCAAATAGAGTAGAAATAATGTGGCGATATACTCCGCTTCAAAAATCATTACATACATACACATACATAAACTCACGCCTTCATTCCCAGAGTGGGGTAGGCAGAGCTAAAGAATTACCAACCAGTCTTAAAACTTCTTGATAATTGTTTAACCACAATTTGCACAAGTAGGCTAAGATGTTTCCCAGTGTAACAAAAATCATTAACAATTAATATTAACGTTGCTTTTCCCAATCGCTTCACAGTGCCTAGTGTCAATAACATCATGTCAAGACTGGGAGATCACGACCACAGAGGGGATAGGGGATCGCCGGAAGGGGTACCACCCTGTACAGCGCACCCTGGCGGAGTACAACGGAACCCAGTGCGGGTACTGCAGCACCGGTTGGGTCATGAGTATGTACAGGTAAGGGCGAAGGAAACTAGTCTATGGAACTAAAATAATACCTACTGCAGTTCATTTTACGGTGAGCGTAAAGGACAGAGCTACGGCAGTCTGTCCTTTTCTCTCACCGTAAACTGAACTGCATAGCTCTCTCACAATACCCCCCCCCCCCCCCCATTACTGTCAAGCAAATAAGAGCTATCAAAACGGTAACAATACGATAACAGCTCAAACACGATATGGTTTTTACCGTGTTGAATAGAGACGCAGGTATAGGTAGGTATAAAAGGTTAGGTAGGTTGGAAGACAGTATTATGAATTCCCAATTTCTATGTAAATCATCATCATCATCATCATGTCAGCCGAAAGACGTCCGCTGCTGGACATAGGCCTCCCCCAAGGCTCTCCACTCAGACCGGTCTTGTGCTTTTCGCATCCACCGCTTTCCCGCGATCCTTACAAGGTCGTCACTCCATCTTGTTGGAGGCCTACCTACAGCCCGCCTCTATGTAAATATGGGATTGCAACAATTGTCAACAGGGTTTTATTTCAAATTTTTCTGTTAAAAATTTATCTAAAAAGCATACGTTTTTCTTTCTATTAATTTGCGTATAGTAATGAGAGGGAGGGTTCATTTTTGGTTTTATCATGACAATGTGTAGCGAGTAACGACCCGCCAGCGATTTCGTTCGTGTAAAATCAGTTAAAAAGTACTGTTAATCCATCACGCAGACTTCCTTTGTCCTAATTTTCCAAACATGACAAACATCCAAATATACATACGTACACATTTCGTCGGTGAAATTGCAAAACCGCGTAAGTAGCATTTCAAATAAGGGGCAAAATGCACCTTTTTAATAAGACTGTAAGGTTTATTTTACTCTATCATAAATTTGTTAGTTACGCGGTTTTGCAGTTTAGCCAACGATTTATAGTAAGTATTAGTGTAAAGTAAAATCCAAAGTCTACGTTTCCAGAGTATTATCGAAATCAATTTAGTTGTTAAAAAATCCATTTAAACGAACAAACGAATTGTTTCTTTAATTGGTGTTACGTTAATCAAATGTAGTTTTTTTATAATTACAGTTTGCCGATTTCGCTTGTCGGACTGACGATGTTTCCGGTTTTGTTTACTTAAATTAATTATGCATTATTAGAAATAACACGGTTTATTGCACTAGCTTGAGTTAATTACAGAGACTTAATTAGTCGTTATTACGTAAATTTTTGCAACTAGAGACGCACGTTCAGAACAATAGTGACATAATTCGGAAATTTAAAATTTCGAGTTAGGGCTCTATCGTTATAAATTTATGAAAAAACTTATAACGTCACTTCTGGTGCGAGAGGTGAAAACTCATTCGGATTGACGACGCGGTAGCCTGGTCGGTAGTGACCCTGCTTACGAAGCTAGCGGTCGAGGCGGCATAGCGGCGAAATATTTGTGTGATGAGCACGAGTATTTGTTCCTAAAACTTGAGTGTTTTCTTTGTATTTTAGTATGTATTTAATTATATAAGTAAGTTTTTCATTGCATAGTTGCCACAGTACAAGTCTAGAGCTTGTTTTGGGGCTAGGTTAATTTGTGTGAGATTGTGCCCTGATATTTATTTATTTATTATAAATGTGCTATGAGGAATTTGAATGTTTTGCAGATTCACATTATACGTAACTTTGCCGTGTTATTAGTCGTGTCACGTCAGGAAATATATAACACGGCTAATCAACGTAGGAATTCTGTGTGGTACCATGTTAATAAACTGTTGTATGTTTTTTTTCAGCCTACTTGAGTCAAACCACTACGATCTAACGCAGTATGAAATAGAGAATGCATTCGGCAGCAACATCTGCCGTTGCACCGGCTACAGACCCATCCTAGACGCCTTCAAAAGCTTCGCTAAAGACGCGCCTAAGCCGAAAGATAAAAACAATTTAGACATCCAGGATATAGAAGACTTGAAAATCTGCAAGAACTCTTGTGACAAACCTTGTCAGAAACAAGAATGGTGTTTAGTGGACAAGAAAGACGTTACGGAAGAAGTTAAGAAGATTGTTTTGAAAGACCACCGTATTTGGTATAGAGTGTATGATGTAAAGCAGATTTTAGAGATTTTGGCGAACGAGGGAAAGGATTATATGTTGGTAGCAGGAAATACGGGAAGAGGTAACGTATACTATAAGAACATACAAATTTTAGCTCGGTCTTTTGACAGATAAAATCGTAGTCGTTGATGAAACTTTTTAAATAAAATATTTATTAAAATAAAAAGAAGTAAAATCCAAATTCAAAAGTTCAATCATTAACTGTATCAATAGACTCAGAAATGCTTAAATAAATAATAATTATAAACTAAACTTAAAATGAACCTAAAAGGTAAACCTTACACTGATCTAACCTATTCATCATAGACCATAGACCACACAGCGCTACCAGTGGGCATCGTTCCTAAGATTTCGCTCACCAATTTTGGTTACGAGTTGCGTCGCCCATGTGATTTAAGTAGATCTTTAAAAATAAGTTGAACTCCTTTCTGGCCCCACGGTCGTAAGGTATCAACCCAAACAGACTCAATTCCGTAACTACTATCTCTTCTTCTTCTTGAGGGTTTTGGGGAAACCAGCCCAAATACTTGAACAAAAAATATTTAAAACAAATTAAGATTTGTGGAAAGTGTCGATAGTTACAGAGCACGACAGTTGAGATCAGTATAGTATTTTCCTATCACTCACATACGTCCAAAATATTTTTAGTCCTAAACTCTCATACTATTAAAAGTACTTTTTACTAACTTTTTCTTCAAATTTGTTCTAGGAGCATATCCCATTTTTCAATTCCCACGCGTTCTGATCGACATCAGTGCAGTTCTAGAGCTGAAGACCCACCTGATTGATCAAAACTTGATCCTGGGGGCTGGCACCACATTGACTGACACCATAGATCTGTTCTATAAGTTGTCCAAGGAAAATGAATACTTCAGCTATTTGGAAAGACTGGCCGACCATTTGATACTAGTTGCGCATATACCTGTTCGAAATGTAAGTACATGTTTTGAAAGCATCGATAAACACACAAAACTGAGGTAGGGTGACGGCACTAAATATGGAAACTTTGAGCTGACAGGCACCAGTAATGGACACTTCACTCTTAATTCAAATATCATGCGTAAATTGATTGTTGAAAAACAAATGAATAACCTTTATCTTCCGTAAAATAAGAATCAGGTATCCATTATTGGTGCCTTGTCCATTACTGATTCGATCACCCTAGTTACTTTCTGCAAGTTTAGGTATAGACACTTTGTCCAGGTCACACAGCGCACTTTAAACTACAAGCTATATGTGCCCAGCATCGTCTGGATTTTTCATACAAACCTTGTTCCAGCAATTACGAATACAACAACAACAAAAAACTGCTACATTTGTCATGCTGGGCCTCTATTCAACACGGTAAAAACCCTATCGTGTTTGAGCTGTTATCGTATTGTCACCGTTTTGATATCTCTTATTTACTTGACAGTAATGGCGGCTGACGTCATCATAACAATACCATAACAGATTAACTGCGATATCGTTTTTACCGCTTAGAATACCGGCCCATTAATTTCTGATATACTAATAAGTGACTTGAAATTCCTTTTTGCATCAACATTACTATAACTATTCATTCGTTTCGTTTTATCCACGCCATCACTTCGAACACGGTTTAAAAGAAATACATTTTGAAAATATTATCTTCGTTTGTTTCATTATAACGAGTAATTATCACATTATTCTCTTCTTTTTTCAGGTAGGCACTCTAGCTGGTAACTTAATGACTAAGCACAGGGTGCCAGTTTTCTCTTCCGATGTGTTTTTACTGCTAGAGACTGTTGGAGCTGATCTCGTTATTTGTATGTATGCAATGCAACGTAACTTTCGTAATTTTTCGTAACCCGTTTTCATTGTTCAATTATAATAAGAACTATAATTGAAAACGTTATTGTCATACCATTAGCAGTATTTATTTTACCAAGGACTCATTTATCTCTATGTATTTCCTTGTAGATGACCATACCAGGGTGTACCAAGTGACACCTGAGGAGTTTCTTCACTTGGATATGACAGGGAAAGTAATCACAGAAGTTAGATTCCCTCCTCTCTCCAGGAGTTACCACTTCGTCTCATTTAAGGTATCTTGTGTATTAATACCACGTCTTTGCATTTGAAGAAGTTTTGTTGCTATTTTTCCTGTGTAGTTCAGGCAGACCTTTCGTTTTGACTTTATTGTAAGATGGTGTTAATTTTACTAATTCTGTTATGTATGGAAAGGACTAAGGAATCAAGGTTTTGTTACCGATCTTCATTTCAACAGTTTTGCTGGTTCATAGATACGAAAAAAAAATTGGGCCTATACTTTAAGTTTTTTTCTAGGAATCCTTAAATACATGTACATTAAATCACGCCTATTTCCCAGAGGGGTAGGCAGAGACCACTTCTTTCCACTTCTTTCTTCTTGACAAATTTATGTCGCATTCATACATCGATTCATGCACGCACGTCGGTTTCGGGTACTTAGGAATCCTTTCCAGTAAGTAACATTGTTTTCCTTTATTATTTCACTTGTATTACAGATCATGCCGCGGGCCCAAAGCGCTCATGCGCAAGTAAATTCAGGATTCCTATATAAATTTGAGAAAGACGGTGAGACAGTGCAATCAGCCAGGATTGTGTTCGGTGGGATTTCGGCTACCTTCGTGCATGCTCGGGACACTGAGAGGTATCAAAAAATAGGGAACTACGAGTATAGAAAAATACAAACATCCTTGCTTAGTTTAAGCAACGTATAGTACTTTCCAATCTGTTTCATCAGCTACAGGTTTCCTCAGTGAGGAGCAAGTTCACATTATCTAAGGCTGCAACTCCACCTGCAACGAATTGCTTTGAGGAATGTCCAGCTCTGTTGTCCGACAAATATACTTAAAAGTCTCTTCTCTCGTCAAAGTTATTCTGGGACTGCAATGTTGGACATTTCTCGCAAAAAAAATCTCGCTGATGGAATGTAGACTTACGGGCTATTTTAGGACGCACAGAGTTTATGGTTTAAAATAAGATGGATGTAGAAGTAGCCTGAGCTATAGCTAGGTATAAATAATATCCGAATATAGGTAATTTTCGATGATTATTTTGTAACTTTTTATATTTTCATTACATGAACGGTTATAGAGAGGAATGGCGGACACTCCACCGACAAGAGCATAGCTCTTAAGTTATGAAGTTATGAAGAAGAACGGTTATTGTAAAGTGTATTCGGTGAATAAGGCCGTAAGACGTTTAGTGATTTTTAATTGTCTCCTTGAAAGCAAAAAATTGTAATTTCAGATTTTTAGTCGGAAAGAAGATATTTAAGGATGAAGTATTACAAGAAGCGCTCAAGATTTTAGAGCACGAGCTAGTGCCTGAAGAAATCGCTGGAGAAATGAAACCTGAATTTAAGAAGAAGTGTGCCTTGGGGCTTTTCTATAAGGTAAGAATAAAATAACAATAATAATATACTATAGTTTTTAAAGATACACTCATACATAGGTATTTGAAATTATTAAATATAATTCCGATTAATCACTGTTAAGTCATAACTCGTAAATAGACATTTATGTTTTTGAGGCAGTCGTTAGAGTACAAAAAGTTAGAAGTGGACTTTTTACAATGATAGTCCTAAAATAATATATTTGTTTATTTTATTTAATATTTATTGCACAAAATAATACACTGAATATAGAAAAGGCGAATTTAAAGCCGTAAGGCATTCTCTACCAGTTAACCTGTGGGTAAACCAGAGATAGTATGGATTGTGGTGGTATACATCTCTCTTTTTCCCTAAGATGTGTACTATAAAAGTACTATTATTATAAATATGGTAAAGATGAATACATATAATGATATAACCAGGGTCTCCTCGTCCTCATTCCTGAAAACCGTCTGAACCCTCGCTACCGCTCCGGTAAACGGGACTTGCGTAAGACCAGACCATTGTCCAAGGGAACAGAAGTCTATGATACCAATCCGCTCATCTGGCCCATCACGGAACCATCGCCCAAGGTAAAACAATTGACAACATTTCATTTTGGTGACACCTGCAAATTACTATACGAATCGAAAGGGTTTTGCCTCCTGAACACGGCAAAATATTTATTTAGATTTATTTTTCTTTATTGACAAAATTACAAGTAAGTTAAAAAAAAATGAGTTTTACCAATACTATTTTTTTTTTCTTTTTTATATCATAGGAAGGCAAACGAGCACACAGGCCACCTGATGGTAAGTGGAAACTGTGACCCATAGACATTCGCATTCACAAGACCGCAATCCTAAGACTGCAAATGCGTTGCCAACCCTGAGGCCGAAGATGGAATGCCTCTATGCTAGTCATTTCACCGGCTGTCTTATCCCCAAACCGGAACACAACAATGCGAACACTGCTGCTTGGCGGTAGGTTAATGGATAAGATGGTGGTACCAACCCGGACGGACCCTGCACAAGGTCCTCCCACCTCCGAATATACCTAATAATACCTGAATAGATATAATACCATTGCCTTTTTCACGAGAAAAAAAGCTGTCATACTTCAAGTTTGACCTTGATACTATTGACAGATGGATAGATACTTGAGATCGCTTGACCGCCATTATTAAAAAGAAAAACTTTTTTTTTAATACAGATTGGACTAACGTAATATGTCCATTGTGTCGTAGAAATGAAGTTACGCCCTTTTAGAATAAGAACATCTTAATAAATTAATAATAAAATAATTATACATCCTAGGGAAAAAATAAAACTATTAGTGTCTTCCTCCTTCCAAACAGTATCTATAAAACGAATAAAATTAAAGTCTTGAAAATATGAAATCTTGTCAATTGACTTAAATAACCCAAGCCATAGATAACATGAGAACACGACGTTGCGTCAACAAGGTTCTTTCTAGTTTGAAAAGAGCATCAAGTGGTGATTAACTTTATATAATTGGCAAATTTCTAAGAATCATTACACTTGTGCAAGATACAATTTTTATGATTGAATTAAAATTTTAAATATAGAATTAGAATATCCCAGGGTATCCTATTTGTTTATCTTATCTTATCTTATCTTGTATGTGGGGTCCTTGCGGATACACTTCGACCCTATGGGATCTTTTGTGTAATTACCCCTCTTTTAGCGCTTAATCCAATGCAGCCTCCACCCCTTCCAGAAACCGGATAGTGGAGTGCAATGGCAAGGCTTTGAAATCGCTTGGTTCCGGGTAGCCACAACCGAGGATTTTCATTCTTACTCCGGCGAGGGCATCACATTCGCACACTAAGTGTTTCACTGTTTCCGCCTCTTCGCCGCACATTCTACAATCTGTATTGTCATAAAGGCCCATCTTTGCTAGGAGATGTTTGACCCCAAAGTGCCCGGTGAACACTCCGACAATATATCGGAGTTGTCTTCTGCTGAGTTTCCAAAGTTTTTTGGTCCAGCTCTGATCAACTCTTTCTATGAAGAGCTTCGCATGCCCTAAGCCTACAGTATTTTTCCACTCTTTTTGGTGGTTTACTAGGGTGTTATTGTTCAGGGCTGCTTTTATGGTGCCCGGTGACGGTGCCACAAATGGTTCAGGTCCGACGTATGCGCCCTTGGACCCTTCCCTTGCCAGCTCGTCCGCGGCCTCATTTCCGGGATAGCCTTCGTGTCCTGGAATCCACATCAGTTTCACTTTGTTCTTCCTACCAAGCCTGTTTAAGGCCTGGACGCCATTGTAGACTAGTTTCGAGTCTACTTTAGGCGCTGTCAGCGCCTTAAGTGCCGCTTGGCTGTCACTTAGAATATAAATAGTTCTACCCTGCGGAGTCCTACTTATATTCTCTTGCGTACAGGCAATTATCGCATATAGCTCCGCTTGGAAGACCGTTGCGTAGTTGCCCATACTTATGCTGCTGTTATAGTCCTTGGCGTGAATACCCGCCCCCGTACCGGAGCACATTTTTGAGCCATCCGTATACCATATCGCGTCGTCATCCTCTAATAGGTGCAACCCATCCATCCATTCATCCCTTGTCGGAATGTGGACATTGAAGTTCCTTCGGAATACATACTTAGGCTGCATTTTGTCGCAACCCATCGTCAGTATTCTGTCTAGAGAACCATTGTGTGCCATTTTGGTGTGTCTGGTTCTAAGCGCTGCATCGTTGCATAGGCCCGTCTCTTTCAACCTCTGCAGCGACTTGCACGCCTCAGACTGTATGGCGATATGCAGTGGTGGTAGGTTTAGTAGAACCTCCATTGCCGCCGTTGGCGTCGTTCTGAACGCCCCTGTTATAGCCATGCAGGCCACCCTCTGCACCTTGGTCAGAGAGTCTCTGCATGTTTTTAAAATTGTTCTTGGCCACCAGGCCAAGCAGCCGTACATGATTATGGGCCTTACCATCATGGTATAGATCCACTTCAGTACTTTAGGGTTAAGGCCCCATGTCTTACCATATGCTGATCTGCACATTCCGAACACTCTCAACGCTTTTGTTATAGCGTTGTCCACGTGCTTCTTCCAAGTGAGCTCTTTATCTAGTATTATGCCTAGATATTTTACCTCACTTGACAATTCTAGTACCTTACCAAACAGCTTGAGGTGTTTAATGTGTTTGAGGTCTCTTTTCTTAGTAAATGGAATTACTACAGTTTTGCTGGGATTGATGGATAGTTGATGACTAATACACCATCTTTCCACCTTTTCCAGAGCATTTCCCATGATTTCCGATACTGTTCCCGGGAACTTCCCGTTGATAAGTATCACGAGATCATCTGCATACCCAACCGTGTGTAGTGGGCCTGTGTTGAGTTCCTCTAGGAGTGAGTTTACCACCAGACTCCATAGAGTCGGTGAGAGAACCCCCCCCTGGGGACACCCTTTTGTCGTTGTGGCGAATAGGACATCGCCCAAAAGACTTGACTTTATAAGTCTACTGTTTAGCATGTTGCCTATCCATTTGCAAATGGTTGGTTCAATGCCATGCCTAGCAGCTGCTGTGCTTATGGCTTCAAACGTAGTCTTATCAAATGCACCCTCCACATCGAGAAATGCCGCAAGACATATCTCTTTGTTCTCTAGTGCGTTTTCAGCTTTATTCACTACAAAATGAATTGCAGTATCTGTGGATTTACCCGGTTGATACGCGCATTGCATTTTATGCAGCGGATACCGCCTTAGAGGTCCATCTCTTATGTGCCTGTCTACCAGCTTCTCCATTGTTTTTAGGAAGAATGATGATAGACTTATTGGCCTGTATGATTTGGGATCGCTGTAATCTGCTTTGCCAGGTTTTGGCAGGTAGATCACTTTTACACGCCTCCAAACGCGTGGAACGTGCCCAAAGGCTAAGCACGCTCTATACAGCCTGCTTAAATGCGTTACAATTATATTTGCGCTTTCTTGTAGTAGGATTGGGTATATCTCGTCCGGGCCCGGTGCTTTGTACGGTTGGAAAGTGGATAGTGCCCACCGTATCTTGCAATCGTCTACTACCTTTTTGGCAGTGTCCCAATTGTGTCTTGTTGTGCGTGCTGTCTGCTCTGACAAACAGATTGGTACACTGTCTATTTCGCTTTCACGTATAATGGAGCCGGGAAAATGTGTGCTACACATAACTTTCAGGGTATCTAAACCCGTTACAGTCATACTTCCCTTGTCATCTTTTATTGATGTTAACGGAGTTGACCTTGCTACTGCTAGTGCCTTTGTGAGCCTCATACCTTCTGGTATCGAGCCTATTTGGTTGCAGTGGTTCCGCCACGCACTCCTTTTTGCTTTCCTTACAGCTTTGTTGTACTCTGTGAGCTTATGAGCGTACATGCTAAAGTCATTCGTCGCCTTCGCATCATTGAAGATCGCCCTTGTTTCGCTTCTGATTTTGGTTATCTCAGGGTTCCACCAGGGTATCTTCTTGGCTAGCACCCGTTTTTCCGGGCAATTATTGGTCCACGCGGTATGTAACGCTCGTACCATATTGTCCGCTTCAAATTCAATGTCAATAATAGAATTGAGCTTACCTTTTGGATCCCCTAGTTCTACCTTTAAGTCCCGTTTGAAAGATGACCAGTCGGTGTTCCTAGGGTTTCTTTTGTGCACAGTTTCAATTGTTATGTCAGTCCTGTACCTAAAGCATATGTACCTATGATCTGAAAGTGAGATTTCATTGGAAACATGCCAAGAGTGAATATCTTCATACATGTGGTTGGACGCCACCGTTATGTCAATTACTTCTCCGCGTCTAGCATTGACGAAGGTTGGGCTGTTCCCTTTATTAACTAATTGTAAAGAAGAGCTCACCAGAAAATCCAGTAACTTCTCTCCCCGCTTGTTAACATCCGAGCTGCCCCAGATGACGTGGTGTGCATTGGCGTCGCAGCCGATGATCAGGTCGGTGTTCACCTGACTGCCAGTCGCGACCAGACTCCGGAGTTGAGGTGTGATGGGGTCCGTCGCCTCGTAAGGGAGGTAGGCAGACGAGATGATGAGAGTCTTGCCTAACCTCTTCTCCTGGATCTTAACAGTGGTAAGATCCCTGGAACAGTAAGCATTATAAGGAATGGCATTTATGCCATTTTTGACATACACACAAGTCCTCATGTTATTCTCGGGGCAGAGATAATAGATAACCCCTCCCGTGCCATTTAGTCCCCTGATCTCGCCCTTGTATATATATGGTTCTTGAATCAGGGCTACATCGAATTTATCGTTCTTTAGCTGCTTTGCCAGAAGGGCTGTGGCAGCTTTATTGTGTTGCAAATTAATTTGTACGCACCTTATGCCTCCCATGGCTCTTTCTTATATCTTTGGCTTCGGCTTGCTGAGGTCAGCAGCCTCCGCCGGCGACTCGGAGTCCTCGGACATGGGCGAAGAGGGGTTCCCAAGGTAGAGGGCTTCAAGGTCGCGCAGGTTCTCGGATGTCGTCACCGATACCGGTGACGGCTCCCGACACCCACGCGGCCCTTCGTCCACTCCAACCTTGTCGACCTCGTCCGCTCCCACCGACTCCTCGTCCGCTACCACCTCTGCAGCCTCGACAGCGCAGGGAGCCTCTTCAGGATCGACTTCAGCACTCCTCTTCTCGGCATCGTCCAAGAGCTTAAAAGTGCTGACGTCGATCCCCGATTTGAGAGTGTAGCCGGCCTCTCGGATCACGTCCGCTGACTCCCGGTCCATCAGTATGATGCGCCGGGTGCCAGCGGCCGACTCCGAGGTGTCGACTACCTTCCATTGGTCGGTGTTCAGCCGCTCGTTGACACGTTGGAGCAGTCTGAACACCACCCTTGCGTCGGGGATGCCAATGATCTTCGTCTTCCAGGCCATCTTTACTGGTTTTGGAAGATCCTTGGCATCCACGACCTTGAGGCTCATCCCCGCAATATCTCCCTCACTTATGAGGGAGCTGAGCCACGTGGAAGATGCCTTGTCACCGCAACTGATGTGAAGGGCACCTCCCACAATGTTCCCGAAGTTGATGTCGGGAAGTGGCTTGGGGATGATCAGGAGGCGCTGGATTACCACCCCCTGAATGGCCGCCATATGACACCCCAAGATCTTCTTGGTTGGGAAGGTCGTTGGTATCACCGCCACCTTTACACTGGAAAGTGCCTCCGCATACGACCCTACCCTCGTCCTTTTGGAGTCACCACTGGTTTTCGGTGATACCAACGGCCTTTTCAGTGCCCTGTTAGCTGCGTTCGCTTCAGCGGTGACGTCCCTTGTTGGGCCGGCATCCAGACGCTGAAGCGCCGCAGCCTGCGCTTCCCTCTTCCTCTGTCTCCTGCTCCCTTTCTTCACACCCCCTTCCGGCTGGAAGCTTGCAGGGGGTGGTTTCGGGGATGCTAGATCCAGAGGAGTAGGGAGGCCCTCCTTGCTGCAACCTGCCTCCGCTACACCGTCTGCCCTTCCAGCACCTACGCCGGTCGCTCCCTTGGTAGGGAGGCCAGCGCGTCCTTCCGTCAGCCCCGAGGGGAGAGGTCGGCTCGTGCCTTTGGGGTGTTCGGCGACACTTCGACTGTTGCCCTTGGCGTGAAGCGCCCTATCTGCCCCTACTGGCCCTCGAACTCGACTGTTACCGGATCCCGCGTCCCTGTCTGCGACAGGTCGGCGTCTCACCTCACAGTCCGTCAATGCGCTAAGCGCCTTTGCCTCACTCCTTGCGGAGGGTTCAGCCTTCGTCGATTTTGGTATTTTTTTATCCATAAAATCACACCTAAAAATTCGTCCCACTCGTTCCCCACCCTCCTTGGAGCCCTCCTACTGGGGATGCTTTGACGCATCAGGGATACGAGCCGGATATAGCATCCCAAGGTGAGCTGTCGAGTGAGCCCGCACGGTGTCAAGCCCTCCGTCACCTACCACGGCGACTCGGGGCCGTACACCGCCGGCTACTGACCTCATCACCCCAGAACACTCGCCTGCGGCCAGACTACTGTAGACGCAACAGCCGATTGATTCTGACTGGCTGGGCCAGAACCTCCCGTGTGAGATGAATCTCGAGCCAAAGTGGCGTGTTGTTATCGGAGGGTAACGACTCCGACCCTCTTCAAACTCAACCTACCAGGATCTCGTTCTCCACCCGTACGGGTCCCCGCGCACGGCACAAACACGCGGGTGGCATTTTACCGCTACCCATCCTATACTGTTGGATGGGAGGCCCGCTGCGACATGCCACGACATCGCTTGCAGCTTATTGGAAAGGAGTTACAGGAAACATGGAAGGGTGAATGAAGGATGATCAGGAGTTTGACTAGTTATTTCGGTTCTACTCGTTTAATCCGTGGAAACCGAGTAGTTAACAGGCAGCAACCTCGGGAAGGAGCACAACCAGTCTTGCCTTAGGTATCAACGCAACTGTGAGCTCCACCCTCGGCCGTTAGCCATGTCAACTACCGGACAAGTAGATTGACATAGGGACGGATCCATATCACCTGGCGACCGGTCGCAAACTAACGTTGATTTGGCCCCGCCCCCGCCCATCCTATTTGTTTAAGAATAACAGTCGTTTAAATATTTTTTTCGTTATCATAGGCAAGTCTCGCTCCGTTCTATAATAACTTGTTTATGGCTACTATAAAGGGCGTTGAATACGGTTTTTAAATTGTGTTTTCTGCCTATAGATAGAAGCGTTGATCCAGTGCGCAGGAGAAGCAAGATATGTGAATGATCTGCCGACTCAGCCCCGCGAGGTGTTTTGCGCGTTTGTTACGTCAGATGTTTGTACTGGCGAGATCTTGGAGATTGATCCATCTCCAGCACTGGTGAGTTAATTCTATATACGGTATTCTTCTTCAAATTTATAGCTATTACAGTTCAACATACCGTTACTGATCTCAATATTGTCATGCCGGGAACACCTTAAAATTTCGAATAACTTTGTTCCAAATATTCATTTGGCCGAATTTTAATTTTTCCGAAAACTATGTTACGTTACGCTGGAGCTATTTTCTATTTAATGCATAATATAGCTGTCATATTGAGGTTAGGTTTGTTATGATTTATATAAGCGATAACAAAAAGTTAAGTCTTCTATCAAAAATTTGCGATCGTAATTTTGAAAATTCGGAATTATTATACCTTAAAACCTTGTAGAAGAAAATCGATGAATCAATTGTATAGTTGGTTCTCTTGTCACTTGAAGATGATTTTAAGACAGGGTCTTCTATTTTCAGAAAATGCCAGGAGTTCTGGCGTTTTTCTCGGCCAAAGACTTACCCGGGATAAACAATTTTCTACCCCCACAAGTACCCACTAATTTATTTGTAGAAGAAGTCTTTAGCGATGGAAAGATTAAGTTCTACGATCAGCCGATCGGGGTGATAGTTGCAGACACGGAGAAGCTTGCCAACCGCGCTGCATTACTAGTTCGAATTAAATACAGCAAAGACTCGAAAAAACCAGTAATCACTATAGACGAAGCCAGGAAAGACCCTACTAGGATATCATTATACTTCGCAGTACCTCCAAGAGGCCGTGGTGCTGATGTGCAAAGGGTTATAAAAGATTATAACAGAATTCTATGGCAGTATCATTTTACGTTGGAGACTTTACAGACTGAGACTAGACCTAGTGATGATGGATTAGACGTGTTTTCAAGTACACAGTGGACTGATTTTGTTCAAACGGCTATATCTAGGACCCTTGCTATAGAACAGAATCGGTAGGTTTGGTTTTTATTTATTTATTTTTACCGCAAATCTTTGAAGCGTTTCAGCAACATCTGTTTATCAATCAATTTTAATTTTAATCGTTTAATCGATGTTAAACTTCTGCTTCGTGAAACCACTATATGTAAGCGGTATGGGTGGGTAGATTGAAGCTACATTTTGGTATTTGCATTGTCACCTCCTACGTCTTTAACCTCATGCAACTGTTACAGATGATTATGTTTAACTAATTACATTTGTATATTCTTTAGAATTAATCTGGAAACACCTCGAGCAGGGGGTGCTTACGGCTTAAAGATATCACGTTCCAACTGGATCGGAGTAGTGAGTGCGCTAGTTACATACCTGATGAACAGACCTTGCCGATTTAACCTGAATCTCCAAGCCAGCTTCAGAGTGATTGGGAAGAGGCCACCAGTCACCGTGGACTTTGAAGTTAGTTTCGTTTTAATTTTCAGTGACTTACTTTGTTAGTTTATGTTTAAGTCATTTTCCAATAAATATTTAGTATCGCAGAAATTAATATTATAATTCATCGATGGCATAGCATGCTTTCTGCTCTGGAATGGTTTGTATATACTACTCTGTGCATTTTCATATTCATCCATGTAGCAATCCATTGACGGGTGGTTTTAAAATTTTTGAGTCGAGAATTATTGCAGCAATGCAGTCCTCTGATGCAGCGGATGTACTCGTACTTCTAATGAAATCATACTTTAGCACGTTACCTTATTAGAATATAAAATGCTTTTTAAAACTTTTCTCATTGGTCATCCTCATCATGATTATCAGCTCGGTGTCCACTTCGTTTTCGTGTCTGCAAATTCAACCTTTATACGATTTTGGGCGTAAGTATTTTTGCTCCATCTAGCTAGTGAGTTCGGTCAATACTTAGTCTTGTCTTTACCATCTGCGATTGCTACCCAAGATTTATGTCAATAACAGATTTGTCCTTACAATTATTTTAAAGGTTGGCGTAGATAACAGAGGTGAGATACAGTACCTCGAATATCACTTATTAGAAGACCAGGGATATGTGTTCTCAGACCAGTTAGTAATTCTGGTGCCGGCAGCCATAAAGAACGCTTACGACAGTACACGCTGGTCTTTCAAAGTTTTCAACGTCGTGACCGATACTGCTTCTAATACGTGGATGAGATCACCAGGTACAAGTTTAAGTCATAAATATTAGAAATTATTCATTTGGCCAGTGTGTGATGCGAATATGCATTTTCTTAACATATTATCGTTTTTTTTTCGATAACAGGCACATTCGAAGCAATTTCACATACAGAAATGATAATGGAGGAAATATCCTACGTTCTGGATAAAGATCCAGTAGAAGTTCGCCGAGCAAATCTCAGCCCCATGACTCCAGAAATTTCTGAAATGCTGGACGAACTAATAGAAGAAGGAGAGTACTACCGTCGCAAGAGATTAGTACAAGACTTTAACGAGAAAAATAGGTGGAAAAAACGAGGCATAAGAATAGCTGTAATGAGTTGGCCAGTCAGTATAATACCCGGACACCAAGTTTTTTTGACTGTTCTACACGGCGATGGAACAGTGATTATAAAACATGGTGGGATAGAAATTGGACAAGGCGTTAACACAAAAGTCATTCAAGTGGTCGCTTATACTTTAAACATCTCTACAGATAAAATTAAAGTGAAAGGAACAAATACCGAGACAAATGCTAATAATTTTACTACAGGCGGCAGCCGAACAACAGAGGGAGTTAGCTTCGGGGCTATCAAATGCTGTCAGCTTCTTTTAGATAGGTTATCTGGTATAAGAGAACTAATGAACGATGCTACTTGGGAGCAGATCATCCAACAAGCGTTCTTGAGTGGAATTAATCTACAAACGAGCTATTATACGACTTCAAATGAACAGGTAAACTATAGGGTTGGTGGGGTTGCCATGGCGGAGGTTGAGTTGGACATCCTTACTGGGGAACATGATATTCTACGAGTGGATATAATTGAAGATGTCGGGACATCAGTCAATCCAGAAATTGATATTGGTCAGGTAAGTCTATACATCAAACGGGACGAAACATTTCTTACAAAACTTGAAAAAAATCTCCTGAATCCCTTTCTCATCATGGTCATGATTTGTCTTGATTCATTAAGTAATACTTAGCTAGAAATGAATTTGTGTACTTTAAAAACAAAACCTTCAAAGGAATACATATTTATAACTATTCTTAGCTGTCATCATGAGAATTCGCCATGATATTTTAATTTGTTAGGTGCTAAATAATTAAGATTTAAGATGATACGGTCATCTATATAATACAATGACAAGATCTTACCAACACTCATAGGTCGCTTTTACTTTGAAAATTTCTGCGAGAAATGTCCGACAGTCTCTCCGATAGTTTAAAGGTAGTTACCATTTGCAAAAGGCTTTCAAGTGACACGTAAGCCACCGTAATATGGACAGATAGACGTTTTTCGCAGAAGTTTACATGCGAGTGGAAATTAGGCTTCTGTGCTTCTTCGTCACTTTTGACCTTCATTATTGTTTTTAAGATCGAAGGGTCTTTTGTCATGGGCATCGGACACTGGACTACCGAGCATATTATCTATGACGAGAAGACAGGAGAGCTGCTGACTGATAGAACATGGTTCTACCACGTACCCAGCGCTCTGGATATCCCATTAGACTACAGAATCAAATTGAGGAGGAACTCTTACAACAACCTCTCAACTCTTGGTTCTAAAGGTCAGTGGATTTGTGTGTGTTTTTGCCTTTAAGCATGTCTTTAGAAATTAATTAACTACTAACGAATACTCGTTAGGATACTAAGCATGATATGTGTTGTATATGCTATAAATGCATGCTGTTAGCGATATTAGCATGTCATGGATAGTTATTTATCGTAACGTTCAGTCTTCGCCTAGACAACAAACGTTATCGCTGTCGACAAAGTCAATTGAATTTTGGAAATCGCGTGGGGATCGCGTTATAATATTGGATGAGGATTGAGGATTGCTTATTACACTCGCGTTTTTGGTAAAAACGCTGCATCTCACAATTGGGATAGACAAAAAAAAATACTCATGATTTTTACATTCTTATTCTTAAGAATAGGTAATTTTAAAAGACCAATTTCATTAATTTTGTATTTGCCCCATTCTTTTGTTTTAATACCTTTATTTATTTAGCAGTCATTTTATGGAACAGGATATTTCACTTTTTATCGCACATAAACAAATAGTTAGAAGACATATTTACATATATGTAATGAATGTACTATTTAATTAAACAAAAAAAGTAAAATACAAAAAATAACACTATACATAATATAGTATACACTATACAATATTAATTATAATAATTAAGAAAGTAAACTATTATGTACTCAAAACTAGCACAACTACAAAAAGAATACTCCCTCTAGCAAATCGGTACGCGGCATTGTACCCATGATGCTGGCTGCATTACCTCTCTGGATAGTCAAACCTATCCTTTGGGAGAGGTAAGCGCCAGCTCTGGGATCCCCGGAGGCGTCGATGAGCTTGGCAGACAGGGTCTTTATGAAACGTTTCATGTCAGCTGACCAAGGTCCCAGAGTCTCCACTGCAAGCGCCGCAAATTCGTAATCATTAATTAATGATGAATATTTGCGACGCTTGAGGGTCTGGGCCTGATCAGCTGCTGCGCCGGCCTGATTTCGGGTTGCTTGTATGTGAGATAGGGCAAAAGTGTCGACACAAGTTGCGTCCCACACCAGAGCCCTACCAAGGTTCCACGGCACCAATGTAGCTCCGTCGGGGCGTTTACCATCGTCTCTGATCATACCGGCTGGTTCTAAAAAAGCAGGTACAGAGGCGGTGGCAAGCGATGGACGTGTATTTTATTGTATATTTTTAATTTGGGTTGGCATTTTCTAATAAATTACAACAATCAAATGATATCTAATGACAGAAAGCGAATATAATAATGTATTAAAACATACTATTTCAAGCGGTTTTCATCTAACCCGTAAGATACACCTAGGAAGGCTCCAAGCCGAAAACGAAGGTCAAACTAAGGTTAAACATACTTTTGTCGAAATATCCGAAATAGATAATAATTTCAAAAACCTAATAATGCAGATCGGTTTTAAAACTCTATTCCTCGAAATGGTTTTCGAATCAGAGCAATTGCAAAAATATGAACAATCCTAATTGAAAAAGTGTAAAACTTTGTCTAAACTAAACTATAGTTATAACCTGTACCCTAAATATGTATTTGTTGTTTTGTGTTTTATTGAAGCGGTTGGAGAACCAGCAACTTGCCTATCCATCTCCGTTGCTTTCGCTCTCCGGGAGGCCATCGTGTCTTCAAGGGAAGAAACTGGTTTTCCCAGGACGGAATGGTTCCACGTTGGTAAGAAACTAATGTAATTCATATTGTGACTTCAAATTGCAAGACCTACAATACAAATATACATGATATTAAAGTAGAAGTACCAAGTATAAAGTGGGGGTGACCAAACAGTTGTTTTTTCTGTTATTATAAAAAATAACATATTGAAATCCTACTAATAATATATTTCATTTTCAATGAACAGTAAGGCCAGCTAGTTCGGAGCATACCCTTACAGGTTCTGAACTCCTGGTAATAGGATGACTAAACACCCTCATCTGAATGATTTACAGAATGACATTGATAAAAACACCCAATAAATAAAATATACTCCAACAGATTTCCATGAAACCAACGTAGCTAAGAGTAATCCCGATAAAGCCCGCTTTCCTTAAAAATAACCGTGTATAAACTGATCCATCCGTTTGTTAATTAAGATGACACAGACAGATATACACGATAAACTGAAAACCCCCTATTTTTTGTCGGGGGTTCATATACGAACGGCATGGCCCGATATATTCTTACTCGTAACTGATTTTTCTTGTGATGTGTCTGTATAACATATGGCTAGCTTAAACCTTAAATGCTTTTGTTTTCAGATGGACCGTTTACCTTGGAAGCTAATGTCTTAAGCGCTGATGTACGCCTTGAAGAGTTTAAATACAAATAAAATAAATAACTTGTCATTTTTAATAAGAGCAGAGAAAGATTGGAAGCGTTTGAGATGCTGTGTTGGCGAAGAATGGAAATGATCAGCTGGAAAAGAAAACGAATGAAGAGGTTTTTGAAAGTGGTGAACGAGAAAAGACATAAGTATTTTAAAAACTTTACATTGTAGAAGAGGAAATATGATGCAACACCTGATACACGGCGCTCGGGTAAGTAATACGAGATATAAGAACTGATAATATAACACTCATAATATATACGCTCACTTTGTATAAACACGTTTAGTATAACGTTCACTGGATATAATGAACGGAAGATATAATTTCAAAATATCTATTTCCATAAAGTATAACGTTATTAATATATAATATCAATTTATATAACTATTAAAACGTATAACGTTCATAACACCTAAGATTTAAAAGATATATTAATCAAATTATCTAACATCATCAAACATAATACACGTATAATATAAAAACATGCATATGTTATTTGAAATTAAATTCTATTTTCAGTACTATTAAGTGGCCTTCTTAATTAACAATCAACCTTACCTTACTAACTTTACTGGCAGCAGTCTGAATTATCTGGGCAGAAAAAAAATAACCTCGAAGGCCTAGGCGGGAGCAAAGCCTTCTAACCTAACCTAACCGAGTCGCTTCTGACCTGATTCGTCATGTTCGTGGCATTTTCTGGTTAATTAAAACAAATTACAAGCAAGACCGTTCTGGTAGACTCGAGTTCATAAATATGTGTGTTTAGTACCTTGTCTATTTATTTTATGTCATGTTTAAACTGCCATAAATATATGAATTGTCACAGCGATTAAAATGACAAAGTACTACAGGGTACACATATCTATGAACTCGACTGTACCCGCTCCTTACAGTACCCACCCATTGAGTATAGCATACGATATTAGATCTTATAATACTTATACTAAAAGATATTATGTATTATGATCGTTATATTTCATGTATGTTATACGAACTGAAATTAGACAATGTGAGTATTATAGACAAAAACATTATATAAAATGAATATTAGGTTAAGTGACCGTTATTCCTCATGAAAATATTGATTTTGTTATTATAGCTAACGTTTATTATATCTTGTAAACGTTATTAACATGACATTATAGATTTTGTTGTTATATCTCGTGAGACGCACCCACGGCGCTCTACGTGTCTCGTCTGCACCACTGCAACGGAAGACGGACGGTGGAGGACGTCCATTAGAAGGTTGGATGCAGTCTGACGGTGTTCAAGCTGCGGTCGCTTCGCTACGTGCACTTCAGTTAGTTTGTAGTGCGCGTGCCGCGGTTTATGCTGGGAATCGTCGAGTGTCCTGACTTCTGGCCGAAAGGTGTTGTGTTCCGGCGGTTTCGGGGCCACCTTTCTGGTTTGGCAAAATGGCACGCTGTTCTGTCACCTCGGTGTTAGTTTTTAAGTTTTGTATTGTTATGCATGTTAGTCTATAAGGTATTTTTAATTATGGACCTCGTTGCTCGAAATAAAAGTTTATTATTATTATTATAAGGCATGATAGTTTGTTTTCGAATATTTTGGGGGCAAAAGAAAGCGGCAAAATACAAGATGTGCTAGCCCAGAGGTGAAAAATCTGGCAGAGAACAGAGAAAAGTGGCAATTACTCCACCGACAAGAGCCTAGCTCTTAATTTTAATGATGAATTAAAAAACATAGGAATTATGCTATTACTTAAATACTTTAGTTTATTTTTTGAAGATACAGGGTGTCCCAGAAATAGCACGTCACAGTGACACTGGAGATTCCCCAGCTTCAGACAAACCAAACCAGCCTAACATGACCTCAGTAAAAGTTGCACTGTTTTCGAGTTATACCAATTTAAAGATTTTTCCAATTTTTCACCTCTTTTGACATTGTAAGTGCTCGCATTTACTGAGATAGCTTTAGAATTTAGTTTTTTTTATTTGTGCGCGTTTATGAATAGTTTATTAAGATGATAGAAGCATTATTATGTCAATAACTTAGTGACACATGATATCTTAATGCAAAAAAGTAGGAATTCGTATTACATAACTACCTAACTTTGTACCTAACTAAAAAGTATGGCTATTAAAACGAGGTTTAATATTAATCAACGAGCACGAAACGCATGGTAACGAACTATGAGTAGTTTGGGTCACAGGGCTACAACTGCAATAAATTAATAACTATCCTACAATTCTTTACATGATAAACTTGCAAAGCGGCTAAACGCGTTTCATTTGTTAGTTTGGTTGCCGGGATCCTTATTGGCAAATGTGATACGAATTCCTACTTTTTTGCATTAAGATATCATGTGTCACTCTGATTTTGTTTGTGGAACTGAAACGACTACTCGGCACTCTTAACGGAAGTTGATTTCGCTTTGTAAAATGTTTTTTTTTTGGTGATGTTTGAAAGACAATATTTATTCAAAACCAATAAGTAACGAAGAGGAACTACGGCGACGTGTCTTCAATGCAGCCCGAGACATATCGGAAACCAGTTTACGAAAATTAAAAAGAAGATGCTATTTGTGCCTTAGAGTCGGAGGGAAACAATTCGAACATTTACTGTAAAAACTAATGAAAATTAAACCCGTTTTTTATTATCTTTGAACCAAGGTCAACCAAAAATCAATCATATTCTTCAAAGGAGCACAAACAAATGAGATATCGTAGAGTACAAGATAATTTTTTAGATGATTAGCATTGATTTCCGAGGATCCATATTGGCAAATGTCATACGAATTCCTACTTTTATGCATTAAGATATCATGTGTCATACCATTTTAGAATTGGCATAAAATACGCATGTTTTTAAAGTTATTTGCTCATTTTGTTTATAGTAAAAAAAAGTTATGGCAGGTGCTCAAAGTTTAAATTACTATGTTGATGATAATTTAAGTCAAGTTCATTACAGTATTTTTCCAACTTTTACATTAGTTATTGACATAATAATGCTTCAATCATCTTAATAAACGATTCATAAACGCGGACAAATAAAAAAAACTAAATTCTAAAGCTATCTCAGTAAATGCGAGCACTTACAATGTCAAAAGAGGTGAAAAATTGGAAAAATCTTTAAATTGGTATAACTCGAAAACGGTGCAACTTTTACTGAGGTCATGTTAAGCTGGTTTGGTTCGTCTGAAGCTGGGGAATCTCCAGTGTCACTGTGACGTGCTATTTCTGGGACACCCTGTATACATTTAAGACGGGCATTAAGGGTTCTCTTTGTAACATTACCCGATTTTAGTTTTAGTACTTAAACACAAATCTCTATACCAATATTATAAAGAGGTAAGATTAGTTTTGGATTTTTTGTTTGCTGGGAGTAATCTCTAAAACAGAACTACAGATAGAAAGCTAAATTATTTATAATTAATATTTTTTATTGTTTAAATTGTGCGGAGCGAGGGCGGGTCGCTTAATTATATATCGCTACTTCAGAACTATAGTGACATAATTGAGAAATTTTGATTTTCGAGTTAGGGCTCTATCATAATCAATTTATGACTTAAAGTTTGAAAGCTGACATTAAGAATTAGGTCATTTATCGTTCTGAAGGAGCGATAAGTATTAGGAAATGCAAATCAATAATATTTGTTTAAATATAAAAAAATGGCGTGTTTTATTTACCAACGGTTAAAATCACACATCAGATTAAGTGTTGTATTTTAAGGCACTTGTGCAGGGTCTGCCTGGATCGCTACTACTCTTTAAACTTCCCCCAAGCAGCAGTGTTCGCATTGATGTTTTCCGGTGTGGGGGTTAAATGACCAGCATAGAGGCTTTCCATCTAAGTCCTCAGGGTTGGCAACCATTTGCAGTCTACGTAGTTATAAGTTTTAGAGTCCTCTTACCATCACGTGATCTGTGTACTCGTTTGCCTTTCTCTATACCTATACAGGGTGTCCCAAAAACCATCGTCAAAACTAAGAGGGCTGATAGAACAGCTAAAAAGCTATCGATTTAACCCCTATGTATGTTCAGCGATTTTTACTACTTTCGGAGATGTTGATAATTTTAATCAGAAAAATCATTAATTTCATGTTTTCACGGAAAATTATTAATATCTCCGAAACTAGTAAAAATCACTGAACATACATAGGGGTTAAATCAACCGCTTTTTTGCTGTTCTACCAGCCCTATAAGTTTCGGCATTGGATATTGGGCCACCCTGTATAAAAAAATGTATACCTAAATATAAGTTAAATTGTTTAATACCGGCAAAATGTATCAATGAATTTGCACCCGGAAATTCCTCATCCTAATAAATAAATAAGCCGTCCAAATGTCTGAACCTCTTATTAAGCAACCTTTGAATCCCCCGTCCCGCTTTTAACAGAATTTGTGCCGATTTGAATCTCAAAGATTTCGAATTTAAGTTTCCGTATGCCTCAGAATTGATGTTGTGCTACAAGTGACAAGAGACGAGGTATTTATTTATTTAAGCCTTTTATTTCTTTATCCCTTAATTGTATACATTTCAAATGTGTTAGTAATTTTTGTTTACATGCTAATAGGTATGTTAGTTTGGTTATCTTCATTATTTTGAATAAAGACCCCTTTTTGGGTAAAGGCCTCCCCCAGTTTCTTCCATCCTTTTCTGTCCTGCGCTTTATTGAGCCAGAGACTTCCCGCTGTAGACACTATGTCGTCTACCCATCTCTTTCTTGGTCTACCCACTCTTCTTTTACCAGGAGGTCCCTTCCATGACGTGCACAATTTAGTCCAACGTTTGTCGGTGTAGCGGGCGAGGTGTCCCGCCCAGTTCCATTTTTGTCTGAGAGCAAATCTGAGCGCATCTATTATTTTGGTCCTATTTCTAATGATTTCGCTCTTAACTTTATATATTTTCCTTATTTTCAAAATGCTTCTTTCCATTGCTCTCTGGCACGTCTGTATTTTAGTTTTGACTTTATTCGAGTACACCCATGTCTGGCACGCGTAAGTAAGAGTTGGTAGTATGCAAGTGTCGAGTACGGTTTTCTTCAGAGGCAGTGGATATGTTCCCTTCAAAATTTCTTTTTGTGACCAAAATTTATTCCAGCCGCTTATTATTCTTCTGTCGACTTCTTCCTCGTTACTATTTTCGCTAAATGATACTTGTTTTCCGAGGTAGATGTATTTATTCACGTACTCTATACATCTCTCATTAAGTTTGATTGGGTCTTGTTTGTTATTAGACATAATTTTGGTTTTGCTTTCGTTCATGGTCAATCCTACTTTGAGGCTTTCTTCGCTCAACGAACTTATCATTTTTTGTATCCCTGTACTGGTTTCGGCGAAGAGAACGATGTCATCTGCAAACCTTAGGTGACCCAGATACCGGCCTGCCACTCGGATACCCTCATTCCTCCAATTTGTTTTCTGTATGACACCCTCTAGCACTGCTATAAACAGCTTGGGTGATAGCGGGTCTCCTTGTCGCACGCCTCTACCTATCGGGATCGCTTGACCTCTTGTCTCTAATTTCACTCTACTATAACTTCCCTCATAAATGTTTTTCAGGGCTCTTATGTATGTGTGGTTGACATTACACTGATATAGTGCCCTCCATATGGAGTCATGTGATATGCTGTCGAACGCCTTTGTGTAATCAATGAATGCTAGATACAATGGCCTATTGAATTCCTTATACTTCTCTATTACTTGTTCAACAGTTTGAAGATGGTCGACAGTAGAGAAATCTTTCCTGAAACCCGCCTGCTCTATTGGCTGTAATTTGTCTATTGTTGGGCTCATTCGAGTTAGCATTATTGAGGTAAATAGTTTATAAATACTTGAGAGCAGGCTGATCGGGCGGTAGTTGGCGATATCTTTAGGGTTACCTTTTTTATACAGCAGGATTATGTCAGAGCTTTTCCATTGTTTGGGAGCGCGACCTGCTCTAAGTACCATATTGAACAAGTGAGCCAGTGGTGCAGCTAGTAGATGATTACCAATTTTTAGTACATCGTTGTGTATACCGTCTGGGCCGGGGCTCTTCTCAGATTTAATTTTTTTGATGTGGTTGACTACATCGTGTGGGTCTATAGGTTTAATGTCAGATGATACTGTATCGTTTTGAGACGTTTCCTGGTTGTGTTGGTTTTGCTGCTTCGCGTATAGGTTTTTATAAAAAGCCGTAGCGCATTCAATAATGTCTTTTCTGTCGGTAATTTCTTTTTTATCATTATTTTCAAGGCTTGGTATCCAGTATTTATGAGTATTTAGTTCTTTATACGCTCTTTTAGTACTTTTGTGACTTATTAAATTTTTTTCAATGATGTTGTTTCTGTGGGATTGGTAATCTGTTCTTATTGCTTTGTTTGTTTCTTTAAATAGATTACTCAGTTCTTGTTTCATTTCTTTTGACTTGTTTTTGATTAGTAGGAGGTCTGCCCGTTTTTTCATAAGGTACTTGGTGTGGTCTTTTAAGATGCCCTTTTGATGTTTGTCTCTGTCGTGTGATTTTGTAGCTGGAAGGCTTGTTTTAATTATAGATTCCAGTCTATCGTAGTAAGTTTGTGGGTCTTCGATGTTTAGTAGCGTGTTTGTTTCCATGATTGCTTTCTCAAGGTTGTTTGTATAGAGCTTTATATCTTTTTCTGTGGATGGTGGTCTTGGAAGAGTGCTAAAAGATTTTCTCGATTTTTTGACGTTGTCCATGCTATATGTCGCTCTAACCATTCTATGATCAGTAGAAAATTCTACTCTGTTTAATACTTCTATATTTGTTATTTGTTGAGGTTGGTTTGTTAATATAAAATCGATCTCGTTTTTTGTGTTCTGATCAGGTGAAATCCATGTCCACTTCCGGTTTGGCTTCTTCTTAAAGTATGTGTTCATAATGGCGAGGCGGTGTTCGTATGCATATTGTATTAGTGTCTCACCTCTTTGGTTTCTCTTTCCATATCCATAACCACCCATAATAAGGTTTTCATTAGCCTTAGGTTGCCCGATTTGTGCGTTAAAATCTCCGATGATGAGCATATTCTTGTGTTCACTAGCGATTCTTAATGCTTCGTCTAAGGTTTCGTAAAATTGATTAATTTGTTCATCTGTGGCGCTAGATGTAGGTGCATACACCTGTATAATGCATAATGTTGAGTTTTCAAATTTTAATTGTAGTATGGCCACTCTTTCTGATAGTCCAATAAAATTCATAATATTATCCTTATATTTCTTTTTTATTATAAAGCCGACTCCATACTGTCCCTGTGTCTCTCCTTTGTAGCACAATAAGAAGTCTTTATGTTCTTCTATTTTATTTCCCATTTTCCTTACTTCAGCTAGGCCTATAATATCGAACCGTATCCGTTGTAAAGCATAAGTAAGCTCTAGCAATCGTTCCGCCGATGACAAGGATCGCACGTTCCAAGTGGCGATATTAAGTGATGTTTTATTATGTACTGAGGGGTTTTGGTCTTTAACTTCCGCGGCGACCACCCATGTTGGAAGCTTTTGTTTTGTTTTGTTGTTTCTGTTGTTCGTATGTTTAGTGTGGTTGAGCGAGGGGCCTTCATCTAGTCAGATGTTTCCATTTCGGTTAACAAAGGATAGCATAGTATTCTTGTTTATTTTGTATTTTTTATTTGTTTGTGCTTCTTTGCTACTTATCTGCGCTTGCATCTGGGTCTCAGATGAGGTATTTTGTTGCGCTTGAGGTGGAGATACAGAAAGTGGTCTCTTGTTGGTGGGAGTTTCTATGTTTTTCGATATTACTAATCTATCGTATTTTATATATGCCGTATTGCCTTTTTCTAATTCTTTCTGTTGTTGAAGTTTAAGTTCTTCTCTTATTTTTAAAACTTTTTGCGGAAATTCTTGCTTAATATACATGCCCGTGTCGTCCAAATTTTTCTTATTTTTCATAATTGAGATTTTTATGCCAAGTGTAGTGAATGTCACTGTAATAGGTCTAATTTTGGTTTGATCTCCTTTTTTTCCTAGTCTTCTAAGTGCCGTATATCTGATTCGTGTATCTCTACTTTTAAATTTGTTTTAATAATGTTCATGATATTTTCTTGAAGATTTTTGTAAGATTTTTCGGTTTCTTGTACTCCAAAAAATACCAGGTTCCTTTGTACGTTATGTTTTTCTAATGCATCTAGCCGTTTTTCTTGCTCATCTACCTGTTTTTGTACTTTTCCCAGATCTTCATTGAATTGGTTGAATTTTTCATCTAGGTGAGCGGATATTTTTGTTGTGATGTTATCTTCCATTTTTTCAATATTCGAAATTTTTTTGTCCATAGCATTCAGCTTATAGTCCAAATCCGACCTCATTTCCAGCATTATTCTTTGTAGTTCTTCCATTGTTTACCTACTGCTAATGCCCTCTGTTGGAATGTAGTTGATTTCCGATGTTGCTCGATACGCTATCGACCCACGACTCGGTAGTCAGCGAAGTCGTTGTGCTAATTGTTTCGCAAGTGTTTGTATAGATGACGCTACCAACTTGATGTTCCTATATTTCGGTAGATGGCGCTGCTTATAGTCAATATTGACTGACAAGTAATGATGATGCACAATTGATTCGTAGGTTATTTTATTGTTCAAAACACTATATCGTTATATCTTCAGTTCACTATAACAGTAGAATATGGCTGTTTGTCTTTCCGATACACTTATCCAGTTCCTTTTTTATTTTTAACAAAAACAACAGGTAGGTCACGATTGTTAATGCACTGTAGTATTTCGCTAAAATTTCATAGTCACTGGCCGAGAATAACGTTTTCCACAATTGTACGTCGGAGTCACTTCACCACACTTGTATTTTGAGAATTTGCGGGATTTTCAAGCAGTTTGTGTAATTTTTTTTTTCGTATATTTATGCGGAGCCGATGTAAACAGAAGCACAGTGGCGCCCCAGAGACGAGGTAACAAGCTTTAAATTAAAAAATAATGCAGCATACAGGGTGGAAAAAATTAACGCCATATGGACGGCAACTATCCTAAATATTTGAAATAGCAAGTTCTACGTGAAGGGACTTACTTTTATTTTTGAAAACAAATAATAGGTACTCCCGTGTGGTTGCCGGGTTAGAATAGTGCCACTCCATGTCATCCCTTGGATGTCGTAAGAGGCGACTAAGAAAATAAAGGCTTGTAGTACTGTTAGGCGATGGGCTTGCAACCTGTCACTAATACGCTGGTAAACATCTTAGCCTTTTTGTGCAAAATGTGGTCACAGAATTATCAACAAGTTTTTAAAGTTGTAGGTAATTCTGTAGCTCTGTCTACCCCATTCTGGGATTATAGGCGTGAAGGTAAGTAGTAAGTAAATAATACTGCATTATTGGATTTTTAACGCTTTTCTGCAATTCCTCTCCTTGTGATGCAGATGTCCATGGGCGGCGGTGATCACTTCACATCAGGTGACCACCTGGCTCGTTTGACTCGTCTATAATAAAAATACTATTAAGGGCGCATAGGAATTAAGAGTAAGGCTACTGATCAATGCCAATCTCTGTTTTGTTATAAAACGGTTCTGCCATTACCATTCCCGGAAAGAGCAAAATGAAGTTCCTTAGTCAATAAAAAAAAGTATTTTTGTATCTCCTTTCTCGCTGAAGCCTGCTTAGTCAACTAAAAATAAGATATCGAAGGAATAAAATAGGCCATAAGGACACGTGATGTTTAGCCAACCGAGCAAAGAGCAAGAGTTAAACTATACTTCTTAGTTCGATTGCGAGAAATAAATCTAATAATAAAATAATATTTTACGTCACACAAAAAGACATACAACTTGTGCTATATTTTAAGCTCTGCTCTTTACTTAAGTGCAGAAAGAGACAACTATACTTTATTCTTATGTCGGCGAAGGCAAGGCGAAGGCAGATATTAGCTACACGTAGCTGGCTACAATACAGTCAAAAGTAGTACTTAAGTAGTCTGTCCATTCATGGCTATTCATCAGTCATTTTGAGGCATAAGAAAAATGAATACAAGTAAATTAATTGATGGCTTTTACTTCAGACTCTTTTATAATGAATTAATTATTTATCAACAAGACCCGTGTGGTTGCCGGGTTAGAATAGTACCACTCCATGTCTTCCCGTGGATGTCGTAAGAGGCGACTAAGGGAATAAAGGCTTACAGTACTGTTAGGCGATGGGCTTGCCACCTGTCACTAATACACTGGGAAACACCTAAGCCTACTAGTGCAAAATGTGGTTACAGAATTATCAAGAAGTTTTAACACTTGTTGGTAATTCTTTAGCTCTGCCTACCTCACTCTGGGAATGAAAGCGTGAGTTTATGTATGTATGTATGTAATTATTTATTTTTATTTATTTTATGGCATAGGAAGGCAATCGAGCACACAGGCCACCTGATGGTAAGTGGAAACTGTGACCCATAGACATTCGCATTCACAAGACTGCAAATGCACTGCCAACCCTGAGGACTAAGATGGAATGCCTCTATGCTAGTCATTTCACCGGCTGTCTTATCCCCAAACCGGAACACAACAATGCGAACACTGCTGTTTGGCGGTAGGTTAATGGATAAGACTGTGGTACCAACCCGGACGGACCCTGCACAAGGTCCCCCCACAAGTAAAATTACAAATAACTATTAAATGCGTTGTCACGGTGTCAATAGTGAACGTAAAAAAAGCGGAGGGATACTAGAGAAATTTAGACCGTCACAGACGCGCGGCGGTGTAATGTAGCTCATTAACATTTGTCAGGCACCTACTTGGTTTGTGTTTACTCTTTACAAAAATAATTTACAATCGCTATCCCCTCGTAACTTGGACCAAGCAGTCTTGGTATGCAATATTCAATGCCGATATCCTTTGAAACATTACTGTATGTATGAGCCAGTGAATCTGCTGCTTCTATTAACTACCATTTTATGAGTTTCTCTGTATTCCCTGAAACAAGTTTGATTTTTATGTGAAATTTATCACTTCATTGATCTTCTGCAGATACTCGTACTATAGTAGGCATGGTAACCACTAGCCAGTAATTTTATCGAATTTAATTTCATCGATCGCTCTTGTTTGCTGAAATTTACGTAGAATGTAGGTATGTATGGCATACTCTTTATTGTACAAGAATAAAAAATAAATTCAAAACGCAGGTATAAAACAACAAAAAAAGTACAAAGGCGAATTTATGCGTTTAAGAGATTTCTTCCAGATAACCCTTGTTGATTCGAAAAAGTACGCCTAGGGCGGCCCCTTACGACCCTTCCACTCACTTTCGATGTGTCTCTTTCGTCAATATTTTTTCATCCATCCTTTCCAAATGACCGAACCATCGAAGCATGCCCTTTTTAATCTTAGTCACTACATCTTCTTTTATTCCACATTTCTCTCTTCTTCTTAAGTACCCGAAATCGACGTGCGTGCACGACTCGATGTATGAATGTGGAAGAAGCGAAATAAATTTGTCAAGATCGTAGCAAGTGGAAAGAAGTGGTCTCTGCCTACCCCTCTGGGAAACAGGCGTGATTTAATGTATTTATATAACGCTTGTTGAAAAAAAAGATTAATTAATTACCCTAATGACAACCAAACAGTTATGAATAAAAGTAAAACCAGTAATGATAACAAAAACAACAATAAATGAGTACATAAATCGTGATGCTTTTAGGATATACCGAATCTTAATTACGTAGGTTAGGTTAGGTTACACTTGTATACGGCCAAAGAAAAACTCATGCTGCGAAAAATACCTTTTGATGAAATGAAAATTTTGCGTAAGTAATGTTTACTTTTTTTGAAAGGTGTTTAGATGAAATAATTGGTACCGGTAGTAGGCTAGGCTAATACATGGGTTTGGTACACTCACGCGAAGTCCTTTTCTAATAAAATGATCTAAACGAATGTCTTTTAAACTTTTTATTAGCTGAACCTTTCCGGTTAATCTAGTTTTTAGTTTAAAAAAAATAAGGACTGAAAAAAATTTGTGATTTTTAAAAACAGTTTGGACGCTGTTACGGAAAAATGTGTCATCCCACAATTATTTTGCGACGATATTATTGAGGGTTGACACTTTAGTCCTAAATACTTGTGGATTGACACATTATTGCGTAACAGCATCCCGTTATAAAACCACATAAAGTTCAAAATTCAGCATGAAATACGAAAAAAATTTGATTCTCAGCAACTAGACCCTGACTGAACGAACAACCCTAAAAGGTCGTAACTCATGAAAAATGCCAACCGATACTCAATCCCATCAAACACCATAAAGGACTCATATCACACGCACATCGTTACAACATGTGTTTTTTCTCCAATTACATGGAAGCCAGTTAATCGCTAATTGCTGGTTGATCCGCTTCCCGGGGATTTGTTATGACCGGGCTAATTGTCAGCATCCCTCTCCCGAGGTTCCTTCCTCATTAAGAGCGGTTACGTCACAGTGTCATGTCACATGTGTAACTGAACTTGTAGATTTATCGATAAAATACCATCTAAATACATACAGTAGAACCCGCTTAAGACGATTCTGAGAGACCTAGCAAAAAAAGTGTCTTAAACGGGAAATCGTATTAAACGTGAAAATAAAACTAGTATTAAGTATTTCATGTACACACATTTACATGTAATTTGTTTATTTTAAATGGAAGACACAAAAAATTATGTTAATGTAAAAGTACTTATATTAATAACAATTGTTTTACTTAAAGTAATTATTTATTTTACATTGACGTAACGATTTGGATGCATTTTTTATAACAAGATTTTTAATATAATTTAATTTATGGATCGCTTCTTCGCTGTTACCCATAGACGATACATACGAGTAGCATCTTAAATCTGCTACAACTGACAACGCCTGAGCATTTGACAAAATTGGAGGCATTTCCTACTCTTATCTATTTTTCACCCGCGTACATAACTTGGTATTATGGTTTTAGCAGACGTATTAAGCGGGACGCGAGTCGTATTAACCGTGAAAAAATTTATGAAAACAGGCCTTAAGTTGCAGGGACTGGCAGAAAATGGCGTATTATGCGGGAAATCGTATTAACGTGATCGTATTAAGCGGGTTCAAAAACACATGGCAGTTTAAAAAGGCAGTTTTTTTTTACAACCATTTGTTTTATTTTATAAAAGTTATTTCAAGCGCGGCGCAAGCAACGCCGTGGGAAAGTCATTGAAATATTTCAACAAGTGAATATTCTTCGTTGTAGTCGCTCAACTATCTTAATCGAGATATCTTATCGCCACCCTTGAAATAGGTACCGTTGAGGAGTTCCAGTGGTCATCTGTTGTCTTCATCATCAGTTCCACTTCACCAAATGATACTTTTTGAATGAAAATGCAGGATTTGTTAAAAAAAAGTACTAAAATCGCTATAATGTTTGCCCATCTGATTCAGATTTTATGACAATGGGACCACTTCGAAAGTATACTCTATCAAATCAAAAAAGATTTTTTTATTTCGGTCCACAATAGACGGAGTAATCGGTGAATATACATAAAAAAACACGGAAAAATACATGGAACGCATAACCTCCGTCCTCCTTTTTATGAAGTTGTAAAAAAAAGGAAAAACTGACTGCCGGACTGACATATTGATATGTCACAGCCCAAACCGAGACACTCCTTGGATGAAGACCAATCCAACGATACATTGAATTTGAAAATTCATCAAACCGATTCGTCTACTGAAAGTCACAAAGGAACAGAGATGAATACATACAAACAATAAATACCGATGATTCATTACGTGTTTGATATAAAATAGGTACTTGAAATATAAGTGAGGCTAGACAAGTTGCTGAACGCGACCGTCTGACAGCTTTCCTCAATCCTATACATTTTGCATAACGATAAGGTATTATTTCGAGACGTTACGATCGAGACCATTTTTCATAACCTTTTTATTTATTTCCTTTACCATTCTAATTTTTCTATGTGTATATTATCCAAGAATTATCAAGAAGTTTTAAGACTTGTTGGTAATTCTTTAGCTCTGCCTACCCCACTCTGGGAATGAAGGCGTGAGTTTATGTATGTATGTATGTATATTATCCACATTCAAATAAGTAACTATAGGAAAAGCTATTCTCTAAAAACAAAGCTTGGATCCCAAAAAAATCTCATTACTCAAACTACCGTAAACCTTTCCCCGATCGAACTGTAGCGCAGCTGCTCCCGCGTCTGCTAAGAAATTGGCTCGTCCATACGTCCATTGATTGGCTAAAATCACCGTTCTGATGTTACGACACCTGGGTCTTGATGAGAGCGAAAATCGGGATTAGTTATTTAAAGGCCAATGTGTAGTGAGGTCACCAATGTAACAGCTGACACAGCTGATGTAGTTAGATCTTATCAGATCATTAAAGTAACGATGCTATAAAAGCTTATAGTTTAAACGTTGACATTTGACGACGCGCTGGCCTAGTTGGTAGTGACCCTGCCTATGAACCTGCGGTCCTGGGTTCAAATCCCGGTAAGCGCAAATATTTGTTCCTGAGTCATGGATGTTTTCTTTGTATTTAAGTATACATTTCTCTATTTAAGTATTTATTTATATCGTTGTCTAGTACCCATAGTACAAGCCTAGAGCTTAGTCTGGGACTAGGTCAATTGGTCTGACATTGTCCCCTGATATTTATTTATTATTATTTATTTATTTATTTACTTACTGCTTACGATGCATTATAAGTTCTACGTAAGTTCTACACCATTAACCCTAAGCCTAGATAATGACTAGAAACCATAGTATACATGGTGGAAAAAATCTATGGGCCCTGGAGGGGAACTACCTTAAATCCTTTAGTTAGCTCATTTTACTGAAAGGAAACATTCCTTTATTTTTAAAAAGAAACAAAACAGCATTTAACGATTTTTTATATTTTGCTTGTCCCACCCGGGAATCGAACCAACTATAAAAAGTGTCTGGATAGGTACAAACGGGACGATTAGGTGGCCAGCGAGAAGACCTGACGCCTTTGGACTACTTTTTATGGGGTCATGTAAAAAATTAAGTTTACAAAACGTGTTATAATATCGTACAAGAATTAAGGGTTGCGGTAGAAAATGTTGTTAGGAGCATAGCATACACCGCAACACCATACAGAGGGCTACACGAAACGAATTCCAACGTAGATTAAATTTGTGTATCTGGAAAGAGAGGGTTCATTTCGAGCAACTTATCAGTTAAATTACTAACACATTATTACACATACATGTTCTGCATTGCTACCGTGAAAGTAATTTTAGAAATTGGACCTTACCGAAATTACAGATATTATCGTGATTACTTTCTTTGGACATACGATATAGTGGCAGTGTAAATGCAAATCATAGTTACTAAGTACTGTGTTAGTGTGGACGATAACAAAGGGCTTGCCGCAACGCCCTTTTTAAACGCGGAGTGTGAGCATTACGACTGAGCTAGGCCGTAGGCGAAGGGTTAGGCAGAGTAGGTACCCGTTGAACTTCGAACGAAACCTCTCCTGGCGCCCTCATACTTATATATAAGTTAGATTAGACCTAGATTTAGTTAGCATAGTTTTCTATTACGTGTATTTTAGATAGATTATATTATTATATTAAATATCCGTTATTAGTCTATTGTGTAGAATTATTTCAGTTCCCCTGCCTACCGTCCGTAACACCTCTTAATGTCCGTCTAAGTTAAAAAAATGTTTCATGTTTATGTTCTTCTAATTGATGATAAAAAACAAAAAAAAAATAGTTTTCACTTTTTTTATACAAATTTTATCCTGGGTTTTTATTTTTAGTTGGTTCGATTCCCGGGTGAGACAAGCCACATTTAAAAAATCGTTAATGCAGTTTTCTTTTTTTTTTTTAATAAAGGAATGTTTCCTTTCAGTAAAATGAGCTAACTAAAGGATTTAAGGTAGTTCCCCTCCAGGGCCCATAGATTTTTTCCACCCTGCTTATGCAGAACATTATTCGAATCAAGCACAGTATTCTCCAAGACTCTTGAGTTGTCATTTCAACCTAGTCACCCTACACTTCATCACACTTACATGTGCAGATCGATTTTTGTATGAATTAGAGGATATTGGCAATATTTTAATATTGTTACAGATATTATTATAATCTACTCGTTTAATGCATTATTTAAAATCTTGTTTGTGTTATTATGCTCAGAAATATGTCAGTAATTGGTTTCTTATACGCTTTCTGATTTGAAAGCGATCAACACCATATATGCCCAAAATTATTTTGGATGTTGTTCGTTTTTTAATCAGGGGGCCAATATGGGTTAGTTTGATAATCGATGGGTACAAAAAAAAGATTAAAAAAAGATAAAAGATGTTTATTCAGTAAGAAGGCCGCACGGGCACGTTTACACGTCAAAAATCTACCAGCGCTTCGCAAGAGACCACTGCTGAGAAGAAACGCCGCAAGAAACTCAACAGTCAGTTGTTTTTTAAATATTGCTAATGATATTATACAATAATAAACTTAAGCTAGCATTATATAAAACAATGAATCTCACATAACACCAAAAATTTATATATTCATGCGTAGTTGAGCAGGAAAATGTGTCAAAACTCAGAATTGTCACAAAACTAATAAGCAACAGTAATAAAAAAAAAAATATATATAGAAAGTATACAAGTTATACTTACCTGTGACGGTGCAAGACAACATGCATAAAAGTTTCGATACATTCTCCTACAGAAACCGTGTCCCCTAGACAATATACAATATTTTTACCGTAACTAAAGACAAAAACTAGATTACCTTAGGTACTCGTGTTAGCCTCATCACTATAGATATCATGGTCTTAGCAATGACATGACGTAAATACTCCTTTATATAAGTAGTCGAATATATTGATAACTGGTAACACTGTTATTGAGATGGATTATATTTTTAATGTCTGAAAACACTGTTAGAGGCTGTCAGACGTTTATATGTAACGGTGGGAAAAACGTATGTAAAAGCAAATGTAAAAGAGATAATTAAATACCAATTTTTAGATACAAGTGTTTTGTTTTTCAACCTAATAATAATAAGAAGATTCTACACTCGCTAGCGAGTCGAATGCTTTATCCTTTACAGTATTTAGGGTCACATTATAGAGTGCGAGGGACAGAGCATTTGGCTCGCTAGCAAGTACGGTAATTATAAATCATGGGAAGGGTACAGATACAAATAACTTACAATACTTAGTACTATGTAAATGGGTTTAGTCTAGATGGTAATTTTGCTCCTATTTGTAATTTTGTTGGTTTTTAAAAACCTTTTTAATGTCCAATAAAATACCTAATAGGTATCTTCTAGTATCTTTATTTATCTTATAAATTTAGGGTAGGTACAATCTCACAAGGATGTATAATCCAAACACAGCGCTAGGCTTGTACTATGGGTACCTACTAGACAATTATGATGAATGATGATACATCTTCACATAGATACAGGTCAAAACATAACGCTTCTTCCTGGGCAGAGTTGGGTAAAAAGAACGCTTACAAAGCAAATAGCAACTGAAGCAACCACTCAAAGTTGTACCACAAAATTAAACACATGTTTCCCTCAAAAATTCCTGCTAATTGAATTGCAGTTTGAAGCATACCGGACTGAAATGAGACAGACCGAGTTGCTATTACAACAAATAACCGCTTTACCCAGAAATTGAATTACTACCCGTTTGTAGGGGGATATGGGGATGAATACCGGACGGGACTGCTTGTTGCGTCAGTAAAAAAAACCGGGCAAGAGCATGTCGGACCAGGCTCAGTGTAGGGTTGCGAAGCCGTTACTACAAACAAATTAGCTCTCGCGACAAACTTAACTTTTCCGTTGAAAAACTGTTATTCCCATACATACGTCGAGGTCAGTTTACCGGAAATACGTTTTCGGTAGATATAGATTTCTGAGTTTCTTGCGGCGTTTCTTCTCAGCAGTGGTCTCCTCTTGTGAAGCGCTGGTAGATTCTTGACGTGTAAAAGTGCCCGTACTTACTGAATAAATGTCTTTATCTTTATTTTTATCTTATAAACATTTAAACCGCTTGTAACTCAAGAACAACTGAAGTCTACTTAATAGTTATAGTTTTCCTATTAAAATCATTATATGTGCTTTCATTTAAGATATTTGTAGTTTTGGTTGTAGGGCGGGGGGGACACAAGACTAACAAAAAATAGCGCTTTAAATCTTAATATTTCATAAAAGAATACCTTCATCGAAAAATTGTATTTACAAATCTGCAATATTTTGAAAGATCTATAATATCGATACTATGGGGTAGACGAAAAAAAAAAACATCCCCACGTTACGTGTGGGGGAGGTATACCAAAAAAACTAATATGTATATTCATGCCAAATAACAGCTTTCTAGCAATAAGAGTCTTTGAGCTAGGCTGCGGACGGACAGACGGACGGACATGGTGAAACTATAGGGGTTCCTAGTCTACGGAACCCTGAAAACTAGTTAGATTTAGTCTTATGTGAAGCTCTATTAGTATAGTTACTATTTATCTGTACCGCATTGCGGTGCGGTGAAAAGGCAGAGTGAGTACATCTCGTATTTGCTCGCTTTGCGTCCCGTTACAGACTAGTAAGAAAGGGATAACCGTATGTCAAACAAGCTTGCGCTAGCGGTTCGTCACTAAAAACGTCGCGGGACTGCGATCCCATTCGTGTTTTCTGCCCGTATACGTTCACCCTTCATCGTGCGAACAAAAATACTTTGTGGCCAGTTTTTTAACTAGGTGTTACTCGTACAGTTCCACGTGTTAGATCTCTGACAATTGTCTAAATAGTTTAATTATTTTGAATGCTAAAATTATTAAATACTTATTCTATTAATAAATATTTTTTTATGAGTAAGAAGTATATTACGCATGTGGCATATGAATACCACAGTATTTAAAAATACCTGGCCGTATTGCGATAGATATTGAGAACTTTATTTTTTATTGCAACTCGTGTATTATAGATCAAGAAGGAAATATTAATAGCGTCCTCGTTTGAAGTTTTTTTAGGGATCCCTTTGAATTTCATAAACTTTTTACGCATAATGTATCTTTTCGCATATAATCTTTTCGCATAACACCCTTTTAGGCTGACATTTCAGAATTTAATAAACGTCTATTGTGTAGATTAGGTTAGGGTAGGTTAGTTTTTATAATAATTAAAACAAAACCATTTCTATTGTAAAATCCGTTTTCGGCCAAACGAATTTATGCGTAAAGATATTATTATGCGTAAAAAAGTTATGCGATCCAATAGGGAACCGTTTTTTTAATCTGCTAGTCTGCTAGTCGTGCTATTTGTGCGATAACAGATCTTTGCTTTGCAAATGATATTACAATATTCTAAAAAAAACTTAATAATAATAATTAATGTCCTAATATCGAATTGCTAGATAAATTACTTTTTAATACTTCGATGTCATTTTTGCTTATTCTATCCTAACCTAATCAAATAAAATATGCTAAATACATCATCAGCCGGCCATAAAGCCCCCTTTATTGTCCTGATAGCTCGAATGGCTCTATTAACCCCTAAATTTTGTTTACCTAATAGAATAATGACCTATCGTATAATAAATTGAGAGATTTCCATATTCGATAGCGGACTCCGTTTATCATTTTAATACTTGGAGTGCCTTGGGGTGTTCAATGACGTCATTAAGTAGCACGTCCGATGAACTATTTAAAAATACACCCGTCAAATGAATTTTCACTCGATTTTGAACTTTGACTTCATTCTAATAAGAGTTGGGACGCGTCTATTTGTCAAGATGGCCGTGTTTGCAATTTTACAAGTTAAAATGCAGCTTCCATACTTTTACGCAATCAAATTTAAATTTAATTTCTTTAGTAATAAGGTCTTTAAGGTTGTTTTATACTGGTAAGGTTGGGTTTGTAATTTGGCTAGTAAAAAAAGGGAGCTATCGCAAGAAACCGTGTTATTAAATTGTGATACAAATAACACGGTGGCAAGCAATGATTAGTTATTGTATAACGTTGTTAGACGTTATGGCGCTGTCGTATTGTTGTATTAGGCGGTCTGTTTTCGATTTTTATGGATGGGTGTGGTTTGAACTAGGTTGTTATCTGTATCATGGTTTTACGCCGTAGTTATGCAATTAATTATTTACATGATGCAATATCTAGTAATTGGACACACATTTTTGGGCCATGAATGTTAAATAAGTATTTCATAGCGTACTTGGTTAGGAAGCGCTTTAATTTGTATGAGTGTTAACACTGTATTCTACGAAAAAAAAAAGTACAAAATATATTGTATTCTACGAAAGTACAAAATATTTTAAACAAAAGTAAAGTCGTTGAGCATGAACATGCACCAGTTATTTAGAAAAAATTGCGAACGTTTTTAAAACTTTCAAAATTGTCCCTATTTTCAAAAGTAATCATTCGATAATCAATAATAATTGTTTAACGATTGTAAAACACCGTCTAGCTTTAATGAGTTTGATTTTAATACGAGCCGTGCAATTTACGAGGGCAAACAGAACACGGGTAATTCTAAAAAACCATAAAACTGGCGTGTGCTAGGAGTTATAGAACGGTCATTTATTTCATTATTCAGAAGACCGAAACAAAGGTTATAGTGTTCATTAAAAAATCTAAACTCAAACAAACGGTGGTACTGCTGGTTGGGTAATTTACGTTCGAGTTTGAATCGAGACAGAAGTTTGTTCTTCTGTATGAGGTACTTCTGTAAGGAGTTTGTTTACCGAATGTATTAAAATGCTTGTTTACAATTCAAATAGAAGAGTTTTCTTATTTTTAGGGTTTCATAACAAAATTGTAAAAAAGAAACCCTTATGGTAAAACTTCGTTGTCCGTCCATCCGTCTGTCTGTATGTCACAGCAGGTTTCCTCAGCAACTATAAATGATATCAACTTGAAATTTAGCATAGTTGTATAACTTACTTGCTCGTATTTGTTTTAAGTAAATAATTGAAAAGGGTCTAGAATGGGGGGTTAAAAAATGAAAGTGGTCTGATTATAGCAAATGGGGTGTCATGAGAAAGGGCTCGGTCTGCATAGGTATTGAAAAAAAAAACATTTTGAGTTTTTTGGTATGTACTTTTTGATTTATAGCCGTTCTCCCCTTATCTCCGAAGTTTATAAATCAAAAAGTCTGGCGTAGGTATACATTTTTTAAAATATTTTATATGCGGTCATTATTTACAGTTTTTGAAAAATAATAAAAACCTTTAAAATCAGTTTTAAAATTTAGGCTACTTAAAATGAAACTTACTGCATAGAAAATAAAGTTTACACCAAAATGAGGTTTTTTTTTGCGATTACCAAGCATATTATCTGAAATACGAAACCCTCGGTGCGCGAGTCTGACTCGCACTTGACCTTTCTTTTTGTATCGCAAAATACTTGGAAACTGCAGTTATTATGTTTATAAATACACAATAAGGTCGGTTAGTGTCAAATATTACGCAAAAGTTGCATATGTTATACCTACATATTTATTTTAGTGCTGTCCATTGTAATATCAGTCACACTCAAAAGGCAGAATACCATGTCCACTGCATTATTATTTCTCACACGAAAGTCGCTCAAACTCTAACTAAGCAAAACTGGCTTTAAACAAGTAGTACCCCTTTTACCAACCCACCTCAATTCCCCGTCCAAAGTAAACTCATTTGTCCACGATTTCTAACTGTAAAACGTCACTGGCCTCCGCTTCGCCCGTTATTACGGGCAATATATCAAAATATTGTAAAAATAAGGGTAATTTACCCCTTGTTTGCTCATCGGGGTATTTACCCCGGGCGATGCAAGCTTTTAATATGGCAACATTGACACGCACTGGTTAACGCGAAAGGTTACTTCACTTTTGAGTGGTTAATTGAGTTTTAAAACGGTCAAAAGTAATACTACCATGAATTGGCCTGTTTGTATCGAACTAGAAATGTGAATCCTCATTTTCGAATCACTTATGTTTTTTAAATATTAGAATTTTAAAAACTGGGAACATGTTTGTTTTGGCAGCTAGAATTAATTCTTTGTTAGAACTACTTCAGGTAGTTCTAATACTGATATTTTGATATATTGCCCGCTATTTTAAAAATATCTATTTATTATCAGCTTCATAATGAGATTTTATTTTTTATTTTTATGGCATGGTAAGGCAAACGAGCACACAGGCCACCTGATGGTAAGTGGAAACTGTGACCCATAGACATTCGCATTCACAAGACTGCAAATTCGTTGCCAACCCTGAGGACTTAGATGGAATGCCTCTATGCTAGTCATTTCACCGGCTGTCTTATCCCCAAACCGGAACACAACAATGCGAACACTGCTGCTTGGCGGTACGTTAATGGATAAGATGGTGGTACCAACCCGGACGGACCCTGCACAAGGTCCTCCCACAAGTGATTTTCTGTAATGACAGTCATATAATTATTACCAAATATTGAACGGCCGGATTTTAATTCAGAAACATACTGGTTCCCAGTTTTCAAAATTCTAATAATAGAAAATCATGGTCAGTTTAACGTTCTATCACATTTTTCAGGATTCGTGATGATCTTACTCGTATATCGCTCAATTGTACTTTTTCACAAAAATGTGTCATCAGGTCATCACTACCATTAAGTTTAGTTACTTGAGCAATCTGCATACAATTAGAGAACACGATTTTGGGACAAAATATTAGTCCGATTAATGTTTTTTGAGTGGTTAGTCGTGATATGGCATTCGTAATGTAATTACCTAAAATTGTGGTTAAGTTAGATATAAATATTTAAGGGAGCGTAGGAGTTTAATTTGATTAATTACTATCATAACGTCATAAGCCGAGTCTTTATTGTGTTGAGCCGTTCTAAAAATAGCTTAAACACTCTTTCCTTAATGCAGATTGGGATTAAATATTTAGGAAACACATTTGCCGCATCTTTACAATAGTTTTTTATGAGGCTAGTAAGTAAAAAGTTACCAAATATTTGCTGAGTTTTTTTGGGAACTAGACCATAATAAAATTAGGTATCTATTCGTTTTCAAGAATCCTCAGACTTTAAACAAAGCTTGAAGTAGGTACAGAAACCGGGCAAAAAATTACTTACCGTCTGCTTAATGACAAAAACTACAGAACTATGATTCTGTTGTATTTCTAACCACACTTATGATTTTAACTCCTTACATACACCACGACGAAACAAGGGTAATTATTAAAGCATCCTTCACTCGACAAATATTCATTAGTATTCTCTAATGGGAATTCGAAAACGTGTAAAAAAACATTGTTATAAAGAGTAAAACGACATGTCAAGTGTGACAGGCCCTGGGGAGGCGGGTGTGGCCGTACACACCGATGCTTGCGCTAATGGAGTTGGCTCAGGTCTCACACTAAACTGTCTGGTTTTAGGCCGGCTAGAAGTATGAGAACAAATAGAAGAGGTTATTTTTTTTCTAAATTGACATCGGGTAAGTGATTATTGAGTAGCTGTTTATTAAGGTTGCTTCAATTATTTTTGTTAATGTTAATTCTGACGGTATCAATGTACTGCCCTATTTTTTAAAATGCAATGCAATTTATTTTGTATCATTACACAGGTGAAATTCAATGTTTATACTAACTGACCTAAACTAAATAATTATTTAAAAAGTCAACGCATGTATGATGCATTATTTATTATAGTTATATCTCGTCCAAATGTATCGGGAGGGTTCGAGTTACCTTCTAAAGTAAAAGCTATGATGTATTATTGCTATGATATACTTATGAGTATATTTCAAACAAACGCAGCATGCACATTATAATCGATGAAACATTCAACTATATTTTTACGACGGCAACACTTACTCGGCCACAAAGCCCAATCAATCCGCAATAAAAAAGCACAGTAAAAATAAAACCGAGTTAAACTCACACAAACGTCGCTTCCCGTAGATTTTAAGAACTGTTAAGTTTAATAAAGAGGCTGTAAAATTAATTATCCAATCGTTGGTTTTTTGTAGGAAATTAAAAAAAAACGGTCTGGTCGTCAACGCCCGTAGCAATTGGATCGAAAACAATAAAAATCGTAAACCCCTGATGGTTTGTTGATTGAGAAAGATGACTGCGTCGCTGTGAGAACAAATTCTACACCAGATTACGGGGCGTTTTATAGTTAACGATTTTTTAAGTTTGATAGCTGTTAATTAAGCTGATTTTGAAATGGCTTGGTTTCATTTCTATTAAGTGCTGAAGCTACTGTTGTTTCTCCTTACGTTTCAAACGAAAGACTAACATTACCTTAGTATTCTATTTGTATGTGTTTATTTATATGTAGTTTATATACTCATATGTGTAAGTAGATTTTATCATTATAACAGAAGTGTTTCTTGTGGTTTAGTTAGAGTTCTGAAGAAATTAGTTTACACCACCTGCCGTGTATTTTTGTCTTTTATTATTTCTGTGTCCAAGGTTGTCTGGATGTGTATACCTATACTTAAAATGCACTGTTCCGTGTTTTTTTTTTTTTTTTTTGTGTTCTATAAAGAGTATTAGTATTGTATTGTATTGTATTCTCGTATTTGGCTGTAATTACCTACCGGATCAATATAACGACGATCACTGTTTCTTTTACAAGATTTTTAACTTCACATGTTTGCTTATTTATCAAAATATTTATTTGAAATCTTGCACTCAACTTTGGAACAGTTCCCGTTATTCGAATAGACTCAACATTAAAATAAGACGGTGTCCAAGGGCTACTCTGATGTTAGAGTTGGAAAGTGGCTACAAGTGGTAGCCTACAACGACTGTACTAAACATAAATGTACCAGGCTCTTTAGTTAGGTCTGGTGAAGATCATGGAAAAGTGATGGATGTGAGTAGCACAAACCGACTATTGAGGAGATCCTTGGGTGAGGACTATGTCCAGCAGTGGTAAGTAGTATCAGTAATGCAGCTGGTATCTTATAACGTAAGTACTGCAGCAGTAATCCCATTGTTGTGATCCAATGCGAAACTACTACCATAGAGGCATTCCATCTGGGCATTGCATTTGGGATCTCAGGATTGCAGTCTTTAGATTGTTGACTTGAGAATGCAAATGAGTATCGGTCACAGATCCCACTTACCATCAGGTGGCCTGTGTGATAATTTTTCTTTTCAATTCCTATAATGAAGAAGATGATTACAGTTCTATGGTTTTGAAGTGTCTTACCATCATTTGCTGTTTCAAAAATTTATTCATTTCAGAAAAATATCATTTTGCAAAACGCTTTCTTTCCGAAACTAAATATTTCAGGATTAAAAAAAAACTAACCTAACCTTCAAGATAGTCCTAACATAAATTCGGAAATGTTTAACGTTTCGGAAAAAATGCGCGTTTGCAAAATGGTACCTACTATGTTTGTAAAATGAATGATTTGGTTAAATATTATGATCTTTAGCAAGTGATTGGATACCTTTTGAAGTAGATTTTTCACATATTTTTTATTCTAACACGTCGCGCAATCGTGTTCTCACCGTGACGTCTAAATGCGACGTCTCCGATAGTCCCTGACTCACTCATTAGACCCAAGCTGTGCTTTAATCAGCGAGAATAACATGTAATTAGCTGAACTGGAGCGGAGTTGAGTCAACTTTCTTGTCGGCCAGCCTTTGACTAGTTGACCGGATGGAATTGAATCTTGCAAATTGTAGTTTGAATTTCGAATGTGATTGGAAGTTTGAAAATAAACGGTTTTTTGTGTGACGCTAGGACAATTTTTCAGATTAACCGGACCATAAACCGATTTTAGTTGAAGTATGGTTTGTTACTTTCTATCAAATTGAAGTGTCCTGTAACAGATAAGGACAAACCATGTTTGAAACATACTTTAGCTATTGTTTGTGAATAAGCGGGTTGGTCTTTAGAATCTAGTAAAGCAAATATTTCACGATAACTTACTTAAAGTGCTATAAAGACATTAAGATTTTGCTATGATCGGTAGGATGATAACGAGGTTATGTATGTACACTAACGGACAATTAAACTGGTAATTTTGTTTAAAAGTTATTCGTAAGTAGATGTAGTAAATTGAATAGGGCCACGTTATGAACTCTTAAAACCTGCCGAGTTCCAAGCCGTAAAAGAAATAGCTTTAAAATAGTCGGTTTTATTGACTAGAACCGGTTAGGTTTAAAACTTCATGATACGGCGTAAATTCAAAACAATTACTAAGATCTTTGTCTGTCAATTAAAACTAATCACTACTCGTATAAATATGAGTATTTGTCACAATTTACTACTAGATACTACATGCTCTACAAAACTAGACTTTATTGTACTCATATATAAGGGTGATTTATACGGATTCTACTAACAATTGTTACCAGAGTTCAATCTACAGTTAACGATACAGCTATCCTCGCTGATCAGGAGTTAGTTATTTTTTATTTTTTAAACCAATCATTTTAGCCATTTAAGAAATAAAAATCAACCCATGGAATGTCATGTCATAAACATCTAAATAAAAAACACGCGAAATAAAGATTGGTAAAATCAAAATGCGTAGAAATCTTTAATTGTATATCTTAAGTGGAATTTTACAAGAGAGCACCACGTTACACAATTCGGATCTGGAGAAGAGAGTGTTGCCAGTTAACAACATATTAAGCAAGCAAAACCTTGCCACATTAAAAATATAGAGAGAACCTTAAGTCTATTATTTATTACATTATATGTTTTGTATCCAACAGAGATAAATTCGTAATCCCAGTGTCTTCGTAAAGTAAGCACATCGTTCGCGGGGAACTGTATACGCTTCTACAATACCTACTGATATTGTCAATATGCCGTTCAATAAATTTAAGTCTCGCATTAAGTGCTGCTTTGTATAGCATATTATACTGTTAATGACTTCCTAAATGATAAAGACTTTTTTGAATAGTGTAAGCTTACTGAAATTAGGGTTATTTACACTTTGTATAGTAGTAATAGCTGAGCACTGGGCTTATTGCAAAATGCCGTTAAGCCAATAATGTATAAGTACTTTCTTAAATTTACCTACTGGGTTTTTATTGTAATTTTTATTGATTCTTGAGTGCACAAGACATTTTAGAAATGAGAGCACATTATGAGGTTTCTCGCCGGACAGATACTTTTTTATTGTTATCTTTGTACGGCTGCATGAGCACGTCGAGCTCACTTATGGTGCATTCCTACATTCAAAACCGTAGATAGACTAGTGACGACTCGTTAAAATTTGACATTTGCCACGTACAAAATGTGTCAAATATTAACGAGAAGTCACAAATCTATTCACGGACTGGATGAATTATTGAAAAATGTGACCAACCCAGGGAAGTATGGGGGTCTCAACATCGCATGCGGACGAGTTATCCGTTTATTGATATGAAACTGAAAGACTGACCGCCTTTTCCGTCTTAAATAAGTCAAAACAACACAAAGGAGGATACAATATTAAGAACTGAGCATTTTTTTACATTCACTGTTAAATATCACTCAATTCATATTAAAATCATATCACGTTATATGAAAGAACTGTCCTTAATTAAAATGTTGACTTATTAGAAACAAAAGGGTGAATGCACGTTGAATGTAGCGCAAACAGATTATTTTACAAACTTACAATTTGCTGTTAATGATGCAACTGTTGCAACAGCATTTTAATTAAAATCACCCTTATTTTAAGGCATTAAGGTGTGCTGAGTTTTTTGTCTAAGTGCTTAATTGAAGTGGTTAATTGAGCCCGCATGTCATTATTAACACTTACACTAAGTATAATTATTTCGATTTATCAGATTGCTTATTAAGGACGCTTGATGAAGTAATCGGGAGACGTTTTCCGACCCTGATGTCACGCAATTGTGTAAAGTCATTGTTTGTATGAAACTGGTAGAGCTTTCAGGTTTTGTTAATAGTATTGTATTTAACCACTGAGTCGTCGGTTGATTTTAGACTTTCATAGCGTTGCTACCGATGTCCGAGGGGTTAAACATTTAAGTTTGTGATTACGTAAAGATACGATAATTATACAAGGATCATGACAGACAGAAACCCCTCGAAGTCAAATGCGGAAATGTGTCGGTGCGCAGCACCAACATTGTATTTGTATTTTTGCGTTCTTTAGAGAAATAAAGAATTTCCTTGAAATCAAATAGCGTTTATTTGTTGTATTAGAATGAATCCACAAAATTGACATAGCTTGTTAAATATTGATGTCATGGGAGTAAATTAACGGAATTAACCTGGCAAGAGCATGTCGGAACATGTTCAGAGTTCCATCGTCGAATCAACAATTTTTTGTTTTATTATTTAAATCTTTTTAGTGCTGTCTTATCTGATTACAAGTACCAGCAGGATCAAACATTTTAATCACCCGTAAGTTAAGAACTAATGAAGTTTTCTTAGCGGTGACCATTTTCCTTTTATATTCGTTACATGTGCTATAGGTACGTGGACGACATTAGGTATGATGTTTATGAAATTATGACGTGAAGCCTACATAAATAGGGTAAGAGAAAGGACTAAAGTAATTCAAGATTTAAAAATAGTACTTTCGTAAGGTCCACGAATCTAGACAATAAACAAACTACAATAACTGTCGATTTGTTACAGACAAATGTATTGGATTTTGAATGGGGAAAGGAGAAAACTTTAAAGTGGCATAATAATACCGGAATGATTTAAGTCCGTTGAGAGACGATGGTCCCCATCACGGTATCATTTTTTCTGAATCAGATGAAAAAAGTACTGATAAAGGTTTGAACAAATGAAAATTTAACCCCTTAATAGGCAGTGCATGATTAATGACAGATCCAATCATCTCACCTACCGCCATCAAGCTATTAATTACAAATAATAATAAAAAATCTAACCCGCATTCAAAAAGCAATCTTTGGCTGGAATCGTTAACGGACGAATCAAAATGTTTTAGCAATTTACGTTAAATTTACAGACGCTTTTTACCAATTGGCCGAGATGGATGATAAACGTACGTAATTAAAGAATGACGGGTGTTTTAGGAATAAAGAGGGTGGTTACGCTGTTGTGGATTTAGTTGGTATTGCGAGCCCGCATGTGCGCACACGCAACATGACATAGTAGGCGATGAAAAAATCGTTTTGTAGTTGTCGTACTGGTTTTCGAGTAAAAATATCATTAAACAATCTACAAGAGAAATGGTTAGGTATCAGAGGCCCTTGCCAAGATGCATTACGCTAACTAAAGTTTCGTGTCCAATGGCGTCACTGGTAGATGACGTGATACGAAAAGTCACGTGATCTACCAGTGCCGCGATTGGTTTAAAAACGAATCAAATAGAAACGCTAGTTAGCGTAGTGCATCTTGGCAGGGCCACCAGAGTTCTGACAAGTTTCTTAACGCTTACGTAAGCGATTTTCGATAACTGACGAAATGTATGGAATAGGCATAAGCGCTGGACAACTTTCGAGAATACTAAACATTTTATATAAAGATACTATACAAAGGCTAAGACAAGATAATACATAATGTTTTTTGAAAGTTGTTGGTAATTTTGTAGCTCTGCCTACCCCACTTTGGGAATGAAGGCGTGAGTTTATGTATGTATGTATGTATTTTTGAAAATTGACAAAGTCTGGTAAATAGTATCTAGAACACGACCTCCTACATTGGAATGAAAGCCCAACAATTGAAGGCATGATAAGAGTTAGGTAGGGAGGTATCATTGGCAATTACAGGATGAGTTAGACTCCTTCTTCGAGAAAACAGGTTCTCTTAAAAACGGGTTCGGCTCGATTGGTTGATTGAGCGAGCGAGCTAATATGAGCGAGAATTAAACTACCTAAACAGTAGTACTAAGATTATAAGATATTAGTGTATTCTAACCACTATGTGTCAGGTTACGCGAAATAAAAGTTTTGAATTTGAGTATGTTTTTAAAATGAATATTCACGCCCTAAACTCCTTTATCTTTGACAGAACAACTTAAATTCGCCGGTTTATAATGAATTCGTCGTGTCGAAAAGTGCGCCATTAAGAGAATTACATGGTTGACCAGAATAGCCAGAGACTTGGAATAGAGAAGCCTGGAGAAATTGGAGGAGGCCTTTGACCAGCAGCAGTGGCCTTCATAAAGATAAAGATAAAGATAAAACATAAAGACATTTATTCAGTAAGTAGGCCGCACGGGCACTTTTACACGTCAAGAATCTACCAGCGCTTCACAAGAGGAGACCACTGCTGAGAAGAAACGCCGCAAGAAACTCAGCAGTCAGTCATTTTTTAAATATATTTAATATTACAATGGTACTACTTAGCATAGCGTTATATAAATCTATAAATAGCAAACTAAAAACTATTTCAAATATCAATAAACAATAAGAATAAACCTACGTTTTTTTTTTCTTATTACGTACCTATAGAAATACCTGGAGAAAGCGAAGGAGGCCTTTGACCACCCTTAATAAAAAATAAGAATAAATCTGACTTTTATTAACTTTTTTTAATCACGATGTAACTAAGACGCCAAATCAGCAATAAAATGTTTTTGTCCCTAAAAAATATTTTTACATTTCAATGATCCTGGGTGACTCGAATATAGCGGAGACGCGGAGGGCCCCCCTGGGGGCTCCGCGCCGGGAAAGTGTAGTTTCCCGGGGGAAAGATAAAACGGGCTGACGTTGGGAATATGTGCCTACAATCATGCGTTCTAATATGCGTGGATGAATTTAAAGCTGTTGTTATAAATAAAAAGAAGTGCAACGAAAATCAAGCTTTACAAACCCTTTGATTTTTTCTAGTTATTTTTTTATCATGCAAATTAATTATGTAGCCTTTAATAGTTTATTTTATACTAGTTAGTTTTTAGTTTTTTTTAGTTTTAAGTAGATAATAATTAATATTGTATAGTGTATATTATGTATAGTGTTATTTTTTGTATTTTACTTTATTTGTTTAATTAAAAGTAATATATTTTATACTATTATTAATATTATATTTTAAAGTCTATTTTGTTGTTTATTATTTTATTTGTACGATACAATATTTAACATCATATCATCCTTGGGCAGTAAGAACAGAGCCAATTGAATTTTTACATCTTCACTCTAACGTTGTATTAAAAAAACTACACAAAATTTACACTAAAAAACATCCTACACATTTCACGGCAGATCCAAACGCAACAAATTAAACATAATATACACAACCCCGCACGGACCTGACAAATTAGAGAAAAAAACTCAATAACCCCCCAACGGCTTGCAATATCAATGACGTTTAACCCTAAATATAATCGAGTCGATCGAAACTACCTCGGGGACACAAGAACCGTTACAAAATTAACTTTACCATCGGTTAAATGCAGAACTACGTACAATGTACAGACTTCACGGTTATTATCAAGTGACAGCGCGTTTGTTAACTGTAAATGTAACTTTGTAGAGTTCCACGTGGAATTGCCGCGTATTTTTTGGCAGTAAAATACTCCCCTGGTTTGACCGGCGGCTGTTTAGGGTTAGGTCTGTTGACAGTGTTGAGGCGGGATTATGCGGGCTTAGCTTTTAAGTTCGGGAATTACAGATGTTTAGTTTAAATGACGTCCTTTGATGATTTGAATTTCATTTGGGAAACGGTAACTATTTTGCTAGTCGCTTTTCTTATTTGTTCTTAAGGAATTTTCCTTGATATGGTGATAGTGACTGTTATAGTACTCTTTTCGGTTCACTAATGTTTTACCAAATCATCATTTGGCAAACTATATCATTTTACAAACTATCATTTCGCAAACAAGTACTTCCCGCCGGTGTTTTTTTTTGTGGTCAAAAGCCCAACTTAACCTTACCTATTTAATAAGCCTATGCAACTAATGTAACATGTAACGGTTTTAGCACAAATACATTTTTGCGAAATGAAAGTTTGTAAAACGATATAGTTGGTCAAATGATGATTTGGTCAAAAGTCGGGATACCATGTTTTTTGCTACATACCACGTAATGTAAAAAATATGCCCTGAACAAATCATACATATACATGTGGAATAGTAAAAATATTACTGGAATGAACTTTCCTCCATGGTGTTCTTCAGCACTACGACATGTCCTCCTTTAAACGCTTAAAAAGAGTATTCACTGAAAAGCAACAACTTTGCTGTGCCCCTGGCGTTGCTGATGTTAATGGACGACGGTGACTGCTTACAATCAGGCAGCCCGTCTGCTCGTTTGCCCTTTCATGTTTTTTAAGCTATTGCATAGCTTCTATCGCGGGCCTTGAGCGCGGGGATTGAATCCAGAAATACCGTAACGAAAAAACCTCACGCTCCCCACTCCGACGGGCAAGGAGGTGTGGCTTGAAGGCCGTGCATCGTCTAACGTCGTTTCAGTTCGGCAGTCTTCGACACGGCGTTGTGTGCGTTTGTACGACATGCAATAGCTTTACCGCGGCAGTCCCCGAGTGCCACACGTATTTTTTTTTAGTATGATCACCGTTTAAGCAAAGGCGTTAAAGTAAACTTCACCAAAACCGATTAACATTTAAACCGCAAAAAAACTTCTCCATTTATTTTTTTATAAAGTTGTTTCGAGGTTTTTAAGAGATGAAGTTGTTGGTCTTCTTTATTTCGCATTGATTACGCCTGTCAAGTGAGTAGAGTCAAAACCAATTTTTTTAAACGTTTTGGAGGCGCCGGCAATTTCTAAACCATTTTTACCGTAAGCAGGTTGTCCGCAAAAACATTTTCTACCCCAAAACTTAACCCTTCGTGTCACCGCACAACCCCATAATTGATAAGTAAAGGAAAAGAAGACCCCATAAATATGTATGAAGCAAATTGCTACGGAACCCCGTACGGGGGCACTTGCCGTCTCATTATGCTTTTAGAGATCCTTTGTGATTGCTCTTTGATGTTTTGAATCGGTATTATGATTTGGGAATGGAATTTGTTAAGTTTGGTTGCCTTTTTTATTGTGTAAAGAATTTCTGTATCTAAATGAGTACCTATCAATTTTAAATTAAGTTTCAGATTTTGATGTAACCTTTATCAATTACTATGAAATAAGTAAGATTAAAAGAAGAAGAGAAGAAAGAATCAGGAAACAGGGAAAATACTTATACAAAACCAATTTGTTCTAAACTGTTGATAAAAGTGTTTTTCTACTCGTGTACTATGTATAAACCGCTAATATTGATATCGTTAATGTTGTCAGAATACCACCTATAGCGTAACCGAAGAATGAAAACCATTCTATAATGAACGTTGCCATGGTAATAGCAGTTTTATAATTATTATTATAGCATTGTTATTACCATGGTTATGTTACGGTCATTCCGGGTATGAAGTGTAGTGGATACTTGACATCCTAATTTGTATAATAAACAGTTAAAAATATTTTCATATCAATTAAAATTACGTACTTATATTAAAAACCAAATTAATTTTGATAGTAGCTTTATGTGTGTAAAGCTCATTTTTATAGTTACTAAAACTAGATGATTAATATCCACCGATTTGTTATTTGGTTATCATGGTCATGTTCAATAATGGATATCAATAAAATGGCGTTTCGTTTGACATTCCAACTTTTATGATAAATTGTCAGAACTGTTTTAGAAACTATAGAAATTCGCATGAAATTTGTAAGTAATAAAATTCACAAACTATTAATCAAAATGACTTAGTTAGCATAAAAATCGATCGAGATTGTTAATTTTGTCATTATCATTTTAAACTTGTAGAAAAAAAATATCTCTTAAGGTACCTACTCTTTTGTAGTAAGTTACATACATAACTTTTGATTTGATTTTTAAATACCTATCCAACAATACCCCATTTGTCATAATAAGTCGACTTTTTTTTTACTTTTTACAATATGACGTCTGGTTGACGCCATGTTGATTTTTATTACTGTCATATCTTTAGTGACACATAATTAGATTAAGACATACAAGATTAAGACAAATCGATTGACACAAGAATCATCAAAATCGGTTATCTCGTTTAATTTCTAGAGCGCCATAAAGGAACAAACATACATATATACCTAGGCTGATAAACACAGACGTAAAAAGTATATCATTCAGTTCAAGATATCCGATAGATTTGGAAAGTATTGCATTTTTTCCAAAACAATTCACAATAGGAACTCATAACGTGCAACATAAAATCAATTTGCAGCAACGAAACGCGGCGGTGCGTTCAAAAACCACAATAAAGAGAGTTTAGAGGCGTCGCAGAGCAGTTACACCTCTCTTTACGACGATAATCCATTCTAAACGCCTCGAGCTCCTTTATAATGGTTTCTGAACGCGCTAAATGAAGTGTTTTTAAACTCCGCGGAAGTTATGCGCTCCTGGTACTTTGGACTTTTGGATGTTTTGTTTTTTTTTGGAATGGGGGTGATTTTGATCATTCTCTCATTTGTCGGTTGGTAATTTTAAACCGCTGATAAATTTGGTTACGTCAGGTTTAAATTAGACAGCTTGTTTTGGAATATGTTAAATTAAAACCCCAACCGCCGTTTCAGAGACAATTAACTCGTTCTGTTTTCAAACTCATGTAGGTATGAAAATTACTAAGGAATGACTTAATCATCATTAACTGAGTGCGGCAGTTACGAGTAGTAACCAAATCTTTCGGCGGTTTGAATATTGGAGCCCTTAGTAATAGTAGCTTATACTGAGATGATCCTTTCCTGTTTTGAGCTGGAGATATTCTAGAGAAGATTCCAATAAGCATAGGCGGCAAAGCAGCCATATCTCTAAAAGTGGGACTCTGAAAGGATACTGAAAAAACACTTGGTGCAACCTATAGGAGATTCAACCGCCTAGGTACTCGTAGAAGTTATTTTCGCAGCATTTTACTGAACGAAGAGTTTTTTTAAATAAATACAGTATATTAAAAAAAATTAACGTGCGGTAAATCCTATTTCATCTACAGGTTGATTATAATTTGCGCATTTAGTAATTCAATTTAAAACAAAAAAAGGGGCTACTTTTGTTCTATCCGGGTGGATGTGACAAAATAATTTGTTAGAAGGAAGCAAAATTGTTCGTTTAAAGGATTTTAACCGGTCATCCTTCCGTTAAAGTTTCGTAACAAGTTAATTGCTCTTAGCTCTCAATTAGCCGTTAATGAATGAAATCATGTTTATGTGCGCCACATGTGCCACAATGATTGGCTTCCGGTTGTTTTTCACGCATGCGCATCCGACGGGATGATTTGTTCGCTTGACACAACACAAAATAAACACTTAAAATCATAAGTTCGTCAAGTTAACTTTAATTTTGAACTTAATCACCGCTAAGCAAGATTAAAATTTTAATGGGATTTTAGAGTGGTGTATGACGTTTCTCTTAGAATTTTGCTTGTATTGCTGAAGAGCAGATGATAATTAGAAGTAAAAAAAAGTGGGAACTCGGAGGTTGAATTGCATACGATATTGTTGCAGTATCGTCTGCGGAAACTTGATCGTGACAACTTATTTTTAATTGTTTTATGTCAGTTAGAGATGGAATAGTAAATACGTTGGGCCTGTATCCACTCGATCTAAGTGTCATTAAAGTTGGAACTGAATCGAGATATAACTTTATGTATTCTGAATGGTTTTTTAATGTGGCACTTTGCTTTAATAAGTTTTTTTTTTTTTTTTATGGTATAGGAGGCAAACGAGCAGATTGAATTTTCAAATTTTGCATTGTTTGTCGTCTAGATAATAAATAAAATAACAAGTAGAAATTCAGTGCGGTCTATGTCACCGTTCATTATTTAGTTTTAACTATTTAATTTATGTTACAAATATGTTAACAAAGGTAAAATAAAATAATGAACAAAGGTTTGATTAATAACCATAGTCGGCATAAACAGATTGTGGCCAATATTGAGAAGTTTAATAAAATAATAAAACAAAAAGCAAGTGTCTCAGACATTACCATTTTTTATTCGAGTCAGCTTTAGTTTTATTTTTATTCAACACGTGATGTTTGCCAATCTACGACAACATGGTGGTTATCCATTTCATTCATGACTTCACTGAAATTATCTTCTCATAGACTTACGTATGCTTAGATTAGCGCAAATTATTATTTTAATCTCGACGTGTTTTCTGCAGAAACAAAATTACTTATTTTTTTTATATTTTAATACAGGATGTTCTGGATTTTTAGATGACACAAATGATCAACTGAGAAAAAGTCAGGTCAGTTTATTTTATTATATGTATTAAACTCAATCATCGCAATTTATTCTTAACAATTAGAGCTTTGCGTTTCTTGAGAAAATAAATTGAATGATCTCCTCTACAGTTTCAAAAGGTTTATTTTTACTGTCACAACATCATTTTTCTTAAGAGATAGGCTCTTGTTGGTGGAGTTATTGCCACTTTTCTCTGTTCTCTGCCAGCTCTTTCACCCCTTGATACGACACAACATTGGCCACAGTGTCGCGTCATTGTTTGTCAAATTAAAAAAAAGTGCTCAATGTTACCTTTAAGATAGTATACATTCTTACAATCTTTTTTAGGTTATGTTTATCACAATAATAAGATAATTTTGCATTAAAAAATGAACTATTCTATTCAATCACAAAGCTAAAAAACACGTGGTCACACGCACTCAGTCATTAACGAGCATGTGTTTCAAACGGACAGACGAACAGGCGTCGACTCGAGTACGATTTTATATATACGTATGCGAATTTATGAATGATTAACACGTGTAATGGTACATCTAGCAGATGATACAATTCGATGATTATTTTTGTACAAGATTTGGTGATAATGAGACAAACTTTGGGGGGGATTTTTTTCTACGGATTTTTTTTACTGATTCCGTACGGCTGTATATCAGCAACTGGGTAATTTTAAATAATTTTAATACAGTCTATATAATTACTGGTTTATTGAAGCCGTTAGTAAAGCGGAGATTTTAATTCGTAATAGTATTACTATACCTAAGTGGATAGATTCTTAAGACACAGATAGGTGAGTACCTACAAATAGACTTTTAGATGGTACTGAGATTTCCCAAGTCAAGTAAAACCATATACAGCACGTAAAATTTATGTAATTTAGTAATAAAAAAAAACAATAAACATAAATTCTTATTTCGGATCTGGAACTATTTGCTATAAAAAAAAATCACAGTCTTTACATGTCATGTTAGTATAGATACTCAGGTTTTGCAACGCATATGCTAACTTACGAGTAGGATACAAAATGTCCAATGTTTCCGAGCCACATGATATATTTTTGATCCCATACATTTAAAGACGATATAAACGAAAAAGCGTCATGTAAAATACATACATAGGGCAGAGCCGAGAGGTGCCATTTTCTTAACAACGGTTTCATGTCGAACGAGCAGTCATACGAACCTGTTTTAAGCTGCCTAAAATGTTGTTTGTACGTTCTGACAGGATAGCTTAAACACGTCGGTCAAAAATTCGTCCTTCAAGAATCACCTACCAGTTCAACTGAACTCAGATCAACTACGACTTAGGACCCTTCAAAACAAGACAATTTTTTCTTTTGCAACGGTTGGCATCACACTTGCGGTTTTTCTGGCAGGTGTACACTGGGGGAGGGTTCAGGGTGTTAACCGGACCCAGTGGTGGCATAGTCATCAGCCCACGGTGCCCCCGTTAACAGCCCTTTGGAGGTTAACACCGGAGAGGTTTTAGACGGTATGCTTCCACCTCAGCTCTCGCAGGAGACTGAGGTGGTTGAGAGCCCACCCCCCCCCTTTATGGCTGCCCTTAGCCGGGGGCTTAGCCAGAGAAAAGGATACCCCCCCCCCCCCCCTCTTGGTAATGATCGATTTTTCCATAAACCTGTGGTTAAATTTATATGATTTTTCGGTGAATTGAAGATTTTACTATTGTCTACACATAATCTCAAAATCATTTAAATCTAACCACAGGTTTTCGAAACAAAACAATCCTGACCAGGAGAGGGGGTATCCTTTTCTCTGCAGCTGACTGTACATGGGTTACAGTGATCTCCCAACATCACGTGATCCGCATGCTAGTCTTACCATCAGCTTCCCAGAGCTTGCCTTCTCCTTCCCGTAAAGAAACTCCCACGATATTAAGAAACTCATTAGTGACAAAACAATCTAGAAGACCTAGATTGTCAACGGGTTCATCGGCCTGCGCAAGCGCATGTGATGCCCCCACCAGACTTCCTTTAACGACTAGTTCTGTATTATTATTTGCATGTGCGCAACACATAGACGCGTTTGGGAACTACATTGTCTGAAGTTTGAAACCGCAAGAGTGTTTTATTTTTCAATTACAATTTTGGGATTACGATTAAATAATTCCGCGGAAACACAAAAAACCGGGGCAAGAGCATGTCGGACAATGCTCAGTGTAGGGTTCCGAAGCCGTTACTACAATAAAATAAACGCGACAAACTTAACTTTGCCGTTGGAAAACTGTTATCCCCATACATCGACATAAGTCGCGGTCCTACATCTCCACGTTACGTGTAGGGGAGGTACACTAAACAATTTTTTTTTTCAAGAATTAATTGTATCACTTTATTAGCGTGACTAATATGTCTCTGAGCTAGGTTGCGGACGGACAGACGGACGGACATGGCTATAGTTTGACTACGGAACCCCCAAAAACGCTCAATGAGAATTGTACGGAGCTTTGTGGTAGCAAAGTCATAAATTTAATTCAAAATATTTCTTGATGGGGTGCATAAAAGAGACCTCAATTTTTGACAGTAGTGGATTTTTCAAATAAACATTTATAAAATAAAGAATATTCGCACAAAATTAAACACTAGGTTACCTTTCCACTCATTATCCCAATAGGACTCCAGAAGATCAAAAACAAAGGTTCTATAATTACATCACCCTGTAATTACCCGGTCAAAAAACCCTCGGCTAATGTCACCATCTATATGCAAATATCCGGGTTATCCGTAACTGTAATTTCACCCGGTAAATACCGCAAGGGCCGGTTAACCGGGACTGAGGAGTTTTCTTTTATTTTCTAACCGCTTTTTTGTTGGCAGTTTGTCTTTGCTCTTTGAAAGAACTTTTTAATGGCAGAGTTTGATAAAATTGTTAGTCTAAAGTGAACACTACAGTTTTTAGTGTAATTTAAAGTCTTCAAGTAAATTGGCGTAATAATAAATTTCTAAAATGTTTCCCAACTTTGTAAGTCACAAAAGTTTACATGAATATTTAATAAAACATCTTTCTAGAAAATAATACTAAAATAAAGCTACTTGGAAACTCGTTTGATTTCTGACCATCAGTTTCTTTATTTAAAAATTTAAGTACATCTTTAATTTTTATTTTCTATTTTTAATCTTCAATTTACACCAGAAACTTCTACATAAAAAACATTCGAACATTTTCGGCGAAAACGCTTTATTTAAATTTTATTATCGCAGTAAAACAGCGCTTTGTAGCGCTTTACCGCTTAAAGGTGCAGAAATTCAAATAAAATTTTGACTGGGGATTAAAAGTAAACATGTAAAGGGGGTTATTCCGTAATACTGCGTAGGCGAGTCCTAAACGATTTCACGAGAGATAAGTTTTTAATGTTTTGTATTAATTAACTCCGTATAATTTGGCGCTGTGTGAATTCTTTACTGTGTAATGTTAACACTGGCTGGAAAACAGACACGGTGTCTAGTTGTCTACACATTGGCTGCCAAAAACTAGGGATTCTGTACAATTTCAACATGATAAACGTGTCGCTGGTACTGAAAAAAAAGGATAACACTGTATTTGTACGTTCTGTATAAGTGCCTGTTTCTAACTCAGAAATCAATAATCCTGGAACCTTTTTTACCAATATAACAAAACATTTACAATACATTTCATAAACATAAACAAATAAATACATTAGGTTACAAAAACAACAGCTTTTAGCCCTTAACTAAGGCTTCTTAAAGCATTCAGACACTGTGCTTCTAGATGGAAACCGTTTCTACTCCCGACTGCTACCAGCCAGCTGTTATTCTCAAACGCATCAGCATTGAGTTCTATATTCGAATTCACTCACCTACCATACTTACTAAGACCTATGAAGTCCTAGTAACTTCTCAAAAACCATAGATCCAACACACTGGTTCTTTCGTCGAATTACAACCAGACAATGTTGAACTGTAATATTGAATAGTTTGTTAATGCTTAAATGTCAAGTTATTATGGTTTTGAAGTGAATTTTACTCAAAATTTAATTTTGTTTCGGTACAAAATAGCAGTACTGGTTAATGTTTCTCTTTACGTGGGATAATTGTGCCCCTACACCGGCGGTGATCGCATCGTTTCTGTGCAAACGACTGCTAAATATAAAGGGTTATGACAGAGGGATTGTTGGCTCGTTCGGTATAATGGTTTAGTTTAGTGAACTGCAGATTATTTGTTTGTGTTTAAATTTTGAATTTTGTGCAAATCTCATTATGAAGGCGATGTTGATTGAAATTTTTATGTTTTTGTTAGGGTTCCGTACCCAAAGGGTAGAAACGGGACCCTATTACTAAGACTCCGCTGTCCGTCTGTCCGTCTGTCTGTCACCAGGCTGTATCTCACGAACCGTGATAGCTAGACAGTTGAAATTTTCACAGAAGATGTATTTCTGTTTAATAAAGGCTTGTAGTACTGTTAGGCGATGGGCTTACAACCTGTCACTAATACACTGGTAAATATCTTAAGCCTGATTGTGCAAAATGTGGTTACAGAATTATCAACAAGGTTTTAGAGTTTTTGGTAATTCTGAAGCTCTGCCTACCCTTCTCTGGGAATGAAGGCGTGAGTTTATACATACACACATACATACATACATACATACAATAACAATATCCAAGCGGGTAGAATTTTATCCCATTTTTTATTTTTTTTATTTTTAATGTTTTTATCTTTGTCATATTTTGTTAATTATGTTATGTTATGCATGGTTACTTACGACTTTATAGTTCCTTTTTTAGCCTAGTACTTAGCCTGTTAAATGTGTTAGTGTGTTATTGAGCCGCGTCGGCACAAATGCGATTGTTTTACGCAAGCTGAGTTTGCCTATAATTGGGTAAACACCCTGTCACTCTTCCCTATACATATAATTTTATAATTAAGTTATATCTGTTGGCGAACCTAATAAGTAAATAAATAAATAAATAAATCAAAATAAATACATTATACATGTATTTCTGTTGGCGCTTTATCAACAAATACTAAAAACGGAATACAATAAATATTTAAGGGGGGCTCCCATACTACAAACGTGAATTTTAAGGTATAAAGGTACGGAACCCTTCGTGCGCGAGTCCGACTCGCACTTGGCCGGTTTTATTTTTCCATTATGCCGTTTCAATTCTAGCGCTTGCTTTTAATCTAATTTCTTTTGCAAACGTCTGTGTAGACTGAGTATGTAAGCATAACATATGGTATCTAATGGACATTATTCTATAATCCTACTAATCCTACTAATATTATTGGACGACGCGCTGGCCTAGTTGGTAGTGACCCTGCCTACGAAGTGAGCGGACCTGGGTTCAAATCCCGGTATGGGCAGATATTTGTGTGATGAGTGCGAATATTTGTTCCTGAGTCATGGATGTTTTCTATGTATTTAAGTATATATTTCTCTATACATACATACACATACATACCTTCACGCCTGTATTCCCAGAGTGGGGTAGGCAGAGCTACAGAATTGCCAACAACTCTAAAAACTTGTTGATAATTCTGTAACCACATTTTGCACAACAGTAACTAGGCTTAGTTGTCTACCAGTGTATTAGTGACAGGTTGCAAGCCCATCGCCTAACAGTACTGAAAGCCTTTATTCCCTTAGTCGCTTCTTACGACATCCACGGGAAGACATGGAGTGGCACTATTCTAACCCGGCAACCACACTCTCTCAACTCTATACATATAAGTATTTATATCGTTGTCTAGTACCCGTAGTACAAGCCTAGAGCTTAGTTTGGGACTAGGTCAATTGGTGTGACATTGTCCCCTGATATTTATTTATTTATTTATTTATTTATTATAAATGCGAAAGTTTGTGTGTGTGTTTGTTACTTCTTCACGCTGCAATGGCTGAACGGATTGAGATGAAATTTGGAATAGAGATAGCTTATACCCTGGATTAACACATAAGCTTTTTATCCCGGAAAATTGATATTTGATTTTTACGCGGACGAAGTCGCGGGCAGAAGCTATCTATACATAAAACTCTGTGACTAAAGGTGCAATGACGCGAAGGACGAGAATTGAAATTTGTATGGAAATAATGGAAGTCTTTCCTGGCGCATCTTCGGTGGAAATGGTTTTTAATACAAATTAAACTTCACTGCCTCGTCTCACCGGTGGGAAAACAACTTCAGTGTCTATCTGGACGAAAACGAACGACTTAAAAATTTGATTATTTAATGGCGTTGCACTAAGAAAGGTTTCCAGATAATCGACCCGCTACAGAAATACGGAGTAGCGGAATTAATTGTATGTGTGCGAAGTCGCGGGCATCCTCTAGTCAGTAGTAATGTTGAAATTACTCGCATAGAGGTATTCCAACTTAGTCCTCAGGGTTAACAACGTACCTACTTAAGGTCTTGAGATTGTAGTATGTTTGTATTTAAACTCTTTATTGCACTAAAATATAAATATTACCATATAAATATTAAACTTATGTAATACGGCGAACGTATCCCTAAATGGGATCTCTTCCAGCTAACCCTGAAGTAGATGAGTTAGGACAATGCATAGGGTTGGACACATACAAGAATAGATTATAGATTTTAGTCTATCCCCCTGAGGTTCTTTGTAGGTACTAAAAATAGTACATAATACAGCCATTGAAATAAAGATCTAGTGCGAAGGAAGTAAAGTAGAATTTCTTTTATTTTTTTAACAAATTGTCAAATTAGAAAATTGACTTTAATTCATTCACAATACATTCATAATCCTTTGACGAATTTCGTTGTATGGTGGTCCTTAGGAGGCTATCGGTCACAGATCCCACTCACCTTCAGGTAGCCTGTGTGATCATTTTCCTTTTGAATTCCTATACTGAATAAGATGACCACAGTTCTATGCTTTTGAAGTGGTCCACCATCATTTGCTAAACGTTACACAAATTGATTCATTTTAGAAATTGCAAAACGCTTTGTTTCCGAAACTAAATATTTCAGGATTTTAAAAAACTAACCTAACGTACAAGATAGTCCTAAAATAAATTCGGAAATGTTTACAGCTCGTGTGCCTTCACTTTGCCATTAAAAAAAAACGGAAAGGACCGTGACTGAGACTGACCATGCTTAGTGTAGCGTGACTTCACAAAAACTAAATTAAAAAAAAGTATGAAGTAATTTGGTGATGTCTTAGGTGATTTTAGTAGGTATAAACACATTAGTCGCCTGAATCTCAAGAATTAATGAAGTCTACTAAGTCGTGATATATTTTCTTTTAAATTCGTTATATGCACTTTCATTGAAGATATTTTACTTTTAGTATTGGTGGCTGCAGGGGGGAAGACACTTGACTCACACAAAAATTAGCACTTAAAAGCTTAATATGTCATAAACGGATACCTTAATCGAAAAATTGTTTTCACAAACAATATTGTTGAATGATCTATCCAACGACACCCCACACTATGGGGTAGAGGAGAAAAAAAACACATCCCCACGTTACGTGTAAAGTAGGAACATTAAAAAAAAAACAAGATTTCATTTTGCCACTTTGTTCGCGTGACTAAGAATATGTATATTCATGCCAAATTACAGCTTTCTAGTAGGTAGGTAGGTACTAATAGTATCTGAGCTAGGCTGCGGACAGACGGACGGTCATGGCGAAACTAGGGTAGAAGTGCCGCTTATGGCCACTGTACCCTTTTTGGCCACTTAAAGTTGAAATGAGTATCGAAAATACTGTAAAATTAAAAATATTACTCATAAAAAGTTAAGACTGGAAACTAATATTAAGATAAAATATTAAAATATTTTTGTAATTTCATGATGCTTTAGATATTTATTGAAATTTAGAGCGGCCAAAATCGGTCTTAAGATGGCCAAAAAAGTTTGACTACGGAACCCTAAAAAGGTACTTTCAGTGACTTGTAGTAATTGTAGCCGTACAAAACAGTAACTATTTTATTCCTACAGGTTGTTAAAATAACTAAGTATGCGGAAAGTTTGAAACTTGATTCTTACAAACATACCTAACTATTTAAACCAAAAATACAAAATAATTACGAAAACAAAGAACCCGATCTCGCAACATTCCGTTTCATCCTGTATCCACGTCGCACAAAAGAGGGATGATCAAAAATAATGGGATTTACCCGGCGAGATTATGTCCGGATTATTTTATACAGAGTACTAAAAATTTTCCACAACTCTGTACACTGTATATCCGGACTCACGATTACACCGCCATTCGACTTAAAACCCTAACGATGTTCATTTAAGGTGGATTTTTGTTAAGGTTTTCGCCCCGGGAATTTCATTTTGTCCCGAATAAAAATACCTATCCCATACGACGGCTTTGCTTTATCATTTCGAAGCGGGGATAATTAGTTTTCGTAACGCCGGGGGTTATTCTGGAATCATCGAGAATTGTAAGAAAATTTGCAAAAAATAACACCCGTGCGATATTGTTTTAAATAATTGTGTAACGATTGACATGATCCACGTTTCATGTGTATATTTGAAATATTTTTTTATCATTTGAATACGAAAACCAAAATTAAAAAAACAAATAATTTTTTTGCTTAAATTTTACTGGTGAAATGACCCAAAGTTCCTGCTTACACCAAATGTGTTTCGATTACGCGTGCTTCGACGGCAAGTACCGCTTGATTGTACGTACTAATTGCTTAGTGCGTTAATTACAGTAGAATAGTTGAAATTTAACGTTAAAATAACACAGCAACCTTTTCTTTAAATGTCAAATCAAACGAAACGTTACGGCAAGTAAAATATTTCCGTAAAATAAAAGTTCAGTGAGTTTATATCGTTTTGAACGCTCCGATTCGTATAGGTGTCATTTAATAAAGTAATTTTATTTTTTTAAGGTTTGAACTGATACTTGCGAGTCAGCGATTAGGGAGAGTTAGTCGTTAGTCTAGAACTGGGAGAAGTAAAGTGATATCATGTCGAAGGCCAAAACTCACTTGGAGTCGCTGAGCCAACGGAGTAAGTGACGTATTAATAAACTCTACTTAACTGAGATGCTCGACTCGAGATACGACATAGTAAAAGACAAGCCATAAAAAACTATAGTTCCTGACGTGTCTTGAGCCTTCCTATGACTTAACGTTTACTTTGTCGTAATTTAATACGTGCATCTCAGCAAAGATGAGTTCATTAACGGCCCTGAGTTGCAGATTAATCAACTAATCTTGACTGGGATGCCGTGTCAAGATTCAAAGTAAACGTCAACTTATAAAACTCGCATCTCAGCCGAAATCAGTTTGTTAGACTCGAGACGTGGACTCGTGTCGCCGCTCTGAGAATCCACCCCGGCGGGATTAGCGACCCGCTCGTTGGGCCGGTGAAAAATTGAACCGTTCATTGTTTTTAATGTCGGTACGTGACGCGCCGGCTCCGGCGCCGGTAATTGTCAACTGACAGGAAAAAGTTGTGTCAATTTACTACGGAAATATTCGAAATTTAAATAAAGTTATTGCCGTGTGGTTGCCGGGTTAGAATAGTGCCACTCCATGTCTTCCCGTGGAAGTCGTAAGAGGCGATGTTAGACGATGGGCTTGCTACCTGTCACTAATATACAATGTTAAACATCTTAGCCTAATTGTGCAAATTGTGGTTACAGAGTTATCAACAAGATTTTAGAGTTGTTGGTAATTCTGTAGCTCTGCCTACCCCACTCAGGGAATGGTGGTGTGAAGGTATGTATGTATGTAAATTACAGTTTGTAGTTTTTTTTCGGGATCATTGAAAGTAATTGTAAAGTGACAGGAAACAAAGTTACTTGTGCTCATATAATGTAATACCTGGACTTGACAGAAGCGCGTGGAGCTGACCCCATGTGCTTCTGTTTGGTCCATTAGAGAAAATTCTCTTTTACCGAACAATTTGTCTTTACGTGTGATATCCACGGACCTATTGCTCTAGTAAGTGTGTCTATGAATAACTTGACATTGGCGAAATACACCTTCACAGGAGGGAGAGCCATTCATTAAAATTAGAATTAGAATCTTATACCCAATATCTTGTGGACACTTTATAGTGTTTTAGGTCTTAATTGTGATATAGGTACTTAGACTTTTTGAGGAATTGTGGGTCAAATTATCGTTTACCGTTTTTTTTTCGAATCTATTATAAAACATTTCAAAATTGCCATTATGCAACTCTGACTTAACATACAACACAGCTCTTTATGCAATATAGGTACCTAAAGAGTTGGCTGACTCAGCATAAACCTTTTTTATTACTATTATTTTTTCAAACCCGCAATAGGTACATATAGTACAATTAATAAGCGAGTTTTTATCTTAATTTTTTCACCTTTTGGCGTATCCTACAATGCCTGCGATCAAAATCCATACTATCCACCAATTTTTTTGTAATTTTAAGCTACCACTTATTTTTTAAATGTGGCCGTCTAGGATGTAACAATAAGTTTTTTTTTACCCAAGTATTATTCTGCGAAAGAACTGTTAGGTAGGTATAATTTAGCCGTCATTGAGTGCAGTAAAGTGTAGATAGTTAGGTCGTTCTTCTTTTTTACCGACAATAGCCTGTCTCTCATCTTTTTAAGCGTCTCATTAGAGTATGGATAATTATGTTTTTTGTGTTTAATATACGTCCATACTTTTATTTATGTAAGAGTACCAAATAATTGAGCTCTTTCTTTAACCCATGTTTTTTTTAGAATATGATTTTCCGTAGAATGCCGTGACAGAGTGGTCATCTAATACTTGGTCTCGGATGAAAACGGCCACTCTGTCAGTGTTTCTGGTAAACAATATTAAAAAGAATAAAATATGAATGCAGGACAGGAAGCATTAATTCGTTTTAATAAAGAATAAATGCAACTTTTTTTTTAATCGAACACTGAAACCACAGTTATTGATAGGTAGTTCAAAAATCTAAAAAACCAAAAATCGACGGTTTATTGTCGGTAAAAAAGAAGAACGACCCAGTTGACAATGCATTTTTATACATTATATTCGATTTTGTCCAATGTATTGTCCCCATAAATAAAAACATTAAAAAATATTGAGATCACACAAGTGTACGCTTTTATGTACAGATTTATTTATTACTTCACCTTTAAAGTAAAGGGGACAGTGGGCATTAATTTTTTGGCACATTTTTTATATATTGGAAAATCTACTTGTAAATGCATGTAGGTATACATTTTATGTGTACTTATCACTAAATTACTGTATAAAAACAACAATATTTCACAAATATAATTTAGTATTTTATATGAAAGTTTTTAATGCCATCAAATTAAAGGCGGTCTTAAAAATTCATGTTATCTTTGTCACGCCTAACAAAAGCAAAATATAATACATATAAAACCACAAAAAAGCGAATGCGAAACGAATTTTAATTAAGATCTTAAAGTTTTCAAGTAAGTAAAGTATACAGTAGTTATCACTATAAGCTTAGAATGATACCTAAGTGACTACTTATCCGACACAAGCATACAGCACGTACAGATACCATTTTATTAAATTGCTTCGTATAAATGCATTCGCAGAAAATCCATCAAGAATCATATTATTGTGTTACCTATACAAAGTGATTGTCACTCGAGACACATGGCGGCAGGGGACGGGCGGAGCCTCTTAAACCACGCCCCCAACCGCTGATAAGGGTCAAATCGCAAGCAAAACTCACTGATTCTGAACCTTAAAGCCACTAAAACTCGGTGAAGTCTAGTCGAGTGTGTTACTGGTTTAAAACACTCTCGTATCCCGCGGCGATCGCACGCTTCGCGGGTCGAAATTCGGTTTCGATTTTGAATTTAGAAGTGCGGTTATGTTTTTTTGAGCGGGACGATGGAAGTTAGTGCTATGCCGCCTATGCCTTTGGACTTTTCTATGGTGAGAAGCGGTTCGCCGGGCGGCAGTCTGAGAGAATCCCCGAGGAGTGTCTCGAATAGCGCCTTCAGAGTTGTCACACCGAAAGGTAAGTTTGAATTTGAAACTTTTTTCGGATATACTTCGAATATCTATCGGAATATCATTTCGGCTTTCTTTGAACTTTAACCGGTCGAATATACTTTATGTAATTTATTTCAACACAACATATGTACATCATAACATATCATAAAATACAAATATTAACTAAAATAAAAATAAATTAAAACAAATCGAACCCCTCCAATATACTTTATTGCAAGCATTAAAATAAATTGTGACGTTTCTTATCAGAACCTATTACAGTTCTTAGTAGGTTTAACATATTAAAATATTATAATATGACATGTATAAGTTTCCTTTATACACTTAATAATTAATTATATCCGCTAGTAAGTTTATAGGTTTATAAAAGGAAAACAAAGTTTTAATTTAAGGCAGTAAGTGTTAAAAGTTTTGTTACTAGAATTATTGCACACTTTTCTATGATAAAAATAAAAATGTTAATTTACTTTTATGTTTTTTGAACTTATTTACTTTTCCGTGATAAGTCATGTTTATCATCTAAGACCGTTATTATATTTACCAATTTAGGTAACTTATCTTTGATTTATATACTAAATTATTACTATCTTCAATTAATTAAAGACGTAGGTACGTAATAAATAACTTACCTAAGAAGGTAGGTAAGAGCGTTAAAAACAAAAAAAAAGTACATTCAGGTGATATTAAAAATATCATGTTTATTCAATAAACATCTTCAAATAGATTTTATTTGTTAGCACCATCTAAATCTGAATCTAAAAATGCGACTTATTGCTAGTAATGAAAATAGGTGGACCCATCTTTAACACTGTAATACCTACTACGCAAATAATAAATTATTTAGGTACCTATACTTCCAATAATGCGTTTTTTAAATTATATTTTAATTACCTATTTCCTTAGCTATGAGAACGCTGCGTAACTTCAAGTTGTAATGATTCAAAGAAAGCGTAATATTACCATACGCTAGCTTCATTATAATAATTCTAAAATTCAACACATAATCATTCCCAATTGGTCAAAGGCAATACTCGATACCGATACCTCCGCCGCTTCCTTTGTGTCCTGATACCAAATGCAGTTGAAATTTTAATTTCCAATTTTCATCTCGCCGCCTGATGAGTATTGTTCTTTTTGCCCCAACTCCCCCTTTGCTGGACTCTTTTGATCGTCAATTTGAAATTGCGAGCGCAAGGCTAGCATTTTTTTTTTCAATTCGTGAAAGATTTAGGAGTTTTGTGTAGCTCGAATATGCTATGGGGCACTGAAATATTTCATACTGTAAATTTTTAAGCGATAGTTTGAGACTATGAATTTATTTAAAGGAATATGTTTTGCTTATTACGCCTGCCAACCCTAAAAACAGTGATCAACATTAACAGTAGATCTCCTGTGATAGGTTTTACCAGAATATTGCAAAATTAACAATTACCTAGGGCCTTGTTAATGGAGTAAATTATTTATCATAAAGCAACATCCATTAATGACTGAATAAAAAAACGTGTTAGACCATTTTAAACAATTTATTGAACACGCTGTGTGTCCTAAAACTACATGATATGTATTAATATATTATTATGTTTGACGGAGTTATTAATAACATATATTATATGTTTGACGGCGGGCGTTGATTCACAATTCTCATAAAACATCACCCTGTGAATTCGACAGCGGGTAATTAACGATTCAAGTTTGCAACATACCCCTATATTTTATTAAAATTTAAAATATTACTTATTTTTATGCTAGGTTTGCTGTGATAGTAAATGTTTTTTATTCTTAAGTTTTCTGTCAGTGAACAATATAAACGTTTTTGTGCATGTCTTGATTCATTAGTCGCGTAGGTTTCCTTCTTCTTCAACTTCAGTTTGGAAAAGCTAAAGTTAATAATTCAGGTTTTTTTATTATGAAGCTCACGATGACAATGGTTTTGTTAATCAACGCTCTGAAAAAAAACAACATCATTCCACACGTGAAATAGTCGCTTGAGTCGACTTGCGAAAGCCGTCCCACATTACAATAAAACAGAACACTTAAAATAACAAAGAACCCGATGGATCTATTGGTATTAATGGGTAAATACTTTTTTTTAAAGTACGATTGCCATCGTATTTGTCGGAATATACAAGGTGCTCGAAAATATCCGGGCTCTACTCTATTTGTAAAAGCATGTTCAGATATTTTCGAACACCTTTTATTCTTCTTGTAATGGATAGTGACAGCACTTTAGGAAGTTTTGAATGATATTTAAAAAATAAAAATGTAGTGACTAAAAAAAACAAGAAAAACGGATGGTATTTTTATTTTACCTTGATAATAGTTTTTAGAAAAGTTTATCAGAAAAAAATGAAAATCGAGAAATAATTACGCAGAAAACAGATGTGTATTAATAGTAATTGATTTATTCACAAACATTTTAAATTAATTAATTAAATAAAGCAATTATTAGAGAAACATATGTACTAATTAGCCATGAAGATCATATAATTGCTTAACGAAAGTGTGAGTTTATGTGTGTTAATTGTCAAAAGCCGCACAGCTAAGTATTTTATGGTATTAAAACGAAAACAGGAAAATCATTAGGTATGTACAAATTTTTGCAGCTTCTATTTACACTGTTCCTTGCAGGAAAATGTGCAATAGTTTCGTAAATTGCTTTATATAGGTATTTCACATTTCTCATTTGCCGAATTTATTATTCACAGGTCATTTTGGGGGATTAAAAGTATTAAAACTTACGTTATCACATTGACCGTCGGTTGCGTCGTGGCTTATAATGAAGGGTGTCGACTCGTGATCGTATCTAAGGCTAAGGTACCGGGTTCGAACCCCCGAGTTTGCCATGTAGGTCCGAATACTCAAACATCGTGAGGAAACCAGCACATTCGTACAGCTAAGTGTGAAAAAGGTTTATTCCACTAAAAAACTGAAAGGGCCTGTCTTTTTTTTTTTTTATATATCATGGGAAGGCAAACGAGCACACATGCCACCTGATGGTAAGTGGAAACTGTGACCCATAGACATTCGCATTCACAAGACTGCAAATGCGTTGCCAACCCTGAGGACTAAGATGGGATGCCTCTATGCTAGCCATTTCATCGGCTGTCTTATCCCCGAACCGGAACACAACAATGCGAACACTGATGCTTGGCGGTAGGTTAATGGATAAGATGGTGGTACTAACCCGGACGGACCCTGCTCAAGGTCCTCCCACAAATCTAAAATATAAGATAAATTACTGCATTTAAACATGTAAATATAATAAAAAATAACAATGATATGTATATGTAGCTTCTTACAGACTATTGATTTAGTATCCATCCACACTTTCCACACTAACAAAAGTATTTTCCTTCAAAAGCGCAAGTGTGCTAAACTACCCCAACCCCCCCTTAAGGGCAAGTTAACACTCGTCGTGTTAAACGTGCCCGGGCTACCCTACGGTTACCTTCAATCTAATCCCGGACCCTCGGACCCTTCGAACTACCCCGTGATAATGACACAACCCCAAATATTTGACATTCAAATTTAAATTCTATGCGAACTAAGAAAAGATACAATTTGTTTGACATATGCGACGAGTTTTGTCATTTTTGACAATGAAGGAACGGTGGTCTTTATGGAAACCTCTACAAACGGAAAAGGGTCGGTTGTGTTCAAAAGTTTTTATAAAATCTTGATGTCTTGGAGTCCGATTTAAAATTTAAGGGCATCCTGTAGGTACTTTTGTGAAGGATCTTTGATCGAAATATCTTTCAAATTTAAAGACGGAATAGAAATAAATCCAGTATTCATCCCGTAATTGTTTTTTCAAATTAGATTTTTTACTAGTAAGATTAGGTTCTGTCATAAATTTCATTTTTGGGAGAAGCATTTGTTGCCGATTGTACTTTTTCCGCTCAGACATCATCTGCTTATCAAGACGAAACTAACCAAGCTCCAACTCAGCTGGTACATATTCAGTAGGTACAGCAATGATCACGCCACCTTCCGACTCCAGCATCCTCTATTCAACACGGTAAAAATCATATCGTGTTTGAGCTGTTATCGTATTGTCACCGGTTTGATAGCTCTTATTTACTGGACAGTAATGGCGACTGACGTCATAACAATACCATAACAGGTTAGCTACTAGGTTTTTACCGCTTTGGATACCGGCCTTGGTCGATGGTGCCATAATGATACGATGTCATCGGGTTTACACATGTATTTCAAATTTCTACCCTATCCATTGACGGATTGACTGACAAGATTTTACCCAAACAAACTAACAAGCAAGTGGAATAAAAGCTTGTAAAAATCTCAACTGAAGTTCACGTCCTTGATGTTAAGGAAATAAGGAAGAAAGGAGAACATTCATCCTTCATAGATATTTGGGCCTTTTTTTAAATTGCCGGCCAAAAAAAAATTTGTTATAAATCGCTAGAATTATTTATGTTGAACAACTTTTATTATGGCACGAAAACTGTAGTATCATTGCCTGACTTTTTATAGAGGTTCGAAAGATCGACTTTTCCATAGCACAGACAGTTGATCCAGCAGTTGGTGGACGACAAGCTATAGCACATTATTACTGCACGTGCCCTATTGGGAAACGCACAATAGGCTGCTGTTCGCACACAATGACCATTGCATGGTATATGGGCTTCGCACGGCATCAGCCCTTTTTTAACCCACCAGCAGCAGGTTTGAAAGACGTTATAGTTACTTAAGAAGAACCCTAATCGTCGAATCTTATCCTGTCCTAATAAAAATTGATCCATATAACCTATTCTAACAGTGAATAGCATTATTTTTTTACCATATACCATTTTTAATAAATGTTAATACTATAGAAAAGTCCATCTTTCGAAACTCTGTAAAAAGTCAGGGAATGACCCAACAGCTGTCATGTCATAATAAAAGTTGCTCAATATAATTAATTCTAGCGACCTATTCCAAAATTTATTTTTGGCCGGCACTTTCGAAATAGGCCCAATATGAATGACCTCCTTTCCCGTCGAATTTTATTAACAAAACCGTGTCGTTATATTTTCGATTATGCCTTATGTTCACTTTAACCGGAACACACCTATTGCCCGAATTTAATTTGCCATAAAATGTATCACTTGACATATTGTTCATTCAGCATAATTTTTTTTTTCTAAAACCGTAAACTGCCCTTACCATGAGTTACAATTACCGCACTCGCTAGCGTGTCGAATGCTCTGTCCCTCGTAGTAGACGCAGTATTCTTATATAGGGTGTGAGGGACAGAGGATTCGACTCGCTAGCAAATACAATAATTGTAACTCATGGTAAGGCTACAGGTAATTTTTATATGCGATCGTTTAGAGCGTAATAGGTTAGGTTAGGTTAGGTTTGTTTATTAACAATTCAATGGTTCACGGTTTTAGAAAAAAATGCCTTTATGGCAGATAATTATTATAGCAAGTGATACAATTAAGGCAATTAAAATTCGGGCAAACGATAGAGAGCCCTCTTTAACGCCTTAGAAAGACTAACGCAGCAATTCAAACATGACGTTGAAGTGATAAACTACTAAAATATGCAGCCACTTATAAAACTGACTCTACTTTATTCAGTTTATTAAATTCGGATTGACATTTCATACATACATACACTCACGCCTTCATCCCCAGAGTGTGGTAGGCCGAGCTACAGAATTACGAACAACTCTAAAAACTTGATAATTATCTAACCGGATTTTCCAGAATCAGGCTAAGATGTTTACCATGTGTATATAAGTGACAGGTTGCAAGCCCATCGCCTAACAATACTACAAGCCTTATTGAAACAATTTCATTTCATTTATTTCATTTTTATTCCCTCAGTCGCATCTTACGACTTCCACGAGAAGACATGGAGTGTCACTGTTCTAAACCGGCTACCATAAAAACCATTCAAAAAACTTCATTATATCATAGATAATAACAAAATCGGATACAATCCACAGATTAATAAATAAATCAATTAATATCAGAGTAGACGGACGTAATTTTGCGATCGGCATCTGATCTTGCGTAATCGGATTGTCTCGAATCGATCGACCCTGTGCGACATTGATTTTAATGAGATTTCTCTACTTAACTTGGTATATTAATATCTCATATTCACGTAATCGTTTGTGAACCACAATTTAAGAGCATTTGAAATAAAGTAAATTTAAATATATGAATTACTTTGCTCTGAGAAAAAGTTCATATAATCAGTAACAACATAAGAAATACCTACGTAAGTTGATGATAAGAACGTCTTGGTAGTAGGTATTTTTTTAATTTATTATTCATAAGATAATTATAAAAATACAAATAAATTGGCTTAATACAGCGAACGGAAACTTTATGCGGTTTATTTGTCGCTGCCTCCGCTCGGTACTAGTTGACTTATTTTAATTTTACGAATCTCTCTACATTTGTTTACGAATCTTTTTACATTTTTGAGGATTGTTTCGAATCTTATCATACTCACAAGAGGGTAGACTATTTAATATTAGCGGGAGAAGGTACTCCCACGTTCGTTTGCCATAAACATTGTTGGATGCTGGTAGTAAGAACCTTTGCAAGTAGGATAAGCTTCGCAACTGAGTGCCTCTCTTTCTTATTTTCAGTTCATTTCAGGCGATATTAAACTTATTAAATACACTAATAACATAACAATATTTTAACAATGCTATGTCATTATTTTTACACTTTTTTCTGATAGACGTAGGTACAATAGTTTTTAGCAGTCTTAGTTGTAAATTGAAAATATTTTCAATATAGGTTTTAAATGTCCTACCATAACTGCTCAGGCTGTAGTTAATGACAGAGTCCGCCAGTGCCATGTACAGCATTCTTAGGGTGCTATAAGGAAGTTTATGTTTTAGTCTTGACAATTTGGCGAGTACAGCTCTAAGTTTACGGCATACGTAGTCTATATGGGGACGCCAGTTTAACTTATTATCTATTATTAATCCGAGATAAGTGTGTTGACAAACTAATTCTAAGGATTCACATTTACAGACGTTTTTAGTATTGTCACAATGTAGACATAAATGACTGTGCAACATGACACTAGGATTGGTGCAGGCTCTCTGATGGGCAGAGTGAATATGCATCAATTTTGCTTTTTGGTAATTGATTACTAGACCATGGGTCTTATAATCAATTACCAAAAAATGCACCGACCTAATTAGGTAGGCACCTACCTAATTAAAATAATCATAGGCTTATAATTTTGGGGAGATAAACAGAAATAGGCAATCTCGAAGGGAACGGGAAAACGGACGTAGATATTACTTAGGGGTTTCTAATCATTTTAATTTATTTATACACGTCACCAATTTAATAAATCATTATTTTTAGATTTAAAAATATATTTTTTTACTTAGACTGACTAAAATCTTTTTAGAGTATAATAAGATGACCCGATGAAATTTAATGTCATTCAGAACTCAGGTGCAAGTGCTAGATTAGAAACATAGAATATGTTTTATCTCTGGAAATGGTTTAGTTCCCGAGCAAAAATCAATACACCATTTCTACGCGTGCAAAGTCACGTGAAAAAGCTAGTTATGTTATCACATGTATTAATTTAATAGGCCAAGTCAAATCCTTTATATAATATTATTTTCATATTATACGTTTCTTTTGCATTTTTGAAGATTGTCACCACCGACAGTCTCGGCCTTGTGTGAGACCAAAAGGTTATAGTTCTGGGGGGTTATTATGACATAGCTATGCAGTTCATGTTACCGCGAGTGTAAAGGATAGAGCTAAAGCAGTTATATAGCTCTGTCCTTTTCTCTCAGCGTCAACTGAACTGCACAGTTATGTCATAATAACCCCTCTCTGTAAGGTTTTACCAAAACAACTACTTTTTTTTAAAGCCGATGGCCGATGGGGCTGAAGAAAAACTCACTTGGCATGCGGCAGTGGCAGACATGACGAACCAAAACCAAAAGCTAGTACTTGCTTACTAGATTTTGAAATAGACAATGATGTTTACAAGGTTTTGCTTTGTTAAAATGACTGAAATAATAGTTTTGATAAAATTAATACTTTTTAGTTTTATATTTAAATTATTTTGGCTTCAGGATAGAAATAACAAAGCTCTAGTGCAATATTCGCTTAAAAGGTTTTTCATCGATGCCAAAACAGAGCCTTTATTCCATTTTGTAGTAGGTACAAACTTAATCTTAATTTTAATTAATTGTAGATGATATATAAAGCTCTTCTTACTTGACTCGAATGCAGCCTGAGAGAAATGACATGTTGGATTATCCGTATTACACATCAAAAATACTTTTTTTATAATGTACCTACCAATTTTCAAAGTTATTCAATTTTCAATTTGTAAAGTCTAAATATCTCGATTAGCGCTATTTTGATGTGTTATATCGGATAATCCAACACGTAATTTGCTTCAGTGTTAATTCTAATTGCTGCGCTATTTTAGCACATCCTGTATATGATCTTGTTCGGCTAGTTGAAAAGGGCGAGGTCACCTATTCAAGCTCAAGATAGAAAATAGCAACACGAAGTTCCCAATATTATACAATGAACGTCATTAGATACAGGTACCCTCTAAACATAAAAGGTAATATGAGCATATCGGATTCATGCTCTTACACTGCTTTTCTCTTTTGAACGGCAGTAAATGATCACTTATACTTACGTTGTCGTTTCAACGCCATTTTGGAACTGCCACACGAAACTCTCAAACTAGCAAAAGCAATAAGGTAGAAGGTGATATTACATTACATTTACATTGAATATACAGGTTGTTTTAGTTTATGAGCACCAAATCTTCGGCCCCAGCTGCGTGCTACATAGTTCCTGATTTCGATGTAATCCCAATGCCGATCCGTCATCCGGATGGAAATCTAATTTGCCGTTCGGCAACTACACGTCGCGGTAAATGAATTACGACGAGCCGATAACCGATTTACGCTACTGCCAATCTTTATATTGCGACAATTTGGGACACGTATGATTTGTATTGCTGCGTTTTGTAGATATATCCGGAATTAGTTAAAGATCTGCCAATAGAGAAATAGAAAACAATGTAAAAACTGGCAATTGACTTATAAAAATCTTAAAATGTTATATGTGTTGCCAACGCTAAGAAATAACATGGAAGTAATAGTATATTTTGGCTTGTAATAATGGCTTTACTGTTTATGTTTCAAAAACTCTGCAACAGTCAGAACAATACCAGGACGGTACCTACAACAGAAAATACAAACACAAACAAACATAAACTCACGCCTTCATTCCCAGAGTGGGGTAGGCAGAGCTAAAGAATTACCAACAAGTCGTAAAACTTCTTGATAATTCTCTAACCACATTTTGCACAAGTAGGCTAAGATGTTTCCCAGTGTATTAGTGACAGGTTGCAAGCCCATCGCCTAACAGTACTACAAGCCTTTAACAACACAGAAACACACACAGAACACAAACTGGGACAACATCTTTAACTACCTATCTAAATACGTATATGACGGCGCGTCGATTATTATATTGATTTTTGAAAATGATTTAATCAGTTAACACAATTTATCGGACGAGAGTGTAGCGAAACGTACTCTGGCGGAACGTCAAACTGACAGCTCGGCGCGCGGGCCGCCATTATTGGTTGGAACGAGCGCGGTGCATGTCATGGCAGACGGATCGCCGACGTCCGTTATTTTGTATCCGAACTAATCTCATTGAAATTTATTCCTTATTAGATTAAAACCAATTGTAAAACATTATTAAATTCTAATCGTTCAATTGGCAGTGTTATTTATTCGATCCGAATATTAAATCCTACGCCCTGCGATGAACGAAGATGGCGGTGATTGTGATGTTAATGTTGATACCGGCCCTCCGGTGCCTTCATCAGAAGTGGGATTTGATGGGAAACCATCCGATAATCCTGAAGAACGGCCCGGTAGGAACGCGAGTACGCCGAGTTTGCTGAGTAATATGGAAGCGCTGCTGACCCGACTTTTAACGGCACCGCCAGCGCCGGCAGCCACTGTGGGTACACCAACAACTACGCAACTGATACAATTCGACCCAGACGATAGTGACGCGGATATAGAAGGTTGGTGCCGAGTGACGGAAATGATTGTATCGAGTAAAAATCTTGACGGAATCGAACTACTGATGTCGCTTACAAAGGCGTTGAAGGGTCGAGCTGCAACTTGTTTAACAAAGTTGAGATTAGACCAAATGACATGGAGCCACGTGAAAGGAACGCTCATGGCAAAATTTTGTAAGCCCAAACTAATCCAGGATTATTTTGATGACATTTTGAGATTTCAAATTGGTTTTAAAGAAACGGCTTGCGAAGCGGCGTCTCGGCTATGGGATCATATCGAACGTATCCCTAACACTGAAATGACTGAAGAAGTTATTGTCGGATTTGTAATATCTGTTCTCTGCCAGAAGGACAATTTTATACGACGTGAGCTGAATTCGAATGTTATCACAAATAGAGCTCAGTTATTCCGTGTGCTTCGAGGTGTATCACTTAAACGACGATCAGAAACTATGGAGGGTGTTGACATGGATGTCAAACGGCCCCGTTTGGCCGATGCGAAGTTTACGGGAAGATGTCACTGGTGCGGGGTGACAGGTCATAAACAGACAGAGTGCAGAAAACGTCAAGACAGCTTCAACAAGTCGCCGCGCCCGGAAATTTCGACTCAACCACGTAACAACACAGAAAAGGGACATGCACTCATCTGTTTTTCATGCAAAAAGCCAGGCCACGTTTCTACTGCCTGCCCGGAGAAGAGGACCAGCGGTACAGCAGTCAAAGAAGTCAACACTTGCGGTCATAGAGCTTCCAGAGGAGTGTTGGAGACATCTACCGGTGAGAAAGTTCCTTTTCTTTTTGACAGCGGGTCATCTTGCTCACTATTAAAGCTTAGTGTTGCTTCTAAATTAACGGGTACTTTGAAAAATTGCTTTGTTTACCTTACCGGTATTGGAAATGACGACATACTTTGCACCTCGCAGATTCTCAGCACAGTTAAGGTTTTAGACATTACTTTGACCCTCCTTTTTCATATAGTACCTGACAACTGCCTTACTGAGTCTGTTATAATAGGTAGGGATATCTTTGACCAGGGTGTTCACGTTCGTATAGACAAGAACAACTTGACCTTTTTGTCCGCGACGAATAGGGAAACGGTGAAGGCCTGTGACGATAGTGCAGTAGGGTTTAATTTGTCCCAAATAGACACAGACTTGACGGGAAAGGATAAAACCGCGTTGATACAAATTCTAAATAAATATTCCAGCCACTTTATAGAAGGTACTCCTACTAGACGTGTTACTACGGGTCAGCTTGAAATAAATTTGATAGATTCTAATAAAGTAGTGCAAAGATCTCCATATCGGCTGTCTCCTAGTGAAAAGCAAGTTGTTCGAGAGAAGGTACAAGATTTGCTTGACGCCGGCGTCATTCGCGAAAGTTCTTCACCGTTTGCGAGTCCCATTTTGCTCGTCAAAAAGAAAGATGATACGTATAGGATGTGTGTCGATTTTCGTGAACTAAATTCTAATACTCACCCTGAACACTTCCCACTGCCGCGTATTGACGAGCAAATCGATAATTTAACCGGAGCTTACTACTTTTCGTCCTTGGACATGGCATCGGGATTCCATCAGATCCCGATCCATCCAGAATCCATTGAGAGGACAGCGTTCGTAACGCCAGAGGGGCAGTATGAATATCTCGCCATGCCATTTGGTTTACGCAACGCCCCCTCTGTGTATCAGAGGTGTATCAATAAGGCACTCAGGGATCTTAAAGGGAAGCCTCTCGCTTACATGGATGACGTCCTTAGTTATTCTTCTTCAGTTGAGGACGGCTTACAACGACTCGACGAAGTTTTGAAGGCCTTAACAGACGCAGGGTTTTCCTTTAATATCCGCAAGTGTAGCTTTATGAAGCAGAAAGTTGATTATCTAGGTTATTATATAGAGGCAGGCAAAGTAAAACCAAATCAACGCAAAATCCAGGCTTTGGTCGATGCTCCACCACCCAAAACCGCCACGCAGGTGCGTCAATTTCTGGGGTTAGCCTCATACTTCCGAAGGTTTATTCATAACTTTTCCAACCTACTTGGTCCAATTTATCCATTGACAAAGTTAAAGGGCCCCATAAAGTGGACCGACAAACATGAAGAAGTACGCAGAAAGGTAATTAACGTATTAACATCGAAACCGGTACTTACTATATTTAACCCCGATCTCCCTGTAGAGCTCCATACTGATGCTAGCTCCGATGGATACGGAGCTATTCTAATCCAAAGGATAGAATCTCTGCCTCACGTAGTCGCATATTACAGCCGACGTACGACCGACGCAGAGTCTCGATACCATTCGTACGAGCTCGAGACTCTCGCGGTTGTACGTGCTGTGGAACACTTTCGTCATTACTTATATGGGCGTCACTTCGTTGTATTTACAGATTGCAACTCCTTAAAGGCTTCGAAGTCGAAAACTGATTTGACACCTAGAGTGCACCGGTGGTGGGCTTTCTTGCAGGCATTTGACTTCAATATCGAATATAAACCAGGTCGAAGTATGGAGCACGCGGACTATCTTTCTAGGAATCATGCTCTAGACACGACGTCCATACCTAGTGAAAATGTTGCTACTACATCTAAGGTTGTTCAGTTTGTTGAACTCCACCAAGGGTGGCTAGCTGTCGAGCAAAAACGTGATTCTGAAATACAAGACCTTATTTTGAAGCGTAACAATGGCGAAATGCCTGAGTCTCTTGCTCATACTTACGATGTTAGGGAGGGAATTATTTATAGAAAAGTTGTTCGTAACAAACTAATTTCCTGGCTTCCTATAGTGCCTCGCTCCTTGATATGGACTCTGATAAATCAAGTTCATACAGAGATCCAACATCTAGGCAGCGATAAGACCTTAGATAAGTTGTACGAACGATTTTGGTTTCCGGAAATGTCTAAACGGGTTCGTCAGTTCATCGACTCATGTATTGTGTGCAAGGCATCTAAAGGCCCTTCTGGTGCTACCCCAGTTCAACTGCATCCTATCCCTAAAACACCAATGCCGTGGCACACGATTCACATCGACTTTTCAGGGAAGTTAAGTGGCAAGAACAACCAAAAAGAGTACTGCTCTGTAATAATTGATGCTTTTAGTAAATACGTACTTTTGGAACATACCCTTACTATAGACGCAGCGAGCGCGATTAACGCATTAAAAAAGGCGGTTTGTATTTTCGGAGCTCCAAAAAGAATTATCGCTGATCAAGGCCGTTGCTATAGTAGTGCAGACTTTAAAAACTTTTGTGCTGAATATAATATTGAATTACACTTCATAGCAACAGGTACAAGTAGGGCAAACGGGCAAGTCGAGAGGGTAATGAGAACTCTAAAAAGTTTACTTACAATTGTTGAAAACGATGGTAACAAGACTTGGCGCGACGAGCTCGGTAATATTCAGCTCGCTTTAAATAGTACAAAGTCTAGGGTAACCAGATATACACCCACGGAGTTATTATTCGGTATACGTGCAGATTCGTTAGGTATGTCGAGGATAAGAACGGGTACTGAGCAGGAAAGTAGATTAAACTTAGATTCAATCCGTGCTGATGCAGCTAGAAATATGGTTAAGGCAGGTAGATCTGAGGCACAACGATTCAATCGAGGCAAAGCTAGAGTAATAACGTATTCAGTAGGTGACTACGTTTTCCTCAAAAGTAGTGAAAGGAATCAGACCAAACTGGACCCACGGTTCAAAGGACCTTTTCTTATTTCTGCTGTGTTAGACAATGATCGGTACGAACTTAAAAATTTGAGCGGTAGTGGTCGTACGTATAAATATTCTCATGAGAATTTGCGAGCTGTGCCCAGGGGTCATGAGGGATTAACTGAGATCGCGAGTAGTTTAATGAACGAGGATTACGAACCCGAGTTGGAAAATGAGCAGTCACACCGTGATGACCATGACGGCGGTGGTTTAGTAGAACGCGAAGTTCAACCCAGCGATAGCGCCACCATAACCGCTAGTTCAGAAACTGTTAGCCTCGATTCCAACACCTTAACTGCGGGCTCGGACACATTATCTGCGCAATCGGAGGTTGAGGCGGATACACAATCTAACTACAGCGCTACTTTAACTGCCAGCTCCAAAACTTTTAGCGCAGAATCTAATACCATGACTGCTGATTCAGACACATTATCTGCATGTTCGTATGATTGGACCAACGACTGCTGTTATAATGAGCAAGATAGTTCGCAAATTAGAGGTTAGTAAGTTTCATTTGGGTAACGTGAATGTCTCTGAAGATAATTGTGTGTTGGTACTTGGAAAAACTAGCTGATCATTGGGGAGGATAGTGACGTCCGGTCTATGTCACGTCATGGTGTCTAGTCGAAGGGACGCACTGATCCGACCCAGGCCGGTGATCTGGTGGGCTGGTCGAAGGGATGATGTGGTCTTGCCGGGACATGTCGACTGGTAGTTGAGACGCATACATCCGGTCCACGCACGCCAATCGCCGAGGCCGAATTGGTGTAGTTTGGGAAAAGTTATTTTGAGAGTACAGCTGAAAATGGTGATAATGTTATATCGATGTTGAGTGCAGTGACCAGGCGATGTTAAGAAAGCTCATGTTTAGTCAGGATGAACGAGCAGCGTGCTATACAGGTGAAATCTTTATTTTGTTACAGAACTACCACACAACTAGGATCGCTCGAGGACGAGCGTATGTCAGTCCGGCCGTGACGGCGCGTCGATTATTATATTGATTTTTGAAAATGATTTAATCAGTTAACACAATTTATCGGACGAGAGTGTAGCGAAACGTACTCTGGCGGAACGTCAAACTGACAGCTCGGCGCGCGGGCCGCCATTATTGGTTGGAACGAGCGCGGTGCATGTCATGGCAGACGGATCGCCGACGTCCGTTATTTTGTATCCGAACTAATCTCATTGAAATTTATTCCTTATTAGATTAAAACCAATTGTAAAACATTATTAAATTCTAATCGTTCAATTGGCAGTGTTATTTATTCGATCCGAATATTAAATCCTACGCCCTGCGATGAACGAAGATGGCGGTGATTGTGATGTTAATGTTGATACCGGCCCTCCGGTGCCTTCATATACATAATTTACTATACTTATTTTCTGTTGTAGGCACAGTCCTCTTAGGCATCATTCCGTATCAAACTATCGCGGGAAAATATTAAGCATTTAATTGGTATGGTTAAAATGTTTTGCTCGAGCCGGAAAAAACATTCCAAAATGTTCTGATTATGATTTAAATGTTAAATATTTATTCCTTAACGTTATTCTAAACTTTTTGCAAATGAGTGTCGATTCTTAAAATAGGTACCTATCAAAGAAGCACCTCCTGTTTTTCCGCAGACCTACTATTTTCACTGCAAAAACTACAGGGCGAAGAATATTCAGTACGCCATTCGTGCTGTTTTAAAAATGAACCTCCTGTATAAAAGAAAATCGGGTTACAGCATAACGTAGAAACGGGACTGTTATGTGCTAGAGGAATATTATTTATTCACGTACCAACATAAATACTTCTAGTATTAATACTTATTGCTACATCTTAGGAACACGCCACATGTGCGCGCCGGCGACAAAACGACATAAAATCGCAGGTCCTTGACAACATCCTACGCTAACGTCCGGTTCCCACACTTAAATCATTACAAGATTTGCAATAATAACGACTTGCATATAAATATTGCTTTATCGCCTAATATTTTCAGACACATTACTAAGTTTAATATTTGCCATTAAAGCATTTATTTTTTTAATTAGGTACCTACCAAGGGACACTTGCAACGCTAAGCAAATATAATCTAATAAGACTTTCTTTGTCTAAATTGCATCCTTCGTTCAATCTTCTACGCGTGAACAAACACTGGCACATACACGTACAAATATACAAGGGTTATATAGTAAACTTATATTTCACAATGTAAAAAAAAAAAGTGACATTAAGCAATAATTTGTGTAAATAAAGAATCTGTTTTCCCATGATAACCTCCTTCAATTTCTCGAAATCATTATATACCAAGCTAATCAACGTGTTGATTGAGTCCCAAAAACAAGCTTCACTGACAAACTTCCTTTTTTTTAAATAAAACATTCGATTTTAAATAATAAAATTTACTCAAGTTCTTATTTTTTTAGTTATTTAATCTAATAAAATGCCGTCAACTCACAAATCGCCGTACTCAACAGCCTCAAAATTCTCTCCCCGTACACAAATCAATAGCATCCCGAAAAATCTGTTCCCCAAAAGGCGAATTGTAAATTCCCAGACTCGTCTATTAAGCTAATGGTCCACACGTGGCGTAATCAGCAAATTTGCCAAATCCCTTCAGATGAAAGAAGGTTTGCACCAAATTAAATATTAATGCCGGGGATTTGACGATTGCGATTCTGAAGGGGCTCGACTGTGTATGAAATAGCACAATTAAATAGATGTGCTGATAATATTCACACCTTCGGTAGAACAAAGGCATAATTGCTTGTGGGAGGGATTTTACTTGTGGGAGGACCTTGTGCAGGGTCCGTCCGGGTTGGTACCACCATCTTATCCATTAACCTACCGCCAAACAGCAGTGTTCGCATTGTTGTGTTCCGGATTGGGGATAAGACAGCCGCCGGTGAAAAAAAAAAAAAAAAAAAAAAATTGCAATCGTTCTACATACATACATACATAAACTCACGCCTTCATTCCCGAGTGGGGTAGGCAGAGCTACAGAATTACCAAGCACTCTTAAATAAGTTGTTGATAATTCTGTAACCACGTTTTGCACAATCAGGCTAAGACGTTTACCAGTGTATTAGTGACAGGTTGCAAGCCCATCGCCTAAAAGTACTAGAAGCCTTTATTATTCCCTTAGTCGCCTCTTACGACATCCACGAGAAGACATGGAGTGGCACTATTCTAACCCGGTGACCACACAGGTAATCAATCAATCGTTCTAGTTTTGATAAAAAATACTTAGTCAGTTAGTTTATTTTTAAGTTTTATTATTTTGTATGAATTTCTAGCGGCGCTTATTCTCCGCCATGACGGTCTTGTCCGAAGCGCTGGTAGATTCACTCCATATTTTCGACGTGTAAAAGAGCCCCCCATGTGGTCAATTAGCGGTATAGTTATTAAAAAAATGCTCTTCGTGTCATATTGCACATTGTGCCCCTGTTCTACCGAAAGTGCAATATGTTAACTAATAGATTATATCGTGACTGACTGACTAACAGACATACAACGCACAACCTAAGCCGGAGAACCTATGGACTAGAATTTTGGAGGGAAATATTACTTTAATACACCTAAATACCGAGTGCACTAAGTAGGATTTTTCGAAAATATACCCTATGCTAGAAGAAATAGGGCGAGTAGCCGGAACTACGCACATGAAGTCACTGTCGTCCCTTGTTTGAAATAGTATCGAACTGGGATCTAACCTGTAGAGACAAGACTAATGACACGTGAAAATGTAAAACCTGCCAAATATACAGATATCGTATCAACCGCTAAACATTGTTTTTTTTTTATCGATAGAGAATTAAAAAGTGGCCTGAGGGAGGCTGTTGTCCAGCAATAGGACACAAATACCTAAATCATTATTTTAGTTAATAGACCTTCCGCTTAATTAACCACAAAAAGCACCTATTTTCATTTAAATAACTTAATTTTAAGGAAAATATAACCAAATAGGCAACTAACGTTATCTTAACTTGGCGTTTAAAGTATTTAATAAAAACTAGAATTTACTAAATAGAATTTAATTATAAAGCAATTTATTTTACAATTTAGGTTTTTAAGGGAAAATTATAAAGAGAAATCAAATGTGTAGATTTTAAAACGGGTTTTTACATCAACAGCTCCATCCTCATATACATATCAGTTTTATTTTCCGGAATGTAGAAGTTGTTATCCTTCTAAACCCTTTTCCTTCATTTATTCCTCTCCGTTTTTTATTAATGCTAAAGATAAGAATTCACAATTTTGACGTCAAAGTGATCTTGACGTGAAATGTGTAGGTATGTCGCAGAAATTATCATAAATCTATTTAAATATATTATTGTTGGCTGCCCGGTACAAAGGGTGTTTTCTAATGCTGTAATTTTAAGTCAAGTTTTGTTACAAATCTGTATACAAATAAATACATTTAAGATTTATATATTTGAAAAAGTTGTTAAAATTATGGTGACGAAATGGAAAAATTCACAAGACTATCGACTCGTCAAATTTATTCTCGAGTAAGATCGGGGAGACAAAGCAAATGCATCGACTATATTACGCAGTACTTTATTATGGAGACAATAAAAACGGTTAACGGTTCCATTTAACCGATTTTTTTTTGCGGTCACTGAGGGTTACGTACCGCAGCGCAGTACCTACTAACAGCTAGGTATTATTTCATTTTATTGTTTTATTTGTTAAAAAATCCGCTATAATAGGTAGCATATAATTTGAAAAAAAAACCATTCGCTATCTCTTAGGGTTCAAAAGCTCTTTAAAGTTAGGACAGACGGACGAACGGACAACGTATAGGCTTCTTAATGAGGTCCGGTTTGTCATTGTATGACAATCAACCTAAGTTTGATATTTAGGTACTATCGCTGTTTTTTTGTGTTTTTGTCGTTTTTTCGTTTCGTTTTTGTCATTTTTTGTCTTTTCTGTGTATAGTGTGTGTGTTTTCCGTATTGAATATAAAATAAAGATTTATTTGATTACTTTACAAAAGCAAACTAACATTGCTGATTTCTAGAATGCATCGTTTGTGCAGACCTACGATGCGTTAAGCCTAGTTGGCAGTGACCCTGCTACAGAGTTAGCGGTCCTGGTTTCGATTAAATGGTCTCAGCAAACCAGCGTCAAGGTTAAGAAATTATATACGCATATATATTATATTATTTTTATGTTGCAACAATCATGCAATGAGCGCGAACATTACGTTCCTGATAATGTTTATCTGATAGAGCTCTCTATTTGGCAAACATAAAATAATACATGATGTATAGGCAAGCTTACTTTGAGAGTTTTGAGACTAGGCCAATTTGTGTCAAATTCAAAATTCAAAAGCTGTGGGTTAGCTGGCTTCAGGGTTAGCTGGAAGAGATCCCATTTAGGGATAAGTTCGCCTTTGTACATTCGTTTAATATTTATATTGTAATATTTATATTTTTGTGCAATAAAGAGTTTACATAAATTACATACAAACAAACAAATATCAGGCTACAGTCTCACGCTAATAGACGTAGTCCCAAACAAAGCTGTAGGTTTGTACTATTAAATAATTAAACACATAAAAAACATCCAACACTCAGAATCATACTCACGCTCATCACTAAGATATTTGCCCATACGGGGTATAGAACCCAGTACCGCCAGCGTCGTAGGCCAACGCGTCCTCAAAACTATTCGGTCGTTTATTGAAGAACGTTTATCAAGCGGACAGATGTTTTGCCGAGTAAACCGTCTAATCTGAGTCATCAACCGACGATTTGACCGATAGTATTAAATCTTAACCTCATTAGAATCTTCCTGCCTGTTGAAAGGCGGCCGCCTTCAAGCGAGGCCGCTTTTAGTGAATCATAGCCACCAATTGAATTGATTGTCTATCTTGGAGCATTCTTAAGCGGCTTAAAATTGTGTTTAAAATAGTGCGTACCCATCAAAGTTTTTGCCAAAAAACTGCTCAGACGTAGAGTTAAATATTTAGAAAGAGACACTTGAAAAACGCGACTCATTTAAATTCCTTGGGAGGCTCACAAGTAGAGTTAGACATTAAAAAAAAATCTTAGTATACTAGGTACGTGTCTGATAATTTTAGGCCTAATATTACTTATCACTACATAGTATAAAACAAAGTCGCTTGCGCTGTCTGTCCCTATGTATGCTTAAATCTTTAAAACTACGCAACGGATTTTGATGCGGTTTTTTTTAATAGATAGAGTGATTTTTAAGGAAGGTTTATATGTATAATACATTCCACGTGGGCGAAGCCGCGGGCGGGTCGCTAGTATATTATATACTTATAGCCAAATCTTAAGTTCCCGAAACCGACGTGCGTGCATGATCCGATGTATGAATGTTGAAGAAGCGAAAGAAATTTGTCAAGATCGTAGCAAGTGGAAAGAAGTGGTCTCTGCCTACCCCTCTGGGAAACAGGCGTGATTTAATGTATGTATGTATGTATTACTTATATCTTCTGTATCTTCTTTATACATAGGTAGTAATAAACAAAGTCCCTTTTCAAGTCAGTTTGTCTTTCTGTCTATTTGTAAATCCGCTAAGTACCTACTCCTACACCTATTTGATGCGGTTTTCACCATCAGTTAGATAACTTATTACAGTTTTTTCATGTATGATAAATTCTGATTTATGTATAGGTAGTACTGAAAATCGAAGCGAACCGAGGGCTGGGCTGGGAATATAGCAAAATTAACAAATATTTTTATTTACCAAATATTTTTAAGCTTAAGTACAAGTTTTATTTTAAAAAAAGCAACAGCAATTCTCTGAATAAAAACATTTTGGAAAAAGTCCTTAGGAACTGAGTTCTTATTTGAAATATTAATAGCTCTATTGAACATTGCTCTTATGAATAAGGTCTAAAGTGTAAAGCGCAAAATGTAATTCTATCTGGTTTATGACTTTGACCTCAATTGCCTGAGTCTCACGAGCATTAGTTTCAAATGTGATTTTATTATTCGCACTTAAAACCTCAGTGTTTTTATTGCTTCAACATACGTGTAATAACTCGACTTTACAATTCGTTAGGTTAGAAAACAAATATCTGATATTTCATCGAGTAGTATCAATTAAGTTTTTCGATTTCTTTAATCTTTGAATGTGGTTCTTTCCAATTCTATAATCGACAAAGTACTTCCTGGGACTATTTTCCCGTCTTATGGTCTCAGGTTTTTCTATTTATATAGCATACCTACACGCCTCCTGATGGTGGCAATATCAATTGCCAATCATGATGAATGCCCATCTTACATAACGTTCATATCTACTTATAGGTACCTATCATTGGCATTAAGACATTCGACTATACCTACAATTTTTCTTCTTCTAGAAAGCTCAGAAACAGTTTTGCCCTACTCCCACTTCGCAGACGTAAAACCTACAAAAGTCAGGCTTGTAGATAGCCCGAGCGCCTTCCAACAACCACTTTCGAGTTCTCTTTATCCACACCTGTAGTATTGATAACATGGGGGTAACTAACAATTTGAATAAAGTGCAAAATCAAGATTTTTTATAAGTGAAGTTCTGCAAAATTGCACCTTATTTGCTTTCGTAGTTACGCGGTTTTTCAATCACCGACGACAACTCCTGTAAAACGCAAGCAAACACGTCGCACAGAAACAATTGCGTTCAATTGTGCTTGCGCCCTGAAAACATTCAATCTGCACAATTAACACGTCTTGACCCTTCCGGCGATCGCACGACAATCAGACGGACGAATTAATCTTCTTTTTATGTAGATAGATAGAGTTTCATACAAATTTTGAATGGATCAAGGACGATGCGCGGTTCGCTAATTGGAGAGGCGTTGAGTTTGCAAAACAATAATTTGCTCAAATAGGCCTGACTTGACAACTGGCAGATCATAAGAGTTACTTTTTGCGAATTGACAAAACAATACAAAGTTTTAATAGTAGGTATATAGGGTTTGCATTGAAATAGAAAAATCGTGACGTCACGCCTTGGTACTCATTTTTTATTATGTTTGTTAATCGCCCGGTCTTAGATTTTCACGTTATTTCTTCAATACAAAATGCACTTACACCATCAAACGGGACCGCTAGCTTTGTGGGCTGGGTCATAACCAACTAGGCTAACCGCGTCGTATATCTATACGAAGTGACTGATGTAGGTATCAGCACACACCCTAAATCGGCTGAGACAACAAACATGAGATTCGGCAAGTAGTTTTGTGTGATCCTATGACCCAAACACAGATGTGCAAATTGAATCAATTTTTTTTCAATCAGATCATTTTCGGGGGACAAATTAGCAATTTAAAAAAAAAGGTTCTGCAAACCTTACTGTGTCATTATATCAAATGAAAGAGCTCGTTATATGGTTCTCAAATGTATTTTTGTTATTATTGTAAAATAAATAGTTCACGAAAGAAGACGAAAATTGAATCGAGCTCAACACGCACTTGACCGGTTATTAAATTGCATGTTTGTCGCTTTTGCAATTTTGGCTTTGTACTGATACCGTAACTTCATTATTTATATAGATAGACAGTTTTATAAAGATATTTTAAGACATCTTCCCGACCGCAAAAACAATCGAGAGCCCATGACCTCAAAACGAAAAACAAATCTCAAGGTCCCGAATATTTCACACACTCCGCAGACATTGATAACCACGATTCAATTTATGAATAGATCTCTCGGGTCAATTAAGGCAGATGACAAATGGCGTGACTAACGCCAGTCGTAGGAGGCGACGTGGGAACTGGTCTATTCTATGAGGATTTGAGGATGGCCAGACGAATTGGTTCATTAGCACTAGAATCTGCTTGGCTCCATTCATGCTTCTAGTTTTTTATTCGAGATTTTTTGATTGGCTTGGTAAAGTACCCTATGTCAGTTTCCTGGCTATAATGTGTCTCTCTACCTTTAAAAGATTGAGGTGTTAACCTGGAAAGACTGAAAAACATACTAATATTTAAATATTATTAGTGTTTTTCATCCACCAAGTCCTTCCCTACTTTATTATACGTACATGGACGCAACCTTGCAAGGTCAATTTCAGTCGTGTCGTGAAATAAAACCATTAAATTATTGTTTGTGTACTCGTTCAACGGTTTATTCGTGTAATTAAACTTACTATAATTTAGCATGCATTATGCAGTACACGTATGAATATTATAAAGGCGTGACGACGCTTGATGACGTCCTCTCAAGGGGGCTGCTGAAAAAATTTAGCATTTATTTTTTGAAATTGTGTCATTCAAGTTCCGTGATACTCTCCCATCCTCTATACTGCTACTATCCCTCCCCCCCCCCCTTGATCTTCTAGTAAAATGTTAATCTGCGAAAACAAGGTTTGTAACTTTAAGTACTAAAAAAAATACGCAGATAATTTGCAATGCGGTTATTTACTTCTAAAAAACATTTTCCTAGTGTATCTGTTAATCGGTCGTGAATTGCGCATGATTTGATCTCACGGACTTAGGAAGCTGCGTAGGCGTCGACAACGTGGGAACTGCTTTATAAGATTTAACCACGTTACTTGAATCTTGACACTTTTAGAGTTTGGTGTGAAAACGATGTAAGTCAGGAAACTCAAAATGGCCTGCAAATTTTATGGCAAATCATGATAGAAAAACAATTTTTAAGTTGACAGGTACGAGAATAAAAAATATGGCGTTAAAATAAATTTTAGGTAAAGCCACACTGAACTAAAACCTCTAGCTCAGTTCTGACCTTAGCATTTATCAGTTCTAAAGATTTCGTCCAATTAACAAACTTTAGCTTAAATAAACAATTAAAACATTGTGCACAATTTATCAAACCATATCTGAAATTCTCAGTACAACAGCAAGCCGCATCAAAAAGGTTATAGTACTTATCGCCGGTGACAGGCAGTCTACGGTCTTATCTACTACTGTCCTGTGTCTCGAACAGTGCGTCTTTATTTTTAAATGCATCGGTGTATAGTCATGTTTGGGTCACCCGCGGGTCAACACTTCCTTGTTTCAGATTATTCGCGGAATCGTGTTTTTGCCCAAGTAATTGAATAGTTACATTTATTAAGTATTTTTTATAGCTTCGTTTGTGATTGAAAGACAGTTTATATTAACGGTCGTAGGAAACTTCCATCGATCGCTACCGCTTTTAAAACACCACTACATAACCAGGCCTTTGTTTTAATACGCAATCGTTTTGCGTAAGTTTACGGAACAACAAATTTATGGAAAAGCCATAAGCAACTATTGAAAAACAATATAAGTAGTACATACATACATACATACATTAAATCACGCCTGTTTCCCAGAGACGTGCTACGATCTTGACAAATTTCTTTCGCTTCTTCCATATTCATACATCGAGTCATGCACGCACGTCGTTGTCGGGTATTAAGATTCGGCCCTTTTCCAGTATTTCTCCGATTTGATTCGAAAAAGTGCGCCTAGGGCGCAACGCAAAACGCAATCTTGAAATGCGCTCCTTGCGTGGTATGTGTGGTGATAAACTGATTGATAGAGTAAGAAATGAAAAAGTCAGAGTGAAATGTGGAATAAAAGAAGATGTAGTGACTAAGATTGAAAAGGGCATGCTTCGATGGTTCGGTCATTTGGAAAGGATGTATGAAAGAAGATTGACGAAAGAGATATACAGATCGAAAGTGAGTGGAAGGGTCGGAAGGGGCCGCTCTAGGCGTACTTTTTCGTATAAGAAGTACTTAAACCTAAATTGGAATCAAAAACTGATAAGTAAATATTTTTGCGGCTTAGCGCTTTTTGACGAACTGACCGTTATTTTGTGAAATCTAAATATCGGCATTGCTAAGTTCTAGTTTCCTTTCCTTATTTGTGTTATCGTGTTTTTAAATCCGACAAAATGGCGCCAGTTTTTTCTTAAAATAATCTAATTAGCATAACGTTTTGTAAATTCGGGATGTGGTTGGCTGATTACGATGTTTAGGTATGAAAATAAATAAATACTTTAATATTTTTTATCATTTTAGAGTATTGATAGTAAACAGTAGGTTACTTAAAACAACTAATAATTAAATAAGAAGGAAGCTTTAAAAACCCGACTGTATTTTTACATTGTCGTCGATTTTGACATTTTGCCATTGTTGTTATTTCAATTTTAACAGTTAATCTATTTCACCCGGGATTGTGATAGGATTCTAACGAGACCACATACATGAACCCTGAATGCGAGTAAGAAAGAGAAAGAAAGAAAAATATATTACTTATAATATAATATAATATAAAGATAGAATCAACAACAAGAACATGCAAGCACTTAGAGAAGCAGTTACATTACATTACACTCCTTTTTTTAGGCAGTCATATATGAAGAAACGAGTTTGTAGTGTGAGTGTAATTTTTTTACACGCTTTTATTATTATTTTAGTACAATTAAAAGTTAAAACTAAACTTATTTAAATTAAAATTAAACTAAGCTACTCAAACATTAAAGATGTAAATAATAATCACCACTATAAAAAGAACACCTCCTCTAACAGGTCCACTCGCGGCATTGTCCCTATGCCACTGGCTGCATTACCTCTCTGGATAGCTAGCCGGAATGACAGAGCCTTCATAAAGCTTTTCATGTCAGCTGACCCATGTTCTCCACTGCAAGTTTTTATTTAACTTTCAATGTGTTTATAAGGGTCAATTCTTGCAAGTTAAATTTGACCCACTTCCCGTCAACGGAATGGGCTGATATTTGGACCACATATGTAAACCCAATGACAATGCAATAATATGGTGTCTAAGAGCTGATCTGATGATGGAATCGGAAAGTGGCGACAGGATCTCTGCTATTCTTACCGCAGACCTACAGCGTCAGGACTCAATAGTTTGGTCTTGACAGTGGCGTAACTATAGGGTGGCAGGGCTGGCAAAATGCCACGGGCTCCGGCCCAAGAGGGCCCCCGGCTTAAGAGGTCGCTAGCTCAGCAATTTTTTTTTTAACATCGTACTTGAGTGTTTTATTTTACTTGATCCCCATCAAAAGAATTTGCCACGGGCCCCGGATGGTATAGTTACGCCACTGGGTCTTGATAAGCAGATAAAGGTTCTACAAAAAAAAACAGTGCTTATATGAATCTGATATTCTTAACCTAACCTAGGGTTAACGTGCAAGCGGGCCTTAGGAACGACTTTATCGTCATTCACTGACTTTGGGTGCGGCTGTGAGTCTGTACCACTCAAAAAATGCAACCCTTTTGTGGATTGCTTCGTATTAATTTGTATAAATCGAATGTGCAGAATTTTTGGTAAAATGTTCCTACTTTGCTCCTCCATGGGTTACTATGCTCCATAGTGACTATTTCGTTTGTTACTTACTATTACGTCCTTACCTATGAAATTGGCGTTTTATATGGAGAATTTTATGAAAGCGGTGGTTTTCATACATTTAATTTTGCGGATTATTTAGTAACGTCAAATGCAAACCAAGCAAAATTCTGTCAGGAATATTGGACACTTCTAAGCTATATTATACATATCTTAGTTACTTTAAAATAGTTCGCTTCATAAAACTCTGCGTAATTGAAACACTTGAACTTGCAGCACTTAAAAAGAGTTAAGTTCACACTTTAATTTTAAACATTAAGTAAGAAATTGAACCGTATTATTTGTATCTAAAACCTTTGTTGCATAGTGTATTAATGAAATTTAAAAATATTTTGGAAGTTAAAATTGAAATAAATAAATTCCGTACGAAATAAAACACGTAAAAAAAACGCCAATTTCATAGGTAAGGACCCAATATTATAAGTCAAGGTCGATGACAAATTTTCTAAAAATAATCGACGTATGGGCAAGGACCAAAAAGTTAGACACGCTAACTCACTCAATTAAATTTTCTATGAAAAATAAATAAAATAAATTTTCCATTGTGACACGAAACTTAGCCATACAAATTGTAGGGATAATTTTCGTCGCACAACTGAACTTTTTTTTATTTTGTTGTTTGTATGGTTAACTGCGCTTAACTGTGGTCCAATTTTTTGGTCCTTACCCGTATTTCCAGCCACAAAGTGAATGAAAGTAATACACTCGTAATGATTTACAATACAGTTTACCTCTAGGTATATAACTATATGGAGCATGTTCCGGGGGGGAGCAATGTAGGAACATTTAATAATCAAGGGATTAAATTTTACGCGTAGGTACGTATTATATTCTTTGCTGACGTAAAAACATCTATAAATTTGGTGTAACAAGTCCATTTTTTTTTAATATAACTAAATCCAAAACTTCATCTTTGTGAAAATATAGCCGATAAGTGATTTTCATTTACATTCAGGAAGGTTACTTTTTGGAAACTTTATTTTAAAAATGACCTTAGCGACCGAGCGACAGAGACAAAACTATCAATATAATGATAAAAATAGAAGAACATCACGTTTTCTAGTAAAAGCCTGCGGCTCGGTTTCGACTGAGCCCATTTCGATTTTAAATTGAAACGTCAATATATCCGACTGCTAAGTAAGGAATGGAGCTCTTCGTCTGACTATTTCGGTAGAGTTTATTTTCGATCAATGATCAAGTAGAAAGGAGTTTCCAGTTTCTACACAAAAGAAAACTATGTAGGTTACATAACATAACAAAACATATTAATTTCAAGTTCGGTCTACTTTCGACTATAGACAAGAAGGTAAACACAAGCTTATAACTTCCCAAGTAACAATGTGTGAACTTGGTAATTTACCAGTTAGGCAATTGTTATTTTATTAACAATAAAAAAAGTCAAATTTACACGCGCAAGACGGGAAGCTAGATTACGCTTACCCTAATTATTATTCAAACCTTATCAAACTACCTTATCAACCAAACTTCTTCGCCCATTTGCAAGAATTCAAATAATTTCAATCATTACGCACTTCTTATGATTATGGGGATAGAACTGTAACTGCTTTGACGGCAGATTGTTGTTACAGTCTTGTGTTTCTTGTTGTGTTGGAATCCGGTAGATGGCGCTATTCACCGTTCAACGGGCTCTGTGCCGGCCACCCAGGCCGTAACTTGACACCCGGATTGCGCTGAGATGTATATTGATTGGGATTAATAAGCAATTTCGTTGAGCTAGACTCCCGCGCAGCTTGTCGTTACGTTTTTGTTTATAAGTGTGTGAGAACGCTAGAGATGTAATTAGATGTGTAAGATTATAAATGTGACAGATACCCGTTTGAGCAAATTAACCTAAAGAAATTTAATTAAAGATTGGTTACCTTTTTTGCGTACTGAACCTTTATTCTACAGGGTAAACCATATTGCCTTTCACAGATTATCGCATTTGTATTTACTGTCAATCAATTGATATGTTTCCAATTTATTATGTTAATTACTTTTATAATGCTAATGTGATTTATGTAGTGTATACATTTTCATCCTTGCATGAATAATTAATATACAATGACTAATATTACCTGGTATTAAAATAGTTACTGCGCCCTTTACGCTAGTTTAATAAATAGGCACATTCGTACTCGATCGTATTGAATATCGATACAATTAAACAGTCACCTTTATTTTTAGCTTACAGTAAAATCTTCAAGCACATAAAACAAGTATTCGCACATCACAAATCATTCATTCAGTTGCGCGTAAGTAGTTCGTTGTCGATTGTCCATTCATTCGCTAATAATAAGTGAATGGATCGGTCCCCTTGATCGTAAAGGCGGTATTGTCTTATGAGTCGAGGACTAATTGGTGCCCCGCGGCGTGTTTTATACTGATAAAGCGCTGTAGGTGGTTTAGCTGCATAGCTGTGTCGCTTCTGTTTCATTGTAGATCTATAGTTGCAATGTTGACATTTCAATGCCGACGACTTAGTATTATATTATAATAGGAATAGGTACATTTTATATGGAAATAATTGGAGCTGGCGCTAACGAGGATTATGATCCGACGCTTAAATCGCATGTCTGTTATATTTTTTCGACACAAATTTAGCTCAGCACGGTTATCACAAGTTGTATTTTCTCGGTTATCGCTCAATGCGTCTCTATCGTTACTGACTTGATAGAAGAGGAGATCCGAGCGACAACCTAGTCGTGGGCAACTTGTGCTAACCGCTCTGGGTGATAACTTTTCTCACCCCCTGAAATCTAAATCAAGTCCACCAACAGCTGCGATTTTTGACTACATATATTGTGTATGAAAAACTACGTAAGTACGTTCCCGTTTTTTCCGTATTCCGTAATTTTTTTGTTCTTTCTTGAATTTTCAACTTCACAATCTTCTAAACCTTTTCAGTGGATATTAATTATGTTGGTAGAAGTAGTATTTTACGTGAAAGCTATTAGCTAAGAGATTATAACTTTGCGGGTTGATATCGTATCTACGTATGATATCTATGAACACAAGCGCAATCTCAAAGGAAGGAAATCCTCAATAGGGTCCAGATTGACCAGTTCCAGCTCCTCAGGGATACTGTGTAGTAAATCCCAGTTAAATTTGGACAAGTCAGAATCAGCACGAGTCTTCGAGAATTTGGCTCAAGGCACAAGCTGACCGTATGAGAAGATAGACTTAGACTTAGAAAAATGTAGCTCTTTAAATTTATTTGATAATAAGTTTCTTAAAAAACTTTTATTACAGATGTTTTAAAAGGGCAAATTCCACGACTGTTGAAATCCATTATCTTATGTTACAATAAATTCTAAAGAACTATTTTGTCAACATATCTTACAGTCCAGATCATCTATATTTCGTCTCTTATATTATTAAGGTTGTCTGGAAGATAACGCTAAGTACCTATAAGACCACCAATTGCTACCCAACCATGTTAAATAAAATTTATATTTTCTGTTTCAACTGCAATAAGTTATTAAGAGTATTGTTTTGTTTTCCTAAGCTTAGTATCTTTTTTAACCTCGAACTTACATCATTCTTCTCCATTGTACGAAAAACGGTTATTGTATATTAAACTGCTTGCATTTCCAGCATATGTAGGTCCCTAAATGCAGCCATTTTCTTTGACACCACGGTTTCAAAAATCTTCCAGTTTTCTGGACCAGCTGAGCTCATGACTTGCGCTACTTCCACAGGAAGCGATGGCACAATTGCCGTTGTCAGCGACAATTTGTGACGAGCGCCGGACGCCGGTCATTGATTCCGCTGGCGCCATTCGGCCCGCCTTTGTTTTTTATCCATAGACAAGATTGAGAGACGATCTTTATGTTTTTTAAATTTATTTTGAAGGTGTGAGTAAGGTTGTTTAAGTAGACGATGCTGCTTCTGCAGCTGATGATGGAAATGGGGATGTAGATGAGGATTAACTCAATCTAATATAAAAGTTTTTTACAAATCAAAAATCTTAATGCATTATAAATGAGAATGTACTATGAAGTTGTCATAGACATATATTTTGCTTTATAGATTGCTGCAACTATAGATTTAAATTATGTAACTTCCGGAAACTTTGCTCAACATTGTTAATTATGTACTTATTTTGATTACGCCAGCCATTCATCCTGTCCATATTGTTTTTTCTTAACTCCATCAACGCCTAACCAATTTGTCACCATTTAACTTCTATAAATAGAAAGCTAACCGCCATAATTGGTGGTTAACTAAATTAAACTATTATTAGAGTAGCGGTTTGATTGGTCTATTAAAACTGAAGTTATAACGTTATTTTAGAATTGGTGAATAAGCCAATGAAATGGAAGTCAAGGATGATGACGCGTCTATTTTTTGTTAAAATTGCCAAATCTTGAAAACTTTAGTAGGTAAGCTACTAATAGCTAAGTGTGTTTCTTTAAAGATACTTATAACTGTTAATAAATTGATATTCGTTTAGTTTCTACTTACTCATGGAGCGGCTAATCGCGTCCAACGAAGTCGAGTATGTTCGGCCTTATAAAAAGCTGAACACTTTAGTACTTTGTCACTTAAACGTCATGTTTGAACTGCTGTACTAGTCTGTCAAAGGTGTTATAAAGACAAGGTACTAAGAAGTGCAGTTACTTTGTATGACCTATCTTTTCATAATGTCATCTATAAAAAATCATTGACATTGTTTTATTTTATTGATTTAGTTTTCTTCGCAAAAAAATATTAATACATTATGCCTAATTGCATTTCTTCTAGTTGACTTCTTTTGGGCAAACAAGACAATTGCTGCAGTACGCATAGTTTTTTTAACAAGTCTTCGATTATTTTTTTAAATTTGAAGAAGACCTAGTGCAAAAAATAACCTTCATTTCAACAATATCATGAATCATGAATGAAATCCAGTTCATCACAATTATGTCAAGCAGCCTATTTGGCACTTGAGGGCATTAACAGCAGTTGGCGCCACCGAATAGCTCGCTTCCTGGCCCGGGCACTGATTGTCTTGGCCTCAGCTCTTCCTGTTTTGCTGCGCGTGCGGGCAATTTAAATCGATATGCAATATGACCAGAGATGTACAAAATACTTTTCGAAAAGTATTTAAATACAAAATGCAAATACTTTTTTAATATAGTATTTCAAATGCAAAAAAATACTTTTGCCTTTTGTATTTAAATACTAAATACAAAATATGTATTTTCAAAATACTTTATTGAAATAAAATACTTTATGGTAAAATTACTGGTTTTCTTTATTTATTAAAGATTTTAAAATCACAAGCTCTTCAAAAAGAGCATCTCAAGAACAATTTGTTTTGGCATTTTTTTAAAGACATTTCGAGCGAACAACACAGAAATAATGAAATAGCTGCCAACACTGCAAAACGTAACAGTGACTTTGAGGATTGTCAAGAGAGGTCCCTCATATATATTATTGGTCAGGTTTTATATGCGTTTTGTTTCATCTGTCATTTTGCGCATAGACTTTCAAAGCTGCTGCGCCACTAGTGGCCATTTTTTGTTTTTACTGAATCGCGGAATGCTTTAGAAAAATGAAGCTAAGAATAAAAAAGTATTTTGTATTTTACAAACCATTTTACAAATACAAAATACGTCTCGAATAGTATTTCAAATAAAATACAAAATACTTTTAAAAAAAAGTACTTAAGTATAAAATCCAAAATAAGTATTTTGTATTTTGTATTTGTATTTTAAATACAAGTATTTCAAATATGTCACAACTCTGAATATGACGGCTGTAGCTTGAAGTAAAAAGATCAATTTGAACCTAGTTTTATATTTCTATTTAGAAAATATGAGTCAAGTATATTTTGAGGGTAGGGTTTTGAAAGAATACTCATTCTTTGATGTCACTTATAAATTAAACCTCACCTACATATCGTCGGTCTAGATGTGACAACTTGTAAATGCAAACTGACAAACTTTTCAGGAGAGACAAAAAACTGCTAGTCACTTGCGAGTTCCCACCTTAACCAAGTTGTTCCGTGATAAATATTACCACGTGTCACGTAGATCTTATGAGGTTACTCCGGTTGTATGCTAGTTACGAGATGTCACTTCGAGTCGTTTTTTGCCGTCAAAATGAATTGCAATGCAGGAGACATTTACCTGTTAACACTGGAAATACTATTAGAAACTTTCTGCATCAAAATCTCATTTTACCAAAAAATGCTAGTTACGAGGTGTCACATCTAGACCGACGATATGGCAATTCAAGTAAGCATTTAATCTTAAATAGCTCCAGCATAATAACAACGTTGCAACACGTTGGCTCGTAGGTTCGCGCGGTGTGATCGGTCTGTCAAAACTACCCTCTTAAAGGCGTTTTGTCAGAAGGTCTGACAAAAAGTCAAAGTAAAGACACGTGCGGCCTGTGGACCAAATGTACCAGGAAGGCGCTTAATGCCCTACGTATCCAGTACAATAATGGCTTCAGGATGCTGATGGGTCGCTGAATAAATTTAAATATTCAAAACGGTACAGATTGTAGAAGTCCTCAATATCAAAACTAATGAAGATAGACGTCTTGGGCATTATTTTGTATCGGGTGTCTCTCAGATTCCCTAACAAAGTTTGTCCTAACACATGTTTTGTCCAAATTTTCATTTAACTTAAACTGGTTTTCAGATGAGTCAGGCAACTTTTTAAGTAGTTTGGTTAGGTTAGGGTTCTATTGTAAAAAGCGGAAATGGCTTTAGGATAAACGAAAATTCGGACAAACGATGCATTAGGACAAATGACAATTCGGGATTCCATAGGGGAACCTTTAGTATCACCCAATAGCGTTGCGAAATTTAAATCAACTCATTGCACATAGAAATTGATTGCAGATAATAGTAATTACAAGCGATACATTCAAAACATCAGCTGTGATTAAGTAAGTCGACTTGAACAGCAAATTTTTGATAAGGATATATCTATAATATCTTTGTAATCCATTTTTTCCGTCACGTGTATGTAGTGTACCCCTTCATGATTTACTTCTTGGATTGATATTTTTTTTAAGTCTGTGTAACATTTTCACAATTATGGTGTTTATGTGGTACAAATTATGAACTTATGAAACAATTTTGCGCATTGTTTGTCAATCAATACATGTCAATAAATCACCAATACGTCCATTATCAACAGTTTGAAAGGGTCTGTCACTCGTGATGAGGGCATGAACCGGCAAATCAAGAAGTACTTAACACTTCACAGGCAAACATTCAATTGGATATATCGGCCATTTAGCCGTCTGACCGTCCCATTAGCTCTACTGAAATGTGATATGACTCAAAAGTCGCTGAACTGTTGAGGGAGTCTTTAGATTGTTTCGTCTTGTAAATCTGGAGGATAGTTTCTGCGGATTTTATTTCAGTTACTAAACCACCACATGAAGTAGTAGAAACATTACATTTTTGTATTTAGATATCCAGGAGCTTCTGTAGAAAGGAGCACTGAGAAATTGACGTCTATTTCACATTGTGTTTAGTCCAGCTTAATCGTTCTGCTAAGCAATGACATGTCTTATTATTTAAGGCGCCCGAGTTGTTAAAATATAATTAGATATGGCTGAAAAGACGAAGTAGAATAAACATAAAAACCGGAGACGAAAGATCTATATCATATTCTTAAACAGACCGGTACCAAACATGATTAGATTTAGAGTATTAAAAAAATAACTTATAGAAATATAATACGCATTGCAGTCTCCGGATTGCAGTTTTGACATTGCAAATTTCTGTGGGACTTAGATCTTTATTACCATGCAAACATACAGGATGTTTCCGTTCTCCATGAAATAAAATAATTTGGTATTTAACTCTCAAAAAGTTTTAATAGATTTTAAAAAGTAAAATTTTGCTGTACATTTTTTTAAATTTCAATGGACGTCTCATTTACCCCAAATTAATTGACGTCAGCGACAGATGTGAAGTGACTCATGCGTTCATTGCGTGACATAGAAATGAGGAAGTGACCTTCTAACGACTCCGGGATTGGCAGCTTGACGGATCGCCCCGAATCAATAGTTTGCATGTTGGACCAATTATTCCATAGGGGATGGTAATTTAATAAGTTCACAAAAGTACTCATGATTGAGGATTCGACCATAATGATGTTTTAAAAAGACACGAATTGTGACCATCAGAACCGTATCTTGGAGAATACGGAAACATTTTACGATCTTTAGATGTATGTATAGATGTCAAAAATGGCAGGATTAAAGGCACTTTTTTCTTTCTTAAAAGTGATCGGCATTTTTTTTCTATGAAACAACTACAGTGTTTCTATGAAACACGCACGAGTAACTAATATACTGTAAGTCGCGAGTGTAAGTGTGACAGCAATAGCGAGCCGAACGCTATTAAGAAACTACAAATACAGCATACGTTGACGACATCATCCATACTTGTATTGTAAAACCTATACTGATACCATAATGCTGCTCATTACAATGTTTTTTTTTCTTGTCGCCAGGAATATTGGCCAGTGAAGCTCTCCGGAACAGCATAAGCCACAACAGCTGGTCTGCAAGACCTGAGCCTAGAGTATCTCCTCAGCACCATGACGTTTATAATGTTCGAGGTAAGGAAAAATTTTCTTTTTCTGTTATTTGGTGGACAAAGTTGAAGGTATTTTATATTGTGGTATTTGCAACGATACTTTATAGCACAATCTCAGAGTTTCAGAGGCCGTGGACATCTTTGACAAGCATGGCTATGATAATGACAGTCTCAATACTTAACATTTAAATACTGTACACATCACAGAAGGTTTTAATTATTCGTCTTTGACCTTGACCATATCCTCACTTGCTAATATTGACATTGTGGTCTAAAGTATACCTACAAGTACATGCATTAAATTATACTTGTTTCAAAGAAGGGTAGACAGAGACCACTTCAATATAGATAGAGATTCAACACGGTAATACCATATTACTTTTGACGTGTTATGGCATTGTTTAAATACTGCCGCCATTGCTGTCAAGTAAATAAGATCTATTAAATACGTTGATAACATGTCAATGTCAATAATATGGTTTTTTGAGGCCTAGTTTGAAGTTTATAATGCAATGCATAAAAGAGCTCATTTCATTAAGTTATTGTAGGTAAGTATTTAACTAACTCCTGAATGTTATTATGAAGCTTGAAAACTGTAAAACGCACATTTGCGTTTATGTTTGGTTGAAGATCTTGGCGTAACATCAACGAAACATCACTACTGAACTAGTTTCCACCAATATACTTGACAATTTTCGACATTTAGAATACCTCTCAAATTCGGCTCAACGACGTGTCACGTCACAATCCAATAACCTCCCAAATCCCACGGCTCCAGATTTCGGGCTGACACTATCACCACCTTATCTCCTATCAGTGGCCCGTCAGGCCATATCGGCGCTATCTCTGGCGAAATTACGCTTGTTTTATGACTTTGATTTACTGGCGGCATCCACAAAAGTGCTGATAGCGTATCGACAGTTTAAACATCGTGTTATGATGGTTGTAATTTTAGTATCGAACATGAATTTTTGTGTGATAAGGTACCGTTTGCATCGGAAACTTTTGTCTAAGAAAACGCAAAGCAAGTAAACGAGGCTGGACACCTGATAGTAAGTGAAATCGGAATCCAAATGCATTTCCATTCTTAAGACAGCAATTTTCAAATTTCAATGCAAAGACAGCAAATGCTTTACGAACTAAAATAAAAAAGAAGCGAAAATAAAATAAAAACCTTTATGCTACCAGTTCTACCCGAAACGCCGCTCAAACGCCGAAATTAAGGGAAATGTTAAGTCAAAGTGCCTTTTCAATAGCATAAAAACTTTGTAATAAGATATAGCGAAACTGAAATAATTCGCAAATCCAATATGAGTTGACAATGACGAATTGGAAATACATAGCAGTATTTTCACAGACATATTTCATACACTTTATCTACCTGTATAATGTCCAATGTACAGTCACCTCACCACACGGGATTGTTGAGAAACTTGCCACTGTACATAATTTAGCCGTGTAATCATGACCAATCATGATTTTTCCGTTGATATTGTTACGTTATGACAATTGTCGCTAGGTTACTCGTTCTAGACAGTAATTTGGTGTAATCACTCTATTGTCAGGTTTGGCAGGCTTGGTCTTTGAATAAGCCAACAGTAAATTGCATGAAAATATAACATTAATCAAGTCACTCTAACCTAAGTGCCTGTCAAACACGATGGCAAATATAGAATACTTTCCTGTGGCTTCCCTTGTCTGGATATACGGGTGTAACCGACTAAACCGGAATTGTATTACACGGCCGAAATACATACAGTGGTAAGTGGCTCAACGATCCCGTGATTTGACTGTACCTATTAAGTCATAAATTAATCAAAAACCTGTATACTTCTTTAAGTTGACGGACCAATTGCTGAGCCAGTGTCCGCCTCGCTGCCGCGAGGACACACGCTCTTTGCTTTTCTGTCACATTGTTTGTTTTCTTTTGTGTCTTCTATGTAGTGAATACAAGTATTTCTTCTTCTTCTTCTTCAATTATTTTATTATTATTTATTACCAGGTGAGGTAATGTTGTCGTATCAGAGCGTAAAACATCATTAAGAGCGTGCATTCTCACCTTAACCGCGTTACCCGTCGAGTAAGCGTCGAATATGATATGACTTCGCTCACTCGGTCGAAAATTCAAAAACGCCGTTTTTAAGAATAATTCTTCTGAAAAATACCGCTATAATTTTTACTTTTTCACCAAAAGACACTTCGCTCCACGTCCGTTTGTCAGCTGACCGTACCTTTTCAATGCCTCTCCGTTGTAAATCCGATTTGGACATGTGTGCCGTGTAAGCAAACATTAGTTTACAAGATAACGCCGTGTATGTTTGTGTGTATGGATTAGCTCGCCTCGTGAATTCGGAGAAACCGTTAAAATGACAAACGTGTATCAGTTCATGATTTGAAATGCATTTATTATTTTTTGTAAAGACGATTATAAAAGGCAAAAGAGGTATGATGAACGATTAAAAAATGTTTATAGTAAAACTAAAAAGCAGCCAAATTTACAACCAACAACCTCAATAATGTTTTTATTATAACACTTATATTACGTTCACTAAACTAACTAATAACCAACAATGATATAAAATCCTTAAAGTCAATTTTATCATATTTTTAAATAATCAGATTGACTTTAAATTTTACATACTTATGTTTTTTATGATTACAATACTTATAGAGATAGCTTGTGTGATCACGAAGGCTGAAGGTGGCCATAGGAACTACTCAATAGCGGCCTGTACACGTAAAGTTCGGCCCGCGGGAAACGCCACGCGCCGTTCCAATCTTCGTTCCGTACGCGGAAATGCAACTGTAATAGTAAAATAGTAAAAAATTTACAGTTACAGTGGTCCGAACTTTAAAGGCCGCTAATGGAAAGTAGGAGGTCCGTCGAGATGAAACGAGTCGAGTTTTATAAATACAGTCATCAACATAGTTTGTTATAAAATAGAATGGAGATAGAATAGCATCGTGGTTGATCTAAATGAAAAAAGTCGTCTGTCATAGTTATAAATTTGTTTATTTAAAATCGGATATCGCTTGTGGTACCCCAATGTCAACTTGTAAACTGCTATCAGAGATACTAGGCCAATCGATATCACGTCATTCGATTACGTAAACGTTATGGGCTTTTCTTAACGGCTCAGACTTTGATACTCTAGTCTTTATCTATTATGATATTGCACAGGAAAACAGATAGGTACGACCATTCATACATTTAAATTTCATCTATTTTTGTGAATATTGACAATGCAGATCTAGTCAATATGTATTGAATATTAACTTCTCAAATTAAGAAGGTTGTTGCATTTTTGGCTTGATAGTTATACTCTCGAATATATCCGATATAATTCCCCGCAATTTCTTGAGTTTTTTTTTTTTTTTTTATATATTCGCGACATGCACATTGTTTAATCAACATAGAACCCTGTCACAACAACAGCCTCAAGGATATACCTAATGTTAAATTACACGTTGGCTGTCTGCGACAGAGTTCTGTGGCTAAAATATTGAAGTTCTTTACTCTGCATCTTCCTACAGATATGATGTCTTCCAACATCAAATTATTACGTTCCGGGTGCCATTTTTAATGGAATAAAAATGCGTTACGCATCATCGACCGACGTTACTTGGGTCTAGACAAAACGCATAACGATAATGCGAGTCATTTGCATCTTGTCTAATTGCCCTCGAGCCCTATTCAAAATCAAGTCCCTGACTTAAAAGATTTTCGAAAACTGTCGAAATGTATGAAGTTGACAGAAGCACTCGACGTGACCGAGATCCTACAGCTTACTACAATTATATACATGTCCGTAAGTGATAAAGTTCACCGGGTTGTTTCATTCTAGGGCCACTGATGATCATACATACATTTGCACATTCCATATTTCCTTTGTTTTTACAACTAGACCAAATCAATCACTGACAACATTCGTCTCAGTTATCGGAATTATCTCATAGGTCTCACTAAATTGGAATGTCTAAGCGAATGATGAATTTGACAGTGAATACTGAAATAAATCGTCATTTACTACTCTAGGAATTTGATAGACTTCGAACACATTCATCACAATCTCGAATGAAAGTGTGGTGCTTGGTAATGTTGCCATCTTGAGTCTTGATAGCGTCAAAAAGACAAATAAACTTCTTTACCACTTTTCGACTCTATTTGTATAACGCTAATATCCATCCATCACCCAACCCAACCCAACCAAAGGGTTAAAAAACAGTTTTATGAGATTTAAACTACCAGAAGCACGGCTCCGCCATCTTAAAACTCGTCTATCGCTATTTATTGAGCTCCGTCTAAGTCCGAGCAAAGTAGCAATATCTCCATGCAAAATTTTACTATTGTAGTAAAAGCTAGTTTTAAAAGTATCAAACATTATAATTTATACTTATCACTTTCTCTGTTGTTGCAAATCTGTAAAATTTTAGAACTACAGAAATCTTTCTGAACAGCCAATGCACAATCTATTAAAAAACCGCCACAAAGCGCGATCAATCAAAGGGTAACATTCGTGCCGGGTCAAACGTCAATATTTGCCGAGCGGTCACGACATCGCGCACTGTTTACCCTATTATTCACAACTGTTTGACCAAGACCAAGTGTAGTCAAGTATACGGACTTGGCCCAGTAGGGGACCCATGAATCTGGAAATTTGGATTTGTCCTTGTTGTTTTATTTGGTCTGAAGAATGATGCCGTCAGTTTAAGAACGCTATGGTAAACTTTAAATATAACATAGTTCAAATCACCGTTTGTTAAGATTTTCAGTAGTGAGTTTGTCAACGAGCATGTACTATGTAATTGACTCGACACGGCATATCAATTAACGTGTTTTGTCCTTGAGCGTTTTCAACACTGCTAGACTCAAAAAAATCATTTTATTAACGATGGTAATTATTATCTCATATTTGTCCTGACGTGTTTAGGAATATTAAAAAGCGTTATAAATTTCCCAACAGATTTCATTATTTGACGCGATACCTATGTCGTTTTTGCTAGGCTTCGTTATCGTCAGGAACGTGCCAAACCCCGACCCCTGTCCGGTTTCCCGTTTTAAAGTTGGTAGCCCCTAAAGCTCGCGTGACAAACCGGTATGACAATTGAATTTTGTGGTGTACCCTTTAATAATTTAAGGGATTGTGATTGCTGTGCGCTTTTGTTTTCTTACGCCACTTGTCGGGCGTTTTTTCTACGAAATGGCTTAGCTTTTTAAAATGTTGTCTGTGTTTGTTTTAGTTACAATCCGCTTTTTGAATAGTTTATTTTAATTTGGAAAAGTTTGAACTGAGTTGTTAACTTCATCTGTAAGTAATAGAATCAAATCAATATCACTACCTAACAACGAAAGTTCATCTGAAGGTTAGATTTGTAACAACGACACATTTGACATCATTCATCATATTATTTAACAGCTTCAAGTTTCGTCCCGCCGTAACTATTTCAAAATACCTCGTCATCCTCATAATGTCAAATCTAGGCACGAGTTAACCAATGTTGACTGGCAATTATTAAAGAACTTAATCTCTCAAACGCACCGCTCATGAATGACATTTCGACAATGTTTGCCCCCAAACTTGAAGTTTCTCCCATCAAATGATAGAGCACCAGAATTGGCTCTTAACCCAGCGTCTTAAGGTTCAAGAACATTGCCGTAGCTGTTTTCCGAATGAACGGGGCAATTAAGAACATCAAGAGTTTTGTTTTAGCAAATAATTCGAGGAAATGAGAGAAATCGGAGCGTGTACAAAGTCGCCGCTGGGTTGTGTAAGTACTTTTTGGAGCTGAAGGGAATTCTGATGACCCTTTAACCCCTTCTGAAGTTATCGGGGAAGGGAAACGAAGTATTGATAACATTAAAAATGTACGGTCGCTACTACTGCTACTATTTCTGTTTTTTTTTACAATTTAGTGTTTACATATATACATAAATACATACAAGTAAAAGGGAGATAAGAAGTCAATCCTTACACCTGTCATTTCAGTAAAAGTCACGTCAGGATTGACTTTTAATCTTCCAACCCTGCTGTGTGATTCTTATACTTAAATCAATATGATTTAATATTGCAACACATTGCATTTTTATGATAAATAAATTTGAATTTAAGTCAAGTGCAAGTTTGAATAACTATAAATATTTCGCTGAAGTTTGAAAAAGTTTATTAGCCATGATAAAACTTAATAATACAAGGCTTTAAAATCGCTCAATAACACCTACTTTATAAGATGGAAAATAATCTTAAGCCATAAAGAATTGAACTATTAGTACTATCAATCATTGAGTAATAAATTATAAAGATTATACTTATTTTATATTTTACATACATTTAAGAGAATTACTCGTATTGTCGCCAGGTTAGAAAAGTGCCACTCCATGGTCTTCCCGTGGATGTCGTAAGAGGCGACTAAGGGAATAAGGCTTGTAGTACCGTTAGGCGATGGGTTTGCAATCTGTCACCAATAACTGGTAAACATCTTAGCCTAATTGTGCAAAATGTGGTTACAGAATTTATCAACAATTTTTCAGAGTTGTTGGTAGTTCTGCGGCTCTGCCTACCGGTGGTAATGCTTTTTGACATTCATAGGTGTTTTATATTACACCTTAATTGAAGAATAAGGAACTTCGAATTTGCCTTTGTCTTTACCCCACTCTGGAAATGTTGGCGTGAAGGTATGTATGTGTATGTAAGAGAATTAAGGCCGAATTAAGCATTAATAATATTTTCTTTACCGCTAATTGAGTCAAAACAAAAGATATGCATTGTCCGTTTCTGGCATAAAAGCTAAGAAGTCCAAAATTCAATTTAAATTTAAATAGAATTTTAAATTCTCAATCCTCTTGTCTTTAACAATATTGAACATCTTATGTTGAAAATTTTGTACGTGACTTTTTACTATTATCAAATTTTATACATTTCTACATTATAAACAAAGATGTCGTAACGTACACGTCATTAATCCCACCAACAAGATTGTGTCACAGATCATTTTCATCACTCCTTACCTCTTTGCCGTCTTTATCACAATCAGCAAATGCAACCTGAATGTGCACGTCAGTAATCCCTTCTTCAAGATTCTGTCAGTCGTCATTCTTAGAAATTTTATCTAGCTCGCGTGAGGTTCCGCCAGGCGTGGCTTTGAGTTCTCGACTGTGATGTAGCCGCCTAAGCCCAGATTTATCATGGTTATCAGCACTACCCTGTCAAAGATATACTACGTCATAATCTGGTACTTGTTTTTATATAATTTCAACTCTCTGAATTTTATGCTTTTTCTTTGGGATCATCAGCCTTTTTAAATTACATTGACGTCAGTTGATCAATACGTAATAAAATGTCTTATTTTAACTTACTAGCGTTTTGAGGGATATGTAGTTAACAAGGAACTCTTATAGTTTGACCATGTCCGTCTGTCTGCATTTTCATTCTTGGTACTACAAAGCTGTAATTTTTCTTATTAACACGTTTACATGACAAAGTACTAAAATAAAATGATTTCTTGAAAAAAAAACGGGTACATGTAACGCAATGGTATTTTTTACATAATAACAGTGAGTGGCGTATCTTGGATAGCTCTTAGGGAATTATATTTTAAATTGATTTTTTAGAAAAATGTCTCTTAACTTGGTTCTTAAGATACAGGCAACTAAAGTGTTCATACCTACTAAAAATCATTAAGACTGCGCAAATAACTTTTAATAGAAAATTAGTTACCACTTTTTTTTAGTTTGTTGTGATGGAGTCGGTACCCTACACTAAGCATGGTCCAACATGCTCTTACCCGGTTTTTTTATTTATTTATTTATTCAAATACATCATTAGTCATTACAAATTAAATACATACCTTATCACGCATCGCAACATTCGCAACTTAGAAGAGAGGTAGAAAAATTCTTATACAATAAATTACAAGTACCTATTATGAAATTCAAGTTCAACATCTAGACATTAAGAGCGGGTCAGAATAGTGCCACTCCATGTCTTCCCGTGGATGTCGTAAGAGGCGACTGAGGGAATATAGGCTTGTACTCAGTACTGTTAGGCGATGGGCTTGCAACCTGTCACTAATACACTGTTAAACATCTTAGTCTATTTGTGCTAAATGTGGTCACTGAATTATCATCAATTTTTTAAAGTTGTAGCTGTGCCTAATCCGACTCTGGTTTAACAGGCGTGAAGGTATGTATGTATGTATGTACCCTAAAGTTAGTCCTTTTAAGCTTTCAGTCTTTCACTGACTGTGCCCTTTGTTTATTTTGTCTTAATTGTATGTTTTCTAGAGTAAAGATTTAATTTGTGTCATAAATGATGTGACGTAGAAAAAAGGAAATAAAAGTCACGTGCATAATATGATTTGAATCTTTAAACAACCATAAAGATATGCTAAAACATTTGTAAAAGCGCACTTATACAATGTTAATAAATAAATGATTAAAATAATAAATTTTACCGAATCTTATCTCGATCGTGACCTTCAAAAGGCAACTTTGATTAGTCCAGCAAAGGGATTACTTTAAAACAAATCCAGGGAGATTAGGCCCGAGGTTTGATGATAAAAAACTTTACGTTATTGCGTCGTGTTATAGAACAAAAAACAGTAAGCTATAGGCCATTTTTATTTAATCTCAAACTTAAGGAATGGTTCAGTAAAAAAGTAGCAATGAATTATCTGGTATTTATTTTTTATTTGTTGCTAATTCTGAAGCAGTTTTTTTTTTAGTAATCTGTAGATATCATACTATTAAATAAAAATACAATCATATTGAAATATATGAGATTCAAAAGTTTTCTCAATATTTATTGCAATGTACTTTATAACTCTTTGTACAACACAATTTGACAATCTTCGCTTGCCGTTTTCTACAATACCACAATTGAATTTCCATTTTCAGAACTTGTTTTATGCTTTTAAGAATATTATTACTTATACGAATAAGTTATACCAATAAACTGGATTTCACGTTGGGTAGTAAGGAAGTTTCTCCAATCTAACCTCTGACAGGGGTTTTCTATGGGAGACAAATTTCTGTAAAAAACAATTTTTTAAATTCCATGTAACTACCCGAAACTAAAGTCAAATTCTAAATATTAACTAATGATCAAAAGACAATTTAATAAGGTATTAACTAGCCCATCAAACTTAAAGAAAAAAAATACGTTTATGACAAACACCTCATAAATTCTCTCAAAAGACACTGTTCAAAAAGTTTTAGGTGAGATTTAATGTAAAAAGCGAAAACTTGAAATCCCTCTTTAATTTTTACCATTCTTATTGTTTATTTAATTTAATAGTATCTACAGATTACTATTACAAATGCACTGCTTAGAAATTAGCACAAAATAAAAATAAATTCCATATTATGTGCTGCTACTTTTTTCCGGACCACTCCTTACAACATTTATTTATCAAAAATACACTGCAACTCTACACACACACACATAGTAAAACTTAGGGCAAAAAACCAAAATCAATATTAATGATAGAACTTATGGAATGTAAAAAATAGCATGCTTTAAAAAACCCGACTCCAAACCAACCAACTTTAAACCGTTACAAATCCTAAATGATCGTTCAAAATGAAAAATGGTGAATCAAACCTAAAGATGATTTTGAAATACCTATCCAATGGTACGCCATTTGTCATAGTTCGTCGACTTTTTTTAATTTTTATAATTTGGCGTCTAGTTGCCGCCATATTGAATTTTAATTACTGTCATATCTTTAATGACACACAAGATTAATACAAATCGATTGCCTAAAGAATCATCAAAATTGGTCCACGCATTGAGTTTCTAGAGAGCTTCAAAGGAACAAACATACATATCATCATCATCATCAGCCTATCCACTGCTGGACATAGGCCTCCCCTAATGAGCGCCATAGCGCCCTGTCTTCAGCTTCCCGCATCCAGGAACTGCCTGCAGTCTTTCGCAGATCGTCATCCCACCTGGGCTGAGGGCGTCCTATTCTACGTTTGCCGAGACGCTGTCTCCACTCAAGAACACATACATAAACATATATAGGCTGATAAACACATTACATTCCAGCAGTCGGGAAATAACTGATAGTATAAGGTCAAAAGGACTCAGCTCAGCATGTGCTGCAGCGGGAGCCACCACGCTGGTTATCAACTGAATCCTATTACTTACTTTAAATAAGAAATACTCAGAAACATAAAGACTATTAAAGATTATTTAAGACAATCACTTGAGGGTTGCGGTGTTTGCGTGTAGTGGTAAAGCCAACACATCAATGATTCAGAACAAAGGAGACGCACACATACGTCACGGTGATTGTTTAATTGCGATTGGCATCAATTTGTACATGATTACACGCACGTAATCAAATGCAAGGTTTAAGCGATTCATCTGTAGCAAAGTTAAACTCAGTACTTGCACTTAATATTGCAGTCAACATTCAACATCTTTGACGTTTTAAATTGAATTTGTTTATTTGCGTCTTTGTTCAAGTGGTAAACATGAGGGGTTATTATGACCTAACTTTGCAGTTCAATTTACAGTGAGAGAAAAGGACAGAGATATATAACTGTATAGCTCTGTCCTTTACGCTCGCCGTAAAATGAACTGAATAGCTATGTCATAATAAACCCCCCTGTGGTCTAGATTCTCAATGATCCTAAACTGGCTTATCACACTCTTTGATGACGATCTTCTTTAGAAAGTCATAGCTATACTGAGATGGGTACAGGTTCCGGTTTTTAGTATTCATAGACAAGGCAAACTTGAAGCGTGAAGGGCGTTTATAGTTTTTTTTTTTTTTTCTTTCGCTATTACTCCGTTAATTGTAAACCGATTTTGAAAATTTATTTTTTATTTACTTCTTATTTATTAAAATGGCATTGCATTGTGTAAATAAGATGCTTTAATCCTTTATTAATTACCATGTAAAACGTTATTTTCAGATTTGACGTTACTGTATCACGACCTAAAATGCTAAAATAATAACAAATATAAGTTTTTCCTTATCTTTTTAATATCCCTATTCTATGACTTTTAGGAGAATGTGCCAGCCATTCGAGGCAAAACCTGGATGCATATATCTGGTTTGCCCACGTACGCAGGATTAGCTCAAAATGCAAAACACATATTGAGTAGTCACATGCCATGAAAAAAATATTGCATGCAGATAAAACTAAAACAGTGTTCTCAAACAATGTTGCAATTGCAATCAATTAAAAAATAAAGTCAGTAGATCAAACGATTTTAAAAGAATATGAGTGAGTATATCGTGAATTTCGGCTCGATTCGATCAAAACAAGAAAACCCATGTTTCGGCGGTAATCCGCACGATATCGTGGATTACCGTATCTTCACAATTGATAAAGGACATTAAAACGAATGATAACATTTGATTTACAAATACATGTAACTTGCTATGTTATTGATTATTACAGATTATTACATGTGTAACCGGCAGTTACTATGTACACGTAGGTACATTAATTGATGTTTTAAATTAAACATTTCGCAATACAACTGTATTTTAAAATCAACTTTAATACAACGCCTATGAGCTTGAAACAAAACTAACAATGATTTTGAGTTGATACAGTCTTGATCTAGCAGTGCGATTTATTCTTGAACAGCAAATGTTTTAGCAACTCTTAGAATTTAATGCTGACACCAGAATTCGTATCAACACATTTATACTGCCCTGCAGAGCCTAAACCGCAGTAAGTGCAAAAAGTTCATTTCGAGAAAACGTAAAAAATGTCTATGAAAAGTAATTTTTCTACCTTTCTAATGTTTTTTGTGTTAATGATTGAAAGTGCACTTACTGCGGTTTAGGCTCTGCAGGGCAGTATACATAAGTACATACATTAAATCCCGCCTGTTTCCTAGAGGGGTAGGCAGAGACCAATTCTTTCCACATGCTAGGATCGTGACAAATTTCTTTCGCTTCTTCCACATTCATACATCGAGTCATGCGCGCACGTCGGTTTTGGTTACTTAAGATTCAAAACATTACAACAAACCTATCTTAAACTTTCTACTGTAATCATAATTAGATTTCTAATTTTCCCCTGATGTAAAAAGCAAAAAGTTAGTCTAATCAGAATGCTTCTTAGCTAGGTTTTATAAAAGCCGGTTGGGTTGGCTTTTGTCCATGCAATATAGTAATACTTTACGACGCGCTGGCCTAGTTGGTAGTGACCCTGCCTACGAAGCTAGCGGTCCTGGGTTCTTATCCCGGTAAGGGCAGATATTTGTGTGATGAACGCGAATATTTGTTTCTGAGTCATGGATGTTTACTATGTATTTAAGTATATATTTCTCTATAAAAGTATTTTTATCGTTGTCTAGTACCCATAGTACAAGCCTATAGCTTAGTTTGGGACTACGTCAAATGGTGTAACATTGTCCCCTGATATTTATTTATTTATTTATTATTTATTAAAAAATACGTACTTATATCCACCGCTTATATTTAATTATTTTCCACTCAAAAGATATTGCGAGCAATAAACTACAACCGCAGATTTCCACTCCCAGTGAGTTTATTAAAATTTACAATTATCCACGGGCCCCATATGCAGGCCATATTAGTCACTAATCCATATTAACTGCTGGCGCGTGACTGGGCAACTTTCGACACACCGCGCAGATTATGGCCTTATTGGCTTTAAAGTACTTCTTTTATTTAATTTTTGGTTTGATGCTTGGTTTCTGGATCGAAGAGATGTTCTGCATGATTTAAATCCTATGGGAAGACCTTTCAAAAGGAGGAGTCTATGTCCATCAAGTGTTTTGCCAGCCTTATTATTTAAATAAAAAATCGAGTTCTTGTTTTGGTTTAAATGTTTCTGTTTGTTTTCCTGGTAAGTGACATATTTTTAGTAACACAGGAGATAAGTTTAGTAAAACTACATTTTTCAAGACGGAAATACTTTAGACCAGGTAAGTAACCTTGTGTGAAGTTCGGACCCAGAACCAACAAAGCCGAGTTTTATTACCAGTTGAATTTCATTGGAGAAACGTTGGTCACATTGCAGAAGTTGTGTGGGGTTACACCGGGTAATAAGGTGTATTTTCCCTTAACGTAATGTATACACAAATACCTGTTTAATAACAGCATGGTCCGTACGCATGGTCCTTTAAGGCCAAATAATTCTTAATGCAAAAATGCCTACTCACTAATTTATTAACCTTGTTATAAATGCCAACAATGACCAAAATAATGCTTAAATACTATTCACATCTATACGTACAGATTTGAACCCGATTCACGAAGTAACCAATTTAGCCGATCGCACGCGGATTTGCGTAAGGGCATCACTATGCAAACCATATGTAAATTCACAATGCACCGCTGAATATTCGGCCACAAATTTGAATAGGTATTTGAGTGCAGTAATCTTGATTATATTCTGTGAACTATTCAACAGTTAACGAAATATAGATAAATATAAAACAGACCGTGATGACATTATTTTGAAAATCGAATATTATGGAATGTGGAAGAAGCGAAAGAAATTTGTCAAGATCGTAGCAAGGGGAAAAAAGTGGTCTCTGCCTCCCCCTCTGGGAAACAAGCGTGGTTTAATGTATGTATGTATGAATATTATGGCAGATTAACTTCTAGCCGCGGCTTCGTCCACGTTGACCATTCCGCAGGATCAGGGTTTGGAAACAAGTCTTCCGTTCAAAATTTTCTAAATCTGTCTAGTCGTTTCAGTCTGAACAAGCCACAATTTTTTTTTACTCTTACTCGCACATACTCACATACTTTCGCATTTATAATTATATATATATATATATAACCCGTGAAGAATACAGCTCTATTCAGTCTTTTAAATAACCTCAATAGAAATCTCCTTCAGAATATTGTAGTCGATGAAACACCGCTCGATTACACACTCCTATTTTTAATTTGTTAAAAGCCTCGGAAAAATAACAATCACAATGCATAGAGCAATTTGCGGCGCGCCTCTTATAATTAAAATTGCATTAGTGCACTGGCGATGCTAATGCAGAGTTTGCATAGAAAAATGCAGACACTTGTAATCTAATTAGGGTTTGATGCGATGCACGCTATAAAGGAGAAATAAGAGATGAACATGATCATGAAATTTGGCATAATGATGTTGAAGTGTTAGCAAATGAATCAAAGGTTTGAAGATCTTCAAAATCTAATAATGGAACTGTGGCAGTCGGAGTTAAGTTTAAGAAGAAATACAATCCTCCATACATTACTTGAAGCGCTGTCATTCATATCAGCATTAAGTTGAGTTAAGACCATTTCCTAACAATATGCCGTATTTTTGTCCGTGTGTTCTGTTCGTTCATGTTTGTCATGAAAATAAGTTTTTTCTTTTTTTTCTTTCTGTTTTACCTTTAATCTCATCTTTGAAGTCAAAAGGAGTTTAACATCTTGGCAAGCATTTTTATTTAACTTTATCGTCATCGTTCACCATTCTTAACAGCTGTTCGTAAGCCATCGTCAAAGACTTGCTAAAGTAATTTCCCAATAAAGCTACATTTTAATAACCCAAGATGACAAAATTAACTTCATCATTCCCCTTCATAAATCAAACACCAAAATTAAGATCATCTAATTACAAAACTGAACAATGCGCCCAATAACCGTCTTTACATTTCACTCCATTATCCTTCCCATTCAATATTTTGCAAACCCATAAATTCGAGCATACTGTCGGGGCGGAACAATGAATCCAAATAACCATTAATATGTAATAAATACTATGGGGTAATAAAGGGGACAAACAAACAAGTGTACAGAGGCAACCCTTAAACGCTGGGCATTGTTCGAGGAGACCCGGGCGTGAAAACGAGGGGTCGCCGGAAAAAGCCGACCGTAGCCGAGTATTCCCGATTGGTTCCGCTCCAGATGACGACAGCTGCTGCGTTTCGGATATAGGGGCGGCTCTTCATTAGTGCAACTTGTCTGCTCGAGATGGATGTTTGTTTTTGGATGTAGCTTGATGGTCGCTTGATGATGTATGATTTTTGGGTCGGATGGCGGTAAATTAAATTTTGATTGACCCCTTATTTTATTTGTAGTTAATAATAATGAATAAAAATAAAGTTTGCCGTGACGATATTTCAAAATTAAGTTACACAAGATTTTAACTATGAAATACTCGAAATCATATCGATAAACGTTAATTTTGTACTTACTTGCTCCTACCTAGGACCTCATCCGCGTAGAGTTAGTAATTCGTTACTCCTACAATTTTTTAGACCTTGTCATTGAACAAAGTTTTTTTTTTATAATCAATATCATCATCCAACTCCATTTAGCAGTTTTAGCGTAAAGGACTAATAAACATACTAACTTACACACATACACACATACTCAGATTTTTTTTGTTTATAATTTCGGTGTGATAGTGTGATTATCTGAAAAGATTATTATTTGAAAAACCAAATGTATTTACATCTATGTACACACACTAAAAAACAGATCTTTCCAAAAAATAAAAGATACCTACCGTACAACGAACATAAAGCTTCAATATTTTCTAAATTCAATTCAGCAATGACTACACTTTATTCACCATAGTATCACAAGAGCAAAACTAAACAGAGCGTAGTTGCGCGGCAGATTAGCAAATTGTAAAAAAGGGGCTCAGGGCCGATGTGTTAATTACAGGGGTTGGCCCGGAGGGTCCCAATGAAAGTCAATTCGGTGCTACGACATGATATGGCCCATTTCGCAGAGCGACAAGTGAGGCACCTGCGCTTTTTCACTAGGCCCAGGGGCTACACCCTTTGTGCCGATTGGAAAGCGAAAACGGTCTCATGTTTTGGCAAATTACTGTTTGATGTCCCTTTACTGTTATTTGCTGTGCATTTGTTAGGAAAGTAGTTATTGTTTGGCGAAGTTTATTTGGTTCGGAAGTGGTTAGAAAGATTAAAGTTGATTAGATAGCGGATGGTACCAGTCCCAGCTGCAAAGTTTTATTGGGGTCTATCGATGAATAAAGTGTTTTTCTTTGTTACAGAGGAAATCAAATTCGGAATCAATCGCTTGGTCAGCGAACAGTCCAAAACAGATGAGGAAGAAGAAGAAACTCACCACAATGATGTCTCGAGACCTGATGGCGTGTCTCCTACGTCTCGCTGTGGCAGTCCCTGTTGGGCGCCATCACCTCAGTCCCCCCGATCAGTCCGCTCCAGTTCTCCAGAACTTGAAGTGGATTCTCCCCCATCTTCTCCAAGACGGCCTCCAGATTCCTCCCCACCTCCAAGAAGGTCGGAGTCCTTTTCCGTCAGCGCCCTTTTAAGACCTGACGCGCCCAGAGTCCAACCGCAGAGACCGTTCTTGTACCCTCATTTACCTTTTGCGGAGTTCTTACGAGATGCTGGTGGTCTTGGCCTTCCCTGGAGTGGCTACAGCAACTTGTATCTTCACGCAGTTCAAGCTGCAGGGCCTGAGTTCCTTCGCCTTCGGGCAGCAGTGCTTGGAGCTCCCAGTCCTTTGTCACGGCCGCTGCCTATTGGAGACGTGTATTCTTGTGTGAAATGCGAGAAGATGTTCAGTACTCCGCATGGCTTGGAGGTTCATGCGAGACGGTCGCACAATGGGAAGAGGCCGTTTGCCTGTGAGCTATGCAGTAAAACGTTTGGGCATGAAATCAGCCTTAGTCAACACAGGTGAGTTTTTAAAGGCAAAATAGATATAATTACATACATACATACATACACACATACATACCTTCACGCCTGTAATCCCAGAGTAGGGTAGGCAGAGCTACAGAATTGCCTACAACTTTAAAAATTGGTTGATAATTCTGTAATCACATTTTCACTTAATGGTGTCTTATCTTATCACTATTAATAAACTTATTTTCGTTTAAGTTTCATTATTTTCGAAAGGATTGAAATTGTTTCTTTTCCGATTTTTCTAGAACTACTCAGATTTTGTCACCATTACTTATCCCACCCCTCCTTCTAGGGCCGTCCACAGTGTGGAGAAAGTCTTCGAATGCAAGCAATGTGGAAAGACCTTCAAGCGGTCCAGTACCCTGTCGACCCATCTGCTGATCCACTCGGACACCAGACCGTACCCCTGCCAGTACTGCGGCAAGCGGTTCCACCAGAAATCTGATATGAAGAAGCATACGTACATACATACTGGTAAGTCCGTTTTTGTTTTTGACTATAAACGCTAAGTCAATTTAAAAGCATTTCTAGATGATAAAAGGTCATAATTGTAAATAAGGTGATTTAGTCTAACATCACCATTTCTGTTTTTTTTAAATTAATAAATAAATATTGGTAAGGAAGATTACTAAAAATTTACATTGCATCGAATGATAAAAACATTAGCCAAAAACTGTAGCTAGGTGGTCGTTGTCAGCTTGAGAATGTTGAACATTGTTTTTACGCAGCTTTTCATTAAGTACTTACATATGTCCAGTTAAAGATAATTTACCTCTCGTAAAAAACTTAACAATTTGATTAACATCTAGGATTCTTATCGCGCGTAATACTTAAGATTGGAATCCTAGTATTCCAGGATTTTTAAACTTTAAACTGCAATATATAGATTAGACAAGAAACTTAAAAACTTACCCCGTTTATGTAAAAATAAATCTTATAAATAGTTCAAAATTGCCATTAACTAATAAATTAACTACAGATTACATTGCTCTCTCAATAATCGCATCACCAATCCGCGAAACCAAAAATCTTTCCCGCTAAACCAATGTAACTCCATAATTCATAATCAAAACTTCGAACAGCAATCCCAAGCACTTCATAACCAACAATTTAAACCGACTCCTAAGTCCATTTACTTACCCCCATAACTCAGCTCTGTCACAACACCCCCCACCACATAATTAATGTATATTAAGCCTAAGATGAGCTAGGTGTTTTATAATAATTGCGAACTCGAGACGTTTGCGGGTACATTATAGGGGCGGATTGGGTTACACGACGGGACATACTGGCTTAGCTATTGAAGAGCAAGATGGAAAACTGTCTTTGAAAATGGAATTTTGCCCGAATGTAAACTGTATTGAGCTTGAGTTTAGGTCGAGGTTTAGGGTCTTGAAAGTCTTGAGATTGTGTCTATGGGCCTTAAATCACACTTATCTTCTTATTCTAACTCATTACAACAGTCTTAATGTATGAAAACATTAGAGCCTTACAAATAAATAGTATTACATCTATAGTAGAACTTAAAATATTTTTTTACAACTTGTTCCAAAAATATTCAAAAGAACGAGAGATTACAAAAATAATGTCAACTTCTATGACTGAGATTTCTTATTTCCCAAAACATGCATATTTCTCGATGAGCTTATCACCACGTTCAATAAACATAATAATATGTTCAATAACATTTTAATTCTAATATTAATATTGTTTGGTAACCTCCACACCCGTGCGTATAAATCCTAAGGCCCTTCATGAATTTAAGATGCTGCGGTCTTCCGGCGTTGTCTCAGTAACACTTAAGCTGCCGGGTAAGATTCGTCGTGGCCGTATACTGCTTAACCCTAAAGTGCTATCATGATTTTACGCACATGTTTTGGTAAAGTTAGGCCATGTTTTGGTTAGATATGGACCCTTTTTGAAAGATTTTACATGTTTATCTAGATTAAAAGTTGGTATTGTTTTTTTCTATAAGTCAAACAAATAAATATCAATGGGACAATATCACACACGTTATCATAGTCCCAAATTACGCTCTAGGCTTGTGCTGTGGGTGCTAGATAAAAAGATGTAGGGTAAACTAATTACTGGCCTCTAAAATACCAGTTACTGGCACCTTGTGATTATTGAATGATCGTCTCTATTAACAAATTTTAAAAGCAGTCTAGATCATTAAAAAAATGTTATGGTTAAAGTACATTATAACTTACTTTACTCTAAAAGCTATGTCATTTCTTCGGGTAAGGTACTTAATCATCGACGAACCGCATACATAGAGTTGCTGTGTCGATGACTTGATTAACCATATCCATTGGTTTGGGATACTTTGTGGGTTTCTAGTCTTTGGATAAACCTTTGTTTGGTGAATGTCAATTTGTGGTAGCAAGACCTCTTCAGACGCTCTTCGGAATCGGTACCACGTTTTCCTTTAACCTACAATCAAATAACTGTGCCCGTATTGTTTTTTCGGTCTGGGTATAGACAACCAGTGAAATAAATGACTACCTAGTATAAAAGCATTCAAACTAAGTTTTGAGAGTTGGCTGCGCGTTTGCCGTCTTATCCCCTTATTCGTAAAAGCACTCCAAATGTATATTAGTTAAAGTATGCTTTGCCCTTTTCTATTAGATGCAAATCTTATAATGCTAAATAAGGACAAACCATATTTTAAAAACACTTTAACTATTTCACGTTTACGAATATGAGTGATTGCAGACTTTAGTTTATAAATGTTCATATGTCTTAGAGCCTACTTAACATCAGATACTTACATACCATAAAAAAATAGCTGAATTGAAATACTAAGTATGTCAACAGATTAACAACTCTTAACTATATAACCTACTTCCAAATTCACACCTCCATATTGATAAAACATGTAAATTTTATTCATCACATCTACCTATAACGCTGCACCCAACCCTTCTGTCACTATCTCTTTCCCACTAATTGGGAAATGGGAGATTTGTGTCGCTCTCTCCCTCCCTCCCAGTGTCAGGGCAATGAAAACGGAATCACGGAAGATGGAGCAAGTCCCACCCTTCTTAAATGAACTGGGGTGCCGGTAGGTATTTGATAACGCTCGGTAGTTCAGAGCTTGAAGGTTTGAGATACGTCTTTGGTTCGTAATAAAATATATATGGCGGCGAAACCGTACTGTTTCAGATATAGATAAAAACGTAAGTATTTCACTGCAGCTTAATAATGAGAATGTTTTGATAAAAAAAAAAAAACGTGACTTAAGACCAGTTTAAGTACTTGACTATCAATTAGTATGACTAAAATTAAACCATGATGAAATCTAAAGGTAAGCTTACACTTCTTACGACACTTCAATTCACAAGTGTACCTTTACCTTAATACAATACGAATATCACAGGGTGTTACAATAATGATTTTTGTCAAAATATAGTATCAATTAAATACATTGATTTTTTAATCATTACGTATTTATTAATAAACCAAATGAAGAACAGAACTTTGCGCTATTTACCATTGATGAACTATTCACATCATTGCCTATATTTTAATAGATGAAAAAATCTTTGTTGAGTGATATCTCGGTACAACCTGGTTGAATCTACCTTTTTTATGGCTAGAAGAAGACTTACAAGCACACAGACTACCTGATGAACCCATAGACATCCTCCTGCTGCCTAAAAAAACAATACACCTCAGAATGACGTACAGCTAGATTACGTAATAAAGCATAATACGCAATAATCACTTTCGTTTATCAGCCATTGTCACGATTAAAAGGACAAGGGTATAATCCTGAATAATTTATACGAAAGCCCCTTACATCATTTGGCCGACAAATTGTTCTATCAACGCAGTAAGTATTATCATTAATAGCAACTCTGAAAACGAACTTCATAAATAAACCCATGGGATTTTTTTCAGTAAACTTATGAAATTAATTGTAATGTTACACAGGAGGTTTGGTTTTAATGACTACACAACTTTGTGTACGTAGAGTGATTCAGAATTTCGAGGACAACATCAAACTTGCAATACGTGTTATATTTGTGTTGTAGAATTTAATTTAAATAACAAAATACAGAGTTAAAAACCTTTTTTCCTTATGTAATGTGATTTAATATTATGTCACACACGTTAATTTCCTCGATATATTATTTTTTCGAAACAAATACACTTGGCAGGTCGGCTGCAGATGTTCTGTCATATTACATAGAGCCACACCTGATCCCCCTTCCTATATTATTAACATCAACTCGGCGAATAGTTCCTGAACGGCATTTTAATCAGTGTCCCAAGTTGTTGATTAATGTACCCTAGACAATTTATCGTCGAAATTTTATTTATAATTACGCCTGCGAAATTAAATGGTGGGTGATTACTCAACGTCAAGATGCACGACCACGACCTGCGATTTGTCACCTCGAAGGTTTAATTCAACGCTAATTGAGCGCGGAAGTTTGCAACCCCTGAACTTGTACCTGTTAGAATGGCAATTTACAAGTTGGTAGGTAGTTAGCAGTAGTTTTGAACAGTTGGAGCAATTAATATTAATTCAGTTGGTACTGTTCTATAATTATCGAGTGGGGTTAAATAGATTTGCATTTGAGTTAATTATTTGATTTTGTCTTATCTGTTACGCATGTTACGTTTCACACTTGATAAAGTGGACCAATGAGTAAGCCTTGTGGCACAACACATGTACTAGTCACGAAAACGTTATAAAATTATTCACTGCTTTGAAAATGCTACTGAAGTAAAATGCCACTTAAATTCCAGAAATAATTACCGGTTTTTTTAAGTTGAACGATCATTTAGACGCCACGTTTCTCATCTCATGAATGTTTGATTTTGAAACGCTTCTGTTTAAGCATTTTAAAAACTCTTCCTCTTAATTAGGCGTGGAATAAACAAGTGGCACATTAGCTCTCGGAATAATTACAGCGGACGCGCCATTTTCTCTTTTTTCTTGCATTACTTCCCCGCGGTCTGCAATGAAGAATTTAAAAAGCATTTGCGAAATTGGTTTGCACTGTAGCAATCATGTTAATTAGTTATCAGAGTAAGATTGCTGTAATATGATGGCTTTTGTTGCTAGTTTACCAATTATCGTTGTGTAAATGTAAAACAAACGTTACGTATTTTTAGCTCTACTTTTTGGCTTTACGTAAGTAACTGATAATCATTTCAAAACCTTTATTTTATCCTCATGTACAAGTACCTCTTTACCACTTATTTTAAAGAACATAACCGTAATTAAAATTAAAATTATCAGACCAATCTCTTAAACTCCAACAATTAAAGCAAAAACGCCAGTAGAACGATTTTTCCAGCAAAAGATTGCCAAGAACCAAATTAAAAGTATAAAACACTTCATAATTGCTGGTCTCGGGCCAAATGTTCTTAACTTTCTGTTCACAGCCCCTCTGATTACTTTTAAAGCCTTCTTCTATTTAAAAATGGCAAAAAGCATCTCAAAAGTTCTTAATAGCGAATTGCAATTGTGTAATTGAAAACAAAATGTGCAATTATCGCTGGGAGGGAAGAGAAACGCAAATTAGGATGCGGAAGGAAAGAATACCATTATTATTTCATCGATTTAATGGGAGTTTTAAATAAACTGTGCTTTATTAACGCCTTTTTAGATTCGCTTAATACATTTTATATTATGTGCCTAACTTTTCTGTTTTTATGTATTTGTTAATAAATTTATGAGCAGCTTTTGTATCAATGGCTTACGTTATTGGTTTTTTTATAAGTAATAAGCTCCTAGATTTTCGTTTCTGCTATACCTATATGATCATTTCAGTTTAATCCGAATCCAAAAGACTGTCCATTTTTAAAATCGTTTCAACCCAACACAACAGAGACACGAAACAGTCCAATCTCTTCACCAATTCTTTATACAAGATTCCAGACTTCAAGTATTCCGTCCACACAACCTAGGGGGGGAAATCTAAGCGGTCCATAAGGAAGGGGGAGTCCACAAGAAGTGTCCCACCCCCGGGGGTTGAATCAAGGAGTGCTACGTGCCTTGAGTTTAATTAAGGACTCGGGAGTCTTTAGATGCTTCGATTTTAGTGGCGTTTTCTTTTAATTCATTAAAGTCGTGAGCTTCATGATTTTATTAATCGTTAGCTTAACGGATATACGTATAGAGTATTGTTATAAGCGCTTTGGAAAATTTGTTGTTTCAATATCTGAATGCGTTGCGTTAATTATGTATTCTCTGTGGTCGGTCTGTTTATAGTTCCTTAATATCAAAAAGTTTAAAAACGTTATTGCCTCTATTGATAATTTCCTCACAAATTTGGGCATGTCGCATGACATGACCATCTTAAGCAAACCAAAGCTTATTAGTAAGATCTACTTTCACTGATTAGTATACGACTACTGATAAGACTTAAGATCCTGTTAGTTCAACAACCGATTAACAAAAAGAGTAAATATCCAAAACTGCAGCTAAATTAGCAATGATTTGAGTTTCAAACAATGTTATACAGTATCATATTCCCAAAGCAAAACATTGAAACAGGAAAAAATGTAACCTAAATTTATATTTCCAAGATTTGTGCACCCGATATCCACATGAAATATACAATTTCTAAATCCCTCAGTGAGATACGCGGTATATCCAGATTTCCCCGTTCTGTCATCCCTCCTCTACAAAGCCCCGAAGACGTCTCACTGACAATGCTGTCAACAACTCTACTTATACTCTTGACGTAATATTATTTGTTACATCGGGAAAGAAAAGGTCATGGTTTAAATAAGTTTTCGTCGTTTCATTTTCGTTCGTATTTTTTTAGTTAGTTTTTAAAATTTCCTAGTTCTTCATTATTACTTTTTTAATGAATAATTTTTGGAGTTCAGCTGAACCTTCATTTATTGTAGTAAGTTTACTTAACAATATTTATGTTTATATTTCAAGTACATATTAGATGACTTTTTATTTCATTTTAAAATTTTGTAGTATCATTATTTTCATACTGATTATATTATTTTTTTATTAAATGCCTACTGTTACTCTACTTATAACGGAACAGTAACAGCTGTTTAAAAACAAAATCAAGGTCTTCATGATATTTAAAATACGAATTCCCCAAGGTATCAAAACATTGCTTGACATAAAATCGCGAAGCAAAAGTCCAAATTTCAATGTCGCAAACGTCAGACGGAATATCATCAGATTTTATTTTCACGATACACGTAACGTTATACACTTGGGATGCCGTCGGAAAATCAGTTTTGAGATTTTTTTTCTCACGCGAAAAATGACAGTCGCATTTGTATGCTGGGTCTGGCTTACTCCCGTATAATATTAGACTGTCCCGAGAGAGATGGATAATTAAATTATGTCCTCGCCCTCTTTGGCCCCACGTTCCGTAACCTGACACCTGCAGTGTTTTCGCTGGAATCAGTACGAGTTGTCTTTGGTGCCTTAGTTTTATTCTGGATGTGTTTTAGTTGGAGATTATTATATAGTATATAATAATATTGCTGGGTTTTCGTTTTTATTCGAGTGTTTTTTTTTTAGTTACATTTGACTACATTTTGTTAAGTTTTAGATTGGTTTCACATACTTACCGCGGCAACTTTTAAAATCAAAGTTTTAGGAATCACATTGTACATATGTTAAAAAGTACCAACATAAATATTTGAATAGATATTTTTTTAATCAAAATATTTACCTCTCTACCCCATATTTGCTTTAATAACGTTATAATTAGAACCCTGGGAAGTTTTTTCAAGGCCACTAACCTCTAAAACTCCCCATCGATCTTCCATAACAAGTGATACCACTTAACTGGAAGTAACCAGATCCGCCGCGCACGCGCCTCTAATTCAATAAGCACATTATCACGATTAGCTCGGCACCCTTCGGGATGACCCGAGCGCCCCCGAAACCTGCCGAATGGTCCCGAAGCGCCAGAACGTCAGATTTCATCGGCGATTCCACGATATTAATCACTTGGTGATATTATGGAAATTGGACGGCTAATAGTAAGGGTTAGGTTTGATTAGACTCGAAGGATTTGCATATGGAATACATTATTTTGCTGAAAATAATAATAGGTTAATGTTTGTCATTTTTCACCCGGCTGTAGACATAGGAAAAAAGTTAAAAGCATTTAAAATATGATACAATTCATGGACGGAAAAATAATTAATGTTAAAAATGCATTTAGCTAGTTAACATCATGCTGTATTTTGTAATTTCTTTACATAATTTGTATGAACATAGAGTAAAAAGTCTTTTATATATCATTACAACTTTAATTATTTAAAACGATTATTTTAACTTCAGTTTTGCAAGAAATAAAAAATAATAAATGAGGCCACTTAACCAGTATTCATGACCATTATTAATAAAAAAGCAAACCAAAACAAAAGAATCCTTTATTAAACATTGTTGCTATCTGTTCCGAGTAAATCGATAAAAACATTGTAACTTCGACTAATACAGAAATATATCACCACAATACTCGATGCCCTTTTAAAGGCACGCGCCCACCAACTGTTACTATATAAAAAACTCATTTATTAAATTTGGAACACCCCTAAGCATAATCCTACCAATTTCATTTTCCCCCAATTTACAACAATAGAACTTTGAATCCGAGCATTAGAATTCAAATTCCAACGATATTGGATTTATTAAGTTCAAGGTTGACTGGTACAATGTTGGCCTCTGATTTTTTACAGTGTTAACCAAATTGGAGGTCTTGTGAACTGGTGGTTGACACGTGGCGGCGCGTGCGATGCGCTACAGGATGTGATTATTTAAACAATAAATTTAATTGTTAATCGGTTGACGCATTCGACAGAATGCGGTGCGCTGCTTTTACATTTTAAAGTATGATAGTCGGCTATGACGATCCAAAATTTTATTAATAAAGTTATATAGTATTTTAATTAAGTAGCTATTGTAAATTTTGTTCATAGCCATGTTTACTAGAAATATTTTTTTATTTGATTTTATTATCTCCCGAATCACGTTTACTTAAAACCAGAATCTAAGTTACTTTAATCTAAGTTAGTTAATCTAAGTACCACGACCGTCAAAATACCAAATAAAATGTTTTTTTTAAAGAGTTAAATTAGTAAAAGAGTTTACATACCAAAAAGAACCTAACGTTCCGATTGACAGTCAATGTGTATTGTGATTGGTGGTTTAATTTGGTGAAGTATTTTGATTGGTCAAATTAACCTAGGTGTAAGCTTTGGCAGCTAGGCATATCGTTTTGGCTCAAAAAAGCACTAGTGCTGTTAAGGGGAATAGACTAGATAGACTTTTCTACGGAATGTTCTGCGGACATATTATCTATATTCTTATATTAGTGTTCGTGACTACATAAATGACAGATGAAAGTACAGGAGTAGGAAAAAATCTTTATACATTCAGAGAAACCTGCGTATGATAATCTTCATTATTTTATCAAACGCACATTTTTTATCCGAACTTACATTAATCCCAAAATCGTACCAGCCAGCAGCGCACGCGACAGAAGCGTGCGCTAAACGCTACTGTCATTATGGAATTTACAATCAAAGTTTTTGGGCTTTTTCGTCATTATGGTTAAAGACTGGTTTGATTGTTGATATGACGTTAATTTAGTTCTTACTATCTTTAAGAAAAATAAAATTATCTAACCGAAACCTTAAAACCTTATTTTAGAGTATAATGAAAAATACTTTCTTTTTTACTTTACAGAAATACTTTGAAATTGGAATGAAATCATTTCAGTTTCACACATTCAACATACTGGCCAGTTTGTTATTATTAAAAACCAAACCGCACATCGCAAACGGTTATTCACAGCCCGTATTCCATAATCAAATTACTCGGCTATTTTGATTGGCCGCCGACAGGTTGTCAAGTGTTTTGATTTGTCGGTACGACAATACCAGTTGGCTAAGTGTTTTTGCTCTTTCATGTCATGCGAAAACCAGTCGTATAAACTTGAGTGTTAAATTGAGTTTGGGTTAGCGGAATACTCAGATGTGAACCGGTGCATTCGAGTGTTAGGATAACAGCGGCGAATGTAAGTGCATTTGTTAGAATCACACTAAATCGTGTTGGATTTTTGTGTTAGCGAAAATTATGGAGAATGTTGATTTTAATTATAACCCCTTACTGTGTGAAAATTATTGCTTGACGTAATTTCGCTCATCGTTGATATAATCATCAGCCTGTAGGTATGTATCGTAGTTTTAATTCCGGTTTCATAAGGTGTGAGACATAGCTCTGTCGAGCCCAGTATGATTTGGGAACTTAAAAATCTTAAAAGACATGTCATAATAGGCTCTTCTCTGATGATCGTCTTATAGTACATGAGGTTTTGCATCTCTTTCTACATATTATACAAATTCCGATATAACTTATATAGCACGAGATTACTAAATAATACGTCTTTAAACCAGACAGTGATAAATATGTCAGTAGTTTTCACATTTTACTATTACTTATTGTAACAAGTTGTAAAGAAAAACCATACAGGTAAGTTTACTGATTTACAACATTTAAAATAATATCCGTAATCAAACGCTACGCCGTAGAGCGTAAAGCTACGAGCTACAGCATGATTTAATAATTTCGCTACTTAATATTGCTAGTTCATTAAATATTCAACACAGGTTATGTTTTCGACACATCCTTTATATCTATTAAACTTTTTTTATTTAAAAATATAAGCGGTATATCTATTTTATATCTCCAAACAACCCTTTCCATACAAATATAATCCCCTTCATTGTCTTGGATGGCAATTTATTTGTCTACCGTATAACGAATATTGGCTTCGACGGGGATTAGTGGGTACGAAACGAGGTTATGATTTACAACTATAATGGTTTAGATCCATATTGATAATGTAAGTATAGTGGAGTTTAATTGCGCAAAAGTATGTTACATTTTGTGTGTTTAGGTTACTTCTGGATACAGTAGTCAAGTAATTCTTAAAATATTAACTTAAATATGTCTAAATCTACGCTAGGATTACAAATATAATATAAATTCACAGCCAAACAAAGGCCTATTCGTAAACCACGTCAAACCTTACCGCTGGCCTTGCCCGTTGGATTAAAAATAAAAACAAATGAGGATCCCCTTCGCAGCAATGTAGAACGTTCCAATACATGGCCAAACCAGACCTTACCTTAGCGATTTGCGAATAGTAAAAAATATATGGAATGACGTAAGCTGACCATCTATCACGTCGACCGCTTATGTCGATTCCATAAATATTGTCAGTTTCCTTAAATCGGTAACGCTAGCGCTATGCATCTTGACTAGTTACCCAGTTTCTTCGGATTGTATAGTCAACCAACGAATTTGTCTAACAAGCAAAAGCGTCTAGGGACAAAAGTGATCCTCTACTAGCTATAGCTATGTCTGGGCTCTTTTAAAACACCCTGTACATTTATCCTTCCCTCCAGATTTCCTCCCAAACTGAGCATCGACTCCGGCAATAAACCGGGTGACTGTAGCATTCCTCTCGCTCGATGTAGGAGGGATTGGAGAGGGCATGTGGTTGGTTCATCTGATTTAACCGTTAACTTGACAGAATATCTACAAAACACGGCGCGCTAGCGGTCCCAGTTTCAAATTCCAAGAAGGGCAGATATTTGTGTGATGAGCGCGAGTATCTCTTCTTGGTTCTTGGATGTTTTCTATGTATTTCTCTATATAAGTAAGGTTATCGTTGCTTGGAATCTATTATATAAGACTAGAGCTCAGTTTGGGACAAGGTCGATTTGTGTGACATGGTCCCCTGATATTTATTTTAGTTGTCTGCTTGTTAGTTTTTTTTAAATATAGAATCTTTTGTTAATCCTACATATTATCTATCAGTAATCAAAATTATTTTAAACTATAGTTTTAGGGATGTTTGAACTTACCTTTACCTTCTCTTACAGCAAAAACCAGATTGAACCGGTTCAACAAAAACTGACAATCAAATTTGGAACATCCCCTATCCTAAACAACGGTCATCCACGGTCCTTATTTTTCTCAGTCATAATGACAGAGACAATCGCTAAACGACAATAGCAGCGAGTGCCACAGTCCACAATATAGCAGAGTCCCCTAAAATCCCGAATTCCTGGCACTTCGGGGAAGGGTGTGGTGGCAATGATAGCGGGAAATATCGCTAGAAACTATGATTGATCTTTGAATCTATGTTGGGTTTAATAATTAAAAAAGGCTTAGGTACAATTAAACAGAACTTAATTTTCATTGAAACTTAAAAAGAGGAAAATATATAAATGATAAAGAAAAAAACTTATCAATAAGCAATGGGTGTCGATCTCAGCATGAGCCGGGGTCTGACAGCCCAACGCTGGTTTACAGATCGGCCAGATGGGTGGCGTTGTCGCTTCACATGCTAACAAAATGCATACAAAGGAAAATTGATACCTACCTAAATTATGTATGGGCCTGTGCGTAGAAATCATGAATATAGTTACCACTTTTACCTAAATAACTTTTTCCTTGTTGATTGAAATAATCAAATAAAACGTTGGTTTTTTGCTTATTTTTTGACTGACTACGGGTTTTATAGGAATAAAATGTGTAAAAAAAAAAAAAATTGGAACGTGTAGCAATTACTCGGAATACATACCAAAACATTGGGTTAATTTAATAGAAAAAAAACTATTCGAAAGTCTTGAATCTAACCGACTTCAATTTTTTTTTTTGAAACGCACCTTAGCGAATAATATTATCAAAGGCCAGTGTTTCTGAGTCTTTTATGTAATCAAAAGTCCAAAACTTCATTAGTGTTCCATGCATGTTCTATTCTCGCTTCACCAAACCATGTCAACTTACCCGCTGACACTACTACCCCACCACGCTCGCAAGTATATCGCAATAAGTGAAGTGACTCGAGCATTCCTGAATAGTTGCGAGCAATCCCGCCGGGCGCGGCAATCTTGCCGCATTCCTTGACCGGTGGCTATATGGTAGAGATGTCACTTTGCACAAATAAACGCCTAATTCCCAGTAAAAAAAAAACAAGGAGTAGGGTCTGTCGTACAGCCTGTATGCACTTAGAATATGCTTTGGTTTTGTACTTCTCTCACTCGCTCTTAATAAGATCGTATGAGAGTGAGTGAGAGACAAGTACAAACCCGAACCATCTTCTACGAGCTATCGGACTGTACTGTTTTTTCGTGTAGGGCAGTACCGGGGTTTACGGGATTTAAATACCAACTAGACCAGAACTGGTATTAAAATGCTAGGACTAATTCTATTATAGCAGGTGACAGGTAGAATTACTGTATTTTTACTAAGCAGCAATTTTAGGTGAAAATTGGTTCATGTTGTCAATTTCAATAAAAACAGCAACTCTTTTTCACCAAGTTGCATTTTTGCAGCACGCAGTTTACTGCATTGTAGGCTTCAAGAAAAGCAACGAAAAATAAAGTAAAATCGATAGCATTAATATATTATTATTATACAGCCATTACATCAAACACAAACGTATAATTTCATAGACTTTATTGTCATTGGCATAGAGACGTGTAGATATTTGTGGCGTCTTGGGAACTTCTTTATGACTTTCACTGTACTTGTACTGTAAAGCAGGAAACTGAGCTATAAACAACGTACCAAATATTATGCAAACACAGCAGTAGTTAAAGCAGCCGAGCGGTTTAAACTAACTGAACTCACTGGCCAACGGCACTATAATTGCTGTGACAGCCGGAGTCAAATGAGACGCGACGTTGCATTACAGTGCCAAAACAAGTTACCGTAAGATGTCGCCATGAAATGTATCTAGATGGATGATTTACTTATGTAATTCTATTTAATTTTACCTGTTGCACAATCGATAACTAAAGCATATTTGACAGATAAAATTAAGCCTTTTCTCATTCTTACACTTGTAAATAGACAAGAACAGACCACTTTAAAGGGCACATAAATTTGCTCGTCGATTGTGAAACAGGCCCTCAAACTGTTTACAAAAATATTACAATTGTTGTTTACCATCACTTAAATGTAACTTATACAGGGTGCCTCTGACCTTGGGGCTTTAAATGCATAGATCAATTCTACTCCTGAAACTAAACTTCTTTTGTTCTGTAAGTTGTTAAAAATATGTTCAGTTTAAATTTATTTTTTATCATACAAGTTAAATCTAATTTTCAATGTACGCGATCCAATTCTCCATTTTCCTTTAGCCCTCGTACCAAGGTAATGTCGCCCCCGTACCATGAGATAGTGATTACATGGCCAGTATGTAATACACTGATTTTACAATTAGACTTTAACATCAATTAGTTATCTAAATTTAAGTTATTTTTTCATGTTGCAGAACAAAAGTAGTTCAGTTTAGCGAGTTGAATCGATCGTTGAAATTAAAGCCCCAAGGTCAGAGACACACTGTAGATATAATACAGGTTTTTTTTTACTTGATCTTCTTGTTCTATACACACATTTTGTAGTATCTTCAATTAACAAAAGCAACCATTAGGTAGTAAAGCGCGACTTCGTCAATATAATAAAAAAAAGAAAATCGTAAGGTGCAACTTTAACACGAAACAATTTATTTAGCTGAGTCACAAGTCAACCTACAATACGAACTCTACCTCTCTTTAACATCTTTAATCTTTTTACCCTTCCGAACTTATTATATAAGTAAGTAAGTAGTACTTAATAATAACATACCTTCACGCCTGTAATCCCAGAGTGGACTAGGCAGAGCTACAGAATTACAACTTTAAAAAGTTGTTGATACGTAATTCACTAACCACAATTTCCACATATAGGCTAAGATGTTTACCAGCATATTATATTAGTGACAGATTGCAAGCCCATTGCAGTACTACAAGCCTACGAGTATATTCCCGTAGTCGCCTCTTACGACATCCACGGGAAGACATGGAGTGGCACTATTCTAACCCGGCAACAACACGGGGAATAATAATTCCTCAGTTATAATCAAAATGATTCTAAAAACTTCATATCTCAAAAATCAAACTCTTCTTCTTCATAAAACCTCTAGACCAATTTAGTTTTGAAGGATAAGCTTGAAAATTGTAATTTTTGTTATTTAGCTGCGTCTACGTCAGCGTCTGTAACGTCACGCCGTCTTAGGCCCTTCTGCTACGAGGGCTGTAAATATCTGCCCTCTCCGAGGGTGCTGAATTACCGAATTTGTCAAGCTGTCAGAGCTTTATTCGTTTTTCCAGTCTCTGATGATTTTCACGGTGTCTTCATTTCGAGGAGCATTGGGGAGGTTGTTTGAGTTGTACCGGGATTAACATGTTCGGTACTTCAATATTTCTTTCTTTTGTAGGGTTTCGTACCTTAAAATAATAAAACGGAACTCTTATAGGATCACTTTGTTGTCTGTCTGTCCGTCCGTCCGTCCGTCCGTCCGTCCGTCCGTCTGTCCGTCCATCTGTCCGTCAAGACCCTTTATTTCCGGAACGCGTAAAGGTATCGAGTTGAAATTAAAACCATATACTCAAGTCTACAGATTCTTGAAGCTGTGAAAAAATCAAGCTTCTAAGTTAAGGTATAAAGAAGATACGGCCGTATATGCCGCAAAAAACGTATATTGCGATACTCTCAAGGGAATCAAAGTTTATAGGCTATTTTCCGTTGACCTAGAATTATGAAATTCGGCAAGCAATACCGTCTTAAACGAGAGGGAAAAATCTTAAACTGTACATTTTTAATTAAATCACAAAAAACAGGGTCTTTATGCAATGAACGGCGGTCCAAATATCAAATTGAGTTAACCGTGTTATGTGCGGAACCCTCAGTGGGCGAGTCCGGTTTTTAAATACAAAGTATAGTTGATATTGAGTCTGTAGCAGAATGTGTAGAGATAATAAAGACGCTTTTGTTGTTGAAGTAAAAATATTATGAATGCGTGCATTAAAACTTGAAATTGTTCCAGTAAAATTTCTGGTATAATAATATTATGGAAAAATCTGTTTGTACTTAGTTTAAATATCTTTATAAAACTGTAAGATGTTAAATTTTATTCACTATGTCATACCTAAATTACAATGTTTACATAACTCTCCTTGGAACCATCAGTTCACAACCTTTCGTTCTTTAAACGCGGCTTAAAAAGAGTATTCACTGAAAGGCAACCACTTCGCAGTGCCCCTGGCATTGTTAATTTTTATGGGCGAAGGTGACTGCGCTTACCATCATGTGAGCCGTCGTTTGCCTTGTACGGCTATAAAAAAAAACATACCTAGAGTCCCATTTTCAAAGCTTTTTCTACTTTGACCTAAATTTGCTATCTATTTTTCGACTATTTGCTTTAATTCTATTGAGTAGAAAACAAAAAGTACGGTGGGCGAAAAATGTAGGTTAAACAACGAAAATTTATTTAAATTCAGCCCTGACCACCAAACAATTGAAGATCAAATTTCCAAATTTATTTCATCTGCGCCTTCAATTTAAACACTACAACAACAGCAGCCTATCAAAAACAATCGAACATCAATTCCAAATTCAAACCTCCATTTTGTTCAAAAAACAAACCGCCCGAAACACGTCTCGCTAGCCAGTGGTATAAATCTCCCGCCTAAGTGGCATTTACACACAACACATATCTTCCGCAAGAAGCGAATCGTAAACGTCCTGCTATACTCAAACCGCGCGGGCATACTCGAGCAAATGGTGGGGGCTATTGTTTAAGGGTTTTTGTAAGGGTAAATGGGGGTTTTGAAATCTGGCTCGGTTTCTGTTTGTTGTGTTATTTGCGTTTTCTTAAAGTACTAAATTAATGTTTGACAGAGTTTATACAAGCTATCAAAATTTAAAACGTACCAGATGATTCGTATTAAACTATAATTTTACGCTGCAATCGACTTTTTTGTCAAAACACAGAAATAGTACATTATTGCCTAGGCAGTGAAGCAGGCAATTGCGGGCCGAGAAGTGGTTTAAATGCGAGTCCGTTTAAAAATACGAGGCCCGCAATTGCGATTCCTGCCGAGGCATATTATAGTGCTTTTCTCAAAAATCGCAAGAAAAAAATCGCATATAAACAGAAACTTCACGTGAAATAACCTAACTCTTTACCGCTATTATTTTTATGACAAGGAGAAACGCAAGCTTTTTTTAGAAAAAAAAAACTGAAGCTATTCCAGACACAGATAAAAAAGTTACGTTTCGAATAAAATATGGATGTATAACACTTGCGCCCTCATTTTATTATGGCCATTTTCACTTTTTAAAAAGTTACAAACTAGATAACAATGAAATTTGTATGCAACATTGCGGGCTTGTGTAGCGAGCACGCAATGTAATTTTTTTTAAATTTGGGAACTATCTGTAAACTATGTACTTCGCGTCTCAGTATGGAGTCAGTTATGTCAACTTTTCCGGTCATTTTTGAGAAAAAACAATTTTTCATCTATTAACTCACTAACAGTATTTTTAGGTTATAAAAATAACCAATAATTGTTAATAAGGCTATTTGTTACATTATTTTAGAAAATCATGCACTTGTAAATATGTATTTTGAACAAAATCGTAGTCACAAAAAAGTGAAAAATCGGACGAAGACAATTTTATAATACTAAACAAACAATGAAAAACCAATCAAATTCCGATTTACGTCATTCTCCTAAGCTCTCAACAATCCAATAAACGTCAAACGTAAAATTTTGATTGAACCAACAAAACCAGCGTTTGAGTAAACGTTGGCAACAATGATTGAATCACTCGGCTCTAAGTAAACACTCCTATCTCGAATCTAATGGAAACGCAATCTTACAGCGGTCTCCGTAAACACACGCCATCTTGGTACGAAAACAAAATGGCGACGCTATCACAGCTGTGGTGTTCAATCTTAAATTTATTAGATTTAGTGCGTGGAGCGCTTGAAGGTAACGAGATTATTGTAATGCAAAAGCATTTTTCCGTATTATTTACAACGGGAAACATGTGTCTATATTTATAATTTTATGCACGCATAGACAGTCTTTGTAGGTGGATTCATAATTCTAAGACCCCTATCGCAAAAATTGCACGAGATTAAACCTTAACCAATGAAAAAGGAGCTAATCTGTGAAAGACGCTGCGTCTTTCAATTGACTAACCGTCGTAGCAAGTGACATTTAAGAGATAATTAATAACTCGTTTTTTTTAAACTTGTCAAACTTATCTATGAAAAATCGTCACTAAGAAACTATTAAATCGTAATCAACTGAGAGAGCGGCCGTAAACTAGAATCTTCTACGATATTCACCCATATTAATTCTATCTTATTTACTAGCGAATGAAAGCTGCATTGACAGCTGCCTGCGCCACTATCTACGTCAAAGCTATCACAGTCGCGTTGGTAAATTTTTACATCTTAAACCACTGCGTGTCTTTGACTAGCTCGAGTACTAAATTGTACATAGAAAACAGACTTATCCAGAAATCGGCAACATTTTCAAGCATTCAGGTGTTGATATAATTTTTCTCCAAACAAAATCACAATAACATCCAGACATCAACAACATTTTCCCAAACCAAATCACACAGGGCAGGGATCGATAACATTTTTTCCAAGTCTACTAAATCCTATATCCGTGGTCATCCCCCCAGGGTGGGAGGCAGGGATCGTAAACCGGGATTCTCGGGAAAATCCGCACTTCACTAGAGCGTGGTAATCACGACGTCTAGAGTGTGGATTTGTAGGTATAAACGAGCGACGGTTCTTTTAGCTGACTGAGGGAAATATGCTTTTCGGGCGTTTGTTGCGATTACTTTATCATTTTCTTATACGGCCAGGAGATAGATTTTGGTTAAACAAGTTTAAATTTATCTTCTTTATCTTTGACGTGAAATCTAGGTCCTGACGACGTAAGAGTATTGAGTTTATAAAATACTACATTACCTCAAAATTGTATGTCGCAAAGTTCAATAATGTAAGTAGTAGATATGATCATTATTTCTTCGTTAATCAGGTAAATCACTCTAAAAATGCGTTATTTATGTGTGTTGATTGCAATCGCCATTAATTTGTACGTACGTTCTTACACACACACAACGACCAGAAACTATTTTGACATCGAACGTTACTGACTTACTGTCCTTATAAGCCACTTTAAAATCTCTATGAAACCTTTTAACTGACGGAGCCAAGTCAAACTAGTGAAAGCTATAGACGATATTGTCGTGTTGCCAGGCAGTGCACGTAGCCTGCACTCTTAATACTGCACCTGGCTAAGTGCAGCCTCAATTCATCGGCAGAGTATGCGGTTTTCCAGCTGATGCACTTTCTTACACCGTCTCAAAAGTTACCAAAGTTTGCCACAATAACTATTATATTCTGGGAACTAAATAGACTTCATTTCTTGACACTAAGTTTAAAAGCTTTTTTTGTTCGAAATTTAAATCTTTAAGTTTTTTTTCTACTTTAATATGAATAAAAGAAAATTGGCCGTAAATTACCAAGTATACAAACTCATCTTAATTTTAATCATTGTTCCTATTTGAAATTAGAATCATTGCCAGGATACAATTCAAAAAACTGTTTCGTGCAATCTTTCCTTAAATTTCCGAAAACCGTTCCATATTCAAAATTAAAAACGGCCGCGCACAATACGGTGTTGCCACACCGCGTTCAAAAGCACCCTGAATTTTCTATGAACATGTAAATGTTACCTGAATTCACAGCGTCTCTCCCCAATTTACTTCGCCATTTTTTCTCTAAGTCCATGAATAATTAACTCTGGCAAGACCGCGACTAAATTATTATTATGGCTTGCGGTTTTTTAAGTTGAGTTTAGCGTTGTCTATGGTTGGAGGGGAAGTGGTTTCTCGTTATTCTTTATCTTCTCACGAATAACGTTTGAAAAAATAGTGAACCCGTCGTTAGTGACACAAATTTGGTTTAGTTTAACGTTTTGCGACAACACAGAACATTGTTAATTTCATAAGTAAGTTGCTATATACAATAAATAATCGAGCTACAAATACATCCTTTAAAAACAATGTGCATTTCATACTGCACCTTATTATTCAACTATTCGTTTTTTAATATTTGAAACTGGCAACCTATAAAACCAAAAATATAAAACCTTTTTCCCAACCGTTTTAAAGCCATGCATCCTGGCTATATCTCGTGAAATCTTGCCACCGAAGCACTTTAAGTTGGAGCCATCATATATTTAATTCACGACCGCCCAAAGTACGTCCCCATAAAAATCCTGCGCTGTGATACTGTGCAGATGAGCCGGCCAGGGCCGGATTCGGTAATTATAAATTATTCCTCCATAACTATGGAATATGGTGGAAGGCATAACGGTGTAGCAATGTACCGATCCGTAAGAAAAGTGGAATGGAACCAGTGGACATTTTAATAAGTTTTTGTGTAGCTTTACGTGTGTCAATTAATTCTTCTCTTATGCGTTAAGTGAAACAATGCAAAATTATGTTGTTTAAGAGCTGAATCGAGGAACGAGTTGAATTTAGAAGGTGACCATAGACTTGTGATTATAAACCTTACCTAGCGTCGGTTGGTCGTTAAGCACATTTTAGCAGCATTTGACGTGCACTGCTAAGGACATTTTTCATTTTTTAACTATAGGGTGTTCAGTCACCCGGTATAAAATTTACTCTCCAAGTATAATTTTACCTATCATGTCTGTTTGATGACTGGTTAATTTTTGAACACCCAAAAACGTTCTATTCACTACTGATCAGGCCCTTAAGATATATTAATAAATATTTATTGTGTTAATAACTGTCTGGGCCATCGGACCGGCCCGGGGTCCCCACTGAGACCCGTAATGACATTACCGTTTTATGGCGAATCTCGTTTACTGTCTGATAATGGGACCAGATGACTGCTGGATAATTTGGGGACTGTGATTATTTAATGATTGATTTTTATTTTGACTATAATATATACATGTAGAAGGCAGGATTAATATTGAAGCCAGTAATACTTTTTATAACGGCTTTTAAGGGATTTAATATTTCGCTTACCAATTTGTGTATGTTTGATATTTCTAATATAACGAAGATATAAAAATCGGCAATAGTTTAAACATTTTTAACCCGTCGAGCGATATGTCAAAATTGATGTACATCAAAATTAAACTTTATGTCAAATGAATAAGTCACGTAATGTCAAAAAATCTACGCACACATGTTGTGCGTAGGACACCTGAGGGGTTAAGAAACTCAATCGTCATGTTTTTTTGGTTATGAATTCAATTTAAATACAGTACAATTAAAGCATTTTACCTATAAAATTCCAACTATTAACCTATTAAATATTTCAATACAATACAAAGCGACACAAATATTATAAAATAAATAACAGCATGGAAAGTAAATACTAAAAAGTGAAGTTTCGTAAACATTCTGGCGGACTTCAAAATATTTCCCGTATCTCGGTCCGGGTCTGTTACCCTGGTTATCCGGGCTGCGGATACCTACACGGGATTTACGGTTATCGCTTACCCGGATACGTTCAATCACAACCGGCTCGATATTAAAGTTACTGCACACGTTTACGTTTCGTTCCGATGATTTTTATAGCGTCGGGTTTAATGGAACTGTGAAAATTCCGTTTGATTTTTACTATGAAAAGTTGATATAGTTAAGGAAAAAATATAGATATCTGTTTATTAGTACTGTTACATAAAGGGTACGATGACCGATAAATCACATGAGGACTGTGGTTTTTAAATGTTGTTATTCAGCAACATTATAATGATTCACAGTTAAAACCTTAGTTGCGATTATGTATACTAAATACTGAAAATAATAACTATGCATTCCATTCATTACAGCATGTTAGGTTAACTTAAATTAATATTTAATAATAGGTATGTCATCCATTTGTAGCACACACACGTTTGCAAACGCAAACCAGAAACGATATTACTTACTTACCTATATATAATCATCCAAGTTGTGATGCTAGGAATACGGATAGCGTGTTGGTTAAAATGTACTGAAACCTTTTAGAACAATATTATTTTTTTTCTAAAATATATTGCCTCACTGTCTGTATTAGGTTCTGTGAGGCATTTTTTATACCTCAACCATTTTCTACTAACATTGTCATTTCAAAGGAAAACGCACTGTGTACATATGCGATTGAGGTAATAATACTATGACATAACATAACCTATTTCGACATAAACTGTGTTCAGATTCGTTGGCTTATCCTGTTATCCAATTAACATATTTTTTTAAATAAATGCTCTTGGTATCTTGTAGTATCAACTAACATTCAATTTAAACACTGCTATTTGTTTAAAATCACATCAGAATATAACTTAAAGAATCCACTTCAACCGTAAAGTAAGGCTGAATATCCATTAAGACAGCGAAATCTGAACGCTGAGCTATAATTTACTTTATTTGGCCGTAACCGACGCGACGGAATGGCGGCGTTAACCTAACGAAGAACGAGGCGATATAATCTTACCGACTGGCTCAGTTCTAATAGTATAATAAGAACGGACTTAGGTTATATTTCTGACAAACGGGTCCAGGTCTGGGTACTTAGTTGACGCTCATGGAACTTAACGTAATAAACGCAGAATTGGGATTCGAGTCGTTGGATTTATTAAGTCTATCATCATGCAATTCTAGTCTTAACTATTTTTAACAACTAATTTTCTCATTAGAACCTACCTACTATACATTCACCGAACAATATCTAGCAGAAAATGACAATATTTCTTGTCGCTGGCGTTTTATCAGTCTACCACATCTTAAGTGAATCCCCCTGTACATCGATTCGTATAGACAAGTTCTCACTCAGTCCCCTCTTAACAATTAAGAGCACCCTTTCCTCCCTCGCAAGTAATATCGCCGTAATTACAGAGTTAAGAGTTTAATGGATCACGGCAGCTACACAAACGAATAGAGAAATATTAAAAAAAAACGTTATAAATCTTACTTCTAATAGTTTCCGATTTTAAATCTCCAGATATTTTTAAGAGCTTTTTCCTTCACATAACAAAAAAAAACGAGTCATAAATTTCATTGTGTGATCATTTTATCTGGGGCTTGGAAAAGTTAGCCATAAGTTTATATAATTAAAATTACATTTTACGTCAATTGAAAATAAGAAAGATTTTTCGGTTGGGGACTATTAAAAGTTTATAGAAGACAAATTGTCTTGTACAAGTTTTAAATGCTTGGTGCTTAATAACATTGCCCTTATTTTTACTGCATGTTAACCATATTGCCGTTGTAATTATTATGTAACATAGTATTAAGCGATATGGGTGGGTACATAGGTACCTACATAATATTTTTCCTTGATTGTGGCGAAATCGCGCGCGTCATTGATTTCGTTTGCTGTGGTAAATTCTGGTTAGTATCAGTTTCTGGACCATTGTTATTACCTACAAAAATACAATATTTTTGTTTAATGAACCATTGGTTTATCAGAGTAGCTAATATAATTTTAGAAACTGTTATACGTGAGACTATTTTTCCTTTTACCAAATATAGGCTGACGTTCACGTAAATAATTTGAGCATGCAACTTAAGAGACGAAAGTTGATATTGCGCCGATTTTGTTCCAAATTTAACTCAAAATAATCATGTTAAAGCATTTCTATGGACGAGCTGTCTTGAACATCCCAGTTCTAGGGTTGTGCCAAGATTTTACGCAAGCGTAAAGGTCTTACGTTTACGCCTCGCAATAAGGAATCGTAAGTTGTCATTCGGGACCGAGAGTTGAATGTTTCAAACAGTTGTTTAGGTTGTCAACATGTTAGTTAAAACGCTTAGCTGGAGATTTAATGGCTTTAAATTTGTGATTTTAGTTTATACGACTATACAGGTTGAGTGAATAACTAATATGCTGGTAAACATCTTAGCCTATTTGTGCAAATTGTGGTTACTGAATTATCAACAACTTTTCAAAGTTATAATTCTGTAGCTCAGCTTAGCCCACTCTGGGATTACAAGCGTGAAGGTATGTATGTATGAATATCATGGTAAATGACTGATTTATCAGATCAGAATTTTTATCCCTGATTATACATTTTACCTTCATCATGAAAAATTACGTCTACAAGCGTTCAAAGAGAGAGGTAGACACGTCTGACTTTTATATGGCAAAAACATTTAATCCTTTGATTAAACTATGTGTTACGGTTATTTTGTTCCTTTATAATTGAAAAAATCGGCAAAATATATTCGCCTTAGCTAAGTTATATAAAAATAACTTCGAAACACTTTATCCTTGCCAAATCCAAACTCCACCCGGCAGTAAAAATCCGCAGACGTATTGCGGAGCTAACGAGCGAGCTGGCCCTGATTTCCAATTCAAAGGAAAATTGCGATCCATAATGGTGGGGGTCCCCCCCACGTTGCCTGGCAACGCGGGGAGGAGTCGCGCCGCAATCACGGCCAATGGCACGACTGATATAAATTGGTATCGCATCGCGACAGTCGCGCGGGAGCGAGAGGGCGGTATCCGGCCCGCTCTAATGAACTGGGTAGTCGCCACTACCCCTGATTGACGGGAGCCCTTTTAGAGCGGGTTCGATCCACGCTGTGATTTGTGTAGGTAATTGGTTGGGCGTGTCGCCTTTGTTTTGATACGGGTAGGTAGGTACTCTTTACAATGGTGAAAAAGTTTTAGGTTAGGTCGCGGTGGAAAGGGATTTTTTCAGACGTGTTTAAAGAAGTAGGTACAAGTAATTTTTGAATACAATGTGTGGTTCTACTTACACTAACAATACAAGAATAAGGATAAGTTTGTAACAATCAAATAATCTACGGCGAATTTATATTAACATTTAAAAATGACCTCAGTCGAATTGAGAAGTAGGTCCATTTTAGTACCTTGTCGTAGTAGCGTGTTAAAGTGGGAATGGTTTGAATTTAGTATATCAATAGCTGCGACACGGTACTAAAATGTACAACTTATGAGTTTAACCGTAATTTCACTATTAAAAATTTACTTTGCAATTTGAGTGTTCTTGAGTACCTAAACAATCAAGATAATTGTGAATAGTGAGTATTTATTCCAAACGTCAATTATTTTTTTTACAAAAACAGTGCTTTATCAATTTTATCATACAAAGATTGATAATATGTCTAAGTATTTACTTACTCAATAAACATTCCTATTTATTATCATGAAACATCAAAATATCACCAAAACTATTAATTCCAAAACAAAAAACACCCTGTAGATAGACCCTAGACATAATTAAACTAAAGGAATCCATACACAATTAAACAAACGTTCAACACAACGACGCGCGATATTAAATTCCTATCCACACTCGAATCACGATACATATAAACTTTTAATACGTTCACACCAACAAAACGAAACACGACAAACACAACCTTAACCCAACCAAATAAGGACTAAACACACGAAGAATATTCTAGAAAACGGCACTGTCAGATCAGCTATAAATTTTATAAGTCCAGAGCGCGGGTCGAATCAGAAATGCGGGTTGGACTTCGCAGAGATTACGCAAACGTGTATTAATACCGTACGAGGTCAGTATTTGCAGAGTATTCGCAAAGTATTCGTGAAGTATTTGTGGAGTATTTGCGGAGTATTTGAGTGGGATCGATAGAGGCAAGGGTTATTTGCGGAATCGGGTCGCGGCATTAGGCTTTAATGGACAGGAGGGTTAGGTTTGCGGACGTGTTCGTTGGATGGTGCACGTAGGCGGTTTGGTGATGGCTAAAAATAGGTCTTGCTCGTTTTAACAGTACCTAGATTATGTTGAACTTCTTAAGTTCTCATATAATGATGAAGATGTATAAATGACAGACTTAGTTTAATTTTTAAGTTGTCAATATTGACAGGACAAATTTAATAACGCTTTAACCCGTGGAATGACTTCTATCATTTTCGGGATAAAAGTGATTACAATAAGCGCAAGCATAGACGTACGACTACCTATATAGCTACAGTGTACTAAATTTACGGATGACTTTAGCATTCATTCACTTGTATACTTTTACTATTGACGCAATCCTAAAAATACACTATGTATCCTATTAGTGCTCAAATAACATACTAATCTATGCTGAGATGGCGTTCTTGTGGTCAAAGTAATCATATAAAACTATTATTTTTAACGTGTCTGGATTGTTACAGTATTTAACCTAATAGACATAAGACCTAATATTGAACCACACCTTTCCCTTGTCAACAGGAGAGAAACCGCACAAGTGCCAAGTCTGCGGCAAAGCCTTCAGTCAGAGCTCGAACCTGATCACCCACTCCCGCAAGCATACAGGCTTCAAGCCCTTCGCATGCGACCTCTGTGGAAGGGCCTTCCAGAGGAAGGTGGACCTGAGGCGCCACAGGGAGACGCAGCATGCGGACTTGAGGCCGCAGCATGTGCCGCATACGGACGTGCATGCGATGCATGCGGAGATGCATGTGCCGGATCATCGGATAGGTAAGTCAAGGTCAAAATTAACATAATCATCAGCCCTATTCCGTCCACTGCTGGACATAGGCCTCTCCCATGGCATGCCTCTGAGCTCGGTCTTGAGTTGTTTGTTTCTCAACTTCAGTCTGCTCCTAATCATGCTATTTTAAGACCGGATCAATTCTTTCAGAACCAATAAATCGAAATCAGACATCAGACAAAGTGGTATAGTTGACAAAATACAGAAAAAAAGGGGTGGCTTTTGAACTTTGTCAACTATTCCAGCTTTGAATCTTCTTAGAAAATGTTACATTAGGTAAAGATAATATTTAAAAAAATACTTACAGTTTATTATGTGAATTTGATCTCTATTTTGCAATAGAATTAAAGAGCTGTAGCTCGAAACCTAACTTACCAATCAATAAGAGCGATCTGGTTACAGCGATTACATCAACAATACCTACTTGTTAGACCAGCCATGCTATTCCCTTAAGGAACTAACTTTTCAACTTGATAGACGAATTTTAAACGTACTTACAAACAACATTAAAGGGCGTGAATTCTTAAATAGATAGCTTAACCATCGCTTGTAGGTATAATTGACTGATCCACGCGGGCACCACCACTCTTAATTTTCAAGTAAAGACTACACCACAACCGTAAATTCCTATAGTTCTCATATTCAATTTTGTCTCCAGACCTTCACCAACCACATCCTGAGATGCGGCCCCAGCACCCAGACTTCAGGGCTCCGCACGTGCCCCCCGCGCCCCTGCAGCCGATGGCCTCCTGAACGTCAACCGCCTTCGCGCCTGCCAATTGGCGCTGAGGCAATACTGCTCCTATACCGTTGAATGACGCATCCGTAAAGAAGCCTAGGTGAAGAGCGGTCGATAAAAACTATAACAATGAAAAGACAATGAAAGTGTTATGACTTTGTGGACTTTTTTGTGTGGGTAAATTAATATAACCACGTATGAGTAGGTATATAATGGCTTGCAAGGAAGTTGTACCCACCTGATTTATCGTAATATAACACTAGTGTAATGGATATAGGTTACTTGCTTGTTAAAATACGACACGTCTTCGTAAGGTTTAGACGTTTGAGAAGTTACACGAAAGAATGTCAAAAATATCCAAAGTAAAATGTGATTTTGATAGGATTTATGAACCTACAATGCTACTGGAATCCAAAGATTTTATCTTATAAGGTCTTAAATCAATAACGACCCGTATGTGTACAAATTCTCATAGTAATATTTAATTTGGGTCGATTAATTATAGGTAGGTATCTGTTTTTGTTTTCAAAATGTGTCACGAAAGAACAAACGTACAAACTATGATAATGTTGTACTTTTGAAATTTGTGTTATAGTCAAATCCAAATTACAGTGCGCTGCAAAAAAAATATCAGCAAAACGTAATTGTTGTTAATTATAGTTAACACGTTCGGCGGCGGTACCGGCTATGACCGTAAAACGTGTAGCACTAGCACGTTATATGACAGTACGGCCAACGCAGTATTTATTTACGACTTCCTAAAAGTCACAGACCAGAAAATCCATACCATTGCTATGTAAATTTTTTTTACTGTCATCTGGGGTACAACCACCATGTGGCTACCGCCAAAACCAAGTATAATTTCTCGAACACGAGTTTGACCCTGACTCACACAGATGCAAACGCTTACACACACACGCAGTACGGCGCTTGCCGCTGTCGTTGTATGCGAGTTGTCTTCCCGTAGCACGGTTATAACCGTTACTGTACTCGAGTAGAGACAAACCAACAATGTATATAATCAGAACTGCTTAAGCCGTAGTTTCATTTTGTATGAAGAAATTTACTGTCATTCTAGTACATTCCATAATTTGGGTACCGCCGCCGAACGAGTTAAAGGCAGATCAGATGTCAATTCTGACACCGGTCGTTGCGTTCCCGTAAAAATTATAACCTCAATCTTAAGTATAGGTTATAAATTTTACTGGAGATGACAGGTTTCATTGTTGATTTTATCTTTCTTTTACTTTAGGATATATCACCAAAGAAGGTTAGTAGTCTATAACGAACCAAAAACTAATAAACGATTTTTCATGTCATAGTTTCTTTTTAGAATAACTGAATTTGTTACCATCACGCTGTTAATATTTTGCCGAATTTAGAATATAATAAATATTGTAAAGGCTTTGTGAATGTGAGTTTTGATCTCCTATTATTGAATAATATAAATAAATATATAATGTAAATGCTTAGAAATGTTTTGTAGACTGATAAAACCATTCCAATATCTTGCACCTTTGATTTTAAATCATGTTTTTTTTATCAAAGGAATTCCGTATCGTCCATTCCAGATTTTTGTATCTTTTTTCAGAAGTAATTATTTTGTGAATATTTTTCAAATTATAAACTGCACTCGTTTCTTGATGTGAACATTATTATAATAAAAAAGGACATTTATTTTGAAAATTATCTTTCACGTTAAACCAAATTATACTGTATTTATAATCATACGTTTTGAATGGTTTTGAGCTTATATGAATGTAAACAAATACTCACATATCAATATCTATGATAAAGTATTGTTAGTCTTTAAAATAATAAATAATACTCTCGTATAGCAGTGATACTCCCTTTCCAATATATACCTACACTTAGGCCGGCCTTACACTTGTAAGTTTTACTAATGTAAGTAGGGACACGGCTATCTGTTAGAATGAGAAAAAAATATTTCTATCTAATTCTAACAAATAGCTGCGTCCCTACTTACGTAAGTAAAACTTACGAGTGTAAGGCCGGCCTTAAGTAACACGAATCAGTTTTATTGTAAGGGTTGTCACACGTTGTTAATAATATAAGGACTTAATTTTAAATAACGCGGCACGACGTTGATCATTAAATACGATGTAATTAAATTCAAATAGTGTCGTTCGAGCAAAATAGTTTATTAACAATAATTGTGTGATTTTCACATAATAGAGAGTTGTATAATTTTATCCTATACGAAAGTATTGTTTGTTATTTTTAAGTTTTAGTTTTTAAACGTTATTTGTTGCAGCGTTGTAAATTATAATTATTTTTAGTGTAGATTATGGAATGTAAAACATGTTGTCTATTTTTATAGCTTTAGCCGGAATTATTTACTTTAGTGAATAAGTAAGTTAGTTCTAGTTAATAAATTACTCTTTAAAAACTAGCACACAAGAAAAAAAATCACCATGCACTTTTTGTCCGGCACACTACAAATAAGTTTTTTTTTTTATTGTTTCTGTGTTTTGCTTACATTGTGCCATTTTTTTGGAAACTGTTTCCAGAATAAAAAATATACATATCTACACACGTAGGGTAGGTCAGTGAATCAAAAATGCCAAAGACAAAATAGAAAACATGTAAATATTAGTCATTCATTATAATTTTATTCAAGAACTTTTTTTGTTAAACCTTGTTAAAATTTACCTATCTGCACAAAACCAAATATTTAGTAGCTCTATTTCTTACGCATAGTAATTTAATTCGCGAAAGCGAGATAACTTGCTTGTGGCACAAAACAAAAGATAGTATTTTTTTCTAAACGGCCGAGTTCATACAAGTTATATATTGCAAAGATCATATTGAAGAGGCAAAAAATCCTTCTTCTTTAAAACTACGGAACAAAACTAACTTCAGGTTAGTTCAAAAAAATTGCGTCTCGTCTCTATTTCTAGAGGCATAAGATCGTGTCAGATATTTTTCGGCGCAGTGTTACATAATTTATTAAAGCTCGTAACTGTAACTTTTCGTAAATTTTGAAGGCTATATCTAAATTTGCTGCACCTATTTTCAACTCTTAACCAAGAAAGGAAAAGTCGTATGGCATTTGTGATACAACTTTAATGTTTTTACGGTTTAAATATAAATGTTTGTAAAATTGTATTTTAAAGTAAATGTCGATTTTCATGTAATTCTCTAATGTTTATAATAATTGTATATAATGTATAATATAATTAAGTGCGTATAAACGAATCCAAAGACAATTGTGCAATCCTATGTCGTAATACCTAAACTATGTTATAGACAAATCACTTCAATAAATGATGATGTTTAATAAGGTTTTTTAATACCCTCCTGAATTCCTAAAATACAAAAAAAAACAGTGAAAGATTTTTTTTAAATCATTTTTTGCTAAAACTAGAAGGGCGGAACGACTGTTCGTAGCTGAAAACTCTGCTACGTTAATGCTCGTAGCACGTAGCACAGCTTGTCAGTGAAAGTTGAAACGGAAGGGATGAAACGCACCTAAAAGGGAATATTCAACACTTTTTTTAAAAGCTGATTTATGTAACAAAGCCAACAAAGATTTGTTTCTATCTCTTTCTAGCATGTCAGCAGCATGGCGTCACAGTGCATATCGGATCTCTTTGTCTAATCGTTGTATAATTACCATTTTAAAATGCTTGTATCGTCCGTATTTCTTGGTCGATTTTTATGTTAATTTCACATGACATAGCTATGCAGTTCAGTTTACGCTGAGAGAAAGGGACAGAGCTATGGCAGTTATATAGCTCTGTCCCTTTCTCTCAGCGTAAAATGACCTGCAATGCTACTTCATAATAACCCCTCTGATGGGAAGTAATCACTGCCGCCCATAGACACCAGCAACTCTAGGAGTTGTCGATGCGTGAGTTGTAGATACTCATCATCAAGATTTCAGCCAAACGACGTCCACTGCAGGACATAGGCCTCCAAAGATCGCCACAACGATCGGTCACGTGCTACCTGTATTTACCCGGTTCCCGCAACCTTCACGAGGTCGTCAGACCATGGAAGGTCTAACCAAGCTGCGTCTTCCGACACGTGGTCGCCATTTGAGCCATCAGTTCTACGAGCAATGTGCCCACCCACTGCCACTTCAGCTTGGCAAGTCTTCGGGCTATTTTGTAAATACTGTCTACTATTGAACTGGGAATCTATTCTATAACATGTAAAAGGCAATTATGCTTTTACTTGGGAGAATAACGGCCCTTAACGTCCTTTCAATGTGTTTACGCATAGAATATTTCAGAGGTCCATTAGAGGATTGCTGTTTAATTTGAAATTGGACCATCTCTATTTTATTTATTTAAATTCTTGATAGCACAAAATTAAAAGAGTGTACAAAAGGCGGACTTAGTGCTTATTATTAATATTCTCATCCTAATTACACTAACCTGTGGTTGTCCGTGGGAGCATACTTCTATAGAGTGAACTCAGGGTCAATCGCCGGTTGGTGTCCCATCACATTACTCAATTAAACTTGTCTAAAGGGCCTCTGCGTGTTGGCTTCGGCTCCATGTACGCCTTCCAAAGGTTCGGGACTCCCATAGTCCCTTGATTGGTAAATAATAAAAATTATACTATTAATGTGGTCACACTTCTAACCTAACCTAACCTAGCTAGAAGAAATTGACTTAAAATGCATAATAACAAGAAAATAGTAGTTTATACTAAATGAGTGTTATGTTATTCGATTTTATGCTATTTTTATACTGATTGAAGCTCATCCAGGTGCAATAATAGTATATGAACCCAGTACTTATTTTCAATACACGAGAGCGCGCGCGCAAGTTGACGTAGTACGGTTACGATAAACGAAAAATTAAGGAGTGGGGAGGGACTTCGTGGAAACACTTGTTTGTGTGAGATTGTCCTCCAAATATTTATTTATTTACTAGCTTTTGCCTGCGACTCCGTCCGCGTAGAAGTCGTTTATTGCTGTCTCCTACGGTAGGTACTGTCCAGTTTTCCTTTGCTTCGGTATTAAAACCAGGGAACAATCTCACACAAATTGACTAAGTCCCAAACTAAGCTCTAAGCTTTAACTATGGGACTAAATAACGATGTACAGTCAAGGGCATTAATGCCTATACAGCCATCGCGTCAAATATCTGTATACACGGACCTTATTGCCAGTGGCATAAAGGTGTATAGATATTTTTGACGTCTTGGGAACGCATATATATTTATGCCCTTGACTACTATACTTACTAATAAAAATATAGAGAAATACACAGAAAACATCCAACTCAGAAACAAATACTCGTGCTCATCATACAAAGATCAACCCTTAGCGCGGTTTCAACCCGGGACCGATAGTTTCGTAAGCAGGGTGATTACTTACCAACTTGGCTAACGCGTCGTTGAATGAATGTTATACTTTTAAATAGTCATAATATTCTAGACGCTTTGCTTCAGTATACCATTAATGGGTAAGGACCAAAAAGTGGGACCATAGTTAAGCGCATTTAACCATACAAACAACGAAGTTGAAAAAAGTGTACGGCTAATTTTCGTGTCACCTCGGAAGAAATTAATAGAAAATTTAATTGAGTGACTTAGCGTGGCCTTTGAAGGGATCTTCGGATCCCTACGAAGTATCGAAATGAAACTGACATTAAATTCTTCAGAATTCCTGTTAATATCTGAAATTTTCATTAAAATCCGTTGCCCCTTTTTCAAGCCTATTCAATACTATTTTTCAGACAGACAAAGAGACAGAACTTCTAAAAATAGTTATTAATTATTGCCTCGTCATTAGTAAATAACAGTTTGTTTCCAATAAAAATAACTAACAGTCTTATTATATTTACTGATTAGAAAAAAAATGATAATGTCTTTACAAAAAATCGATTAATACACACCTATTGATCAATATTCCATTTCAGAACGAAACAAAAGCCTCATTACGCTCGCATGGGGAAACTCTTATCTCGTTACGGTCAAATTTCATTTCGCGAGAGCTGTCAGCTCGGAATCATGCAAATGAGCACGACGATCGTAACTTCGTTTCGCCATTAACGCTAAGACGAGAAATATGATTTGCGATCCTCAGAGCGTCTTTTGTTACGGAGACGCAATGGGTTGAGTTGGTTGCGAAATGGAATTGGCCTGGGAGCGTCTTATGTATGTGAAATGAGTAGGTAACGTTCTTTAGATGTACTATCAGCCCTTCGGAACCTTGACCCACCATAGAACGTTGACGTAGTGACATTATTAAACAATTTGTTTGGCACTTCTTACGACTTGAATCATAACGTCAGTATGTGACACAGTTCTGTGGCTGATAGTGCAGCATAATCTTTTAACTAGCACATTCCTACATAGGTCGGTGTCAGTTAAAATAGGCAAGATGCATTTCGTGAAAGACTGCACAAACCAAAGATATACTTACAAAGGGTTTTAATTGCCTACAGCCATACACTGATGATCCGTCTTAAAAGAGATTAGTCAAGTTGGAATAATATTAAAATGTGGTACAGACATAAAAGAAACACTCAAACAGAATTTATTCAATTGAGTCAAAAAGTAAATATTTCCCATACGAGTAGTAAGTAAATTAGGTCAAAATCTAAACAAACAAACAATCAATCAATCAATCATGTCAGCCGAAAGACGTCAACTGCTGGACATAGGCCTCCCCCAAGGCTCTCCACTTAGAGGTCTTGTGCGTTTCGCATCCACCGCGTTCCCGCGATCTTTACAAGGTCGTCAATCCATCCCGCCCACTGCCACTTAAGTATAGTTATTCAAAATTTAATGTCATCTAAAAAATAATAAAAGGTACCTACTATTATTACACCTACCATGGGCTCGTATATAATTATAAAAAATAATTGTGTTCAGGTGAAGAAATAATATTTTTTTAATGAACATATTTCGTTACTTTAACACCCGACGTATTTGACAATCCTGAACACCGCTACACAAAAAAAAATACAATAACATCGATCGCTTAATGACATAAGCGCCACAATTGGCCACGACAAACACACTCGTAAAATATCAGAAATCAATTAAAAGATTGACGACAGATTCAATCAAATCAAGCTAATCAATAATCAAACCCCGCTATTACATTGAACTAGCGTACCTGTTTGTCTATCCTGGAAGTGCTTGTTTGATATAATATGATCGATTGATCATTAACTTAATGGTATTATAGTGATTGGGAAGCGGATAAGAACTTGTCAGAGCAGTAATGAGAGTGGAGAAAGCATGATAACAATGCATAAAGAGTTCGTTGTAGAGTTTCTAGGATTAGTGGGAGGGGTTACACTAAAGAGCCCATTCGGTCGAAGTGAATCTGTAAGGACCCCGCCAGTTAAATAAGGTACCTTGTGCAGGGTTCTTTCAGATCAATACCTTCAACTTTCAAGTCACCAACGTACTGAGAGTGGAAGTGAAGCGTAAGATCAACTCCTCCGCACCGCAGACCAGCATAGCTAGTCATGTTACTGCTTATGCTTGGGTACCCAGGGACCAAGATAGGCTGGTACGCATTTCTATTTAAATTGTTTTTTTTTTTACTTTATTGACGAAGATACAAAACATTTAGTCGGGTTTATGAAGCTTTATCTTTGTTTGGAATATCTTTGCAAACGATGTCTGATAAACGAGGATGGAAACGCAGTGTAACTGAGATCAGAACAACTCAATACTTGATTCAAATTCCAATCACCATGCTTCATCATGTCAGCCGAAAGACATCCACTGCTGGACATAGGCCTCCCTCAAGGCTCTCCACTCAGACCGGTCTTGTGCTTTTCGCATCCACCGCTTTCCCGCGATCCTTATAAGGTCGTCACTCTATCTTGTTGGAGGCCTACCCACAGCTCAAGTCCCGGTTCGCGGACGCCACTCAAGAACCTTCTGACCCCATCGGCCATCAGTCCTGCGGGCGATGTGCCCCGCCCACTGCCACTTCAGTTTAGCTATTCTTCGGGCTATGTCGGTAACCTTAGTTCTCCTGCGGATATCATCATTTCACCATGCTTATTTCAGAAATAATCGGCTTTAACAGTAAGCGCCATGTCCAAATCTGTCAAAACTCCTTTACAAATCCTCAAAAAAAAACAATTACGCAACAGTCGTCAAGCTGAATATCCCTAGATCCCCGATTCTTGTACAATCTCGCGCTCGCCGCTCATATATTATGCACCATACTGATTGCGTCCACGCATGTAGCGGATGAATTATAAATGCTCGGCGATTCGACGACAGGGCGGCATTGGGCAAGGGATTTTTTTTTAAGTAGGGGATGATTGGAAGGACAATGTATACTGTATAGGGAGAAAATGGGATATGAAATGTCCGCGTTTCGGATGGCATGGGATTACGTGTATTTGTGCTGCACTTTGTTATTTGTCGTTTTTACTCGAGACCTGCTTAATTTTCAAGACACTTTGATAAGAGCTTCCATCCTGTAATAACGAGTATTAAAATATATTTCTTAAAAGACATTTAATAGTAGATTGTACAACAAGTGCATAAAACGTACCATTTTACCCGAGACGTGCATATAGCCACCCGGGCCGGTACGGCGAGGGTGGATGATCACGTAGAGGGTAAAATGGGTTTTATGCTCGAGTTTTACACTCTGCTTTTCACTTCGATTGCAAGGAAATAAAACAACGATTATAGCATATACAAGAAAATTTAATTATTTTTTATAATGTAATTAATATGTTCTATCACGCATAAAATGTAATTTCTTCGACAGTTCGTCAAATTAGCTTAAAAAAACACACTCCGCAAACGTGTTTACGCTTTTTTGGTTCCTCCAAATCATAAAACTTTCGTATGTGCTGAGATAGATTTTCTTCGATTTAGGCGGCAATATCTGCTCAATTACATTTTTCGCACTTCTGTCCATTAAAGTCTCAGGCGAAATCATTTTTTGATCGTCACTATCACTACTTGAAGACATTTTTCAATTACTTACGAATAATTTATTGAATTTTCAACCGCAACACAACAAATTTAGTTAGTTTTTAATTTTGTTTGACAAATAATTAGCTTCCCGCTACACAATTTTTCTTAATTTTTTTTTAATTTTCAACTATGTGACGTTTGACTATGGACACTATAGTTTGAGCCTTAATGCCAGGTTATTATAAATATTTGCGTTATTTATATTTTTTTTACGTAAATGCACGCCCGTATTAATCTTAAAGTACTTAGATAGTATTACATATGTCGTAATTAAAATAAGTTATAACCTAAATCTCATAAAAATATATCAATTAAATGAAGGTGTATTGTGTATGTGGCTGTAAGGCCTTATTGCCTTAGTCTTAAAAGAAGAAATTACTTTATGCACTAGAGCATAAAATGCGATTTTATGCAGCCTATACCCAGCATAAAGAAGGACTTTACGAGCATGAGAAGTGAAAAATTATATTGATAAACTAACATTATAGAGAAATGGAGTCGCGTTGCTGTTTTTTTTTTTCTAAAACCACTGAAAGATATATTCTGATGAGAAACTGGATAATATTTACTTTGATGATAACAATTGCATTGTGTAAGTAAACAAAATATTTGTTCAGTCACAATAATGAAACAATATTTATTTTTGGCATATTTACAAAAGATCAGGTTCCACCGAGATTTGAACTCGGATCGCTGGATTCAAAGTCCAGAGTGCTCACCATTACACCATGGAACCGATGTGAAAGGTGGCCCAAATTCTGATCAGTAGAATGCGATCTTACACAAATGAATTAAACAAGTGCGTAAAAATATCGTAAATATTAGAACAATAACCAATCATTAAAGCTATGTATAGTTTCTTTAATTAAAACCCATTCATAAACACTTGTTTTCAATCTGCACCTTTACATCGATGATGTTTATAATGTTCAAATAAAAATAACACAGCAAAATAATAAAAATATTTAAGTTTTAAACTTTTTTTTTTTTTTGTATCTTATCATTTTAAAAGGGCAAATCTTAACGCCAACATAACTACAAGCAATTTTGATCAATTTTGATGTATGTCATTGCCATCAAAAATCTATAATAATTCTCACTTAACTTAGTCTTTATTTCTAAGATGTACTTGCAAATATGTGACTTTTAAAAGTTCTAAAAGAAAATTACCAGAAATGTCTAATGTTTCTTGTTGTAATGTCATAGTAAAAAACCCACGGTATTGTAATAATGTAACGCCATTTTGTTTTGTGAGCTAGTACATATCTAGCAGCGGCGCTTCTTCAGCAATGCTTTTCTTAGGAAGCTCTGATGGATTTTTTTGCATCTACTATTATCACCGCCGCCATCTATTCAGCTTTAAAAAACCTTTGTATTTCTGTTTCCAAGTCCACTCCTGCGGCGTAGGAGTGCGTGCTGAGAGGCGTTTAGCGCGCCGGACAAATCCCACGGACGGCCTACCATCTAGAGCGGGTTCTGTTTTATACCGGCTTTGTACTGCTCTGTACATACAGGGTGGGTAGATACGTGGATTTATACGGTAAATAGTTTAGGGCAGCGTTAGGAAAATTCGTTTATTGCGTTACATGAAAAAAATAGTAAGTACATTGAAAGTGATTAATATCTACGGTCATTGTTCTAAATATATTATGAATGAAGAAACATAGTCGTGTAGATAATCTTGAAGTCATTTTGTATATGAAATGACTCAAATGATCAAGGGTGACGGCACCAATGTTGGACACACTTTTAGCTGAAGGCTCCGATAATAATGGACATAAATCTTAATTTCTGAAACATAAGAATCTAGTGTCCATTATTGGGTCCTTGCTTGTTTATTTGTGGGTCATTCTACTTTTCGATACCTAAAATAGAAATGATAATTTAAAATCCATTATAAAAATTCGTAGGTATCTTGAGATAATTTCACAGCAGTCCCACATTAATTTTCAATCAGATCTCACGTTATATTGTAAATTTACCCACTATTTTTGTTATTTTTGTATATAAAACACGAATTTGCTGCTCAAATTACCACTTCGTTACCAGTCTCAGCGTCCCTTTACAAATAACAACCACTGCGTTACTATTATTGCCTTTTTTTACACAGCCCAACCCAATTTAGAAATAAAAAATATTCAAGTATGTCGATCAGAATCCGAATATTGTGTGCATTTTTAAGATTATCTAGTTTTGTTGAAAATTATGACTCCGAATTTACGTTCACGTTAAGGGACGTATTATTAGACATCGAAAAGTAGAATGGCCCTTGTGATTCCATTATTACTTAAACCATACATTGTATAAATATTATTAATGTATAGAAAGTTATGTTATCTATTATGTAGGTATTATGATGACTTAACTTTTTCTTTTTGATAGTAAATATTATGCAAAGTGCAGGTGCGTTGATGTCTTTTGCATAAAAAAACGTTAAGGTGAAATAAACAACTAAAATAATAAAACAATTATTACACAAAACTAATAGTTTAAAGTCTGACAGTAGAATGAGGGTCGGCTGGTCTATTCCTAGGAATTGTATTTCATCGAATATTTTGTACAAATATAGTTATCTTATCCCAATTTAACTCCCGTCGTGATAGAGAGTGTAACAAATTAAAAATATAATCGTGATTCTAATATTTTCTGATAGACCTGACACTTTATATTCACTTTCTAATTATTAACTCAAAAGCACAACTGTAAATGGTCAATTAAAAAAATCTAGAGAATCATAAAAAAATATTTAAAGGGTGCTCCAAAAACGATGATAAAATTATAACACGACGCAGGTGAACGACGACTTCAACCGTATCAGAAAGTGGAACGCAGATCTATTAGCAACCTTTCACTCGAGCATCTGCCTTTGACCTCGCGATCGTGACTTACTATGACGTCATAGTGAGAGGTCTTACGATATGGTCCACATATTTGAACTAACGAATGTACGGTTCCATGGTGTAATGGTGAGCACTCTGGACTTTGAATCCAGCGATCCGAGTTCAAATCTCGGTGGAACCTGATCTTTTATTCAGATTTATTTACAGTTATTAAGTAATTGGATTATGCAACAATACAACTACTACTTACCAACTACGTAAGACAACCCTTGAAATACGACATTACAACCTTGATGCTTTACCCATCCAGGGTAGGCTTTGCGGCTTGCGGCTTTTGTAAATAATTTGATTAAGTAACGAACTAAAAATGGTACATAGATTAGAATGTCAATTTGTCCAAAGCGTGGATATCTTTTTTTACAGTGTAGGTACGCTGAATCACGTATTTTTACCTATTTTCTAAGTTAATTAACAAACAGAAAAAGAAAAAGATCAGGTTCCACCGAGATTTGAACTCGGATCGCTGGATTCAAAGTCCAGAGTGCTCACCATTACACCATGGAACCGGTATGTGGCACTCCCAAACAACTGTTCCCAAAACACATTAAATACGATTTAAAATTGGTTGAAAATAACACTTGATTAAACAAACGTCAATGTACTGTGTATCGATAATTGTGTATTTTTTTGTTAAGTTAACAAGCTAAGTAAGGATAATTTTTAATGAGCTATTAACCGGTTCCATGGTGTAATGGTGAGCACTCTGGACTCTGAATCCAGCGATCCGAGTTCAAATCTCGGTGGAACCTGATCTTTTTCTTAAATAAAATACATTAATTAGCCCAACATCGCTAAGTTTTCGGACGCTTACACTAAATCAAGTAGTACAAAAGTAACCTTTATACATATAAGAACGACAAACTTTCATATATGAGGTTCCTACAAAACCCGGCCGGCAAGAAAGGTACGGCCCTACTATCACATATTCCGGTTACCAGCAGGAAAAAAGAACTTGCATGTGCAATATGGTACAGCAGCAGTATTCACATTGTTGTGTTCCGGTATGGGGCTTTGACAACCAGTGATATAAGTAGTATAAAGGCATTGCTTCTGCATTGCATCTTGGTTCTCAAGGTTGGCAATTGTCTTAGGATTGCAGTCTATAGATTTCAGATGTGTATAAGTCTTAGATCCCGCCTAGCAGCAGGTGGTTCATATGCTCATTTGCCTTCTCTATCGACTGAAATATAAAAAAAAATAGCATAATATGCCGTATAACATAATCGACATGATATGTCGTCAATTAATTGACCGTTTACCTCGACGACTTGGTAAGCCTAAAGCCTAGTTGGTAGTGATCTAGTGACCCTGCCTACACGTTGTAATCGGCCCTGGGTTAAATACACGGATATTTTCCGAATCTTGTACGTTTCCCAGAGGGGAAGGCAGGGGCCTCTTCTTTCTACCTGTTTCATGTATTTAAGTATGTATTTCTCTATATAAGTACGTTTAGCAATAGTTAAACCATAGCCTAGAGCCTAGTGAAGGTTTAAATCATTTGGTGTGATTTTTATTTTCTTATCAATGTATAAATATAGAACTTTCAGACATACCAGACTGTCTCAGTATTATTTACCTATTCTCGTAATTTGAGTCACATAAAATGTAAATAACGGCATGAGTAGTTGTATATAAATTGTATATTTCAAAGATTTATAACCAAAAAGATCAGGTTCCACCGAGATTTGAACTCGGATCGCTGGATTCAGAGTCCAGAGTGCTCACCATTACACCATGGAACCGGTTAATAGCTTATCAAAATTATATTATTAGAGAAAATGGTGACAAATAATTGTTAACAATTGAACAAATATCAAAATATCTTTTGTTCTTGCTCAGTGGTAATCAATTACAATGTTGACACTAATTAAACAATATGGGTAAGACCAAATTATTCTCATGCAGAAACTATCAATTATTTTTTGACACTAGTCAAACAGTGTAACTGAAATAAGATTTTTTTAAATGAATGATCAAGCGGTTCCATGGTGTAACGGGTAGCACTCTGACTCCTAATCCAGCGATCCGAGTTCAAATCTCGGTGGAACCTGATCTTTTGGTAAAAAAACTCTGAAACATAAAATTAATAATCAACCACTCATGTCGTTTATTTATATATTTTGCTAATTAGCCCAATGCTGCATTTCTTTCTGCCACTGAGTCAAGTGTTGCTAAAGTGAAACTGTTAAAATTCAAAGACAAAGACATAGACAAAGACAAAGTCATTTATTCAGTAAGTAGGCCGCACGGGCACTTCTACACGTCAAGAATCTACCAGCGCTTCACAAGAGGAGACCACTGCTGAGAAGAAACGCCGCAAAAAACTCGGCAGTCAGTCATTTTTTAAATATATTTAATATTACAATGGTATACTTAGTCTAGCATTATATCACTCTATAAATATTAAATAAAAAAAAAATACAAATAACCTGCGTAGTTTCCGCAGGAAATCACACCAAAATCTTTCGAGATAGATAGAGGGGGAAAAGGAAAAAAAAAGAACACCTTCCTAGGTGTTAGAATATAAGACGGTGCAAGACGACCACATAAGATTGATATGTTTTCCTACATCAACGGTATCCCCCAGACAAGATGAAGCTTTTGAATTTGTTTTATTTTTTATTATTATTGATTATGTTTCGGGTTAGGCCAAGCATTTTTGTCTATTAGATAGTCCTCGATCCTATAAGAGCGATTAAATATTATTATCTAAATTAGAAGTCCCAAAGAATCGGACGGTGGATCCAGAATGCGGCAGGAAAAGAACTTGTGTGACATCTTTAACTTGACTTGTGTTTAATTTATTTACTTGTTTAATGGTACCTATGGCACAATTCATGCTACGTTTACAAGTAATTGAAACTATTGAGATGAACTAAGTGTTTAGGCCATTGAGCTGCGTGAGCACTCTCTCCACTAAGAGTTACTAGATTGGAAGCATTTTCTGGACATCCACGCTAAGAACATTCGCGGATGATGTGCTGGTTCATGCTCTGTACCCGGGGTATTCAATTAATAAGCCATAACAAAACAAATGTTTTAAATCATACAGGCTGACTAAGGCCTCACTAAGGGACCGGCGACACAAGGCGCGAGGCGTCAAGCAGAGCGTTTTTTTTATGGCATAGGGAAAACAAACGAGTACACAGACCACCTGATGGTAAGTGGGAACCGGGGCCCATAGACATTCGCATTCACAAGACTGCAAATGCGTTGCCAACCCTGAGGACTAAGATGGAATGCCTCTATGCTAGTAATTTCGCCGGCTGACTTATCCCCAAACCGGAACACAACAATGCGAACACTGCTGTTTGGCGGTAGGTTAATGGATAAGATGGTGGTAGCGATCCGGACGGATCCTGGACAAGGTCCTCACCACCCGCCAAAAAAACAAACGGATGAAAGCGTTTAATTTAAGGAGAAGCATAACGCTCATCCATAAACGCTGTCATATATCGCCATATCTTTGATTTACCCGCACATCGCACCACCGTCCTCCTCGCGACAATGACCGGGGCATAATAATTAACTGCCTATTAAACACGAACAAATCATAAGTACCTAACGACTTAAGTTGTGATTTAAAAAATTTGAATGTTTTAATGTTTTATAAACAAAAAGATCAGGTTCCACCGAGATTTGAACTCGGATCGCTGGATTCAGAGTCCAGAGTGCTCACCATTACACCATGGAACCGATAATGGCTTATGAAAATTACAAGATTTCGAGAAAATAGTGAAGTGACTAATAATAGAGAACAATTGAACAAATATCAAATCATCTTTTGTTCTTGCTCAGTGATCATCAATTACAATTTTGACACTAATTAAACAATATGGGAGACACCAAATTATTGTAATGAGTAATCAAGCGGTGCCATGGTGTAATGGTGAGCACTCTGGACTCTGAATCCAGCGATCCGAGTTCAAATCTCGGTGGAACCTGATCTTTTGGTTAAACCGTCATCTTAATTAGCCTATAGTATCAGCTATCATGATGAAATCAGCTGAAATAATTTCATTGCTGGACATATCTCCTCCATGGATTACCATAACTCCGAGATGTAGTCAAAAACTGGCAACTGCTGTCCAAGAGATGATTGATGATCAATGAGCAAGAACAAAAGGTGACGTATCATCAATTGTACCATAGAGTTAAAAGAAGCCTAATCGTAAGAATCGATGGTTATGTATTAATTAGCCATTAACCGGTTCCATGGTGTAATGGTGAGCACTCTGGACTCTGAATCCAGCGATCCGAGTTCAAATCTCGGTGGAACCTGACTTTTTACAAATTTTACTTATGTTAGATTAGCATGGCATCGACTGTTTTCCTGCGAGTCTTACCAAATCTTCGGTTCACCTTGGGAAGGCCTACCAACATTGCGTCTTTCGGGACATGGTCACTACTCTAGGTAGAAACAAACCATAAAATAACGAGCTATTTTATATGCTTGATTACTTATCGTGGGGTGATATTATGACCGAATGAAACCTCATTAAGAGTATTTTTTTATGTACATGTTTATATTGTTACAATTTAATATCACTTCATCTAGTTTTTTTATTTAAGTTAGTCACAATTTTTAATAATTGGACTAGTTTCCGTTTTCAGTTTCTTTATATGCAATTAATTGTATTTACAAAGATGGAAAAAAGTTTGTAATTAGAACATAAATACAATTTTACCCAGAAGGTGTAGCAAAGAACAAAACGTTAGTAAACCACATTACTTACGTATAACTTTAAACTAACAAACACAAGTAACACAAAAATCTTACATTAATCTTACGAGTACATATATCTAATAGTTGTTTCTTTATTGTAATAAGAAATTATGCGTCCGTCAGGTTTTTCATTTTATTAGTTAGCTGATTATAAACTTTGGCAGCAACAAACTTGGGGGATCGACTGTACATAGCTGACTCACTCACTGGTTGGGAGGACCTTGTGCAGGGTCCGTCCTGGTTGGTACCACTATCTTATCCATTAACCTACCGCTAAGCAGCAGTGTTCGCATTGTTGTGTTCCGGTTTGGGGATAAGACAGCCGGTGAAATTACTAGCATAGAGGCATTCCATCTTCGTCCTCAGGGTTGGCAACGCATTTGCATTCTTAGGATGGCGGTCTTGTGAATGCGAATGTCTATGGGTCACAGTTTCGACTTACCATCAGGTGGCCTGTGTGCTCGCTTGCCTTCCTATGATATAATAAAAAAAAAAAAAAAACATCAAGACCGTGCATTACATTTAGCCTATTACTTCTAAAGTCAGTTTTTGACTACTTACATGAAAACACATCTCGGATTTATGGTAATCCATGGAGGAGATATGTCCAGCAATGAAATGATTTCAGCTGATTTCCTCATGATAGCTCATATTATAGGCTAATTAAGATAACGCTTTAACCAAAAGATCAGGTTCCACCGAGATTTGAACTCGGATCGCTGGATTCAGAGTCCAGAGTGCTCACCATTACACCATGGAACCGGTTAATAGCTCATTACAATAATTTGGTATCTCCCATATTGTTTAATTAGTGTCAAAATTATAATTGATGATCAGTGAGCAAGAACAAAAGATGTTTTGATATTTGTTCAATTGTTCTCTATTATTAGTCACAATTTTCTTGAAATCTTGTAATTTTGATAAGCTATTAACCGGTTCCATGGTGTAATGGTGAGCACTCTGGACTCTGAATCCAGCGATCCGAGTTCAAATCTCGGTGGAACCTCTTTTTGGCTTTTGGGTGTTCTAAATATATAAATGTACATTTTATATATTGTAATGTGGCCATATATACACTTTGCGTTCGTAAATCTCCCGTATTCTGATTCCAACTCTTTGTTCACAGCCAACTTCAATAGGTCATACGAGTAGGTACACTAGGAAAAAGCTCTTTTACAAAGAATGCACAAGAACAACTAATCTATAAAGAACCCGTCCGAAAACACTAAAAAGCTTTAAAAAACCAATACCATTTCAGAACCTCAAAGATTGCCCAGGATTAAGCAAACCAAGCGTCGAACAAAATTTCATCAAGCCGCATCACTTTCCGATATCGTCCCGACCAAAATGGTCGCCGCGATCAAATTTATTCAAATTGCAACGTGTCACCGGCGCTCTTCCATCGCACCTGCTTTACCCATTCCATGCCAACGACTACCAATTGTACGTACATTGAATACGCCAGACGAGCCACTGGCACTGAATGGGATTTACCTAAACCAAACTAAAACCAGCCTTAACTTTCTACACTAAGTTTGAAAGTGGGACGAACGCTGCCAGTCTCAATTCCGAACATTGCAATATATGATTATGGATAGAAATTCTTATTCCACTCAAAATAACATCCGTTTCCTCTTAGCAGAGGTTCACTTGCCTTCAACAACTAAAACAGTATCAAACTGAATCTTATACCTCGCTTATAACGTTGAAATTTCAGCGGTGTCGTTAGTATATAAGTAAGATAGGTAAATGCAGGATAGCTGAAACGTCTGCGTCTGTTGTATTTGACACGTGCCTTTGTCGACTCGAAGAGAAGACGTGTATGAAGATTGCATGAGTTATGTGAAGCGAATTGAACGAATAGACTAAGCATGTTCGTATTTACAAATTATAGTTTTTCTAGAGCCGCTTTCATTCATTGAATTCAGTTTAACTTTTCCATACAAGGCATATTAATAGATAGATTTACAGTCTATCAGCACTAAGAAGGTACTAAGATTTTGTACTTTTCTCTCACTCGCTCTTAATAAGAGTATATGAGAGTGAGTAAGAGACAAGTACAATTCCGAAACACTTTCTAAGTCACTGTACATTGCAAAATAAACGACACATCAATAACGTTTCACGCATCCCGAAAGTATCTTTGTAAAGTATCTTTCACAAATCAACTTACCATACAACCGAAACATTAAAAAAACCGTCACGACACTACATAATCAAACATCTCTCAAGTGCAGAGCACAAATTTACATATTCAGTCCCATTCCTTCACCGTGCCATGTGTTGAAGCTGCTTACGAACGCAAAGTTATCTTTGTAAAATTTACATAAAGATGGCCGGTGAGAGTTGAAACGTCTCAGAATCGAGTTAGTAAGGCTGAGGGGGATACTTTAAAACTGTCGCTTAGTTGAGATGTCGAATCCGTTTACCGAGTTTCTGTGAGTTTACGAAACGGGTAGTGATGTGAAAATATCGATGGATGATGAAGCTGTTTTGAGATGTTTTTTTATTTTTAAATTTAAACATTAATTTGTCAAGAATATATTCATATACTTACTGTATTCAATGGTTCATTCAAGGCGTCGAGGACTTTAAAACTTTATAAGGTAGTTGTAAAAAAGTAGCGAAAGTTGCATTTTACTACACGTTCTGTGTGACCTAGGGATAAAATAAACTTTTTAACAAAAAATCAGGTTCCACCGAGATTTGAACTCGGATCGCTGGATTCAGAGTCCAGAGTGCTCACCATTACACCATGAAACCGCTTGATAATTCATTAAAAAAAACTAATTTCATCCATACTGTTTGATAAGTCTCAAAAAATAAGTGATTGTTTCTGCATAAGAACAAAAGCTAGTATTTACGCTTATTCAATTGTTTCTTTTTGATATACGAGTATTTGCTGTCGTATCGTTTTATAGACAAAAAGGCTATAGACTATAAAATTTCACCATGGTTTTTTCGTACATATTTTTTTATTGCTAGCTGGCAGTAGGTACCTTCCCGTGCCAACCCTGCCCGAATATAAAAATATTCATCATACTTTTGACACTATCACATCTATTGACGATGTTTCTGATTTTTTTGAGTGCAATCGGTTTATCGGTAGTGCAAACCTTGGTCGTTGATGTTTCTTTTTTACTGAATAAAAGTTTAAAATCACCATATAAATTTCTTAAGACCAAGAATTATTCCATTGAAGCTTCCATAACCCTCGTCCTTTTATCATCTCTTGTTAACGTTACAAAACAAGCAGCTGACAAAAATAATAGGTCAATGAGCATTCTAAATTAGTCTTAACCCCTCGAACGGCAGTGATAACGGCGTCATTGCCACACGACACGTCCCAAAGTCTAAAACCGCCGACGCTCTAGAGGTTAAGTTAGTCTTGCCTAGCTAGTGTCAAAATAGAGTTTGATGTGGAAAATAAGAACGGTGAAATCAAAAGATCAGGTTCCACCGAGATTTGAACTCGGATCGCTGGATTCAGAGTCCAGAGTGCTCACCATTACACCATGGAACCGGTTAATAGCTTGTCAAAACTAGTTAAGAGAAGAGTATAAAAAAATCAAAAGCAACTGCATAAATAGGCACAATCTTTTGTTCTTGCTCTGTGGTCATCAATTATTACATGACAGTCAGTAAACAGTACAGTAAAGATGGGATTATTTTTATTAACGATCATGCGGTTCCATGGTGTAATGGTGAGCACTCTGGACTCTGAATCCAGCGATCCGAGTTCAAATCTCGGTGGAACCTGATCTTTTGTTTTCGCAGTTGTAATTTAACTTAGTTTTTCTTTAATTATAAGTTTCTAGTTTCGAATAGATACTAAAAACCTTTATTTTCCACATCAAACTCTATTTTGATGTCAGGCTAGACTGGTTTATCGATACCCTAAGGGCCGGTTTTATAAAGGCCCGTAAGTAAAAATGTCAGATCAAATTTTAGCAACTTCATACAAGTTTTGACATTCCTGACCGAAATTTGATCTAACGGATCTTTATAAAACCCAGCCTAACAAATCTAACTAAGAGTTAAGCTTTAAAAACCCCTATATTTTGATGTGGTCTTCTATATAATATGGTCAATAATCATTTCTCTAGACCACCATTTTGTTTTTTTTTCATTAAAAATACTTATTTGGAAACGCGCTAAAACAAATCTAAAGACATTAGTCAAAATCAAACTATAGATTCAGCCGCTACGAGAGAAAAAAGAACCATGAAACCTACGTAGGGGAGAAGTGGCATGAAAGAGCCAGGTTTTGAAAGAGCCACTTGCATTATTTCGGAAGTTTTAGAACAGATTTGGTTGGCAACACTATTTTTAGGTGAACTGTAAAAATTTTGTGAGGGACGGGAAATCAGTGCTGCCACCTAAAAATAGTGTTGCCAACCAAATCTGTTCTAAAACTTCCGAAATAATGCAAGTGGCTCTTTCAAAACCTGGCTCTTTCATGCCACTTCTCCCCTACTTGCAGGGTCTTTATCGTACTTCGTATTGTTTTTAACCCGGTCGCCATTACTGCGAAGTAAATAAGATTTATCATAACGTTGACAACACGACAATCAAGATCGTTTTACCGACTAGAATAAAACTTTACGTAAAAAAAACACTACTCTCCTCCTTTTTAGGGTAATCAAGCAAGGGTCTACCATAAAATGTATCGACACATCCCCTCCCTAGGCCCACCAGGGGCGTCCAACTTGCGTATTGAGTTACGCGCCCCAACACCGTCCCAATCGCATCAGCACAGCCATTATAATATCCATTGTCGACTGGTAATCCTGATATTTACATAATAGCACTCTGGCGAGAGTACAAGTGGACATCTTGTGTTCCAAATTGAGCAGATATTGCGAATAGCGGTTTCCATTTCGTGGTTTCGTCACTTTCTTTTCATTAATTATCATGAAAATAACATTGAGACGAAGCTTACTAAAGTAGTAAGTACAATAAACCTAAATAAGGAAAAAATAAATGTTTTGGTATTCGAAAATCAATTGATTATAAATTGCAAATGCAAAAAGATCAGGTTCCACCGAGATTTGAACTCGGATCGATAGATTCAGAGTCCAGAGTGCTCACCATTACACCATGGAACCGGTTGATTATCAATTAAAACCATTTCATCACTATCATACTGTTTATCTAGTGTCCAGGAGATGATTAACGATCACTGAGCAAGAACAATAGCTGACATATAATTTATAGTATTTTTTGTTACAATTGTAATTTGCAGTTAAGTTTTGATAAGCCATTAACCGGTTCCATGGTGTAATGGTGAGCACTCTGGACTCTGAATCCAGCGATCCGAGTTCAAATCTCGGTGGAACCTGATCTTTTTTGCATTAAAATGATGTGACATAGCTTTCCATCATTTTTGCTATTCTTGGATTGCTTGCCGTTTCGAATACTGAAACTAAAGAAAATAGAGCTGCAGATTAGGAGTAATATATAAACAGACAGTGATTAAGAAAACGGTTAACCAAAAGTTAGTTCCACCGAGATTTGAACTGGGATCGCTGGATTCAGAGTCCAGTTTGCCCACCATTACGCCATTAAAGTACGCGTATAGCAGCCCCTTACGACACCTCCATTCACTTTTTCTCTTTCCACTCACTTCATGGCTTTGTACTACGATCGTCTAGTTATGATTATAAACTTGTTTAAGATGTAGAAGTCAAGCCTCGTACAATTTGGGGACCAATGATATGGTACTTAAAGATCCGCGGTGTAGGCTCGGATAGTTACTACGACATAAAGCACTAAATTTAAAATTTCGGACATGCCATCCCTTTCATATATCAATTGTGTCTAATTTAAGAGATAATAAAGCCATCATGACTTTAAATTTAGAATTTTAAAGAGTAGTCATTGGTTGTTATGGCGATCCTTTGAAAGGCTTAAATATTATGTCCCGCAATTTCAGCTGATTTTATGTTGGTAGCAGATGCTTCTGGCTAATTAAGAAACTAATCTGATCAAAAGATCAGGTTCCACCGAGATTTGAACTCGGATCGCTGGATTCAGAGTCCAGAGTGCTCACCATTACACCATGGAACCGGTTGATTACTGATCACAAATGTATTTTCTCATCTATACAGGTTTTATAAGTGTCAAAATATAATTAATGACCACTGAGCAAGAACAAAATATGTTTTGATATTGATTCAATTGTTCTCTTATAGTTAACTTTATTTCTTATTAGCAAATACTTCAGTTTTATCTAATGCTAACTTATAACTTCTAGGTAGCTGCACACTTAAGTGCTTTGTCACTTTAAGGTCATGTATGAATTGCTACTCTAATCTGTCAAAGGTGTTAAAACGAGAAGGTCGAAAAGAGTGCAGCTACACACCGCACACCGCGGCCGACTGTACTACCAGCTATCAATATGAAATGATTGTTCTAACGTCACTTTTTGTCTATAAAGAGATACGCAAGAAAATGGTCCTCATCATTTCACCATTCCACCCAGAAACAATTGAATATTGTAAATACTAGCTTTTGTTCTACTTCTTGTGCAGAGGCCATCAGTTATTTTTTGACACTAATCAAACATTATGGCTTCAATAAGAGAATTTTAATGAGTAATCAAGCGGTTCCATGGTGTAATGGTGAGCACTCTGGACTCTGAATCCAGCGATCCGAGTTCAAATCTCGGTGGAACCTGATCTTTTGATCAGACATGCCTCTGAATTAGCCTACTTAATATTTATATCATTTATCTTCAGCCATTTTTCAAAATAAAACCTGCCTACATCCGTCTCTGGACAACTATCAGGAATCTACCTCTGTACCAAATTTCGGACGGATCTGTTGATGTGGTAAACCAAGAAGACGGAAGAAACAAACAATTTCGCATTCTAAATAATAGTAAGGATTTTGATTCTGTGTAGCTTTCGAGTTCTTTACACATATTGACGTAGCGTGATTCGAACCAGTAGGCCTACCCAACATGTAAACGCTCCTAATGTAATGAGTTGACATAGTCTGTTGACGCATTCTTTCATCAGCTTACGTCAGTCCGAAATGTTTAGTCTATTATCGAAAATCGCTAAATTAACGTTATGCACTTATACATCTTGACACTCAGGTACTTCCTTTGGACCAACGAGAAAGTAAGACATCTCATAGCAACAGGTTTCCTTCTTTATTACACCAAAAGAGACATCTCCGTTGGATTTGCGCGAGCACGCACCATTATATCAATTTAATCGGCCATTGAAATTCACTCGGTGCCCCACGAATCAATTACTGGCAGGCTGTGGAACATTCAAATAACGGGGACAAGGGTGGCCAGGCTCGTGCAGTCTGGAGGACAGGGAGTATTAGGGGAGGACAAAGCCTCGGTCTCCTTGAGCAAGGAAGAATAGAACTGAAGAAAAAAACGAGAAATATCTAGATGGATTTGAAATTTGAAATCCTACAAATATTTGAATTGCGAAAGTTTGTATTTGTTTGTCACTTCACGCTGGAACGGTTGGACGGATTTGGATGAAATTTAAAATGGAGATAGCTTATATCCTATATTCATACATAGGCTAATTTTTATTTCGGAATATTTAATATTTTTTTAGGGAATAACGATAATCAAAATCTACGTGGATGAATTCGCGGGTAGAAGCTAGTGAATAATATATTGCACAATTTTACACGATACATTGGCAATCAGCAGTTTTGTGTTTTGGGTAACACGATCGGTAAAATGACTAGCATAGAGGCATGCGAACTTAGTTCTCAGGGAGTACAATGCGTTTGCAGTCCAATAATTAAGACGATCTTTGGGAAGATACTATGGGGATTATGTTTCAAAACGTGATCACAGCGAAAACTAATTCAGGTTTTTTGATTTTGGTAAAACGAAACAGAAAACTGGCAATAACTCAAAATGAATGCAGGAATCAGTTTGAAGCGCAACTCAATAAATATTTGCCAAACTAATATGACATGTAACAACAACACCTTCGTCAGGACAGGATATAGAATTAAATAAATTTAAAGCGCTCTTCACATAGTATTTGTTAAGCCTGCATGTTGTTCTTGAATAAATAAATCATGCCAAGTTTACTTTCAAATCGTAGGCACCCTACTCACGATAGAAATGTTATTGAAGAATGCGCGTGTGATAGAATGTGAGCCAATACTGTTCCGAACGTGTGCTTTCGTGTTTCTGGAGCTTTTTTTTCTTGTGTCAGCCCCTTTTTAATATGGTCTAAGTGTAAACCAAGGAAGATAGAGGTAAACTAAGCCAAAAGATCTCCAGAAAATATGAAGCGTAGGTACAATTTAACCAACGTAATAAACCGATAAAGATGATATTTTCTGACGTATTTTTAAGGCATTGAGATGGCAAACAAGTGCATAGGTTCATCATATAATAAATGGGATGTAAAACGCAATTAGACACTTGCATTGTCAAAACTGCAAAAGTATTTTTTTTAAACAGAATGTGGGAAGTGCAGATTAGTTCTGATAATTATAAAAAAGATCAGGTTCCACCGAGATTTGAACTCGGATCGCTGGATTCAGAGTCCAGAGTGCTCACCATTACACCATGGAACCGGTTAATAGCTCATTACAATAATTTGGTCTCTCCCATATTGTTTAATTAGTGTCAAAACTGTAATTGATGATCACTGAGCAAGAACAAAATATGTTTTGATATTTGTTCAATTGTTCTTTATTATTAGTCACTATTTTCTAGAAATCTTGTAATTTTGATAAGCTATTAACCGGTTCCATGGTGTAATGGTGAGCACTCTGGACTCTGAATCCAGCGATCCGAGTTCAAATCTCGGTGGAACCTGATCTTTTGATAAGACAATTTTCATAATTAGCCTGACACATCTGCTATCATCATAAAATCAGTAAGAACAACTCCATTGCGAGACGCAATATCGCCATAACAAGATGTCCCCTTGTTTTGCAGACTTTCATTTCATCGTATGTATTTGTATTTGCGTATTTTATTTCTCCGAATTTCACTTAATCAAGAGCAATTTTCATCTGAATCCCTGTATATTTTTAATTGTGAATGCGAATTTTACTCGTAACTATCACAAAATCTAAACTCCTGCGTCGAGAAAAGCCTGTCGATGAAATAAAAATTCTGCGAAATCTTAATTAAACCCCATAACAATTCACTGGTGCTCACTACATCACTATAAAAATCTAATTTTGAAGATAGATCAGAGATTTTGGAGATGGGTCAGGGGAGACCGGGGTAAAGCCGTATAGCTAAGGACTTCAGGCTGTAAAAAAATCATTTTGAATCACAAATATATAAAACAAACCCTTATAATCAATAAATTTAATGAGGAAAACAATGACATCATCAAATTTTGGATAGTTGTAATAGAATATTAAATTAAATGCAAAAAGCAAAACTATTGTGCTTTCCGATTTTGCCCCGGGGCCTGTACAAAACCGTATACTGTGTACGACATTGCCCCGGAAGTCACTGAGCCACCATGCATGCCCGCCCATAAAATCAATCAACTCCTCCAAGTCGTAGCTGGTGCAGCCATCATGAGCCCAGCGTTTACAGCCCCTTCATTGCACCCAACCTTTATTTACGCGACTAGCCTAGCACCATATTCTTTGAGACAGTAGAGACAATTATTATCATTAGCGTTTGTCCTTACTTTTTTCTTCGTTACTGGCAGTACTGGCACGTTTTGTTTATTTTGTGTTTTTGGTGTAGAAGATCGTTTCAAGCTTCAATCGATTTAATTGAACTGTTTTGATGTTTTTATAATGATACGATTTTACCCTGTACGGTTGTGACCCGAGGGGTTCAAGTATAAACATGTCACTTACAAGTATATTCAAATATAAGTTTCGCGCGTTTTAATATTGTAAATAACAAATAAATTTGCACACTTTAACAAAACCAATTGCAGACTTACCTAGTAACAAGTTTCATTCACTGATTACTACTTAAGTTTACGCCAAAATAAGATCAAACCCGTCGAAAAACAATAAAACGGAATATTTTGATGCGGCGGGTGCATGCAGCGACCAGTTTCTGTTGACAAGTAGATCCCTTGGCGGACGCCAATGAGCGGTTTGTGCGCGGTAAATTTGAATTATTGACAAGAGCCACCATACGGTTTTACCCCGGTATACGGGTTTGTACAGGTCTCCCCTACATTAACTCCCTTTCTCTCTATTTAGTCAAATATTAACTGAAAATGATGGCACGTCCGAAGCACAACTAGTTCGTCTTCAAACAAAGGTACAGTCTAATGAACATGGGCACTTCGGGTTTTGAACTTCTCTCTCACTCCCTCTTAATAAGAGCGTATCAGAGTGAGTGAGAGACAAGTACAAATCCGAAGCACCTTGTAAAAGCTATCGCACTGTATGTCGCACGGCTTGCATGTGTGCATGTAAATCATTAAGTTAAGGAGTGTCCCCACTGAGAGCATTCGCGACGATGAGCCGAGCGTTACAAAGCTTACACTGAAAAAATAATTGGTCACCTCTAACAAGATTGTGATTGATGTGCATAAGAGTCTTGATTGCATACGAGCCTAACAAAACCATTGATACATCAACGAAGACATTGGATACGTCAACTAAGCTGTTAGTTGAATCACTAAATAAATTTGCTGTTGTTACTATCAGCATTGGCTGATATAACTAATATCTTAACAACTGTATTCATTGTTGGTCAACAAAAAGAGAATCTCTCTTAGTTGGCCCTCATTTTTTTGAGTGTACACACCTCTTGATGTTCGCGCCGAATGCTCTCAGTGCGTACGGTCCTTTATATAAATGTGTACCTAATGTACATAAATACATAAACTCGCGCCTTCATTACCGAAGTGGGGTAGGCAGAGCTACGGAATTACGAACAACTCTTAAAACTTGTTGATAACTCTGTAACCACAATTTGCACAGTCAAGCTAAGATGTTTACCAGTCTATTAGTGACATGTTGCGAGCCCATCACCTAACAGTACTACAAGTCTTTATTTCCTTAGTCGCCTCTTGAAATCCTTGGGAAGACATGGAGTGGCACTATTCTAACCCGGCAACCACACGGGGGTACATGTGTAATATAAAACCATAATATTAAATATAATATTTTCTTGAAATAAATAATGCTTTGCCTTTATTCCACTTTGATTTGAAGTCTATCATGCTTCAGCGGTTTTTCAATTGACAGTGAAAGTTACCATTACGTGAACTATATTATCATATCACGATACACAAGGTAAAGGTCTAAAACAAATTGAAATAGAGCTTCAGATATACGCCCACAGGTATTACCAATTTCATATTTCAGCAAACATAATATGGTTATAAGTCCCTGAAATATAACATGTTATTCGACCATAAACAAAAACCCAATAACGCCGCAATATTAATTTCCCTATGAAAGTGATTACTGCAGTAAACCGAAACATATTTTTATATCGCCGTAAATACGACAAGCCTGTATTTACGACCGGCAATTTGATACTAAGTGATATAAGTGATATAAGCGATATAAGTGATAGGGAGATAAAGTTTATGTCGCGTGCGTCACTGAGTGGCTTTCGGTATGATGGGTATGCGGTAATAGGACATTTAGTACCGAAAACTTCGCAATGGGTATCAGGTTGACAGGTATGGAATGTTGAGGGTTGTGGTACAAATGGGTCATATCTGTGTAAACAAATTTAGGTTATAGTCTTCCCTGTGGACATCCCATTTCCGTATAAACGGCGTCAGGCCTACTTTAGGGTCTCATTCTTGGTCCATAATAGTGTTTGTCCTAAAGTCATATCCCATAGCACGTTTGCTCTAAGTAATGTGACGGATCGCCTGATGGTAAGCGATTACCGTTGCCAACCCTGAGGACTAGGATGGAACGCCTCTATGCTAGTAATTCCACCGGTGGTCTTATCCCCACACCGGAACACAACAACCTGACTGCTGCTTGGCGATAGGTTAAAGGATATGATGCGGAATAAAATTTGCCATAATGACTGTTTTGCATTAAGTTTTTATGCCCTTAACCATCATAAACCATAATTTTACATTACGAGTACCTGAGCATCTAATACCTTATCTGAGTTGCACTAATTATGAAAGCCATAATGCACGTTTAATTTGGAGAAAAGCCTCGGCCGAGAACCGTAATATAATAACTCTATCCATCCGCCAACATAACTGTTTTCAAAAAAACAAATCGAACAATTTACAAGTTTATACATTTGTAAAAACTTCCGTCAAAATTAAAAATATGACAACATCACCAACGGTAAATTCCAAACGTCTCGATCGGAAACATTCAAACACGGCAAAGACGTAGAAATTCAATTCCACGTGCCACATAATACCAACATAACACTCCTGAGAATCAAGGTGCGTGCCGGAAGCCCGGAATATGTAGAGAGCCTTGGTCAACGGACCTCCGAGCTAGAGTCCGACTAAACATTACGTTTAGGCCGAAACCGAGAAATATTAATTAAAAAATTAGGAAAATACAGCATCGCACTTAAATAAATTATGTTACAGTGAGCTTTTATATCAATAACGAGAAGTCCGTGTCAGGTGCCACCCGGGTGTATTTTTTTCTTAAGTACCTACTTGTTTTATAATATGACGAACACATCAAAAAAGATATTCAAATTGGTTCTCAAGTTATGGAGTGACCAAGGGAACCTGGGATTCATTTCCATATATAAACATATTTTTAGTGATTATTTTATTTAAATTATTTTATAATTACAGCTAGCTAAGCTCGTTTGAATTTCTAAATTAAAAATGATACATGAACCAAAAATAACATTAAAATTTGATCCCTTAACAACCCCAAATTTAAAATGGTTGATAAGTACATTACATAATCAAAAATAACGAAAAAAAACAACACCAAAATATCCAAAGATGTTCACTTAACTATGCAAATAATAACTGTAGATTTTTAGACGGAATTAACCTAGAGGTTTTAGGCCTGTTTTTTTTATTTGTGCTAAACATAGGAATTGTGTGTTTATGTGTCCGAGCAAATAATTAAATCTTTCTTATCTATCATTCTGTACAGGCGTAACTAATGTAAAAAAATCACTTGTTTCAAATTAGCAACAACATTTATTTCGGCCACAAACAATTTCGGCCAACCGTTCGCCGAAACCAAAATATCCGAATACAATTTTCGAAAGTGTCCCCCGGAACCCGGTCGGGCACTAAAGGGTTCCTTTATGACACGACATCAATATTTTATGTGACATCTCACTCGCTATATAGAATCAATCATTCTTTGCTTACTTTATATTCAAAGGCGTTTTTTGGTATATTTTCCTTATGCAAAATTCAGGTTGGTCCGTGATAGGTATTGGATGGGTAAGCGATAAAAACGCTTCAGGGTGAAGGAATGTCGATAGTTGCCTATACTGGTTTACCCTGTGGATTTTAAAGGATGATATTTAAATTTATGCATCAATGAAGATGTTCTTAATTCCGTTACTTCATTTTCTTATTGTGTTACCGAAATTTTCAATAACTTTACATCGAAGGTACTTTTTGTAGGTAATCCTTGAATATGGATTTCAAATCTGGAGCCAATACTTCAAAAGAGACGAGAGCGCGGAGACGTGATCGAACCTTTTAAATTTAACCCATTTCGAAAAGATTTATCGATTCGGATGCATTTTTTTTGGTTAATTAATTAGTTTACTAATAAAGTATGCCATTAGGCAAACAGGGCCATTTGTAACATTTGTAAACAAAACTATTGTTTTACTAGATCCCCAACGCGAGTAACGTTTTTATTATACCCGTCCATTCCGTGAAACCATGAAGTTCATCAATGTATACGAATAAAAAAGAATAATTTAAATTTACTGTTCATGTCAAATATTGTAATAATAGTAATATGAAAAGAATCATGCTCAACACCATGTCATCCTAAAAGGGTCTGTTAGACTTTCGCTACATTTCTCTTTTGAAATTCCTTAAAGATCATAATTTTAACAAACTTTAGGGTACCTGACTAAAAATAACCGGTGTAAGGATTTTGTACCCAAAGGTGCTATCTCGACCCTATTACTTACTACGCCTCCACCGTCTGCTTGTTTGCTTGTCAGCAGGCTGTACCTCATGAACGGTAAAACGTAGACATAGTTGTTCACAATGTGACTATAACAACAAATAATAACTGTAATGAGCAAGTCAAGTTGAAGCTTTTTAAAGCATACTGCCAAATGTTTTATACGTGCAGTCTGTGGGCGACGTTTACGCAAAGGGCATATAGCACATTGCGTGTGCAATACAATAACATCCTTAGAATGCTGCTGGGGCTGCCGAGGCACTGCAGCGCATCCGGCATGTTCGCTGAGGCGCGGACGGATGACTTCTTTGCCATTAGGCGTAAAATAATAGCCTCACTACTTAAACGAGTGCGGGGTAGTGGCAACAGCATGCTAAGGATGTTGGCTGATCGTCTCGACTGCCCGCTCACAAGATACTGGGTCAATGTTGTTATTGGGAGGGTCAAGTAGGGCAATTCACAATGAGGTGCTTGCCCCTTCTATTAATAAAGTTGCTGTTTTCTTTTATATTTTGTTTTGCATTGTACTACTAACATAGTCTTTAAGGTTTCTAAGTGTAAGTTCTAATTTAAATATGGATGTCAGTTCCGAAATAAATCATTTTTATTATTATTTTATTTATTTTATTTATAACAATTGAATAACCCTTCGTGTGCAAATCCGACTCGCAGTAGGCCGATTTTTTTTAGTCTATTATTATTATTGGGGGGGTTGAGGTGGGCCTTATGAGCCACTTCGACCATTGCTGATCTTTTGTAGCAGCCCTTTATTTTAGAGCTCACCGCAAAGGCCCGTTGCGTCCAGGAATTTCCAGATGCTTTGGGCAGTGAGAAGTTGTATCTCTTGTGGGTCCATTATATTTCGCCCTAGGTAGATACTTCTGTTGCGCATTAGTGGTCCGCAGGAACAGAGGATGTGCATTGCTGTCTCCTCTGTCTCTTGACAGAACCTGCATATCGCGTCTTGTTTCATACCCATTAGAAACAGATGTCTGTTCAGTTTGCAGTGGCCAGTTAGGATCCTAGTCACTGCGCAAGACTTTTCTCTTTTGAGTTGTAAAATCTCTTTGGAGAGCTTGCTTTTGAACCCTTTAATTAGTGTTTTCGAGTGATTTTGTCCTTTTGTGGACTTCCACAGCTCGATCGCCCTAGATTTGTATAGGTCGTTTAGCAGGGAATAGGATTTGCGTTTTGTGATGCCACAAGTCTAGGACATTAGAGTAGCACCAATAGATATAATATTTTGAGTTTAGAGACCTTAACAAAATATTGCCAGCATCATGATCAAAAATTAACGCTGTTACCTTTATTGGGTGCAAATTGATACACATGGCAACAATTATCCGATACGGTGGGAATTAATTGTGGCCGGGAATTCCCGAGAGATGGGGCTCATGTCCGTGCGTGTGATTTAGTTCGAGGGTAGGTACAGTTAAGGATCTAACTGGATACAACTATAGGGTCTTATAAACTGTACACACTGCACTATTTAATCTAGATTTGGGTTCCAATATTTAATCTAGATTTCTTGATTAGGCTTAAAGGTATGATGAAATATCTATCTTTGATTTTTAGGGCCCCGTAGTCAAACTAGGAACCCTTATAGTTTCGCCATGTCCGTCCGTCCGTCCGCAGCCTAGCTTAGAGACTCTAGGTGGAAAGCTGTAATTTGGCATAATATTAGTCAGGCCAACAAAGTGGTAAAATAAATCTGTTTTTTTTCTTCTTCTCCCCTACACTAAGTTGGGGAAGCATTATTTTTTTCTTATCTACCCCAATTAAGTGGGGTGTCGTTAGATAGGTAATTTAAAACTAAACTACTAGACTTCAGTGGTTCTTGATTTACAAACGGTTTAGATGTTTATACCTACCGAAAACTTATTTGCAGTGTGTTGGTAAACTGACCGCGACTATTAAAATAAAATTTTATTGATGAGTAAAGGTTAAAAAACCTTATTAAAATAAAAAATAACCAGAATTAAGTCGCTATTCAATTGTTTTATTTGCATACTTTTAATAAAAAAATATTTTTACAAAAAAAACTTGGAGCGATTACTAGTATATAGGAAAAGCATCGATAATTGAGTTTATCGATATAGGCGATCCCTAGCTGTCATTTAATTTTGCCCCGTATATTCCTTTAATGCAATGAAAATTCTGCGTAATGAATGATACGTTTGTTGAAGGGAGTTTCGATTAACAATAGGTAGGTACTTATCCTTAAATTCATGTGTTAACATGGATATCTGAATTCAAACAGTTGGGATTTCAAAGTTTCCTTTTTTATTTCTACTTTTCATTCGTTCCTTTATGTTTTCATACTGAATATATTTTATTATTGAAGTTAGAAGCATTTGCCATACAAATATTGTAGGCGTCTCCACTTCCAATCAATGAAGCTAAACTATAATTTGCTCTTAATTTTTTGGTAGGCTCTTAATAAAGTCACATTACATTACATATTGAATGAAGATAAAATTATTGGTACAGTACACTACAAAGAGATGTATCCACTTTTGGATCTTATTTATTACAAAACGATAAGATGAAAAATTATATAAGTACATCTCTATATGGTCGACTGTGATCTCTCAAGTTAAGAAACGAACAAAAAAAAAACCAGACAACCAACCAACCAGTGAAATGATTAGCGAGCATGACATAAGTAAGAGTAATATTGTGGAAAACAGCTGTCCGGCGAGAAACATCACAGTGTGTTCTCATTTAAAAACTTCTTGTACATACAAGACTAGAAAAGATACAAAATACAAATAGTAAATCACAGTCGACTGACTGAGTCAGTGCTTGAATGCACAATTGTCTTGAAGGCTATGTCACATTGAAACTACTAAAATACATCTTGGTCACCAATGAAGTCATTTACAGTGTAATATGCCCTACCCAACAAGCAGCGCTTGATGTGAGACTTAAATTTATTGAACGGCATATTGACGATATCAGATGGTATCATTTAAAATACATTCGTATGTGGATGATATACTATACCTAAATAAGAATTTGTAAAAAGAATACTCGCTTAATTGACATTCATACTAGGTTATTAACTAAATTCGCATTTTTAGAAATAAATTGTGAAATGAATTAAGCTGCTGCTGTGATTCATATTTTGACTGCAATTAAGCTGTATTTCACTGTAATCATTTAGGCCGCTTCCTGACTTGGCGGTATGCTTGCAGTAAAACACGGAATCGGTAAGGGTTGCTAGGCAACTAGTGGCATCCACCAATCAACGCGCAGCATTTATGCCGACAGTATGTTTTACTTTACTGCAAGCATACCGCCAAGTCAGGAAGCGGCCTTAATCGCATTTTATTTTCTGTTATTTATTTATTTGTACCTTAATACCTAAACACGTGGCAAATGAGAGCACCCTTTGTGCCAAATTTCGTGATATTGACGTCATGAACTCCAAAAGTGCCACCCCTGCAGGTGGCCTTGTGCTCGTTTGACTTTTCCGTAATAACTAGGTATTTATTTCCGATCACTGAAGCTAAACTATAATTTGCTCTTAATTTTTTGGTAGGCTCTTAATAAAGTCACATCTCACATTACATTACATATTGAATGAAGATACAATTATTGGTACAGTACACTACAAAGAGATGTATCCACTTTTGGATCTTATTTATTACAAAACGATAAGATGAAAAATTCTATAAGTACGTCTCTATATGGTCGACTGTGATCTCTCAAATTAAGAAACGAACAAAAAAAAAATCCAGACAACCAGTGAAATGATTAGCTGATGGAAATGATGGAGCTTACGGAGCAAGTCATAGAAAACTGAAATTTTTCTTTATCATTTAAAATACATTCGTATGTGGATGATATACTATGCCTAATAAGAATTTGTAAAAAGAATACTCGCTTAATTCACATTCATAATAGGTTATTAACTAAATTCGCATTTTTAGAAATAAATTGTGAAATGAATTAAGTTGCTGCCGTGATTCATATTTTGACTGCGATTAAGTTGTATTTCACTGTAATCATTTAATCGCATTTTATTTTCTGTTATTTATTTATTTGTACCACTTAATACCTAAACACGTGGCAAATGAGAGCACCCTTTGTGCCAAATTTCGTGATATTGACGTCATGAACTCCAAAAGTGCCACCCCTGCAGGTGGCCATGTGCTCGTTTGACTTTTCCGTAATAACTAGGTATTTATTGGATAAAAACCCCCTTTTTAGGGTTCGTACCCAAAGGGTAAAAGCGGGACCCCATTACTAAGACTCCGCCGTCCATCTGTCCGTTTCTCCGTCTGTACACCAGAATGTATCTCACGAACCGTGATAGCCAGGTAGTTGACTTGACGGTCATCTATTTACAAGCTAAGATGCCGCAGTTAGACAGATACTTTTAATCCATATTTTTGAGTCGGAAGTTTAAAAAACCGGTCAAGTTCCAGTCGGACCGTCGCAGCGAAGGTTTCTTATTTAAGGCAATGTTTGGTAACCACAAAAGAGATGAATGAATGGGATTCGTGTTTCTGCGCTCGCCGTGTGAACACGTACCGCTCCGTCGCTCCCGCCGCTACGCCCCGCTACGCCATCGTTGAGTGCGCTCCGATGCGCTACGCCCCCGTCGCCTACGCCGTCGTAGAGTTCGCTCCGACGCGCTGGATTGCAGTGTTGTGACTTTGTTACTTGTGATCTGTGCAGTGATGCTGCTCTTAACTGAGACATTGACTCTATAAGTTAAGACAGTGACTCCTGTGATATCCATGATGGATAAGTGTGGTGTTCCGGGTCAGTGCCCGTCCGGCATTGGACCTGAAGGCCGAGCCTTTCTACTCCGGTTCGAGAAGTTTATGCCACAGTTCGCGGGCCTTACGGCCGCTCTGACGAGCTTCGCCCTTGCTCCGCCGCCGTCGGTACCTACCCTGCCGACCGCCTCTCCTTCCTCACCCGACGCTCCGTCCGTGGTATCCGTTGACTCGGAATCATCGGACGACGAAGCAAGCCGCTCGCACGTCCGAAACGTCGCGGAAGCCGACTTGCGAGCTGCCCGTCGCAGCTCGCTGGCCGCGGACCCCAAGATGCGGGCCCGGCCGCGCTCACGAACCCCATTCGTGGCGCCTTTCTCCGCGGCATCCACCGCCGCCCCCGACTCCTACGCCAAGAAGGCAAAGTCCCAGCGCGGACGATCGCGATCTCCACCGACCCAGAAAAAGGAGTTAGTCCGCACACGCAGACTGTCATCGAGCCCAGTAAGAGGCTCGATACTAACTCCTTCGACCTCCGAAACGGTTGATATGGACACGGCCCACGAGGAGTGGAGCACCGTGTCAAACCGCAAGGCCTCAAAGAAAAAGGCAGCGATATCTCCGCCTCCCAGCGAGCGCCCGGCTAAGACCCCTAGAGGGCCCCGCAACGATAGTGTGCCCTCAAAGACCACTGGTGAGTCATCCACTGTTACTCCCGCTTCTCTCTCCCAACCCAAACTTAAGGCTCCCCCGCCCATTGTTATTCATAACAAAGGGATGTGGGATGACCTCTCTCAGGCCATCACGACCAATAACATCCGCTTTACACGTGCTAGGAACACTGTATTAGGGATTAGTGTGCAAGTCGCGGAGATTTCGGATTACCGAAACCTTACGCGTCTATTGAACACGCGCAAGGTCGCGTATCATACATTTACCCCGGCCGAGGACAAAGTCCTCAGAACGGTAATCCGAGGTGTCCCGAAGGAGCTAGACACCGCCACCATTACACTCGACCTGGTCAGTCAGGGCCTCCCTATCCAGGAGGTTCATCGTCTGAAAAACCGACATATGGGCAATCTAGACCTCATATTAGTTATTAGTGACAATACCCCGGAGGGTAAACAAATTTTCAAGTTGACACATGTGTCAAAACTGTCGGGGATCAGCGTTGAGCCTCCTAGAAAGACCTCTGCGCTTTCCCAGTGCCACCGGTGTCAGAACTACGGGCACAGCCAGAAGAACTGCCATGGGACGCCTAGATGCGTTAAGTGTCTAGGCAATCATGGCACCTCTGAGTGTGCTCGGGTTAAGGGCACCCCTGACCCTCCCGGCTGTGTACTTTGTGGACAATTGGGTCACACGGCTAACTACCGTGGCTGCCCCAAGGCTCCGCGAGTAACCGGCCGGGCGGGCCAGAGGAGCTCGCACCCACCAAACCCTCAGACCTCACAGGGCAATAGACCCGCAATAAGTAGCCAGGTACACTTTCCGTCACTCAGAAGTGCACCCGCTTACGAACCTACACGTCCCGCACTCGCTAAGTCTAACCCCTGGGCCGCCGCCCCTCCTAGACTTAGCCAACCTGCCCCATCCCCCGCGCCCCCGAAGGTACCGGCGATGACTCAGATGTGTGGTAGTGGTTCTCCCCCTGTGGACCTCTCGGCTTATCCCCTAGTATGCCGGGCGCTCGCTTTTAGCGAGAGCCTCGCCGTGCTGGAGGAGAAGCTTCGAGGTGCATCGGGCCTCCGAATGATAGAGTTAATGTCAGAGTACAGACACGTCATCGCCGGTATCGGCGGCCGTGCCCCCATTTCCCCATTTAATGGATAACGGATCTTTAAAGATTAAACCTAGATCGCTCAAGCTCGCCTCCTTTAATGCCAACGGTATTAAGGGTCAGAAGGAGCTTGTCTTAAATTTCATCAAAGATAACGATTTAGACTTGTTTCTTGTACAGGAGTCGTTTCTCAAACCGAGCACGCGCAGGTTTTGTATACCTAACTACTTGACTGTTCGTAACGATCGACTCGACAATAGATTAGGGGGCACCCTAATCTATTACAGACGCAACCTCCACTGTTGCCCTCTCGACCCTCCGCCCCTTACTAATCTGGAAGTGTCAGTCTGCCGCCTCGCTATGACCGGGCACAGCTCGGTCATAGTGGCGTCAGCCTACCTTTCACCGAACAAGGACATACTCACGACCGACATTCAAGCTCTTCTAGCCCTAGGGCCTTCTGTCATTCTGGCAGGGGACTTTAATTCGAAGCATACATCATGGAATGCGACTACGACTAACCCAAACGGTATCAGACTCCACCGGATAGTGGATGAGCTTTCAGTGGACCTCATAGCTCCACTGGAACCCACCCACTTTCCCCACAACGTTGACCATAGACCCGACATACTGGACTTAGTACTTCTAAAGAACGTATCACTCGTGCTGCGTTCTATAGAAGTGCGACACGAACTCGACTCCGACCACAGACCTCTTGTTGTAACATTAGGCCTCCCCTCCGACTCGCTCCCCCAGACCAAGACTATCACTGACTGGAAGGTCGTCAAGGACAGACTCCAAGACGACCCGACCGACCTCACTGACCTAACAGAGACTCTGACGAGTACCGACGACGCGGACAAGGCGATTGGGGCTCTCACCGATCACCTCAGCTCAGTGCTAAAAAGCTCCGCGAAAGTCGTGCCCTCCTATAGGGACAGACGTCCCCCGCTCACTCGAGAGCTGAGGGAGTTGGTGAGGGCCAAAAACGCCGCGACCAGACACTACGACTCTTACCCGACCGAACAGAATAGAGTTAGGCTGCGTGCGCTTCAAAACCAGGTCAAAACCGGCGTCGCGACTTTGAGAAACGACTCTTGGAACGATCTGTTATCCGACATCGAACCGAGCCACACCGCTTATTGGCGGTTGGCTAGGTGCATCAAATCCGACACAGCCTCTCCTATGCCCCCTCTAAACCATCCCGACAACTCCGGCCCTGCGTTCGAGGACGGCGACAAGGCCGACGTCCTTGCCGCCAGCCTCGAGTCGCAGTGCTCTCCCAGTACGTTGTACCCGGACGAGGCCCATATCACTTGGGTCGACTCCGAAGTACACAGGCGTGCCTCCTTCCCTCCTCCCGACCCTCCTCTCCCTCCCGTAACACTCGAGGAGGTTCAGGATCTGATCAGGGTTCTGCGACCGAGAAAGGCGCCGGGTGCCGACGGCATTCCGAACGATATTCTCAAACTGCTTCCCTCCGCTCTACTTCTCTTCCTTGTAGCTATCTTTAACGCTTGCATGTCCAACTGTCACTTCCCCGAGGCGTGGAAGACCGCAGTGGTGATCGGTATCCACAAACCGGGAAAACCACGCCCCGATCCTTCCAGCTATCGTCCTATCAGCTTACTAAACACCATGGGCAAGCTGTACGAACGGGTCCTTTTATCCCGCATTCACTCCTTCCTGAGCTCCAACTCGATCCTCATCGACGAGCAATTCGGATTCAGAGCCCGACACTCATGCGTCCACCAGGTGCACCGCCTCACGGAGCACATACTGGATGGCTTCTCCACCTTCGCGAGAGGAATTCCCACGGGCGCTATCTTCCTCGACGTAGCGAAGGCTTTTGATAAGGTCTGGCACAATGGGCTTATTTATAAGCTTCAGCTTATGGGTATGCCCATTGGGCTAGTCCTAATACTGAGGGGCTTCCTCAGTAACAGAAGCTTTCGCTTCCGAGTGGAAGGCTCGCTCTCCCGCCCCCATCCTATCAGAGCCGGGGTCCCGCAAGGGTCCGTGCTCTCTCCCATCCTCTATTCATTATACACTAATGATATCCCGCGCCATCCCAACGTGCAGCTCGCCCTATTCGCTGACGACACCGCACTCTTCACCACCAACAAATACGCCTCCGTCATCCAGCGCTACCTCCAGGAGGCGATCACCGACCTAGGTCGGTGGTTTAAACTCTGGAGGATAGAGGTTAACCCCGAGAAGAGTGCGGCTGTCTGGTTTTACCCGTCCCTCCGCCATTTCCACCTCGAGAATATCGTTCTTTTCGATAGACCCATTCCTTGGTCACCAAAGGTCAAATACCTCGGCGTGACCCTGGACAGACACCTGAGCTTCAGTCAGCACATCCAAATAGTACTCAACAGGGCCAAGATGATCAAGAGTCGTCTCGGTCCCCTTCTCAACCGACGCAGTAAACTCAGCGCTCGCAACAAGCTAACACTATACAAAGTATGTATCAGACCGGTTTTCACATATGCCAGCGTGGCATTCGCACACGCCCACGACTTACACATAAACACTCTACAGATATTTCAAAACATACTTCTCCGATCGGTCGCGGGGGCCCCTTGGTTTGTTCGCAACGCGGACCTGCACAGGGACCTCGGCGTCCCGTCGATCAGACACACTATCAAGGAAGCGTCTAGGCGCTTCTTTGATAAAGGCCCACACCACCCTAACCCGCTCATAGTCCGTGCCACCTCCTACACTCCCCAACTCACCCCATCCGATCCCGACGTGCTCGCTGCGCTCGGGGCACCCGTCAGGCGCCCCAAGCACATCCTGCTCGATCCCACCGATCCCATCCAACTCGCAGTGGATGAGGGCACTGAAGACCGCAAGAAGCTTCGGCGCCAGGGACGTCGCGGCCGCCCCCCCAGATCCGGACCTGAGCCTCATAGCATCACTGCAGGGATCGAGAAGATCGAAGAAACCGAAGAAACCGAACATACTCAAGAAACCGAAGAAACCGAACACTTGGAAGCAACCGAAGAAAACGAAGTCCCTCAAGACACTCAGCCGGCCGAGCTGCGCTCGACCGGCCTGACTCCCGACGGAGGCACCCCTCCAGAGGTGCGACCACAACCGCACCTCTAACTTAGGGTTCAGCATGCCCCCCGCTAAGGGCATCGCTACCCGTGCCCGGGTGAAGTAGTTACGGTAGAGAAATACCAACTACATAGTCAGTTATATAAAAGTAAAAGTACCACAAAAGAAAATATTTATTTTGTTATGAACTTTACTTTCTATGCAAGAAGGCCCTTTTTGCGTAGCCTAAATTTTAATATAGACTTTCAAGGTTTTTTATTATTTCTCAAAAACTGTGAATAATGAACACCTCATTTTAATTTTTCATTTCAGTTTTTTTTCGGAGGTTAGGAGGGGGGACGGTCATATTTTGTACATTTTTGTCTATAAATCAAGAAGTACATAACAGAAAATTAAAAACAAACAGTTTTGAAATTTGCAGCCTGAGCCCTTTCATATGACACCCCATTTTCCATAGTCAAACCACTTTCATTTCAACCCCCCATTCTAGACTCCTATTCAATTATTAATAAAATTAATTTCATTTTTTTTTTACTAAAAACCAATGCGAGCAAGCAAGTTGTACAACTATACCAAATTTCCAGTTGAGAGCATTTATAGTTGCTGAGAAAACCTGCTGTAACATACAGACAGACAGACAGGCGAACAACGAAATATCACCACAAGGGTTCCTTTTAACCCTAAAAAGAAGTAAATTACTTGAGAGTTGTGGTTTTTGGAAGGAATACCAACCGAAACAACAATGGTAAACATAATTTAAGCACTCATTACGCTGTTTTTGTTACTTGTTACCTACATGAAACGTATGTTTAAATCTATACCAGTTCATACTTAGATATGCAAACGCAAGACTATAACAATTTAGTTGTACAACAATTTCCTATTACCACAGACAAAACAACCGCGCTCTATGCATCTCTCGCGTGACGTCTCCAATCGAAGCTCAAAACAATTGAACGCCCCCATCGAACTCCGCCTATAATTCGAACGTAACCGCTTTTTAATTGGCAATAAAAGTTGCCAGCAACAAATCAATGTGGCAACTTGGCGGTGTTGCGAACGCGGTAAATCTTGCTTAGCTCACTAGATGGCGCGCGGCACGCGAGATCAATTAGGGTTAGTGTATCTTCATTGCGGGAGGAGTTTTAATGGGCGGTTATTTTCAAAGTGAAAGCTGGGTTTTCATGAGAAGATTGTACTAAATATTAGGGGATGTAACAGATGTAGTGAATAATCACACGTTTATGTTTATCTTGCTGTCTCACTCCGCTTCAGTACCTACCCATCGATAGATCGATAAGCTAATAGGGAATATGCATGTTTTTTTTTTACAGCTTCAATTGAAGCTGATTCATGTAACAAACAGATCACAAAAATCATTTTTTGAATAACTATAAAAATAACCAAGATATAAGCCAACAAAGATTTGTTCCTATCTCTTTCTAGAAAAACGGAATTTTACATGGAGTTTTATGGCCGCAGTGCACAATGACGTCACGGTGCACATCGGATCTCTCTGTCTAATTAGAAGTTTGAAATGCTTATAACTTCCGTATTTCTTGACCGATTTTAATTCTAATTTCCGTTTTGGTGATCTCTTTTACGGTATTTTCATATTTTGATGAGAAATGCGATTTTTAAAATCCATGCATATTCCCTATTGATAAAGGAAGACAAACACGGTTATTATGCGAAAAAAAAACGATGTCGTATGATTATGCATATGCATTAACATCTGTAACTTTTCTGTTACGTTTAGCGTTAGGAACCCCTGGTGATTAAGTAAAACCATAAATAATCAACCAATCCTTTTATTGACGCTTTGCGCAAGCACACGTACACGACGTAGGGTAGGGGTCCGTAAGGGCCGGTTTGAAAGTTGCTCCTGGTTTGTGAGGGTGTTGGCGCCACGACAGTACTCCCCTGGTCTCGGAGCCGTCGCGGAGATGGTCTGGCTGAAGACGTCAGCAACTGGTCCGGAGTGGTGCTCGTGCGATGAAGCTACCGGAGGCCTGAACCGGAACTTAGCACCCTGGAACGCATAATTCGTTCGCGTCAATAATGATGCGACAAGTATCCTCCGTTGACTGTGACCATGGCTATAAGCGTGAAGCAAGGGGTACTGCGTGGTGGTGGTATGTCTTGATGAAGTGCGGATGTCACAGTCAGAGCGGAGTTTACAAATAAGCACTAAATGATTTAATTATATACATTTTTTATGAATGCAAAATCAAACAGTTATGGAAAACACCGAAAATTAAAATTCAGGGTTCAGGATTCGGGGTTCAGGGGGGGGGGGGGGGGGTAGCTATGCAGCTCAGTTTACGCTGAGAGTTCAGTTATATTAGTTTGCGTGTTTTAGTAATTTAACTTTAGAAGGTAGGTAACTATAAGTTTCGCCAGATCTCATTTAGTATGTGTTACTTATTTAACATAATTGGCTCTGGCATCGAGATCACACCTCTCTGTGTTTTAACGATGCTATTAAACCGGCCAAGTGCGAGACGGACTCGCGCACGGAGGATTCCGTACCATTATCTATAAAAAAATCACGTTTGTTGTATGGGAGCCCCCTTAAATATTTGTTTTATTCTGTTTTCAATAGTTGTTACAGCGGCAAAATAAATGCATCACCTGTGGAATTTTCAACTGTCTAGCTATCACAGTTCGTGAGATACAGCCTGGTGACAGACAGACGGACAGACAGACAGACAGACAGACGGACAGCGGAGTCTTAGTAATAAGGTCCCGTTTTTATCCTTTGGGTACGTTAAAATTTTAAAAAAGTCAAAAGACATATTTTGCTGCACATAGGCCGCCAAAAGAGACTAAACAAAATGTATTCGTCAATATTTATTCAACTGTTAGGAAGTATAGGTACAGGTTGAAAAAAAATATTTGTACTATCCGCCCAATGGAAACCGGACCCACCATAGAACTGCGTCACAACGACGTTATGATTCAAGTCGTAAGAAGAGTCAAACAAATTGTTTTATGTCAGTGTGACACCGTTCTATGAAGAGCTAGGGATCCATTGGATTGCTAGTACGTAAAGCTTGAACACAGTAAAACATGGGCTCATAAAGTAACAAAAATAAAAATGTTATGGAACATATTTCAAGGAATTTTTTATTGCATTTATTTACTAGACTAATAACCATTTTTACAAATATATACAATTATTTAATTTGCTTTCTATATGCCATACTGCGTGCTTTGCGTCGAATCCGGCTCATTAAGTCTTGCACAGCACTGTCAGGATATCTTTTGCAAGCCCATTTCCATTTGTTTTGCAATTCAGCTGCCGATTTAACTTCTCCGCCTCCTTTTTTTAGAATCCCTTTCATAATTGCCCAATATTCTTCAATCGGCCTCAGTTCAGGACAATTTGGAGGATTGCACTCTTTAGGTACCACTGCGACTTCGTTATGTTTATACCACTCAACTACTGCTTTAGAGTAGTGACAGCTCGCAAGGTCTGGCCAAAATAATGGCTGTGAGCTATGTTTGCGTAAAAAGGGCAGTAGACGCTTTTGCAAACATTCTTTTTTGTAGATTTCACCGTTTACTGTGCCTGTTGTTACGAATGAACGACTTCTTTTACCACAACTACAAATAGCTTGCCATAAAAGATATTTTTTTGGAAACTTCGATCTCTTTTTTATCTTGCAATCTTCTGGGGCATCCTTACGATTCTTAGAAGTATAAAATTCTTGCCCCGGTATCTGCTGGAAGTCTGCTTTGATGTATGTTTCATCATCCAATACAACGCATCCAAATTTTGTCAAGTAATTGTCGTACAACTTTCGTGATCTCTGTTTTGCAGACAGATTTTGCTTAGCGTCGCGATTGGGTGCAGCTTGTGCTTTGAACGACTTTAATCCAGCTCTAGACTTAGTTTTCTGTACATATGACTGCGACATTTTGACCTTTTTTGCGACATCACGGGACGATAACTTCGGATTCGCTGTAAAAAGCCGCAAGACATGGGCTTCTTTTTTTTTATCCTTTGCGCCTTGCTTACCTGCACTTCCCGGCTTGCGATCTACTGTCAATCGTTCTCGGAACCTTTTTAAAACTAAACATACGGAAGATTGCGGTAATTTTAAAAGTTTTGCTAATGCCCTATAACTTAAATGGGGATTTTCAGTATGTTTGCGCAAAATAATTTCACGTTTCTTGTGTTCATAACTCGCCATCGTGAAAACAAATGATCAAAGTGGAACGCTGTCATAAAAGTTTTTATTCATGATATCAAATAGTTTTTATTTATAATACTAAGAAGTTTCCATATTGTATAAATAAAAATATATAATCATTTACTTGTGCCCACATTTTACTGTGTTCAAGCTTTAGTACGTTTTCCATTAAAAACAACACCGGGTGTAGGTATATTTTTATGGCATGGAAAAGACAAACGAGCACACTTGTAAGCAAATTATCTACGTTTTAATAATAATAAATATTAAAATAATAATTATTCAAAGCACTTTTTTACAATGTATATAACTTTGTACCTACTAAATGAAAAATGTATTTCACCTGAAAAAGAGTGGTGGAGACCACATAGATTGGGATCTCCTACTACAAACTTTAAGTATGTTCGTCCGTGTCACAGGTTTATGCCGTCCATACGTTTAAAAGCAATTGCATCGAAGCCTGCATGGAAGGCATTATGCACACCGCTAGAGGTTATGGGCCGTTAGCTTTACGGCCTATGTCGAATGAAACAAGGTTTACAACCAACCTGGGAAATAGTAGGCCGGTATTGACTCGAATTTGTCACTTGTATTGGTATTCTTAATCGATAAATACGACGACGTAGTGTCGTACTCGAAAACTGTTTAAAGTCGTAGATCAAGGTCGATATTCTAGGCCGTAAAAGCCATATCGTCTTTGATCTGTTATCGTATTGTTAACATTTTGATAGCTCTTATTTACTTGACAATAATGGCGGTCAAGTTCAAAACAAAACCATAACAGTGGGCCTGATATGGCAACGTTTATCGCGTGACAAAATATCGATAAAACGTCCGTCACTTTTTGACAGGTACGAAAATACGAGAGTGACGTATGCTTTATCCACACTTTGTCACGTGATAAACGCAACCATGCTAGGGACGCTAGTCAAAGACGATATTAATTTTACCGCCTAAAATAGACGCCCTGTGTTCTTAGGTGAGATGCATTCGGCGGTAGTTATCATTATTGTAAATGTATAGGATTATAGGATCAACGTAAGCGTTACAAGCGTTCAATTTAATGAGGGCGTCCGCGCATCAGTTTTTTCACTAGGTAGGCGCATACGTAAAAAATATAAATTGAAATAATTTTGTACCTAAATATTTGAAATGTGTATATATCAAGTGAAAAAGTAAATTGTCACTAGTTTGGTCTTCTTCTAGGCATATATTTTAACATCAACTGTGTGCCGAAGTCGAAGACAATATGGTTTATACCTCCTAAAAACCATAAAACCATATCGCCAGTGATACTATAATACCGCGTAAATAACAAATTCTATAAGTCGCAAAATGTGCCTTACTGACTTGCATGCTAAAGTGTATTTTGCATCGTATTTAATTTATTAATTACTGCAGTATCACCGACGATATTGCTTTTAAGTGATATCGTATCGTCAGTAACGATAGTTCTTATTTACTTGACAGTAATGGCGCCGAGTTATTAACAATACCATAACATGTCAAAAGCAATATTGCAATAAGCATATTGTTTTAATGTACGGAAAAGAGCGCTTGATGTGTGTCTCTCATGTTATTTATGTATCCATATCTCTATTCACTCTTCTACTTCAAAGTAGAATTTGACATATTTATAACTAGAAATATTTATATCTATCCGCAGTTTGAATATTGGTATCGGTCATAAATAAGTATGTTTGCATTGTTTATCCTTGTCTAATACCCATAGCACAGTTGCCATCAAACATATTAAACAAGAGAGTAGAGACCAGATATTTATACCATCTTGCCTGATCTACATCTGCGGGCCTAGTATGATTACAAGTATGTTTATCGAGTGACAAAATGTGTATAAAGCATCTGTCACTCTCGTACTTAAATACGAGTCAGAAAGTGACGGACATTTTATCCACATTTTGTCACGCGATAAACGCAGCCATACTAGGCCCGTATTATGGTCACTTTTATCGCAGTGGATAAAACATTCGTTACGCTCGCACTTACACACTTGATATACAGGGTGTATTGCAAGTCGTGTGCCAAATGAATATGGTGGGTAGCTAAGGTCACTTGCAACACGTTTTGGGCCAATTAACACTCATCCTACCCACGGTGTTTTTTTTATTTTTTTTTTGAAAAAATCTCGGAATCTTCCAAAAGTTAACCATTTTGTTCACCTATCTTTTTTTTTAAATGTGACAGCACAAAAGTATTTGTAGTTTTTTTATCTTTAATGTTTGCGCATTCTAATGAAATGTAATTTTTATTCATATAGTAAACAAATAAAAAAATATTAGCCAACAAAGTGTGAAGGACAGAAAAATGAAATCTTCACGGTCAACTTTACGACATAATTAAAAAAAAAGTAGAAGCTCCTCAGATCTTCCAACATCATAAAAACTTCTCCAGTTCCTGACAATTCTTACGGTATACCACATGTCTAGAATAACGTTCAGTTTTTCGTCAAAATATGGTTTCAATCTAAAATTGTGGTTTTATTCGGTCAGTAGATCCAGCCAGTTAAATGGGCTAAATGCACAATACAAAACGCAGTATGGTTAAAAATCATCTTTATTTTAATAATTACTTACTTCAAATTCTGTTCAAATTATCTTCCTCCACAATTGATATATTCGCGACACCTTTTTCGTATTTCTACAGTTGTTGTACGAAGTGTCTTTGACTTCTACGTCTGGGGAAGGGCCAAAGAGCTAGTGTACGCAACACAGGTAGAGAGCAGAAAGCATCTGATCGCAAAAATTAATGACGCGTTCGCAATAATGCGGCAAGAAATGACACTTTGTACAACAACTACTGTAGAAATACGAAAAAGGTGTCGCGAATGTATCAATTGACAACATTTCAAAAAAAAAAGCATAATTTTTATTTCGCGTTTATAATAGCTGGTTAAAAATTAGACTACCCGTATATATCGTTAATAATTTATTAAAGAAATAGTCATTAAAAAGACCGTATATACAAAGTTAGGAATACTGATGTCGTGATCTTAGCATGATATAAAATTTAAAAAAAAGTAACTTTAAACAGAAACAGAACTGACTGTCATGTCATGTCATATTTTTTTCAATTCCTTTGGTAATAAATGGACTAAGGGCACTATAAGTGTATTCCTAATATTCACAATCCAACTTTTTTTACTGTTTTTCCTAAATATAAAAAAAACTATGCATAAAAAAATCCAAAGATATTTTTACTGTAATCAGCAGTGTAAAATCTAGAAACGGTATTTTATTTTACTACCTTAGCACATAATGAATTGTTGTCAATTGTAGAGGAAGACAATTTGAACAAAATTTTAAGTAATTATTAAAATAAAGATGATTTTTAACTATATTGCGTTTTGTATTGTGCATTTAGCCCATTTAACTGGCTGGATCTACTGACCGAATAAAACCACCATTTTAGATTGAAACCATATTTTGACGAAAAACTGAACGTGATTCTAGACATGTGGTATACCGTAAAAATTGTCAGGAACTGGAGAAGTTTTTATGATGTTGGAAGATCTGAGGAGCTTCTACTTTTTTTTTAATTGTGCCGTAAAGTTGACCGTGAAGATTTCATTTTTCTGTCCTTCACACTTTGTTGGCTAATATTTTTTTATTTGTTTACTATATGAATAAAAATTACATTTCATTAGAATGCGCAAACATTAAAGATATAAAAACTAGAAATACTTTTGTGCTGTCACATTTAAAAAAAAAGATAGGTGACCAAAATGGTTAACTTCTGGAAGATTCCGAGATTTTTTCAAAAAATAAATAAAAAAAACACCGTGGGCAGGATGAGTGTTAATTGGCCCAAAACGTGTTGCAAGTGACCTTAGCTACCCACCATATTCATTTGGCACACGACTTGCAAGACACCCTGTATATATATTTTTTTTTATGGCATTTGTAGGCAAACGAGCACACAGGCCACCTGATGGTAAGTGGAAACTGTGACCCATAGACATTCGCATTCACAAAACTGCAAATGCACTGCCAACCCTGAGGACTAAGATGGCTTATCCCCAAACCGGAACACAACAATACGAACACTTCCGCTTGGCGGTAGGTTAATAATGACAGATGTTTTATCTACGCTTACCTATATCGATAAACACGACCATATTAAGCCCGCTGATAGCGACTGTACAAGCCTAGAGCTCAAGAAGTTCCCCCTAATGTTTATTTATTTAGAACCCAATCGAAACCACCGATAGCTAGAATCGCCCCTTCCGTACCTTAGTCTATAACCATCCGATAATTACCGTACGACACCCGCGGGCCGTTGGTCGACGCACGACACCGTGTCGTGACGTTTAATGCGATGTAAATTTATTTTTATTTGTCGTGCGACGTAAACGTGGGCCACCATTACGGGAATTGCTTTCGATTTGTAGACGGTTTTACAGTTTTCCATCTGTATATCAGGCGGGTGGTTTTAACTGCGTGAGTCCGTAGCTGGAGGAGGAAGCTGCATTTTTATTGCAAATATTGTGAGACACTTGGTTGTCCGTCTTTTTTTCACTGAAATGGTTAAAGTAACCGTGCTGAAATTTGGAATAGCCTATATTTAGTTCTCCGCACACGCGTTAGAAGAATAAAATGTAACCGAAACGCTTTATTTAATCTGTCATGGGTGATAATATTTGTTTTAATTGACATTTGACAATTTGGGTAATTAATACGACACGCAAAGAAAAATAAACTTCACACCCATTAATATTTCCGAAAATACCGAAGATAAAAATAAAAAATACATTTACCAAAATATCGTAAATAAAACGATCGATATGGTAAACCTATATAAATATTTTATAAAATATTAAAATTAAATTAATTGTGATAGTTATCCTGTAGCTATATGTATAGTCATCAACTACTTGTTTCTACATACATACACACATTAAATCACGCCTGTTTCCCAGAGGGGTAGGCAAAGACCACTTCTTTCCACTTGCTACGATCTTGACAAATTTCTTTCGCTTCTTCAACATTCATACATCGAGTCATGCACGCACGTCAGTTTCGGGTACTTATGATTCGGCCCTTTTCCAATATTTCTCCGATTTGATTCGAAAAAGTACGCCTATGGCGGCCCCTTCCGACCCGTCCACTCACTTTCGATCTGTATATCTAAACTTGTTTCTATATTTAAAATATTTATTTATGAAACTGGTACATAATGAAGCTTCATAATGAAGGTTGCGGGCGCTCTTATTACAAGCACGAGTAGGTACCTACCTTAAGAGATAATTATGAACCGCTGCATACATAACTTTTTCTACAAACTTAAAATGATAATGACAAAAATAAACAATCGCTAACTTTTCTCGTATACTTTACTCGATTTTTCTGCTAAAACAAATTAAGTTACTTGTCAGCAAAGTCATTTTCATTATTCCGATTGGCGTGAATAGTTTATGAATTTTATTATTAAGTAAATGTTAACAAATTTTATGCAAATCTTGAAAGTTTCTAAAAGCTGTTCTGACAATTTATCACAAAAGTTTTAATTTAGAATTAAACGCAATGGTAACCAAATGACAAATTGATGGATATTAAACATTCTAGTTATTTTTAGCAATTTAATAAAAATAAAAATGTTATTCTATCACATAATTAGTCCCAAAATTAATTTTGTTTTTAATTTACGTAATTGCAATTGGTATCAAAATATTTTTTACGGTTTATCATACAAATTAGGATCTCAAGTGTTCACTAAAACTCAGCCAAGACTCATATCCGGGATGACCGTAACCATGATAATAACAATGCTATAATATTTATTATAGAACTTATTACAATGGCAACGCTTATTTTAGAATTGTTTTCCCGCATCTCGGTTAGGTACACTATAGGTGGTATTCTGATATTGTTAGCGATAACAATAGGTATTAGCGGTTTATAGTACGCGAGTAGAAAAATCACTAAATAGGTTTATTTTTTATTGTTAACCGCATCCTATCACGAATTTACACCTTTTAGGGCCACTTGCACCAAAAAATTAACACTGGGTCAAGACACTAACTCGAAAACGGTCATTTTAACGTTAGTGTCTTAACCCAGTTAGCTAATTTATATTTTTTTATCTGGTAACCGTTTATTAATAAATAACGCCTATATTATACTCAATCAAGTATCGCTGTTGCCATGTTTTCCTAAAAGTGGAAGTGGAATAAACCGAAAACATCACGTTTTCAACGTGAAATTCAAACACCTGTTCACACAGAACTAATGAGGCATTCATACACTATCACTATATACGTAACATATTCCGAACCCCTTACAAAACCGAGCAAATTTACCGTTTCATTTAGCAGAAAACGTCAATATTTAAATAAAGCACCCTCAAAACGTACAACTATAATAATCTCGTTAATAACGACACAATGAACTTTCACAAATAAAAATTCAATCAAGAGGACCTAGGCTCAACCATTGTGCCAACACAATATCCTAAACGTCAAAACTACTCTACAACTACCAACGAAAAACCAACCGTACCGCCAACTTGTAATAACTATATTCAAAAAGCGAATGTAATAGAGATTTTAAAAGGGGATCTCTATTTCATCGTCATCGCCAATTTGAAATGGCCACCGCAAAAACCAACCTAAACGCAAACATATAGAGTTCCAATTTAAACATTTTTCAAATTCTGTTTGCTAGGGGTGTGCAAAGCCGTAGGCCTATTTGTGTCGCTTTCACACTTACAACAATAGTGTCATGATTCGTGATCCGGGATTATGCCGGGACAATCCCGGGATTAGGTCGCGTTGCGGCAAACAAATGGTTGCGGACTAACAAGTGTGCATCGCTAATGGGCCTCGGGTTACATTGTAGTGCTGGGATAAATAAAACGGGAATCGGAGCATTTTGTTGTTCATACGTTAAGTTTGTTGGGTGAGGATTGATGGTGCCAGCGATTTTTAGTTGCTTTTATTTTAATTATATTTTTAGTTTTTAGGGTACCGTACCCAAAGGATAAAAACGAGACCCTATTACCAATCTGTCCGTCTGTCTGTCACCAGGGTGTATCTAACGAACCGTGATAGCTCGACAGGAAATTTTCACAGATGATGTATTTATGTTGCCGCTATAAAAACAAATACCTACTTAAAACAGAATAAAATTAAAATGTAAGGGGAGCTCCCATGCAACAAACGTTATTTTGTATAGATAATGGTATGGAACCCTTCGTGCGCGAGTACGACTCTCACTTGACCGGATTTTTCTATATATTTTTTAAGTAATCCCATACAAAGTGAAAAGTAAACACACTGGCACACCTAGTATGGAGAAACAAAGTAACAAACGGGCAAATAGGTTTAAAAACTTTGCTGATTCGTAATGAATGATTCCAATTATGTAAGATACTACACAAAAACGTATGAAATAAAACATGAAACATCACATGTTTCGTGACATGGTCATAAGGGGAACTTACAAAAATTCAGATTAAAATGATCAAAAATTAAATAAATACCAGGGGAAAAATAATGGACATCCCCTGTATAGCCAACAGATACACAGAAACACCACCATAATAATAACCCTCTTTTTTGACGGGGGTTAAAAAAGCTGCTAATTACCGAAATGTCTATTAAGCAAAATGTCTAATGACCAAGAAGCGAAGTATCCATTATGTAAGTAAATTTCCTATTTCGTGTAGATGCCTTAATCGTAAAATACACAAAGCATATAGTCCATAAAGCGACACGGCGAGATAAAAACAATTCATCGATCAGACACACTATCAAGGAAGCGTCTAGGCGCTTCTTTGATAAAGGCCCACACCACCCTAACCCGCTCATAGTCCGTGCCACCTCCTACACTCCCCAACTCACCCCATCCGATCCCGACGTGCTCGCTGCGCTCGGGGCACCCGTCAGGCGCCCCAAGCACATCCTGCTCGATCCCACCGATCCCATCCAACTCGCAGTGGATGAGGGCACTGAAGACCGCAAGAAGCTTCGGCGCCAGGGACGTCGCGGCCGCCCCCCCAGATCCGGACCTGAGCCTCATAGCATCACTGCAGGGATCGAGAAGATCGAAGAAACCGAAGAAACCGAACATACTCAAGAAACCGAAGAAACCGAACACTTGGAAGCAACCGAAGAAAACGAAGTCCCTCAAGACACTCAGCCGGCCGAGCTGCGCTCGACCGGCCTGACTCCCGACGGAGGCACCCCTCCAGAGGTGCGACCACAACCGCACCTCTAACTTAGGGTTCAGCATGCCCCCCGCTAAGGGCATCGCTACCCGTGCCCGGGTGAAGTAGTTACGGTAGAGAAATACCAACTACATAGTCAGTTATATAATAATAATAAAAAAACAATTCATGTAAAATGACAATTATTTAAAAAGTCCAAAACGCAAATTACCTAATGTCGACCACAAAGCTGATCACATACCTAAATGGCAAAACTTCCAATGTATTCCTGGTACTGGTATCAGTTTTTTGACATGTATTTTGTGTATAATGCTACACAGACCTATTGCTACTTCGATATTCTGCGTTATTGACGTTATAATAATTGGAAAAAACGCTAAAATGACGCTTGACATTTCGCTTCTTGGTCATTTTGCGTCATTGGAAATTTTGGCACTGAACCAAAACATTCAACGGCCAGCTTTTTGTTTTTTTCTATTCAATATATACACTTTGCACAATTAGGCTAAGATATTTACCAGCGTATTAGTGACAGGTTGCAAGCCCATCGCCTAACAGTAATACAAGCCTTTCTGCAAAGTGTGGTTAAGTACAGAATTATCAACAAGTTTTAAAAGTTGTTGGTAATTCTTTAGTTCTGCCTACCCCACTTTGGGAATGAAGGCGTGAGTTTATTATGTAAGTATGTATATTATACGATAAATTTACCCCAATAAAGGCTATATTAGTGTGTTTATAAATAGCTTTACACACAGAGATCTAGATTAAACGGTGAATTTACATTGTATTTACTTAAAACCATATTCTACACCGTATTAGAAAGTATTTAGGTTCATTCTAAATAACCGTATTTCAATCCCCAAATTATACCCCTATATCATATTCCAACGTAACAAGGTTCATTTTAGTTATTATGTCCAAGATAATTAATCTGGCTAACCTGTGACAGAGGGATTAAAAGCCATTGTATCTGCTTTAAAGCGACCTTAGTCGTAATGGGAGTTTGTATGGGATATTGTTTGTATTTCTAGATAATGGTAGCGGATGAGTAGGTTTTATTTTTGACGTAATTTCGATGTTTGTTAGGTGATTCCCTAAAACAACTCACTTAATAATTCGGTGACGCATTATTAACTGGTGAATGTAGGTTGTCCTGTAAGCTCATTATGTAAAAACCGCCGAAAAACAAGAAGTGGTAGGAAGGGGATAGGAATATAAGCTTAACCTGTACATCTGTGTATCTGTGTGACTGTGTGTGTGTGCTCCCAAACGGACAGAGCGAACTCGACGCAGTTTTTTTTTTAATCTTGTTTAATCGGGATGCTTCTTGGCGTGGTTTTATAATAATCGGTTGGGTACTTTAAGAGATATTATCTCTGTAAAGAAGGGGTCACCATTATATCGGTGTTTTTGTTTATGTAATAGATATTAACATTAATATAAACATATGTATATAGACCTTATTGTCAGTGGCCTAGGGGTGTATAGATATTTTCACCTCAGCAGCTCAAACAAGCCGGTTTTGCTGCTTAAAAACAGTGAGCAAAATTCAATTTTGCTGCGAGCGAGAGGCAAAGTAGCTTTTTAATTATTTTTTTTAAATGCCGTGAGCAGTGCTGGGGCTACTCACAACATTCGAAAAAATTGAACTTCACTTTGTTCTGTCACTTTCACTTCGATAGGAAAAAAGCGAGAGATAGAAACAACTTGATTCGAAGTTCGATTTTCAAATTCCACACATATGTAGTAGGCCCAAAAAGAAACGCACGTTCGGATGCACACATAACCGTAAAATTGCAAATAAAACTATCTGTTAAAGTTTGAAATGTGTTTATTATAACTATTTTATACAGTAGGTACAATCATTTTTTTTTATTAATGTTTTGAAGACAAAATTAATGAAAAATAAGAAGTTTATCATGTATCTACATAATTTTGTTATCGTTTTAACAATCTTTAATTTCGTGACATAAACCGCGGGGGCAGTTTCAGAACGCATTTCAAAAATAGCGGGATTATTGTAGCCAATAGCCATAGACAAGGCCTATAGTTCATTTATTTTAGAATGAGAAAAAAAAAAGAAAAAGAACCAGTAGTCGTCAACTCTAATACTCGCTGGCAGAATTAATAAGAATCTATGCACTCAATATATTGTATCTGTGCATGTGTCATTAATGTTTTTGTGTTGGACAAAACATTGGGTCTCGATATTATATAAAAAATTAACTATAAAACTATTTGAATATGTATATAATATATTGGTTTCTAACTGCTATACTTAATTGATTTACCTAATTTAAGACTGACTATTCCGGATGAAGTGTCATCGTTTCTCCGCTAAAGAGTTACCAAGTAGGGTAGAGATTAGAGATGTAGACTAAACGAGCAGCTGCCAACTTTAACAAGGAAATGAACAACAAACAACTCACAACAAAAACAAACTATGGAACAATATCAACGCTCACGCTCTCGAACTCAGGAGAAAATGACAAAACATAACATGAGACATATCACATAAGGGCATTGTGACGTTCAATCTGTCAAAAAATGCAAACTGTGGCGTTATTAATGATCAATTTAAAATTCACTAGGTTCGCTATATTTGACAGGTGACAGGATAGTATTTGATTTACTCGAGTTATATGCTTAGACGTTTCGTTATTTTGTTAACACAGGTTTGTAACCCCTGCTTCTTTAGGTCTTTTATAGACCACGTTTCTAATTGAAGTAAATTTAATCAACAAAAATAAAAAACGCAATGTAAATATTAACGAATATGACTTAAAGTACTGCTGCAATAGATTATAACGTTCGTTTAATATTTACTGTGAAATAGCAGCAGTCAAAAGAGACGTTTTGGAGCAATATTTTTGTATAACTATTATGTTGCGTGTAACGTGCCCAATAAAATACCTTTATTTCTTTCTGTATCATGCTAAAATAAATGAACTATAGTTAGGTTTTTTTAAAGCCACAGACTACATAAAGCTGTATAAAGTTGTGTTTGTACTAAGGCATTATCAAGTTGAGTGACAGGTTTTATCTGTTTCATGTTTATTTTTTCCACTTTTTATTTTATTAGTATTTTGCAAAAATGCTTGTGATTGATGCATATATGCGATCGTGTCGTTATTTAGTCGTGTATTCACCAAATGGTCACAACGGAAGACCTGCGTTGGCCCTACCAGCTTCACGCTGTGTTGTTCTCGCTGCTGAGGTGAAAAGTTGTATGTCTCACACGAGACCAAAGTTTTTTACGTCTCGTATCTTTGAATCCTTCGCTTACCTACTCGGGATTCAAAATCATCACTCGCAGCAAAAACCAACTTTGCTCTCTTGTTGAACAAATAACTATTTTGACATCTTGGGAACGTATAATGACTGTAGAAACGAGCGCACGCGGCAACTTTAGTTAATACTAAGTACTTCGTTATGAATTCAAAACTAATTTTTTTTATGATAAAAAACTATTGTATTTTTTATAGCTAAAACAATGTGTGAAAAGTGAGTATATTGGCGGGGTTCGTGCTATGGATAGGTTCAGAGCACGTTTTTAAATAGTAAAGGCGATTCGAATTATTGCTGATTTGTTTCTGCTCGAGTACCACCGACTACCTCATAACATAACAGTTTACAAGTAATTTGAGGCCAAGAAAACACATAAAAATAACCTACCTCTTTGTAGGGTACCATACCTGGGTGTCCAACGGGACCCTATTACTAAGCCCAAGCTGTCCTTCCGATCGTCCGTCTGTCTGTTTAAAAAACAAACACTAAAAAATAGTCAAGCGTGCGTTGCGCCCGCACTGATTCGATTCAAAGCCGAACTCAAATCGGAATGCTATTATTATACCTACCTAAGTATTTTATACCCTCCTCCTGTACGGAAGAACCTAGTGAGCAATTCCGACTCGCACTTGACCGATTTTTGCATTAATCTTCTTACCTCAACTAAAAGAAAATCAGCAATACCAGATTCGTCAAGAAAAATAAGTTAGCGCCTACAAGAAAATAATACCAATTTCACCAAACACTTTTATTTTTCACAACGCTAGTCTCCTAATAACCGGCACAACAAAATCCACTAAATATGTATTAAACAAGCCCATTTCCCAAATCATTTTCACGAATTCCATTTCCAATTTCCCAAAACTGCGCAAAAAACATTCTAAATTCAAATTTCCCCGCGCATTTCCCTAACGGTTATTTATGATCCGACACTGAGCTATGTAATAATCTGAGACGGGATTTAATTTCGGACTGATTTCCACACATGAGAGCGAAAGGGATGAATGTACAAAGAAGCGTTGGTTAAAAAGGGATGACGGTAGCGGTCTGACGGACCATAATGAAGTATTGGACTTTTTTCTAACGTACGCAGGATTTGTTTGGAAAATTGTTGAGAGAACCTTTTTAAATTCGCTTAATTAGGGTTGGACCTTAGCGAGCTCTGAATTAATTTAAAACAGCCGGTCTTTTTTACGAAACCTAAATAGGGTTTTAAGTAAACGAGTAAATACTCGACGTTCAGAGTTTATTAAAAATCGTTAGATTTATTTTATTTAAAAAAAAGCGTTTGTCCTTTACCCCCTTACTCAGAGACATTAAAGACAATGAACCCGTTCTTTTTTCAAACTTTGTGTGTGAAAAATCGTCGCTAAGGAACGACGTAATCGTCATTTACTGGCTCTGAGTGCGGCGATTAGAGCCCTTGTTTACTTTTTGTAAGACAAAGTCCTCTAGAGTTTGTAAATATACAACGAAACCATTTACCACGTTAACTGTTATTTAAATGACGTAAGACCCACACCCTAATTACTTCAGTTAATCAAATTAAAGTATAAATTAAACCAAAATGTTATTTTGACATAAGTGAATAATAAGTTGAAGTTTTAAGAACTTAAATTTAATTCAATCATCTTTTAACCGTAAAAGACTCAACAAGACGAAATTTAAAAACAAAACTTCCAACCGCCATCTTCAATGTGATCTGTCAATATTAATTCCGGCCAGGATCTTAACGGACAGATATCAATTTCAAATATGGAAGCCGAATTCGTTGCGAATCCTACTGGCCAGTCACACAGTACAATCCAGAGTCCCCAAATTCAAATATGTTCGCTGGATTCGCGCCGCATTCCTCCGCGCGACGTCCGTTATAAATTATGTCTCTGATTTATTGCATCGAATTCTCGTCGGTAATTAGTGCGTGCCTCTGAGCCGGTTGCACAGAGAATTTGGGAGTTAACTGGCAGTTCAATTATGCAGTTTTACGAGGGTAATTTTGAGCCTGTGTGCCGCAGATTTTAGGATTTTAGCAAGTAAAAGAAAGTATATTTTAGTTACACATGCAGAAGGTTCGTGGAAAGTAAGCTAAATTGTAAGGTTAATAGGATGACATCAAATGTTCATGTTTCAGTACGTAATTATTATTACTATGTGCTTTGCCCAACCGGTTAAAAATTGTATTCAGTGGTATTTATAACTGCAGATTTTAACAACCACTTAAATCACTGATATAAATTTATAACATAGGCTATGTATCAATACTAGCCAATTGAATCTTTATCTTCTGTCTTACAACGGTACCGTATTCCAACCATCCCACTATTAATTAAAAGCTTAGCCCAACTAAAACGTAGGTTACTCCATGACAATTAAACCCCAATTAAATTCACGCCACCAGCCCGTCCCGCGGATTATCGGAGATTGAGTTTAATCGCCGGCGTCCCATTTCCCATTAATAACCGCCTGGTTAATTGAACTCCGAGCGTTATTTCAATAAGTATGGCGCAATTGATGAGTATTGACATTAACCACTCTAACTGCCGCACTCAGAGACGACAATTAAATTTAATCCTGGATTAATTTTCTGCGGTCACTTTCTTTGCTTTAGCAATAGAATAAGACAACATATTATATCAACTATCATAGTAGCTACAGCTGCTGGGTTACAAAGGTTATGTAGCCGCAATATACAGGGTGGAAAAAAACCAACGCCACATGGACGGCAAATACCTTAAATATTGGAAATAGCAAATTCTTCGCAAAGGAGACTTGCTTTTATTTTTTAAATCATTAGGTACCTACTGCACTTATATACTTTGGAGATTCCTCTGCCTTGTCTTGGAATCGAACTGAATAAATAATGGTTTTTTTACGGTCTTTATTTAATTTAAAAACATGTGTTGTAGAAATAAATGATCACTATCAATAACCCTTTCTGATTTGTATCATAAAACACGACTAAGTATATTGTTTTGTCATAAACCAGTTCAATTCCCAGATTCCCTTTTGAGGAAGAGGAGGAATTCTAAAATCCCATAATGCAGTATTTTTTATGTTATAAATAAAAGAATTGGCCGTCCATGTGGCGTTCGTTTTTTCTATCCCGTATACAGGTGACAAAAATATTAGTGTGAAAACCCGACTTATGGGAGGATTCATTTTCAACCGCCGATCGATAAAGAGAGATGGGTAAAAACCAAAATAAATGTACATAAAGACGCTATTTAAATGTCACTTAAATGATGTCTTAACTTGCAATTTCGTTACAAAAATGTATGTGTTTGACGTTAATCTACAGTTTCGTTACGGTAGCTAACTCTTCTTTAACTGGACATTTATTTTGGTTTATACCCAGATGGTATAGTTAACCTCCGGCGCATAAAGAAGGGTGTTATAAGTTTAATGTATGTATCTGTATGTCTGCGGCACGAAGCTCCCAAACGTAATCGTCACGTAGTTTAATCGGGATAGTTCTTAGCTAGATTTTATGAAAATCGATTGGGCCCATCAAGAGAGAGTTGAAAGCTCTGGAATAATATCGCCATTAATATTGGTAGGTTTTATCTATCTAATGCATATAATATAAGAATATGTAAAAAAACTCTTATGAAACACTTGACGAAGACGGTGACAGTTATGTTAATTTTAGCGTCACTAAAAACCTCTTAAATGTCAATCATTGAAAATACTTATCTTTGACAATAGAGCGACGGTCGAATTGTTTACCTATGTAGTTGCGTTGATGATTTGCATTTTGTTATTGTCGAGAAACAATGACTGCGAAGCTAAACCATTTAGTTTCGCTAAGTCAGGGAATCCCATAGAACAAGCCATGTAAACCATAAGTACCTAATATTGGTAGAGTATGGAAAAATAAGCTAGCGGCAATGTTCAGAGTGTAATAATTGACAACATGTTTTTTTTTCCGAAAGTCCGTTGCTTAATGTAGGCACATGCAGGTGTTCATACTTGGGAATATTGTTGTTCGTCCTTTAAGCCAATTATTTTATTTCTACTTTAACAGTTGACTTTGGAACGAAACACCAAACATCACATTTAAACTTGTGCTTTTTCTAGTAGCTAGGGAATATTTTTATTTAGGCAACATTTTGGTAACTGACCTATTATTAATATCAAAAAGAATTAAGGAACATTTTACGGGCAAAAATCATATTCATTTCCTTTTTTCTTTTATAAGTTAATATTTTTACCAATCTTAAAAAGGCATGTCAATGAAAAAAAAATCGCGCAAGCGACGACACGCGTGGTGTAATGTGATTGAGCTCAGGTGCTGCTGAGTGTATTGCACGCTGGGGCGCTAAAATGGACCCGTCGATCTCTGATGTAGGTACTCGCAATCAACTTTCAAAGTTGCAAAAAACTACAACCTGTAGTTGCAATTCTAAAGTTTCCAAAAAAAAACATACATCACGATTCCATATAAAAAGGTCCATATGATTGTTCCATTAGACGTGTAATTTTACACTCAACATTAAATGTCAGAAACCAACATAGCTCACATCTTGAAAGTGATTATCAGCTTAAAATTAAGAAATAGGTACTCAATAAAGGCAAAGATGAAAATTGAATCAAATATGGTGTAATTAACTCGTGATTTAATTCACCCCAGCCTTGTCCATACAAGGCACTCAGTAAACTAACTGAAAATTATTGCCCTTCATATTATCTTTTATTTTGCTTGCAAAAGTTAAATAATGTTGAAATAAAGTTGCAGACATTAAACAAAGTACAGTGTGTTACTAGTGAGAGCTATTCATTTTCAATGATGATTACATACTTTTCCCGACCCAAATCACCCTGTGCAAGAAATATAGAGTTTTGAACTTGACATAAGAAACGCCGCACACTCCTTCTTAGCCCCCCGATCAGCAGTATAAATCATTCGCTGTCGCCTCGTATTGGATTAAGATTTCCGCCATCGGACGAGGCTTCATCTTGCGGAGTGACAACCCTATTGCACACCCGCCAATTTCCCAAGAGTAACTACAGCCAACGCCATAAGTAAGTGATCGCTTTTGTACCTTGTCGCTTTAACGTTGCGTTTGAAAAGCCATACTAAATTGTCACAGGAGTGAATGAGACAAAGTCCAAAAGTGATCGCATACTTACGATGTTGACTATACAACTATCACTTCAACGGAAATCCAACTGTGTTACTTTATGTTGAGGTTTAGAGTTGTATTGGGGTTGTGTGTAATGTACGAATTATAGGAAGGGTATGTAAGAGGTGCTCCGTTTTCGATTGTTTTAGGGTTATCACATAGTGTCGATTAAATAGATTTGTTGCTTGAGAATGGTTGAAAGGAAAAGGATAGTTTAGGCATAGGCACTGACAAATATGGTTGATAAAATAATGCAAAATAATGTTAAATTCCACTTATTATTAGGCGTGTGTCAGCTATTGTTATTAAACAAATAATCGTTTTAGTGGTAGGTTGTGCACTTGACTGTGCAAGGTCCGTCCGGATCGCCGCCATATTATATTTTACTACCTTTTGAGACTATTATTTATTCGTTTCTTTTTAATAAATGTTAAAGAAGGTGTCCGCACTCAAAATGAAATACATATAGTTTATGTTTTATCAGTTATTATTATATTACTAATCAAAGGTCAACCACGATTAGAACACGTATCACTGGATTCAGAGTCCAGAATGCTCGCCATTACACCACGCATCAGTTTAATACCTATGTAAGGTAAGTGATAGTCATTATTTCTAAACGAAGTCACAAACGATTCGCACTTGACAGTTATGTTTTGACAAGTGACGCTTTCTTCCCCACCAAATTGTATGGTATGTAATTTTGTGGCCTGTGTGCTCGTTTGTCTTCTCTAAGCCATAAAAAAAAAAAAAAAAAAAAAAAAAAAAAAAAAAAAAAAAAAAAAAAAAAAAGAATTGATGTCAATAAAAACTAAACAGTTGTACGAGTTGTTTTTAACTCTTTCAAATTCAGAAGTGGTATACGAACCACGCCCACAAAGTGGACTGAGACCTGAACGCATAACTGTCAAAACATTACTGTCAAGTGCGAATCGTTTGTGAGTTCGTTTAGAAATAATATTACAAGATAACAATTTTAATACACAAACCAATTTCCTTCCTCAAAACTTTACTCAATATTTGTATTAATAATTAGTGCATTATTATAATTTAAAGGATTATCTTTGATAAGGTAGCAATCTACATTTCCTAAATATAACACATCCAACTAATAATAAAAACATTTTCATCAAAATCACGTCACGTTATTTCAATTAATTTCTTAACGGCATCGTTTACCGCATATTTCTATCGTAAATAGTTATTGCGTTTTCTATTAAAAAAGATCAGGTTCCACCGAGATTTGAACTCGGATCGCTGGATTCAAAGTCCAGAGTGCTCACCATTACACCATGGAACCGCTGAAAAAGGCGCCAATTCAACTGATTTCTAGAAAACGTCAGCTTTTATATAATAAAAACACTTGAGTAAACATAAACTAAGTAAGGCATTTCCTTAATAATATGAATTACATACAGATCAAATTAGTAGTATAATAGGCTGGCAATATTTTAATGGGTAATTAAGCGGTTCCATGGTGTAACGGTTAGCACTCTGGACTCTGAATCCAGCGATCCGAGTTCAAATCTCGGTGGAACCTGACTTTTTGTTGCTAATGCTTTTATTTAAAGGCGAATTAATAAATTATAGTAAAATAAATAGCACTAATAAACATTACTAAATATAAGTATGTATCTTTATCGTTGACTTACGGCTAATTTGGACTAGGTCAATTGGTATTGCCATTACTAATCCAATCGTGTGTGTGTGTAAACTCTTTATTGCACAAAAATATAAATATTAAACTAATGTCCAAATGCGAACTTATCCCTAAATGGGATCTCTTCCAGCTAACCCTGAAAAATGTGTTCAAAAACAGAGCAAGGCATTTTTTGCTGTCAAAGCGCTACTATAATATTTGTGATTTTTTTAAATAAGTTAATATAGGTAATTAATTTATCTTAACTTATATTATTAATACTGCAATGTGATAGTTAGGTATTTTAGGTTATTTTTAAAATTTGTACCTACTAGCTTGTAAGAGTCGTTTTCATACACAATGTATATAGTTCCTGAAATAAACTTGAATTGAATTGTGTGAGATTAATGTATTATAATTTTATCAAAATCTGATAATCCTCATATTACATTACATTAAATTACAAGTTGCCTATAATGTGTATAGAAAAATAATACATAATCTTATAAGTTTACCTTTAAAAAAAGTAGATACGACCCAATACGGTAATAATAAGGAAATTTAAAAAAAACTAGATGATGAAACAAATGTATGCAAGAAGAAAAATGTATGGAGTTTCTTGCGGCGCTTCTTCTCCGCAATGATGGTCTTGTCCGAAGCGCTAGTAGATTCACTCCCATGTTACTGTAAAAGAGCCCTCATGTGGCCAAATTACTCAATAAATATTTTGAATTTTGAAGAAACTAAGCGAAATACTGACTCGGACTCCCATTCAACCCCTTTAAAACAGCATAAATTGAATTTACCCGCGTGCAAGCCAAATTGATTGCCAACCACTTAATTTCCTTAAGATCATCGGGACCCTCACCTCCACATTCCAACATTTCGCATCCTTCTTCCACTTTTACACTTCACGATAAAATGAAAGACAGGGTAATCGAAGTGTTTTTGCCCCTGGTATTGACATCTACGTTATCAACGAGTTCACCGACCATTTTAACTGTATAAATAATAATATTTATTGGGACTAGCTTTTGTTGCAGACTGTACTTTTTTTGCTTCCTCCTAATTTTATTTAGGTGTCGCTAAAACACTTTGCTATTCTATGAGCAGCTGTCATAATCAAAGCTGACGCTTCTTATTTTAGGCGGTATTATACATTGCCAGCATGACATTCTGGAATAGCACTGATTAAATCTGCCGTCTAAACTATGTCTTAAAATTAGACACTGTAGTTTTAGTTAGTAGTTAGAATCGGGTCCAATATCTGCTTATCAAGACTAAACTAACGAGTCCCAATACAGGGGGTTTACGTTAAGCATAGCGGAGATCCTGTCGCCTCCTTTCGACTCCATCATCAGATCAGCTCTTAGATCATCATATTGCATTGTCATCGGGTTTACATTTGTATTCCAAATTTCAGCCCACTACACATTTGACCTATACTAACAAGGAAAGTTGAATAAAAGTTTGTAAAAACTAAAAAGAGCTCAAACTTGTCTCGACCGCTTGCTCCGTGCCCCCGTAAGAATAGCACCCTGTAAATATTTTATTAAAGGGCGCCTGCACCATCAGTCTCCGGCGCAATATCGCGGCGACGCCTGTACAAATCGTCCCGCGACAACTGTAAGGGTTGTGTCGGGGTTCTTTAAGAAGCGTACACCCTGTGAATCCCGTGATAAGCGTGAACGGATGGACTTGCTCAGTCAATATTTTCCTTTATTAATTATAAAGTTTAAAAATAAAAAATCATAGAAAAATTATACAGTCGTGATGCATATTTTTTTCTAATATCCGTCCCTTTTCGGTAAATAATTATTTTGAGATCTTCAACGTAGACCATTTCAAGCCTTTTTAACAGTGCTGCGCTATTCTTGGTCGTCGAGTCAACTTCCCACATGGTGGTCACCTCGTGAGCCAAGTCAAGGTACTTGCTGAGCTTATCCTTCTCGGCCTTTACGAGGTTCTCGCAATGCGGGATGGTGACGTCGACGAGCACTGCCCGGCGTTGAGATCGATCTGTCAACACGTTATCAGGCTTATTGGCGACAATAGTCCTGTCCGTGATAACAGATTGATCCCAATAGAGCGTAGCACGACCATTTTCGAGAACTGGCGCCGGTGTGTACTTATAGTACGGCACTTCAGCCTCAACAAGACCATATTGAAGAGCAAGCTGCTGATGGATGATCTTGGCTACGAGGTTATGTCTGTGCAAGTACTCGTCGTTGGCCAAATGCGAACAACCGGAAATTATATGTCCGAGGGATTCGCCGGGGCAATTATTATTATTATTAAGTAGCCCAATATAGTGTCCCACTGCTGGGCAAAGGCCTCCGCCCTTGATTTCCACACCTCTCTCTCTGTGGCAATCTTTGGCCAATCCTTTAGAAAAACGTCCAAGTCATCATTTTAATATTATGAATACTAAATGTTTAAATAAACTGTACGGAACCAAAAATATACACAAAGCAACAGCCGGAAAAAACAACCACGGTCATGTCCCAGGTCCATTTGTCGCTCACCCTGTAGATTGCGTTCGAAATGAAAAGTGGTTAGTTTTTAAAACTTTTCCCATCCGCGCGCTCGTAAATTCTTGTCACCCTGACGCGTCAACCCCTTGACGGATTTGCTTCGCGGAAAAATTCTACAGACCTTCATTTGTTTTTTTTTGTAGCGGGTGTTTTGTTTTTTTGATTGTTTTTGCGAATGACATTTCCTTGGACGTTATTAACCCCGGACTTAACTAGAGGTGTTGCGTGCTTGGAACTAACCCGGGTGCCCGAAAAAGGGATGATGCTTTTATTTGACAAGGTTGGAACTGACACTTCTGGAAATGGTTTAAAAAATGCTCATTCTGGTTCTTCAGGATTTTTGTTACGAGTAAATATCTTTAAAAACCAATTATCTATGTATTAATACATATAGTTATGAGTAAATAAACACTGAAGCACATTTTAACAAAACAAATTACCTTATTACGGCATATTTAACATCACTTAGCTTGGGTAATGTCATCTTTATGTCTAAAATTTATTAAATATTACCGATATGGCTACATTTTTATCGGTAGTGTAATGTAACTCGTTTAAAGGCACGTGGACTGTTAAAATGGCTTGCACTTGAATAAATACAGCCAATGACGTTTCTTTATCAAAATACGGAATTACGCACGTTTCGTTAAATAGGTACGGAATCGGGCACATTTCGAGCATAATTTGTTTTTTGTTATAATTATCATCGGTTCCATGGTGTAATGGTGAGCACTCTGGACTTTGAATCCAGCGATCCGAGTTCAAATCTCGGTGGAACCTGATCTTTTTGCACGATTTATTTACTTTAAAAAGGAGGTTCTTTACTTTAGATAGGAACTGAAATTTTATTAGCAACCTCAATAGTGCTGTAGAAACTTAGTTTGCAGACCATCTACCTGATATTTATACTTACTTACAGATGTACATGTACCTTGAAGTTAATAGTTCGAGTTAAAACCTACGCAAATACACTTTATCGATCGAGGCCGTATTCTTAGTTATTAACGATACTACCTACAAAGTTACAGGCCGTGAAAGAGACAGTTATTGCAGTCGAATAGCTCTGTCGCTTTTGATCCCTGGAACTTGGCAGCATTTAACAATACATGATATGGCCTCAGCTCAGCGCATTGATAGGCTGAAGTGGCAATGGGCAAGGCACATAGCTCGAAGAACTGAGGGTTGTTGGGGCAGAAAGTGGACACCAGGACCTGGTAATCGCAGCGTGGGATGACCACCTGCACTATACCTACACAGATGAGATGACCTATTAAAGGTAACAGTCAGTGGATGCAGGCCGCTTTGGATCGGTCTCGCTGGAAATCAAAGATGTTTAGCGGTGGACGACTACGGACTGAAATGAAGATATGGCGTCGTGAATCGATGTTACAAATTGACGATCGTAAATATTGTTTATCTCAAATATGCTCGGAAAGAACGGATTTCCGATTGAAACACAAGGACACAACACGGAAAACACTCCCTATTGCGTATAAAATCGAAAGGACCAAGAAAAAAATCCTGTACGCCCAACAAAAATTCTCTCCGAATTTGTGAAACGTTTTTAAAAATACTTATACTCATGTATTTGTATCATTTCCTCGCATTGTTTGAGAAAAGCATTATATATGCCTCGGTGTAAACGAAGATTTCTGAGTCGTATTTTAGCAGGCCTCGCTATTGCTCGACCTGCTAACCACCTAGTCAGCAAACCCCTTACTTTCCGCGCCGAGGCAATAATGTACTATCACAAAATACATACATTTTAATAAATTACAAATCCCCGATATAATTTACCAAGGGGCGATCAGTCTTGTGATTGTCGTCTTTTAAATTCAAATGTCTATGTGAGACAGATCCAACTTACCATCAGGTGGCCTGTGTGCTCGTTTATCTTCTTAATGCTATATATATACTTATATATCTACTTACTATCAGCGGTGATAACTTTATAACTCTTAGGGGGTTTAGGCTGAGGGAAAGGGACAGAGCTATATAACTGCTATAACTCTGTCCCTTTCTCTCAACCTAAACTGAATTGCTTTAGTATGTCATGGTAACCCCGGACCTCCCCGAACTGGCGTCAAACCTAAAACAAATTTTACTGTCGGTCGTTGGTAAAAAGGAAATAAAATAATGGCACCAAAAGTAAAATCACTAAATCAATACGATTATTTCAAGTAACGAAAATAATGCCACGCCACGTGACACGTGTCACATGACTTTTACGAAGCTATCATTTTCCAGTTCAAACATAATTCCATATTCAAAATTTCAAATAACCACTAAAAGTCACAGAGAAGCAAACATTTCGGACTGCGATAAAGAGTTAGAAGGTAGGTTTCTTGACATCAATCATGCGGACGGAACGATACGTTTCATATTTCATATTGCCACCTAGGGGTACTTGCCGAAGATAGGCTAAGAGACGATCACACAGTTTACAACAAAGTTTTTTTATGCCTTTGATCTTTTTCATATAATACTACTGTATAATTATAAAAAAAACACAACCTTTGTTTTTGTATGAAATTAGAAACGTAAAAACAATCGGCGAGGAAATTTTCAAAAAAGAACGCTCTATTTGCGTTACGTGGCGTCGTTGTCGCAATGCTTCTATGTATTTATATATTTATTTAAAAAGTGCTCACGAAAAAATAAAACTTGTGAATGTATTTATTACCTAATATATATATTATGAATATTATGTCGGAAAATCTAATTGTGAAGTACCTGTACTATTTCCGTATTAAAGTTATATTTCACAATCAATCGTTACCATAGAGTAAGCAACTTTAATTGGTAGGTAGGTATTTATACACCGTGTTTTTTTTGATTTACGATAACTTTAAGGGAACGTTCTTTAGGTCAAATAAAGATAATTTCCCGAAGACAGACAAATGATAACTGTAACGGTTTTAAAGATATTTAATTTTTAGATTTAATCAGTTAATCACTGGTCTAAAAGGCTCTTAAATGTCTGTGTATGTCACGTCACGCCAACATTGAGGTATTTGACACTGACTATGTATGAGTTAACTCTAAAGGCCCTTTTAGAATGACCAAAGATACAACATTTAATTACTTTGTTCTAAACAGAAAAAAAATCATTTTTTTGCAATATTTCAAAATCTAATATACCACTTAGTTTCTATGGATGTACCTAGTAATATGCCGAAGTTATCGTAAATAAAAAAAAACACGGTGTAGAATTCTGTCACAGGAATCAAATGATTACATTTTGACGAAATATATTTTTCGTGACTTGACGCAGTTAATATGTTAGGGTTCTAGTGTCTTAAAACTTGAATTTGTTGAATGTACGGTGTATATTTGTGTTGTAGCCAAGCCAATAACGTAACAAGGCCACCAGCTGTGCAATTATGTTTATTTTAAACTGGATTAACAATTAAAGAAGACTTCAATACATTTAATGAGCCATTAACCGGTTCCATGGTGTAATGGTGAGCACTCTGGACTCTGAATCCAGCGATCCGAGTTCAAATCTCGGTGGAACCTGAATATTTTATTCAGCAATTTTCGTTAATTAGCCTATGTTACAGAAAAGGTACAATATTAAAAAAAAAACAAAAAAAAATATCAAAATAGCGTAAATTTCTAGAACGTAATAGACCACTTAGAAGTAAGAAGTTGTAATACGAACTTGCCTTGCGTGTCAAGAAGACAAAAGTAATACAGCAAACTATGGACAATGTCAATGCGGATGTAATTTACCCACCACCAGACATAGGATATTTCTGATTTAAAACATATTTTATTGGGAAACCTTCCTTAATTGGATATATTTCAGGAAATATTTCCAATTGGCGCATCACTACGAGACACTATAATAAATACCTATAATCCCTATTGCTTTTAAAAGACTTCAAAAGAGGACTGCTTACGGTGAGCTTGAAATATATTTAATTTGTTTGTTAATTGAGATATGTCTTCACATAGTTCAAAACAAATACTATATACTTTTTTTTTTAATAACCGAAACCGAAAAAAGCTCAAAATATCCCTTTTTTTAGCTCATCCCAGTTCACTCGGCTGACACACTGAAGTCTGCGTCCTACAATACAATTCATTGAACCAAAACCCGACTTCAGTTTATCCGAACCTAGGATCACTTTTAAAATAATTTGAAGCTATTTCCTTTCTTTTTGGAAAAAAGCCAGTTCAATGATTTTTAAACTTTTTTTTTATGAAATTTATTTTACTACGTCAATACACACACCCACTCCTAGCGTATTAGTCGGAGATACGTCCTTGCCGTTCGGGATATTGGAAAAAAACAATATTTTACACCGGTCGCTAAGCGCTCGCCGCAAATGTATGCTCGTGGACGGCACACGTCCCGGCACAGGGGAGCGCTAGTGCGGGATACGACTTCGGATATGCTTAAAGAAATATATTTTTACTACAAAAAAATACGTGGTTGTAGGACCTTGTACAGGGTCCGCCCGGATTGCTTACACTATCTGATCACTTAAACTACCACCAAGCAGCAGTGTTCGCATTGCTATGTTCCGATGAGGGGATAAGACAACCGGTACAATTACTAGCATAGCGGCATTCCATCTTATACTCAGGGCTGGTAACCCATTTGCGCTCTTAAAATTGAAGTCTTAACATTATCGATTCACAAAACTGTGTTATCACAATCTAAAATAAAAGTAAAAATGAGATAATTTCAATAATTTCAATAAACATGGTGAAATATAAAGAAGAAGCTTGGAGAGAGATTTAGGTTAGTACAGTCAAAGTCATAAATAAGTAGGTACCTATAGTATAAGATCCCAAGGCGTCAAAAATAGCTACACGCCCCTATGACACTGATAATAAGGTTCATGCATACATATATTTCTTACATTGGCCGTGCATAGAATAGTGTTTTTGAATGTACCCAACACTGCCCAAAAGTCAGTAAGTATTCAAATAAAATGTCGAGACATAGTGAATCATTGGCATAATGATTCCCACAGCTGTTGAGTGTGAAATCTTAAGCAATAATCGACCAATACCACATAATACGGACATTATTCGATTATAAAATTATTTCCAAATTTGAATTAAACTTACTTCAAAACATCCAGCTTTGAATGAGTAAACTAGTAATAAAAAACCCCACTACACTCAAAACCAGTCCAAAAAACCAAACTTCAAATTCGGAACATATCTTCGAACTCGTTTCGGAGCTAGCACCGCACCCACTCCGTACTCCCTGGCATCACATTAAATATTGACAAAATAAAAATGTAGAATGCGAGTGCCCGTAACGGCGACGCCGGTAAGGCGCTTCCATTTTCGAATACCCGCCAATAAATATCTTATCAAGTTACAATGGGATAAACTGGGACGCCGGGGGAGCGTGTGTCGAACATGTTTGACATAATATCTGTGCATTTGGAATAACGTTTGAACGTGTGTTCGATATTTGAATCTTTAGGAGATTAAGAAGTTGTTTTTTTTAAAGGACGTTTATTTTCACAACAATGGACAAAGGAAACGCAGCGTTGCACGAAAGACGTAAAATTAGTTAGAACTCCGGAAAATTTGATATTAGTGTAATTATTAGAAATTTCACAGTGATCGTTTTATAGCTGTTCTAAAAATGTACTGTTTAAAAAAAGGAATTAAATATTTGAACATTATACTTTAAGACTCCTTTTAAAGGCCAATTTATTTATTTTTTTGATTTATCGGAGAGGTAATTGTTTTAATTCAGAGTACTTAATTGTTGTTTCATTCTAAATCAGTTTCATCGTTTCGTAGTAGAACACTTGGCCCCGATTTCTTTGAACTCTTTCAATTGGATCGATCCCAACTTTCCTGTAGATTTATGAAACGCCATACTTATTCTCTAAATAAAATCTTCTGTAAGTCAGTTCATTGAAATCTTAAATTATCGCGTTTCCTTGGAAGAAACTGATGCAGATATTATTAACTGAATTATTTACACAAAAATGATAACAAATGACAGCACGGAACTATCCAAATAAACACAATAACATATACTTACCTACTTAATTCTCTTAGTAGGTACTCGTATAACTAAAAAATAAAAGCAGGAATAGAAAAAAAAACAATCACATAAGTACATAATGTAATGACTTTATACATTAAGAAAGGCCTTAATGTAGTAATCATAATTTAAAACTGTATAGAAATAAATAAACAAACATGCCAAAAGATCAGGTTCCACCGAGATTTGAACTCGGATCGCTGGATTCAGAGTCCAGAGTGCTAACCATTACACCATGGAACCGTCTGGGAAGAGCCTTAAAAAACAGCATCTATACTGGCGCGTCCGAAAATACTTTCACCGACTTGTTAGCTATATCTTTTACCATAATATGTGTGTGTATCATAGTTTGGCGTGTGCCCATTTTTTTAAATTGTCTCTTCATTGGTTGACCTAGATTAATTGAGCGAGAATAACATCGAGCGAAACTTGTTTTAATATTATTTCTGACATAGTTATCCGTTACAGTTTTTTTTTTTTACATATTTTTATTGGCACCCATGAATTAAGTAGTAACATAGAACCATCCACAAAACTGGTAGTTTATACTGTAGAGGTTTTAGGAAAACTGATAGTTGCGAGTAGCACACAACTGATCATCGATATGATGCTGATTATTATAGCTGGGTAGCAATATACAGGGTTGAAAAAAATTGGCCCTGAAGGGGCAGTACCTGAAATCCTATTCATTCTTTTATTATTAAAAGGAAACAAAACTGCATTCAAAGATTTTGTTAAATTATCTAAATTAAGGATTTAAGGTACTTCTCTTCCAGGGGCCATTTTTTTTCCACCCTGTACACGTACCACCCTGTGACGTATGTATTTGTGTGAATGCTTATGGTATTTATGTGTGTAAAATGTAAGTAATGTGTATTGTAATTATTCTAATAATTATGTATGTAATTGAGATATAAGTTGAGAGCTTTCTTTCTTCCAACAGACTGCATTGCAGGTACTTAATTGTTTGTAAAAATAATTGTATTTTTTGATACAACAATAATTACATAAACTACAACTACACATGAATACCACACCAAACTTGATTAAAGTACTTGTTTAATTATGAACATAATCCAATTGAACGCATGAAATGGGTCTATATCGTCTACCATAATTATTTTTAGTCATAACTTGTTTTCGCGTGTTAATTTTTTTTTTAAGAAACTCATTTTATAAGTGTTTTTATAACACAAACCTACCCTAACCTAGTCTTATCTACACGTTAGATATTTAATAAATTCTGAGAAATTTTCGGTTCCGGCGATATAAAAAATATGACTATCAATAATTATGTCAGCAAAGTCATTATAACCAAAAAAAAAGAAGAGAAACAACGGGCTCCTCCATTAAATATATACTAAAGAGATGCTACTACTTTACGCTGATGTTCTGTAAAATACTGGCATAACTCCAAATCCATCTGACACATTTAACTGGGTAACTAATAGCCATCCCTGTATTGTATGCTGATATGTCTCACAATATAACCATAACAAAGCAAAAGATCAGGTTCCACCGAGATTTGAACTCGGATCGCTGGATTCAGAGTCCAGAGTGCTCACCATTACACCATGGAACCGTGTGATATCTCGTCATATTGTCTTCCTTCAACCGCACTGTTTGGTGAGTGTCAAAAAATAATTGATGACCACTGAGCAAGAACAAAAGATATTTTGTATTGATTCAATTGTGCAATTAATTCATTTGAAAACGTCTAGTTATTTTGATTAGCAATCAGCCGGTTCCATGGTGTAATGGTGAGCACTCTGGACTCTGAATCCAGCGATCCGAGTTCAAATCTCGGTGGAACCTGATCTTTTTGAACACAAAATTAGGGTGGTTTCAATTGTATGAATAGCTTTATATTACAAATATTATTACAATGCGTCAACCTGTAACCTTACAACAGTTTTTTTAACATCTCTTACTGCCTTTTCCCTTTTTACCTGACTGTCTAGTAGGGTAATGTTATGGACCTGGATATGTGTATATACTATATATGTATGGTTCTTTATTCTTTCGTACTGTAACGATAGCCCGATTTCGACTTGCAAGCTTGCTTTTTGTTTTACTGTTGCATACACAAATCTGCCGTGAAAATCACGTGACTTTTCGTATTACGTGATCTAGCAGTGACGCGATTGGTTTAAAAACGAAACGAACAGAAAAGCGACTCGGCGTAATGCATCTTGTCTAGGGCCCCTTGAGTTACAGCAGTTACGCGTAACCAGGCTGATTCGTTTCTAAATACTGCCATCTATATACTACAATATTTTTTTTTACAATTTTCTTATTATTTTCCAAGATAATACACCATGAAAACTACTGTAACTATGTATTTTCACATAGTTGGTCACAGGTCCGTACTGTATCTTAAGTTACCTGAGAACAGCGCAACAAGAGTGAACCGGCCGAGTAATGCGTGTATACCGTATCTCTTCATACCTGACTTCAGCGTTACCAATCTAGTATGAACCTGTCGGGATCATTCAATCGCTTTCTCGGGCACGCTTAATTACGTACTCCCGTACTTTTATTCATAAAAATAGTTGAAATTAACCTTATGTTATGACAAATTATAAAAAATGAGTGGTTTAAGGAGACACGCTATTTTAGAGCTTTCAAAGCAAAATACAGTGCTAGATAACAGCAAATTAAGCATCACGAATGCCGCAAGTTGCTATCGTGAAATAGGTGCAAGTTGTTATCGGGAAACAGTACAGAATAACCAAGAAACTCATCAAAATAACGAAGAGGAGTTTATTAGACTGCAAACAAACACAGTAAGTTTAAAAGTTTAATTACCTATCAATTTTAAGGTCACATTTTTTTGTTTACTTAAATAAAAACTTTTATATAACCTCAAGGCTTTAATATTTACTACTAGCTTTTGCCCCCGACGTCGTCCGCGTAAAAGAAAACTCCAAAGTTCTATCTCCATGCCAAATTTCATTCAACTTGGTTCAGCGGTTTAAGTGTGACAAGGTAACAAACAAACAGATACATACATTTTACATTTATAACATTAGTATGGATTAGTATGGATGGATAGAATGATAAAAATTGTAATTGTAACTATACTTATGGTTATGGTTATGCCGTGTTTAAATATTATCTTCGCGGATGGAGTTTAAAGGGTATTTATACTATTTATAGTGACGTTTGAAGTATCATACTTGACTAAAACCCTTTATAACTTCATCCCCAAACGCATATCAAGTAAGCCTGATAAATAATTAAGTATAATAAAGAAATATACTGAAATATACAGAAATACTGACAGGCGACCCATACATTAAAATCCACATACATTAGATCGGTACCTCCTAACCTAAGCGCAATCACTTGGGTAGCGCCTGTACCCGCCACTCTCGTGTATTTATAGATACAGCAGGTCGCGTTACCAACAATGTATGAAATTTTACAACTCCCATAATTAAAAATAGCTATAATAAAATTATCGATTGCAAAGTTGTATTTCTTTTTATCTCTTCTCGTGTGGGATTATATTTACTGCAAATGAAAAATAAAATAAAAAATATCCTTCAATAATTTTGCGAGATATGAAACGTTTCTTTTAAAAACTTTCAAACTCGTTTATCTCAAAACAGCTCTTTCAAAGATACGTGAGTTCGGCCAGACACGGCAGAAATGTGCAGTGGCAGTTAGAAGTAATGTTCTATTAGGAGACCTTGTGTTACTTTCTAATTCGCCAAAATAGAAAGTGACAGCATGCGAGTTAAGGTGACAGTGGTGACCGTTCGTGTAACTGGGGGTGACTATAATAGGAATCCCGTCATTATGGCAAATGATATGTTGGCGATTGCTTAGGGAACAAGTGTTATGGCATATGATGTTAGGACATAACGTTAGGTATTATGGATTACGAGGGACACCACAATTGGGTATAGCCGGCTATGGATGATAAAAAAGAAATACCTACGTGTGCAGATATGGTGATTATGTCGTCAGCTCTACGTTCTTGAACTTTCGCGTCAGTTGTAAAAAGATCAGGTTCCACCGAGATTTGAACTCGGATCGCTGGATTCAGAGTCCAGAGTGCTCACCATTACACCATGGAACCGAGTGATATCTCGTCATATTGTCTTCCTACAACCGCTCTGTTTGGTGTGTGTCAAAAAATAATTGATGACCACTAAGCACGAACAAAAGATAATTTGTATTGACTCAATTGTGCAATTAATTCATTTGAAAACGTCTAGTCTTTTTGATTAGCAATAAACCGGTTCCATGGTGTAATGGTGAGCACTCTGGACTCTGAATCCAGCGATCCGAGTTCAAATCTCGGTGGAACCTGATCTTTTTGAACACAAAATTAGGGTGGTTTCAATTGTACGAATAGCTTTACATTACAAATATTACAATGCGTTAACCTGTAACCTTATCAGTCTTATCACCGTTTTTTTTAACATCTCTTACTGCCTGTTCTCTTTTTACCTGACTGCCTATGAGGGATATGTGTATATATATATATATATATGGTTCTTTATTCTCTCCTAGAGGCTGTTAGGATGGCCCGATTTCGACTTGCTTGCTTTTTGTTTTACTGTTGCATACACAAATGTGCAGTGGCAGTTAGTACTAATGTCCTATTAGGAGACCTTGTGTTACTTTCTAATTCACCAAAATTGAAAGTGACAGCATGCGAGTTAAGGTGACAGTGTTGACCGTTCGTGTAACTGGGGGTGACTATAATAGGAATCCCGTCATTATAGCAATTGATATGTTGGCGATTGCTTAGGGAACAAGTGTTATGGCATATGATGTTAGGACATAACGTTAGGTATTATGGATTACGAGGGACACCACAATTGGGTATAGCCGGCTATGGACGATAAAAAAAACCGTATGCAAATATGGTAATAATGTCGTCAAAAAATGCAGCAGCGTTCTAAAATTGTCGTGTCAGTTTAAAAAAGTCAGGTTCCACCGAGATTTGAACTCGGATCGCTGGATTCAGAGTCCAGAGTGCTCACCATTACACTATGGAACCGCTTGATTATTCATTGAAACAATGCTGCAACAATTATAGTATTTAACTGGCGTCAAAGAGATGATTGATGATCACTGAGCAAGAACAAAAGGTGACGTAGATATATTTTGTTTATTTTAATACACAACGTGCTTAAACCTACAAGACGCAAATGTTATGATAAGCTATTAACCGGTTCCATGGTGTAATGGTGAGCACTCTGGACTCTGAATCCAGCGATCCGAGTTCAAATCTAATTCATAGAATCCCTATTTTATTCGCATTTAAAAAAATCCTGCTTCATACCAACTAGCAGTGGTGCACTTGTTCCAGTTCCTAAGTCGAACTAAGACTACTAAGATTACTTGTGGGAGGGCCTTGTGCCGGGTCCGTCCGGGTTGGTACCACCATCTTATCCATTAACCTACCGCCAAGCAGCAGTGTTTGCATTATTGTGTTCCGGTTTGTGGATAAGACAGCCGGTGAAATGACTAGCATAGAGTCTTGTGAATGCGAATGTCTATGGGTCACAGTTTACACTTACCATCAGGTGGCCTGTGTGCTCGATTGCCTACCTATGCCATAAAAAAAAGAACCCTTGAACACATTATTTTCACTAAATTTTAGTAGCACAATGGAAAAAGAGACTGATATTGCCTACTATTGAACTCAATAGCAGAAAACTTCTTGCGACGCTTCTTCTCAACAGTGCTTACCTCTCGGCGTTGAAGCGTTGGTAGATATAGACATGGAAAATTTACCGTTTGGCGCAGCTTTCTTGCAGGATAAGTATTCACTATTGACGACGGTACATAAATTACTTTTTAATTACAGTTTATCGTGCGGAAAGTTGGATTTTTCGAACTAGTGCGTTTTACTTTTAATTTTTTTAAATATATTAAACCGCACGGCCAAAGACCAAACCAAAGAGATTGCATGTTTAAATAAAATACCAGGGGGCCGATTTTTGACTTTCGAGCGCTGGAAAGTTTCACTCGGAAATAAGCAAAATCTGTGAAACAGTATGTTTTAAATCACGTGTTATAGAAAATTTAAAGTCGAGTGGCCCACACCATTTGTTTTTAATTCTACCACTCGTTTCACTGATTTTAGTCACTTCCGAGTGAAACTTCCGAGCGCTGGAAAGTCAAAAATCGCCTCCCAGGAGCGCAGAGGTAATTAGAAGGTAGCATCGCGGCGCAGCGACGCTCGGGCGGGCGCGCCCGACACAGCGCGGATGACTGTATGTTAGGTACTTCTAATGTTTATGCACTCCTAGTATTTGACGATATTATTTGGATTCCATAATTTTATCAAAATTTAAGTAATTTCGGACGGAATATGTGGACACGTTAAGGTGAATTCAGAGGTTCAGGGGGAAGAGGACAGATACACACTATACACAGATACCCACATGCACATTTTTTCGCAAATGTATTAAAATACGTCGTTTGATACAAGCGTGAAACTGTCATTTTGATTCGTCCTGAGTCTTGTCCGTCGCTTGCAGCTCGGGCCAAGACACCTCGGGACTCGTGGAAAATGACATACTTTCCGCACTTGTATCAAAATGTAGGTACTATTATTTACATCCATATCATAACTTCCTTATAATATGTTCAAAAACGATAAGCAAATGACCTATAGGTATATTAACAAACCTGTTTCGGGGTTTGTATTTTAATGTATAACATTAAAGTATTGCATGTCATTAAAGTATCGCTTATCGATGTGGTTGCATCTTAACCTTCACATTAAAGTATCGGTCACCGATAAAAAATACCATTGAAATACAGGTACATTAAGATACAGGGAAACCACAGGTACAAGTTTCTCACGTATTGTAGAATAATTACGATGTGCATGTAGATAAAGTTAAGTATACGACTGTACACATAATTAGGCATTAAAACACTCGTGCGATCTTATTATGCACAAGTCACATAAACTACTATTACACGAATCAATCAATCAATCAATAATGTCAGCCAAAAGACGTCAGACAGGTCTTGTGCTTTTCGCATCCACCGCGTTTATTACACGAATAGAACCGCTTAATTACTAATTATTATTAGTCAAGTTAATAAGTTAATCATCGACCACTCTATGAAAACCTGCCACAGTGAACGCCAACCATCTCGGCCTGAGGCCAACAATACAACAAGACAGGAAGTTTACCTAAACCCGGTGCCTGCTGTCACTTGTTACTACAACAACTAACCATTATACTATTGTTAAATGACCAATAGACATGGACAATACACTAATACACATTTTGTTTGATCAGGTGCGTATTGTTTTTGCTTAACAATTAACAAAAGGATCGTTACAGCTGGACAAATTGCAGCATCAGCAATTTTTGGTGATGTGACTGTACCGGTTCCATGGTGTAATGGTGAGCACTCTGGACTTTGAATCCAGCGATCCGAGTTCAAATCTCGGTGGAACCTGATCTTTTTACAGGAATATTCTTGCTACAATAAAGTGTACTGGTTAAGTTTACATTCGTGTATTTTGAGGACTCAGTATATATTTCTTGTTTTGTTCTTGGAATTTTTATTTAAATTTTTCTCGGTCCTTACTAGCTATTCTTGTAGCTTCTCTTTCAAAAGTGCGGAGGCGCTGCATCTGCTGTTGCTATTTTGTCTGGTTTCATTCTAGGTATCATAATAACTTTATCAACTACATCGTCCCTGATATTGTGTTGCAACTTGCAAGATATAAAAAAAATTGACGTTTCTTTAAAACTAAATTATTCGTATCAATGACAAGTTAAGATACTAAGGTCTATCACATCCGATAGATAGAAGTCTGACACATTTACTCTTTTTTTTTGCAAGGCCTTTTCCCAGTCTCTTGTTGATCCAAGTGAAGGTATTGAATAGTTCATTAGGATAATCGTGGTACAAGATCATGAGCACAATTTGGTGTTAAGATCATACCGGTTCCATGGTGTAATGGTGAGCACTCTGGACTTTGAATCCAGCGATCCAAGTTCAAATCTCGGTGGAACCTGAAATTTTGCTCACTGTACTTATATACAAACCAAGCCTTTGAACTTACCCAAAATATTTTAAAGTAAATATAGTTAAGTACCTATTGTGCGTTATTTTTTCTGTTATTGTTTGTTTAACTTTTGTTGCTGACTGTAATTTTTTACACAGTCATCATCTGCTTTTATCGACCAAACTATAACAAATATCCGTTAGGTACAGTGGAAATTCTATGACCAGTGTCAGACTGACTTTGTTACATGGTCACAACTTGACTTCGTCCAAATTTCCTACCTCATTGTTGATGTCACACCAAGGGAAAACGACTTTAATATATGAAAGACTAGAGGACGCCCGCGACTTCGATTGCCGTAATAAGGCAAACGAGCAGACGGACTGCCTGGTGGTAAGCAGTCACCGTCATCCATTACCATCAGCAATGCCAGGGTCACAGCGGAGTATGTACTTCGTTCGTGTAGAATTAGTTTCCCCCTACTCCCCCTATTTCTTCTCGGCGGGGGTCGATTTTCGAAAAATCCTTTCTTAATGCACCCTTAGGATACCCAAGGAATACTCTGTCTAAATTTTCAGTCCCTGGGTCCAGGGGTCAGTGATGGGCAAAATATAATAGACGAACGATTAACCTGCTTAAACGCGATTAACGATTAAAAATTTCGATTGATTAATCCTGAGTCGTACGAGTTTCGATTAATTTAGTCACAATTAAATGAATCAACGATTAATTACGAGGGACAAAATTTTAATCGATTAATTTTCTCTCGATCAATATTAAGAATTGAATTGAATTTGCCTGCGATTCATTCAACTAACGAAGTATCAGCACAAATTAACGTAGTTTTATCCTAAATATAAAATACCTACTAGAATGTTTTTCCAAGTGTAGGTACAACACATAAGAAGACTTCACAAGACATTTAATATGTGTAACGTGCGTGTTCTTATTAAAATGACGATTGATGAATCTTTATTCGAATACTCCGTCAATTAATTAAATCGCGGTTAAATCAACCGAGATTTATTTTGTGACTATTGATTTTTTAATCGATTAATGCCCATCTCTGCCATTGGTTTGGGCTGTACGTTGTCCGTCAATCAGTCACTCACTCACGGTACTGTTTTATATATGTATTTATACTGGTAGAAGCTAGTATCTCCGAGTGTGAGTCAGACTTAATTCATCGCATTGTACCGCCTCATTTAATGAAATGAGTTACTTCTTCAAGCTCGTTTTAAATTCATATCATGCTCGAAACGATACTATACCATAATATGAATGAGCGGAATGATCTGGAGACCAAGCGACCGTTCGCTTCTCCGGCCGGTCGTCCCCATTCATCATCATACCATAATATTGCATTGTACTTACTCGGTTTTACTACGTAGATATTCCAAACATCCCATAACCCCATTACGATGTGAATGAAGTTCGAAACTGACTTGTATGGCTGTATCATAAGCATATCGCACTTTCAGAATAATAGTGACCTAATTCAAAATTTCAGCTTACAAATTTCAAGTCATAAATTTATTATTACAGAGACCTAACTCAAAAATTAAAAATTCTGAATTGACAACAATTCATTTTGTGCTAAGGTAGTAAAATAAAATACCGTTTCTAGATTTTACACTGCTGATTACAGTAAAAATATCTTTGGATTTTTTTATGCAGTAGTTTTTTTTATATTTAGGACAGAACAGTAAAAAAAGTTGGATTGTGAATGTTAGGAATACACTTATAGTGCCCTTAGTCCAATTATTACCAAAGGAATTCAAAAAAATATACAACTGTCATGTTCATTGTTTATCTGTCTGACGGATTACTACTTGATTTTGACGACACGCTTTCAATTCTACGCAAAATAGTTTATTTATTTTAATGGCGTCTACAAATTACGTAATTAATTAAATTACGCAAAATAGCAAATTTGTGAACGAACGGCAGCGAATGATTGACATGACATGACAGTCAGTTTTGTTTACTGTTTAAAGTTACTTTTTTAAATTTTATATCAGGCTATGATCACGAGTCACGACATCAGTATTCCTAACTTTGTATATACGGTCTTTTTAATGACTATTTCTTTAATAAATTATTAACGACGAATCTAAGTTAAATAAAGAAAAACCAAGAAATACGGGTGGTCTAATTTTTAACCAGCTATTATAAACGCGAAAAAACAATAATGCTTTTTTTTTTGCAATGTTGTCAATTAGGTGTCACTATAATTGTTGTGAAGGTGCGATATGTGCAAGTACACGTTTAACATGGATTAAACTCATCTTCATTAAAAGAAAAGCCCTAGGGACACAACTGAGAAATTATAACTGGCTTATAAATCGAAATCTGTATAATGCCACATTCAAACCGATATGGACATTATTGACTGAAACTGTGGGCTACCGCCTCAAATTCTAACCTCAAAATATTGCAACGCGTTCAATCCAAAACTCTATGAATGATCAACTAATGCACCATAATGTCCATACCACACCAGGAACGATCGTCTGCGTTGTGATTTCGGGGTTACAACTATACAGAAGAAAGTAGCCGATTCACTCAAAACATACCACCAGTGTATGCCAATCCATCCAAATCAACTATCAAGGAATTATGTACTTAAACACAAATATTTTTTCCAACTGCCCAAAAAGGAGATACTGTTTTTGATCCGTATGTAGGTACGGTTTATCGTTCTTTTTCTTTGAACTGTGTACCTCTCTTTATAGGGACTTCAAAAGGAGCTTCGACGATTTTGCAAAAAGATCAGGTTCCACCGAGATTTGAACTCGGATCGCTGGATTCAGAGTCCAGAGTGCTCACCATTACACCATGGAACCGTGTTAATTGCTTATCAAAACAATTATTCAATGAACATTTTCAAATTTTAAAACTGTTGAGTAAACACATCTCTTGTTCACGCTCAGTCATTAATTACAATTTGACAAGTATTGAAAACTTTGTCTGTTACGGTTAAATTATTGTAATAACACCTCAACCGGTTCCATAGTGTAATGGTGAGCACTCTGGACTCTGAATCCAGCGATCCGAGTTCAAATCTCGGTGGAACCTGATCTTTTTGGTAGCATAGTAGACAGATAGGCCTTAGAATAATAAATTCAAGAAGGCAAACGAACACACACTAAGGTGACTGATTGATATTGTCCAAAAATGTAGCAAGCTGAAGTGGCAGTGGGCTGGCCATGTCTGTAACAGAACCGGCGAGAGGTGGAGCAGGAAGGTTCTCGAATGGAGACCACGTTTAGGCAAACGTAGTGTAGGCCGCCCCCCGGCTAGATGGACCGATGACCTGAAGAAGGCAGCTGGCAGTGACTGGATGCAAAGGGCGGGAGATCGTGCGTTGTGGCGCTCCTTGGGGGAGGCCTATGTCCAGCAGTGGACTGCAACAGGCTGATATGATGATGATGAAACGAACACACAGGCCACCCGATGGTAAGTAGGATCTGTTACCCATAGACATTAGCCTTCTCAAAACTAGATTCTAAATATTGCAATCATAAGAATCCAAATGCGTTGACAACCTTAAGGGCTAGGATGAAACGCCACTATGCTAGGATTTTTGCCCGTTGAGTTTTCCCCTCACCGGAACGGAACACAATAATATGAATTCTGCTGTTAGGTGGTAGGTTAAACGATTAGAGGACTGAGGATGATGGACGGAGGAAAAATGTATCGTTCAAAAATTATTAATATCAGTCGAGCGCTAATATAAGCATGATCACTCCTTTTTTATCCGACTGCCGAAGGAGGAGGTTATTGTGTTTATAAGTCTATATATCGCGACGACGCGCTGGCCCAGTTGGTAGTGACCCTGCTTACAAGCTAGCGGTCCTGGGTTCAAATCCCGGTAAGGGCAGATATTTGTGTGATGAGCGCGAATATTTGTTTCTGAGTCATGGATGTTTTCTATGTATTTAAGTATATATTTCTCTGTATAAGTATTTATATCGTTGTCTGGTATCCATAGTACAAGCCTAGAGCTTAGTTTGGGACTAGGTCAATTGGTGTGACATTGTCCCTCATATTTATTTATTTATTATTTACATATATGTGTTTGTTCCTTTGTGGCGTTCTAGAAACTAAACGCGTGGACCGATTTCACTAAACGTATGACAGTAATTAAAATTCAATATGGCGGCAACTAGAGGCAATATTGTAAAAAAAAAGTAGACGAACTATGACAAATGGTGTATCATAGAATTGGTATTTAAAAATCACTTTTAGGTTTCTTTGATCATTTTTCATTTTAAACGACCATTTACGATTTATAACAATCTTAAGTTGGTTAGCAACAATAGTAACTGTCGGGTTTTTCAAAGCTTGCTATTTCTCATTACTATTTGGATATATCTAAAGATAATGTGTTTTAAAACCCATGAAAGAAAATAAAAATATTTCCGTTTTTACTTCAAAAGGAGTCTTTTCCCCATCAAACTACAAAATTCTTATTTCAAATCTCATATTTTAAAAAATTACCCCATTTTGGATTTACCCCATTCGTTCCGTGATACAAAGCTTATTCAATCCTCAAGCGGTCAGTATTACCATTTAAACGACGCCACACCCCAATTAACTGATTAGTTAATTAAAAACGCTAACTCTTTCGCTACCGGCCCGCGGGACCTTGGATTAAAATCTAGAGGGCCGGTGGTATTGGTTAATCTTTAGTTCTGTTTATACCGTAACTAAGCAACGACACCCAAATGACCATGACAGTAGTTAAAGCTAACAAGCAATTTTTTTCTGAAAGTGCAATTAAATAACATGAATTCAAACTTATTATTATAACAAAAAAGCATCTGCGATGAAAAAGTAAACTTGCGTAATATTGATTGATGTAATGAGCCTAACCATCTCACTCAGCTGAGAGATTTTTCGCAAACAATATTCTCGTTTCTGAATGCTGTGTATAAAAATCGTCACTGAGTAAACTAAATAATTAGTAAGTATTAGGTACTTCATCATCATCATCATCAGCCCATTTCCGTCCACTACTGGACATAGGCCTCTCCCATGGCACGCCACTGAGCTCGGTCCTGAGTTTTTTGTTTCCAACCACTGCCAGCCACTTTTTACTTAATTTGATGAAAAGGAAAAATCCTGAGTATCACATCGCCGATATTCCAAGTTTTTATTAAAATTAAATAGGTTAACATTAGCTCAACGAAATTAAGCAATTTCTATGAAATATTATTAAAAATAATCAGAGCGCCTAGTAACAGCACCGATCTTATTAAAACAAAGATTAGTTACAACAGCTACCGATAGATGGCGCTGTACTGTGTATGCTGTCTTCTAAGACTTTCTATCAATTTATAATGCAAACGTGGTAACAGGTTAAGGCAAAATATATCAGGCATATCTAAACAGCCAAAATACGTTACATGTAGTTTTCAAATTATAGTATAAACTTAATGTTTGAGTTAGGAATGATTGAATATCCCGTGTGGTTGCCGGGTTAGAGTAGTGCCACTCCATGTCTTCCCGTGGATGTCGTAAGAGGCGACTAAGGAAATGTAGGCTTGTAGTACTGTTAGGCGATGGGCTTGCAACCTGTCACTAATACGCTGGTAAACATCTTGGCCTATTTTTGCAAAGTGTGGTCACTGAATTATCAACAAGTTTTTAAAGTTGTAGGTAATTCTGTAGCTCTGCCTACCCCACTCTGGGATTACAGGCGAGAAGGAAAGGAAGATAAGGAATGATTGAATGATTACTGCTCAGTAAGTACATACAATTGTTAAAAGAATTCAAGTGAACATTAATTTCTCATAACTGTAAGAAAATAACTTTCCAACATTGTAAACAAATTGACCTATGAAGGCTATAAATAACGTCATCTAGAGCCAAAGGAAATAACTGCAGCGACAAAAAGGCAAAAGAGTATTTGTCACTTGAGGCCTGGCATATTATTGCCGCCGACTAGGTAAACATTACCAATAACTAGTGACGCGCCAGTTAATATTATAGCGAAAATTCTGTGCTTTCAATGCTAATTTTGCTATTGTTGATAAAATTATGTACGACTAAATCTTAAGATTTAGCTACATATTTATTTGACGTTACGTTCTTTCTCCTAAAGCTTTTTTTTATGGCCTAGGAAGGCAAACGAGCACACGGCCACCTGATGGCAAGTGGAAACTGTGACCCATAGACATTCGCATTCACAAGACTACAAATGCACTGCCAACCCTGAGGACTTAGATGGAATGACCCTATGCTAGTCATTTCACCGGCTGTCTTATCCCCAAACCGGAACACAACAATGCAAGCACTACTGCTTGGCGGTAGGTTAATGGATAAGAAGGTGGTACCAACCCGGACGGACACTGCACAGGGTCATCCCACATCAAAAGTTTTAAATAGGAATGATCTATTTTATTAAATATTATTAAAGAAAGAAACATAAAGTCTAATTCTATGGAACTCGCTAACTATGTAAACAAACCGCCATATTTACTAGTGATGGGCAATACTCCTTTACTTATGTCAAACCATATCGAATAGTAAAATAACGAAAGTAAAAAACAAGTAGTTACTTATTTCTAATTTGTTTAATCACGATCTGAAGAAAAATCGGTACTTGAAGATGATATATCACCAGTATTTATTACAAAAGGTGCCGTTATATCATCTGAGTGTGATCAGCGTGAGTTAGGTAATGTGTAGGGGCCTTAATATATCGCCAACTTTAGCCACAACACTACCCATCATAGACAATTGTAGAATTGAAAAGAAACAAAAACGTCATTCCATCAGGTCCTAATAACCTAACTTATGAAACCATTTAAACTTTTAATGAAATATCCAAGATAGAGTTTTATATTTGGTGATTTTGTAATTTACAGTAACGACCGTTTCAATAGTTTATGGTTTCAATGGTGTTTGATGAGGTGGTGTGAAAATTCAAGGAGAAACAGTGACAAAACAAAGTTAAGTCTTTTGTTTACATAGTTAGCAAGTTCCATAGAAATACACTATACACACATACATACATAAACTCACAATAAATAATTGCTTCTAAATATCTAATAATGTTAATACCAGAAATAAACATAAGCTCGCAGTGCCCTTTACACGGCTTCACAAAATAAAAAACTCTTTCATGGGTAATTGTATAAGGTTCTATAATAAGCTCCCAAGTAGGCAAGTAGTGTTACTCATTTATCAGTAAATAAATTTAAGAGTTACGTTAAACGTCAACTAATTTCTAAAGCGTATTATAGTATTAAAGATTATATGAATGATGACAATGCTTGGGACTGAATTATTTTGTATTACAATTATTAATGACCGTGGAGACTATATACATCTCCTTGTATGCTTATTATTTTAATTTGACATCTGGAGACTCTTTACATCTCCGGAATTGTACTATTATTTTAACCTGACATTTTTATTAATTTAATTATTATTACTACTGGGACCTGTACATCCCTGTGACATTTAAATTAGATAGCTTAAGTTTAGTATTGTAATAAGTTATTTATTTAAAAAAATGGCTTACTGTTGAGTTTCTTGCGGCGCTTCTTCTCAACAATGGTCTCTTGAAGCGCTGGTAGATGGTAGATTCAGACTTGTAAAAGTGCCTACAGGGCCTACTTACAGAATAAATGATTTGAATTTGAATTTGAATTTGACTGCTACTTAAAAAACATTCTAACACGGAACTGCTTCTTCCTCTGCAAAATCAATCTTCTAGAGCCAAAATATAACATCAAAAATATACCGAAATCGCCGAATACCGAATCGACCCATCCCTATAATAACCTACAAAAAACCAATATCATCAACTATTAACCAGCCGTTAGCGTTCTACCGGCCCTCAACCCTTCACTGCCCACACCCACCTATATATCTTAACACTAAACATTACCTGTGAATTATTATTTCTGATTAATAAATTGTGTGTCCCTTGAGTTGACTATGTTACGTTTGTGTGTCCCCTGCGTTACTTGGACTAGAGTAGTGGCACGAAACCGTCAATTACGGAATTTGATGCTTTTTCATTAAACCCTATAGAGCTCTAGGGGTTAGGCGGGGTAGTAGGTTAGTCGGTGTGTGACGTTTATTAGGGTTGTGACAAGCATATATTTTATTTCATAATGAATGACTTACCAACTATCCGATTATGTTACTTACTTATTTATTTAAAGTGTTAAGTTTTTTCCTACACACAAACATAATAATATTATTATTTGGTTGGTACTTACTATTTGAAACTGAATTAGTGACCAAATCAGAATCTTGTCACCTTACAGACTACTGGTTAGTTAAATGGTAGAGTTGTTAGTAGCTAATATGCCTACAAAGAGAATTATTTTTTAATTAAATACGGATTTTGTAACATTTTTGTAAGTTCCTACCTCCTAAGTCCTAACTTAAGTGGAATATTGCAAAAAAGTATTTTTTTTATAGTGAGGTTTTTTTAAAGTAAAATATAATACAAGAAGACTATTTACCTACATTTAAAATATACGAACGTAAAAAAAATACAAGAATTTAAAATAAGTAAGTATGCGAAAGTAAAAAAAAAACAAAATTATGTTTATTTTATTGTAAAAATAAAAGCAAAATAAAAAAAAGACCAAAATAAAAAAAGAAACAAAAAGACAACCAGGTTCCACCGAGATTTGAACTCGGATCGCTGGATTCAAAGTCCAGAGTGCTAACCATTACACCATGGAACCGCTGAGAGAGCGGGCGAATTTATTGATTAAATGTGTAGACTGTATTCTGCTGTTCACTTACATCGCAGTGACCAACTACATTTTGGTCGACGGACTTTCTAATCATAACACGTGAATCGATTTTAAAATGGAACTAAGTTCAAGGTTAATAATTTAATCTATAAACCAAGGTCAATAAAGGTTATTTTTAGACATACCTACCTAATTATGCTATTTTATATAGATAGAAAGGCACTTAAGTAAAATCGTACTTACTTACTAAAAATACCCAATAGTACCTACTTTTATTTAACTCCCTACATAATTTAATACCCAGCATTAATTAATAATAATGTATGAATATTTAACCTACAATGTATTCGTATCATATCATAATCCACTTTACATACTTAATTTATTCATTATACTATAAAGCATTAAATAAGAATATGGTATTATTTTTCTTGTTAAATATTACGTCACGTGACGTCGCGCCTCGTGCCAGCCACTTGAGTCAATAATGAATATTAGACATTTCTCGTTAACAACTTGGTAAGTAGGTATGTGTTTATTTTTTAACAGAATCCTCCTTGGTTGTTTTCGAGAGTATGTATTTATTTATGTATGTATGTCTATATCTTTGACATATGAGGTGTTGTTACATTTGTTTGGTTGGGGGCATAATTTATTTAAACATATTTTTTGTTTCTCTTCATGTGATGTGACTTGTGTTTTTTTACATTAAATTATTTGACTTGAGACTCAGTATATAGACGACCATATTACGCAGTCAGGTTTTGAAAGATTGTTTTTTATTTGTATTATTACGCAGTCAGGTTTTGAAAGATTGTTTTTTATTTGTATGTATTTTTTTTGCAAAATGATAAGATAAGATAATCATTTATTGTCAAAACTGTGTAGGTACATGATATTATAATACGATGTCATGCATTACAATAGTTCCAACAGTTAATCCATTTCAGACCTACAATAAAATACGATACATGTCATATTTCGCACAGCTAGATCGAGACTGTATCAACTCCAAATCATTGTTAGGTTTGTTCCGAGCTCATAGGCGTTGTATTAAGGTTGATTTTAAAATACAGTTGTATTTTGAGTTAGATACTACACTTTTGATCTGGCAGTGCGATTTATGCAATGCAATGGTCAGTTCCCGAATGAGTTGAGTTATTAAAATGTTGTTGAATTGATGTTGGCCGAGGAGTAGTGTTCGTATTGTTGTGTTCCGGTGTGGGGATAAGACGCCCAGACGACGCTTAGCCTAGTTGTTAGTGACCCTGCCTACGAAGCTAGTGTTCCTGGGTTGGATTCCCGGTCACAGCAAATATTCGTGTGATGATCGCGAGCCTTGGGGGTTAGTATGTATGTATTTAAGTATGTATTTCTCTATACATAAGTAAGTTTATCGTTGTCTAGTATCAACAGTACCTACAAGCCTAGGGCTTAGTTTAAGACTAGGTCAATCTGTGTGAGATTTTCCTCTGATATTTTTTACTTATTTGTAGAGGCATTCCTTAGTCCTCAGGGTTGCCAACGCATTTGCAGTCTTAGGATAGCAGTCTCGAGATTGCCGTCTTGCGGATATCTAAGGGTCTCCGATTCCTCATAGCATCCGGGGGTTTGTGTGCTAGTTTGCCTTTTTTTTAAGCCTTGAAAAAAGAGTAGCGATAAATCATTTCGCTTGCGTTCAACAATATCTGACACGCTCTTATGCCTATAGTAATAGAGACGAAAGTTATTGCTAGCGACTGTACTTATTACATAAACATGACGTGACGTCACGTCGTCAGGCAATTTTAAGGTTTAATCTATAACCAGTATAATTTGGTCTTTAATTTTGAACATCTGTTATGATCTTATGATTCTAGAAGTCTTATTATATTAGATGTTTTAAATTACCACTACAATATGAAACACCACGTATACGTGCACGCACTAGAATAATAAATATATTACGTAATAGATTAAAATTCTGTTATGTGATCTTTGAGAGAAAAATCTCTACCTACGTATTTGACCTCCAATCTCAAGCATTTGACATGAGTTCAAAGTTCAAACTAGATAAGTTTGTCGCTAAATGATCGGGCAATTTTTTTTATTTATTTGTCACAGAAACAGAAGAAGCAACCCCACGATTCCGTACTTTGGTACAAAAACCGTGATAGCGCATATCAGAATCTTCTTAGTATAGGATATAAGAACTACTTAAAAAATTACTTTTCTGTCCAAAAACGATATCGTATGTTTATTTACTGGGAATAGCTTTATTTTCCCCGTATGGTTGCCGGGGTAGAATAGTGCCACTCCATGTCTTCCCGTGGATGTCGTAAGAGGCGACTAAGGGAATAGGGGCTTGTAGTGCTGTTAGGCGATGGGCTTGCAACCTGTCACTAAGGGCCACTTGCACAGAAAATTTAACACTGGGTTAAGACACTAACTCGAGTTAGTCAACGTCAGATTCATACGAAAACTGTCATTTTAACTCGAGTTAGTGTCCTAACCCAGTGTTAAAATTTTGATGCAAGTGGCCCTAATGCGCTGTTAAACATCTTCTTCATCTTAGCCTAATTGTGCAAATTGTGGTTACAGAGTTATCAACAAGTTTTTGGAGTTGTTGGTATTCTGTAGCTCTGCCTACCCCACTCTGGGAAAGGAGGCGTGAAGGTATGTACATGTATGTATGTGTGTAGCTTTATTTTTTTCGAACATTAATTTCTCTAAATTTTCGTTTCTCCGAAAGCTATGTAAATTTTGATTTTTCCAAAAGCATATTCGTAGATCAATTGCTATACGTAGGTTAGGTTATGTTTGATTTAGGTATAAGTATAAGCGATATAATTTTTTTTTTTATCAAATCATTGCAATCGGAATTATGAACATACAGGATTTTGATGAATTCGGAATTATGTAGTATACCCATATTCACTACATCTGTAGTTATATGTTGTTGTTTTGAACCGGATGGGGTTTATGTTGTTTTAATACTGCAATCATATCCGCTTTCAATACACGTGGATGTCACAGATGAGACCAGATGCATCATTTCATATATAGATAGCACAGCAATAGGTAGGACTACTACAAACCGGCAACGTATGTAAATTTAGAACCAAGCTCTTGATATAAAGTCAATTGTTAAAACTGACTTAACTACGAGATAATACTTAGTCATTCAGATTCAGATTCAGATTTTATTACTCAATATAACACACTATAAATTACATGGCATGTTAACTTATATACAGTTACATTGAGGGCGTCAGAAATAGAATTAAATGATATGATATGTTATGTTGCATCGGTTTTCTTCATGAAGTAAAAAATAAAAACGAATTGCAAAAAATGTCAAGGGCTCTATTACAATATTCAACACGGTAAGACCGTATTGCTATTGACATGTTATGGTATTGTTTTAAACTCGGCCGCCATTACTGTCATGTAAAGAGCTATCGTAACGTTGACAGATCGATAACATGTTTAAAACAATGTAGTTTTACCAAGTAGAATTAATTATGCGAAGCGAAAGTAAGACTCTTAAATAGGGTTAGGACTTTTGGTGGCATATCGTAGTTCTAGAATCCATGGAGTCGCTATTTCCTGATTATTATAAAACATGACACTTTGATTTTGACCTTCAGTATGGTCATATTTCAAAATGAACTAAATATATTTTTAGTTTAGTTTATCCATAGTTACTAATATTTGCTTGTTTGTAACGCTTAAACAGAGCAGAGATATCCTCCGTACCAAAATTCATTTAAATTGGCTCAGCGGTTTAATGAAATAATTAATTTTGAAATATTAAAATACCGAAGGTCAAAATCAAAGTGGTATATATTATAATAAATAGGAAATAGCGACTCCATGGATTCTAGAACCACGATATGCCACCAAAAGTCCTAAACCTACTCATAAACTACATACATAAACTTACGCCTTCATTCCCAGAGTGGGGTAGGCAGAGCTACAGAATTAACACCAACTCTAAAGACTTGTTGATAATTTAGTAACCACAATTTACACAAATAGGCTAAGATGTTTATCAGCATATTAGTGACAGGTTGCAAGCCCATCGCCTAACAGTACTACAAGCCTATATTCCCTATGTTATTAAAATAAATATACATGAAGTATTTTTTTATTTATAGCCTTTGAGTTTCTTGCCGCAATTTCTTTTAATCATGACCACAGTTGAACTGTCCTAAAAAACAAATATTATCCGTGTCTGCTCCTCTATCCTAAATTGACGGTTTTTTACATGTGACTTAGTTGACCTTCACCAGTCTGTGGCATCTACGGGGATTTCCTCTACATCAATGAAGGCCAACGTCGGTTGGCCTCAAACCGTTATGTTGCGAAAAAAATGGCAGTTGCTCAAGTTTATTTAGGTTGTTAGATCGTTGGTGAGAAGTGAAGTTATGTTTATAGCTTGATCGCTGAAGAGCGTGTTATGGGTTGTAAATTTGCCAAGTTCCAGTGAGTGAAAGGGATAGAGCTATAGGAATTGTATCCTCTGTCCCGTTCACTGTTTGGATACTTTTTTTTTGGCTTCTGTTCGTTACTCTTGTGGTTTTTAGGAATGCAATGATGACATTGATGACCTGTATTATAAAGCCTACTTTTCCTTAGAGAAATTAAGGAAAAGTAGACTTTTGAGTTATTTTATGTTAAAGCATACAATATCGGGGATTCCGGTAACCTACGGGAGATTTATTTTCTTTAACAATTCTCTTTCTAATCTACTCGCCATTTTTGAAGCTAAATAAATATCCTATGTTTATTTTTATTTTTTTACATTTAAATTATACTACTAAGTAAATATTTAGATAAGTACATATGTTTTCCTAACATTTTTACTTTTGACAGAAACTTTAATTTCCTCAAGAATTATCTTTCTAGTATTGAACGATCGAAACCACTATTTTATTATTTATAAATATATAAGTAGTATTGTTAACATTTATTGAATACAATCATTTGCACGCAATATAAAAGCTATACGGTGAAAACATCAAGGCTTCATCAAGGTGCTACACTTTTTATCGTAATGTCAATGTTTTGATAGCTCTTATTTACTTGACATAGTAATGGCGGACGAGTTAAACACAATACTTTAACAGGGGTTATTATGACATAGCTTTGCAGTTCATTTTACGGCGAGCGTAAAGGACAGAGCTACAGCAGTTATATAGCGCTGTCCTTTTCTCTCATAATAACCCCCAGGTCAAAAACGGTATAGTTTTTACAGCTTAGAATAGAGGCCCTGGGATGTGTGATTTTCTCAGTTTTTTATTTTTTAACTCAACGCAGTTTATATTAACCGGCGAGTTTAAGTGGTCCCGTTAGAGCGTATAAAACACATTTAAGGGCATGCATTCATAATAAGGCAGCTTTATACGACATAGAGCTCGACCCACTTCATTGTTCAAATTTCAGTACTCTACCTACTAAAGAACTCAAGGCCGCGTAAAGCCAAACTTATTCTAAAATAATGGCTATTGACGCTGTCTTATTCTGACTAAAGATGCCACGAATATTCGGCAACTATTCGGTATTCGGCCTATTCGGCCACTTTTTTGGTATTCGGTATTCGGCCGAATAGTGCGTACTATTCGGCCGAATACCGAATAGCAAATCATGTAAAAAAGACACGTTATTTTACTCAAAATTATGTATTTATTTCCAAATTACAACATTTTAGTACTTAAAATAATTCAGTGGTAAGTTGTAATGGATAAAAACGAGCTTTTCAGCATTTTTTGGTAGCAAACGATTGCGCTTTTCATCGTTAACGTTACCAGCCTCAGAAAATAACCTCTCACTATAAACACTACTTCCAGGCGAAGAAAGATAAACTTTTGCAAATTTCGAAAGGTTCGGGTATTGTTTTTTCGTTTGCTGACCACCACTTGTAAGGATCGGCCGAATATTCGGCGCTTCGGCCGACAGCGTTGCCGAATATTCGGTATTCGGTATTCGGCCAATTCACTATTCGTGGCATCTCTAATTCTGACACGGAAGACCTGCTGACGTAACACACACACCTACGCGCAGTCACACACACACACACATACACTCACATTCATACAGCCACGTTCATGCACCTACCAACAAATGTCACACACATACTTACAAATGTACTAGATACAATAAGAACTTTGCTTTGTTTTCCTTGCTTTGCTATGTTTATGTACCTAAAACAGTCTAACTGCTTATTTCTAATCGTACTGTGAACCGTCTCACCAAGAACTCATACGTTGTAATTTTCTTTAGACAAATAAACTTTACTAGCGGCCCGCCAGTGGCTTCGCCCCGCTGCAAATTCCTGACTTTCCCGGTAGATTTTACAATTATTTTCTTGCATACAAACCTTTTCCTGACAATGACGAACACATAACAAAAAAGAAATCAGCCAAATCGGTTCAGCCGTTCTCGAGTGTTGCGCTTAGCAACACAAGTAGCGATTCATTTTTATTATATAATAGATAGATTATTATTTGTCTCTACACGTCTTGACGACGTCTTTATTTATTTATTGTTGATATTAACGTAAAATTGCATTGCTGTAAACAAAGACCTCATTATCACTACATAGTATAAAACAAAGTCGCTTGCGCTGTCTGTCCCTATGTATGCTTAAATCTTTAAAACTACGCAACGGATTTTGATGCGGTTTTTTTAATAGATAGAGTGATTCTTAAGGAAGGTTTATATGTATAATACATTCCACGCGGGCGAAGCCGAGGGCAGGTCGCTAGTAAGATATAATGTAATTCGTATGTTAGCAATTTAAAAAAGCAAGTAATTAACTTACCCATAAAATATTGTACTTTTGTTATCAGCATCTATCGGAATGATAACGGAACTGTTTTTGAACAGTTCCAATCTTTGACAATTATGAGAGTTCAAGTACGCTTCTCGACACAAGTTGTTTTATTTATTTTGAGTAGCTTAGTTTTATTTTAATTTGCGTAGCTTAGTTTTATTTTAATTTAAGTAAGTTTAGTTTTAACTTTTGATTGTAGTACCTACGTTATATTAAACGAGTAATTACAGTTGTTTTACGATCTATACTATATTTTAATTTAATTAACTTATTCATACTTGAGTCTCGGGTGGCATAAAAATATTTTAAATTGAAAGCTGAATGTTTTCTGTTTCGCTTATATAAAGTTATTTTCTTTAATAAAAACTATTGCGACATACAGACAGACAACGAGGTAAAATGTTCTTTTATTACAATTTTTCTACAGAACCCTTCGTAGGGCTTACTAGGATACGTTACTACGCAGAAAACTATGCATCCTCTTCCGTACGGTTAATTACTTAGAAATGGAAATACAAAGTAAACAGATGTTGTTTATACCTTTTTTACTCGGGGATTCCTTGTAAACTGATGTATCTACTTATATAGGTATAAAATATTTTACAAGCGTTAAAAATAATGTACAGAGTTAATGATGATTGATGATGATGATGACAACACACAGAAAATTGTCCGTGTTTATTGTAATTATATTTTTCCGCCTCAAAATGTTCTTAACATGTATTTTTAGCTTTAGAAAAAGGCATTTGCGACTATTCTAACGTACAAAGGGAACTCAAGGGTGGTGATTAACCATTTATTTAAGTTGTTGCTATAGTGCCTTTCCGGTTCAAAATTTGGAACCCATTTTAAAACCACTTGCTGCTTTGATTGAACCGCAGTTTGGTACACTTATGCAAGTCTGGGTGGGTGTGATGGACCTAAGTGTATCACTTTTTAACTCAACGTAGCTCATATTAATTAACCAGCGCGATTAATGAGTCGCGTCAATTCGTACAAAACACCTTTTAGCGCATGTATTCTTCATTACTAATTAGTATTAACATGATAATGTAATCAGCAATTTTTGTACAACACCCCTTTTTCTTTGATTTCCAATGTTATGCATGAAGTTCACCTTTAGTACCTAGTTGGTTACTAAGTTCTGTTACTAAGGTTGAAGCAAATAAAACTAACTTATGTTTATTTTTTAATTTCAATATGTATAAAAATTAAAAGCTTAATTAATATACATTTTGAAAAACAATTAATAATTTTTCTTAGTTTCCGCAATTCCCGATACGATCTTTTAACATTCACAGCCGGCATCGATGAAATTACGCATGACTTTTCTGTAAATTTCATTTTTTGAAATCGCTTAAAAGTTAGTCTTTGTTTACCAAAGAACTTTTTTTGTATAATATTATAAAAAATCCTATCTCTGTATATGTTTAGAGACCAAAATTATATTTCTCAACATGACTTAATTCCAACTTATGAAGCAAGAGATTTGGTGTGTTTTCGTATTTCTGCAAAATCATGTGAAATCTTAAAGTCGATTTAATGAGTCATCAAGATTGACCGGTGTCCAAGCGGATCTTTAGTTGCTTTGAATACATTCGTATCAGAATTTAAAGCTAGAAGTCTGTTCAATATGTCACGCAAATTTGAACTCTCTAGGCTCTACAGGAACTCTTACAAAAGTTGGGGCCGTTATCAGTATCATCGTCGTGCGTGATTTTAACTATGATTTTATCGTCCGAAATGGGAATACTTCAAGCTCGTACATCAAATAATTGCAATAGTTTAGAATACATTATTTTTATTCTATATAAATCAAAGTTTTGATTAATATACAGGTTTATGCAAAACTGCTTTTTTTTTTTTTTAATTGTAATTAATCTCAGTAACAGAACTTAGTAACCGACTAGGTATAAAAAAACAATTGTAATTTGTTTAATGTTCATAAATAAATATGAAAATAAATTAAACGTAAATAAAGATTACTTCCTTGTGAAATATGTTAACTTTCATCATTTTTTTTTAATTTAGACCATTGCTCCGTTGTTTTCGATTGTACCGTATCAATCCGGCATCAATTTTAGTAGTGAACATCAAAATATAGGGTTCGGCGTCCAAGTGGTTTTCACCAATTTACCTAATGACTGTAACAAGGTAGGGTGACCACAATTAACATTATGATGATCCATACATTCGGGTATAGAGTCCATTTTAGAAGTAGTCTTAAAATGAGTAAAAATACATTTTGTGGCTATGCATAGTAAAAATAATGGGCAGTAAATTTCAGGGCATACAAATCGATCTTCCAAACTAAGCTCTAGGCATGTACTATGTGTACTAGACCACGAAAAACATAGGTACTTACATCTAAGACTCAGGAACAAATACTTGCGTTCATCACACATAAAAGATAAAAAGATAAAAGATGTTTATCCAGTAAGTAGGCCGCACGGGCACTTTTACACGTCAAAAATCTACCAGCGCTTCACAAGAGACCACTGCTGAGAAGAAACGCCGCAAAAAACTCAACAGTCAGTCGTTTTATAAATATTGCTTATATAATAATAAAGTTAACCTAGCATTATATAAAACAATGAATCTCACATAAAACAAAAAATAAATACATTCATGCGCAGTTGAGCAGGAAAATGTTTCAAAACTCACAAGAACTAATCATCATCATCATCATCATCATGTCAGCCGAAAGACGTCCACTGCTGGACATAGGCCTCCCCCAAGGCTCTCCACTCAGACCGGTCTTGTGCTTTTCGCATCCACCAAGAACTCAAGAAGGTTTCGCAAGAACTAATAAGCAAACGTCGGACTATAGGGGGCAGTTTAAGGGCAAGGTAAGGTTTACAAAAAAATCTTAACTTACGAGTATTATAATGTACCTAGTATTTGTAACATAATATTTGTAATATAACACAGACTATTCAATCTTGTTTTTATTTAAAATTTAAAGTAAACACTTAACTAACGTACAGCCTTAGAGCCGTGTTCATAGAAATTTACATGCCCAGTTAACTCATTTGTGTTTTGTTCCTTTCTCACAGCTGCAATTGTCTGAGTGACGGATAAAGCCAAACGAACTTTTTCGCCATTTTGACTTATGTGTAGTCCAAGTACGTTTATAAATAACGCAGTTAGTTGCTATGATATTTGGAAATTCGCATTATAAATACTAGGTACCCAAATACTAAGTACAAATACTCGAAAGTGAATTGATTGATATGCGAACCTTACCTATCATTCTGACATGCCACGAAAATGCCCGCTGGAGTCCGACGTATGCTTATTAGTAGTAGCAATAAGAAATCTAAAAATATAGAAATTTTAGGAATTACACTCACCTATGAGACGGTGCAAGACAACCCACAAATTTGTTAAGACGTTTTGATTGTTTGTCGTGTGACAGTAATGACATGGAAATCTTTTGGACGGCAAATGAAACAGACACTGGCAAGTTAAAAAAAAACTTAGTGCCTTCACCAGTGTCCGCTAAGCAGCAGTGTTGTGTTACGCAGCTGAGCGCAACATAGCTAGTAACATTACTAACATAGAGGTACTCCATCTTAATCCTTAGGGTTGGCATCAACTGCATGTCCATAGCCCTTCGGTCTGTATACTCGATAGCCTTAAAAAGAAAATATTATCTGCTTCCTTTTATCTTAGACTAAGTTAAAAAGAGGCCCATATACCTCTATCGTACTAATACTATGACGAAACTATATCCTGGTTTAGTTTATTTTCTTTGGGTTTTACGTTCAACAACACGTGTTATCTTATCACTATCTGCGCGTGCGATTGTTTACGTTATTATTCACTGCGTTATCACAAATTTGGTTATGCGTGTGACTGATTACGACAGGATGTTGCATGAGTCAAGATTCTTACCTTATAAGGAGTTGAAGATCTCCTTAGTCAAAGGGAAATACTCTTTTTTTATTAGTGTTTTTTTATGTTTAATTAATAGCTTTTACTTTTGTTTTAACAAGGTGTATTTCGCCAATTTCGAGTTTTAGACCATCACAATGAACTCATTAGAAAAGTAAGACCATGGATATCACACGCGAGGACAATTCTGCCCTCCTAAGCAAATAATCAGTCGGGTAAAGTCACCAGTAGTCAGCCAGAAACCAGAAGTCGACCTTATATGAGTGCGAAGAGTGGGAAATATATATTTCGTACTCTTCCCACTCATAAAAAGTATAGGCAGAGGCCGACTACAGGACTCTGGCTGACCACTGGAGACTTTACCTTATCTCAAATTCATTAACCAAAGTAGTTTGAATTCTCTTTTGTTAGTAATGAGGTTGATATTGCTACAGGGTTTTATCAGAGATCCTGCCTATTGGCTTAGCATACTCTGGTGGACTCAACAGAATTACATGGGGTTAGCTCCAAGAGCTTCTATCAAGTCTATTCTTAATCTCGAAGATTTAAACCCCTAGAAGGTTGGCCTGGCTTGACAAACGTCATCCAAGGCTTTTTTTCCAAGTTTTCTTCCTTTTCGATAGTTCACTGTTTATAAATAGTGCCACTGCTGCTTTTGGGTCAGAATTAAATAAGCAAGACCAATTGGATATGATATTCGTTGAATGAATCTCAGAGCTGCTGAATTTAAATAATTGCAAACTTAATTGCGCGTTTAAAAAGGCTTAGGAGGAAGTATCAATCACTAATAACAGCCATCTTTTTCCGATTTAATTTCAAAAGCAAATGATAGACAGGGACACAACAAAACGCAAGCTCTTCCGATAACCTTAACCTTGAACTTCTTCTAACCTCCAGATTAGATCATTACAAAAATAATTGTTGCAATCAAGATCCTATGAAACACCGAATAAGTACCACAATTGTCAGATTCAATTTGCTCTTTGAACCAAGCAATTTAGAGTGCTATTAAAGTTGATAATGAAGCGTTACTTAGCTTTATACTGTATAGAGATCTGTTATATCTCCCAAAACTTCTTATTGATCGGTTGATCGAGCACGCGAGCTCACTTGACGACCTTTAAGCTACCTAAACTTAAACTGGCCGGTTAATAATCGCTACCGAGTTAAAAGACGGTTCCTTGAGATAATAACACGGTTGGATTACATATTCATTGGCATGTCATTGGCCTTGGCATAATAACTTCGCCTCGCGTATTGTAACTTCCCTACTACAATAACAAGGAAAACCCAACAACTGGAAATAAAGCTTCCTGTAAAGTTCTTGGCAAACAAACGGGACATTACTCGTTATCATATACACAATTTAAAAAGGGAATACATTCGAATTTTGTAAGCATTGGAATGCCAACTCTGAGATAAGTATTGTTAAAGTTTAATTTGGCAGCGGATTTGTATGTGCTGAATAGCGGGCAGCCCGCGCCTACGCATTTTGGGAACTAGATTCTGTGAAATCGTTTACATACAGTATTTGGGAAGTTCCAAGAAAACTACATTTTACTTGCGTTTGATTTTTTACTGGCCTTTTTTCAAGATAACTTTGTTTTCTTTACATGAAATATTTATTCTAGTATATTGGATAAAAGTTACTACTACTACTAATTTACTAGATTTCTTATTTAATTGCATTTAATACGACCAAAAGACACGAAGTTTTCGACGGGTTGACATTGTAATATTTATATTTTTGACATAGGAACAGTCCTAAAACAACCAAAATTTACGTCACCCTAGTCAATTATATTGTAAAGATATGTCGTAGTAATTACAGCAAATGTGTTAACTAGAGAGTTAAACTACCCGCAGTCACGAAATGTCTTCATCCTTCTAAAACGCTGTTATAGGGCTGTGTAAAGTATTTTTTCCTACTTTGAATTTACGCAACAGGGAGGTTCAATGGCTGAGAGAAAGGGACTAAGCTATATCACTACATAGTATAAAACAAAGTCGCTTGCGCTGTCTGTCCCTATGTATGCTTAAATCTTTAAAACTACGCAACGGATTTTGATGCGGTTTTTTTTAATAGATAGAGTGATTCTTAAGGAAGGTTTATATGTATAATACATTCCACGCGGGCGAAGCCGCGGGCGGGTCGCTAGTAACTGATATAACTCTGTCCCTTTCTCATCAAACGGAACTGCTTTAGTATATAATAGTTACATTAGTCACCCCCAAGAGCTAAATTAATAATTATTATTTTCTCTGTTTTTTCTTCTTTAAGAATTCTCACGCTATCAAGACAAATCTAATGACGTAGCATTTATTCAAAATCGGTTGACCGTTTGAGTAGCTATGAGGGGACATAGGAACGGATTTACAAGTCAAACACCCTTCTTTTTGGGCTTCGCAGCAATCGGGTAAATAAAAAAAAGCATTTCATTAAACGTCATATTAATTAATTTTGTCAAAGTGCTTAACACCCCGCAATCCGGGCAAGCAAAATGTTGTTTAGTTGGAGTTTGATCCATTACATACTAAGTACTTTAAACAATGTTGAGTACTTACTCCAAAGCATATTTTACTATGGTTTCCTCTTAACTATGCTGTGTCCAGGGCCTCTATTGAACTTTATATACCCACATTACCTTTGACGTGTTATGGTCATACCTCGGGGCAAGTTCTAGGGATTTGATATCGATAAAAAAGATGTCGATATAATTAAATTAATACATGTGCACATTGCACATTCTCGATTACTGTAAAGAGGTTCGATGTCATATCTGATATCGAGTCCCTTAAGATAATAAAAGTATGCGGATGTCATTTCAATCAAAATGACAATATACTGTCAGTACCATTCATATTCGTACGTTTAGCAGTTCGTCGGTATTAATGATTGCCGTCCAATATGGAAAAATATTGATTGTATATTATGAAAACTGTTGTAAAATAAACAAATAAATATACGTGTTAATTTGTTTATTTTTTATGTAAAAATGAGGAGAAAATAAGTAATAATTATTTATGTCGAATAACATTTAGATGTTGGCAGTAACATCGATATATTTTATATCGATAAAATATTTTGCTACATCACTTTCGTACAGATGCCCCGAGTTATCCCAGGTATGGTTATGGTATTGTTGTGCAATTCGTTGACAATACGGAAACACGTCAAAAGCAATAGGGTTTTACCGTGTAGAATCAACCCAGGCAAGGTTTTCTGTAAGTAGCAGCCCTGGTAGCAAACCGGCCACTCCTTGATGACCAATTATTGTGTGTTTTTCGGGACCGTTGTGATCGGTTAGCACGTTATCATTTTAAAGGGCAAGATTAAATATAAAATTAAATAAAAAACGATAGTATTATATTTAAGGTCGTTATTAACTGCAATGAAGCCTCTACCTTAGAAAAATTGTTTACAGTAATTTAACGGTTTCAGTGAAAAAAAAAAGTTGCCATTTTTTATAATGATTTTTGAAATCATGTTTACATGCTACCTGCTCTCTAAGTTTCAACAATCAAAACTATCTTGTTGATAGTTTTTTGTATAACTTTCATGAAATGGGCCCATGATCTTTCATAGATACAACTAGCTAATTTTATTGAATTATTAAGCCACCATAGAAAATATTATACATTTATATGATAAAATAAAAGAAATCATCAAAATAATTTGAGTTAAGAGACTTCTACGGAGGCTTAAAAATGTAATTATTATCGAATTTCACCAACAACAACAGATTGGAATAATTAATAGCAGTTAAATTTCAAACTTACAGTCGATAGATTTAACAATCTCCTATTTATTGGTGGAATCCGAAATCATCGTATTAAAGTGTAGGGATATTAATGATAAGATAAAATAGTTTTCATCAATTTTATTTCATTCCACTGACCATTAAAAATATACAAATCCTCATTCGTAACGGTTCTCAAAACAAGCACTTATTTACTGCGTTATTCAAACACACAGAAAACTATGAGTGACAGTGACGTTTTAACAATTTATCGTAAGTACTCTGAAAATTGATAGCACGATATCAGATATACAAAACACTTGTCACGGTTCGATGACGGGCAACACACTCATATCAGTATCAACACGCACATTGATAAAATATCTCACGAGGGTCGGTGAGCTCTTCGCAAAGTTCAACACTTAAATTTCTATAACACTTTCATCGCATGACGAACGTGAAAATTGACTCGATCACGTCGTCCAAATTCTTGCTGAACGGTGACAACTGGTTCGGGAACGACGCCTCGAACGCCGGTTTCTCCTTGCCGTCCACCAGCAAATGGCACGAGTGCCCCAGCATCTGGACGTCATCGTTCTTGTAGCGTTTGCTGATGGTGACCAGCCCGCTGCTCCCGACGAGGTTGATCACGCCGTAGTTGTCGACGACGTCGACTTTGCAGTCACTGCCGATGACTTCGATCTGGCCGTAGTTGACCTTGACGATGACGACGCAGTTGTTGCCGACAACTTTTAATTTGGTAGCGTTGGTCTCCATGGTGACTTTCTTCTTGTTACCGACGATGGAATAGACCTTCATTTTTATATATTTTCTTTTGGGAATACGGCTGTTGCTAGCTGTTGTATCGGAATGATTCAAGATAGGCGCTCAGTCGGCTTATAAGCGCGCGCATGTCCCGCCCCCCCCTCTGCTCCAAAGGAATCCCCCTTGAATGCGTATGCGTCACTCATTCACCGCGGCGTTTTGGACAGCGTGCGCGGTAAAGAACTGATTTGTTATTCCCCCGGACGAAATCAGGTAAAATACTTGTTTTGAATAGTTTTATGTTATTGATTTGAGTGCATTGTTATGTAAGGGTTTTGTTTTGTTAATTGTTATTGAATGATACGGTTTTCATTTAATTTTTGATAGTCACATGTTAAATCTTCGTCTTTTTTAGTGTAACAATTATTTTTATTACGGTTTAATGTGGACAAAAGTAACCAATTAGTAAGTTATTACTGGTTGGTTGCCGGGTTGAATAGTGCCACTCCATGTCTTCCCGCGGATGTCGTAAGAGGCGACAAAGGGAATATAGGCTTTTAGTACCGTTAGGCGATGGGCTTGCAACCTGTCACTAATACGCTGGGCTGGTAAACATCTTGGCCTAATTGTACAAAGTGTGGTTACAGAATTATCAACAAGTTTTAAAAGTTGTTGGTAATTCTTTAGCTTTGCGTAGCCCACTTTGGGGTATTTTATTATGAAATATCACACCCATGATCAAATTACAACTCATACTCGCTTCTACCAGTCCTGACTAACCAATCATACATATACAATACAATAAAATAAATTAACAAGTTAGTATGACACGTAACCGTAACAACTACATAAAAACGTAACAACCAACAGACTAACATTATGCATTGCCCTTACTCATCTACTTGAGGTTTAGCTGGAAGAGATCCCATTTAGGGATAAGTTCGTCTTTGTACATTAGTTCAATATTCATATTGTAATATTTATACATTTGTGCAATAAAGAGTTAACATACATACTAATTTTCGCATTGATAATATTACCTAGTATGGATTGTAAGATTGCAACTGTCATAGTCATAACATAATCGACACTTGAGAAAGCATGAAACACTTACCTACGTCAAAAATAGTCATAATTTCTAGCAAAATGACTTTATATTCTGGCAATCGAAAAACTAGAGATAATAAATAAAGTAAAAACGTGATTTTCCTCATGATACTCGAAGCGCCGGTGAGGATTATAAAGATAAAAAAATGAACTAATTCAAAGTCAATGTAGGTTAGTGACTCAGTGACGATCAAAATAGAGTTCTAATTTTAGAATCGGTAAATCGAGTCTTGGGCATACATAAACAAACAACCAAGAGAAATAAACTTTGTTAGTTATTTTTTATTATGAACTAGCGATCCGCCCTCGCTTTGCTTCAGTTTATGTGAGTTTTATAAAAACCTTTCTCTTGAATCACTCTATCTATTTAAAAAAAACCGCATTAAAATCCGTTGCATAGTTTTAAAGATCTAAGCATACATAGGGATAGACCGACAGCGGGGAGCGACTTTGTTTTATACTATACAGGGTGACTGGAAATTCGCCGTTTTCCTTGAAAGGGGTTATTCAACAGCTCATTTGTAACGATTTAAGTCCAGTCAACCAGGGGTCAAAACTCATTGGTTATCGAGTTATTCACGTGTTTAGATTTTTTTTTTAAATACCCGCCATTCGAACTAAAACTGGTCATTTTGTAAAAACTTCGTCATTTAGAAATAAAAAAAAAACATTTTTCAAATAGTTAGCCAATTAACTATTGATTACGAAAAATAATAAAAAATGCCAAAGAAATGCAAAATTTTGCAAATAGAAGGATTTGAAGTTAAAAGTTCTAGTAAGTAATTATTTTCCAAATTTTGTAACATTTTAAAGCATAACTAAAAAAAAAGTACAACACTTAGCGTACAAATGACAGGAATAGTTTGCTCAATTCATAAGCTTTCCAAAAAGGTACAATTTATGACATTTTAAACTTAATTTTCATTTAAAAATGTACAATTAATAATAATAGCAGAAATGTACGCGGTTAAGCTCCATCGTTTCAACCAAAAAACGCGGGATCGTTATTGTTTTTAAATTCAGATAATCGTGTTCTTTTAAATTTGCTTTTTAAAAACATAAGGTGCGTTTCCATTTTTAACCGAAAAACGCGGGAAGTGTTGTAGTAAAATGAATAGAACATCGTTCTTCTTTTTAAATTCAGCTTAGCTGCACGCGAAGTGTTGTCCTTTTTTTTTAGTTATGCTTTAAAATGTTACAAAATTTGGAAAATAATTACTAGAACCTTTAACTTCAAAACCTTTTATTTGCAAAAGTTTGCATTTCTTTGGCATTTTTTAATATTTTTGGTAATCAATAGTTAATTGGCTATTTGAAAAATGTTTTTTTTATTTCTATATGACGAATTTTTTACACAATGACTAGTTTTAGGTCGAAAGACGGGTATTAAAAAAAAAACTAAAATCGTGAATAACTCGATAACCAATGAGTTTTGACCCCTGGTTGACTGGACTTAAATCATTACAAACGAGCTGTAGAATAACCCCTTTCAAGGAATACGGCGAATTTCCAGTCACCCTGTATGGAATATCACATTCTATTTAGTGAAGAAAATTACAAAGAAACATAGGTATAATACACGCATAGTCTTCTTGTGCGTATTTATGATCTTTGTCACGAATAAATATTATTCGTTTTTTTTTTTCTTTTCATACCACATTTTTTGTTTTCTGTACCTTTCTAAATCTGTCTGTCTCCTTGCATTCTCCTCACTTTATCTACTCTAAGGTTGACTGAAAGGGGTCACATACTTATACAATAAAATCGCTTAAGTGCATATTTACTGTTTACGTACATACATTAATATACGTATGTGTAATGGTGTATGTATGTATTGAAACTCTTTATTGCACTAAACATACACAAGATACACAAGACAAATTTCTATAGATACAGTAAATAAAGTACATAAAATCAGTAGTCAGACACTGCCTTATATTATATTTTTATAAATAAGTTAGGAAATTTTAAAAAAAGTTTTGCAAACTTTACTGTGTCATATCAAATGAGAATCTCAAATATATTTTTGTTATTATTGTAAAATACCTAGTTTGATTTTATTCATGAAAGAAAACGAAAATGGACCATTCCCCCCCCCCCTGATCTCCGAAACTACTGAACCTAACATTTTGCAAAAAAATACAAAATGTAGTTCATTGCTTTTAGATTACAGGAAAACCTATAACAAATCTATATAAAAAAACGTATGGTCGGAACCGAGTTCAACTCCCACTTAGCCGGTTTTTTTATGTAATGAACTAGCTGTGGCTATTGCGCTTTTTTATCAAACTCATCTATAACCTATAATTTTATGTTTTTTTTACTGTCAAACTTATATTTCCTAAGATTTATTGGGTATGTGCCTCTTTTGTAGACTTTTACTTGTGTTTACTTGAAACACGTACAATCAACAGCATAAATAAGTGATCATTTATGTACCTTTTCACTTTAACGTTGTTTGAAATTTTATACAAAATTGGGCAACGATTGAAAGCGACAAGGTACATAAATGATCACTTATTTATGCTGTTGACTGTACCTAATTGGCAATAAATCGGACACTTTTGCTAAGACTAACAAATATTGTTACTTATCTTGACTAGCCGTCATTCAATCATAGCGTAATCAAAGTATCAATATTCATTAATAGTAGATAAAAAATGCGACACACGCCAGGGAATTACCGTAGCTAAGTTTTATTATGTGTTTTTATGTTAATATTGCTTATATAACGTATTAATTATGCTTGAGTTATTAGGTACATATTTTTTTTTGTATTGTTTCCATGCTGTTTTTGTGGTGTTCTATAAATAATATTTGTATTATATGTATTGTATTATTCTTTGTCGTGTGGTTGCCGGCTTAGAATAGTGCCACTCCATGTCTTCCCGTGGAAGTCGTAAGAGGCGACTAAGGGAATAAAGGCTTGTAGTACTGTTAGGCGATGGGCTTGCTACCTGTCACTAATATACACTGTTAAATATCTTAGCCTAATTGTGCAAATTGTGGTAACAGAGTTATCAACCAGTTTTTAGAGTTGTTGGTAATTCTGTAGCTCTGCCTACCCCACTCTGGGAATGAAGGCGTGAAGGTATGTATGTAGGTATGTATTATTCTTATGCCTGTATTGGTTTTTAATATCGAATAGAAAAAAATATCAGGAGAAAACCCTTGCCCATCACTAATAAACACAATCGGTCGTTTAATACAAACATAGCCAACAATTGGCAGCGACATTAAGTACTCTCCATATAAACTATCCTAAATGCAAACAATAACGTAGCTGGGAAAACTAGTCTGTACAGGAAACGTTCAATGAATAATATATTGCATTAAGATTTTCCTTCTTCCTTCCTTTGATATTTAACATTATTACTATCAGTCAATGGTCATTTTTAGGGTTCCGTAGCTGAAGCGGGACCCTGTTAATGTGCCTACGCTGTCAGTCTGTCCGTTCATCCTAACTTTAAGGCATCCTAATTTCTGCTCCTCCATTCATCATCATACCTGGGATAACTCGGGGCATCTGTACGAAAGTGATGTAGCAAAATATTTTATCGATATAAAATATATCGATGTTACTGCCAACATCTAAATGTTATTCGACATAAATAAATATTACTTATTTTCTCCTCATTTTTACATAAAAAATAAACAAATTAGCACGTATATTTATTTGTTTATTTTACAACAGTTTTCATAATATACAATCAATATTTTTCCATATTGGTCGGTATTAATGATTGCCGTCGAGTTGAGATATTTTCAACTAGACGGCAATCATTAATACCGACGAACTGCTAAACGTACGAATATGAATGGTACTGACAGTATATTGTCATTTTGATTGAAATGACATCCGCATACTTTTATTATCTTAAGAGGCTCGATATCAGATATGACATCGAACCTCTTTACAGTAATCGAGAATGTGTAATGTGCACATGTATTAATTTAATTTTATCGACATCTTTTTTATCGATATCAAATCCCTAGAACTTGCCCCGAGTTATCCCAGGTATGTATCATCATACTACTGCTACTACTATGAAACTGAATGGAGGAGCAGAAATTACGCGACTCACAACTCAAAAAATACGCTCGTCTGGCTTCAGCCTATAGAACTGTATCTTTTGAACCATAATAGTAGATCGCGGAGTTTTTTTCAGAATATATGAAGGGTCCACGGAATGAATATGTCCAGTCACTTTTTTTTGAAAATGAGTTTTGAATCTCAAAATGTAGAGGACGAAATGAACTATTACCTACCACTCAGATTCAGATTAAAATCTTCATATAACTTGTATCATATCACTCTTAAAAAAACGGGATCACTTTGTTTGCCCGAATTTCATTTGCCATAATAGTATCACTTGCCATAATGTTCATTTGCCATAAAGGCATTTTTTCTGAAACTGTAAACCTTTCAGGTAAATTTTACATGCCATCGTATAGAGCCCATTAGGTTAGGTTAGGTTTGATTTTGAACAATTCTGAATAGTTCACGGTTTTAACGATAGAGAACCTAAAAAAATCTCTACACGAAAATTACGTACAAAATGACATGGTTCGTAACTTTCAAATCGCGATATCTCAAAAAGTTACTAATGTGACTAGACATGTTCTTTCCGTGGACCCTTCATATGTTATTACGTATAGAACAACTATTTTTTTTTAATTGAAGTATTTTGTATTTTTGTTGTATCATAAAACGGAAAAACATACAAGCGTCAAATTTGGTACCTATGATAATAGTACAAAACGTGGATAAAAACAACAAATACTAAAATACGGTCAAGTGTGAGTTGAGCTTGCGCTGATTCGATCCGACATCGAATTCAAATCTGAATATAATAATACCTACGAGGTACGAGTTCGACTCGCACCTGACCGGTTTAAAAAAATTAATGCATGTGCATTTACAATTGAATTTCGAACAACAATCGACTTAACTAAATTTTATCAGTGCATCGAATTATTTGTAGGTACATAATAAACTTTCTTAGTGACACGTAACATTTATCGTAGCCCACTTCAGTTTGAAATGTAGATTAGAAAACCTTTTCGCGTAATCATTAAAAAAATCTAGGATTTATAAGAATCGCGCCAGTTTTTGATTTGCTTAAGCAGACAATTCAAAGAAACCGATTTAGTTCAATGATCTATTTTAAGCCGCCTGCGCATTACAAGAATCACTGAAACGTGAATTGAGATAAAACAGTATCAGATTATCTATATATATAAAAATCAATGCCATTTTTCGTTGTAATTTTATAACTCAAGAACGGGCTCACCTATCCAAACCAAATGTTTAGTCTTTGTTCGGACTAATTAGTAGATGGTTTATGTGAAGTTTGCACAAAATCGGTCGAGCGGTTCTTCATTTATCACATTTTTTGTGACAAATGAATTGAAAGTCAGAAATTTTCAGCGGGGCGAAGCCGCTGGCGGGCCGCTAGTATTATTATATATCGGACTGTTTTTAGAACTGTCACTTTGTATTATCTACTTGAACGACAATTTCAAGAATTGAAGTTATGATGTATATTCAATAACAAAAAACAGAAGTACAGACGTAGACAGCATCAGCCCTACTTCGAAAGTCGAAGTTCGAAGTTACGCTATCTCATTCTCCCAATGGTCGATGTCGAATGACAAGTGAAAGGGACGGGGCACCCAAAATTTCGATTTTTGTGCTTCATAGTAATTTAGATGCGGGAACACGGTGGATGCGAAAAGCACAAGACCGGTCTGAGTGGAGAGCCTTGGGGGAGGCCTATGTCCAGCAGTGGACGTCTTTCGGCTGACATGATGATGATGGTGATGAAGTAAAAGGTCACTCTCGCTGGTGCTAGGATCGGTAACTCTTTAATAGGGCAACTGATTTCTATCGAACCTACAGTGTTACGCAGATAAGAAGCCAATCCTGATCAGAGCTCGGTAGGGGTGAGCTGTTTTCAGAGTTTGCATAACATGGACATACCTTGTCATTAAATGGTAAATGTGGTGTAATTAAATACATCTTCTGTGAAAATTTCAACTGTCTAGCTATCACGGTTCGTGAGATACATCCTGGTGGTGACAGACATACGGACAGACGGATAGACGGACAGACGGAGAGACGAACAGCGGAGTCTTAGTAATTAGGTGCCGTTATTACCCTTTGGGTACGGAACCCTAAAATGGATTTCAAACTACTCCTAACATGACACACAATTTCACCTTCACCTTCTGATAATATGTTACTTCACCGTTTTTCCCAGCTGCTAAAACAGTGAACAAACCGGAACCATATGTGTGAATCAGGACATCAAGCCTTCCTTACCCAAGGTAAATCCTCGTACTAATTGACCTTCAAATAGGTACTGCTCTACATAAGCATCTCCTTATTTAGAACTGTGATTTGTTTTTGCGGAGAGAAGATTATCATTATGTCAATATTGCATGACTAAACGTAGGATGTTATGTGATAGTGCACGTACGTGATTAAAGTGAATTAATTTAATTGTTTACTGTAATGTTTACTTAAAATCCGGTAGATGATTCACTTAACTCTGTTTAAAATTCGACGGATGAATTATTAACCGGCCCGTTAACGTTGTCACATTTCAGGAGTGCATTCCCAATTAATTAGTTAAAAACTCCACTTAAACAAAACTTAAAGAGAATAAATCGAGAAAAACTTGCATTGAAGTATAATGTGAAGTGTGTATGTGTGTTATAATGGAGGAATTTCAAATTACTCAGAACATGACACAATTTCACCTTCACCTTCTGATAAGTATTATGTTAGTTCATAGTTTTTCCCAGCCAATAAAACAGTTAACAAACCGGAACCATGTGTGAATCAGGACGCCATCGTCAAACCTTACGCAAGGTAAATCATTCAAATATTGCTCTACATTATTTACAACTGAGATTTGTATTTGTAGAGATGATTGTCACTATGTCGACGTTGCATGACTAAACGTCGCGTGTGTTATGTGATAGTTCACGCACACGATCATATAATACTTTACTTGTAATGCCAAAATTGGTTCATTTTTAAATAACTCCTCAACAATTGACTATAAAATAACAGTGTCTATAAAAGTATAAACAAGACGAAAACGCGCACATAATTAAGTGTTTTTTGTTGGTATTTCTTATTATAAGTCATTCCTCATTTTCCGACGCAGCAAGGAAAAAAAAAACAGCAGCAATATGAATGTTATTTTTGGACGCTACGTTTACGTTCCGGCAAAAAAAAAGCTCCACCTTAGTAAAACAAAGGCCTATTTAACGCCCTACAGACTGGACTATACGTTTCACTTTACATCACATTTGTTTACATCGATATGTCATAACGACAGGTTACTGTCAAAGTTTGCGCAAGAGTGACTCACTGGCATCTGAACGAATTGATCTCGGCGCGCGAGTTGCGTGACTCACGCGTCTGGATGCGCGGGCGCTTACGACGGGTTTTTACAAGCGGGGCCCAATATGAGGTCATTGTCATCAAGCCGTAGGGAGTGCGGGAAAAATTACAGAGGCCTCTTTGTAAAGCTGTGAGTTTCTGCCTCTGGCCGCTGTTTTTTTTTTTTTTATAGCATGGGAAGGCAAACGAGCACACAGGCCACCTGATGGTAAGTGGAAACTGTGACCCATAGACTTTCGCATTCACAAGACTGCAAATGTGTTGCCAACCCTGAGGACTAAGATGGAATGCCTCTATGCTAGTCATTTCACCGGCTGTCTTATCCCCAAACCGGAACACAACGATGCGAACACTGCTGCTTGGCGGTAGGTTAATGGATAAGATGGTGGTACCAACCCGGACGGACCCTGCACAAGGTCCTCCCACAAGTTAGTTAATGACGGCTCAGTCACTCCGTAGTGATGATTTTATAGACACGTTTAAAAATGAACGAGTTAATTGTCTCTTAGGCTACGACGACAGCGGGCTGCGTGACGGTCGCGCCGGCGGCCCGAGGAGCGGCGCGTTATAATGCATAGAGTTATATGAAACCAGCCAAGAGGGGAGCGGCGCACGACTCACGAGCGATGCGCTACAGTCAAGCAAAGGCATCCCGCGCCGCCCCGCAGTCCGCTGACTTCGTGTCCGCGGCCTAAAATGTCTCTGAGTATCTACGGCGGATCCAGCCAACCAACTAAGCTAACCATCTTAGTAGGTTAGTGACCCTGCCTAGGAAGTTAGACCTGGGTTAGACTCGCGGTAAGGGCAAATATTTGTATGATCAGCGCGAGCATTTGTTTCTAACTTGGATATTTTCTATTTAATTAAGCGTATTATAATGTTGTGTGTCCATAGTAGGTGCAGTCGAGTTCATAAATGTGTAGGTACATTTTAGTACCTTGTCACTTTAATCACTGTGACAATACATATATGGCAGTCTTATCATGACATTAAATAGAAAAGGTGTACACATATTTATGAACTTTACTGTACAACCCTAGCATAGTAAAGTTGCTGGAAGAGCTGTTGGGAGCAGAAAGAAATCGTGGTGTAGTTACAAGTGCCGCGTAGCTTTTCAACCTCGCCAAAGACCGAGAGAAATATGCGGAGCTGACTGCCAACCTTCACTAGTTGGAGAGGCACTATAAGAAGAAGATTATTTATTATTTATTTAAATATTATTAAAAGAACATAGGAGATGCCTTTGCCCAGCAGTGGGACACTCATACAGACTAGAAAAAAAAACTGACTCAACAGCTTGACTCCAAAACGTCACACACAAACAAGTACTTACTTAAAAATAAGCAACACTATATTATTAAATGTAGGCATGGATATCGGAAACCAAATACTGAATTTAAAAAACTTGTTTTTTTGCATAACCAAGATAACTAAAGTCATATTAGAAAGTAATCCCTTAATTTGACACCCAAATAGGCTAAATCTTGTCAAGAATGTAAAAAGTCCTTCTAATCCCAAACTTCAAACAGCTGTATTATGAGCTGAGTGAAAGGAATGGAGCTATAAGAATCGTATATCTGTGTTTCTTTCACTGCCTGGAACTTGTTACTTTCTGACAATTCGTAATACCTTAGCTGATAGATCCAAATAGTTTAAGAGATTATTTATATGAAATCCTTCTTATTTCACGTGCATTGTAAAATTAAGCTTAAATAAAATTAACACGTTAAAATTAATTAAAAATATTTGTTTTCTTTACTTTTTGTCGCAACATTTTCCAAAAGGTTCATTATAGTATTGGTTTAGGTATTATGACATCGGGAAATATGAAATCTGGGATAACAGGTAAGTATTCCAAGTTCATTTCGACATAGCATCCTGCGCTTACTGTGACATAGTTATTAAAATGTTAAACATTCACTATTGCTCACGTACCAGACCTTTTCTTTGTTTCATTATTAAAATCTAAGCACATTTATAATTCTTAAAATAGTGGTGTCATTCATTACCAACTAAATAACCTTTATTCAAAACATATTGCAACACAAATAAGTTTAACAATATTATCTACAAAGTAAATATACCTATATGTATACTAACCATAACAAGGTTTACGATATATGACTCACACGTCACCACTCATGCGCAAAGAAATGTAACGAATCCGATATTTTTATTGGCGACGTGAGTCAGAACGTTGAGTTTCTCGGGACCACTGTTTTTAGGGTTCCGTAGCCAAATGGCAAAAAACGGAACCCTTATAGATTCGTCATGTCTGTCCGTCTGTCCGTCCGTATGTCACAGCCACTTTATTCCGTAACTATAAGAGCTATACTGTGGAAACTTGGTAAGTAGATGTATTCGGTGAACCGCATTAAGATTTTCATACAAAAATAGAAAAAAAACAATAAATTTTTGGGGTTCCCCATACTTAGAACTGAAACTCAAAAATTTTTTTTTCATCAAACTCATACGTGTGGGGTATCTATGGATAGGTATTCAAAAATGATATTGAGGTTTCTATTATAATTTTTTTCTAAACTGAATAGTTTGCGCGAGAGACGCTTCCAAAGTGGAAAAATGTGTGTCCCCCCCCCCGTAACTTCTAAAATAAGGGAATGATAAATGTAAAAATAATATATGATGTACATTACCATGCAAACTTCCACCGAAAATTGGTTTGAACGAGATCTAATAATTAGTTTTTTTTTAATACGTTATAAATCGTAAACCGCATTTTACCTTTCATTCAATCAACTCAAATATAATAAAGAATAAAGAAAAACATTTATTTAGATGTATAGTTGTACGGAACCCTACGTGCGCGAGTCCGACTCGCACTTGGCCGGTTTTTTTATTAACTGGGAACTGCAGGAGATTATCAGAAACTGGTCTTCGCCAGAAACATCGCGTTCGATTCGGATCCAACCTAAGATAGGTGCAATTAATTATACACGGTTGAACAAACTTACGCTACATGGAGGGACTACCATTTATAGTGAAAACTAGCGGCCCGCCAGCGGCTTCGCCCCGCTGCAAATTCCCGACTTTCCCGTGGATTTTCAATTATTTGCTTTCATAAAAACCTTGTCCTGACAATAATGACGAACACAACAAAAAAGATCTCTGGAGTTTTGCGCTTAGCAACACATTTAGCGATTCATTTTTATTATATATATATGTAGATAAGTAGTTAATTCTAGACATAATTCCTTTAATTTATAAAAAGACTAATACTAAATTCATGGTTTTTTAATAAAGGCGTCGGTCATAATCGGGAATTGATACGGGCAATTATGCCAAAAAACATGCGTTGACGCATGACATTAAATTTTATGATACAGATCGAAATTGTCTGAAGTGATTATCGATAGATAGAGATCAGTATATCTAGATACCCAAGAAACAAATAATAATAAATAATAATCCTCGTCTTAAACAGTGTACTATCATTTTAATTTTGTATTTAAAGACGTAATGTTACTTCAAATTAAATTTGAATGCTAGTATCTAGCACCATATATCGTCGTACAGGCATAATAAACAAGCAAAACCTAATTGTACCATATTTTATAGCAAATAAATGAATTTTAATTTTAATTTGGATGATTTCACACCAATTAAACTAGTCCCAAACTAAGCTCTGGGGGGTTATTATGACGTAGCAATGCAGTTCTGTTTACGCTGAGAGAAAAGGACAAAGTTATATAACTGCTATAGCTCTGTCCTTTACGCTCAACGGAAAATGAACTGCATAGCTATGTCATAATAACCCCTCTGGGATCCTACTATGGGTACTAGATAACGATAAACATACATGTATGGAGAAATACATACGAAAATACATAGGAAACATCCAAGACTTAGGGACAAATACTCGTGCTTATCACACAAATATCTGCCCTTACCGGGACTTAAACCCAGGACCGCTAGCTTCGAAGGCAGGGTCACCAACTAGGCTAACGTGTCGTCAAAATAAGTCAGATGAAAAGCAAACGTTCAAAGTTCCAACTCCTTATGCTCCATACCAATTGACTTGTCTTATTTGGTAAACAATTTTATAACCTTAAAATTGCATCATTTTTCCTCGAATATGCGTTTCGTTTTCAGGCATAGACAATGTGCGGCTTGCCATGTGTGCAAAAAAGTAAATAGCTACTGCTAAAGTAATCACTAGGCATCGGAGTTTTTGTCGCACGGTAAGACTAATAGCAAGCTATGGAGTCGTCATTTGCCATAAATCTAAACTCTTATTCATATTCATACTCATTTATTTAATTTATCTTAAAATGCCTCTATAGCGGTCGGTCGTGTATAATTTATCTAGGCCAAGTTATATAAATGAAAAAATCTATTAGAATATAAATTCATAACTTGAACTATTTTAACATACAATTCGCCACTAGTTTGGACTAAAACATTCCCCTCTGTCGTGGTTTAATGTATCTTTTGTTTGTTTATAAAATTTCGTAATTAAATCAGTATAAAAACGATAATTATTTTTTATTGTAATATTTATTTTCCAAATATAACATTAAATAATCGTTTCTTAACTCGTCAACGTTGTTGTGCTTGATTATAAAAAAAAACTGAATAAATGAGTATGAATATGAATAAGAGTTTAGATTTATGGCAAATGACGACTCCATAGCTTGCCATTAGTCTTACCGTGCGACAAAAACTCCGATGCCTAGTAATCACCAATCTACCCCCACCCCAAATGTCGTCAAAAATAAGCAAAGAATAGACCCCCGCCCCCTATAGGAGTTACGTAATACATGAACGGGCCCTAACGTGTTGAGCTAAAACCATTTTGCGCAATCTGGCACTAGGTCGCACATTAATTTAATGTTTTGTTGTTTAGGTTGTCATTTGTTTGCTTGTTTTTCATATGCGTATGTGAATAAACGTTTCTCTTTCTTTCTATTTCTCAAATTCCCCCGGTTTTTTGTTTCGCTAATTCTGATAGCAAGCTTCTTTGTTTTGTAACATTTGTTTGTTGGTCCGGGAGTTTCCCAGGTACATTATCGATGATTTTGAAGTACCTACCTACTTAAGTGATACTTGTGATATGACAGGTAGGGTAAACCATACTGTTATTGCCCGCGACCAGTGATTGCCCACTACATTTTAGAGACTGTAATAACAAAAAAAAAAAAACTTGCGTACAAACATAGGTAGCTTTGTTACTGCTTGTTACACGTGTGTGTAGGAAATACTTTTTTAGTGATTGCAGTCTCCAAAAAATGCAGTGGGCAATCACTGGTCGCGGGCAATAACAGTATGGTTTACCCTACTTATTATTTCAAAGGGGTTTTTTTTTTACAATAGACTGAAGTCAAAGGCTCTTCTAGCCATTGGATCAAATGATAGGGTACCTATAGTTTATCACATCTTTGAACCAACGTATCACTTTTTTTTTTTGGTAGTTGCAAGTCTATCCTAACCTTACACAGTTACGTAATTAATGTTTAAGATATCCTGAAAACATGATAGAGTTTGGGACGGAATATGCTATAGCCAGGCCTGTGTCACTCCGCGTGTAGGTATTAAAAACATACCTCCAGGCGCCGGCCACGGCGGAAGGGCCAATCTAGTAGGCTGCCGCAAGCGAAAGACGACACACGTATAACCACGTATAACCACGACTAACTTATTATGAACCGTAGTACAGTGAATTAAGGCCCATATTTCCTCAAAAAAAATTAGAAGGTATGTAAATGAACACGTGCTCGACTGGAACGCGAGCTAAATTAAATCATATTGTCTATCAGATTGAGTACATATTTCTTTGAAAACCGTTGTGAAGTAAAGCTTCTGTAACGCTAGTTACTAGTTATTATTCTGTGCTATAGCGTAGATAAGTATTCAAATGACTATTGTCAAGAAATATGTCGCACAATAAACATTTCAGAAGAACCCTGTTTCCATATATTATTGTCCTGATTGTACCTAACCTGCCTCAGACCTTAGGCGCCATTCAAATAAAAAACATTGCTCACACGCTTAAAGCTGCCCTAATAAGCCAAGATGCGGTATCTCAAAGTCAATAGCCAAAGCAGATTCAATCCTCTCCCGTTAGTAATGAGGTTGCATTTGCAACAGGAGTTTTGCCTGAGATATGGTAGTTTGTGTTAGCAGGGGCATTGCGTAGTCACGTTAAAACGGCGTCTGGATTATAGCATCGTTGACTGTCTAGACGACAGTGTAACTATTATTAATAAACTACCGACGCACTTGGACGCCTTGTTTACTTTCTTCGAACACTCAACACAGTGAGTCAAGCGATTGCTCGGTTTTTACGGTGAGCTAATTTTTTCGTAAAACAATTTTCAGTAGCAGCTGTTCGGGTTTTCTAAAAACACTAGTTTCTGGTGATTTTTTGGGAATTACTCATCCAAGAAGAGTTGGGTGCTTATAAACATACATCGTTATCGCGGGAGCAAAAACAAATCTATTAACGAACACTTATAACAGAATGTCTGTTTAGTATAAAGTGAATATTCTGCTTATACATTGCAAGCCTAAGAAGTTCTTCATATTTTTGGTGTCGCTGGAAACGGTCATTCAAACTTGTCTTACAGTGAGTAAACGCTTCTACTCGTATAAGTCAACGCGTCCATGATTAAAACGATTGACGACTAATGATTAATAATTTACAATAAAACTATTTGGGATCACCCTATATAGAGTGTGACGTCAAATTGATGATCGGCATGAAAATTACGGGCCCTATTTACTTATAAACCTTGCATATCTTGGTGGAGGTAGGAACTTATGCAATGCAACATCTTATCCTTTAACCTACCGACAATGTGCAGTGATCGCATCGTTGTGATCGGTATAGGAATAAGACTACCAACTGCCGTGGTCACGGAGGAATCTTATTTTTTTTACAAAAAAAAGAATATGAAGGGATGATTAGTTACCGCCATTGCTTGTTCCACATATGAATGGCGAAAAACAAATGATTTCATACTGATGTACAGATGTAGTGAATAATCCTTTCCCATCGTTTTTGGTCGGATAACTTCGTATTTATATTGCTTTCTCAATTGGTGTATTGATTGGTACTGAAGCTAATTGAGAAAGCAAGATAAATACGAACTTATCCGACCAAAAACGATGGGAAAGGATTATTCACTACATGTGTAATAGCCAATTTACCGGATTATTAACGACCGATAACAGCTGAGCCCGATAAGACCACCTTGTGACTATGCAGTCCTTAATAATTCGGTATACTAGCTATTTCGTCAGTATGAAATCATGTCTTTCGCCATATCTACAGGTAATATGACATCTGACAACGGGACAGCAACAGTAGGCATGACTCATGACGGCACGTGTCGAGACGCGTGAGTCATCCTAAATCAAAACCTAAGGACACGTTAGCTTCATGACTCCCGTACTATATTCAACCTTTTGACTATCAGGGCAAGATCGAATCTGCTGTAGTTTTCCAGTGGCAGGTGAGTCGTTCTCGTTCAGGGTAGGGTAGCGGTCAGACCTGCCCGGTTCCCTTTCCACCCTCTAAGGAATGCCTCGCACTTTAAATTCCTGGATACTTTTTATGCAGAACACAATTTACCGGTTTTTTATGTGATTCTGCATGATATTTCAAGCGCGTTTTGAACTCTATGATCATACAGCGAAGGGCCTATCAATGTTTATATCCTCCTTGGTACACAATAAGATGTGATTTATTTATAGATCCTAGCGTATAAAGAGTTTCCGTAAAGCCATTCATTAGGATCTAAATTGGATTCCACCTGATGCCATTTGCGGATTATCTTACATCTATCATCTTCCACATAGCCGAAGGTAGCCACAAAAACTTCTCTAGTTGCTTAACTAATTAGAAGTGGTGCCAGGGTTTTGTTTTACCCGTCTTCGCTAAATCAGGTTAATTGATGATTTGATCAGTATTTAAATAAATAAATAAATATCAGGGGACTATGTCACACCAATTGACCTAGTCCCAAACTAAGCTCTCGGCTTGTACTATGGGTACTAGACAACGATATAAATACATATATAGAGAAATATATACTTAAATACATTGGATGTTTTCAATGTATTTAAGACTCAGGAAAAAATATTCGCGCTCATCACACAAATATCTGCCGTTACCGGGATTTGAACCCAGGACCGCTAGCTTCGTAGGCAGGGTCACTACCAACTAGGCCAGCAGCGCGTCGTTGTATGTATGCATGTGATTAAAGATATTTATAGTTTTAGCTCTAGATCTATTGGTCCGATTTTATTCAATGGGGTATCTTCGTGAAGAATGTGTAAGTCTCAAAAATTGCCTTAAAGTGGCAAGTGTGCAATTCTTGAATTATAATTTTTGAAAACTCAAAATCACGTGATTCTTCCTATTCAGCAGTGCTCAGATATTTATAAGTATAATAGTTAAAGGGTGCACGACAGGCTATGACGCGGAATTAGTGGCACACTTGTCGCCTCAGCCGGTAGTGGAGCTATTTCATGAAAAACTTGCCTCTAAAAGACCACCGGCCGATGTGGCCTTGACCTTAATAAATTCACCGCCACCTAACCTACAAAGTTATATAATTTTGACACACCTATGTGTCACTGTCACCTATTATATTACGAATCCCGGCAAAGGAAGTATCACATTTGTGGAATAAAGATCCTAGTAGCAAGAGATGACGTCATATGCCTACAGGCGGCTTGAAAAAAATCCTATCCCTATAGCAGTATCATACAGATTCGCTTAACTATATTTTTTTTTTTATGGCATGGTAAGGCAAACGAGCGCACAGGCCACCTGATGGTAAGTGGAAGCTGTGACCCATAGACATTCGCATTCACAAGACCGCAAATGCGTTGCCAACCCTGAGGACTAAGATGAAATGCCTCAATGCTAGTCATTTCACCGGCTGTCTTATCCCCAAACCGGAACACAACGATGCGAACACTACTGCTTGGCGGTAGGTTAATGGATAAGATGGTGGTACCAACCCGGACGGACCCTGCATAAGGTCCTCCCACAAGGAATATGTTCTTATGTGACATAATTTGACGCGGCCCCAGATTATTTATTAACCCCCGACCAAAAGAGAGGCTATTATGTTTAACGTGTGTCAATCTGTTGCTCCCAAACGGATGAATCCATTTATGCGGTTTTTTTAAAGAGCTACTTTAATCAGGATGTTTTTTAGCGAGGGCTTTTAACTGTGAAAGTAAGGGTCATCATTATTTGTCAGGTTTTTATTAATTAATAGTTATATGCATGAATTTTTGTTCGTTTACCTTTCACTGCCACGTTCGGGATGCCACACAAACCAACAGTTCACGCTAATAGCAATTATCCTTCATTATCCTTCAGGCAGTGAAAGAGAAAGAGCTATTCATTTCACATCTCAGGGGTCGTATTACAAGGTGTCAAAACCTGCCAAATTCCTACCGACCTGCTACGAGTATAGAAGTTACATATCCCTGTATCTTTCACTGGTCTGGCAGGTTTTGACACCTCGTAGGTAATTCGACTTCCGAACTTTTTACTGTCGACTCAATGTTAAAAGTTCTTAATAGGCACGCCAATAGGTGGATTAACAAAAAACATGCATTTATAGTACTTTCTAAATATTAAAAAAAAAACTGGGTCCATATATTAAAAATCGAAATCCCAGGCAATGTTGCAAAACTTTGCTAGCAAAAATGTATCAGTCAATACGTATTCTATTACTCAACTGGTATTTTTTAAGATACTGATATTGCACCAAAATGTAATGACAAAAGCCAACAATAATATTTTCAACCCACTATATGCGCGCCTCGCCAGTCAAATTAACGCTGCACGGTCGCGTTAATTACGAATTATGGACTTAAACCTCCTACATATAGAGTCGAAAAGTGGTAAAGGAGTTTCTTGGTCTACAATACGTAAAATTCAGTAAAATACATAGAAATAGATTTACCACCGAATTATCAGCTAGGTACTTGAGACGATAACATAGTTATGCAAAACGGATGTCGATAAGAAACCATAGTCTATGGCATATCATATCACCAGGGTTCGGAGTTTTCATAGCACCGATAGCACGGTAAGACGAAAGCGAGCTGTGGACGACATTGCCATAAAAATTCAACTCTTACTCATACTCGTTCGTACCCGTCTAAAGTTGTTTTTTCCATACAAAGTGAAAAGCAAACACTGGGACACCTAGTATGGAGAAGCACATTGTGATTATTAAAAAAAAACTGAAAAAACGGGCAAATAGGTTTTAAAATATTCGCTGATTCGTAATGATTCTAATGTAAGATACCACTGAAGAACTTATAAAATAAAAATGATTAATATATCCGAAATTAGTAAAAATCGCTGAACATACATAGGGGTGAATTCGATAGATCTGCACGTCCTATATCGACCGGCTTCGTTTGATCCTCCTCCTTTTACACCAAGTAGAGCTGATCTGATCATGTACTCGGAATAAACCAATTTTACCATTTAACATTTATCCTTATAACAAGTTCACAATGACTAGAATGATGTTGATAATAAAACAATTGTCCAAGATGGCATACTTTGTCCTTGCGTTACTAGGTAGGTGTTTGTCTGAATGTATTTTCGTAGAATCTTATCTTGCCTTTTCTATTTGTAGCCTGCTTGTATCAGTGAATCTGTCTTATCTATCAATTTACGTGATCTCGGTTTATCATTGAAGTACCTACCTTTAGAAATTGAACACTATAAGAATACATTAAGAAATTCAACACTTTTAGTTCAATTCGCAACTACTGATATGAAAGCAATGACGAATTGCTTACTATACTCACGACGTGATAAATGCGTTAACTTTTCAACAAGAATCAAACAAATTCAAGCAACGAATACAGTTATTGAGTTATTCACTCTGTATATAGGCTATCTCGGCCGTGTTAAGACAAATCTCAGATATAACTCTTGTTGCAATTTCAATCTCATTACTAACGGGAGAGGACTGACTTACGAGGGCAGATCTATAGGTTAAAGCAGGTAAATCTACAACTCCACAACTTATTGTCTTTTTGCGTAATGGGTTGATTTTGTACGTCACTGTATAATTGTACGTCATAAGCCATGTCATAAGGAAAGGACTCAAAGCATTACAGTTGTCTAGTTGTAGTAGTATTGTGTAGTTTTGTTGCGAATATGAGCGTTTTCAAACTTAAACATAATTCATTTACAGTATGCGAGCTTCGTATAAAACATACAGATGGGGGGAATTACCTGAGCAAGAAAAAGCGATAAATGTTGACACTTACCGGCCAATCACATAAGGTCCACCACTTTAATTTCTGCGTCATAGTGACAGCGTCAAGTCAGCTTTCTTTGACAGGGTGCTATAGTGGTTCGTCAAATATATATAGGGGGGTCCATTTGCAACGTTAAAAGATGGCGGACGTGTAATTTGTTTTAGAATTTAATTTTTGGGTAATTAGGTGTTCAAAGTTCTTTTCTGATAGTGATTTGTACTTTTTATGCCTTTGTGTCGCACAGTGATTGAAGACTTGGACTTATTTTGTGTATCTGGCATCTTTCTTCTCGTTTCAAGTGGTCTCGCAGTGGTGCAGAGGTTAAAACTATCTTGACCTCTGACCTACAAATCACCGTACAACGTTGCCCCCAATTACATCAAGATTGGATTGTGTTTTATTGCTATATTGATTTATACTTCTATATATACTTGACACTGGCGAAATCACTTCACGTGGAAACGCCATATCCCCGCGGTAGTAGCTGTTCAAGTCGCCGCCGCGGGGGCAAAGAAAGAAGAAATATATATAAAAATAATAATTTATTTATTATGACATGTTGACAAACTTCGTTTTAAATACAATGTCCCACAAAACTGTTTTTACAGTTTGACTGTGGGATCCGTGAGTCTTGGTACATTATGTGGGTATATATATTACAGATATTAAACAATAATGAACTTGAAATTTTAAATAGAACTAAGGTAATGTTTTAAAAGGGTTTTCTTAAACCTATTTTTATTAGGCTCCAGTCAGACAGCCGCAGGCAAGCTATTGAGAATGTGCGGTAAGGTAAGTAAGATAATAGTTGACTGTATCCTTACCCGTCATAATTTATCGTAACTCAAAGCATGACGCTTCGCTAAACATTTCCAAGAAAAGTGAAACATCGCAAATACTATATATTCGTAATCGGAGTTCCGATAACAAAAACAACACTATGCACAATTCAAAATACATTATATTATATAAGGTATATAAAATTCATCACGATGTCGGATTATTTGACTAGATTACAATCCAACTTATTAAATGATTAATGATAATTTATATAAAAATTCATGCATTACATAATTAAAAAGCAAACAATATCGTATTTGTTGACGTAATTATACTTAGGTACATCTCAAACGGCGTTACTTATAAACGTGGAATAACCGTGGGGGTAGATAAACCATGCTTTGTCCTTATCTGACATAGTGACATTTGAATTTGACAGATAAGGACAAAGCAAGGTTTATCTACCCAAGAAACGCCGTTATGCATGTAGGGTGCCTCTGACCTTGGGGCTTTAAATGAATGGATCGTTTCTACTCCTGAAACTGAACTTCTTTTGTGCTGTACTGTTTTCATACAAGTTAAATATAATTCTCAATGTAGGTATGTACGCGAACCAATTCTCCATTTTTCTTTAGCCGTGGTACCAAGGAAATGTCACCCCCGTACCATGAGATAGTGATTATATAGCCATGATTGAATACACTGATACAATAAGACTTTAACATCAGTTAGTTATCTAAACTTAAGTTATTTTTTAATGTTGCCGAACAAAAGTAGTTCAGTTTAGCGGGTAGAATCCATCGTGGCATTTAAAGCCCCAAGGTCGGAGGCACCCTGTATAGCGATGGCAATTAATTGACTTTATTTACGTCAAGCGCTCGACTGGTTAAAAGATTTCTAAATAGTAAAGAAATATCATAAATTAAAATGCGTCAACACATATTGTAGAGCATTTAGCGTTAGAACCCAAAACCAATCGTTATTGTTTTTTTTATGTATTCTGTTAGCAGTATTGATTATTGCTATACTGGTTATAGTTATATGCAAGATAATAAAAATTCGTTACGTATTTGCATCATTAAAGTGCTACTTATGTAACTGTCATCTCTTTAACTTGTGATTATATATTACGTCAAAGGGTTCGTAGTAGATACACCCAGCCATAGTGAAGCATAAAAAAACATTCATAATTCATAAACAAAGAAATCATGATGGTTCCAGTAGAATAACGATTATTTGCGGCACTCATATAGGTACAATACAATAAGTTATATGAGCTGCAATTATGACAAATTTACAAATGTCGTCCATGATTGATAGGTAGGTATAGTATGTATACACAATTGGGTCAATCAACTATTCTTTGTACACATTTTTTTTCAAGTTTGTAAGACTTTTAAGTATAAAGAAAAACTAAGTGCATTTCGTTTAAAATATTGCGTGATTTTATTACACAGATAAACAGTGATTTCTATGACCCGGTAGATATATTTATTAAAAAATTAAAATATCTTCTTTCACTGGTAACTTATTGGACCATGTTGCAGTTTTGTATGAAAATAGTGATCTGTCCCCTAAGTTAGGTACCAGTATTTTTGGCAAAAATGATATTCTGATATGGATAGCTTAGTTTCACTTGTACTGACAATGAATCTACTGATAAAAAAATATAGTTTAACCCAGGCTGTGGTTTAACAGAGTTGTATAATTAAGACATACTAAAATGATAAGATAGATAAGACAGCCGGTGAAATGACTAGCATAGAGGCATTCCATCTTCGTCCTCAGGGTTGGCAACGCATTTGCAGTCTTAGGATTGCGGTCTTGTGAATGCGAATGTCTATGGGTCACAGTTTCCACTTACCATCAGGTGGCCTGTGTGCTCGTTTGCCTTCATATAATATTAAAAAAAAAAAAAAAAAAAATGTACAAAGAATTGTTGATTGTTAGTCTCACACTAATAATATTCTTAAAATATATTTTTAGTCACACTTTTCTAAATCTAGTTTTAAAAACACTCCAAAAAGGTTATACTTAAATATAAAATCTATATAATTATGATGGATATGATCAACTGAGCATTTCATACTTTTGTTAATTAATTATTTTCATTATCAAATGATAAATCAATTTTAAATTTACAAAATGGATACATATTTTCTTAACTGCGTACTAAACTATCACATATTTAAATTAACTTAGGTACTTACAGAGCTAAAATTGTGCTATTAAAATAAACTGTTTGGTAAACAAAACTAATTAAAATACCAAAAGGTATTATTCGACATCTCTAAAAATAACATACAATAATCTAAATGCTTTATCTAACACTATTTAATGAAACAGGCTGTGATCTATTGCAAACAATTTCGATAAAAATCGTTATTATTACTTAAATACGACTATTTTGTACGGAATCAGATCTCATAAACTGGTAATTTAGAATTTAGTGCAAAAATGCCTTCAGTATATAAATTATGAGCCAGCGTTAAAAAAACGATAAAAATATATACTTTTTATTTTGGCCACTTGTACTTAAAACTTTCGGTTTATAAACTACAATACAAACTAAATGTTATTTTGTAGAAACTACAAACCTATATTGACGACACCGCCATCTAGCAATTACTTCCGATACTTCTTAGAGTTTGTGGATTGGTGCGACATCTATTGAAAAACCTTTGAACTAATGACAATTGCGCCGCGAATAAATAGCGGTCATAGTTAGAACATTTGGCATGAAAATGTAGGTCCACAAAAAACGTCGTAAAACAATTACGAACGATTTACCTGGAGAACCAATTCTAAATTTACACAGGCTTAATATATATTAGCCAATACTTATCGTAAATATGTAAACGATTGCAATGTCATCTGTCTGCACATAAATAATATTCTAATACGTCAGAACTATAAAACCATAACTCCAAACCGAGGATAACCGAATATCTGTCTTTATATCCTGCTTAGTAATCTTGAAAGTCGCGTGTCTGTAGTAGAATTTTATGACCTTCAATTACTTATTAACTACTGATTAATCTAAATACTTTAATAAATAGTCGTCAACTATACTAACGTTCATATGCCAGTTGAAATGGTTGATGCCTGGAACAGTGACGACGTGAAGTTTTCCTTCTCTGTCTAACGTTTTGAGACCTATTTTATCATCTTTGTAAATAGGTTGGTCTCGCATCTCGACGACCGTTTCATTCACGTCGTAATAGCCGAATTGACTGGAATAAATAAATAAATATTGAATTTAATAATTCGAAATAAAGGATGTAATGTTCTAAAAAATAACAAAAATATAAGCTTGTTTCTCCAACAAGCATTTAAAAAAAACCATACTCAAAATTGAATGAAAACGATTTTTGATAGAAATTAACCATTAAAATCATTCATCAATTTCCTGTGAATTTCCATCCTATTATGAACGCATGTGGAAAAAACTGTAGCAAAAAACTAGCATAATATTTACCTGCTTTGCCACGGTGTTATAACATTGTCGTCCGGTCCACCGATGAGAACTAGCCGTTTTAGTCTCAGCAAATTCGACTTGAAATCAAGAGTTTTCTGCGACCTTGAACATACAATATTCTATTTTAGAGCTTTATGTATTTTTAACCTGTGGTAAATACACTGACTCTGTCCTTCAAACAAGCGTGGCCACTAGTGTCACGTGATTAAACATTGGACGGAGTTAAAAATACTTTAAAAAAGTTAAAAAATATTTTTTTTCCATTTAATTACTTTTTCTGTTTATAATTATATTTTTTTCTGTTGCTAGGAAAGGATAAACAAAAATACAAAAAGTACAGGTTCCACCGAGATTTGAACTCGGATCGCTGGATTCAGAGTCCAGAGTGCTAACCATTACACCATGGAACTGTCTGAGCTAATCATCGAATTTACTCATTATAAGTCAAATGTAAAAACATAAATCAAGAGTATCCAAATACGCTGATTTAATGTTTATACAATTGACTTGGAATAGATAAATCTTGTCATTAATTGTCATTTCTATGCAATAAAACATTAGTCAACAAATTCAAACTCAATAACAAAACATAATATCATGAATTATTTAACCTCCTGAGGTTCCTTGTACTAAAAATAGTACATAATACGGCCATTGAAATAAAGATCTAGTGCAATCGAAGTAAAGTGGAATTTCTTTTGTTTTTGTTACTACTGATCAAATTATCAGGGGGACAATGTCACACCAATTGACCTAGTCCCAATTTAAGCTCTAGGCTTGTATTATGGGTACTAGACAACGATATAAATACTTATATAGAGAAATATATACTTAAATACATAGTAAACATCCATGACTCAGCAACAAATATTCGCGCTCATCACACAAATATCTGCCCTTACCAGCACGTCGCCAGCGCGTCGTCAGAAATTAGAAAATTGAATTTATTTCATTGATAATAGATTCATATTCCATTGACAGATGTCGTTGTATGGTGGGCCTCAGTAGGTAAACCACTGAAGTTATCAACAATTTTTTAGCTGTTAGTAATTCTAAAATAAATATCCGGGGGGGGGACCATGTCACACCAATTGACCTAGTCCCAAACTAAGCTCTAGGCTTGTACTATGGGTACTAGACAACAATATAAACACTTATATATAGTTCACTAGCGACCCGCCCGCGGCTTCGCCCGCGTGGAATGTTTTATACATATAAACCTTCCTTAAGAATCACTCTATCTATTAAAAAAAACCGCATCAAAATCCGTTGCGTAGTTTTAAAGATTTAAGCATACATAGGGACAGACAGCGGAAGCGACTTTGTTTTATACTATGTAGTGATTTATTTTAGGATGAGAAAAAAAAACAAAAAGAACCAGTAGTCGTCGACTCTAATACTCGCTGGCAGAATAAATAAGAATCTATGCACTCAATATATTGTAACTGTGCATGTGTCATTAATGTTTTTGTGTTGGACAAAACATTGGGTCTCGATATTATATAAAAAAATAACTATAAAACTATTTGAATATGTATAAATTGGTTTCTAACTGCTATACTTAATTGATTTACCTAATTTAAGACTGACTGTTCCGGATGAAGTGTCATCGTTTCTCCGCTAAAGAGTGCGGTAGTAGTGTAGAGATTAAAGATGTAGACTAAACGAGCAGCTGCCAACTTTAACAAGGAAATGAACAACAAACAACTCACAACAAAAACAACTATGGAACCATATCAACGCTCACTTTCTCGAACTCTGGAAAAAATGACATAACATATCACATAAGGGCGTTGTGACGTTCAATCTGTCAAAAAATGCAAACTGTGGCGTTATTAATGATCAATTTAAAATTCGCTATATTCGACAGGTGACAGGATAGTATTTGATTTAGTCGTGTTATATGCTAAGACGTTTCGTTATTTTGTTAACACAGGTTTGTAACCCCTGCTTCTTTAGGTCTTTTATAGACCACGTTTCTAATTGAAGTAAATTTAATCAACACAAATAAAAAGCGCAATGTAAATATTAACGAATATGACTTAAAGTACTACTGCAATAGATTATAACGTTCATTTAATATTTACTGTGAAATAATAGCAGTCAAAAAAGACGTTTTGGAGCAATATTTTTGTATAACTATTATTTTGCGTGTAACGTGCCCAATAAAATACCTTTATTTCGTTCTGTATCATGCTAAAATAAATGAACTATAGAGAAATCCAAAATATATCGAAAACATCCATGACTCATGAACAAATATATGCGCTAATCACACAAATATCTTCCCTTACCGGGATTCGAACCCAGGACCGCCAGCTTCGTAGGCAGGGTCACTACCAACTAGGCCAGCGCGTCGTCAATTCTGTTACTGTGCCTACCCCACTCTGGGAATGACGGCATGAGTTTATGTATGTTTATGTCATAACTCATAAATAACAAAAACAGATATTGGCACACATTATTCAACCATAGAAAATGTGACTTTAATTATACTATAAGTAATATAGTTATGCAATTTTTTTTTTCAGATCTGTATTACGCGCTCTATGACATTTAAACAAAACAAACAAGTAAAATCCTCTGAACGTTTCTGTTTATGTAGTCAATAGATAAATAATAATAATGTTATACTCACTCAATATGATTATTGATATAAGGCAGGAACACACTGTAGGTCTCATACAACGGCTGGTGGTATGGATCGTTCCAGTAATTCCCCACCGATGTGTGCTGCCCCACTCTAGAGTAAAACAATTCATATGCGCTCTCTTTCAAAAGGCCCGGGAACACGAGGTGAAGGAATCCAGCTAAAAATAAAAAATACATCTCAAGTGAAACTTTTTTTATTACAAATTGATTTGTCATAACATAATCGTTTCTAAGAATATGAATAAAAATGAGAAGTTTCTCAGGCAAATTGATTTCTGAAATTTATCACGAGAAAATTAGTTTTTAAAAAAGGTCTCAAGATACCCAGCCAAATATTATACACTAGCTTCAGCTCGCCACTCCTTCCGCGTAGAAGTCGTTTATCGATATTCCCTCGGAAACTGTTCAATTTGCCAGGACAAATAGTACTTAGCCTATGTGCTATTCCAGACCAGAGATGGGCAAAATGTAATCGACTAACGATTAACGATTAAGATTACAAGAATTAATTGCGACGGACGATTGAAAACGACGATTGATCAATCTTAGTTGTATAGACTGCAACTAATTTAGTTGCAACTAAATTAGTTGCCGATTGATTTCAGACAACTAAATTTTGTAATCGACTAATTAGTTAGACTAATTTCTCGCGACTAATGTTAGAAGCAAATTGAAAAGGCGTCGGCACTTACATCAAAATTAAATAAACAACTTCCAGATAAGTAGAATTATCCTGTTGTTTTGTCACCGCGGGACACTAAAAAGATTTTTACTATTGATAGAGACAGCAAAATATTGTTAATTTCTATGTCTAAGATTTACTCAGTATCGTATAATTCAAAGTATTAATAATGCACAAACATACATTATTGTTTGCGACTTGAAAACACTGCAGTTTTTCGCTATTTGTCGTTACCAATATATCGTTATAATATTATGGGCTCACAATATTGCCTTGTCGTCATTCAAGCATTTCAAATTATATGTGTATCGTGTAGTGCATACATAATTTTAGCTCAATCGGTTCGGATGAAGATATCTGCTTCAGATCTGCTTCAAAATAAGTCGCAAAATTCAACTCAAACTAGCATAGTTACAACATACGAGTACCTCCAATGTTACATACATACCTTCTTGTAGTTACATATTGCAAGATAAAAAATGCAAAAACGGGCGACTACGTAGTTTTACTATAGATTTAATCGTGAAATTTAGTCGATTGAAACTAAAACTAATTTAGTTGTTAGTCGAACATTCTCACAACTAATTTAATTGCAACTAAATTTATCGCGATTAAAAAATGACGATTGATATTTTCAATCGATTGATTAGTTAACTAAAAAATTAATCGATTAATGCCCATCTCTGTTCCAGACTATAAAAAGATATATCCGTTCAATCGTTCTGGCTTGTTTTAGTAACAAACATCCAAACTTTCGCATTTATAATATCCATAAGATCTTTGACATTACCCTCGAAAAGCCCGGTGTGCAATAGGATGTAGGTACATAATCAAGGCAATTTACTTTGAACTTCTATCCCAATAAGAATAAGGTTTATTTTCCTATGTTCATTAACTGAAAATGGCATTTTCGAACAATCGCAATTGAACTTTATTCCCTTGATTGTAGATTCAAAGTCCCAGTTACAAAAAAAAACCATTTTGAAGTATGGTGGGCCTTGCGAGGTTAGGTTACGGCAGCGTGTACAGTCAACAGCATAAATAAGTGATCATTTATGTAACCTGTCACTTTAACGTTATGTTTGAAAAATGCTATACAAAATAGTGAACGATTGAAAGCGACAAGGTACATAAATGATCACTTATTTATGCTGTTGACTGTACGTAGTCCCTTGAAAGTCAATTTACACAGTTAAGAGACCAATCCACTGTTAAAAGTCACTGACCCGCGCCCTCTTTTTCATCTCGTTAAGAACATTAAATTTGTCAATTGAAAAATTGCTCCAAATTTTATTATAAACGTTTTTTCAATCTAACACAATTCCAGTTGCATTAACTTGTAATGGTTACTTGTTTTTTTTTTTACACCCAACAAAAATAAGGAGGAGAAAGTTTATGTGTGTATCTGTGTGTCTGTGTGTCTGTCCGTGGTATTGTAGCTCCCAAACTACAGAAATTGATAGTAGTTATTTATGTAACTGTTACATAATGAATTAATGAAGCTTCTTAAGGTACGATTGCCGAGGTTGCGAGCGCTCTAATTACAGGCACAAGTAATTTTTACGTTAAAATATTTTAAACGGTTTATTATACAAGTTAGGTTGTTAAGTATTCACTAAACTGATATCCGCAATGACCGTAACCATGGTAATAACAATTGTGCAAAATGTGGTTACAGAACTATCAACAAATTATATATAATAAATATAGAGTGGGGTCACTCTGGGAATAAAGGCGTGAGTTTGTGTATTATATATATGTATGTTATTACCATGGCAACGCTTATCATAGAATTGTTTCACGCTTCGGGTATGCTGTAGGTGGTATTTTGATACCATTAACGATATCAATATAAGCGGTTTATAGTATACATCCTAAATTTAGTACAGAGTATAAATTATTTAGTTGAAGGCGAATTGCATAGAAGTTGAAATATATTAAACTGTATTGTATGTTTAAAGCATAAGACAAAATGCACGTTAGTTAGTTATTCATTAATTTTAATACTTACTTATTCATATTATTTTAGGTCTTATGAAAAAATAAATAACTATTTTTGAAAATGTAGATCAGCATCCAAAAATATAATTATATATACACATACATAAACTCACGCCTGTAATCCCAGAGTGGGGTAGGCAGAGCTACAGAATTACCAACAACTCTAAAAACTTGTTGATAATTCTAAAACCACATTTTACACAATCAGGCTAAGATTTATTACCAGTATATTATAATTATTTTTAATATATACTTCAGTATGGTCAACTACATCAAGATGTATCCACTTTTGGACCTTATTACAATGCAATAAGGTGAAAAAGTGGATACAGCTCTTTGTAGTTTGTAGTAGGCATACAATTTGCTATGCAGCTATGTAAACATTGTCTTATATGTTGTTACCTCCATACTGCCCCGCTTGCGGTGAACTTAGAGATATGAAGGTGCTCACAGACACATTTGGGAACGTCTGCACAATGCCTCGGGCGATAAGGCCGCCTTGGGAATAACCTGAAACAAACATGTAATAAGTTTTAATTAATTTGTTTGTATCCTGAAGTACGCAAAGGCCCTGATGCCAAGTGAGCTTGCTCTGAGACCCTTATTTTAAGCCTCAATATTACAAATTTGTTTCCAAGTGAGAAATAAGATAGAATGTCTCTATGATAATCATTTCACCTGTGGTTGTCTTATTCCTACTTTGCTATTAACTGAAATGCACATTTGTAATGCATATTTAGGTCGTTTCAATAGTATTTTTTTACATTTTAGATTTCTCAGTCTGACTCAGTCTGTAGTTTTTATAAAAAAACTTTTTTTTTACAATATGACTAATAATTCATTTGAATTATCTGCATGATGGTGAAAACCGCATGAAAATCCGTTCAGTAGTTTTTCAGATCGCGAGCAAACATACAGACAGATGCTGCGGGGACTGTGTTTTATAAGATGTAGTCCTAGTGATAATTATTACATACATACATTAAATCACGCCTGTTTCCCAGAGGGGTAGGCAGAGACCACTTCTTTCCACTTGCTACGATCTTGACAAATTTCTTGTGATAATTATTATCAGCATTAATTTGACCTGGATACCTACTATAATTACTATGTTAGGTCAAATGAATGCTTAATCAGCACAATATATCACAAGTTTTTTTTATTTTAATAGTCGGCTTGTATTTGGATGTTTACAGATAAATACTTATGTACAAGTAATATGTAATTCATTTTAAATCACATGACATTTTCTTATCATACCTATGAGGTTAATGCCTTCCGGATGCTGTGCAGAAATGTTGGCCACGTCAAGGCCAATCGCCAATATTTGGTGCCACATAGTTTCCAGACTGGACCAGCTCTCAAACCGGTTACAGTTATAAATGGTTGTATTTGGATGTTTCTGAAAACAATGATCAATATACCATAAATTTAGACTTTAAAATGCCTTAAGGTTGCTGTAGACATTCAATCTACATCGCAATCTTGATTTTAAATTAAAAATATCTATTTTGTAATCAGATGAATTAATCCATAATAGTAGATGTTGATCAAAAATTGTAATTGAGATTGGGTGTCCATAAGCAGGAGCTTAAAAAAAATATCATTTTCGAGTCTGTATAAAATATGATTTAAAAAACAATCTACATTATCAACATTTTATAAAAGAGCTAAATTGCAGCTTACAATATTGGACACAGAGTAAGCACCTAAAAATAAGAGCTAGACTTTAGTGGCCGTATAGAAATCACCAGAACCAGAAGTAACTTATTCCTTGGTTTTTCAGTTAGAATGAATTACCAGTTATATATGATTAAGGTCAACTATGCATAGCTTTCTAGTTTAATTTCAATAGAAACATGCATTTGTTTGTTTGGTTTGTAGGGTAAAGTCACCAGTAGTCAGCCAGAGACCTGTACTGCCCTGCAGAGCCTAAACCGCAGTAACTGCAAAAAATTAAAAAACATTTTTTTCGTTACTTTTAATCACGAGATCAATACGCATATGTATATCTAATCGGTGTGTGATTCAGACAACGGGAAATATATTTAAAAAAAACATAGTTATGTAGTACGTACAAGTGCTCAATGAATAATCCATATTGAAACCACCTAAAACGCCGCAATTGGCCTTTCAACTTCAGTTTTCCAAAGGTTTACTAGTTAAAACGCAGTAAGTGTGTTATTTTACGTGCAATTTAGCTTTACGGCAACCATCAATTCTTTCATGAGATAACTTATTAAAATGCAGCAACAGATTTTTGTATTAAAAATCATGAACTGCGTTCCTCATTTTGTTCATTTTATCAATTATTTCCTTATTAAACTTCAGTAAGATGTACGGAAAGTGAGTTTTAAGAAGTATTCTTAACAAATCTTGACATTGTGTTTACTAACTAAAGCGCAGTTTAGGAGTTAATACTTAATTTTAGTCGGCTCATCTCTATCTAAGTCCCTTAGTAATTACTATTTAAACCGCAGTAGCAAGACTTTTTACTAACGTTTAACCGGTAACATATTAGTTACTAAGAAACCAAATTACTGTCTAAAGTGCAGTGTCAGTCTGTATTTACTGCCCTTTAGATGGTAATAGGCTCGTCGTAATTAACGTACATTGATTTACATATTTTAGTTTTTTGAAAAGGCTAGTGTTCATATTAGGTATTACTTATTTAGTGAGCGGACTAGGTTATGGTCGATGATAAAATAGTATACCTGATGCCTACGTTTCTTTAACTTTCAACCAATGAATCCAAAGCTTTTCATGCAATCCAATTTTGATTATCTGCTAGTTATCCGATTGACTTAGTTAATGTTATGATACCTATGTAGTTCCGATTTTAACTTCATAATGTTCTAAGTAACAGATCGTTACTTTAGGTATTTAGTGTTAGTTTTGTTCTTATTGTTTTCGTTTACGTCAAATTTCAAATATAGCAGCAGGAGATCATTTTCTTAAGTTTAAGTATTTATTTATCTATATAAGCATGTTTATCAGTGCTTCCTATCGATAGTACTTACAGTCCACTTCATAAATATATGTACACTTTAATACCTTGTCACTTTAATAGACAAGGTACTAAAGTGAAGTGAAAAATTTATGAACTCGATTGTACAGGCCTAGAGATTCCTTTGTTACTAGGTATATTTATGTGAGATTGTCTCCCAGATATTATAAAGTAAAATTATATAATATAATTGCATAGAATTAGGTACTTTCAAGACTCTGAAATCAACTAAATTATTATTGCTTTATTTTCATTTTCTTGAATCTCAAATGTGTGTATTATTTTTTAGAAGAACATTTAATTTTTTGATATATATTTTAAAGCAACTCAAAAACAATTTTAAACAAAACTTTCGTAAGATACATTAAGGAAATCACACCTGGTTACTTACGTATATACTGTAGAAAAACGCTCGACATGTTTCAGGCTCATCTGGAGTCCTTAGTCATGAGCCCGAAACATTTCAAGCGTTATTCGACAAAATTTACGTGAGTGACCCGGACGGTGTGATCTCCTTAATAACTCGAAAACAATTACTAGAATAGCGTGCCTTTACTCTCTATAAGTCTGATTACCGAGTATTTTAGTGGTTAATAATTAACATAGAATTAGTTTTTATAATGAAGCAAAGATGCGTGTTTAAGCCAGTTTAAAAATTAACCAATGATTGAGGCGGTTTTATTTTAATTTTAACATATAACTATTAGCAGCTTTGCTGCTTCAATTTAGGTTTTTATAACATAATTTTGATCTCAGTTGAGTTATTTTGTGGCAAAGCCACAGTACTTAGCGATGATATTTCTATCAATAACAATGTTAAGCAATTAATGCGATGCAAATAATTAAGAGACTATAATAACTGTGTGATAAATGTCATTATAAATGTCTGATTAATAAGTATCTTATTTCAATAAGTACTGTTTTTTTTGTATTTAAGAATGTTTTTTTAAGCATTTTAGTACGTAGTAACTAAGTTTTATTTCTAGCAGTTTTAAGTTGGGTTGTTATAACAAATGTTGATCTCAATCGTCGTGTTAGTTTAATTATGCAGCAAAGTCATTAGCGGTTATATTTGTACCAATGAAAAGGTCAAGCTGCAATACAAATAATAATTATAAGAATATGCTCAAAATTAGTGTGATAATCGGTCGTCCTTTATTTTTTATAAAACTATAAGGTTTACTTAAATAAAAGTTATATTTCTCGAAAATATGCATTTCATTTATGTGAAAACGCAGTACCTGGAGTTCGTAGCACATACACTTTAATCACGATACTGACTTAAATGCAGTGTAAATGACTCTGATACTGCATCTTAGCTTGCAATTGACAAAAAATAACACACGTTTTTGCAGTACTTGGTTTTTTTACGGCATTTTAGTCAGTATAACTCATCTTTTTAGGGAAAACTCAGAGTGCCGTAACGGCTCTGAATTTAGAAAAATCCTTTTTTTTTAGCTAATGACACACTCAAAGCATTTTTTTTGTCATAATCATATTTTTCGTGCTTATTACTCTTTATTGAAAGTCAATCATTAACACAAAAAACATTAGAAAGGTAGAAAAATTACACTTTAAAGACATTTTTTACGTTTTCTCGAAATGAACTTTTTGCACTTACTGCGGTTTAGGCTCTGCAGGGCAGTGTAGCCGGCCTATGCCTATACTTTGTATGAGTGGGAAGAGTACGAAAGATATGTTTTCTACTCTTCGCACTCATATAAGGTCGACTACTGGTCTCTGGCTGACCACTGGTGACTTTACCCTATCATGATTTATTTAATAAATAGTTGTTACCTGACTAAATCATAAAAATATTGGAGTTCATCCTCGGCTCAATGAACAAAGCCTGAGGCTAATAACCTTCTTGAATTTGGTATTGTGTTGCACATTCTTTAAAATGTTTTTTTTTTTTTTCAATAACTTAAAGGAATAATTTACATGAATATTTTGAGAACTTTACATGTTGTTTGTTTTTTATCTAAGTTTATAAGTTTCCAAATAAATTAAATACAAAGTACCAAAAAAAAAACTATACCAAGTTAACTAGTTGCTTATTCACCAAACATAAAATTAAAATATGGATTTCGATACAGTAATATGCACAATATCCCGATAAAATAAACAATATTTTGTTTACCTCCTGAATTCTATGCGCGATCATTTCCATGCTCCCACCGCCAGTCATCACTCCGTGTATTAAAACCACTGGCTTATAACTTAAACATGGACTTATAATGACCAATATGGTAAAGACCCACAGTGCCATTGTCCAAGTATTGTTTATTCCCGAGAACAAAGAGACAACGCAACGCAACGACCGTAACTTCGCGACTGAACTAAGTGAGAGAGAGATCAGAGGTTATCGATAACACTTAACTTTAAATTAAAATTCGCGCGTAGTAATGAATAGCATGTCGCACTGTTTATTTTCATCAGCAGATGTACATTCCGAGATAACACAGAAGGACGATTGTTACGCAAATTCAAGTCAAAACTTTAGTTCAAAGACGAATGACGAAATGTCACAACATCTGATTGACAGTCAGAAATTGAGTTGCCATGACAAAAATTACGTTAAGCTAGGTTTTTCCCGCTACGCCGTCCGGAATCCGTCCGGTCAAAACTTAAGTAAATGACCTGACTCTTGCATGTAGTTGTGTACAAAACTAGTAAGGAATAAACGTCAAAATTCAAATATAGAATGTGGGACGGTCTATACAAATGGGTTACAACTACAATGTAAGAGGTAATTTACTAGAATATACTAGAAATTCTATTCATTCTCTCTAATGACGAGTGACAGGGAGCTAATGTAACTTCAAACTTCGATTTTAAATGTAGAGGCCCAGCAACAAGTCATCAATATTCATTTTTGAGCTGAACTTAGAATCATTTTTAATGTGATATTCCGCATTGATTTTGTCAACGTAAAGAAAGTAGAGTAAATCAATAACCTGAACTTACAAATTAAAAGTAAAATCCAGACATCTTTCAATTGGCCATCTTTTCTCCCAGAAGGTTACCGAAAGCCCTCTAAATTTAACTAAAAAAATTGAGTTGAACTTGACAGGTTTAATACTCATGAGTCCTCAATTCTCATTTGTTTTGACATATCACGGAGTTATAACGCAGATAAATGAGCACTTCGGTACTGGATTTTAGTTTGATCTAAGAACGGAATGCTTAAATCTGACTATCAAAGAGCTTATTTATTTATATTATTGCGCAATAAAAGTGCCGCAACTAAAACAATTTAGGGCTGACAGCCAACCAATTGAGTGCCATTAAGTTTATGTTAAGCACAAACTTGTTAAGTTTCTTAAATAGATAAGTAGGTACCTAGTCATCATTATAACAATCTGTACAAAGAGGGAATATTGGTAAAAAAAAAGTTAATATAATGCTGTTCAATACACTCGCGAGCAAAAAAATCGACTCAAGCTGCACGTTTGGGTTCTCCGCCCAGTATCTCTTGAACTATTCAGAATATCTTTAAAAAAAATGATACCAAACGAAAGCTGATAATGTAACCATTAAAAAAAACAAGAATCCTGGGAATCCGAACAGGATTTTCCAAGTTATGTCTCATTTCCCGATATGTGGATCATTTACTCGTTGCGAAACGTACGAGTTGTGCCCCTTTTGACCCCTATAAATATGGGGTAGGGGGGGGAAATGTCATCAGTCACTTATCAGAAGTTGACCGGTACACATCTCTGCTAACGACCTTACTCGGAAACCCTGAGGAGAATGGATACCACCATGACTGAAGCCGCCCAAGTCGTGGCCTTGCTGGAAGAGGGACACAACCAACGCTTCGTGGCTAACCAGCTGAATTTAAGCCAGTCAGCAGTAAGCCGAGTTTACCGACGGTTTCGGGAGACTGGGGCCTTGGCACGAAGACCAGGTTCTGGCCGCCGGAGGTGCACATCTGAGAGGGATGACCGCTTTATCGTCACTTCCTCTCTCAGAAATCGGCACCAGACTGCCGTTACTGTCAATCAGCATCTTCGGGATGTACGAGGGGTTACTGCCAGCGAGTGGACAGTAAGACGAAGACTCAAGGAAGCTAACCTGACCCCAAATCGGCCAGCCACGGGCCTCAGACTGCTCCCGCGTCACCGCCAAGCACGCCTGGAATTTGCTAATCAACACAAAAATTGGACCATTGAGCAATGGACCCCAGTTCTTTTTTGTGATGAGTCCAGGGTGTGCTTGAATGGCTGTGACAGACGAGGAAGAGTCTACAGGAGGCCAGGAGAACGGTATGCCCAATGCTGTTTCAAGGAAACAGTTGCCTATGGCGGAGGTTCCGTCATGGTGTGGGCGGGCATTTCCATCGAAGGGCGTACAGAGCTCGTTTTCGTACCTGGTGGGGGCCGTGGCGGTGGATTGACCGCTGCCAGGTACACCACTGACATCCTTGAGGATCATGTTGTTCCTTACGCCGGTTTTTATGACGAGGGGTTCGTCCTGATGCAGGATAATGCCCCTTGTCATACCGCAAGGATCAATCGGGCCTACCTTGCCGAGGTCGGCATTCCCACCATGGACTGGCCAGCCATCAGCCCGGACCTGAATCCCATTGAGCATCTCTGGGACTACCTGAAAAGGCAGATTCGGAAGAGGGATCCAGCTCCTTCAAATGTTACGGAGCTGAAGACAGCTCTGCAGGACGTGTGGGATGCCATCCCCCAGGAGCTTATCAAAAAGCTGATAAGATCCATGAAAAACCGCCTGAATGCTGTGATAAGGGCCAGGGGTGGAAATACAAAGTATTAATTAATAAATAAAACCTTTATTTTCCTTAAAATGCCTTTTCTTTTCGTTTTTTTTTATTCATGCATCTCTGCAAAACCTGGCTCCTCTCACTTGTGGAAAATGGCATGGCTGAAAAACTTTTTTTTTTAAACCGTTACATTATCAGCTTTCATTTGATACCATTTTTTTAAAGATATTCTGAATAGGTCAAGATATACTGGGCGGAGAACCCAAACGTGCAGCTTGAGTCGATTTTTTTGCTCGCGAGTGTACTGCTGACGTGTATATCGTTGGTTAGTACCGTTGTATACGAAAAGAGCTGTTCTGCCCTCCTAAGCAAAAACGCAGTATCTCGGATAAAACATATGTAGCAATATCAACCTCATTACTAACGGAATAGAATTCAAACTGCATTGGTTATTGAATTTGAGATACTGCTGTTTTGCTTAGGAGGGCAGTGTTTGAGTCATGATAAATATGAAATTGTCCTTTGTCCTCAGATATATTAAATTATTATCCTATACAGAGTTTAATTTAATAGACCTCTAGTGTCATATTTTTTTTTTTATAATCCTAAAAGCATAAAAAAATATAAATTCGTCGAATCTTAAACTTCATTTTTTTGAAATCGGTTAAAAATTACACAGTATCAATACCGTTTAGTCCAATTTCCCCAGTATTGCCCTCTACATTTTTTTATTTCCCCATTTGCCATGAGATTCTGGTACACCTATATTTTCGTATCGGTGGCAACCAGGGGCATATCTTATAAAAAAACATGGCGGTTAAAGGTGAATTAAATACCAGTCCAAACGATTTATCATTAAAATAGTCAAAACATATAGGTTAAGGAAAATAAAATAAAAATCAAACACAATCTTTGACTTTGTGTCGCGCCTTTCCATTGACTGGTAAGTGAAGATAAATAACATTCATTCTTTATACCTACCTACATTTGCAGGAATTTTACTTTCCATTCCATTTTACTTTAAGGACAAAAACGAACTATAAGTTAAAAATGATAAAAATCGTCATTTAAACAAAAACATTTTTTTTTGTACTATTTCTTTTTACATCTTTGTTAAATTAAACACCTGTATTTTTTCAATAATTCTGTATCTTTTACTGGGTTGTTAATAGGGTAATGTTTGTATCATATATACCTCGTCACTGGAAAAGCAAAACTACTAACATCCAAAAGGGTCATTTCGAGAAAAAGCATTTTTAATGGATTTTTTTGTCTTTACATTGTCATAACTTTTTTTCTTTGCAATGAAAACGGAAGCTGTAAAGAGTAACATATCATGTTCTTTTTTTATCTGCACGAATCATTTATCGTATTGTACATGTGTTCAATATTTACGGAGTTACGTGTCGCTTTAGCATTAATGCTCTCAATCCTAAAAAAATGCTGGTAAGACAAAATTACTAACCTCCACATTAAAGTTTTAGGTAAGGAGTCAATAAATACGTACGATTTGTCTCCTTTTACTTTCTCTTGAGAAAAAAATACTTACATGTATCAAAAAATATGTTTAATCATAAGCGGAAAATACTAAAAGTCAAAAATACTTTACACAGCCATAAAGAAAACAGGAATTTAGCATTTAAAAACAAGTTAAATTTCAAATGTATGTTACTTAAACGACAGAATGATTAATTGGCCATTCTGATGATTTAACTTTTAAAGGACTTTTTTCTTGTTTCAGCCTTAACAATAATACTTACGCATAAATGTCATTTGAAATTAATAGACCAGGAAATAAATAAAACATGAATTACTTACAGTAAAATAAAGCGTTTATTTAAAAAATATCAGTTTTGGTATTTATAGGCAAAAATACTAAAGCGCTACAATTGTCGATTCCTGTTATAAGATTATTTACTAACAAGCATGACTTCATATGATTTCAATAGAGAAAAAATACTAAATTACTACAAATGACGGTTATTGTGTTAACGTTATTGACTAAGAGACATTACATTTAATATTTAATAGAAGCGAAATTTACATAATCACCACCGAGTATCCTCAGTTACGTTATCTAAAATTACTAATAAAGCTTGAAATGGCTAGATACAGCAAGCACAATACTTAACCGCCATCTATTCAAAAATATGTCTAAATGAGTCGGATGTTAGTAAAAAATCCTTAGAAATTATTGAAATTTTGTCCCAATTTTCACTACTAAAGCGCCAAAAACATGCTCCGATCGCCACGAGACCCAGACCAATCGATGCAGAAAAAAAAAGCAGTCGAACGGTATGTATAACTCATTTTGACCATAATGGCGCTTTAGTAGTTTTGCCTTTCCAACGACGACCTACTTCCATGGCATGATATGACATTGACAGTTTTGACAGCTCTCGCTCTCGTGTTAAGTTCTGCACGTGTGTGATATTATTGAAAAGTTTTCTGTAATAAAGCAAATAAAATAAAATTAATACTTGCCCTCTGTTAACATTATTTAATGGATTCGTGATTGTATCCAAATGAAAACTTGGTAAGTCGTCAACCATTGTCAAATGTGTATATTCACAGGTTAGTCGGCTTAATATTTACAAATCAATTGTATGTACTTAAATTGTCGACAGATTAGAATTTAACTACAATGGCGGCAACTTCTTTGGCGGAGCAGCTGCAAAAGCTAGCTGTACCGCAAACAGCAATCTACAAAGATGATAAGAAAAAGGCATCTCTACTGTTCGACCCTAAAGAGGCCGCTTTGAAGGACCGGGACACATTTTACGAGATTGGTATCAGTGGTCTCAAAGAGCTCATCGCCATCCACCAAGGCTTCCAGTTCTACGAAGACACATTATTCAGCAAGTCGTCAAAAGACTTTGAAAGAGCTGTAGAGAGCAAAGAGATCAATCAACACTTGGATCAAACCATTCAAAAGTTTCTGATTCAGATTTCCCCGTATTTGTTATTGCAACCTACCCACAAGGCTTTGGAATGGCTTATTAATAGATACCAAATTCATCAGTATAACCAAGATGCCCTTATAGCGTTGATTTTGCCGTATCATGAGACATTAATATTTGTGCGCATTGTCCAACTGCTAGATTTAAAAGGCAAGACGCATAAATGGAGCTGGCTTCGTCCTATTCAGAAGACTGGCACACCTTTAGTAAAGTCTATTTTATTCAACCAATGTGTGTCCAACACTGCTACTTTAAAAATGATCGCAGGTTATACACAGAAATGTGTTGAAGAATTTGGAGAAAGAGCTACGCAACTCAATACAGTTTTTGCATTCTTCTGTTCTACAGTTATAGGCACCATAGACGCAAGCAAGAAAGTTACAGAGCCAATAATTAACGCTATACTAGCTCCTTTAGTGGCAGGCTTGGATTCATCAATCGATGATTTCAGGTCATCATCCTATGTCATTGTTGGATACATATCAACAAAAGCGACTTTGAAACTTGAAACCCTGAATGCGATAGTTGACAAGATGTTGAATGCAGATTTGAACTATGATGCTGTTCTGCTTATAAACTTGATATTTAGTAATCAGACATATTTACAGAAGCTTTTGGATCCAATTTTGTACAACATTTCTGGACCAATTGTGATGACTTTGTGCAAGCACTTGAAGAAATTGGTCGACAACAAAATCAACATTCACTTGTTCGTGAAGGCGTTCCTCAAGAGCACTTTGGTTGAGCTGCAGAAGGATGCGGAAGAGTTCATGATGTACAGCGACATGCCGGTTATACTTATTGATGAGGTTGACCTGTCTCATCAGAATCCTGAGAAGATTATCAAGTATGTATCGTTTGTTTTGGTTTATTAGAATTAGGGAATGCAAATAACCGGTTATAACTGGTATTAACCGTATGGTTGCCGGGGTAGAATTGTGCCACTCCATGTCTTCCCGTGGATGTCGTACGAGGCGACTAAGGGAATAAGGGCTTGTAGTACTGTTAGGCGATGGGCTTGCAACCTGTCACTAATGCGCTGTTAAACATCTTGGCCTAATTGTGCAAATTGTGGTTACAGAGTTATCAAAAAGTTTTTGGAGTTGTTGGTAATTCTGTAGCTCTGCCTACCCCACTCTGGGAATGAAGGCGTGAAGGTATGTATGTATGTAACCGGTTATTTTCATATAAAAACGGTTAATAACCGGTTAAATTGCATTCCCTAATTAGAATGCTGGCTGAAATTTTTTGGGACTCTTGTTCCAAGCACATTAATTGTTTTAGTACTTTACAAATATTGCAATAAATGTTTCATTTCTAAGAACTTACATGAGTAAATTCTCAATTTAAGTTTTATATAAAATAGTTTTGCTATAGTTCAGGAAATATGGAGATATGAATTGGCCATCTGTAATCTATCTATCTTTCAGTTAATAGCAAGTTCTTCATCCAGCACAGTGGGTTGATGTTGCGTTCCTGATCTATACAATTATAACATTTTGTAATTGTCTATTTCCAGGGTTATACTTCACTCCTACAAACCACCAAAACATAAAAGTGATGAACAAGTGGATGAAGACATTACAATAGTTGATGAGAGCTCATTCTCTTTTAAGAAGCTCAATTGGTTCTCCTTGTTCCTTAAAAGCATTGAAACAAAATACCCAGAGGCATTTGACAAGGTTGTCAAAGAAGAGCTGAACAGTAAAAGCCAGAAATCAGCAAGCAGGCACATGAGCCTTACGAAAATTTTGGGTTTCAATCCAGCTATTGCTCATAAAGTAGGTGGTGCATACCTCTTTGAAAACCTCAACCATGTGAATCCTGCGCTACGTATCAAAGCTGTCAAATACATTGAGAAAGAGTTCAAAAGTTTGAAAAATGATAATGAAGAGTTTGTCAAAGAATCAATCTTGAACAGACTTCGTGATGATGACCCCGATGTTGTAGCAGCAACTTTACAGATCTCAACTGCCAACTTGAATGAAATCTTCAATGAAGCTGAGTTGACTGATGCCTTTCTTACTATTGTAGCAAGAGGCTCCAGAAAATGGAAACCTGTAGTAAACGAAGCAATTGATAAATTATGTGCCTTAGATGTTTTACCTGTGAATCAGGCAACCATTCTCACTCTCATGCCTTATTTGTTTCCATATGACAAAGAAACTGCTGGAATGGCTTGGAAAATATTAAAATCGAGTTGGGGTAAAAAATTCGAGTTAACTAAAGACCTCAAGTTGAAACAATCGTTTTCTGATAACAGCATCGCAATAACACAAATGGTATATAATGAGTTGTTTGTAAAGAAAAAAGCAAATTTTGATTTTCTTGATACATTACAACTAAACAAAGGTAACATAATGGATATATCAATGTTCCTGCTTTTGAAATCATGCTCTTTTGAAACATCACCTATATCTGAACTTACAGATATTTTAAGCTTGCTATTAGAGTCTGTTGATGGACGGGAAATCATCCCAGTGACTGATAAAGGGTCATTTTCCTCAGAAATTATGCCAGATTTTATCAAAATGTCTCACATGGACAACATTGTCTTTGAAATAATGGAGTATATTTTTACAAGATTAATTGAAGGGATGAATATTGGGAATTTGACTAAACCGTGGTGCAATCTGTTGAAGGATGCTGATTCTGTTTTAGTGAGGAGGCTATTTGAGATTTTTATCACAGGTTGTAGCATCCAAAGCTATGGAGATAACTATTCGAAATTACTTCAAAACCTGCTGAATAGGTTCTTCACAACTACAAACGAGAGGTTTGAATTCATAGCCAACTTTGCCTTTGGACACATTCTGTATGCTACTGATCCAAACGACGTAATCAATCCCGAGCTTCAGCTTAAAAGTCTCAAATTATTATCAAGTTTTATAGAGATGCAGAAAAATGCTGAATGGATGTATGATTCCGACGTCGTCATGCTTATGATTATTTTTAATCTAAACAATCCAATCACTTTGATTAGATCATTCACACTTGAGATAGTTCATAAACTTGTAAAAGGAAGTTCAAATAAAAACTTGATCTATGTACAACTGATGAATGAACTATGGGACCATAAAGAAGAGTTATTACTTGACCATGAACAAATATCCCAAGTTTTGGACACAATACTCACGCAATCCAAAGGGAATAAAGAATTCAGAAAGAATTGTCTGGCAAAACTTATAGGCATTGTCACTAAAGATACGCCGGCTCATATTTCATGTGAATTGCTTAAGATTATGTCAAGCATTAATAACGTACAAGCATTTAAGCATATTGTTCCATGTCTTAAAAAGTTCGAGATGATTCTGAAAGAGAATGAAGATAACCCGAAGTTTACGTTCGACATCTACGAGTCCAAAATCATCAGGAATATTTGCAGTCGCATTGATTCGACGACTATATCGTCATTGGAGAAAGATAATATATGGGGTGCAATAAAATTTGCCCTAAAAGAGTACCGGGAATGTGTGATGGAAGATGATCAAACATTTAGAAGTCCCTCGGTCTTAGTAATGAAGCAGATTGACGAGGATGTCTTCAAGAAAGTACCTGAAAAAAAAACCGAGGCTTTGATTTACCTAATAGCTGTTGCTGGGGCTTTCAGCAATAACCCGCTTATTTCTAGTGCGGCGTCAAAAGTAATACGAAAGATCCACTTGAACTTTAATGACTTCAAACCTATACTTGAGAAGATGCTAAAGGCCGACGATCCAGTCCCTGTAAACCAAAAGAAAAAATCGTCATCAGTTTCTATGTTATCATATCAACTAACTGAAACAGAGGAGTGGCGTCTAGGCGTAACTCTTCTAGAATATGTGCAAAACAAGAAAAAAATGTCTGTAGACATTTACTTTGTGTCTATACTATTCCAAGTATTGAAGAAATGTCTGCGGTTCGAGGAACAGTCTTACGTTGAGTACCCTAAACAGCTAGTACTGTCTTCTCTGTGGTACTATTGCAAGAAGTTTGTTGATGATAAGGATAAGGATCAATTGCGTAGTCTGAAATCCATGTTCGATATAGAATTGGTTGTTCAATGTATAAGGGGCACTCAAAACCCGCAGACTCATCACCACGCGCTGATTCTAATGTCCCACGCCGCGTATATGCTCCCAGAACAGGTTCTTCATCATACCATGGAAATATTTACTTTCATGGGATCCTCTGTGTTAAGGCACGATGATGCGTACAGCTTCCAAATTATTATTAAAATAATAGAAACACTGATACCCATCCTTGTACAAATGGACAAAAGCACGGAGGAGTATACTGACAAAGAAAATCAGCAGTTGCAGAAACGCGTTGTGCCAGTCTTGCGTATATTTGCCGATGTGGTTTTACATGTACCAGAGCATAGAAGATTGCCTCTATTCAAAAAGCTTTTGGAAACCCTTGGCCCGAATCGATTCCTTTGGACATTCCTTGCTTTGCTGTTGGAGACGCATGTGAACCATGTCAATGAAGGAAGGGAAAAGAAAGACCAATCACAAAGATCGTTAGCTGAAAGGGAATCACCGATGAACAGACTTGACTTTGGGCACAATATTCTTTTGGAATTTTCGCCAGAAGTTTGCATGGACAACTTTGTAAAGCTCATGCTTTATGTCAAATCATTGCCCATTCATAAGGATGGAAACGCCATGGAAACTGAAGTGGATCCAAGCGAGATATTTAGTATCAGTGGACACTCTCCGATTCAATTGCGCCATTACAAATATGTCATAATAACTTTCATGAAAACTTTCCTAGCTTCGTCGCAATTTATACATCACAGCAGACAGGCGACTGACGTTAAAACAATGGAGAATCACTACAAAACTTACATTATAAACATACTTACATTCATTCAGAGCATCTCTAAAATCTCAGATGAAAAAACACTTAAATATTACAGAGTTATGTTACATCACAGCTATGACTTGTTAGATCACACTAACAACTTGCTATCTGCGCCTATGTTCCTCTCTGTCGTGAGAGGTCTCCTCAGACACACATTGCAGACAGTCAGAAGGAAATCTATGGAGTTACTCAACTCTAAGATCCAGTATAGCCCAGAAATGTTCAAGGATGTCGATAAAGAATTACTCCACTCGCTACTACCTGCCTTGCTAGATATTGTAAAAACGATGGATGCTAGTAATGGAGAGTTGAACAAGATCGCTGCTCAAGAATTAGAATTGAATCAGCAAACGGCTTTGCTGTCTTTGAAGTTACTAGCCAGAATGCTAGCAGCAGACGAGCCAGCAGTATTTGGACAGGTACTTGAGACTGTTACTGAATACACATGTAATCCTAAAGTGTCCGGCAACGTTATGGCGTCTGTTGTGCTGACCTTAGCAGAGCTGTGTGGAAACATGAAGGCGTACGCTCTAGCGAGCTTGCATAAGTTCATGCCTGCTCTCATTAAAGTGTTAAAAATGCAAAGGAAAGCAGAAACTCCAGAACTGGTGCTATTAAGTACAGTGACAGCACTATCGAAAATCATTGAAAGTCTGCCATTATTCTTGAGTCCGTATTTGCAGAAAATCTTATACGAATACGCCATGTTGCTTGCAAAATGGCAATCGTTTGACCAAGAATGCGCCAAAGTGACTGCTATAGTTGCAAAGTTGACTACAGTCAAGAAGAAGATAGCGTCTTCTATTCCGCCTAGGGTGTTGATTCCGATTGCAAACGCGACGTACCAGTTGCTGTTAGACAAAGAACAGTATGCTGCGGTTGGGCCTGTGATGTCAGTCTTGGCCGAGAGCTTTGGCAATGTTACTTCTGGTGATTTCACTGCGTTACAGCAAGATTTGACTGCTTTCTTCTTAGCAGCTTTGCAGCTAAGGAGTGACTCGGATGAGAAAGCCGATGCTGCTACGATAGACGCGGCAGAAGACGAAGTAGTGAATGCTCTGGTGTGCCTGGTGCTTAAGTTGTCAGAGACTAGCTTCCGGCCGTTCTATTTCAAGATCTATGACTGGGCGATAAGGACTAACGTTGACGGGCAGAAGGACAGAGCTATAACTTTCTACAGGTAAGGATATACAGTTCAAACTAACTTACATTGCTACCTTCTAAAAGTAGGTTTTTGGGATATCAAAATTTTATTACGATTATAAAACCTCGGGCCTAGTTTGTTTGATTTTCTTTATAATGTTCAGTAGTTTGCAGTCAGTCTTTTTGATGTGGTTAATTATTATATAGTTTCGTTTATTTTTATTAATTACAGAGTAAGCAGCTCAATCGCCGATAAACTGAAAGGATTATTCGTATTATTCGCTGGCCATTTCATCAAAAACGCAGCAGACCTCCTGGATGCCTGCAACAAGAGCAAAACTGAAGACTTGTTCTTTGATTCAGAAGAAAAATGCATTACATTGGTCAACTATATCATTAAAACTCTCCACATCGTGTTTCTGTACGACAGTCAAAACTTCCTGAATAGAGATAGATTTGAAACTCTCATGCAGTCTGTTGTTGATCAGCTGGAGAATCAACTGGGTGGCATTTTGAGCCTCAAGGAGAGGGCGACAGGGTCGCTTATCCCGTGCATTGCCCAGTTTGCAGTGGCTACTGCTGACGATTCACTGTGGAAGTTATTGAACTATCAAGTTTTGTTGAAGACGAGACATAATGATGCTGAAATAAGGTGAGAATCTGTTTGTTATTCAGGCCGACCCTTGCTAGTCAATTTCATAGCCAGAATACATAAGAAAACCCGAGGGAAATGTAATATTTGATAAGTTGATCTGATGTCGAAATCGGAAGGTGGCAACGCGATCTCAGAAGTAATTTTATTTCGTTAGTTTTAACTTGATAAGCAGATGATGACTACTTACAGTCAACAGGAAAAGCTTTTCTCAATCTTTTCAACAGTATATTAAGAACTTGTGAGGTGTGTCGTGTTCAATAAAGCGTATCTATTGTATTGCTTTTGTAATAATGCTTTGATTTAATATTTAGTTTCTTGTCCTTAGGATATCTTATTTATCATAACAAATTTTTTGTACTCATTTATCCACTCATATTAGAAGAAATTGGTCAAAGGTTGAATTCAAATTAAATTAAATTACCTAATGAATCTTTATTTACTCTCACAAGGGGGATATGACATTTCCGCAGACTCCCTCCCCGATTTCACAGATGCATACACGTTCAGTATATCCTGGCTTCATCCTTCGTTAACCTTACCAATCTTTGCAGGCTTATGGCTCTGGAATGCCTGGTCTCCATGGCAACGCAACTAGGAAGCAGCTGGCTACCTCTACTTGCTGAGAGCGTGCCCTTCCTCGCAGAACTTTTGGAAGATGGCGACTCAAAGATAGAGACTACTACGAAGGAGGCCATTAGGAAACTGGAGACTATACTCGGCGAGCCGTTGGAGAAATATTTTTAAGTTTAACTTGAAATAAGCTGAATTATTTTTGCATTGACAATAAACTATGAAAATGTAGTACAGTTTTTTTTACAATCTTATTGTATCTTCAGTCACGTCCCTGTATTTTTGTATTTCATGCCATCTGTGTGCTATCTTTCAAACTTAGCAGCTGGTTGAATACACGCGTAGTAATGAGACTGATAGATGTCGCACTTTCAGCGTGGCAAATTTACTCCGTTAGTCCGCACTAGATGTCGCTGTTATCTCGAAAAGAGTGATGTCTAAGTATACGCGTAGTCTATAAGTGGCGCTAGATGGCGTTTTCAAAGTGGTGTACTAGTTCGTATAGTTACATTCGATTTATAATTATTACTAGATGGCGTTAAATCAAAATTTTGCGCAAGCAATGGTTAGCAAATAAAAGATAAAGATAAAATATAAAAGACATTTTATTCAGTAAGTAGGCCACACGGGCACTTTTACACGTCAAGAATCTACCAGCGCTTCACAAGAGGAGACCACTGCTGAGAAGAAACGCCGCAAGAAACTCGGCAGTCAGTCATTTTTTAAATATATTTAATGTTACAATGGTATACTTAGTCTAGCATTATATAAATCTATAAATATTAAATTAAAAATATATATTAAATAAGCTGCGTAGTTTCAGCAGGAAAACACACCAAAATCTTGCGAGAGAGATAGAGGGAGAAGAAAAAAAGAGAACACCTACCTAGGTGTAAGTATATAAGACGGTGCAAGACGACCACATAAGATTGATATGTTTTCCTACATCAACGGTGTCCCCTACACAAGACAAAGTTACTGAATTTGAAAAAAAATAAAAATATTAAGTTTCGGGTTTAGGCCAAGCATTTTTGTCTATTAGATAGTCCTCGATCCTATAATACGCTTTAGACATTAACGACTTTTTCAAGTAATTTTTAAGTGCTGGAAAGGGTAGCTTTAAAGCTATGTCAGGTAATTTATTATAGAAATGAATGCATTGACCAACAAATGATTTATATACTTTACGGACGCGGAATTTGCGAATAGCGATTTTATTTTTATTTCTAGTATTGAAATTATTACATCAGATTTTTTTGTGAAAGAATCTAAATTTTTAATAACATAAATAATATTCTCATAAATAAATTGAGACAGAGTTAAGATATTAATTTCCTTAAAAAGTTCTCTCAGCGAGTCACGGGAATTTAAGTTGTAAATAGAACGAATGGCCCTTTTTTGTAACACAAATATAGTTTGTATGTCAGCTGCCTTACCCCAAACCAGAATACCGTACGACATGACACTATGGAAATAACTATAATAAACTAGGCGAGCTGTCTCAATATTGGTTAGCTGTCTAATTTTCCTAACGGCGTAAGCTGCCGAACTTAGTTTACCTGCCAGTACAGCTATATGGGGACTCCATTGCAAATTTTTATCTATAGTTATGCCTAGGAAAACTTAATAGCCTAGTGGTATTATTTGACGTTTCAAGTAAATTAATATTAAAATCTCCACAAACTATAATATGCTTCTGGCTATTACAAGCTAATTAAAAAAAAAAAACCAAAGTTGATTTAAATGTGCAAAAATCAGCCAATGGTGGTCTGTAAATACATATTATTATATAACTTTCTAGTTCTACGCAAGAAATTTCTACAATCCTTTCTTTCTTTCTACAAGCTATCTATATAGCTTGACAATATCCTTTCTTTCCTTGGATGAGTACTTTTAACTATTATGAAAGAGCCACCATGAATGGCACATTTTCTAGCAAAATAACTAACTAATTTAAAATTTAAAAAATCAAAAATTAATTGGTCTTGTCTAAGCCAATGTTCAGTAATGCACATAATTTGTACATTTTCACTATCTAAGAACAACCCTATTTCTAGTTCTTTGCTGGAAAAACCTAGAATATTTTGGTGAATTAAATTTATACTCAATGGTGTTTCCGCTGTCCTATAATTTAGATTAAATCAAGAGGCAACACATTATTGCCAATATTGGCTTGCTCGGGCCGGGTACTACTGAATCTATTAGGTTCTATATTAAAAGCTAATAAGTCAACTAGGGTCAAAATGTATTTCTTAGGCACATGAATTTTTCCTGATGTTAGGGTGATGGGCTTTAAAAATTTATTTAAATTAAAGAAATGATATTTATTATTGCAGGCTATAGCATTATACATAATGGAATTTAATTGAGCTATTCTATTATTAGTACTAAATGGCATACTTTGTGAGTATGGCAATGAACATAGTATAATTTTACCAATGCCACTCTCTTCAATAGTTTTTAGTGTTGACATTAATTTATCAACACTGGGTTTATCGACACTGAGACTATTTCCTATTAAAATGACTAAAGTTGTGGTCCTGTCAAAACTTCCTTTTGAAAGTGAATTGCATAATTGCATAAGAGTTGCATTATGGTACCAGTAATTTATAACCTTTTGACTTAACTTGTTATTTAATAATAAACCTAGTCCAGATCCAAGCTGGTCAGAATAAACAATAGTTTTAGTCCTACTTATTATTTGTCTAGGGGACTCCTTAGATGAATCAAGAACCATATCCGGCTTAATCACCGCAGTTGTTGAAGTTCGTAATCTGTCACAATTACCATAACCGCTGTTCATTAAGGAGTTAAAACGCTCTTCATTTAATCTACTTTCTTCTACCAATTGAGTGAAAGCCAGGTTATGCTCCTTGACTTCCTTCTGTGTGGTTACATACTTTAAAGCAGTAACTTCAAGCTGGTCCTTTAACCTACTTATCTCAGCATCTAGTTTCTGTATATTTATATCATATGTTATCCTACTGGAATCTAACTTTTCATTACAATGCCGCACTCTATCCTTCATTATTGATAATTCTAATTTCATTGTTGAATCGTTTTTTATACATTTTTGGCTCCTAATCAATTTCTGAGTACGCCTAATATAATTATTAATTTTAACATATTTCTTCAATTTGTTGTTGCTGTTAAAAAATATTAATTTCTTACTGTCCTTATCGTTATTACCTACCAGCTCTTGGTACAGGCTCTGTGTTGTTAAACTATCATAACAATGACGCTCTTTCCTTAAATAATTGAGTTCTTCATTAGCAGCGCCAAGTTCTTCCTCCAAGTTTGTGATGCGCTTTAATGCCACTTCATGTGTAGAAGCACACTGATTGAAGGTATCAATCACAGACTGCAACTGCTCCAACTTATCTTGAATAGTAAGCGATACGCAGTTAGTTGATTCAGTTGTATAAAAAACATCAGTTGCAGTTTATGCAGTCAAAAATTAGATGACTCTGAACTCAAATATGACGCAGTTACGGGTTAAAAATGGTTAAATAAATTGCCCATAGAAAACCTAAACATTTTCGACTGCGTACGAAAAAGTCTAATTTTTATTCAAACATGTTAAATGTTCGTTGCCTACCACAAAGGATAAAAATCTTTACTAGGTAGGTACTAATAACATTTGAAATTCACTCTTGAGTACCTATACATTAAAAACACTAAATACTATATATTAAAAAAAACAAATGCTATTTTGTGTGTGATGATTATGCTTTTTGTTCTCAAAAACTATGTAACAGATTACAATGCCTTTTCACTAATACCTTTAGGCAAACACATGAATGGTTTGAAATTATACAAAATACGTGAGTTTAACAGATACTATACGTTGCAACACTTACAAGCTCAGCATTGATTACCACTTGAGTTGCGCTGTTCCAGGCTAGGAAAATCAAGCAATTATATGCATTCTTATTACTGTAATAACGTTTTTTTTCGCTCGTTTCTTCATTTGCAGAAAAGGCACCCTTATAAAGAAGTAGATCCCTTTGATCATTCTTGATACATATTAATACGTCACCGGCAAACAAACAAACAGCCTCTTTGATTAAGCCGTAATCCTGAAGTAGCTTGTTATACCAGAAATCAAATAATAAACTTTATTATTACGTAAAGTAGGCCACACGGGCACTTTAACATTATGAAAAATAGGAGGGTAAAAAAGGAGGAAGAATGAGGAAAGAATTACTTGTTCTTTTTGTCGTTTTCGTGATTATTTTTTACTGTAATCCAACCTTGCCAACAGGATCAACCTAATTCCAATATTAGCTCTGAAATTACGTTTGAAACACGTTTTTTCCCAGGAAAAGTGTAACGTTAATTATGACGGCCTTATCGGATCTGTGGCCCGGATCCAATTTGCCGGGGAAATATTAGATGCAGTACTTGAACTAAATAGGTCAGAAATAATTGGTAATTTTATTTTTGGTTTAATGTTTCTTAACTACCTAGCCCGTGGGGAAACACTGGGCGTAAAGATTTTTGTCAAATGTAGGTATAGTTAATTTCGTTTGTTTAATTTTGCTAACATTATGTTGTGGCAACCTAGCGACATCTAACGGAAACTTGTATCAACCAACTCGCTAGCGCCACCAGTGTCAGACAGCGGAACTAAAAATCATACAACGCGCTAACGAAGTTTCTAAAGTCGGTTGACATAATTATATATACCACTGCCAACTTCAACCCAATGGACTTCGGTGCCCAGGCATAACACCCGCCTGGAGAGAGATCTCTCTATAAACATCTCTTAGTACAATATTATTATTATTTTTAACGAAAGAGAGTCCTAAACGAATGGTGCTATTTACCAAAGTAGTGGTTTGAAGCTAGGTTGAATATTTAAATAAAAAACCGTTAGGCCATTTGAGATATCAAAAATACAGCTCTAAAATGGCTCTGAAAGTAACTAGAATAAAATAGAACTATAATGAAAAAACTATCACGACTAAGAATACTTGTAATACAGCCGTTCTATGTATTCAATGTATGGGAAAATCAAACAAATTAATAAAGTTTTAAAACTTGTGACATGATACATTTGGGTGTGGTGTTTAAAGACTTACCAATATTGACAAATTGAACTTTAAACACCATACCCAATTGTATTATGTCTATACCTAGATATTTTCCTAGCACGAACGACGTGTTGTCAGTGCTTGACACAATAAAAACATCGACAATCATGTCATCGATAAGTACCACTTCAATGTCATAGAGCGATTTTCACTGAAGTATATAAAATATTAATAAATTGATAGTTTTGTTGTTAATTTATTATCCTTATTTTAAGCTTTAAAACGCATAACATTGTTTTATGAATCATATGTTTTTTTTTCCTTGATGAAATACATACATACATTCATAAACTCACGCCTTCATTCCCAAAGTGGGGTAGGCAGAACAATCAACAATTTTTAAAACTTGTTGATAATTCTCTAACCACACTTTGCACAATTAGGCTAAGAAATGATTTCGCTATTTCCTTATTAGGTACTTCAACGAGTTTTGGGACATTGTGAATATTTTCTTAATAACTATAGTAATGATGTACAATTATTTCCTCTATGACGTCGAAGTGGTGGTTATCGATAACAGGATTGTCGAAGTTTTTATTGTGTCAAGCACTAACAACACGTCGTTCGTGCTAGGAAAATCTCTAGGTCTGATTATGTCACACAAGTTTTTTAACATTATTAATTAACATAGGATGACTCAACCACGACCACGAGTATTGATTGATTCTTGAGATACAAGCAACAAAAGTGTTTGTAGTGCTTAGGTACAAAATATCGTCTAAGAGAGCATTTTTTTTTTTTTCAAATGTGCTTGTTGTTTTTCGAGGTATAGTTGGTTCCAGTTTAAATGACGAAAATGCACTTAACGCAGGATTTTACAACTTCTTTTGTTGCTAAATATGAAAGGAAAATATAACAAAGGGACGACCGAAGTGTGGCACGTGCCTTGGAGTAGCTCAACCCTTCTTGATCATTGGGTTTTACCTGAACCGGACACCTTTAAGTAGGTGTTTTGTTTTCTAAGTAGGTACTTAAGTACAGTGCGGTTAATATTCAGGTAAAAATGTATTTTTAATACTATTCTTAAATTGTACAAAGTGATATTGACACAGTATTTAATTATTATTTTAGAAACATTTAATTATTAAGTAAAATACCGGCAACATCAAAACTATCAAGATTGTTTGTTCACAGTATACTTTGGCCGTACCGACACACCTGCGTAATTGTTTTACAACCCTACTTGAAGATAACAATTGTAGAATAGATGTTGGTAATGGTTGGTTTTAAGTGCTTTTCGTCATATTAACTGGAACCAACTATAGATACCTAAATTTCTGTCGCTTAGGAACCTTACGCAGAGCGTGGTCCGACATGCTCTTGCAAGGTTTTATTAATTTAAGTAATATTTAATTATTACTACACCTAGGATCGCGACAAAAGGGATCGAGCCTAAACAAAATATTTAGTTGCAAGTAATTATTTAACTAAATTACTTCAAACAAACGCCTTGTCTTCCAAAGAGGAAGGTAACAGCATTAGTTCGTTTCGCGAAATAGGCCTAAATAGGCCACGTCAATAACTTCGTTAAGCTAATTCACTTACCGTTTTCCAGGGCGAACACCGATCGCTAGTGATGCGATAACTGGTAGAAACCGGATACCTATTTATTTATTTAAACTTTATTGCACAATACATATGTAAAAAGTACAAATGGCGGACTTAATGCCTAAAGGCATTCTCTACCAGTCAACTTCATGGTTAACAGAGAATACATGGTGCAAACAGTGTTGAAAATGAATTAAATACCTACTTAATACTAAAATGTATAAAATACATAGATAATAATATGTTCATATAATACATGCATATAATACCTACCTACTCAAATATATACGAAAACAATATGTGATGAAGATCATGACCCCTTACTCAAGTTCTTGCCTGTGTAGATGTTGGCGAAGCTTACGCTTAAGCTATTATTTTATTGAAACATCTTTTAACTAACGTCTCCGCAGAACTTTTCATTTCAACGAGTGGAATTTCTCTCTCTCTTTTGAGTATTTTTATTTTGGTAGTATCAAGTCTATCCTGCGCGCGTTCGATGTAATGAAAGATGAAATACCACAATCGATGAAGTGGAATTCGATAAAATTATGAATTACCGTAGAAATCTGTACCTCTTTTATTTTTTTTAATGTTTTTCTTAAATGCCACACGAGACAGTTTTCTTGTCATTTCATATGCTACGGGCATCTTGTTCAATCTGGCGAAGTTAGAGATGAAAAGTTGTTCGTGTAGACAATCTTATGTGCTAGTGGTTGCCCTGAAAATATATACCTGATAATAAACTCACAAAAATAAGTTTTTTTTAAAGATAATAATAAAACTTTTAAGCCCTACTAGGTAAAATAAAAGTAATAAATTGAAGTAAAGTAAAATAACAATAGTGTACGAATAATATCGACGCCATCCACAACGTTCAAAGTTTTGTCAGTAGTTCGTTTGGGAGATAGACGTCACGAGACTAATCCGTTACCGGACTGAATTTCCCTGTATTTTAAGTATTTTAACTGTAAATACAAAAAACTAGTAAAGTATCTGTCTAAAAGATATTAAACTCTTCCCTGGTTTTGTCGACGAAGAGTAATAACAATAAGAGCAATAACTCACTCATGGATTTTTCGGTTTCTGTCCGGTTTTACAAGTACCGTAAATCGAGTAGAAATACCGGTTTCTCCGGATCACTCCCATCCCTACACCCAGAACAAAGTATAGCCACTATCAAAGGCAAATTGCGGCAATTCGGAGCACAAATCCGCAACAATGGCCGTCCCGACAATACTGAATTTGCCTAAACATTCAATCTGTTTTGTATGGGGATAAAGATGATGGTCGCATTTGGGGAAATCATTAAATAGATTCGGAGACATTGGGGTATGAATTAAGTAATAATTTTGATACGTATCTACTAGTAAACAGAGGCTTAATTAATTGTATTGTACAGTCACCAGCAATAATATATTATCCAACATTAGGCGCAAAAAAATCTAACAGGTCTTTATTACTAGAGGTATCAGATCGTGTCAGATATTCTTGCGCACAATGTTGGATAGGACTAAAATTTACACTTTGGTGTTTTAACTACCTAATCATTATTTGGTCTATACCATCTTATATTCATCGTTTATACGTAAATACCATCGTCGTATATACCAACTTACTAAATTTTATTTCACGAGGAAGTAAATCCCGCTCAACAATAAAATTAAATAAACCGCCCCACAATAATAAATCCATTGAACTTTTGTAATATGTCATGGTTTTTGGGTAGTAAAAATTTGTTTAAATGTTCCTGTACATATTTTTGTTCAAATGGTCGGACTACATACCTTTTTTGCACCTTACCACATCGAAATAAGGTGCAAAAGTGTCTTCTTTTTATTCTCCACTGTCCCTTAGCGCGAAAGTGCGTCTCGCTAACTTGTCTAATTGGTGTCGGGTTACCCTATAAGTGAAAGTGACAGATGTCTCTATAGCGAATTCTATTATTATATTATTTGTGTGTGTGTGTGTGTGTGTGTGTGTGTGTGTGTGTGTGTGTGTGTGTGTGTGTGTGTGTGCGTGTGTGCGTGTGTGCGTGTGTGCGTGTGTGCGTGTGCGCGTGTGCGCGTGTGCGCGTGTGCGCGTGTGCGCGTGTGCGCGTGTGCGCGTGTGCGTGTGCGTGTGCGTGTGCGCGTGTGTGTGTGTGTGTGTGTGTGTGAGAGAGAGAGAGAGACCGAGAGAGAGAGAGACCGAGAGAGAGAGTGTGTGTATGTATGCATGTGTGTTAGTTTGTTACTCCTTCGTGCTGCAACGGCTGAACGGATTTTCTCCTGTAAAATATAAGAGTTGCCAAGGGAATAATGATCTGCGCGGACGAAGTCACGGGCAAGCTAGTTTTGAAATTAAACAGAGCTTCAGACACTATTTCCGGTTGCGTACGACCCGGCGTTCTTCAAGAGTACAGTCGATTGCAAAGAGATGTATCTACTTTTGTACCTTACTACAATGCACCCGGTGGCATCTGGGGCACCTTGCTCTACCGTTAACTTTACTCGTGACACCCACCACCACCACCACTACCACGCAGATGAATCTAACGACACACCTCGCTTGTCAATATCGGGGAAGCGTTTACAAGGGAACACAGGACCATACATACATACATTCAAACATACAGGTCCAAAACATTACCCTTCTCCTTCGCCAGTATGGTAAAAAATTCACAAGTTGCGTTGAGATTACATTCTAAACAAGATCTTCGTTTAGATATGTTTGCCATCTATATGCCATTCGTATTTGTGCACAAGATAAATCGCAAGCATAACGTATCTAACTCAAATCCCAAAAGCACCGCCATTTTAGTTTTGCAACACCCATATAAATTTCCCTATGAATACGATTGTTTGTGGCTCGGATGTTATGCGGTCTAGATTTTGTGTACGCTGAAACTGAAGGTAACATTTTAAAGTTAGTTTAGATTTATCTCCCTGCCATTCTGTAACATAACAAATATGCACGCAGAAAATAACAAACGAAAAAAAGAAACAGAAACACAAAAAGTAAGCACAAATGCGAACTTATCCTTTTAAGGGATCTCTTCCAGTTAACCATTGAGCGATTGAGAGACAAATAAAAAACAAAATGGCACTCGGGGACTGCCGCGGTAAAGCTATTGCATGTCGTACAAACGCACACAACGCCGTGTCGAAGACTGCCGAACTGAAACGACGTTAGACGATGCACGGCCTTCAAGCCACACCTCCTTGCCCGTCGGAGGGGGGAGCGTGAGGTTTTTTCGTTACGGAATTTCTGGATTCGGTCCCCGCGCTCAAGGCCCGCGATAGAAGCTATGCAATAGCTTAAAAATACGGATGGCTAAACATAAGTACAACAATTAACGATACAGGAGATAAAAATAATTATAGCATTTTTTTATTTTTTTTTTACCTTTTAGCTTACTAGTGTTAGTCCCTAATAGACTGTAGGTATGGTTGCTGGCGCGTGCCTGTTATTGGCGCGTGAACTTTAATTTTTATCGTCTATATAAAATTTCAAATTGTATTGTTTATGTGCTGTTGGCATGTCAAATAAATAAATAAATATATATAATATATATCAAGTTTTCTAAATACACTTGTTTTGAAAATGGCCTGGCAATAAGTGGGATCTGTGACCATAGACATTTGCAGTCTCACTACAATCGCAAGACCGCAACCCTACGACCGCAAATGCGTTGCGAATCCTTAGGACCAAGAGGGAATGCGTCTATGCTAGTAATTGCATCGGTTATCTTATCCATGACTTGATGTATGAATGTGGAAGAAGCGAAAGTTTGTCAAGATCGTAGCAAGTGGAAAGAAGTGGTCTCTGCCTACCCCTCTGGGAAACAGGCGTGATTTAATGTATGTATGTATGTATCTTATCCCCACACCGGAAAACAATGCGAACGCTGCTGCTTGCTGGTAGGTTAAATGGTAAATGGTGGTAGGCAATCCGGGTGAACCCTGCACAAGGCCCTACCACCACTATAATAGGAAAACCTAGGGCTTAGTATGCCTACGTCTATATCGCGTGTCAAATGTGGATACAGCATCCATCACTGTCGTACTTATTTACGTGTCAGAACGTGACGGACGACTTATCCAAACTTTGTCACGCGATAAACGCAACATGTTACGGCCCATGATGACCAACATCGTTATCGCGGGAGCAAAAACGATTTGAAAATTCTGAAAGATCATGACAAATAGGCAATAATAGAAGTAACACTTTCATCGAGAATCGTTTATATGTACAAGTTCAAAATGTAACAATTTTATTTCTAAAACTTACCTCTGTATTTGAATTGATTAGTATTATATTTGAAAAAAAATAGCTATGCAATCCTAACGTAAACCCCTTTAGTAACTTTTCCTGCTACTTTAGACATTTGTCATTCTTGATTGATGTGGTATGTCAAAAAAACATACAAATATATGTAAATATCTATCTATATATATAAAAGGCAATGTCCCGGGTGACTCATCATCGCCCAGCCAAAACTACTAATGCTATAAATATGAAACTTGGACAGTACTTTCTTTTTATGATGTAGAGATCCACTAAGAAGGGATTTTTCGGAATTCAACCCCCAAAGGGATGAAAGGGGGTTGCAAAGTTTGTATGGGAAAAAATATTTTTATTGTTCAATTTACTTGAAACTTGGTACAAATGCTTTTTATTGCAAATAATGAGACACGTAATTCAGCGATTACTAAAATTCAACCCCTAAAGGGATGAAAAGGGGTTGCAAAATTTGTACGAGAAAAAATATATTTATTGTCCAATTTACTTGAAACTTGGTACAAATGCTCTTCATTGCAAATAATGAGACACGTATTTCAGCGATTATTAAAATTCAACCCCTAGAGGGATGAAAGGAAGTTGCAAAGTTTGTCTAGATAAAATATTTCTATGATCAAATTTACTTGAAACTTGGTAGAAATGCTCTTCAATGCAAATAATGAGACACTTATTTCAGTGATTACTAAAAGTCAACCCCTAGAGGGATGAAAGGGGGCTGCAAAGAATGTATGGGAAAAAAACTCTTATGGTCAAGTTTACTTGAAACTTGGTAGAATAGAAATGCGCTTTAATGCTTTAGGCCCTCCTCCTCATGCTCTACCAAAATATGGTTTGCCCCAACCAAACAGGCGTGAAATGTTTTTGGATAACGTAAACTATCTGAAGGAAATAAACTACGACACAAATGCTTTGATGCAAGTGGTATCTAACAGTACGACTTCCCTTACAGAAGAACAGCTATCTGTCTATAGTGAGATTTTAAACAGCATTGAATTAGGCTTAGGAGTATTGTTTTTCCTAGATGCACCTGGGGGCACCGGCAAAACATTTTTAATAAACTTACTTTTGGCAAAAGTAAGAGTTGGTCGGCGCATTGCCTTAGCTGTTGCATCGTCTGGCATCGCTGCTACCCTACTGGAAGGTGGTAAAACAGCTCACGCTGCTTTTAAACTCCCGCTAAATCTCACCCGAGTTGAAACCCCTCTATGCAATATCTCTAAACAGAGTGAAATGGCCCAAGTTCTTCGGGAGTGTACACTTATTGTATGGGATGAGAGCAGTATGGCATATAAGAGCGGAGTTGAAGCACTAAGTAGGACCCTTAAAGATATCAGAGGTAATGATGGAATGATGGGTGGAGTTACTGTGTTGTTGGCTTGGGATTTTCGTCAGACTCTTCCTATAGTCGCTAGAGGAACTCGGGCTGACGAGGTTAAAGCATGTTTAAAATCCTCACATCTGTGGCCCAATATCAAAAAACTCTCCCTTAGGAGAAATATGAGAGTTAATTTAAGGGGCGACGTCTTTGCTGGAGAGTTTTCTGAACTCCTACTCAAAATAGGAAACGGAGATTATCCCGAATCGAATGGAAAAATATCCCTACTCAGCTGGCCACAGTAGTTTCCACAATAACAGAATTAATATCTAAAATTTATCCTGATATTTCTAATTTACAAATGAAGTCGATGGATTGGCTGTGTGAACGCGCTATACTGACTCCCAAGAACAATGTTGCTGCCACCATTAATGATATCCTCCTCAAGTCCTTTGAAGGGTCAGAAATGGAATACAAGTCGGTAGATTCAGTCTTACAAACCGATGAGGCTGTTCACTATCCTGTTGAGTTCCTTAATAGTGTCAACCCACCTGGTCTCCCTTCTCACAAACTCCTCCTTAAAGTTGGTACCCCTGTCATGCTATTGCGTAACCTTAACCCCCCTAAGCTTTGCAACGGAACAAGACTGCGAGTAAAAGCACTTCACAAAAATGTTATTGAGGCTACTGTATTTACCGGATGTGCTCGGGGTGAATCGGTATTCATACCACGAATACCACTTATACCCTCTGATTACGCATTTGAATTTAAGCGACTGCAATTCCCCCTTAAAGTCTGCTTTGCTATAACCATAAACCAATCTCAGGGTCAGTCATTAAAGGTGGCGGGCATCGACTTAAGGGAGGATTGCTTCTCACACGGGCAGTTTTACGTGGCCTGTTCCAGAGTTAGTTCATGCAGCAGCCTGGTTATTTTAGCGCCCGACAGTACTACCACCAACGTGGTATACAAAGAAGTGCTCAATCAATAGTCGATAGTAGATATCGTTAGATGGTAGTGATCTTCAATAGCCATGCGAAAAAATATTTGAAACTTGAAAAGAACTGTCCTTTTTTTACGTATAACCAAAATAATGATTCTCCGCGGACGAAGTCGCGGGCGGAAAGCTAGTAAATTATAATTTGAGTGCAAATGGAAAACTGATAGTATAATTTTGAAGAAAAATACTGGATTTGTTAAAATAAAAAAAAATGTTCAAGTTGACAAGTTGACTTATAGGTACCTAAGCGTTTACTTAGTGTAAGACAAGTTTGATTCACCTATTCCAGCGAAAACTTGATGCTAGATATGAAGAATTTCTTAGAGGCTTAGAATGTATAAATAGGCAGAATATTCTGTTTATACTAAAAAAACATTGTGTTACTTATATGTGTTCTTTAATAGATTTGTTTTTGCTCCCGCGATAACGGCGTTTGCTGATGACAATTTTAATTTAAGATAGATGCAAGCATGAGCAATGTCTTTCACGTTGATTCTAAAGTTGCCGAGACAAACAGCTGTGACAGACAAACAGACACTGTTGTCTCACCATTCTTAGCATACAAATATCTAAGACGCACTGATGTGTGCTTTAATGCTACACAAGTAATCTTGCCTAAGAATCGTTAAATAGACACAGATGTGCCAAGTAGCTCTCAGACTACAAATGAAATATATGCATAGCCACCTCGATTTACTTTACAGCCTGCATAACCCCGTCCGTCCGTATGTTAATCCAATTGCATTCACAACCACTGGCTTGTAACCCGAGATGCATTAAGCAGATTAAATCGCAGCCTCAGGGAAATTTAAAAATGGCGGGTGAACCGCGACCTGCAAATTTAATTAAAAACTAGGTGTAAGCTGTCCGATGCGGAAACAAAAAATATGATAAAAATCTGGTCAAGTACGAGTCGGGTTCGCGATCGAAAGGTTCCGTACCATTATCTATACAACATTATCAAAGAACGGCAAAAAAATCACGTTTGTTGTATGGGAGACCCCCTTAAATATTTATTTTATTCTGTTTTCAGTATTTGTTGTTATAGCGGCAACAGAAGTACAACTTCTGTGAAAATTTCAACTGTCTAGCCATCAAGGTTCATGAGATAGCCTGGTGACAGACAGACGGACGGACGAAAATTCAGTTTCTTATGGTTTGACGTTTACTTTGACCTATCTTGTGACCGGCATCTCAGTCAAGATGAGTTTATTAATACAACTCTCAGACAAATATCTCACAAGATTGACATAAGAATCATTAAAATCTGTTCACGGCTCTCGCGTTTAGTTTCTAGAGTGCCACAGAGGAACAAACATACATACAAAGATATACTTTTTTTTCTTCTATTATGCCATAACCGCCTATTACGTGGGTTAGGTTGAATAAACCTAACTGCTGCACTCAGAGACGTCAATTAAATTTAATGCTTCTTTAGTGTTGTGTCGTCGTATTCTATTGCTATAGCAGGGAAGATCACAGCAGCTACTTTAATCAAGCTTTAAATTTTGACGTTTCTGAACGGCAGTTAGACCTAGACGTGAAATGCGACGTAGTGGATTGTCCACGTTATTCAAAAAAAACAAAAAAAAACAAAAATCATTTATTCTGTAAGTAGGCCCTGTAGGCACTTTTACAAGTCTGAATCTACCATCTACCAGCGCTTCAAGAGACCATTGTTGAGAAGAAGCACCGCAAGAAACTCAACAGTAAGCCATTTTTTTAAATAAATAACTTATTACAATACTAAACTTAAGCTATCTAATTTAAATGTCACAGGGATGTACAGGTCCCATACCATCCATCGCGATACCACAAGTCAGAGAAATAAAGTATGAAGGAAAACATGGTTCTAAGTTATGTGTATACAGAGAGCACCAGGCGAAGACCAAATATTGGCGGAGCGAACCAACAACGTTAGCGAGGTGAACGGTCAATATTGTGAACGTCGACTGCATATATTTTATCATTTAATGTGCAGTAAAAATTGCAGTAGTTTTATAAACAAAGAATGCTGCTATTATTTCTGATAACTACTCGCTCCTTTAGAACAATAGTGACCTAATTAATAAATTTTAAATTTCGAGTTAGGTCTCTGTAACAATAAATTTATGATTTGAAATTCGAAAGCAGAAAATTTGAATTAGGTCACTATTTTTCTGAAGGTACGACATGTACATACATACCTTCACGCCTGTAATCCCAGAGTGGGCTAGGCAGAGCTACAGAATTACAACTTTAGAAAGTTGTTGATAATTCAGTAACCACAATTTGCACAAATAGGCTAAGATGTTTACCAGCATATTAGTGACAGATAGCAAGCCCATCGCCTAACAGTACTACAAGCCTATATTCCCTTAGTCGCCTCTTACGGCATCCACGGGAAGACATGGAGTGGCACTATTCTAACCCGGCAACCACACGGGAACTAAATCGTCGGTGACATTGCAAAACCGCGTAACTGACAAATTTATGATAGAGCAAAATGAACCTTACCGTCTTATTAAAAAGGTGCATTTTGCTCCTTATTTAGAATGTTACTTACGCGGTTTTGCAGTTTCACCGACGAAATGTTTTATGTGGTAAAATACAAATCGTATTTCGCCGGTGACACTGCAAAACCGCGTAACTAACAAATTTATGATAGAGCAAACTAAACCTTACCGTGTTATAAAAAAGGTGCATTTTGCTCCTTATTTAAAATGTTCCTTACGCGGTATCACCGACGATATGGCCTGTTATGGTATTGTTTTTAACTTGGCCGCCATTACTGTCAAGTAAATAAGAGCTGTCAATACGTTGACAGTACGATAACAGCTCAAAAACGATATCGTTTTTGCCGTGTTGAATAGAGGCGCTGAGCCGACTTCTATCTCGGATTAAGGACTCACATCACATCATGTAGATGGTAGATTTTGACGTGTAATAGTGCTCGTGCGCACTTACTGAATCTTCTTTTATCTTTCCGAAACATCTTTTATCTATTTTATATTTTATGTATAGTGAATTGTATACAACTAAAGTTTAAAACCAGCTAGTGTTCAAATTGCAAAAACGAAAATACAGTAAGTTGCATTAAAATTAATCATTTATTTTTATTATAATGCTACCTTGATTTTTGTTTACATGGAGCGAACTGTTTGTTTACATACCTTGTAAACAACGTATGGTCTCAGGACATTGAATTTTGACGTTAGTTACTACGAACGTTTGGAGTAGTATACTATCAACGTCAAATTGTCAAGGTCAAGATATCGGCTGCGATACATCAAGTAACAAAATGAATATAATTAATCCTTTTTTTTACATTAACAGGTACAAAAATTACCCATACCCCCGTGATCAGAATCGTGCGAACTTTTACCCCCCCAAATACATATAATTATAGTTTATATTATAAATAGTTAATTATCTTACCGTTTAATTCTCACGAAATTACTTTTTTTTTATTTGACGAATATAAACACATCCGGTAATATCCAGCATGGTGTGTCTCGACGATGTTAGAGTTATTTGACAAGCCATCTCTTTATTATGCACAAAAAGGGAAAACCATTTACCCAACTTAACGAAGATAAGATGTAGGGGCCGTCGCAAATACCTATACTGAAGCGGGCCCACCGTGAATAAGCTCTATTTTATATCAACGCCTCCCTTTCTTCAAATACTGGTTAAAGAAAGACATACTGAGCGCCAGTTTATCCTTGTGACATCATTTGTGAATAGGAGTTGGAATGTCCGAACGAACGTCAGCTCATAAAGATTCTTGGGGTCATAGGGCAGTGTGAATGGGGACCCTTAATCGCATTCTTGGTTAAGATATAGGGTGTTTAGAAGCTACGTATAGCTCTACCAGAAATATAAAAATCCATCCATATGCTGAACAAATATGAACTATCTTTTTAGTAGTCACTCACGTAAAACAGATTAAAGAGATACGTGGCAGCATTTGAAATAAGCAGTAAGGGAAAGACAACTTAGGTATTTAAAATCATTTTAAGCTATAGCCTGAGAGTTTTTTCTATAGGTTTTTATGGTTTTCATAAATATATATTGAATCTGATAGTTAATTATATGAATTAAGCATTCATATTAAATATAAAAACCGGCCAAGTGCGAGTCGGACTCGCGCACGAAGGGTTCCGTACACACACACGTTAATTTTTTTTTTTTTTTTTTATGGCATAGAGAAGACAAACGAGCACACAGGCCACCTGATGGTAAGTGGAAACTGTGACCCATAGACATTCGCATTCACAAGACTGCAATGCAATCCTAAGACTGCAAATGCGTTGCCAACCCTGAGGACTAAGATGGAATGCCTCTCTGCTAGTCATTTCACCGGCTGTCTTATCCCCAAACCGGAACACAACAATGCGAACACTGCTGTTTGGCGGTAGGTTAATGGATAAGATGGTGGTAGCGATCGGGACGGACCCTGCACAAGGTCCTACCACCCGCAAAATGGTATGGTAGCTTCCTTAAATATTGTTTTTATTATGTTTTCAGTATTTGTTGTTAAAGCGCCAACAGAAATACATATTCTGTGAAATACAGCCCGGTGACAGACAGACGAATAGACGGACAGACGGGCAGCAGAGTTTTAGTAATAGGGTCCCGTTTTTACCCTTTGCGTACCCTAAAAATGGAAGGTCGACCGTTTGTCGGGTTGAAAATGAATTTTCCCGAAGATGTCAACTCCTCAGATCGATTTTTCGCCCTCGTAAAACCCAAAAAGTAAACAAATGTTGCTCGTTTAAAAGTTTAGGATAAGTCACCAGCAGTAATTGTAGGTTGGTACGTACCTATGGTGAATCTAGAAAAAAATAGTACCTACCAAATGCGGAAAAACAGTCAACCAAGAACTTTAAGTGAAATTGACACGTGATTTGAATAAATATGACGATACCCCTTGCAGTTAATATCGTATTATATAATTGTATCTTCGTTTTTAATTAAACTGTTAATTGACCTGCCGGAGCATGCAGGAGCTTTTGAAGGGGAGCTTTTCAAAAGCTCGCCTTTGCCTCTGAAGCTTTGACAGAAACGTAAACTGGGTTGCGACGACTGTGAAAGACTTAGTTGTACAGGATGAATAGAATTCAATTTTGTTTTGTGTCCAACGTAAAATAGTTCCTGCAATACTTTGCGTTTTGTATTTGAAAAATCGTTTTATGGCTCAGTTCTATAGAGACTGAGTATTGCTTAGGTTAATCCGTTTCCTTGATAATATAATAAATGCGAAATTTTAACGGCTTAATTAATTACAAAATTGGTACATAGGTCATTTAAAGCAGTAGACGAACAAAGCATTCGTTTTTTTTTTACGTCATTGGAAGGCAAACGAGCACACATGCCACCTGATGGTAAGTGGAAACTGTGACCCATAGACATTCGCATTCACCAGACTGCAAATGCACTGCCAACCCTTTAATGGTTAAGATGGTGGTACCAACCCGGACGGACCCTGCACAAGGTCCTCCCACAAGTATATCTATCTGTTTCAATTACAGTATTCCCAGTCTCATAATAGCTTTCGGCTGGCTATCGCTATCACGCTTACACTCGCAACGGACAGTATATTTTTCACTCGTGTGTCTTAGAAATACGAAGATTTCCGATCGCTATAAAAAAAATAGTAGCACTGTATTGTATTTTACGATAAGAATAAGAAGGCTTTAAATTTCAGACACCCCTTAATATAGCTTATATGAAATTACCTACCCTGCGAAAACGTAGGTACCTACCAAGGGATTGTTTTAAGCCAACATACATCTAAGGAGCGGATAATGACTTAGTTGAATATTTGAAGAGGCTCTCAGGGTACTCTGAATACTCAAGAACGGTGCTAGCGCATAAAAACCGAGGCGGTTTACCAAAGTTAGCCTATTAGGGCAAGATGCCATTTAGAATTTATGGATAGGAGAAAACTGAGGCGGCCTAAGTCACTGCGTCGTTAGTGTTTAATATGTACTAATACAGGATGTCCTAAACGTATTCTACTTTCACTAGGGAAGGTAGGGTAGGATGGTTAAGTAGACTTTAGTTGTCTTCGAATGATAGTTGAATAAAAGGGTGGTTTTCAAATACTTAGCAATAGTGTCAATATTGACTGTTAAATTGTGGGGTGACATCCAACTATCAATACAGGTAGTCTACACGTCGTAGGAGAACAAGGTTGATAAATGAATTTGTCAATTCGAAATAGCGATTTTATTGACATTTTCATTTCGTCACTACTTATGAATGTGTCAAAATTGAAAGGTCATCCATATTGCCTACTGTTCAAGTAGAAAACTACTTTAGGTGTTAATAGACGTAAGGTACTAAGTTCGATCCTTATTTGCTGTCGTGTGACAAAAAGTTAATCGAACTTAAGCACACGCTATCTGAATGCGTTCTATGGAGTTTCTTGCGGCGCTTCTTCTCCGCAATGATGGTCTTGTCCGAAGCGCTGGTAGATTCACTCCATGTTACCGACGTGTAAAAGAGCCCTCATGGGGCCAATTTACTGAATAAATATTTTAAATTTTGAATTTGAATTTTGAATTTTTATGCGTATTATGAAGGAAAATCATCGTGGAAAAACCTGCACATTCCACCAACTGACTGTGTAAGTAAGTGCTATTTAAAAACGATCGTACATGTTGGAAGTGTATTTATATATTTAATTTTAAAGCTTGCTAAATTTGAATCACTTTCACTACTTAAAACTCAGGTTCTGAAAAATACTACAGCCTAAGATCTTACACAATTACATTGTCTCAATTTGTTTTGCCATGATTATTTTTTCGGCTTTACCTCTATACATATACAAGATGCTCTATTCCTCAAGTTTTTCTACCTGCACAAGTAACTGCAACTCTATTTCAAACTATTTCTCAAAATTGAACATCCTCTAAATTAATAGCCACGTACAGACAATTTGAACACCCTCGTTAACGCTTTTCAAACTCATTTTAACTTACTCGAACAGGAAAGTACCTAGTAGATGCTGTTAAAGGATTAGTGCGGGAACTACTTCTCGCCTCATAATTGAAAGCGTAGCTGTCTAGTTTCCAGGAATTTAATGAAATAGTACCTAGAGCTGAGCAAAAGAGGTATTGTTGTGATCGGTAAATTAAGAACATTATCAAGTGAAAATTGAAGCAGCTCTGATTGGTTCAAATTAGGATAATAGTGTCGATACTAATCCAACTAGCGTACTTATTTTGCCTAAACCACCGTATATTTTAGAATTGTTTTTAGATGATTTTCAGTAGATTCAGAGGTAATATTTATTGAAGTCTCGGGGTGCACAAAGAAACTAATTTTCGAACATCGATTCACAATGGAAAGAAATAGGAAGTTATTAAAAAGACAAACTTAGTAATAAGACAAGGAACTTTAACACGTCAAAAAAAAAACAGTGCTTCCTAAAAATGATGATGATGATGATGACAACAATAATTCTCATAAACGTCACGTAATAAAATTACTACCAACCTCCCCCGTCCCTCCGTTATAAAAGGCCCAATTTGACAGCTGTCAAACTCGAGTACAAAACGCGTATGAGTCATGTTTGAGGTTATGTATTGCAGCTGGCCTTTTATGATGGCACGACTATAATACTTACATAAGCGTGGTTACTTTATCCTGACCTATTTAGCTTGTTACAGTTGTAACCATAACAGGTTTACCGCACATTTCCTCGCCGCACGGTTAAAGTTTTCCAGCAGTTAATTTTCAGGATCTGATTTAAACTGTAATAAAGACAGCAACTTTGTTGTGTTGGATCCATCTTACCTCACACTTTTCGCTCCAGTTTTGCACGGGTAGCAGATCATATCATATAAATACTGCTATATAAAATTATTAATAATAAAATTGACTCCCCTTACCTTCTTAATATGTTAAGTTTTAGAGTACCACGCCCCAAATCTCGGCATACTGATAATCTGTTTTATGTCCCGGTTATACGTACTAATTATGTTAAAAATTCTTTTGTTAATAGAGTTTGCAAAATGTATAATTCCAGTTATTCAGAAGTTGATATATTTAACACACGTCTTCAAGAGTGCACGGCCCTGGTTAGAGAGAAAAATGATACTTAGTTATGAAATTTTGCGTAACGCTTTTTGTTTTAATTTTAATTTTTGTTTTTGTGCCTTTAAATGTATCGTTATTATTTTTATTTTTTTAAACTAATGTCACATTTTCAAGTAATTATACCATATTGCTCGGTTAGTATTTGTATTATTTAACTGTGGTAACTTTACTGGTTGATGTATAATTTAAGATTTTTTATTGTATGAGCCATATTGTACCGTTTGTACCCTAATAAACATTAAAACATATCCTATATCATAGAGCATAAGTCATATTGAATTTTGTCCATAAACCTTCCTCATGAAACACTCCGTATTTTGGTGAAGACCTAGTTCTTGAATTTATGACGTACAGATAGACAGACAGTCGCGGCGGGGAACTTTCTTCTTCTTCTTCTTCTTTTCTTTTCTTTGCCCCCGCGGCGACTTGAACAGCTACTACCGCGGGGATATGGCGTTTCCACGTGAAGTGATTTCGCCAGTGTCAAGTATATATAAGTATAAATCAATATAGCTATAAAACACAATCCAATCTTCCTAGAGAAGATTGGATTGTGTTTTGAACGTTGTACGGTGATTTATAGGTCAGAGGTCAAGATAGTTTTAACCTCAGCACCACTGCGAGTCGACTTGAAACGAGAAGAAAGATGCCAGATACACGAAATGAGTCCAAGTCTTCAATCACTGTGCGACACTAAGGCATAAAAAGTACAAATCACTATCAGAAAAGAACTTTGAACACCTAATTACCCAAAAATTAAAGTCTAAAACAAATTACACGTCCGCCATCTTTTAACGTTGCAAATGGCCAAACTTATCTTTTATAGAGGTAATATGTAAGTTAAGAGAAGACTACTGTTGAGAAGAAGCACCGTAAGAAACCCAACAGTCAGTCATTCCGAACTATTCCAGGCGGCAAAAACCTTCTTTGACCGTTATGATCGTTATTGTTTTGTTTTTAACGCAGCCGCCATTACTGTCATGTCAAGTAAATAAGAGCTATTAAGACGTTGACATACTGTAATAGAGGCCCTGGGGGTCTAATACGACGATGACGACGGCGCGTTGGCCTAGTTGGTAGTGACCCTGCCTACGAAGCTAGCGGTCCTGGGTTCAAATCCCGGCAAGGGCAGATATTTGTGTGATGAGCGCGAATATTTGTTCCCGAGTCATGGATGTTTTCTGTGTATTTAAGTATATATTTCTCTATATAAGTATTTATATCGTTGTCTAGTACCCATAGTACAAGCCTAGGGCTTATTTTGGGAGTAGGTCAATTGGTGTGACATTGTCCCCTGATATTTAATTATTTATTTATTTATTTAATATGGCTACGTTTATTGCATGACAAAATTTGAATAGAATATCCGTCACTTTTTGACACGTATATATGTACTAGAGTGACGGACGCTTTATCCACATTTTGTCACGCGATAAACGCATCTATAGTAGGCCCGCTGAGCAACAAATGGATGCAAAAAGCATGTACTTTAACCGCACAGATTTAAAGGTACACCGTTTCTCGTCTAATTAGTCCGGTAATTGCTTAAAGCGACACATGTTTACTCGTTCCCGCCGCTAATTTACTTTTTTACGCTTACCTCAACTCACTTCAATTTAATGTTTCACGGCGGGTAACGTACTTAAAAGAGATTTTCGAGCGGTAATGAGGTTTGAAAAACGTTTAATGTTTATTTACGCTAGCGGGTAAAAAATCGACACGGGCTTACATTATTTTATATATAATTACTACGTCATACAGATAGGAAATACGCCGAAGTAAACGATTGTTGAAAACAGTCAAAATGTATGGAATTGAATGACCCGGACGGCAACTTTAGAGGATTGTAAAGCTAAAAATTAAGCGAAATGCGAAAACGTTTCTCTTCTTAAACCCAGTCCGATTTTTACGAGTTTTGAATATGTATTAGATATGAACAAAAACTATGTCAGTACGTTTTATTTTCCACGAAAATACTCCTTAGAATGAAACAGATTTAAAAAACAAAAAATAGAAACGCACAGACTAAGTTCTTTATAATAGCTACAACTAGGGCATGCGGTACCGGTACCATTCCCGGAACCGGGACTAAGATTTCCGGTACTGAGTCGGAACCGGGAGTTCCCGGGATTTCGGTACTTTTCGGTACTGAGTAAATTATTTGTATTTTTTTTATTTTATGGTTTTAGACACCAGGTAAGTGATAATTATTAATTATTTAATCCAGAACACGAGTTTACCAAATCAGAACAGCTATCTTTCTGACTACCATACTACCTGTCGGTCGGCCCGACCGGTTGGCCTTGGACTGGGTCGAGGCGTCGGGTCGAAGGGTGGGGCGACTGGGGTCTCATATCACATCCGAATAAAACCGAGCTGGTGCGAATCGGCCGGGGGAAAGCGTCACCAGGCCACCACGTAGTTTTGAAAAGAGAAAATGACAATTAGTCTAGTCACAAACTCAGTACCGAAGGAACCGAGGAACCGGGATTTTTTTTCGCCAATACCGGTACCACTTGAAATGATAATTCCCCGGAATTCCCGGTACTAAAAGGACCGGGCATGCCCTAGCTACAACATATTCAAAAATCGTAGAAATCGGACTTGATTTGGGTAAATTTGCATGTAGGTATTTTTTTGACAGCTACGCGATTTTAGCGGCGGTTTACAATCCTCTTAACGTCAATCCTATACATTTTCGATAACGATATGTACGATTTCGGGCTTGAGACCAAATCTCGCTCGTAAATGTGCGTTTAAATTTCCCGCGCATCCACCACTGATCCGTTCTAAAACGAGTGAACGGAGCGGCTGAACGAGCTGATACACTCGGTCTTCCGCCACCAGAGGGCGGCCATTTTTTCGTCTTCTCAACTTGCGCGTGATGCCGGCCGGCACGCGTCGTCAATGTCGTCGTTGTAAATATCAAAAACTGTGAAATTTGGATTGGAAAGAGAGTCAAAGTGGTGTGAAAGTGTCCCGGGACCACAGGAGCCGTCAAAACCTATGGAAAAAGTGAGTGAGATATAATTTCTTTAGCCCGAATCTGTTTTCAATATTTCAATATTGTCGTAGTTCAACCACGATATAATAATCTTATCTAGGCACACTGCGGGCCTAGTACAGTTGCAATTATCGTGTGGAAAAAAGGGATAAAGTATTAATCACTCTCATACTTAAGTATATATTTTGGTCAAAAAGTGACGGATGTCTTATCCACATTTTGACACGCGACAAACGCAGCCCTTCGGTCCCCTGGTCTACTGACTATTTGTGGAAAAAACCAACAGCAAGTCAGATAGGCAGGCAACCCAGGCAAGGTATGGTGTCTTCACCATGCTGACAATGAAAGGTGATAGGTGATATTTCAGTGTGTATGTGAAACCCAGTCATGTATCACCTAGTTTTAAAGTTACCCTTTCCAGCACTTAAAAATTACTTGAAAAATTCGTTAATGTCTAAAGCGTATTAAGCGTATTTAGCGTATTATAGGATCGAGGACTAGCTTTATCTGAGCTTTATCAGAGACACCGTTGACGTAGGAAAACATATCGAAACTTTTATGTGGTCGTCCTGCAGCGTCTTATATACAAACAAGTAGGTGTTTTTTCCTTTTCTGCCTCTATCTCTCTTGTAAGAATTAAGGCATGTTTTCCAGCTGAAATACGCGTGTTATTTGATATTATACTTAATTTAATATTTATAGCTATAATTAATGCTACACTAAGTAGTACCATTGACATGTAAAAGTGCCCTTGCAACTTTTATCTATTAGCAGCGTATTAACTTTGCAATGTATACCTAATTATCACCTGACACGTGTAATTGGCAGGATGGTGAAATAGGCGCGATAACGGATATATACCTACTAATTATACTTAAGCATTACCATTTTGGTCATTCGACCGGGATTCTCCAGTTTGTAAACTAGGCACACATATTACACACTCTAAAGCATACATTTATATATTCATAATACAGTTTTTAGTAAACACAAGACTTTATTTCGAGTCTAAAGTTTGTGTAACTACGTAATTATTTCAATAGTTGCCACGCGTCGCGCGAGTCTATTGTTTCAAAATGGCCGACATTCTAGAACAACTTATAGATAAAAAGTAGATGTGTTTTTTACGTATTCAAACACTGTTCGAATTATCTAAGGTCGTTGTTACCGATTCAACACGTTTATCGGAATTTAATTTACGTCTTAAGGACATTCATTCAAACCGCGAAGTATTCGAGCAAACAGTATTCGAAATTAATTCTTTAAAAAAGAAAGAAACTCCCAAATTTAAATCGAATTATCAGGAAATTCAAACATTTGACGACATGTATTATCGAATTTTAAGCGTCGCCACAACTTTAAACGAAATATGGCAGTCGTGCGAGAGCGGCAGTTCGCCACCTACCGACTTCGTCCGCAGGGGGCTCGGTGACACCAACAATGATTTGCGCTCAGTTAAACCGCGTTTACCTAAACTCGAATTGTTTAATTTCGATAGCAAATTGGAAAATTGGCAAACCTTCTATGATACATTTACCAGTCTGATTCATAAATGCGAAAGCATTAGTAATGTTGAAAAATATTACTATCTACTTTCTGCCGTTAGCGGTTCCGCGTTAACCGTAGTTAAAGGAATGCCGATTACATCTGATAACTATCCAATCGTATGGGCGTTGTTAGTAAAGAAATTCGAAAACAAACGCGCCTTAGCTACCAGTTATTTGGACCGGCTATTTCAATTTAAACCATTGTTGGTGGAATCGGCCTCCGGCCTTAACGCCTTTTTGCAAACCTATCAGGAATGCGTCAAGGCGTTAACAAAATTAAATATCGATAATTTATCGAGCTTCATATTGTTCTATATGGGGTTGCGTAACTTGGACACCGTTACTAGACGAGAGTTCGAACAAACTGTTGAACAAACTCAAATACCTACTTACGATCAGCTGATCGCCTTTGTAGAAAAGCAAGCGCGGGTTTTAGAAATGTCCGACGTTAAATATTGTGTACAGAAGGGTCAGTTTACACCGAGGGCTGTTACTAACGTCGTATCAAAACCGAACGTATTGCGATCAAATAGTAACTTTTATACTGGCGCAAACAAACATACACCGAAACCGTGCTTGTCAGCTGTTAGTAAGGGGAGCCATGACCGATCAAATAAATGTTTATTCTGTGACAAACCACATTCAACGTACCGATGTTACGAATTTTTAGATTTAACACCCGCACAGCGTCTTGATAAAGTGAAACAGCTTCAATTATGTGAAAATTGCTTACGTCAGCATCAGCTGTCCGAGTGTACTTCAAAGATCAGATGTGTTTTGTGTAAACAACCGCACCATCATAGTCTACACTTAGATACAGTTTCAAGTGTACAAAATTATAGCAGTAGTCAAGGTCCGTCCAAGGGTCAAGGTCAACTTCCTAATGTCGGCTTGACTTGTTCATCAAATTCTACTGTGTTGTTAGGCACTGCCGTGGTGCACGTCGCAGATCGATGGGGAACCTACCACGCCGTGCGTGCAGTCATTGACAGCGGTACCATGTCCGGTTATATGACAAACGAGTGTGCTCAGCGCCTAGGTCTGTCGCGACGCAAGTGTCCGTTTGAACCCATGGGTCTGAGAGGTGCACCAGTGCAAGATTTCGGATTGGTTACGTGTTTAATTAAGCCACGAAACTCATCTGGCCCGGTTTTGAGCACCGAGACTGTGGTTGTGGGTAATATTACAAGTAATTTACCTACAATGACACTTTCAAACAAAATTATAAATAACTTTAAAAATCTCGAGTTAGCAGACCCGAATTACTTTTCGGCCTCTCCTGTCGAATTACTGTTGGCGGGCGACTTGTTTCCGTACATTTATGACGGTCAGAACATACTACCGCGAGAACCGGGTTTACCCGTTGCGATGCACTCGATCTTCGGTTACATCATAGCTGGCCAGACAGTGCTCGAAAGTGATCGCGAATCATTTAAACCTTCTCTGGGCTTGTTCTCGGCCAATAGTAGTATCGAAAAAATAATGAACTCTTTTTGGGAGACTGAAAACGTACCCTGTGACTTAGTTAAAAATCCAGAGGATATTTATGTAGAGGAGTGTTTTCAAAGGGAACACAGCCGTGACAGCACAGGGCGTTACACAGTGACGTATCCATTCAAATCTAACTGTGAGCTCGGTGATTCAATTCAACAGGCATTACGTCGTTTCAACAATTTAGAAACTAAATTAAACCGCTTTCCGGAACTTAAGGAAGAGTATGGTAAATTTATGTCCGAATATGAAGTCTGTCGATTCGAAGTATATAATTCCACATTTTAGTGTTTTACGGCCTTCAAGCACAACCACGAAGCTTCGGGTTGTGTTTGACGCTTCAAGTAAAACATCAAACAATAATTCATTAAATTCAATTGTCTACGCGGGTCCTAGGTTGCAAGCAGATATAAATGAAATCTTAACCAATTTTCGTATTCACGAAATTTGTTTGTCAAGTGATATTTGTAAAATGTTTCGTATGACCTTGATTGAGGAAGCTCAGCGCAAGTACCAACATATTTTATGGCGGTTTTCTAAGGATCAACCTATAAAAATCTATGCCTTAAACACAATAACTTATGGGGTAGCCAGTAGCCCTTACTTAGCGATTCGTGTCCTGCACCAGCTGCGACGACGCCGAGAAGTATCCTTTAGCGAGCAAGGTTCTAAAAAAAGGATTCTTCGTCGATGACCTTCTGTGGTCTGTAGGTACGTACGAGGAAGCAGCTCAGCTTCAAGATGAGTTGCTTGATTTACTGAAGGGAGGAGGGTTCATTCTTCGTAAGTGGGCGAGCAATTGTGCCCAGCTCTTAGAACGTGTACCCGCTGATCATCGCGAAACGCCAGTTGCATTCGAGGATGATAAAGATCTATCATTAAAAGTTTTAGGTCTTCAGTGGCGGCCTGCTGAGGACGCGTTTTCATTTGCAACAAATTTACTTCCAGTTTCACAGGCGATCACTAAACGCAGTGTTCTGTCACAGTTAGGTCGTCAGTTAGATCCACTGGGTTTCGTAGCGCCATGCATATTTTACGCGAAATGCTTCATGCAAAAGCTCTGGCTCCAAAGGCTCGGATGGGACGAGAAACTTTCCCCGGAGTTGGAAAGAGAGTGGCTCACTTACGTGTCTGAACTTCCACTGCTGTCAAACTTCAGGCATGATCGTCAAGTTACTGTCAACCATCACAATAGTTATCAGCTCTTCTGTTTCTGCGATGCTTCTACCAAAGGAATAGCTTCGGTAATTTACTAGCGTAGCTTCAACAATCAAGGTCAAACGAAGGTCAGCCTGGTTATTGCTAAGTCTAAGGTTGCTCCCTTAAAAACCGTATCCGTGCCGCGTCTTGAACTGATGGCTGCGCATTTGTTGGTCAAATTAGTCAAATACACTAAGGCAATATTACTTAATCAAATATCGATAGAAGACACATTTTTGTTCACTGACTCTTCTGTGGTGTTGAGTTGGCTAAACACACCCAGCTATACTTTAAAGACCTTTGTGGCTACACGCGTCTCTAAAATATTGGAGAGCGTGTCTAGCGAAAGCTGGTACCACGTGAGCGGTGTGTCCAACCCCGCCGATGTGTGTTCGCGCGGCGCGATACCCTCCGCGCTGCTGGCAGCGCCAGAGTGGCTAGCGGGCCCAAGCTGGCTCAACACGCCGCAGGAGAGTTGGCCAATAAAATCAATTGACAAATTTAAATCTAGCAATGTACCGGAACTACAAATCACTGGCAAGCCATCAGTTCAAACGCTCGTGTCCAGTAGTGATAGCACCGAGTCGAATTTTCTCATCAAATTGACTGAAAAATATTCAAATTTTGTCAAACTTCAATATGTAGTAGCTCGCTGTTTTCAATTTATCAATAATTGTAAGTCAATTAAATCGAAACGCAACTCGGGACCGCTCCTCCTATCTGATTTGCAGAGAGCGCACGACATTCTTATCAAGACAGTTCAACGGCAACATTTCTTTACTGATATTGACGCACTTACAAACGGTAAATCTTGTAGTTTGCCGATATAAAAACTAGCACCCTTTCTGGATCCCCTTGGTTTCCTCAGGGTGGGGGGTAGACTGTCGCTCTCGAACTTGCCATATAAAATTAAGCACCCGTTGTTGCTTCCCAAAGCGGGAAATTTCATTAAAATATTAATCGACTATTTTCATAAAATATATTTACATGCCGGACCGCGCACGCTTCATAGTCTAATTAGTCAAAAATATTGGATTATTTCGGCGAGGAGAATTATAAGGTCGCAATTTTCTAAGTGCCTTCAATGCTTTAAAGTAACACCGACATCTTTACAACCCATTATGGGTAACTTGCCGAAGTTCCGGATTCAAGACATACATACCTTTCACACTGTGGGTGTTGACATCGGAGGCCCATTCTACACGCGAGAGAGTAATAGGCGTAACGCAATGATTTCCAAGTCATATTTACTGCTACTTGTCTGTTTTTCAACGCGTGCAGTGCACGCAGAGGTTCTGAGTGCGCTCACAACTAAATGTTTTTTCGCAGCCTTCGACCGCTTCACGGCCAGGCGCGGACTTTGTCACACTATTGTGTCTGATAATGGTAAAAACTTCGTGTCTGCTGGCAAACAACTCGCTGAAATAAATCAATTTTTTAATCAACATAGAAATAATATTTCAATCGCCTTCAATAATCGCCGCGTTGATTGGAGGTATAATCCTCCCACGGGCAGTCATTTTGGTGGGATGTACGAAAGTGGTATTAAATCCGCGAAACTGATGTTGAAGCGTGTCATAGGCAATCGGACATTATCTTTCGAGGAACTCAGCACCCTCTTCGCTCGTGTGGAGGCCGTGTTGAATTCCCGACCTTTAACTAATATCTCGAGCGACCCGTCAGAGTACGAGGCGCTCACACCCGGACATTTCTTGGTCGGTCGCGAACTATTAGCCGTTCCCGAGTGCGACCTTTCTGACGAACCAGTTCACAGCTTAACTCGTTGGCAACTGGTGCAGCAGGCGTCGCAACGATTCTGGAAATTATGGAAGAGTGACTACCTTCACACGCTTCAGCAGCGACAGAAGTGGCTTAGCAATTGTCGAAACCTTAAAGTGGGCGAACTCGTTTTGATACATTCCGACGCTCCTCCATCGTCCGTGTAGTCAAAGTACGCACTCAAAATGGAGAGTATACGCGACCTGTTGTAAAAGTTAGTCCTCTTCCAATGGTATTGGACTCTGAGTAACTTGTTTTGATTTATTGCATAAATTTGACGCAAGTGTCAAGTTTATGATATTTAGTTAAGTTTAAGTGAAATATTACGGTTACACATACTTCATTATATATCTCGTTTTCTACATTATATATCTTATCTATCATACAGTCCACTGTCATATACACTGACAACCATCCCTGGTTTATAAACTGGGGAATCAGGGGTAGATTCCCGGTGGGGGGTTTATGTACGATTTCGGGCTTGAGACCAAATCTCGCTCGTAAATGTGCGTTTAAATTTCCCGCGCATCCACCACTGATCCGTTCTAAAACGAGTGAACGGAGCGGCTGAACGAGCTGATACACTCGGTCTTCCGCCACCAGAGGGCGGCCATTTTTTCGTCTTCTCAACTTGCGCGTGATGCCGGCCGGCATGCGTCGTCAATGTCGTCGTTGTAAATATCAAAAACTGTGAAATTTGGATTGGAAAGAGAGTCAAAGTGGTGTGAAAGTGTCCCGGGACCACAGGAGCCGTCAAAACCTATGGAAAAAGTGAGTGAGATATAATTTCTTTAGCCCGAATCTGTTTTCAATATTTCAATATTGTCGTAGTTCAACCACGATATAATAATCTTATCTAGGCACACTGCGGGCCTAGTACAGTTGCAATTATCGTGTGGAAAAAAGGGATAAAGTATTAATCACTCTCATACTTAAGTATATATTTTGGTCAAAAAGTGACGGATGTCTTATCCACATTTTGACACGCGACAAACGCAGCCCTTCGGTCCCCTGGTCTACTGACTATTTGTGGAAAAAACCAACAGCAAGTCAGATAGGCAGGCAACCCAGGCAAGGTATGGTGTCTTCACCATGCTGACAATGAAAGGTGATAGGTGATATTTCAGTGTGTATGTGAAACCCAGTCATGTATCACCTAGTTTTAAAGTTGGTGTACTGCCTTTTTGCCGAATTATGTTTCGTCAAATTTCATTTGGCAATCAACTTTTCGCCGAAGTTTTATTTGGCAAATGAATCCTTGGCATAATTTTACATCGTTATTTTTTTATTTCGCTACAATTTTATATTGCAAAATTTTATTACGTCAAATTTTATGTGGTAAATAATTGTATAGCAAATGATTTGCTAAGGCAAATAACATATTGTCAAATTTTATGTGGTAAATAAATATGTTGTCTGAAACATATATAAATTGGATTAAAAACGAAACTGCTCCCAGAGATAGGTAGGTTAGTGTATTTTTTTTATGACCCTAAAAACGAAACTGCTCCCAGAGATAGGTAGGTTAGGGTTATTTTTTTTATGACCCCAAGAATGAAACTGCTCTCAGAATATAGATAGGTTATTGTTAATTTTTATGCCAATCAATACATTTGACGAAAACATAATTGACATCTTAAAAGAATCCTAGGTAATAATTTGTCTAACAATAATTTATCAAAACATTCGTTGGGAAATGATATCAGTGCGAAACGTTAAATTGGGAAATGAAAATTTGACCAAATGAAAATATGGGATACGTAGTTTGGGGAGTTAAGAATTTGCTAAATAATTTTCGGCGAAACAAGGGTAAACCTTTAAAGTTACCCTTTCCAGCACTTAAAAATTACTTGAAAAATTCGTTAATGTCTAAAGCGTATTATAGGATCGAGGACTAGCTTTATCTGAGCTTTATCAGAGACACCGTTGACGTAGGAAAACATATCGAAACTTTTATGTGGTCGTCCTGCAGCGTCTTATATACAAACAAGTAGGTGTTTTTTCCTTTTCTGCCTCTATCTCTCTTGTAAGAATTAAGGCATGTTTTCCAGCTGAAATACGCGTGTTATTTGATATTATACTTAATTTAATATTTATAGCTATAATTAATGCTACACTAAGTAGTACCATTGACATGTAAAAGTGCCCTTGCAACTTTTATCTATTAGCAGCGTATTAACTTTGCAATGTATACCTAATTATCACCTGACACGTGTAATTGGCAGGATGGTGAAATAGGCGCGATAACGGATATATACCTACTAATTATACTTAAGCATTACGGCGCGCCCGTCCCCTCTGTATGTTCTGCGTCGCGACGCCACTATACATTTTGTATGAAAGTTCATTAACGACGCGTCGCCGTCCCATCCTCTTTACGTTCCTTATCTGGCTGGCTAGTGGCTTGCACCTCACAGAGGGGTTTATCTTATCATCGTTTATGCAAAATCGCTCAAGTCGAAAGGAACGATAACGGGTGGGCGGATTTCACGTAGTCTTACACTAAGCTTGTGAAATCACATTGCATTTTACTCGTCTCAAAATAGAGGCTATGTTTAAAAAAAAATATATGTAAAATTGTCCCTAGATATGTATTAGTAAATAATAATAATACATATCTAGGGACAATTTTACACAAAATTACCTAGTCCCTGTTAGCCTACTTGCTACTGTTCATAATTTAGAGATGTAATGCAAATCGTGCATGCTATTGTGACATCGTCGTGATCAACTGATAACGATTGATGACATGTCTATATTCGTGTAACAGAAAGAGTATTCTATATTTGTCACTCGGTGTTTCCATCAAATCAGCTGTCAAAAATAATTAGACACAACATCGGTAATTTATTAACTTATTAGACTCGTAAACAACGTTCGGATAAAGTTATGGATTCCAAGTTTTCCCGATGTCGTATGACCAATCATGATTTTTCCGTTACGTTATAACCATTGTAGCTAGGTTACTGTTTCTAGACCTGTAATTGGTTGGCTTTGGGTGTAATCACTCTATTGTCAGGTTGGCAGGCTTGGTCTTCAGGTTAGCCAACAGTTAAATTGCATGAAAATATAACATTAATCAAGTGGTTCTAACCCAAATGGCACTTCTCGCCTGTCAAACACGATGAAAGATGGAATACTTTCCTGCGACTTTCCTTGTCTGGATATACGGGTGTAACCGACCTAACCCGATTTGTATTACACGGCCAAAATACGTGCAGTGGCAAGTGGCTCAACAATCCCGTGTTGTGACCAGTGATGAAGTTGCGGAAAGTTTCCAAAAAGTTGGAAAAGTTGCAAGAAATTTCCGGAAACTTTCCCAAGAAATATAGGAAATTTAAATTTAAGAAACGGAAAGTTTCAATCCCCATACAAAATTGTGAGAAGTTTCCGAAATTTTCCTACATGAATTTTTCCGCAATTTTGGAAAGTTTCCTTTGGCACATCAGTAGTTGTGACTTTACTATGGGTTCTAGGCAACGATAAACTTACTTATAAGTATAGATAAATACGTACTTAATTATATAGAAAACACCAAAGACTCAGAAACAAATACTGGCACTCATCCCAAAAATATTTGCCCGTACCGGGGATCGAACCCGGGACCGCTAGCTTCGTAGGCAGGGTCACTACCTACTAGACTACCGCGTCGTCTATGTAAATGGTACGGTTGTTGGTTTCCTTGATCAGTTTAGTGGTGTGTAACTAGATTTATTTTTTCGCGCAAGTGGCGCTAAGTGCTTTACATTGAATAGGCTCATTCATTTTTAATATTATGGAAAAAAATGGGAATTATGATTTATGACGTAACTATGCAGTTTATTTTACGGCGAGCGTAAAGGACAGAGCTATGCAGTTATATAGCTCTGTCCTTTTCTCTCAGCGTAAACCGAACTGCATGGCTATGTCAAAATAACCCCTCTGTACTGACAATATGACATTAAACCACATTAAACATGTTAAATCCTGTTTATAATCGGGCGGTAAATACATTTAAATTTATGACCGACATTATGTTATTCGCTAAATTAAACTCGTTTATCAAACGGAAGCCTCATAATGAATTAATCCGCCAACTCGGTCAAATCAGGGATTTAATTTTTCAAAGTGATCTCCCAATTAATTATTTAAATTTTGTTGCGTTGTAAACATAACATAACATATTAACGCCAATAATGTTTTTTGTTATACACATTTTTACTCAATGTCTTCCCGTGGATGTTGTAAAAGGCGACTAAGGGAATCAAGGCTTGTAAGTAGCAGTAACTGAAGTGGCAGTGGCCGGGGCACAATGCTCGCACGACTGATGGCCAATGGGGCCAGTTGGTTCTTGAGTGGCGTCCGCGGACCGGGAGACGAGCTGTAGGTAGGCCTCCAACAAGATGGAGTGACGACCTCGTAAGGATCGCGGGAACGCGGTGGATGCGAAAAGCACAAGACCGGTCTGAGTGGAGAGCCTTGGGGGAGGCCTATGTCCATTAGTGGACGTCTTTCAGCTGACATGATGAAGTAGCAGTCCTGTTAGGCGATGGGTTTGCAACCTGTCACATCTTAGCCTAATTGTGCTAAATGTGGTTACAGAAATTATCAACAAGTCTTTTTGAGTTGTTGGTAAATTGGTAGCACTGCCTACCCTGGGAATGAGGGCGTGAGTTTATGTGTGTATGTATATTTACTCAGTTTGTACTTTGATGATTAAAATATTGTTGTATATTAAACATGGAAGTGAAATTACTGTTGTTGACGTAAAATATAAATTCGCATTTTGAAAAGTTAAAACTATTCTTAGTTTTAAAATGCTGGTTGATTTATAAAGGAGTTTATTTGTGCTCCAAATGAAACGGACGTAATTATAAGTAGTTCTGGCACTGACTAAACTCATTGCAAAAGAAGTAGACATGGGGCAAAAATGCCTTACCGTCTTTCTTGATTTAAAAAAGGCCTTTGACACGGTTTCAATCCCCATTCTTATAAATCGTCTGGAAAACCTAGGTATCCGAGATACTCCTTTGTTGCTCTTCAAGAATTACCTTCAAAATAGAAAACAGAGAGTTAAGCTGGGCAAGCATATCAGTGATGAAACTTCAAAAAGCTATGGTGTGCCTCAAGGTAGCGTCTTGGGCCCCACTCTGTTTCTAATCTACATAAATCAACTTTGCAGCATGACCCTCTCTAATGGCCACGTTTTCTCATATGCGGATGACACAGCTGTTGTTTTCACGGGCCCATCTTGGGAAGCGGTACGATTGTCGACAGAGCTGGGTCTCTCTAAAATTGCTGCATGGCTACACCTAAGCTTCTTAACCCTAAACACTGATAAAACCAACTTTGTTTGTTTCACCACTGATGCTAGGACTCAGCCAAATTCTGAATTCAATATAATAATCCATCAATGCAACAATCCAACGCAATCAAATTGTACATGTTCCTCGATAAATAAGGTTGGTCATGTTAAGTATCTGGGAGTTATATTGGACCAACGGCTATCATGGCACGCACACGCGGAATTGGTTATGAATAGAATAAGAAAGCTGATATGGGTTTTTAAAACACTTAGACATATAACCTCGACGAAACTCTTAAACAAAATATATATTTCACTTGCCCAGTCTATTCTAATTTATTGCATTCCAGTATGGGGTGGTTTAACTCAAAATAAATCCCTGGAACTAGAGAGGTCTCAAAGACACTTGCTAAAGATAATGAACTTTAAACCATATAAATTCTCTACTCAAGAATTATATTCGTCCTGTGGCCACCTCTCAGTCAGGGAACTTTATGTTATGCATGTTGTTCTAAAAACGCACAAGTCACAAGTATACAGACCTGAACCCCAAAACAGGCGGAGAAAACAAAATGTTGTACCTGTATCTAAAACAAAGACAGTCTCTGCAAAAGACAATTCGCCGCTCGGTCCTCTATTCTTTATAATCTTGTTAATAAAGAAATTAAAATCTATCACCTAACTTATTATGAATGCGAAAACAAAATTTGTGATTGGTTAAAAACCAAAAACTATAGTGAAGTCGAGAACCTATTAAAAAACATTATCTAAAGTACAAAAAACATCCAATTTAAAAACAAAGAAATGTGAACATGAATTCTAAATAGTAATATCAACAAAACATAAAACCCGGTAAAACACAATAAAACAGCAAAATCAGACACCCGCACACACACACACACACACACACACACACACACACACACACACACACACACACACACGCACACACACACACAATAGATATAAGTCACTGAATATGAATATAATTGTAAATTAATAAATTGTACTGAGTACTAACTACTTACCCACAAGGAAGAGCGGCTGCCTCTTAGCACAGGTTTATTTTATATTTAAAAAGAGGTAGACAACTACTGTAATTACTATGTACTTATGGAAACTAAATAAATGATTTGATTTGATTTGATTTTGATGTAACTAATAACTTTATCTGTATGCATAAATTAAAGAAATTTTCAAAAAAATCAAGACTGAAGAAGAAAGTAATTGAGTATTTTTTTTTTTAAATCATATTACATATCTCTTCAAATATTCAATTGGAATACAATCTAGTCTACTGAGTTATAACTAATAAGTATTTTAAATCTGACCTAAACTTCTAATACAGACTAAGATAAGAATGTGTCCATTAACACTTTTCCTATTGTCTCTGTTAAGGGGAAGACACTTTGTTAATGTGTTCTTTGTGTGTACTCACTGCACTAATTGCACTATCACTACACACACTAAACTAACTCGAAAGGCTTTGTTTGTTATTTTCAGTCTTTGCTGTATATCCGTGTTGTCGAGGTTTACCAATAATAAAACGAATTCTATTTGTTAATAAAGTACTCCCGAAAGTATAGGTTGAAACTCTTGCTTGTGGTAATTGTTGAAATAATAAAGTATCCAAAAACGTAGTCCGTTAAGTAATGTAATGTTGAAATTGGTTTTCTCCATTTTCACAATTGCACATCATAAAAAAAAAAAACAATTAAATGTGATAGTTCATTAGAAGGATCAGGAAGAAGAGGAGGAGGATAACAAAAGAAAATAAAAATGCATTTATTCACTACACACATAAGACACACAGAAAAAAGGTAAAACAGAAAAAAAACAAAGCAGAGTAGTTGAGTGTGTCTTCGCGGCAGTGAATCGGACACTGGCTCAGCATAATGCTGAGGTGTTAAACACCTACAGCACCAATTTTCAGTCAGCTCCGAGTGTGACAGACAAACGGATAAGGAAGTTGTGACAAAAAAAAGAGTGGCCGAATGGCTGACTGTACTTAAATACTTAAAGAGCAATTCAACATCCATCGGGACTATTATGGTCGTATTTAATCTGGATAAACGTGGCTTTTATCATGTAATTATGTCACTTTCTGACCAATCAGTAAGTGCGAGAGTGACCGACAATGTCCGCCGCGAAACGGGTCCAAATGAAACTTTAATAAATTCTTCGGCCCCGGGATGTTTTGCTTCTTAATTAATTTGCTGTCGGAGTCCCGGGATTCCCGGGATCGATCTGGAAACTTCTAATTGCTGTTTACTAAGTCATACAAGTTGGTAATTATTGTTAAGTTGAGTATTATTGCTAAACAGTTCATAAATATGTATACACTTGAGTACCTTGTCTATTTAATGTCATGTTTAAACTGCCATATAGGAATTGTCACCGCGATTAAAGTGACAAGGTACTAAAGTGTAAGTATAATACACGCGACCCGCCCTCGCTTCGCTTCGGTTTATGTTTTCTGTAACACCTGTACATAATCCATAATATATAATTAAATCAAAATTTTAAAAAATCGTCGTCGTTGCGTAAATTAAAAGATCTAAGCATACATGTTTGTTTTATACTAAAGTATTTAAAGATAAATAATGAATCGTATGACGATTAATCCAAAGTATTAATTAAGAATATAATTACAATAGAATATAAAGAGATTTCTTGACCACATTCGACATGGTAAACATCAAAGCCTAATTGTGCAAAATGTGGTTACAGAATTATCCAAAAGTTGTTGGTAATTGTGTATCTCTGCATATCCCACTCTGGGAATAAAGAGTTTATTTATGTATGTATGTATTCGACATAATACATATGAAGGGTCCACGGAAAGAACATGTCTAGTCACATAAGTAAATTTTTGATATATCGCGATTTGAAAGATAGGAACCATGTCATTTTGTACGTAATTATCGTGTAGAGGTTTTTTTAAGAGTGAATCGATACAAGTTTTATGAAGATTTATATCTGAATCTGAGTGGTAGGTAATAGTTAATTTCGTCTTCTATTTCTCATTTTCAAAAAAAAGTGACCAGTCATGTTCTTTCCGTGGACCCTTCATATGAGACAAGTAAAGGATAAGGATTTACCTCTGTGCATATACTAAGTACCTAGATTGAGTAAATAATATTGTAGAGTACCTACCTAGACTGAGTAAACATGGAGTATTTATTCAACCCTAGTCACGGACTGGAAGCAAATTGTTTCCCGGAGCCATGAATAGCCTGATTCGTGCCACAGTATACAAGTATGCAGTATAGCAAATTTATTTTAATCTTGTTTTTTCTTAGTTATCAAAACGAATTATTTCGATGGCTAGACCATGCCCGTGGACATGCTTACATGCTTATATGTATACAGAGTTATTAGTAAGTCGGCCTCTTGCCCTCTAGGGGTTACGGGGGAAATCATTCCCTACGCAAAAGTTAGTATTTTTCTCTGTTTTTGTGTCATTTATGTTGGATAAACAGAACTGATAAAAAACAATGCTTTTAACTTTTTGGTCTCGCATTCTTAAACGTGTACAGATAATTCTACTTTTAATATTGCAAAAGAACAACAATTTGTGTGAAAGTACATTATTTTTTTTTAATTTTTGATGTTGCGTTTCTGACTTTTCTTTATCAAAAAACTTAAATTTAAATTATCTCATAAATGGTTCACTTCTGCATAGGGTATTAAGGTACCAAAATTATTGCAAATGACCTCTCCCATAATCCCTAGCTAGAGGTGTTGCATGAATCAGGCTATTTAAAAAAATAGGTACTTTTCAAACTAGGAATAATGAAATGATAATCAACTTAAAACTCGACGCTACAATATATCTAACTATATCTAATATATATAGATCGTATATCTTAAATATAGACTTGTGTGCGAGTCAGACTGGTGTACCACCTGTAGTGCACTTGGTTGGATTTTAGGGTTCTGTACCCAAAGGCAGCAAACGGAACCCTTATTACTAAACCTCCGCGGTCCGTCCGTCCGTCTGTCTGTCAACGGGTAGATGACATTTTTAACGGTTTGTGTATTTTTATTGCCAAAATAACAACAAAAAAAATAGGGCTCTCACACAAGAACAAAGCGCTTGACTCGAACTTGGCCGGTTTTTATCATGGTAACTTTTTTTTTGGATTCCAGTCATTCTACGTCGTTACGTTTGTATGTATTACTGTTTAACTGATAGCTAAAAAAATCCTTTGCTTCTATTTCAGAAAAATTACTCAACTTTTGTAGAAATTATTTCCATGCAACGGTTTGATCTACTGTTATTTTTAACACTACGGTTTATGATCAAGACATCTAGCAGGACTACCAGACAACAAAGCCTGTAAACGAAAACAAGCTTTGTCCCCAGAGCATTGAGTCGGAACTTGATGAATAATGTTACACGTCCAAGACATCCGCCATCCAGCTAGACCGATTGTACAGACACAGCTACCATTGAGAACACGTACGTACGTACACGAAATTGGGAAGTTTGAACGTGATATGAAGAGAAACTAATTTAAAAATACTTACATACATACATACCTTCACGCCTGTAATCCCAGAGTGGGGTAGGCAGATCTACAGAATTACCGACAACTTTACAAACTTTTTGATAATTCTTTAACAACATTTTGCACAAATAGGCTAAGATGTTTACCAGCATATTAGTGACAGGTTGCAAGCCCATCGCCTAATAGTACTACAAGCCTTTATTCCCTTAGTCGCCTCTTACGACATCCACGGGAAGACATGGAGTGGCACTATTCTAACCCGGCAACCACACGGGAATTTAAAATTACTTAAGATATTTTAAAAGATCTTCATTTCATGTTTGAAAGTAATTATGGATTTTTGAAATTTATTGCTACGACAAATGTGACAAAAACAAACGGGGCGTTGATAGGGAATATATATTTGGACTGGGAAGTGAGACACTCATAAAGGGTAGTAAAAAAAAAGAGAAGCTTCAATTAAAGATAGGGCGTTTAAGCTGTCCGAAATACTAGGTAGTTAATTGGTATATAATGGTTTATTGAAAAACATCACGGAAAGATTGCTTGGTTACGGTTTTAGGTAAAACCACATGATATCAACGTTACAGAGCAAAGACGATCCTTATTTGTCTGAGATTGAACTTCACCGATCAGCTATACAGATTCTTGAAAGCTGAAGCTATGTAAATTGAGACGTGTCAAAATACCAAAAAGAAATTTTCTATACATGGTGTTCTTTCGGACGTGACCGGCCGAGCCTATACGATCGTGCAATTTTTTGCTATACTTTTTTAAATTTATGAAATTGAATAATCGAGTTCATAATTAATTCACACATCATCACAGGCTCGTTCAGAAAGGATTATTTAAAACACAGCTTTTGTTACATCAATGCGTTGACGTCGTGTCAGCGTATTTTAAATATTGGTGTGGTTAAATTGCGGCTTTTACGAAGGTTCGAACTATTATATAGCTAGACAGTTCGCTGTATGATATATCACGCTACATTCGGGCGAAGACTACCTTAAAAGATTTTATCATGACAAACTTCGCTGTCTTCAGCTGTAGCATTTTGTAATCTGTGGTTGCAATGCGGTGTTTCGCATATTTTTTGCACACTCAAAGCAATTGTTCAGCCCAGAATGATTCAGAGGAACACAAATGATTTTCATAAATTGTTGTCATGCACTATCGCGTTTTCATTTTTTACTTTAACAAAGTTATAGCTTATCAATATTGTATTGTGTTCTTCATTTTACTTCACTAGCACTAGCTCCCGAACTTAAATCAACATTATCATCATGTCAGCCGAAAGACGTCCCACTGCTGGACATAGGCCTCCCCCAAGGCTCTCCACTCAGACCGGTCTTGTGCATTTCGCATCCACCGCGTTCCCGCGATCCTTACAAGGTCGTCACTCCATCTTGTTGGAGTCCTACCTACAGCTCGTCTCCCGGTCCGCAGACGCGAACCCTAAAACCTAAGCGTTAAAGGCATATCGTAATACAGCGACACGATGATTTTGTCGCGACAACACGTCACGAACCATTGCCCGATATAAAAGCACCTTTTTCTAAAAAAAATGCTAGTTTCATTGAAATGGGTCTGATCTAGGTTTCAAGAAAACTGGTTGAGCTGTAATAAGGTTTTTATGTACTTATAGGTATTGCAGGTTCTAATGCTAAGCGTTTTAGTGCATTGTCATAATAATAAACTTTAAATTGAACATCAATTAATAAGTATGACTATGACAAATACATTAACAATGACACGGTTATAAGTATGATCAACATTTTCATTGGGTCAATGTACTGCTTAGGCAAAGGAATAAAAAAAAAAACAAGTGTAGGGTGATGGAACCACACACATGATTCATATTTGACAGTACCCTTGTTATTCATTTGTTTTGCAAAAACCTGTCCTGTCAAAGAAGTGTCCTGTCAGCTAAACGTGTCCATCAGTGGTGCCGTCACCCTGATTGATTTGTTACACTTATTTAACGGAGAGGGTTTCTGTGCTTTTATATCTTCTCAGAAACGTATTTGTTTGATGATATAAATGGAAAAGTCATGTACCTATCAACGTCCTGCTGATATGATGGAATTTCATTTGTATTTGTTTGGTGGATAAATGTTTTAGGCGACACGGGTGCTTTGGTTAGGAAACGGATTATGGGCCAGGATGAATAAACTCTATGTATGGAGTGACGACCTTGTAAGGATCGCGGGAACGCGGTGGATGCGAAAAGCACAAGACCTAATGTCCTATGTCCAGCAGTGGACGTCTTTCGGCTGACATGATGATGATGATGGTGATGAATAAACTCATCTTGCCTGAGATGCCCGTCACAAGATACGTCAAAGTAAACGATTTCGGAATATTGACACATTTTTAAGCTCAACTACGCGTTATATTTTCATTTTATATTCATTGTTTTAAATGCTAGAAAAATACCTATTAAAAAAAATACTGTTGAGTTTCTTGAGGCGTTTCTTCTCAGTAGTGGTTCTCTTGGGAAGCCCTGCTGCATGCTGGTTGATATTTGACTTTAAGTGCTCGTGCGACCTACTTACTGAACTAACATATTTTATCTTATCTTTTAATATCAAACAATAGAAAACTGTCATATTTGATCTGCATCTTAAGACGAGCATTGAAGTCGAGATCAGTTTAATAATACGAATCTTACTCTCATCTGAATGTGTTTTTTCGTGCCGTGTTTATTGAGCGTTTAGAGAAGTTTTATACAGGGTGGGCCATAAATTTTTGCAAATAGCAACACTGATTTTTTCGGACTCTGTCAGAGTGAGCGGCGGGAAATTGGTGGGAAACTATAGGTCACTTCCTGCAATTTTATTTATAAAGGAGCGTTTCACGGGAAAGCAACAGGGTTTTTGTATTAAACAGTTTTATAAAAACAACGATTTGTATCTTTCTGTACGACGCCTACTTAGAATTGAATAAGGATAACGCCAAGTGAGTGAGTGTCCAAGTGTTAGTTTAATTAAATCTTAGGTCAAAAACTTCAAGCAAACTGGTTCGACACTGAATATCAAACAAACAGGGCGTCCACGTTTAACAAGAAATGATGAGAACATACGGCAGGTTAAAGTTTCTGTAGAGAACGATCCAGAATTATCTACGCGTAAACGTTCAGCAGCTCTAGGAATACCAAGAACTAGTCTACGGCGAATTTTACATCTAGATCTGAAACTGCACCCACTGCATGAATTTGAAGGTGACCAGAACATGGATGCAACAAGATGGAACAACATGCCATACGTCAAACATGAGTTTACCGGTGGTGAAAGAAATGTTTCCGAAATAGTTGATTTCTCGCAGAGGTGACATCCCAATTCCCATGGCTGCCAAGGAGCCCGGACCTAACACCTTGCGATGTTTTCAAGTGGAGATATTTAAAGAGTCGAGTGTACCTTAATAATCCGATGACAATACCCCAGTTAAAACAAAACATTCAGAATGAGATAGCTGCGATCCCTCGCAGCATGCGTCAGCGAGTTTTCCAAAGTGTTTGTGTAGTCGACTGCAGGAGTGCAACGACGAGACGGAGGAGATCTGGATGACGTTATTTTTCAAAAATAAATTGCATTTATCTGTTAAAAGGTTAAATAAATAAAATATAAAAAAACATGAAAAGTTAAATTTTTATTGATGTTTTAAAAGTGTAAAAATTTTTGGCCCACCCTGTATATACCTTAGCCGTTATATGGTACCTATACATAAACTTTTATGTTCTTTATTTCTAACTAGCGTCCGCAGGTGACTTCGTCTGCGTAAAAGTTGTTTATCGCTATTCCCTCAAGAGCTGTCTAATTTTCCGACATAAAAAGTACTCTTTAGTAAGTAGTTTAGCCGTGAAAGCGTAGCAAACAGAGTTATAATATTAGGTGGGAAATACCACCGAAGCTTTGTTCCTATGGATCCATGCTATGGATTAGTATCGACGAGAGAGATTCAGATGAGGGATTAATTGTTTAAAGTATATGCGCGTCCCATAGTTAAGCCGGCACCACATTTGCGGGATTCGCCGATTTGGTGAATCCCGCAAATGTGGCGCCGGCTTTATAGCAATGAATTTCTCGTTTGATTTTCTTTCGCATTTACTTATTTTATCGGATTTACGTTACGTGTGGGCCTCTATCTTACTTTGCTGCATTCCATTTCGCACATTAAATCCAACAGTGACATAATATTAAATAGGAATTCATACAAAAGTTAGTCCTTTTTAACCGCAATAATATTATTCAAATAGTTTTTTCGTAATTTAATGTCATCCATCATTGTTGGATTTAACGTGCGATTAGGTGTCCAAAGCCGTATTGCATTGACACGACTGCCCAAAGAAGAAGTGTAATTATTACTGTCAAAACGTTACTGTCAAATATATGTATAATAAGAGATGACAAGAACAAAAATTACGTATACAAAACGAACATGGAACTTACGTCCAATTTCAAATATACCTATAGAATGCCGGCTGGTCTATACCTACAAACGTTCGCGTCGAGAGCCTACGTCAATTCCATACATTGTGACAGTTTTCGAAGATCTTTGACGTTAGCGTAAGCAACTCTATCCTCAAAGATGTGTTACAACTACATGGAGGAGTGGCTTTACTTAAGTTTTTTACCTATAATAAAATGATAACGTTGTGGTTTAACACAAAATAAAAAACCTTCATATAGACCAATTCTCGTTTTAGACGATCAATAAAGATATGGAGCTTAATATCTAGGTAATATCGTATTTCATTCCCCGCGAACGTAATAAAGTGGCTCTGAAGACCGCCAGGCAGTCACGCCCAATATTTTCTCCAAAACCGTTTGCCTTTTATATACGAAACCTTGTAATAAACGTACAAAGTTTTTAAAATGGTTGGAAACAAAAATAATTAGTGAAATCTTCTCGAAAAGAATCCGGACGAAATTTAATTTCATTCAGGTTTCATTTGAAGTATAATACAAGAAATAGTAATAAAGGTCAAATTAGCTTTGCGGCACAGTAGTAATAAACGAAGTTTCGTTGGTTTTCGAAAAGTCTCGAATGTTTTCAGCCATTTCTTTTATTGTATACTTATTTGAGTTTTTTTTATGCCTATTAATAAAGATGGAGCACCGTGGATTAACCAAGATATGCTTTGTCCTTTTCTTTCGGATTCAAATGTCACAATGACAGATAAAGACAAAGCATGGCTTAGCTACCCCACGGTTAGGTTACTCCACGTTTATTAATAAAATATTTCCCAGTGCTAGTGTAGTTTTGCTAGTGTTGATATTTAGATGGCAAAAAACCTGGTAAGTTTGCTTGCAATTTGTTAAAACGTACGTTCCAAGTCCAGTTTGAACCAGTTATCACAATATTGGAATTTTGCAATAAGTACTTTAGGAATCTCGATGACAATGTAGTTTAATAGTTTTAAAGAGATGATCTGATGATAGAATTGGAAGTTGGCAAGAAATCCTTTTCGGGGTTTCACTAAGCAAAGGGCGCCAACCCTTGTTACTATTACTATTACTAAGCTTGTTTTTTATCGACAAAATAAAGAACTACTGAGTTTGAACACTTTAATTGGCCTCGACCATCTTCTTCTTCCCGTCATTCTTTTTTTCTCTCTTATAAATAAATCTTTCATTAGCCTTGCAAAAACTAGAGAATGGTACGACCGATTAAAAAAAAAACGTACCGGGGTTACGCTGCGCAAGAATAGCTAATTTATTTAAAAACTCGAGAACGTTACGACCGATTTAAATAAAACACTGTTGTGTTCGTTATTTGTAGGACAAGTTTTGTATGTAAAAGAAAACCTGGGCGACGCCGGACACGAACAGCTAGTCAGTTGATGGTTAATAACCGTGCAAACAAGTGTAGATGACAAAAAAATATAATTCAAAGAAAAAAAAACCTTCATTAAGTTTTCTGGATGTGCCTACCTACTATGTTGAATCTATAATATTCAACGTAACAATACCTATATTTTGTTAGTTTTGGTTCTACCAAAGGAAGTTTGCCTTGCTCCACGTTCATAGAATACATACCAACTAGATTTGCTTATAAAACGATTTATTTGAGTCTCATGCGCACAGAATGCGAAATAACAGTGTTATTCCCTACCATAAATGTTTAGAGTCTACAAGTTCTACTAAAACCTGACCCGTAAGCTCTTAAACAATGTATGGTGACTCCTGTCTACTACGGTGGTTAACTTTTCGGATCTGCAGAGCTTCTTACGAAATCGCTGTATAAATATCAGTAAATAAACCACATACCATTGACAACGATATAAACACTATATAATATAGAGAAATCTATACTTAAATACATAGAAAACATCCATGACTCAAGAACAAATATTCGCGCTCATCACACAAATATCCGCCTTTACTGGAATTTGAACCTAGGACCGCTAGTTTCGAAGGCAGGGTCACTACCAACTAGGCCAATAGGTTAGGATAGGTGCCAAGTTCAGCTTATGGTCCGGCATCTATGCTATATGTTCGTATTCTATGCACGCCACACACATGCATGAGTGATGTGGGTCCATTGATTAGCTGCGAGGTGTGTCAACATTTCCATGCCAACCGATACACGTGCCCGCTATGGAGTCTCGTTGTTTCACGCGTCTCATTTTATAGGACTTATCACTTCGCAGAATTTTCATTTCATAGAAAACTATTTTCTACTGATCAAGTGTTGATTCAGGTTACGAGGGTGGATTGAAAAGTTCTGAGCCTGGTAAAAAAAAGTAACGGGCTCACTTTTTATAACAATTTTATTTTTCGACATATTCTCCATGAAGGTCAATGCACTTAGTCCACCTCGCCTCCAACTTCATTATCCCATCAAAAAAAAAAGAATCGCTGAGGTCGTTAAAATATGAGTCTACTGCTTCTTGTACCTCCATATTTGTCGAAAATATTTGTCCTCCCAAGTGTTTTTTGAGGTTTGGGAAGAGATGATAATCGGAAGGAGCTAGATCCGGCGAGTAAAGGGGATGCGGCAGCACTACAAATCCACAATCATATTTTTTTTCCATTGATTTCGCCGAAGTGTGAACGCGAGCGTTGTCTTGGTGAAACAGTACTTTTTTCGACAGCATTCCAGGTCTCTTTATTTTAATTTCCTCACGCAGACGACGTAAAAGAGCACAATAGTAGTCCGAATTTATTGTTTTGCCCTTTTCGAGATAGTCTATCATGATATTCATGATAACCCCCCTGCAATCCCAGAAAACTGAGGCCATTACCTTATTAGGTGACAAAATGACCTTGGCTTTTTTGGGTGGTGGTGAACCTGGTCTTTTCCATTGCCTGGATTGATCTTTCGATTCTGGTGTACTGTGGTGGACCCACGTCTTGTCCATGGTTATAAAACGATTGAAAAAATCGTCGGAGTCACGTTGAAACATACATTAACAATCTTGGGAAATTGTAACACGTACTCGTTTGTTCTCGACTGAAAGCAGTCTAGGCACCCACCTGGTTGACACCTTAGAAAATCCAAGAACATCGGTGATGATGTTCTGTGCCCGCTCATAAGAAATACCCATTGCTTCCGCTATCTCCACAATCTTCAATCGCCTATCCTTCATTATCGCATCTAATATATTATTGACATTTTCGTCCGTAGTAGCCGTCAACGGCCGCCCACTCCTAGGCTCGTCTTGAACAGTCTCCCGACCACGTTTGAAACCAGCTACCCATCTTTTTATGGTAGCATACGATGGAGCAGATTGCCCTTATGTTTGATTCATATCTTCAAATATTTGTTTTGGTGTTAACCCCTTCTTTTGCAAATATTTTATGACAGAACGGTGCTCAATTTTATCCATTACTTGAAAAATCAGTGACCTTATGTAGCAGTTCCATCATAAAATGCAAAATTGTGACAGGAAAAAAACAAAAGATAGTGCATAATGGCGACTAAATATGGCACTTTGACCTGCCAGTATTTATTTGTTTTTTTTTTATTATATTCAACCTTAGGCTCAGAACTTTTCAATGCACCCTCGTATCTTAAATATGATTCAAATAGGTTAGGTTAGATTTGTAACCATCACAAGATAACCTGAAATCATCACGGGTTCAGCAGCAAATGGCTTTCTATGAAACGAAAATTCTGCGAAGTGAAACGTTCTATGAAATGAGAGTCGGTGAAACAAACGAGAAACGCACGCTATACATGCAAGTGGCGTGGATCGGTCTGTTTGCGTTCGAAAGTAAACTTTTCCTCTGCAACTGTGCATGTTGTGTGCGTTAGATGCATCCGTGTCGGACGCAAGCCCCGAGAGCTGTCAGTGCGCCGCAGTACAACAACACAGAATACACGGAAAGAACATGTTGGTTTGAAAATTTGAAAACATGTAGTTTGAACGTAGCTTTTTGCGTGGAGTTTAAAAAAAAAACAAAAAAGTGAAATTTATGTCTTTAAATTAGCGGTAAGTTATTCATTGCAGGCTCTACATTTTGAAATTAAAATGTGTTTTTTTTTACTAGATTTTGATTTTCCCTTAATTTATATTGTAACATTACATTGATGAATAAATAGACTAAACTAAACTAAAAACAGCTTTTAAAAAAAAAAAAACTTATAACAAAACTTAATACATTCGATGCCATAAACAGCGATCAAAATCCGTACACGTTTGTTATTCTAAAGCTACAATTTGTTATTCTAAAACATGATATCCAATCCTCAATAACGTAGCAATGTATGTTACACACACCCAGCGTGACACGATTAAAAACACGTAGAAAATCTGTATCCTAGCAAATTTAAGTATTGTTTTTAAGGTTCTGTATCAAAAATGAAAAAACGGATCTCTTGTAGGATCACTCGTGCGTCTGTCTGTCCGTCTGTCACAGCCTATTTGCTCCGAAACTACTGGACCGATTACGTTGAAATTTGTTACACATACGTAATTTTATGACCCAAACATAGATGTAAATAAATATTTTGTTAAAATAAGGGTCATTTTCAGGGGATAAATTAGGGAATTTTAAAAAAGTTTTGCAAACCTTACTGTGTCATATATATCAAATGATAGAGCTCGTTATGAAGGTCTCAAATAATTTTTTTCGTTATTATTGTAAAATAAACAGTTTTGATTTTATTTTTTATTCACAAAAGAAGACGAAAATTGTTTATTCCCACCCTGATCTCCGAAACTAGGTACTGAGTCTAAAATTTTTTTTTTTTACAAAATATAATAATTGCTTGTAGCAATGTATTATTTAACTTAGACACAATTCTAGTAGATTCACTCCATATTACCGACGTGTAAAAAAGCCCTCATGTGGCCAATTTACTGAATAAATATTTGTATTTGTATTTGTATTTGTGTTGTAAATATCTGTGTGGTTTCCGGGATAGAATAGTGCCACTCCATGTCTTCCCGTGGATGTCGTAAGAGGCGACTAAGGGAATAAAGGCTTGTAGTACTGTTAGGCGATGGGCTTGCAACCTGTCACTAATACACTCATAAACATCTTAGCCTGATTGTGCAAAATGCGGTTACAGAATTATCAACAAGTTATTAGAGTTGTTGGTAATTCTGTAGCTCTGCCTACCCTAGTTTGGGAATGAAGGCGTGAGTTTATGTATGTATGTATGTAAATATTTGTATTTTGAATTTTGGATTAAATTTAACACTCAATAGCACCGTTAAGCCCCAGAGAGGTTTGTCAATGTAAAACTGGTAAACAATCTAATTCCTCAACTGTATAGCTTCGCGCATAAAGTGCGGAGAGCCTCGGGCTAACCGGCTAGAACTAGTTGCCCGTGACTTGTTTACCGTCTGAATTCTCCTTTCCAACTAGTTTGTAATGATACTAATGATAGAGACCGAGATGCAAGGAAATACAAGATGTTCCAGCTGAACTTGTAGTGGGCAAGAAAGTTACAGTATAACAGCAGCCAGAATTAATCTTGGAATAAATCAAAGAACATAGCGGCGACTCCGTAGATTACGAACGGTGAAGTTTTAATTGAATTTTATATCTTTTGGCGGTCTTTGGAAGATGAAAGGTAGTATTTTTTGTTGAATGTAAATTTGAGTGATCTTGAAAACGTGATCTTTTATTTTGCTTTTGCGTGTTATGCTCATTATTAAAACGTTATATTTGTTTATTGAATAAAAAAAAGAAAAAAGTTTTTTATTTTTTTTGTAACATGCGTTTATTTAATTGAGTTCTGAAAATAAAGTTTTAAATATGTATCCATTTGATAATGTTAGTTATTATGTTAAAAATAATGATTGCTGTCCTCCCAATTTTTAAACGCGTCTAGAAATTATTTTAAGAATAATTCCCAAGGTAAACTCAGGGCCTTATTTAAGCAAGGAAGTACTGCCAACAATCAAGAATAAATCTACTTTGCGCCAATTCCGTCACCGGCCGGAAATTCGCCAATTCGGGACGGTAGAAAATCACATCGGCAAATACAGAATACCTGAACTTTCCTGTTCTTTCAACAAGAGTCTATTTTGAATTTTTACGTAAAGAAATATGGGTACCTATTATTTCATCGAAATACCCGGTATATTAAAATACCGGGTATTTCATCGATGGGTATTTCTTTGACTTGTCAGAAGCGCGTGGAGCAAACCCTATGTGCTTCTGATTAGTTCATTAGAGAAAATACTCTTTTACCGAAAAATTGTCTTTACGTGGACTGGATTGGATAGTCCATGGATATGCATTGCCAAAAATAATTGCATCAAAAACAAAATGAATAATGTTGTTTTAAAACATCTACGGATTTGTTATTGCCTAATTCGGTATGAAAAATATAAATAGGATACGTGATTACAGAAAAAACACAGATCACAAAGAGAGAAGAAAAAAAAACAAAACTTTGAATACGAGAAAAATGTAAGCACGTAATTATATAAAATTGAACGGCCTCTCAAATATAAAATGTTGCTTTTAATTATTTGGCTAAAATAATGGTCATAACAACCTTTATTTTTTTTGATAGTTATTAATTGACCAAATACTGAAAAAAACCTGTTTGCTGCGTATTCTTTTTGTATACTTGACACCTGTACCTTAAGTAGTCGTATTAATAACTAAATTAGTCTCCAATGCACAAAAAAGTACAACTAGCAGAATAAATGCCTGATGGCCACCCTGTACCCATCTTTTAAGTGATGTCTCCACACAATTAAACTCTCCCATCTATGGGAAATAAATAACTATCATCTACATTACCAGAGGCCGGAATTCTCGTAGCACTTTTGAGCTGTCATAGTGACTTCTCGTTTATCGACTACCGATATACATATTTTATCGATACATTATAGAACACAACACATTAAAGATGATTAAAAGAAGAGGTAAACAACAGGCAGTATAATCGCTTAAGAGCGATTTCTTTCAGATAACTTCTGAGTAATTGAAAATGTGAAATAGAGATTTGCAATGAAAACAATGAAAAGTTAATAGTTAACAATTTCACATTTAATCGTTTCAGTTCAGTGTTTTATCATTTATGAATTTCATGTATAAGGTCTGTTTTAGTGCTAACAAGTGTTTCATCTTTATTTTTTCTATAAAAGAAATATATAGTCATTATCTGAAAGAAAGCTCCTTAGCGATAAGACCACCTGTTGTTTACCTCTAGTTTTAATATTCTTTAATAAGTGGTGTTCTATAAAGTATCGATAAAATATGTATATCCGAAATCGATAAACGAGAAGTCCCTATGACAGCTCGAAAGTGCTACGAAAATTCCTGCCTCTGTACATTACGCACACTGAAACAAACACAAGGCTTAACTGATTCAGCCGAAATACAGGCCCAGCTGTAAGAAAACTCCAACAAATGTATCAGTTATGAACTGCGACCCATAAATCAGGCGACAAACTTCGCTGTTTCTCGTTATATTTATCGCCCAAGTTCCTTACCTTGTTCTAAGAGCGAGTACAATACGCCTCGGATATTTTTACCTTTTGCTTTGGTTTAAAAATGGGCGAAGACATTTTAAAAATAAATTTATTTTGATGAGTTTTATCAATACCGTTCGTGGATGATGCGGTCCGCCTAAACTCCCACCGCTAAAAGGCCCGATTTAACCCTTAAAATTAATGACAACTGTCTACATAATACAAAATATAACTTCGAACACATATTTTGGGAATTGACAGATGCGCGTGAAGCTAACCCATGCGCTTCGGTTTAGTCCACAGGAGTACAGACATACATACATACATATATACATACATTAAATCACGCCTGTTTCCCAGAGGGGTAGGCAGAGACCACTTCTTTCCACTTGCTACGACCTTGACAAATTAACAGGAGTAAAACATACATAAACTCACGCCTTCATTCCCAGAGTGGGGTAGGCAGAGCTAAAGAATTACCAACAAGTCTTAAAACTTCTTGATAATTCTGTAACCACATTTTGCACAAATGCAGTAAATGCTATTTAATTGAAAAAATACCTCACGTATCTAAGGACTTATTTCTCTAATAAGTGGATGTTGATTGTATGAAACTCAACATTGGCGAAATAAACCTTGATAAAACAAAGCCATCATTAAGTTAAAAAAATAACATATTTTGTACTGCATTGGCTGTCATTCATTCTTAGGGTTCGGTACCCAAAGGTTGTCAACGGGACCTTGTTACTAAGACTCCGCTGTCTGTCAGTCTATTTGTCAGCGGACTGTATCTCTGGAACCATAATAGATGGTCGGTTGGCATTTTCAGAGTTTGCAACAAACAATAAAAAATATGTGCCGCTAACTATATTGAATCGATGTATGAATGTTGAAGAAACGAAATAAATTAGTCAAGATCGTAGCAAGTGGAAAGAAGTGGTCTCTGACTACTCCTCTGGGAAACAGGCGTGATTTAATGTATGTATGTATGTAACTATATTGGTAGGATACTTTGTGTTTTCATTCAAATACAATCTTTCTATTACAAAATTTATATACTGCAATTTCAACTTTAAGTGGCTAGTGTTAAAAATAACCTAAGCCAGCTTAAATGACTTCCCATCAGTTTTAATTAAGCAGGCTTATCGGCTTGTATTGAAACTTTAGCAATTACGAACTAATTATAAATCTGCCCGGTGGGCGAACAGCTGATTTATTTTATATCAAATGCTTTATTGAGCAGTATTTGAGAATATGATGTACGTGGGATATAAAGTATAAGTAGTTCGTTCATTGTCTATGGATTTATTACAAATATGAATGAACAAACATTATTTTTCACCCGACTGTCGAAAGATGAAGGTAATGATTTGACCTGTATGTATGTATGGTTCTTTGTACCCTTGTAAAGACTGTACGGATGGCCTGATTTCGACAAGCGAGGTGTCGCTAGATTCGTGTTAGCATCTCGAGTGTCACTGAATAATTAAAAAAGTATGATATGGTTGATTAGTAAAAATATGTACTATCATCCCAATAAAACCCATTTAGAACTATATCACAATGGCGTTATGATTAAAATCGTAAGAAGTGTCAAAAAAAAAATTTTATAATGTTACTGTGACACCGTTGTATGGTGGATCAGGCTTCTATTGGGCTTATAGTATATGATAACTAACATTATACTAACGACTTTATCCGAACAGCAGTAATCTTCGAAATTCTTGAAGTACCGTAGAGAAATGCCGCTGCGATTTGACGACATGCCATATGATGAGTTAAAACATTTGCGTCGCTCTATGTTGACGACGCATCTTTTTTTTTTTTATGGCATAGGAAGGCAAACGAGCACACAGGCCACCTGATGGTAAGTGGAAACTGTGACCCATAGTCATTCGCATTCACAAGAACGCAACCCTAAGACTGCAAATGCGTTGCCAACCCTAAGGACTAAGATGGAATGCCTCTATGCTAGTCATTTCACCGGCTGTCTTATCCCCAAACCGGAACACAACAATGCGAACACTGCTGCTTGGCGGTAGGTTAATGGATAAGATGGTGGTACCAACCCGGACGGACCCTGCACAAGGTCCTCCCACAGTCGGATCTTACAGGCAACGCTCGTCTGACATCCCTGGTAGCTTATACAAGATGTTTCATCATCATCATCATTATCATCATCATCATCATCATCACCATCATCATCATCATATAAGCCGAAAGACGTGCACTGCTGGAGATAGGCCTTCCTTAAGGGTCTCCACGAATGCCGGTTTTGTGCTACTCACATCCATCAGCTTCCCGCAATATTAACCAGATCCTTAGTCCACCTTGTAGACGGCGTACCGACACTTCACTTGTTACCGAAGAAGTTTACCGATTTCCAACAAAGAAAATTCTATTAAAAATCACTCAAATTTCCCCTTCCTTAGAATAAGACCATTTGTGGATGTATTAACGTATGTGTCTAACGTAGTCTCAAGGGTCTCTAGTATCTACTAGTATCTAAGTTATACTCATTTTCTCCCATATGCTCGGAAATGTTAACCTTACTGGTGTAAAATCAGTGGGGTTAAAATCGTTCAGTTTACGCCGAGTGAAAAGGACAGAGCTATAGCAGTAATATAGCTCTGACCTTTTCTAACACCGTGAACTGAATTGCAAAGTTAGATCTTAATAGCCCCCCAGCCCGCAAATTTCTGTTCCTGTTTCAGGCAAAATTCAAAAAAAAAATATATTTTCCAACAGCAAAATGTATACAAATTGCATAACGTACCTGGTGTTTTACTTTTTAAAACCATGTTTGGACTAGGATAACGAACTCCAAACTGCCAAACTCTCGTGCAATCAAAATGTATGCTTGTATATTTTAGTTTTTAAAAGTTAAACATTTTCAAACAGCGTATACTGCGTGGTATTTAAAAGTGTATCAAATAGTGTGACGTTTTTTTTTAGAAATTGTGTTCATAAACAATATAAATTTTATTGCCGAATTAACATAACACGTTTTAAATGTTATAATTTAAACTATATTTTATTTAAATTCAATTTATTACGTAGTAATATTTGATTTTATTTAATGCTTTATTTCAGTTTCATACTAAATCGTACTTGTATCTAAGTATTCTTTTTTTCCAAGGAAATTTTGGGACTGTTTTTAATAAATTAACATTTGTGTTATTTTCTTGCATTGATGGAGAAAAGCACTATACAAGCCACAGTAATGTACTACTGCTACAAAATCTTGCTATCTTGAAAAATCAAGTTCTATGCACTAAATTGATGTACTGAAGTCACAAGTGCTCATTTATTTTTGTAATAGAGCGTATATTAGAATCATATACTTAATATAGGTTTCAATACAAATAAATCATCAATTCCAAATTATGATCCGCAACAGGTTTCAACATTTTTTTTTTTAAATAGAATTGTAAAGCGCCGCTGAAATCGTGTAGCTCTCAAAAAAATCCAAACAAATTTAGCTCCGGCAGTTAACGTTTTTCACACCCTAAATACTTAGAGTCTGATTTCCACGATTTTTGAATATGTAATAGTTATTATAAGATACTAAGTAGGTCTGTACGTTTCACTTTTTTGTTTATTAAATTTGTTTCATTCTAAGAAGTATTTTCGTAGAAAAGAAAACGTCCAGACATAGTTTTTCATGATATCTACAACATATTAAATAAAAACGTAAAAATCGGACTAGCTTTAAGGAGAATCATTTTCATATTTTGTATGGAAATTTTTAGCTTTATAATTCTCTTAAGCAACTGCATAACCTGTATGGCACAAGTAAGTACGCAAACAATTATTACTCAATCCGGCTCGATAGAGTGGCATAAATATTGGGTACATGCGTGGCATGGCAGCGTTGCCTCGTTGTATGTCCTGTGAAATTTTCTGCACAAGAAGTTTCAATTAACATTAATCAGCTTTTATTTTCGATAACTTAAACAAGTTTAAAGTTAAATCAAATGAAACCATTCTGTCTCCTGGGTTTCCGACGATGCAAGAGAATTTGTCTCCGATGTTACCGTAGGAGAATATTTAGCACAGTATCTAAATTACTACGGGAAATACTCGTTAAGTTATAAATCCATTTGATTCAAGTAGCCCTGCCCTAGACAAGATCGTTATCGATAACGTATATAATTGACGTAAGCATTTGATGAGTTTTCGACAATCGTTTACGTTAGCGTTGCCTATGTCACTGTACAAAGTATTTGGGAAAACGTTGAAACACTGAAATTAAGCTGTCGAAGTAATATTCACTTGAAAACTCTATCCCTAGTCATTATGTCAAGATTATCTTTCGACTTAGCTCTTCTTAACATTTGGTGAACGTGGCCAAGAGCGAGTAGTATTGCTTTTTAAGGGTTCATTCTATGTGTAACCTTAATAATACTTAGGTAATAATCTTACAATTGATCTGTGTTTTATTCACAAAACATAATTATCAATACTTTAATGAAAAGCTTAATAAGATATGCGACAGGCTTTTGTCGGTAAAAAAAGGAGAACAACCATTTAATTTTTGTACAATAAAGAGTACCTACAGGTACATAAATCGACAAAACCGGCACATTGGTTTTGGGTCCCTTAACATTCTGTGGCATATCCCTACAAGGGTTCCCTTGTCACGGAACCCTATAAATAAGTAAAAGTAATAAACCGGGGACATGTGGCGACGCGATATGAAAAAACTTCTGACGCGCCGCGCACCTTCCACAATCAGCTGGGACCTTATCGACCCTTTCATTTGGAAGTTTTCACTGCGATCTGTATGGTAATATTTGCCTTTTGTGGTTAGAAAAATGTGATAGTTTAAAAGTACCTAAGTCATTATTTGGGTAACGACTGTTGGTGTATTGTGGTTCTAGAATCCATGGAGTTGCTATTTGTTGTTATATAAATACCTCGTCGATGTATGTATTTCAGTATTGACATATTTTAAGATTAATTCATTGGTTAAACTGCTAAACTGAATTTGTTGAAAGCGTATCAAACAAATAAATCACACGATCTTTTCTTTTATCAATCTCACAAGGGGTGGCTGGAAGCGATCGCTATAAAGCAAGTTCGCCTTCGTACATTTCTTTTTTAAATTTAAATCTCATTGTATTGTTTTTGTTTTGTACAATAAATATTAGTACTCGTAAGTATGAATAAACCACACTAAAAACAAATTTAGTTAGTTATGAAATATGACAATATTAAAGATCAAAATTAAAGTATGTAGGTATTATAATAATAAGGAAATAGCGACTCCATGGATTCTAGAATCTAAGTAAGCCATAAAAAGTCCTAACCCTAGTCATTATAAAACAATGCCGCTATATTGAATACTTAATAGCTGGCATCATTTTTAAACGGGTCCCCTTCTTTTATAGTCAAACATTTCATTTCGAGACCACTTCACAGAATTTTAATTTTATAGAAAACTATTTTCAGCTTAACCCGTGTTGATTTCAGGTTACCTTTGATCCGGCGAAATATGTTTCCCAAACGTATCGTTTCCTAACTATTTCTTTAGCCAACCCGCTTTTTTGTGTAACCGTAAATATTTCAGGATTAACAAAAGCTGCACAATAGTATTGAAATAAATCCTGAAATATTTACAGGTACAAGAAAAAAATGGGTTAGCGAATGAAAAGGAAACGAGACATTTGGCAAATATATTTCGGCTAAACTGCAAGCTCCCGAGTCACTAAAAAAAAAGAACAAGAATTGAGAACCTCCATTGTTGAAGTTGGTTTAAAAAATATCAATTTTCCGCCAGAATTCGGGACAATTATTAATAACGTAAAGTAACTCCTATTGTATCTATACTAAACACCCTAAAACGTCCATCACGCCGATACGCCGAAGATGCGCTACGCGCTACGCTTGACGGAGCGTAGCCGCTACGAACCCGAATAAATAACTCACAGTCAATTCGATCAATGCATGGAACCACTAAAGTGGATTAAAATTTTCAACACGGGCTCTATTCCACTCGTTTAAACTATATCGCTTTTGATATTTTATCGTATTGTTCAAGTTATGAGGCAAAAACAATATGCGAAGATAAAAAAAGGAATATGATTTGGATGAGTAGAATGGCCCCTTTAACATGTTAAAGTGAATATTGAATAATCGATTTATCAATTAAAACAGGACCCTATAACTGAGACTCCGCTGTTTGTCCGTCTGTCTATTACCAGGCTGTATCTCACGAACCGTGATAGCTGGAATTTTGAAATTTCCATAGAAGATGTCTTTTGTTGCCGCTATAACAACAAATACTAAAAACCGAATAATATAAATATTTAACGGGACCCATTCAACAAACGTGTTTTTTTTGCCGTTTTTTGCTAATGTTGTGTAAATAATGGTACGGAACCCTTCGCGCGCGAGTCCGACTCGCACTTGGCCGGTTTTTTTTATTAAAAATAAGTTATTTTCCTGTGAGTAGATTTTTATATTTCCTATACTTAAGTTGGCCTCCATGTGGCGTTAGTTTTTGCCCACCCTGTATATTATAGTTCGATATGACGTATCGGGCCGTTACCGAGGCGATATTGAGAAACGCATTCATCATCGTGGGGTGACCACGCTGTGGGAGTTTTATTCGGATAATCGGTGACATTCATAGGTCGGTAGAGAAGGACAGGTTTAGACTTTTAGTTGGTAAAAATCAAACAATACCTACAATGATCACACTAATATTATAAACGTACAAGTCGCTGCTTAATACAAAAGCGCCACAAATCAAAACAAATACATACATAGATACCTCCACGCCTGTAATCCCGGAGTGGGGTAGGCAGAGCTACAGAATGACCTACAATTTTGAAAATTTGTTGATAATTCTGTTACCTCATTTTGCGCAAATAGGCTAAGATGTTTACCAGATAAAACAGATATAGTTTGATTTTAAACTTAAAGTAAATAGCATTCCGAATTTAAATGCAACACAAACACATTTTGATTTGTGTCGCTTTTGTTTTTAAGCAACAAAGTGTGCGTGAGTTAGTATGTTTGCCATATTCAGCATGAAAGAGTCATGCTAAAGTGGGTGAACAGATTTAGATGACATTTGGCATGGAGATATAATAAAACCTGAACCTAGGTCCATTTAAGTGAATTTTTAATTCTACTCCGGTGAAGTTTATACTTACATCAGTAAAAATATAAATACAGGGTGTAAAGAAAGCTCTGATACAGTTTCGAACCATTATTTGTAATAAAAAGTAAAATAATAATCGGGAAATTTATGAGCATTATCGGTAAAAAAAAGACCTGTAACATACTGCAGTTACAAAACTATAAAAATGGGACTATAGTAGGTACAAAATGAATGTATTTATAAGCCTCGCGGGTTGCAGCGAGCATATTTAAAGCCCCGCGCTCCCACGCGGTGATATATTCGTATCCTCCTGTATTCGTAAATTCGATTTCAAAAGAAAATACATTTTAAAACTAAGTACCTACTTTTATCGTGCAGCATGTTACAGAGATAAACCTCTTTGAATCGCTAATTTCTAGTCGAACGTTTGCCTGAGTTTCCTCCAAGCATTCGTTCGGTCAATCAATCAGACGGTCAGTCAGTCAGTGAGTCAGTCAATCAGTCAGACAGTAAGTTTATTAATGTATAGATAGATATTTACTATTTTTCAAACCTTTCTCCAAAAATAAAACTCTAATTGGGCCCATCAATTCCACCTACTCTTGGAACATCATAAAACCGAGGTTTTCTATTACGTTGACATCAAAAGCTTCTGAAAATAAATCTCCGAAACTGGCGTACAAATACCTTTGTTTTGACGAAAATATTTTCCCTGTAAAAACAAAGAGAGAGAATAATAATTTGTTTTATAGAAACTGCGTACTAAAAGGTGAGTAAAATGATAACTTCAGCAGTGGGATACGTCTGTAAGTTAAATGGAAATCTAGAAAATACAGATATATCGTCTTATTAAAAAATGTACAATACCTAAAGTGTGCTTAAAATATGCTTTGTCTTTGTGATATTTGAATTTGAATGAAAGAGACCAGGAATAAATACTTTAACGAAAATAGGTTTGCTGTTTGTTTATGAATAAGAGGGTTTGTACATATCAAACGACATAATTATATTGACAGGTTAAGTTCCAGACAACTGGATGTAGTTTATCTTTAAGACGATTACGATATTTGATTATGTTGCAAGTTTTAATTCCTTTCCAAGAAAATACTTCCAAGCAAAATATTAAAAATATAACCGGAAACGTACAAACATATGTACATTGGAGTGTTTTATTAAATAAGTAAGCTCCAAATTATTTCATTATTGATGTAACAAAATGTTTTTGTTTTTCATAATAAATATATTTAGTATGTTTTTTGACTTTTACGTGATTTAAGCGTCGCTTTAAATTCTCTTAACAAATGAATACGAGTGGCTTTGCTCTATCTTATCTTTCCTGTTCTTTCTGGTAAGGGTTTATGAACGAGAAATAAAGTCAGTTAGTATCAGAAATAGTTATAATAAACACAAATATCCCAAGTTTCAGTAACTAATAAAAATTAATCTTTGTTACTTTTTTTTTTTTTTTTTTTTATAGCATGGGAAGGCAAACGAGCACACAGGCCACCTGATGGTAAGTGGAAACTGTGACCCATAGACATTCGCATTCACAAGACTGCAAATGCGTTGCCAACCCTGAGGACTAAGATGGAATGCCTCTCTGCTAGTCATTTCACTTATTAATAACAATACATAAACAATACCACTGCTATCTTCCTTTTCTTAATATACAACTTCAATCGGAACTTACGTCCGTCTTTATACCAAAACTGCACTAAAACCCAAATAAACAGTCAAATTATTTACTCTATTACTCAGTCTTTAAAGTTCAATTTCCTTAAATATAAATATGTTTTTAAAACATTCTGGAATCAAAGCAATGCAGCACTAGTTTCCACGACACACCAATTGCCCACAAAATTTCAAAACTTCGTAAACCGTTAATGCAATTTCCTGAAACATGAACGTTATTTGTATAACATCAAGGTTGAAATTACATGTCACGTTACTGTAAGATACGAGGTTGTGTGACAGGAGCCCCGGGAAATGATACAAACCAGCGAAGATATACAACAGCTTATATTTCTGGCAGTAGGGTTACATAATATTCCGATATCACAACCGTCTGATGGGTTTTCTTCTCTCTGTCCGGTGGCCGCCTGCGCTTCCTACCGCCATACGAAAATAATAAATATTAACTACCCTTTACTTTCAATAAATAATGTCTAATTAAAATGATAAAATAAATGGCATTTAGGAGTAATGCTAACAGTCGGCCGTCCTGCAGTCGGGATGCCCCCATTCCGATTGACTCGGCCATTCTATTAGAGGTATGGCCTCATACCTACTATACTCATTACCAGTAAGTAATACATTTGTGTTTTACTTTATCTGACATTGTTCATTATCAAATCAAACTATACAAATAGATAAATCAACAAAATATTGAATGCCAAAACATGTTATTTGTCATTATAAGAACTATTAAAGAGTACTTTGAACACATTTACTATATTATGTATCATTCCGCAAGTTATGTATTTTAGATTATTTCATCTCGTTCAGGCCACCCGCAGGCCTTTATAAAACACTTGCCAAAGGCCACCCGCAGGCCTTTATAAAACACTTGTTATAGGCCACCCGCAGGCCAATATTCATTCAGTCTTCCGTTTGGCCATCCGAAAGCCTTGGCATGCCAGTGCATCCTCAATGATTATGTGACCACCCGAAGGTCATGTTCTATCTTCAATCAACTGCATGTGCGAGGTAATATCCGATCACCCGGTATCTATGCTGCAACTGGTAGGACAGGAATGGACAACTGTTATTTATACTTAATACCAGATTATTACATCAATCAAATATTGTGTCAAATGCTAACCGTAATAGTGAATATGCTAACAGATAACCTTGAATAAAGCAAAATAGTGAATACAGGCAAATTACTTTTAGTCTGGCACCGACATCCAATTCATTCAATGTCTACGTAATCGTATAATCCTAAAACGGTGTAGTGTTAGTGTTACAATATCTCGTGAAAGCTGACGTTGATGTCTGGTATATCAGGAAACAATATGGTCTAATAACTAGTAATATGTTTTATTCATCGTTTGATTCCGTGTCGGTATTGTCACTGATTTCACTAGCAATTGGTGATACGCATATTGTAACCCATGGCTTAAGTTGATCAGCACTATATATATTTTTGTACGGTCTCTGAGCATGTCCGGGAATGCTCGATACTTCGTATCTATCATTCTCTAAGACCGCTGTAACCTTAAAGGGCCCACGAAACTTAGGAGTTAGCTTTTTGCTTTTCCCCTTTTCAGGGTTGTGGTTGGGTATCATTATCAAGTCACCCTCCTTAAAAACTTTAGTTAATGCCCTGTTTTTGTCGAAATTTGCTTTCATTTTGATCTGTCCTTTCTCTATTCTTTCATGCACAATTTTTCTCATTTCTTGTCTATCCATATCTGATAACTGTTCTTCCGTTTCCAGAGCCCCTTTTAGAATGCCTTCGCTCTGACTTGCTGTTCTTTGCCCAAACATAATTTCAGCTGGAGTTTTCCCTGTACTTTTGTTGACAGTATTATTCAAACTCCACTGTAGTTTATTAACGTGAGTGTCCCAGTCTCTCTCATCCAATCCATGATTCATAGCGGATAGTGAATTCAATATTGTCCTGTTATACCTCTCGATTTGTCAATTTGCTTGAGGGGTCGCAACGGCATTTAAAACGTGTTTTGCCCCAATCGAAGCAACGAAAGTTTTGAACTCTTTTGAGGTAAAACTGGAGCCCTGATCAGATATTATAATTTGCGGTATACAAAAAGATGTAAAAATGTCATCTTAACACTTTAATAGTGGTTTTAGACTTGGTATTTCTTACTGCCTTGACAAAAATGTATTTGGTGAATGCGTCTATAATGCCAAGTATATAAGTGTTTCCCTTTTTACTTTTGATAAAGGGACCTAAATGATCCATGTGAACCGTGTGAAATATAGCATTCACTTTGGGAATAGGATGCAAGTAACCCGATTTCTTGCCTACCAGTTCTTTATTGTATGCACAGTTAATGCAAGCGTTAACATATTTCTTGACGAAGCGTTTCATTTTGGGGAACCAATAATCTGCTTGTATCTTCTCTAAATTCTTGTCGATAGCAAAATGGCCCGCTTCGTCATGATTGAGCTGACATATCCTCCACCGAGCAGAGCTCGGTACGACCCATTTTAATTTAGAGCCCACGCGTCTATAAACTTTGGCATCGCGGAGAACGTAATTAGTTGTAATGTCCTTAATATCTTCCTCACTAGTTTGGAGAATACTTTTTACGTGCTTGATGCGTGGATCTGTCATTTGTACTGTGTGGAGCCAATCATTGGTGTTAATGTTGAGAATATCTATCGCTTCTTGAGTGTCTGTTGTAGCCGTTGGATTGCGGCTCAAGGCATCCACGTGTTGCATGTTGTGCCCAGGTCTATACTCGATCGTAAAAGTGTATTCTAGTAGCAGCAACCACCACCTCGCTATCTTGGGTATAAGATCTCTCTTTGTCAATGTAGACCGCAATGCATTACAATCTGTGATCACCTTAAATTCTAGTTCAATAAGATAAACCCGAAACTTTTTAAGGGATAACACCACCGCAGCGCTATCGTCTCCAATTCATAAGAATGCCAAAAGCTTTCTTCAGGCGTGGTTTGCTTACTATAATAGGCGACAGGTCTGAAAGGAGATTCTTCATCTCGTCTTTGGAGCAGGATTCCACCAACACCCAATTTACTGGCATCACAATGAACTTCCGTGATATATTTCGGGTCATTGCCAGTATCGGTCTCGCAACTAATTTGGATTTTATGTCTTGGAATGCGGTTTTCTGTTCATCACACCATTTCCAAGGTACACCATTCTTAGTCAGCTTGGTTAGCGGTTGTACAATTGAAGCAAAATTATAAACAAATCGTCTAAAATAACTAGCCAAACCAACAAACTGTCTAATTTGATGTACATTGGTTGGTTTAGGAAACTGTGCGCCTGCCTGTATTTTGTTATTTCCTTTCCTCCGATATCTCGTAGCCAAGATAATCAATCTCTGATTGGAAAAAGAAACATTTCTTAAGGTTAAGTGTTAGGTTGGCCTCGTGCAAAAGCTGCAAAATTGATTCTAGCTTACTAAAAGCTTCCTCTATAGAAGTACCTGTCGATAATAAATCATCTAGGTATGGAATAGCTAACTCAAATCGCTTAGCTCCGAGTGCCTTGTTGATCATACTCTGGAATACGGCGGGAGCATTCACCAGCCCAAAGGGCATTCGGGTATACTCATAATGGCCGTCAGGAGTCACAAAAGCCGTGATATAACGTGACTCCTCTGCCACTGGTATCTGATAGTACCCGGATGCCAAATCCAAGCTCGTAAAGAAAGACTTGCCACTAAGCCAATCAAGCTGGTCATCTATAACGGGCATTGGGTAACTGTCCTTTATCGTATTCTTATTTAGCGCCCTATAATCGACACAAAGTCTGTAGTCGTTATTTTTCTTGCGCACTAACACTATCGGACTAGCAAACGGGGATTGAGACTAGCGTATAATGTCGTTAGACAATAACTCTCCAACCATTTCCCTAACCTTGGCACGCTCACTATACGGCAGTCTATATGGCCTGTACGTAACTGGAGTATTGTCTTTAAGGCGGAGGGTCATTTCTGCTATGTTAGTTAGCCCTAGCTCTTGCATGCTAAACGCAAAACAATTCCTAAATTTATTTAACAACAAAAGCAACCGATCTTTATCAGCGTCTAATACTTTTGGACCAACATTTAACATATCCGGTGTAATCGGTTCTTTGGCTTGATTATCATTGATACGTTGGACTTGAGTATCAGCAGTGATATTGTTAACTATTCTATGTTCTGTTTCAGAAAAGTGCGGCTGCTTATTCTCTAATTTAATAGCTCGTCCGAGTAATTTTAGTTTAGACAAAGTGACAGGTCTGGAAGAAGGATTAATTACTATACAACGTCCCTTGCCGTTATGAAATTGATAAATTCCTTGCAATAACATGTACTCACTATTTGGTTTCATACAGGCACTCCCCGGGAGAAACAACAATCCCGTAAATTCGTTGTCTGTGTGTACATCGATATCCGTGAGCCCTACAATGTCGACCTTGTCGGTATTTATGACGGCCATACGTTCCACGCTCGTGTCATCGCAATATAATGTCAGCTCTTTACTTGTCTTGTGAACTACTACCGTCGGTAATTCTGTTAAGGTTTGTCCTATCAGGACGTCAGTCTTAAGTAAGTGGTCTGAAACAACGTATGCCTCGACGTTGGCATCTACTGCATCTACCTTAATATTAACTATTACCCTAGCCTGAGGAGTAACGCTTCCAAATGCAAAACCATTAATAATAGGGAGATTGGTTTTATTTATTGTTAATCCTAACTTTCCAACTAGTATCTCTTTAATTAAAGTGCACTGGCTTCCAAAATCTACATAACCGGAACACAACATATTATTGATGGTGACTGATTTAAAATACTAACTATTAGCTTGCTCAGTGCTAGATATCTGTAGCACGTTCTGGATATTGTTAGGTTTATTAACCATGGGATTCTCACTGGGTTGTGGCGGTTTATATGTGCCAGCATTACAATTTTGAGAACCGTGCCCGAGGCGCGAACATTTCTCGCAGCGTTTAAGGGGTTTCGTACATTTACGAGCCGTATGCCCAACTTCCTCACAATTAAAACAACGAAGAACATATTTATTTGTTGATTGTTCGCGAATGCCCGACGAAAACTTATTAGTATTATAATGACGACTCGTGCCATTCCCACGTTCTTGCTGCCGCTGAGATTCATTTCTCGTAAACTGGCCCTCTCTTCTAGGGTAGTCGTTATTTCGTTTGGATATACGACGTAAATATTTCAGTAACTGTGCCGGTCTTCTGAAGTTCGAGCCTTGAGCATTGAGGCGTATACCGTGATCAAAAATGCCACTTATTATGCAGTCAACTGCGTTTCGACCTCTCAGACCGCACATTCTTACAAGTCTCGCCTTGTCATGGAAATACTCTTCCAGGGTCTCTTCGCGTCTACTTTTCCTACTGAGCATTTCACCCAAACGGTCCGCATAATTCCTATCATCTGGAAAAGCTCGTATTATTTTCTTTTGCCATTGTTTCCAACCCAAATCAACAGTACTTCTGCCTTGATACCATTGTTTTGCATTCCCAGCCAACTTTGGTATGGCGTAGTAAATTATCTGTCTTTCGCTCCAGCCGTATATTTTCGCGGTCTCGTTTACTTTTCGAATCCAGCTTACCGCTGTCTGTGAGTGAGCATCTGGGTCGAACTGTGGAATAACGTTGTGTGCACCTTCGAAATGGTTTGCTTTGCCTCTTATGATCTTTGCAAACTTTTTAAGGAAACCAGTCTCCTGGCTACTCCCAGATTGGGACCGATATCGCCTTCGCTTTCCATGTCGATGACGGTGACGACTAGTTCGCGCCCGGCTGCTTTTGAACGACGAACTTGACGACCGCGAGACAACCGAATTTGAACGATGACGTCGTTTCCTACTACGATCTACAGGGCGGTAAGTACTATCACTGTCTACATCTATCAGCACTTTGTAGTGACGCCGTTTACCTGTGGAACGGCAACCTCGGCGATTACGCCGGTTAGCCTTTGTACAAATTGTATTATCCGAGCTAACGTTGCTAATGTCGCTGCTACTATCACTACTACTCGATGACGATCTGCGGCGACGGGAACGACTGCGGTAGGTCGTCCGCGCTAGTTGTCTCCTATTCGATTTAGTGACTGAGCGCCGTCGACCTCTGTAGCTCTTAGTACGTCTGGAGCTACGTGGCGTTCTGTTAAGCATTCTCCTATTAGGAGGTGGTGTATAACGCGACTCGTCGCCCGAGGACATCTTGCCAGACAGTGAGCGAGTGAAAACTACAATAGCGTATGTGCCCAGATCGTGTTAAACATATTATAAATCAGATTTGTTAATTTATTTGTGATGTAATAATCGGCAGTCATTTATTTTATATTTAGTATAATTCAATAGGTATGATTATTAGTACGAAGAAACGAGGGAAAAGAAATGAAAACATTGGTAAATTTTTGTAACAGAGCAATATTCCTAACTAACTAAAATATTTTATTCTCCTTTTCTTTTTTTTTTTCTTTTTTTTTTTTTTTTTTTTTTTACTCTTAGATACCAAGAGCTGTAATTTTATTCACACAATGTAACAAACTAACTACTATGCTACCATAATGACACGTAATATTATTTATAATTTTATTAATAAATATCTCAATCTCAATAGGAGTAGTCGAGTAACGTACACTACAATGAGGAGTATAAAACACGCCAATAATTGTATAAAATACATAAATAAGCGGTGTACTTTTGAACGGCATAACCAGGTAGTAAAACATTAAGAAGTCTGAAAACCACATCTTCGCGTTGTTCTATAACTCAATCACACCTATGTTTATATTTATTACATTCTTATTATATATTCGTATATATTTTATCTACGTAAGTATAACACGTCACACTAAGTGTCAGGTCGAAAACCACAGAATCACAATCACAATGCTAAGATTAGTCAACACAATTTTAATGTTTTATCAGAAACGTAAACAAAGGAGTTGTAATCATGAACTTCACACAGTCACAGAAATCAAGAAAAGTGTTTTTATTTATCCATTTTTAAACACATAGGATCTATACCAATGCCTTTAAGTAGGCATTTATTTCGAATGAGATTGAATGTGTATGTAAAAGACTACATGATTTTGCCTTGACACGAAAGTACAGTACGTAATTAATTGGGTACTAGGTACTGCTACCTTTGTTTAAAGTTGAATCTTGATTCTGTACTTTATTTTGTGCGTAAATGCATTGTGAATGTAAAACAGTGACAGTGAAACACAAAACACATTATTATTATTATTATTTTTGATTCATACAAAGAACCAACAACATAAACTGACCAATCCTCGTCCTTATTTCGTTGCAGTTAGGTTCATGAGCGATCAATTAATTAAGTTGTTAATGGTGTTTTACTAGTCGTTCCTTATAAGTTATAAAAAATAACCAATAATAGCAGTGTTAAAAAAAATAAAAAAAAGTTCATACCTTTGGATTTTTTCAACGTTCTTACCACTTCTGACTGTGACAGGAGCCCCGGGAAATGATACAAACCAGCGAAGATATACAACAGCTTATATTTCTGGCAGTAGGGTTACATAATATTCCGATATCACAACCGTCTGATGGGTTTTCTTCTCTCTGTCCGGTGGCCGCCTGCGCTTCCTACCGCCATACGAAAATAATAAATATTAACTACCCTTTACTTTCAATAAATAATGTCTAATTAAAATGATAAAATAAATGGCATTTAGGAGTAATGCTAACAGTTGTGCAATTACGATGCAATTGGCTGTAACGCTGCAATCGTGACGGGAATGCAGCCGATGCACCGATGCACATCTGAGCCGCCTCTGTGATGCTAATGACTTGCGAGATTGGATCGCTGAACGAATAGAAAGGTAATGGTAAAATAAACGTTTGCGGTTGATAGTTGCAGGGTTACTGAGTAAAGAAATATCTTCACCGACTCTCACAAAAAGGTAGTTTTAAAAAGGATTTTATATTTTTCCATTCATCGTTCAAAGCCCTTTATTTTATTAACTGTTAATGTTATCAGTTATCACTTTTTTTTAGCTCAAGCGCGGTCCCATTTATCGATTTATACACTTAACTAAATTTCAATATTCTTAAAACTTAACCCCCTTATTCATAAATACAAAAAAAAAACTAATCAAAATGCTCTTTGTTCCTTTCTGTCAAATTGAAATTTCAGAATGTCAGTTAAGGGCCTCTAAAAGGGATAAAATGCATTGGTTTCACATACTTTCATATTAGAAGGTGTTCGAAGTGACCACCGTTACAATATTCAACAAGTTCAGGCATGTAAAATTGTCTCTATGGTTGTTTGTACCTCTTTGCTGGGTATAAATAAATTAAAGTAAGTGAAAACAATGCATTTTATTCATTTTAGACATCACGTTTCAAAGAGCCATTTACTGCTTAAGACCTACACAATCGAGATCTAAATAGAAATAGTGTAAGTTTTTTTTTTCAAAACCACCTGGTTCTATTCCCGAGCAGAGTACAGGTTTTTTTTAAATGTATGAATGCAGTTTGACTTCTTATTAAAATCGATGACATGGTTCCTAAGAAGAGATCTTCGTATGTCTTACAGTTTCAGACTTTCCCATACTGACCGATTTAGATGGGCCACCCTGTGTATAACTTAATAATGCAGAACGGCTTTAAATCCTTATCTTGGAAATGGTTTTCGAATTAAAGTAATTGTACAACTATGAACAATCCTAATTCAGCCTGTAATGGGTTAAGTATATTTCGATTTGATGCCCAGTGGAAATTACATGACAACTAATTAAAACCTGCCGTTAAAAGAAACATGTCCAATATAAAACACCTTTTCATTCCCACCCGCATTTTCTTTTGCACGCATCACAACGGGAATCCATCGAAGTATGACGCTAGCTTTTGTTTCTTTGTATAAACACTACCAACTTACGTATGCAGTCGACATCAGCGCTGCCACCGACGGTTCCTTTAAAAACTATATGCACCGCTTTAGTTTTATATTTAGCCATCGGAATAGATAACTTTGTGTTTCAGTCACTATTTTTATGTAGCCGTGTTCCTATAAGACACCTTTACGGGTAGTAATGAGAACGGGCCGTAATAAGGCACGTCTTCTACCGAGAGTTCTTTGAGGTTTTTTTAAGACTGATTACTGGTCTTTATATACTGTCTTAGGTGTACAATGTCAGTCTGCCAAGGGAAAACAAACGGGAAGAGAATACATTGATGTACAGTCAACCATTTGATTTCTAGGCCATAATGGTCTTTTTCAACGTGGCTTACGTGGCGTAAACCAATTCATTGGAAGTCTCTTATAGAGCAGGCGCCAATGGGAGGTTCGTTTGCAAAAATTGTGGACTGCGAAATATTTGTTGCTTAGTCTGCCCGAGACCCGCGACTTTATAAAAGCCATGCTGCCGCGCGCGCCCACGGTCCTTTGTCCTTTGCCATGAAAAAATATTGCACAAATATTGTGCCATCAGCCGTGTGTATAAAAAAGTGTATTTTCTTTGATTTTTTCCACAATTTAAACTTAGGTTATAATCGGTTATGAGTGGCTAATCTTCATGTTTTCCTTGAAACCTGCGAAAACATAAGCTTTGCCTTAAATTTAACAAGAATACTACCACAAAACTGGTTGGCAACATCGGTTGATTGGATGTCTATAGAATATATCGTCATTACTTTGAAAGAACCTCGTATCTCATATTTTGTGACGTACAATTTTAAACTTAAACTTGAAGATAATAAAGTCCAAACACATGCATACGAAATATCACATACGAGTTTTTTCTAAAGTAGTAACAATATATTATAAGTCAGGGTATCGGGACTCCACTGAGAGCCCGCTCTATTACGTTTTGATTGACAACGTCACTTTAACATAGTCCAAAGTGGCATAGAAGTCAAATTGGTTGACTGTACAGCTCAGCAAGCATTATAAGTAGCTGTATGCTTTTATACCTTGTCACTGTAACGTGTTTAAAAGATTAAAGCAGCAGTTGAAACATGACGTTACAGTGGCAAAGCGCTAAAGTTTAATGTCACTTTAGATTTGAAAGTACGTAGGTAGAATTTCAATGTGGTGCAGTCCGAACTTTCCCAGTTGTCACTTTCTATCTTGGCGAATAAGAAAGTGATAGCATGTGACTTCAGGCAACGTTAAATTTAATAAATGGTGCGCTGTTCTCTCACTATGTTCTTCTACGTTCACTTTGAAAGATCTTTTTATGAAAATGTCTATTACGTTCATATTACGTGCGTGTTTTTGTTCGTATTTGTGTCTTGTTTCTGGGAACACTTGAAGGAGCTTCCGGGAATGACAGCCGACAAAAGCTCCCCATTTTGACAGGCTGAAATAAAACGCAAGAATGACAGTTAAAAGGGGTTGCCATGTATCTTGTTTTATATTTATGAATATAAATGAATGTGAATTCTGGTAACCTTTGAGTAAAGAAGATGGCCGCTTGGAAAGGCTTTAGCTTCTACTTTTGATTTATATTCTTTGCTGATTATACTTGGTCAATACACACTTGATCACTGTAAAACTCATTTTACCCGCCATAAATAAAAAAGTAATAAAGAAATATGAATACAACAGGTAAGCCTTTGAGAGTATGTTCGTGAGTAAATACTTTATGGTACTAAAAACTAAATACAATTATTTCAAAGAGAGATATACAAAAGTGACCCTGTTATCCCTTTATCCTGGGTCATGGGTTCAAATCCCGGTAAGGGCAGATATTTGTGTGATGAGCGCGAATATTTGTTTCTGAGTCATGGATGTTTTCTATGTATTTAAGTATATATTTCTCTATATAAGTACTTATATCGTTGTCTAGTACCCATAGTACAAGCCCAGAGCTTAGTTTGGGACTAGGTCAATTGGTGTGACATTGTCCCCTGATATTTATTTTGATATTTATTCCCCTACCAGCTAACTTAGACCTAGAAGAACGTATCTAATAGATATTTGGGTTAGTCGGATCGACTAAACCAAAGCTTTTAAATACGCTGACGAAAAGTGTACGCAGTGATGAGTCAAGTGCGTCACATCACATGTATTGCTTTTCATGTGGTGAATTTGACGCAATTTACACAGCTTCACCGTATTTTAAATATCAGTATTGTAGCTCCTTGAAAGTTGGTCAAATTACGGTTGCAGAGAGCAGCAAAAAGTAGAATAACTTTTTAGATCTTGTCAGAGTTCAATTGTTTCCAAAAGTGGTGCTCAACACCATTTATTTTTTCACACCAAAATGGTCGTTTAACCTTAAGACGAGACGCCCTTGCTTTCCTTCGATTTCAATTATCAAAATGTAGCATACTCGAATTCCAAGTTTAATTTTCGGTTTTGGTTCCGTTTTATTGAAATCTGTTAAGCGGTTTCGGAGCCTATTCCAGACAAACTTTCAGATAAACAGAAAGTCAAGAAATCTACAAGCGATTATTTATGATTGAGCATCGTATGAATATAAGTTTTCACTTTAATTTAGGCATTCATTTTGTAATCACACACAGACACACATTGAAAGAAACCAGGTTTTCTTTTAACACAGTAAAACAATATTGCTTTTGACGTATGTCCGTATTGTCAATGTTTTGATAACTCTTATTTCATCATCATCATCATCATCATCATCAGCCTATATAAGTCCACTGCTGGACATAGGCCTCTCCCATTGCACGCCAACGAGCACGATTCGTGGCCACTCTCATCCAGCTCTTGCCAGCCACCTTGCGAAGATCGTCACTCCACCTAGTCTGAGGGCGTCCTACACTACGTTTGCCGATTCGCGGTCTCCACTCAAGAATACGATAACTCCAGCGATTATCGGTCCTGCGGCACAAATGGCCGGCCCACTGCCACTTCAAGCTGCTAACTCTTATTTACTTGACAGTAATTCATCAAAGGAGATATTGTTGTTATTTTCCATGGGTAAAATCAAGGCTAAGATAACATAAAACATCATCACACTCCCTTTTAATCTAATCTAAAATATAATTAAAATATAAACTAATTACACATTTCTCGTATTTAAAATACGTTCCTCAAAATGTGAAAGGGAATTCTAAGAATTGTTTCTGTCACAATTTTCGTTTCTTCCTACCCTTTGCGGCTCCTCAGGTCTCAGGCACGCTTAATTAAAAGCAAGTTATTGCTGCCAATTAGGACGAACGTTTGAGCAACCCTTGCCTTAGCAAAAGGGATCTTTAGGAGCTCGTCTGCAGTCGTATCCGTCTGTTTGTAAAATGATGATTATTAAAATATTAATAAACATATCACACTGCTAGATCAAAACATTGAACCAATTCTACAGCGGCCTCTAAACTTCCTAATTTTATTTTGAGCAGCTGTCATAATCAAATGACAGCGCCATGACAGCGCTAATTTGAATCTGACGCTTCTTATTTTAGGCAGTCTTATACATTGTCAGCTTGACATTCTGGAATCGCTATTTAAGCGATGTGCACGTAGAATCGGGTTCAGTATCAACACAAAATACTTGTTAGTTAGGTTTCAAGCCCATAGAAGTTGTATTAAAGTTGATTTTAAAATACAGTGGTATTTTGAGTTACTACGGTTTTGATCTTGCAGTGCGATTATCAGGGGATTATGTTATAAATATTTACATAGCTATATACTAAGCTTTAGGCTTGTACAGTTGACTACAAAGAGATGTACCCGCTTTTGAACCTTATAACAATGCAATAACGTAAATTATAAACTAAGTACATTTTTTGTAGAACATGAGGTTAAGTCATACATAAATTATTGTACACCTCAAAGATGGTAGATTATAGTAGGAAACGATACAATAAATGATATTTGATTAGATTTGATTTGAAGGTGATAAAGTGGATACATCTCTTTGTAGTTGACTGTACTATAAGAAAAAGAAAGAAAGAAAAAAAAAGAAAATATAGTATTCGTCATCGACAAAATTTGTAGGACAAGTTGTCAGATATTAACATAAAAATAAATATGAATACAAGTATGATTCATATTCCATTAAGTGAAGTTTATTTAAATAATTATAACAAAACTCAGTTATTTATAGCATTCATATTAATTCCTGGACGTTGCCTGGTGGGACTTTCCTATTGTGGCCCATTGAAACGGTCTCCACACCTACAACAGTGCTGTTAGTTTTAATTCATTGTTTTGTTTTTGTAATTTGTATTTCATTTTTTATTCATAATACTATTTTAATTTAATTTTATATCTGCGAACTGAAAAAACAGTATTACCTAAAAAACATTTGCTAGATTGTTTCAAGTTCACAGGAGTGGCATTAAAGTTGAGTTTAAAATACCGTTGTATTTTGAGTTGATACTGTTTTGATCTAGTAGTGCGTCTTGTAAACTATGGATCAGATGATCGATGGTGGTGATAATGATGATGATGATGATTATATAAATTGGTATCTTTCACTGCCGGAGTTTCAAGCACTTGAAATCCCGATGGTCTTACCTATTTTATCTCTTAAAACCAACTGTTATAATTTATTGCTAAAAACTGATAATAATATTTTGCGTCATTAAAAAATGTGCTTTATGCAGCACTCTCAAAAATAATATGTTTAAGTCATATAAAAGTACAAAAAGATGACTATTACCGTATCAATGTTAACACAATGGGGGACCCATTAAAATCCTTCCTCATTCATTAAGCTTATCAATGTCGCCAGGTGTCATAAATCTGGATTAAGCCCATAATTCACAGTTTTTACCATGGCCACCCTAAAGCAAATGGCGGACAGAAAGAAATGACACTACCGCCGCCATTTTAACTTTGCGCAGTTATAGCTGCTATAGAGTATTTAAAGCACCACATTTCTTTCTTGTGCTCGGCGTTCCTTATTAAATGAAACTGCGGTTTTAAGTTAGTTTCACAGTTATTTATGCGTGTCGTGACTACCAGAACTCCTTGTAGCGCAATGATAATCTAGATTTAGGTTTAAGTTTAGTTTATCTGTGTCAAAATGTATAGAAATATCAGGGAGCCCACAGATCACAGAAACAAGGGAGATATGTTATGGGGGCGTGGTTCGTGTCGCCTCGATATGGTCAAATTGACCATATCGGCACGAGGCGTGTCAAGCGTTGACATAGTCACTCACTGAACGCTGTCAGTATAGAAGCTCCGTTTAAATGATAAAATGACTGTATGTAGCGTGAAAGTGTGCAAAAATCGAAATACAAACGTTAATATAAAATCAAAGGGCATAACTTACCACCGGTAAATTTTGTTTTATAGCATTATTTATATTTTTAAATGAATATTTTATATTTGAATGGATTTCAGAGCGTAAGGTTGTGAAAGTTGTGTTGACGTGATTTCTATCGACTATCGATAAATGGCTTATTCTACAGCTATCAATAGAATTCAATGTGTTAATAGTTCTACTTATTTATCACTACCACGACACGCTTAAAACAGAAGAAAAATAATTTTAACAAATATTCAAGTTATACAAAATTTAATTTTCTTTACAATATTAACGAACGACGAAGGACTCTAGCAATTCAAATATAAGTAGGCGAATCATACAATTAAGATAAAAATAAATTAACCAACCACAAAGGCAAAGGGCTCTGGCTCAGTATTGAGCTGTGCTTGCACACAGCGCTGATTGACAGCTCGCGCCGACTCACTCTCAAAAGGATTCAAGCCTAAAGGTTGGATGGTAGAGAATGCCCCAAGTATTAAGTCTAAGTATCTTTCTGTTTTAAGTAATTTGTACCATTTATGAAATAAAGTTTACATAATCAAGTCGGTAAACTACTGGTTTGTCCCAAACTGAGATCTTGTGACGTGACACTCAACCGAACCCATTTTATTAGTATATTTGTATTAACATCATAAAGTCCAAGTTTACAATTTAGACTTTTATGTACTAATCAAAACGAAAATCTTTAACAGCTCTAGAAAATTTAACCAAAGAAATTCGGCCATTTTTTTGTTACGTTCTAATATAGGTATCGTTCCAAATTTAAAATCTTATGTATCAATTTTACGCAAACCGTATTCTTGCTAATAAAATATTATTCTATTCTAACAATAATATATTAAGTTTAAATGATGTAATTGTATTAACCTAGTAGTAAAATAATAAAAATAGTACTTATTGCCTGTAAATTGAATAGTACCTATATTAACGTTGCAAACAAGTTTGAATTGTTTATCGATATATTTTGAAACATTCCTTGTGGCATCCCTAAGTGGACGACAGGAGAGAAACGCACACCTCTTGAAAAAAGTATAACTAGATGTCGCTGTGTGTGGGTAGTCCTTAACCTGCTGAACATAGGGACTACTATCTTGGCGCCATCTAGCTCTGAGGAACTAATTAATTACTCGTCGCATAGATGGCAGCTAAGTGACGAGTAAGCGCTACCTTACGTTCAGTGACTGAACTACGATGGAAAAAAAACGATCTTTCAGCATTTTTGAACCTTGAGAACTTAGTATAAAGCTTAATTTTCTGCTACTATCAAAACTATGTTACGGCGTTTTTAGTTCGTAAGCTGTAACCAATTATGAGGAGGTTGTTTTTGTAGTAGTTAATAGAGCGTAAGCGTAAGACGCACACATGTTTAAAAGTGGCGACACCGGGTCTTGTACGAATTGGCGTTCATGACATATCTCCCTTGTTTCTGTGATCTGTGAGGGAGCCTAATAGAGAGCATCCGTGGCCTAGTGGCGTCGTCTCGTGATCGTAAGGTACCGAGTTCGGACCCCTGCGGTCACCATTTCCCAATGAGTTTTTTTTCTTAAGTACATTACCCGATGCTCTTACGGTGAAAGATAAAAATCGTGAGGAAACCTGCATATTAGAACAGCTGAGTGTAAAACAGGTTAATTGCACAAAAGATCCTAAAGGGTTGAAGTGTATCCGGAAGGGCCCACCTGTAAAAAAAGATAAGATAATATAGCTGCGTTTATCGCGTGAAACAAATATGGAAAAATTATCAGTCACTTTTTGGCACGTATATAATGTAAGAGAGTGACAGATGCTTTAGCCACTTTCTATTTCGCGATAAACGCAACCATACTAAGCCTGCAGTGTTGCATTTAGATTTAAGACCGAAACACTATTTAACTTTACCCTGCTAGTGGCACTTACACACTTACAGTACCGGCAAATAATATATTACCTTTGTACTTACATCTCGTACAATACAAGAAATGTGACTTACCAAAACTGAGAACCAATCAAGTACTAGTTAACCAATTGTATTGCTATTATTTGATTTATTAGCTGATTAAATAAGGTTCAAAATGGTATATAACTAATGTTTGTACATATCGTAGTTTAAAATAGTTAAGTATAAAAAAACCCTGCTGACGTGTTCGTACAAATCTCGTAAATTTAGTATGAACGTGTCGACACTGGTTCTTGATTGGTTGTCAATTTTGGTAAGTAATATTTGTAGGTGATCGTATGAGATGTAAGTAAAAAGTTGATATATTATTTGCCGGTACTGTATGTTTGTTACCAATATTTAAAACGCTGCTGATAGATTATGCTGCACGAGTAAAAAAAAATATTACGAATGTACACTAGTCGATTTCAAGAATTTGCTTTCCATACTAGTCACTATACAAAGAAAGGAAAAACCCTAAAAAACATAATTTTAAATAGTAACTAACTTATAATAAATTTTAAGTGCTGGAGACACTAGTTTACGTTTTGATATTTCTTAAAAAAATGACAAATATAATAATAACAATGCAGTAAATAATTGCATAACAGTAGTGTTATTATGACATAGCTATGCAGTTCTCATTACTCTGCGAGAAAGGGACAGAGCTATTTAACTGCTACAGCTCTGACCTTTTCGCTCACCGTAAAATCAACTGCATTGCCATTTAAAAACACATTTTCGGGTTTATAGTATAAAACAAAGCTTTTAACTGATATATTGCTGTGGTTAGCAAACCCACAGGCTTTATATTTTCATAGAATATTTTCCGCACAATCATCAACATCGGCCCAGTGTAATACTATACGCCGCGTGATTAAGAATAAATCCATCGATATCGATGGAACACAATGCGGTTTCGATGCCGCTGGGTTTACTGAAAATGGTTTTAGTTTTCATCGACATTTTTCCGTCCTAGCATTCAATACGGGATATATTACGCGATTAACAATAAAGCCACCGATATCGATATCTATAAAGTACAACGGTGTCGGTACGGTTTATCGAAAAGGCCGGATAAGCTAACGAGATTACGACTAACTCTTCAATCTGGAGTATACCGATGGAGAAAAGTAAAGAATTGAAACAGTGTTACACGATATGCATTATAAAAAAAACATGTACCTACTTGAAAAAATAACCATCAGGAGCGCTACAAGGTAACATCTTGGAAGGTTACAGAGGTAACGACTTGAGGCTAAAAGTAATAGACATAAATTAATGAAATTTTGTATACTGATTAAATTACAATACAATACAAAACAAAACACTTTATTGTACACCAAACAAAAACATAACAGAGATGGAACACAATTAAAAATAATACAGGTAAACAACAGGCGGTCTTATCGCTGATTAGCGAGCTCATTAGTGATGACTAACCGTAATTACAAACACTAGTGACTTGGAGACATCTTAGCCTACTTGTGCAAAATGTGGTTACAGAATTATCAAGAAGTTTTAAGACTTGTTGGTAATTCTTTAGCTCTGCCTACCCCACTCTGGGAATGAAGGCGTGAGTTTATGTATGTGTATGTATAATTACCGTAATTAGTCAAAAAATTGGCAGATAAATAAAAATCATTATAATAAGTTACATCGAATATTTGCAACCCTAATGACACAATCAATCATTTACATATTCATATGATTTCAGTCCTGTTAAGTTAGTCCATTATAAAACTTATTATATACTATGATGAATTGACTGATTACAGTAATAGGAATGTTTTGAAAAAGCTCAAGATTTACAGTCATTACAGTGAAAAGGAAAGGATTAATCGTTTTTTTTCCGCGAAAGGTGAAATTTTAATATATTTCGAGTTTAACGTTGAACTACCGAGTGTAAGAAAAATCTCTTTTCATTGTTGGAAAATGGACTCAAAATTCGTTTAAGTATATCCTGCAAAGTACTTATAAAAAACGTAGTACAGAACCTTGGACGGATACGATGTCACCATAAGAGTTCGTTTCTGTCATTTTAGCCACGGAACCCTAAGAGTATCCTTCAGCTGCGGTCAAACAAGCACTTAGTTAATTAAATGGTACCATTTATTCCTGACCTTTTTACCAACAATGTCGCTGAAACGTTCCAGGCTTTTTACAAGTGTCTTTGTACGAAAAACTTTGAATAATGGAACAATAGAAACCGGTAAGCGTTTTAACGTTCCAATATAAGCAAAGTCGGTTTCTTTTTTCTTTTTTCTGGAACTTTTCATCAAAATATTGGATATCAAATGGATCGAGAACCCAATAACCCTTTTAGAGCGGCGTTGTTTGCAAATTTTACAATCACCTTAATCCCGGTTTTATCATCGCAAATAAATTCCATTTTATGTTCTATTTGTTTCACTTTGTGTATTGAAACTTTGTTGATTAGGTAAAAATATTTTTTATGTGTTGTGAAAAGCTTGAGTTAGTTGTTTTGGTTACTTACTTCAATATTTGTAGTTTCTACACAGACTGAATTTTTAAAATATAATATATATATACTTGTGTTACTCCCTCATCTAAAGATCACTTTTAGTGAAACAATTATAGCTATATATATTACGTTGACAATATGCAAAAAAAAAAGTTACACGTTATGTATTGTCACTTGTAATTTGTCTGTTGCGACATTCTAAGTCGTGTGTACATACAAATGTAGTTTTTGATTTTATTTCATTGACTGTTTTAATGTACCGTTATGTCTGTATAAGGGAATGAAAATAACCGATTATTTTCATATAAAAACTGTAAATAACCAGTTAAATTGCACTCCCTACTCTGTATGGCCTTCCGTGTTTTCACCGAGCGGCCCCAACGGAAGACCGGCGCTGGCTTCACAGCCAGCAGGTGCTGAGTTGGGATCGTTTTACAACACTAGCACTACAAGTCACCTCTTTTCCTTTATTTTGCAACTTTTTTTGTCGGTGTGTTATTGTTGTGAATAAATGATTTACTTACTTACTAACTTAATAGCGAGGTTACTTAAAATTCCAATAAGTCATTCAAAAGTTTTATTGTCTAAAGGCTCAGTCTCAATTTACTTTCTTAAGACCATTATTCAGCTTAAATTGATTTAAGAAACTTGAACTATTTCGGATTTGACAGATATTTTAATCTGCACCCTGAAACTTTGTAATTAAGTTAAGAAACTGCTGAATAGGCGTCATGGAATCACAGCTCGTACACCTCTTAAGAAAACTTTCATAACGTCTACGGTGGCGATATACTGGAGGATGTACAGGCTTTAGACGTGGCGTTTTAAGAAGCAAGTTTATTTTCTTTATTTACATTGATACTTTTTGTAACTTGACTAAACACAAGAACGAAGAAAACATTACAGCTCTATTTTAAACTCTACCTATATTCTAAATACATTTTCATTTATTTCGCAGCGCGTGTAAAGGAACGTCGTGTCTGACAGATTTGGTTTGAGCGGGAGAGCCGTAAGATTACGATTTAACAACGACAAGATAAAGATAAAGATAATGAATGATAAAGACATCTATTCAGTAAGTTGGCCGCACAAGCACTTTTAAAAGTCAAGAATCGATCAGCGCTTCACAAGAGAAGACCACTGCTGAGAGGAACGCCGCAAGAAACTCAGCAATCAGTAATCTATAAATATAAAAATTTGAAAATATATAAAATAACCTGCGTAGTTTCCGCAGGAAAACACACCAAAATCTTACCAGAGAGATAGAGAGAGAAAAGGAAAAAAAAACACTTACTTATGTGTATATAAGACGGTCCTCTTCTTCTCGAGTCGAGGTTCCTCAAATACATGATGCCCAGTAAGCAGCGGTGTTGACGGCCCTGGCCGTCGCATCTCTCAGGTCGTGCTCCGAGCAGGAGTGCGGGCACGCGGGGCACGACAGAAGGTGCGCCATAGTTTGCGATGCTGAGTCGCAGATGCATTGCGTTGATCGGTCGCCAAGCAGTCCCCATCTGGCCATGTTTTTTTGCTGGCAGCGTCCAAATTGGGACCTGAGCCTATTTAGTGCCTTCCATATGGGCCACAGTTATTTTTGGCCGGGTGGTAGGTCTTCAGATGCCTTCACATAGACGTCAGGTGGAGGGCACTGGTTTTTCTTGCGGCTTCTAAGACGGGCAGGCGGTGAACCGTGGTTGTACAGTGGGTGGCACGGGTCGTTCTCCTGTTTTTTCTTCGCGACTGCGCATGCCATCACTCTTCGGATATCGGCGGGGGGGGCGACACCTGCGAGGAGGTAGAACCTATTAAGTTGGGTCGGCTTGAGGCATCCGGTGATGATGCGGAAGGTGTCGTTAAGCGCGGCGGTTACCAGGTGGCCCAGGGCGTGCGTAGATCGGTGCCAGACTGGACAGGCGTACTCACCAGCAGATAACCACAGTGCCAGACCAGTGGTACGCACAGTATGCGCCGAAGCCCCCCAACTTGTAGACGTTAGTTTACGCAGCAGGTTGTTGCGCGCACTGACCTTCATTCGGGTGTTGGCGCAGTGTGTCCTATAGCTCAGAGCCCTGTCCAGTGTGACGCCTAGGTACCGGGGGTATCGACAGTGTTCGATCGCCTCTCCGTCCCACTTCACGTGCAGAGTTCTGTGCACTTGATGGTTGCGAAGGTGGAACGCGCAGGTCTGTGTTTTTCTTGGATTTGGCCGGAGGCAGTTGGCTTTGTAGTATATGCCGAGGCGCTCCAGTGCCTCAGACAGGGTTTCCTCTGTTTCCTCAAATGAACGGCACTGTGCCGCCAGAGCCAAGTCATCTGCGTAGAGAAAGCCCTGTGTTCCTGGTGGGCGAGGCTGGTCGTTCGTGTAGATGTTGAAAAGAGTCGGGGCTAGCCGCTGCCCTGGAGGAGAACATTTTTTTGGCGTCGCCAGCGACTACTGCCCGGGTTGAGATGGACTTGGAAGCGGCGGTTTCGGAGCAGCTCGCCGAAAATTCGAACGAAACGTTCACCCCACGTGACGTCTCCAACTTTCGCCAGCAGGGTCCTGATGTTGACTGTAGCGGCAGATAGGTCGCTTCTTAAATACATTTTTATAGTTAACTATCCACTTTCCACTTATATGGAGAAAATTAATAATCTCAGGAGGTGACAATTTACAAGTGGCTAGTACTTTCTTATGATACTGCAATAAAATCAGCATATATTTTCATACATAAATTGTAATCGAAATATATTAAAAGTTTTATCCATCTTATTCTTTCGTCACCACATTGCATCCGTCAGCCGCCCTTTAGTTATTAGTATACCTAAAAAAAATCCTAGCACGAACGACGTGTTGTTAGTGCTTGACATAATAAAAACATCGACAATCCTGTTATCGATAATTAATTGTTGTGTTTCAGTGTAGTTTAGTTTTGTTATTATTATTTTTCAATTTTACAATGCACCTCGTTGTTATATGAATCATATGATATTATGATTGTAATATTTTTCCTTGATTAAATTATTTCGCTTTTTTCTTATTAGGTACTTTAATGATTTTTAGGACAATGTGAATGTTTTCTTTAAAACTATATAATGATGTACAATTATTTCCTCTATAACGTATCGATATCAGGTTTGTCGATATTATAACTATGTCAAGCACTAAGCACATGTCGTTCCTGCTATTGTTGGGCCATTACCAATTGACCGTGTCGGGGCAATAAATCATTTTATCGGAGTCTCTCGCTCGTACTCATGGAGCTTATGGCGAGCGTAAGGGATACAAGATAACGCTGAAACTACACGCATCGCTTACGCTCGCCATAAGCTCCACGAGTACGAGCGAGAGACTCCGATAAAATGATTTATTGCCCCGACGGTCAATTGGTAATGGCCCAACAATAGCAGGAACGACATGTGCTTAGTGCAATAGTAAAATCTATAGGTATATATTCAAAATTCAAAAATTCAAAATTCAACATACTTTATTTTATAATATACACTTTTATAATCTAAGGTGATGGTGCCACCCGGTAAGCAAAAATAAGCTTGTGTTAGGTGGCGCCGCTCTTCCTTTAGGTTACATGATTTTTATATTATGCTATTGTGTTAGCTAAGTATAATCAATTTACTGGCCAAAATTACAGTTTGGACTAATTACACTGTTAGGTTTGCAAAATTAAAAACTAGAAACTAAAGATACATGCTATGATTGATTTATGTGAAATGAGGTACTGTGTTCATGAAACCAAGAAAACAAAATCAAAGAGTGTACCTCTCTCTCTCCCTGTGTATGTGTGTGCGTGTGTGTGTTTATGGTGTGTATGTGCGTGGGTGTATGTATGTGTATGTGCGTGTGTATGTGTGTGTCTATGTGTGTATTTAGACAAGGTTATTGTAACAAAATCTCTGTCTCATCATAAGATATGGTCTTAAGCCAATTTGTGATATCTCTTTTGCAGTCATGGTAAGGTTTAGGGTAAATGTCCAATTGACTATTCAATTTGTTGTAAATGTGAGGTTGAATATATTAGGATGGCCTTGTAATTTCCACTCCGTACCCAGTCGGCTCTGCCGGTACTTTCGCTCCGTACTTTTCGCCCCGCCTAGCGTTTAGACGCTGTTAAATAATGCTTCTTTGTAATCGAGTTGATGCCCCCCGCCGCCCGTTATTAATCGATCCCGCAAAATGAACGGGAAATAAAATGTTTTGTTTTACTTGGATACTGTCGCTGTAAGCTGGTGAAAAGAGGTAGCCTTAGGATAGTACGGATGTTTAAATATGGTCTAAGATCTGAATAGGAGACTACCTTCACCCAGCTGTTTATTCGGAAAAAGTATTTTATACCTAATTTTATATTTTCAGTCCAGTACTTATAAAAAAAAGACGGTTCCGTAGTCAAACTAGGAACCCATAATTATAGTTTCGCCATGTCCGTCCGTCCGTCCGTCCGTCTACCCGCAATCTAGCTCAGAGACTCTTAGTACTAGAAAGCTGTAATTTGGCATAAATATACATAAAAAATATCTTAAACTAAAGCCCATTATAATGTATTTAATAGGAAAACTATCACTAGTAAGTAGACTTCAGTGGTTCTTGAGTTACAATCGGTTTAAATGTTTAAAGCTACCGAAAACTTATTTGCGGTGTTGGTAAACTGACCGCGACCTGTGTCGATGTATGGGGATTTTTTTAATAGCTATTCCTTTTTTTAATATCTCATTTCGGTACATTATCTTTAAACAATTAAAAAAAAATCATACGTGCTTTTTTTTTTGGAACAGGGTTAATAATAAGAAATTGTTTTGCTTTAGCATTGACAGAGGTTTTTATGACAACATATGTAGCTTCACACAGCAGCTTCCAGGTGTCAACAACCTTTTTGCTCCGGCGTCTCGCATATGTAAATGAGTGATTATATCAGAAATGGCAGTTGTATAAAACATTTTACAACGGCTGCCGCCAATATGAATAGGGTTGCCAGACCTAGGCCTATAATTTTCTGAAATTTTAATTTATTATTGGATTTTTGTTACTTCTATTACAAGACATAGCCTCGACTTTTTCTTTTCCTTTTGTACCTACCGCCAAGCAGCAGTGTTTGCATTGTTGTGTTTCGGTGGGATAAGACAAGCAGTGAACTTACTAGCAATGAGGCATTCGATTTTAGTTCTCAGGGCTAACAATGCTTTTGCAGTCTTGAAAATTCAATTGTCTACGAGTCTACGAGGCATTACTGCTCCGTATTCAAAAAAATAACTTATCGAAATTAAAGATAAGGACTACATATATGTTTACAACTGTCAAGTAATGCTATGAGCGCTACGCCGTAGCCAGTAGCAGATTAGCTTCGCTATGTAACAAAAATCTGCTACAATCAGTATGCTCATCACCCCTTGTGACAGCACTGATCTTGTATTCGTGAAATCAAAATAGTAAAAAAAAAAAAGTGGTATCGCGTAATTGCCACTTTTCTCTGCTCTCCGCCTAGCCAGCTTTTTCACCTGATACGACACGACTTTGGCCTTCTGTCATATTTGGCTGAAGTAAGTTAAGTCTTTCTCTTTTCCCCTCAACTTCACTCTCCAAAATATTCAAACAGAAACTTTCGTGCCGTATCAGGATTCCTCTTGTACATTCTAACAAACATAACATCTACAAAATAATTTATGTTTAAAAAAAACCCAACTCTTGGCAAATCACAAATTTTCGTGACTTTTACTAATTTTCGTGCTCTCTGGCAACCCTGACTCTGGATGGACCATAAACCTGTTTACGTACTCAAACGCGTAATGCACGACAAAGTCGTACAGAGTACCCTCATATCGAGCGTCAAGTCAGTTTACGAGTCCTGGGATGATAGAGATTTCATACAGTCGTAACAATCATGAAGGCTGGCCTATAAAATATAGAATGGCATGCCATTCCATTGTAGGATTAAATGTTGATTGTTTTGGTTTATAATGGATTGTTTTGGTATTTATGTCGATTTCGGATTGATATTGAAATTTAAATTGGATTGGAATCCTACGTTATCCGATTACTAGATCATGTTATTATTACGGTTTAAGAGAGAATGCAAAATACGTCGCAACATTTTATTTGTATTTTTAGGTTTTTGGAAAGTAAGTGCCCAATATTTATGTTAAATCTTAATAACCTCGTAGTACCAGGTAAAAAAAAAAAACTAAGGAATAATCTTACACAAATTGAACCAGTCTCAAACTTAGCTCTTTACCCGTAGGCACCAACTTAGCTAGCCGCATCATCAATATAGGTAGCGCTTTAATAATGGCCCTTTTGATAAACGGGTGTTTTTAAAAAAGTGATCATATTTAAGGTCTAAAAATATACAACGGTAAGTTTTCCATTACGTCACGACCATTACTGCTATAACAAATAGTGGCATCCCAGACCAAACTCCTGTATGTATGTATGTATGTATGTGCAATGGGAAAAGATACTGTTATTAATTTTAGTCCTTAAATATGAGCACTTTTTTTGATAAACAAAACACAATCAAATTCAGAAAAGGTTAATAATTGATACCAAGTTACGCATGCTTGTTAAGTCGTACACAAATAACATGAGAATTCAAATTAACGATAATGAATATACTCTCTACATTTGTTCCCTGAGAATATGGGACAAGAAATTCTATTGCTCCTTTATTTGCGCTCCTTTGTACATGGCAGCTACTGCGGCAGTGCAATCTACAAAATGGGACAATATTTGCAAGCAACGATCTAGATTCCACGGCATATCTTTAGTTAACGAGTCCATGTTAGCAACATGCAAAATTCCCGTACAGAATTGTCAAATTTTGGGCAGAATTATTGGACTACACGCCTTCATTCCCAGAGTGGGGTAGGCAGAGCTACAGAATTACCAACAACTCTAAAACTTGTTGATAATTCTGTAACACCTTTTGCACAATTAGGCTAAGATGTTTGACAGTGTATTAGTGACAGGTTGCAAGCCCATCGCCTAATAGTACTACAAGTCTTTATTCCCTTAGTCGCCTCGTATGACTTCCACGGGAAGACATGGAGTGGCACTATTCTAAGCCGGCAACCACACGGCAAACTCTAAGGCGGACTACTTTAGTTGGAATTAAAGAGGTTAGATACGAAAAACCTGTAAGAGTTTACGCGAGTTGTGCAGGGTCCGTCTAATCAGCAGTGTCAGAAATATACCTGTTACTTATGGTTTTTAATCGGGTTTGTCGTAAACGCTCGCTCGGAGCGGAATCGATTCACGAGCGTTGTGGTCGCTGGGATTAACCTGGTTACCTAGCTATGTAAAAATGCAGCTAAAGAGCTAGTTAATAAGGTAAGAAATACAAGAAGATTATGGCGGCAGAAGCGAAATATTGATTCTGTTCGAGCGGAATCAAAATGAAAATGCTCTTTTTGAAATGTATGGAGTTTGTAATGGCCTGGAGGGTTATTTTGACATAACTATGCCGTTCATATTACGGCAAGTGTAAAGGACAGAGCTATGGATGCTACATAACTCTGTCCCTTTCTCTCAGCGTAAACTGACCTGCGTAGCGATGTCATAATAACCCCCCTAGGTAAAAAAAATACCAGGGTTTTCGAGCCCCGAACAGTGTTCGCATGGTTGTGTTCCAGTGAGTAGATTGATTGGTGTTTTGGTTTTGTTTTTAACTCGGTCGCCATTACTGTCAAGTAAATAAGAGCTATTAAAATTTGGTTTTTACTGTATTGAATAGAGGCCCTGGGGGGTTATTATGACATAGCTTTGCAGTTCAGTTTTCGCTGAGAGAAAAGGACAGAGCTATATAACTGCTATAGCTCTGTCCTTTACGCTAACCGTAAAAAGAACTGCATAGTTATGTCATAATAACCCCTCTGGTCAAAAGCAATATTGTTAGTCGTCGTAGAAAACGATTTCTTGTGATTGTTTGTGAAGGTTAAATGACTGTGTTAATAAAGCCTAGCCTTTGATTATTGTTTTTTTTGTACATTTCGGATCCGTACCCCTACGAATGTAACTATATGGTTTTGCCGGGTAGAATATAGCCTCTGAAAATTATTCATCGATCTGTGGCTCTAGTAAATAACACGGCAGCAAGGGACAGCTTGCAGAACCTAAGCAATCAGGGCTTCCAAGAATCTCTTTGACCTTTGTCAGTTGCAAGCACTAATCAAACAAGACAAACTTATCTCAGTAGATGGCCAACTCTGGAACTAACAGGGCGACATGCAAATTTTGTCACAGATGTTAGACATTGGCGGTCGTTTTGGCGGCACATGTAAGTTTGTTTTGCTAACCTGCTTACACCAGTTGCTTGGATGTTAGGAATATAGGTGAGTCTCTGTAGCGTAGTGGTAAAATTGTTTGCACGAAAATTCAGGAATTTCGAATCATGTTGCACGTAACTGTTTTTAAAAACCGGCCATGTGCGAATCGGAAACGCGCACAAAGGGTTCCGTACCATTATCTACACAACATTAGACACTACAACAGCTTCCGATATAAAAGTCGAGCAAAAAATGGCAAAAAAATCACGTTTGATGCTTAAATGTTGATCACCAAATGGATTAACTGATATTTGTCACAAAACGTTGAGTAAAGCTTATTTAGATATGACAATTAGATTGATCGCTGTACCAAGAACGAAAAAATAATAATTGTAATTTTGACTTATCTGTGTTTTTACATAAATGTTAAAGATGGAGACTCGATTTTCTTTTAGAACACATTTTTATTTATACTTACCCAAATTAAAAAAGAATGAAATATTAATCATTAATAGTTTTCTAGAAAAGTAATATTTAATTTTTAATAAAAACTGTGGATACAGCGGGAATTTTGCAACTTATCATGGCAAAACTTAGTTAGTAGATGTAAGTAACTATAGAAAAAAAACAGCACTTTATCATAAAAGGGCATTTCCCCTTCCCTTATCCTGCTACGGCATTGTAAAAGAATCAACCTGTAATATCATTTTTTGGCTCTGTCCCTTATTAAATTAAACAAATGCTTAGTATTCTGTTAAATCAATGCTCAGATATACATGCGCCGGGCGAATACGGAACACGAGTTAGTATTTCTTGGAATCAAAGGCGGAGGTTCGACTTGTCATTAATGATAGCGAGTCTCTAAATACGTTTGAAGTTTGCGAACTCTATTGGAGATAGTATTCGCTAGTAACGAGGCCAAAGTCAAAGGAGTACGGCTGCAAAGGAACTGACGATTGGAGTACCTAATAATGAGAAACTAGACATCAGAAGAGTATCTGTTTGATTTCTCTCGGAAAATCTGACACGGAATACAGGGTGTCCTACCTTTTGGCCAAAAATAATTGGGCAAAATGCATCGTTTCATTTGCCAACCAGCTCTTTTTCTGTAACAGTAAATATTTCAAGATTTATTTCAGTACCATCATGTAGAACCCTAGAGATAGGTTAGTTCTTAGCCTGGGTAGCGAAGAGTTTCTTGCGGCGTTTCTTCTTTGCAGTGGTCTCCTCTTGTGAAGCGCTGGTATATTCTTGAAGTGTAAAAGTGCTCGTGCGGTCTACTTATGTCGGGTTCCTATATTCAATCCGAGGATAGATAAGGCTTACCTCGGGTTAAAATTTGACATTTGCCCATACAAAATGTGTCAAATTTTTATCCGAAGTAAGCCTATCTGTCCGCGGATTGAATATAGGAACCGGACGTTACTGAATAAATGTCTTTATCTTTAATCCTGAAACATTTTAAGTTACAGAAAAAACAATGGTTGGGAAATGAAATGGTTAGGAAACGATATTTTTGCCAAAAGGCAACCGAAATACAGAGAAGATGTACCTACTAGTTTCAAAATGACGTATTATTCGATTAGTGAGAGTGCTGTAACCACGAATTTCCTTTTCCCCCTCGCTGCTATATTTCCAACCTCTATCCTACTCATTAATTAATATTTTACGTCATAGTCGCCAGGTCTGATGTCACGGACGTCCTACTGTCAGTTGTTTTACGCTTTGTTCATTTTCCGACGGCACATGACGTTCTTTCGACGTTCCTTTGTCATTCGTTATTATGTACTTTAATTCAAGATATTTTTCAGATTATTATTACTTGTTCTTTTTATACTGTAGGGGGGAGAGGGATATGCAACTCTAGCGAGAAGGACACCCTTCGCGTGAAAAATTATCTAAAAAGGTCCAGAAACTTAATAAATTATCAATAACGGGTACAGAATCTTTGTTTTAAGAGATATCCTTTTAAACCTCACCTTCTTCGCTTTTCATGATAAAAACCAAGATTTCGTGTTACAAATTTACAAGCGTAATTTGAATGCATTACTAAGTTATGTCAAATAACAGCTTTGTAAAGTACCAAGGGTCTTTGAATAATATTACGGACAGACAGACAGATGGACGGACGGACATACCGAAACTATATAAGGTTTCCTTGTTAAAAAGGGAACCATAAAAAAACGTTCTGAAGTCTAACGATGTATGACAACTAACCCATTCAACATTCCCGAAATATTCACACGAAGTTAAATTCATTTTGCAACCACTTGACTGAAATAGTTGGGTGTGTCGAGTGAGACAGGGGCCTAAATGAATTAAGCCTAAATCAACGCTGCGGGTGATGTAACGTGTGAACATGCTTTATTGAGACTAAATTAAAACCTGAATAAAATTACAATTTAAATAGCCGATTTATTGCCTTTTTTATTCCGGTACAATAAAGAGAATACATACATACATACATAAGTACATATAAGTTATAGTTAGCTTGGTCCCAAAATAAACTCTAGGTTTGTACTATGGGTACTAGACAACGATAAACTTACTTATATTGAGAAATACATAGGCACTTAAATACATAGAAAACATCAAAGACGCAGAACAAATTTTCGCGTTCATCACACAAATATCTGCCCTTACCAGGGTTTGAACCCAGGGCTGCTAGCTTCATAGTAGACGACGCGCTGGCCTAGTTGGTAGTGACCCTGCCTACCTACTGTCCTGGGTTCAAATCCCGGTAAGGGCAGATATTTGTGTGATGAGCGCCAATATTTGTTCCTGAGTCATGGATGTTTACTATGTATTTAAGTATATATTTCTCTATATAAGTATTTATATCGTTGTCTAGTACCCATAATACAAGCCTAGAGCTTAAATTGGGACTAGGTAAAGTGGTGTGAAATTGTCCCCTGATATTTATTTATTTATTTATTCATAGGCAGGGTCACTACCTACCATCATCATCGGCGTGTATCGGTCCATCGCTGGACATATCTCCCCCTCCACCCTAATACATCCACCATCTGCCAGCGACCTTTCGTAAATCGGTTATCGGTTCTTCGATAGATACGGGCAGCCCACTGCCACTTCAGCTTGGTAACCCTGTGTGTTGTCGATGACTTTATTTAAAAACGTGTTAATTCTGCCCTCCTAAGCCAAAAGGTAGAGTCTCAGACAAACCTCCTGTAGCAATATCAACCTTATTACTAACCAAATAGAATTCAAACTACTTTGATAATTGAATTTAACATACTGCTTATTGGTTTAGGAGGGCCGTATAATAAATTAAAGTAACTAGACGACCCTTAGTCCACATTTTCGGAATATGGAAGCGACGTTAATTTTACAGCACCCTGGAATAGTTATACTCGTAAGCGAGACAAAGGCTAATTACAGACGAAATCAGCTGCGGCCCGCGACGTGTGATGTGTGATATGCTTTATTGGAGGTAAATAGGGGTTAATTTGGTAGTACTGAAATTATATCATACATTTCCTAGGGATGTTCTTTTTGCCAAATTCAAATTCAAATTTCTTTATTTGCATAAAATATGGTACAATACCTGGTAAAATAAGCAATGGTGAATTCTTGGGTATACGTCAATAGCTTTTTTGAAAAGTTGAGGATCCTTTTTTTCAAATATATATATAAACATGGTATGGTATGGTTTTTGTGTGCTATAAATGCCATGTCGATGTCAGAAGAATTACCCCATAAAAGTAGGCCATATCTTAATATCGACGCAATATATCCGTGATACGGATCACGGTATCACGTTTTCTAGTCTAACTAATTATGAGAATTTTGCTTATTGATGTATTCCAGTTTTGGCATGAAACATGCTAAAATCCAATCATTACTTACACTTTTCAAGAGATAAAATAATTGAGCTTGAAATATAGTGACAAACCACTAATTTCCTTAGATAAGCAAAGTATTCTGTACAAAATCAGAATAATAAAGATAAAATTAACCAAGTCCAAAAATGGTTTTGTGCCGTGGGAATATCGCCGTAAATGTTGCCAGCAATATTGCTTGTAGTGGGCACTACAATATTGCCTAGGCCTTGGCAATGTTGCATGTTGCCGGAAACTTGCTTATGTTGCCGCCAATAATAGAATAGAATTGAAAAACGTTTATTCGACAAACACATAAACACAGGGGTACCTACATCATGGAAAAGATACAATAACGTAATACAATCACTTCTTATCCCCTAACAAGCGACACCATTAAATTAAAAACCATTTCATTAAGTTACCATTCAATTGGCAACGGTACATCACTAGTCCCAAACTAAGCTTTAGGCTTTTAGTATGGGTACTTACTAGACATCGATAAACTTCCTTATACAGATAAATACATATTTTAATATAAAGAAAACATCCAAGAATCGGGAATGAATATTCGCGGCTTGCCGGGATTTATGCTAAGTGTAAGTTGCATTTTCAAACATGAATTTCTCCACGGTGAATTCCAAGAACTATAATTCATACTAACTACGTGCTTCTCGGATCTCCCATACACAAATACGTGCCAGCCTATGTTTTGATTGAACCAATAGCGTTCGATGTCGCATGCATATTGCATGAGCACCATGTGGTATAATACCGGGAGATGTTTCATACAATCATGGTTACTTGAGATGACGTATTAAACTGGCTTGAAATGTAACTAGGGCCTAATTTTGCTTTATCTTACCTATATAGTTATCGTATCGTCAACGCAATAACAGCTCTTATTAACGTGACAATAATTGCGGCCAAGTTAAAAACAATACGATAGCGATACGTGTAAAAAGATGTAGATTAAATAATAAATCATAAATCATTTATTTGTTTGTCCAGCATAGGTTTTTACATATAGATCTTTAATACAGTTATGATTATGTCCCTTTATGTGGTACCTCTCGGCGCGCTTAAACTAAAATTACGTAAACATATTCACTAACATTTAATTCTATTATAACATATGGCGTTTTATCTGCGGTCCAAAAATTCTTGAATGTAGTAGAATGCCTTAAAATGTGAAGATGTTTCTTAAATATTTTTTTATTTTCGCTTTCTCTTATGTTTCTTGGTAATCTATTGAAAATTTTAGAAGACATTAAGGTCCCAGTAACATTTTAAGCCAGTTTAATACAACGTCATTTCAAATAACCTTGATTGTATCTAGTGGGGTGTTAAAGTACAAATAGCATACTTAAAATATACAGGCTGCAGTTTTTTTTTGTCAATAATGGGTTTGCGTTTGACCTCTGCTTCACCTGATGTTAAGTGACGACAAGGTCGAAGGTGCTACACGCTTACCCATAAAATGAATACACACCCTTGTTTTGAAAACACCAAGGTTATATGATTGCGGGAATATAGACGCAGGGAGAGCTTTCCACTCCGTAGCAGTGGGAATAAGAAACGACGCAGCAAACCGCTGCGTGCGAACCATTGCGTATTCTACTACATGTGGATGGAAGCCCTCCCGGCGCTTAGAAGACCGATGTGAGAAAGTGGAGGGTGGGATCAGGTCATGAGGTTTCTGGATAGATTACATAGGATTCATGTAAGCCCCTTTCTAATTTAAAATGTTGGCACTGTAGTATTTCAGTAGCTAGAAAGATCATTTCAATCGAAAACTTGCACTATCGACGATACGGTAGCCTAGTTGGTAGAGCCTCTCCCTACGAAAATAGCGGTGCTGGGTTCAAATCCCGGTAAAGGCATATATTTGTGCGATAAGCGTGAGTATTTGTTCCTGAATCTTGGATGTTTTCTACGTATTTAAGTGTGTATTTCTCTATATAAGTAAGTTTATCTTTGTCTATTTAGTATCCACATTACAAGCCTAGAGCTTTGTGTGGATCTTGGTTAATTTATGTGACATTGTACTCCTGATATTTATTTATTTTATTATAAGAAAGATCTTGTTTTTCACCGGTCAACTTCTGAAACTGTTTCTCATGGTAATACCCCCAAATTCTCGCTTATGATACGGCGATCATAAAAGAAAATTACTTGAGAGGAAGTGTCATGGCAGCAATATAAATGTAAAGCACATTCATTTGGGGCCAAAAGCTAATTTCATCATGTATATTTCATGAACTAACTGAATAACACGTTACACGAACCACCAGATTATCTACCGTGCGCTTTGCATCTTTTTGTACTTTCTTATGATGGTTTCAGAGCTGTTACATAAAATATAAGTGCTAATTTGCGGCGTAAATTTGGGTGTGGAATAAGGAAAACTTCAGTGTTATTTTTGCCGCGGTTTAACATCAATTTCGGTTCAGCGTAGGCAGAATATTTATTCAATTTAAAATGCAATTAAGGATTTTGCCCAATTTAAAAGTGCTTTATTGATTTTTGAAGGATAACAACAAATTGGCAATAGACACATTTTTTCATAGTTTCAATTATGAAAGGCGGAAGAACCATTAAGGTGTTAATAAACTTGAGCATTCGCTAGATTGGATCATCGATATGAATAACCAATCAGAACGCATTTGGCATTTTAGAGGATCATTCAACCCTATAACCACAATTAGGATGCTATGACTCCCGCAGCGGTCAAGTTAGACTGGACCTCATAGATTTTAATTACAAGTCCACTGAAGGTGAACCCTGTCCCAATGTATCGTTCTCGCTGGAAAACAAAAAGGAGGCCTATTGTCAGCAGCTGACGACTACGGGCTGAAATCATGATGATGACGATGATGATTACATGTTGTTAGGGTAACCAATCGTTGACTCGTTTTCACGTCAGAAAGTAACTACCCCGGCCTAGACATCAAGTTTAATCCTACGAAAGTTAAAGACTTTCGAAAACAAACAAAATAGTATGGAATAGTATGGTCGCGTAGCTTGGGTTAATCCTATATTTTTTTCTTGATTTCGCCAGTATTTAATGTTTTCAATAATGTTTACAAAAATGGATCTTGTCTAGCTTCTGCTAGATTTTTCTTCTAGCTCTGATTGACCGTTTAGGCGGACCAGCATCATATCATATCAGCATCGTATCGTGCCTTTGTTGCCTTTAAAAGCAAAATTACACCACAAAAACAACATAGTTGTTGGGTATAATGTGACGTCAAGCCATTACGGCTTTATACTACTGAGGGGTTATTATGACATAGCAATGCGAATTCTGTTTACGCTGAGAGAAAAGGACATAGCTATATAACTCCTATAGCTCTGTCCTTTACGCTCAACGTAAATTAATTGCATAATGTCATAATAACCTTTGACATCATGATGATATTGTTGACGTCGACGTTAGAATAAAGGCCCAAAAGTAGCAATCAACTCTCAAATGCAATGAAATCGGATCACTGTACATAGTTTTTTTACGTACAGTGACCTGATATCTTTGCTCTTAATGTTTTGTCCTTCTGTTCTGTATTCGTCACAAACAAGGGTCTCACTTAGCGTAATTGCCCCAGCAATTTGGCGCTCTTCAGTGAGACACTTTACCGTGAAATAATACGTGACACTAACGTTAGTTATTTGCCGAGTACTAGGTTACTATGAATTCTAGTGAGATAAGGTTTAACAGTAAAACTAGACTAATTAAAATTAAGACGCGACTTTGAAATCAACTAATTGTTATCAAGTCATCTCTTACGCTATGTTACACTTAGGTTTCTGACAACGTAATGGTATATTTCTTATTTATTATAGATCTATGCATTTGAAACCTTTAACCAAGATACTTACATTGGAAAAGAAAAACGCTTCACGTTTTTATGCATGTGAGATCCGCCATGATGTATTTAATATGACGTCACACCGTAAACTGACTGATTTAGAAGTTGCTTGACTTTTTATTAACAAAAAAAGGATGGGTATTTTTTTGCCTGTGACTGTATATCTAAAAAGATTAATAAAGCGTATCTTTGTTAATATCGGTCCACTGGGCACTGGGTTTACTTGTGGGAGGACCTTGTGCAGGGTCCATCCGGGTTGGTACCACCATCTTTATCCATTAACCTACCGCCAAGCAGCAGTGTTCGCATTGTTGTGTTCCGGTTTGGGGATAAGACAGCCGGTGAAATGACTAGCGTAGAGGCATTCCTTCTTAGTCCTCAGGGTTGGCAACGCATTTGCAGTCTTGTGAATGCGAATGTCTATGGGTCACAGTTTCCACTTACCATCAGGTGGCCTGTGTGCTCGTTTGCCTTCTCATGCTATAAAAAAAAAAAAGTGAGATCCGCCATGATGGATTTAATATGACGTCACACCGTAAACTGACTGATTTAAGAAGTTGCTTGACTTTTTTATTAACAAAAAAGGATGGGTATTTTTTTGCCTGTGACTGTATATGTAACAAGATTAATAAAGCGTATCTTTGTTAATATCGGTCCACTGGGCATCTATTCCAGGCGGTAAAAACGATAAAAGATAAAAAAAAAGATAAAAGATGTTTATTCAGTAAGTAGGCCGCGCGGGCACTTTTACACGTCAAAAAAATCTACCAGCGCTTCACAAGAGACCATTGCTGAGAAGAAGCGCCGCAAGAAACTCAACAGTAAGTCGTTTTTTAAATATTGCTAATGATATTAAACAATAATAAACTTAACCTAGCATTATATAAAACAATGAATCTCATATAAAACCAAAAATTAATATATTCATGCGTAGTTGAGCAGGAAAATGTGTCAAAACTCAGAATTGTCACAAAACTAATAAGCAACAGTAATAAAAAAAATTAAAGTATACCAGTTATACCTACTTACCTGTGACGGTGCAAAACAACCTGCATAAAAGTTTCGATACATTCTCCTACAGAAACCGTGTCCCCTAGACAATATACAAATGTTTACATATTTTTATGACTAAGTTATTATTAAATTATTTAGGTGTTGGCCAAGCATTTTTATCTGTTAGATAGTCTTCGACCCTATAGTAAACTTTAGACATCAACGACTTTTTCAAGTAAGTTTTAAGTACTGGAAATGGTAACTTTAAAACAACGTCGGGTAATTTATTAAAGAAAAGGATGCATTGACCTACAAATGATTTATAAACCTTACGGACACGAATTTTTTTAATAGCAATTTTATTTTTATTTCTTGTATTCAAATTATGTATATCACAATTCTTAACAAAAGAGTCTTGATATTTAATGACATAAATAATATTCTCATAAATAAATTGTGATGCTACTGTCAAAATATTAATTTCTTTAAATAGTACTCTTAAGGAATCACGGGAGTTTAGATTATATATAGAACGAATGGCTCTTTTTTGCAACACGAATATAGTCTGTATGTCAGCAGCTTTTCCCCAAACCAGAATACCGTACGACATAACACTATGAAAATAACTATAATAAACTAAGCGAGCTGTCTCAACATTAGTAAGTTGAGCTCTAGGATATAGTCTTTGAGCTGTTATAGTATTGGCAACGTTTTGATAGCTCTTATTTTCTTGACAGTATTGGCGGCCGAGTTAGAAACAATGCTTTAGCGGTCCAGGCCGATATGGCTTTTACCGTCTAGAATAGAGGATCTGGTAGAGATCGCTATGAAACTATAAGATCGCGTTTTTATCAGAATTTTTGTGTTAACGTTTAGGACTGGTTAAACGATTACTATTTAATTAATTTGTAACGTCAGTCAACACATTTGTCAGTCACAAATAATTATACTATTTACTGTAACGTACTATTTTCTAACCAAACCACAAACACAAACAGATCTTACCCCTTTTCCTGCTCGCTTGACCCTTGCCTCGCCAATCGGGCAAGCATACCGACCCCAATTAAAGTCCAATGACGGGACAAAAACAGCCTCGCGTTAACCCTGCGCGTGCCCAGCAAGCCCAATTTGCATTATGGCCGTTATGGCCCACGTTTATCTGACCGTTTCCAGAATTACACTATAATAATGATAACCCGGGTTTTAGTGTGATTAAGTCATATGTTTGATGCCAGGATCGCCGATTTTGAAAAGAGTTGGAATTAAATATGTTGAAGGGACTATATTTCAAAACTACTACAGGTGAGGGTTCTTAAAAAAAAAACATCAGACAACAATCTCACACGAACCTACCTAGACCCAAGCTAAGCTCTAGGCTTATTATATTATGGGTTACAGAGCGATGTCTTCCCCGGACAAAGCGATGTCTTTCCCTAACAGAGCGATGTCTTCCCCTGACAAAGCGATGTCTTTCCCTGACTGAGCGATGTCTTTCCCTGACAAAGCGATGTCTTACCCTGACAAAGCGATGTTTTCCCCTGATAAAGCGATGTCTTCCCCTGACAAAGCGATGTCTTTCCCTGACAAAGCGATGTCTTTTGATTGAAAAAAATGTTAATCATCATCATCATGTCAGCCGTCCACTGCTGGACATAGGCCTCCCCCAAGGCTCTCCACTCAGACCGGTCTTGTGCTTTTCGCATCCACCGCTTTCCCGCGATCCTTACAAGGTCGTCACTCCATCTTGCTTTGAAAAAAATGTTACTTGTTATGATTAAGAGGTCTTTATTTTAATTTTTTGAATATAAATCTAGGCATTTAATATTATCTAGCCGCGATTAGAAAGGGATTAGAGATGACAATTTTACCATATAATTACGTCAAGGTGCATTTGAATTGACAGATATTCCAATCCCAAACTAATCGCGGTTTCATAATATGCTACCGTGCCTTATCAAGGCCACATAGATTGTGATAATTTCAAAAGAAGAAAAATATAAACATATAAACATCCTTCCCGTTGCCATGACGTTACCCCATTTTTAGTATTCTACATGAAAAAGGTAATGTTACCAAAAAACAGGTCAAGTTGCCAGCCGCGGTACGTGATATAAAACTCCTTTGCATGCAGCCGAGGAATATTTTATTGGCACTTCACTGGAAATCCTTGCCTTTTATAATGCTTTCACGTAGTAGCTTTATTTTACTATAAGGAACTAGGTTGTGTGAGCGATTTAATTTTTTATTAAACACAATACACATCGCACGCAAGACTCATGGCCGATGAGGTCAGAAGGTTCTTGAGTGGCGTCCGCGGACCGGGAGACGAGCTGTGGGTAGGCCCCCAACAAGATGGAGTGACGACCTTGTAAGGATCGCGGGAAAGCGGTGGATGCGAAAAGCACAAGATCGGTCTGAGTGGAGAGCCTTGGGGGAGGCCTATGTCCAGCAGTGGACGTCTTTCGGCTGACATGATGAATAAAAATGAAAAAAAAATGGTTTACGAATACCACTGACGTAGTAAAATAATGAGTCAATTTGAGTCGTATCTATTCGCCATATTCGATAATTCAGCGTAGCAATTTTTCCAGTGTCATTTTCCCGCATTCATAATTTTAATCACTCGCTTTTATTACAATGTAGCTTTTTTCGAGTCGCATGATTGCCTAATTATAATATAAATTTATCAACCCAAAAATAGGAGCTCCGTTGGGCGGAGCTCCTATTTCTGGGTACTTTGGCCCTTCAGGCTTGCTGCAATACTACCAAAACCAAAACCTACCTACCTGTTTTATTGTGATATGATAACAATAGGAAAATAAGCGATTAAGCGAAATTCATAGCGAATAATGCATAAATAAATTCATATGCGACTGGGGAAAACTGTGACCGAGTAGTGCTCTGCTTTTATTAACAGGAAATATTGTTGGCTACTTATACAACAGGAAACCGTTTTGCGTTTTTATAAGAAAACTAGCTGACCCGGCAAACGTTGTTTTGCCATGTATGTAAAATGTAGGGGTGGACCACACTTTAGGGGGATGAAAAATTGATGTTGTCCGATTCGAAGACCTAACCGATATCCACACAAAATTTCACGAAAATCGGGCGAGCCATTTCGGAGGAGTTTAAGTACAAGATATTACTGAAGTATGCCATTTTAAAATAACGTAAGACACTATAGTACATTGTGTATTAAGGTCGGTAAGTAAGGAATTACGATCGAGGCTCTAGTAGAAGCCCGAAGTCGAAGACTGAGGGCTTTCTGAGTCGAGGTTCGTAATTCCTGTACCGACCGTGAAACATACAATGTTTTTCATCACATTTGCGAGTAAATAAATAAAATTATAGGACAGAAAAAACTTATAATACACAAGTCAGCACAACTATTATTACGAATTACTTGAACTTTTTTTAAGCGGATGACGGGCGGACTCCACAGATTATACAAATGTTTCGTTCAGAAACGTTAAGGGCAAATACTTACGTAGGTATACATACAGCCCTGAAGGAGTGTAAAAAAAAACGACGTTTTGATACAGAAAACTATTAAAATCGATTATTAAGAACATTAATTGAGTATTTAAGTAACATGTAGCGAGATTGCAATGAAATTCCTGTTTAAATAACATTTTAAGACAATTTTTCAATTGCGTGTAAACTCTTTGCTTGAACTTGCATGACATGTGTGCTGTGCTATAAATTAAAAAAAAATTACTTACCGACCTTGGGTTTCATGGTAAGAAGAAAGGTCGAGGGTTCTATATCGGGCATTGCGGCCAAGTTAACCTGTATGTTTAGATACTGTTTACGTGCAAGTGTGATGAAAAATAAATAAAACACTACTTAATTAAACATGTTGGTTACCCATACACATAGATAATAAAAGCGGAACATTAAATCTAGCACTTTCATAGAGTGGTCGCGGTGGTGATATAGGACCAATATGGATTTATTTCCCCCACTCACCACCGCCTAGTTGCCATCGCGTTAAGTCATGAGTCATGACACTCATTGACTAGGGCCTTTATTTTGCTTCGACATCGTAATCAAAGCTCTTAATGTCATGGTAATAAGTTTGATTAAGTATGATATCGGAACAAGACGAACTAAACCAAAGATAAATAAATTGTCAGTAGGCCGAGACGAATCGTCGACGGCTTATCTCAACTCTATACATTATGATGGAGTTGACATAAGCGGTCGACGCGAAATGGTTGATTTTCGAAAAGCGATAACTTAGCATTATGCAGCTTAAATAGGCCCCCTTGCCGACATGTAAAAGCTAGATATATACTTTATATCAATAGTCAATACCCATTGATCCTACAAGTCGATCTAAATGGACTTATGTAATAGAAGATATTAATGGCGTATTGTGAGAGTTTATACTATGTATAGGTTTATTACGTACGTGCTGGTCATTGAAATGGAGCGTTATTGCTTCGTCTTGGATTAATATTGGCATAGGGTTCTCGCAAACAACTAGCTTCTCTATTCAACGACGATACTTGTCCGGGGAGCTAAAGTTTCCCCTGCGCTCGTAGGCAGCTAACTCTTAGTTACAAAATATAATCGAACGTCATGAAAATACAAAAATGTTAAATTAAAAAATATAGGTATACTACAGACAGACAGGAGACGAGAGCGAGCGAGACGAGACTAGGCAGACATACAGATTCATAATACATAAATAAATATCATGGGAAAATTTTACACAAATTGAACTAGTCCTAAACGAAGCTCTAGACTTGTACTAGATATGGGTATAAGACGATAATAGGGGAGCAAAGCCCCCACCTTGGCCTCCGAGGTTATTTTTTTAAATATTTTCATATCATACGTGAATTTTGTTTTTGATATTAGATTCATTGATTTATATATGTTTTATATATTAAGTGTCATGTACAATATACACTTTAATAGATATATTGATTGATATTATAATTAATAACATTATACTTTATGGTAATAGTTATTTCCAGTGAACGTTAAACTAAACGGGTTTATACAAAATGAGCGTATATATTGTGAGTGCTATATTATCAGTTCTTATATCTCATATTACTTACCCGATTTCACTGGATATTTGCTCTAATTGTCTTGGAAACAGAGCAACGTTATCAAGTAAGATGCTATGAACTAGATCTGTAATAGACCTAACCGTCTCTGAATGGCCTTGCGTCTCAAATGCCAAATACAATAGGCCTTAGACGTTCTGAAATTCTTTTGATAGATTTCTGTCATTAGTCTTGTGGCATTCAGGTTACCGTCTGATGAATAAAAGGGTGGTTTCAAACGCTTTGATGTAAGAGGGTAGTTTTTTTACCTTCAACAAAAAGAGTTATTAAAATAAGTTTGACGCCTAATGACTATTATGGAAGATGAAAATAATATTAAAATGAAATACAGTGGGAAAGTTTGAATAAAATAATAACAGTGTGTGTCTGTGTGTCTGTGGTGTCGTTAGTTTCCAAACGTATAAACCATTTTGGACGCTGTTTTTTTATATAAAGCTAGTTTAACTAGGGTAGTTCTTAGTTAGGTTTCATGTAATTTGGTTTGGCTGTTTAAGAATTAACAGCTCAAAGTATGTAGGTTGTTCATTAATTTAATTATTTCCAGTCAACCTATGGAACTATATCAAACAGACGCAATAAGTCTCTTGCAATTTGATTTGATATGTCAATTTGAAATAGTTCCATAGTGGCCCAGCGTCGCAATCAGAATCAGCTTCAAAGTGGAATAATTGTTTACATCTTGTATGAAAACTCGCCTTCGGTCTGTCAAAATAAAAACGATTGCGATTGCGTTAGGCATTAAATCCTCAGGAGTCAATGTTGACTGTACCTATACTACCAAGTTAGTAGTACGAGCGATGTTGGAGCCATAAAGTAATTTATAAAAGCCAAATAACATAAAAATAACTACGTCAAAACATGTATGCCCTCGTTAATAAAAATATTCCAAGCAAAACCTCCAGGATATACGTCGTTTTAGCACACGAGCTCGGGTATAACGCCCAGAATGTAATTACGTGCCGTACTAATTAAGAAAGTCCTATCAATCAAGTGTAATGCGGAAACAAAAACCCTTCCGCGAATAGCCAAAGTAACGGATATAAGGGTGCTTTTTACTGCACATAAGAACAAGACAATATTAGATTACGAACTTGATATGCTGTTACAGCCTTTTGGTTGTAGATGGCAGTTTTGCGAGTGCTGTTTCTACACTACACCGTGGGAACGAGTAACCCGACAAATTTTAAACATCGATTCTAGAGCCAATTTGTAGTATATAATGTGATATAACATGTAGTCCAATAAAGCATAATTTCCAAGATATTTATTATTTAAAAAAAAAACCATAGTTAATTTAATTTGAACTTTGTCACCTATACCTAAAGCATTATTTACTAAGAAATAGATTAAATTAATTTACGTTGTACGTTGATGACATTGCTATTTACAAGATGAATCTTTCTTAGAAAATATTGCTTTACGTTAAGGTGACAGAGTTTAAATTCAATTAATTATGTTTTTTTTTTAAATAATTAAAAACTGAAATTATGCGTTATTGGGCTACATGTTATATCACATTATATACTACAAATTGGCTCTAGAATCGATGGTTAAAATTTGTCGGGTTACTCGTTCCCACGGTGTATATGTAAGTATCCAGTTATGACGCATTTATACTAAACAGACAGATTTATAAGAGACTAAGGGCCTGTTTCACAATCGAGGTATTGGATAGTGGGCACTTAGGTACCTACCTACATATATATCAATTTGGGTAACATTGTAATTTGATATTTATTTATTACTAGCGCCCCGTGCTGACTTTGCGACGCCCGACTCTCAAATAATGGTGAATATTTTTTCAAATAAGTGCTGTTGTTCCGGGAATTATCCTTCACATATAACCAAACTTTCAAAATCCGTCCTCTCTCCTCATAATATTAGTATAGATCAGATGACTCCGTGTACATGTACTAATGATCATTTAAGTCTTGTAAGTTGTACATAAAAATACATGTTTACCACAAAAACGTTACCTGAAAGGCCTAAAGGCCCTTTTAGTAGCTTGCTAATTAGCCGGCAAACAGAAAGTTATTCAAACGAGAAACACCGCCGATACCGCAAGGCCGCCGTGGACCAATTAGGGAATTCACTCAATGAACGAGCAAAAATGTTTTTGAATCCACCTTTTCAATACAGTATGGCTAGCTTTTGGTGGTTATTAAAAGAGGGATTTTGTATGGTTTTTGGGTTTTTTATTTTAACCCGTGATAAAAAATCGGGCAAGAGCATGTTGGACCATGCTCAGTGTATTGCTCCGGGCCGTTACTAGAAACACAATTTATCTCAAAAAATACGATGTGAAAAAGTGCACCAGCAGGAGAGTGTATCTTCACAGCACTTACGTCCTTTTGTTGAGAAGCGCAGTTTTTCGGCAATAACTCAGAAACTGTATGTTGAATATATTTTTATTTATTCATAGTTGATGGTTTGAAAACATACATCTTACATCATACATCTACATACATCTTTAATTCCTCACGAGGTCTCAAAGCCGGGATAAAAAGTAGGCACCTCTGGTAATTTTATCTCATTCAATGATTTGTACTTAACATTTATTTGTACATTAATTAAAATAAATTACCTAACCTAATCTCAAACTAGAACTTTTTTGTTTATACATCAACAAAAGCAAAACTAAACTAAGTAGAGAATACGAAACCTTGTATCCTATCTCCAGCTAGCTCGACACTGAAGCCCGCAATTTCTATTCTAAGTCCATCAAGACTTCTATATCCATCTTCCACAGCTTTCTATTCAAATCTGTGCAGTGGGTTTGGGTTAACCCTGCAGACTAGATTGCAACATTTGCAATGCAACTTGCATTCATTTTTGTCAGACTACCCTCTAGTTCTAGTTTGTTTGTTTGTGTTTAAATCAACAAACGCGTTTTTTTGTTATTTTCGAATGCCTCGTCAATAAATAAAAACTTGTCCGACTTGAAAAGTAGAATTCATATGCGAAATAAGAATTGGTTAAGAAAATGAAACAGAAAAAAAATCACTGGCGATTTTAAGTTTTATGCAAAACTTAAAATTATGTGTATATGTAAGTTAATAATATATTCGGTTTTTATGTATGCTACAAAGTAAAATTACATTAATATACAAGTGCTATTCCCGTCTGTTTAATTAGAATATGAAGTTAAGTTCAAATGAATATGACGTTTAAAAAATAAAACGAAACTACGTTGGCATAGGGACGCGAGCTTGCGTGCGACTCTTACCAAGTTTTTTTATAAACGTATACTTACCTACAGGGTGTTTTGAAGATTAGAGCAGAGACCCGCAGGAATGATAAAGGCGATCATTTTGATTATTGTTGACAGTGTTTATTGTATATATATTTTTTCATCTATAATTTTTTTGGTTTTTGCTATTCTCTTTTTCTTGATTTTTTTCTACTTAATTTCTCACGGAACGTTACTGCATTGTAATTCTCCATGTAATATTTTTTCCTTATACAATAAAGTGTATTTCTATTTATATTTCTCTCTATAAATCTGGTTTTATTTTTACAATGAAGCACATCGCATGATAACGATCTCTTTGCGATTGAATTATGATAATATATAAATCACTTTGTCCTGCGGTTTCGCTCACGCAGAATTTGTCACTGTCCCTTCGGGTATTGTAATTTCCCGAGATGAGGGACCTACGTCACATCTCCGCCCCACTTTTCTGTGTAAAAATCAAGCATTTTGCTCCATTGTGTTATGAAACCAGAACAATAAACAAATTATTTTACCCCTTTCATGGATATAACTTATTACACAACACACAAGGATGAAAATGTATTTCAGTTTTCTGATAAATCAGTTTTATACAGCAAGTTTGAAATTCAGAATACCTTGCAAACTTAGATAAGATCAGTTCTTGAAAGTTTGTATCGATAACAGGGGACGTAATATCACAATAATAAGTATTGATCGGTAATTATCTACTGGAATTAACCCATGGGACTTGACAGAAGCGCGTGGAACTAACCCCATGTTCTTTAGTCCATCGGAATAAATTCTCTTTAACCGAATAATAAAATTGTCCTCGCGTGTGATATCCATGGACTTATTATTTATTATATTTCTCTAATCAGTGATTGTCTAAAACTAAACACACACCTTAAAACAAGGAGTGATAGCCATTAATTTTAAACAAAAGTCTTTATTTTAAGTTTATCAACGCCGAAAAGCGTCATCAAAACGTGTATTAGGAATTAAAAGGATACGAACGGAAGTTCGCAAGGTTCGGATCTGAGTTAAAATTTCATCTACCGCAATTTTTTTCTAAAGATACTTATATAACATCTTCATAGTATAAATTGAATTTAACATAGTTAAGATATCTCTATTGAGTAAAATAATTCTATAATATGATTAGGTAGGTATAATTTAAAGCAGGCAATGGATCAGGCAAACGCCAAGCCATAAAAAACCGGTCATTCTAAAAATACCCTTCCTGACTTATACTGATGCATGAAATATGAAATTTCCATTATCTTACCACATAATCTCTCAAGCTCCACCCAAAAACCACCCTTACCCCCAACGACTTAAGACAGACTTCAACTCCAAACCATGTTGTTCTCCTTACGTCGAGCAGTCATCGCCGTCATTTGTCACATGACCACATCCAATTTATTTGGTAAACGAAGCCATATCATCCAATTTACTTTATAAACATAGTATCTTAATTATAAATACGCTTGAACCTTAAATCTTATTGTAAATATGACAAGGTTTTTATTTCTTTGTACGTTTGTGTAAGATAGGAGTTTCTGGTAGTGGTTGGATGGTTTTCTGTAAATCGGGCCGCGTAAATTGTGCGATAACACTTATTATTAGTAATATATGGAATCCATAATATTTTGAGCATTTTTGTTATATATTATTGGGTGTATAGCGTTCGTTTACATCTATACACAGGGGGAGACTTTTTAGTAACTGTCTTTTCCATGTTCTATTTGTCACACTGAAGAAGAAGTTGTGGTTAAATCAACAAGATGAGTCGTGAGTGTTGTTTCTTTGCTCTGTTGTAGATTTTAATTGTTGTTTACTTACATGTATGGTTGTAAATATTAGTACATTGTATATTACCTCTGTATGTATTTTATTAGAGTAGTATATCTGCTTCTTGGATGTTTGTACTATTTGGTTTTGTATGTTATTTTGTAAATTTGTCTATCCTCCTGCATGGTCCTTACTTATTATTCTCCAAGGTTAACTGAAAGAGATCCCATATGAGATAAGTTCGCCTATGCACTTTATCTATATTCATGTAAACATGTCTTGTAATTGTTTATGGGCAATAAAGAGTTTACATACATACACACTTATAAAAAATATGACTGATTTTGTTTAGTTTTTATGTCCTTAAAACGAAGGTTTAGATATTTCACTGTAAAAATCACATCAATGAATTGCCTCATTTCGCTGTACTTGCAGAGCAACAAAATGAGTCTGAGTTGGCTCATCTCTCATCATGTCAGCCGAAAGACGTCCACTGCTGGACATAGACCTCCCCCAAGGCTCTCCACTCAGACCGGTCTTGTGCTTTTCGCATCCACCGCGTTCCCGCGAACTTTACAAGGTCGTCATTCCATCCTGTTGGACGCCTACCTACAGCTTGTCTCCCGGTCCGCGGACGCCACTCAAGGACGTTCTGACCCCATCGGCCATCAGTTCTGCGAGCGATGTGCCCTGCACTGCGAGTCTACTGCAGACGACATCACGCAGAGAAACCCCGAGCGTAGCCCTCTCCATAGCCCTCTGAGTGACTTTGAGCTTCCTTATGAGGCTCATTGTTAGCGCCCACGTCTCAGATCCGTAAGTCATCACTAGCAACACACTGATCAAAGACTTTTGACTTCAAACACTGCGGTAATTTGGGCGAACAGGTGTTGTGAAGCTTCCCGGACGCTGCCCTCATCGGCTCATCTATATTTTTCCTTGATTAAATCCTCTGACTACATACAGCATCCGTGATTGCTGTAAAAATGGCACGCATGTAAATTTATGTGGACACTGCACGTTGCAAACGTGTGATTTTTATTGAACGGCTTTTAGCAGTACCGATTTAATTGGGGATGAAAATGCAAAATGGATATTTGCATTCTGTTATTTTTGCCTTTTTGTAAATTGGCTTTTACTTTGCCACTTGGATAGACTAAAATAATGTTTCCTAGGTTAATGAAAACATACACAATTTGGAATATTTGGCGTTGAATCTGTAACATTGATAATTTTTAAAGCACAACCGGTTTGGCTTATGCGTGAATGTTGGAACTGAATTATAAAATGAAAAAAAACCTTATAAGTAGGGTAGGTAGGTAGGTTTGTGCAAAATACATTAAGGCCCTGCTTTAAAAACGGGCTCAAAAAGCCTTTTCAAATTAAGGCCTTTGTCCTGTATTTAAAGTTTACGTTTTTTTTTTAAATTAACAACACCACAGTGAGATTTCTTAAGAATAAATTAATATAAAGGAAAAATGAATAAGCGACGGCTTTTACATTTGTCTAATAAAGAGTTAATATATACAGGGTGTCCCAGAAATAGCACGTCACTGTGACACTGGAGATTCCCCAGCCTCAGACGAACCAAACCAGCCTAACATGACCTCAGTAAAAGTTGCACCGTTTCCGAGTTATACCAATTTAAAGATTTTTCCAAATTTTCACCTCTTTTGACATTGTAAGTGCTCGCATTTACTGGGATAGCTTTAGAATTTGGTTTTTTTTATTTGTGCGTCTTTATGAATAGTTGATTAAGATGATAGAAGCATTATTATGTCAATAACTAATGTAAAAGTTGGAAAAATACTGTAATGAACTTGACTTCAATTATCATCAACATAGTAATTTAAACTTTGAACACCTGCCATAACTTTTTTTTACTACAAACGAAATGAGCATATAACTTTAAAAACATGCGTATTTTATGCCAATTCTAAAATGGTATGACACATGATATCTTAATGCATAAAAAAAGGAATTCGAATGACATTTGCCAATATGGATCCTCGGAAATCAATGCTAATCATCTAAACAATTATCTTGTACTCTACGATATCTCATTTGTTTGTGCTCCTTTAAAGAATATGATTGATTTTTGGTTGACCTTGGTTCAAAGATAATAAAAAACGGGTTTAATTTTCATTAGTTTTTACAGTAAATGTTCGAATTGTTTCCCTCCGACTCTAAGGCACAAATGGCATCTTCGGAAGACACGTCGCCGTAGTTCCTCTTCGTTACTTATTGGTTTTGAACAAATATTGTCTTTCAGACATCACCAGAAAAAAAAAACATTTTACAAAGCGAAATCAACTTCCGTTAAGAGTGCCGAGTAGTCGTTTCAGTTCCACAAACAAAATCAGAGTCTCGAAACGCAAGGTAACGAACTATGAGTAGTTTGGGTCACAGGGCTACAACTAAAATAACTATCCTACAATTCTTTACATGATAAACTTGCAAAGCGGCTAATCGCGTTTCATTTGTTAGTTTGGTTGCCGGGATCCATTGGCAAATGTGATACGAATTCCTACTTTTTTGCATTAAGGTATCATGTGTCACTCTGATTTTGTTTGTGGAACTGAAACGACTACTCGGCACTCTTAACGGAGGTTGATTTCGCTTTGTAAAATGTTTTTTTTTCTGGTGATGTCTGAAAGACAATATTTGTTTAAAACCAATAAGTAACGAAGAGGAACTACGGCGAGACGTGTCTTCAATGCAGCCCGAGACATATCGGAAACCAGTTTACGAAAATTAAACCGAAATTTTATTCAAAGATGCCATTTGTGCCTTTGAGTCGGAGGGAAACAATTCGAACATTTACTGTAAAAACTAATGAAAATTAAACCCGTTTTTTATTATCTTTGAACCAAGGTCAACCAAAAATCAATCATATTCTTCAAAGGAGCACAAACAAATGAGATATCGTAGAGTACAAGATAATTTTTTAGATGATTAGCATTGATTTCCGAGGATCCATATTGGCAAATGTCATTCGAATTCCTTTTTTTATGCATTAAGATATCATGTGTCATACCATTTTAGAATTGGCATAAAATACGCATGTTTTTAAAGTTATATGCTCATTTCGTTTGTAGTAAAAAAAAGTTATGGCAGGTGTTCAAAGTTTAAATTACTATGTTGATGATAATTGAAGTCAAGTTCATTACAGTATTTTTCCAACTTTTACATTAGTTATTGACATAATAATGCTGCTATCATCTTAATCAACTATTCATAAAGACGCACAAATAAAAAAAACGAAATTCTAAAGCTATCCCAGTAAATGCGAGCACTTACAATGTCAAAAGAGGTGAAAATTTGGAAAAATCTTTTAATTGGTATAACTCGAAAACGGTGCAACTTTTACTGAGGTCATGTTAGGCTGGTTTGGTTCGTCTGAGGCTGGGAAATCTCCAGTGTCACTGTGACGTGCTATTTTTGGGACACCCTGTATACATACATACATAAACTCACGCCTTCATTCCCAAAGTGGGGTAGGCAGAGCTACGGAATTATCATCAACCCTAAAATCTTGTTGATAATTCTGTAACCACACTTTGCATAATTAGGCTAAGGTGTTTAACAGCGCATTAGTGACAGGTTGCAAGCCCATCGCCTAACAGTACTACAAGCCCTTATTCCCTTAGTCGCCTCGTACGACATCCACGGGAAGACATGGAGTGGCACTATTCTAAACCGGCAACCACACGGGGTACACATATATATACATACGTAGGTTTATATGCATACATCATTGTGGTGTCACACTGATCTTAAATGTTGTTATCTCACTACCAGTAAGCCAATACAAAATTCTGACGTCAAGCGACGCACTTTCAGCTCATCATTAAACTGAGCGGTCCAAATATAAAATAGTTGGACGCTGTTTTTCCGGTTTCAGTTTTATCTGCCTATATATCTTAATATGATTGGGAAGCCATCAAATCCACCCACACAAGCTTTGGAGGGATGACTGTCGATTCCCCTAATGGCGGTACAGGGTGCTCTAAAACGTTGAGCGGCCCGGCCACAATCGGCGCTGTCCTGAAATCCGCTATTGTGCTATGAATGAATAGCGTTAAGTCACTGCATAAACCGCGAGTCACTGAAAACAGCTGCGCGGCCGACTGAGAGCTTTCATTTGGATTTGAGGCGGTTTTATGAGCTCTTAAGTAACAGAGATAGAACTATAAAAGTTATACATCACTGTCTGGAAATTATCACGTTTCAACAGTTCATCATACGGCCTATGCCTCATAATATTTTGACATAGCATTTAGTTTGATATTTGAACTGAAATAACAGCAACCCCTGTCCTCAACAACTCCCCAAAATTTAAAATTAAATTGATGTAGGTTCTGGGTTAAAGTAATAAAACCATGATCGTTCATTTTTTTTTTAAAGTAATCAAGGCTCTAGCGGCGCACACGTCCTGACTCTAGTCGTCATCTATCTCTCTTATCATCGTTCGTCTAATCCGCTCACTCCTACATTGATATTTTATATAATCACTGTTTTTAAAATAGATTTGGTAATGAATGTTAGGTTCTGAGTAAGTTTGAAATTACAAGTCTGTAGCTTTACTATTGCAAACTATAAGTCATTCATATTTTACATCGTCGCTGTCGAGAGCAGTATTGAAGTAACTTTTTAGGTTCTCCGCTTACACTCACTCCAAGCGGCAGCTACATTGTGAAAAACATTATCTCCTGCCATTGTCTCTGCTCAGCCACTGTGTGCCATTGTGCTGCCATCTGGTAGATACTAGATAGTACTAGCACAGATTTATTGGCTGTGAGGGGTTTCTGGTTAAGCTCAGTTGATATGCAAACAATTAAAACAATCCCCATCCTCTATCTCCACCACGACATCCCATTTTATTTCAAGAACCATCCTGTATAAAATAAAACTGCTTCAAACGCAGTTTAACTTCATGAAATAGTAATTAATCTCCTCCCGGGATTTTTATAAGTCTGTCTGTTGCAATCGCCGGCCAATCTTTTAAAAAAGCGTCCTAGTCATCCCGCCATCTCCGCTTGGATCTATCTCGCTTCCTTAACAAATCAATAAATAAATAAAAGATATAGTACTATCTCACAGAAAATGATCAAGTCTCGACCTAAGCTCTAGGCTTGTACTATGAACTAAATAACAATTAAGAGACTTATATAAGTGAACTATCTATACATATAGGTACTAAATACGTAGAAAACTTCCAAGACTCAGGAGCAAATACTCGCACTCATTACACATAATTTTTCCCTTCGAACCAATCACCAATATATTTGTAGGCAAGGCACTAATATAACGCCTCAAAATCAAATAGTACATTGTTCAATAAGGGACTAAAACAAGCCATAATGACACGAGACGTTTAGCCACGCGAGCGAGCGAGCGAGTGTACTTACGGTTGTTTAGTCTCGCGATAAACACTTTAATTTTCATATTTGAATGAGAGAAAAAAAAGCGACATTCTAAACAACATTACCATATTAATTATTACAAACTTTCTTAATAATTTGTTCCGCGGTTTTTTTGTAAAGTGACGCTTTAAATGTTTGCATATTTAGGGAGCATTCAAGTATTACGTATTAACGCAATTTTTGAAGATTTTAGACTCCCCCTCCCCCCCTTGTAACGCACCGTAACGTTTTTCTATACCCCGATTTTATACAAGTATGAAGTTTGTATAGGTCGCCCTAGGACACTTTTGGGAGAGAATTCTGTATGGAACCCGGTGTCTATTGGTTGGTATGTCGATGGTGATGATAAAGGATCTTATTATTAGTTTTTTGGGTATATCATCTATTTCGATAACCATAAGCTTAATTCACCATCTTCGTTAATTGTCTGATTGGTGCAGGGTATTGACGGAGTGACTACAGCGCACGATGTTCAGGGTTCGATTCCGCGCCGTGTGCGGGGGCGTTTCTTTTCTCTTTTTTCTTTTTTTTATAAGTAGGTAATGTATCCAGCTGATGTTTCTAAAGAGGGGTCATACCTGTGTTAAAATTTAAATAACCTACGCGAAAATTACAAACTAGTTGAAATTATGTGACAATAATAAGGAAACATTAACGTAATTAAATAATATTGAATTTATGTTTGTGATACAGCGAAGGGGTGAGTTTAGGTATCATGAAGACGAACGTAGTGTTTCATTTATTTAATATTTAATTACACTTACAAGAAAAGGTACCCATAGGAACTTTCCGGCTCCAGTTTGGTTTATTTTAATATATGTTAGAAAGTAGACTTAAATAACAGACACGTATATTTTTAGCTGCCCAATGTCAACCTTTGTGAGAAATTGTCCACCAAAGTACTGAAAAGTGACTAAACACTGTATATTCTATTGTTTTTAACCAAAATTGATAGTTACCTACTGGTTTGATTATTTATTTATTTATTTATTTATTAAGGACATCAACAGCACAATACAGAAAATATAAAACCGATAACACCAAATAGCAAACAAAGCCAATTATAGATATCCACAGATTAACCAGATAACATATTTAACAACACTGGTGCGATTAAATAATAAAAAGAGTTGAAAGTAATAATAAAATAATAATAATAATAATAAAAAAACCAAATTATGCGCGAGTGTTTTGTTATATCAGCTCAACCTCACATTTAAAACAATACCAAATAAGTGTATTTTCGATGAGAAATATTTGTGCTATTTATTCTCTGACATTTATTTAGCTCCAAACATAATAATCCTGTAATTCATTCATACACAAACAAACTCCTATGTATGAAATCAAAAACAAGCAGAATATTGAAATTCTACACGAAACACTTTCGAATTCCAAATTGAAAATTCAAATCCAACCAAAAAATTTAAAACTCGAATTAGCGTCTCGTGCAATTGAAACGAATAAAGTTACCGAATAACGTCACTCGCACCCAACACTGCTATCCGGTTAAATTAAAATTCAATCGCGCCGTTGAAATACAGATTTGTTCTGAATATGAAAGTCAGGTTTTCGGACTGTATAAATTATTTTTAATTATGTTTTTTTGGGGTTACCTTTGGATGGGCGCAGATTTTCATTTTTTCTCTGTAACCGTAAATATTTCAGGACTTTTAAAAAACTAAATTAACTAACAATGTTACCAAAATAAATAATGAAATATTTACAGTTACAGAAAAAAAATTGGTTGGCAAATGACATGATCGGGAAACGATACATTTTGTTAATCATATTTCAACCAAAAGGCAGGATAACCTTTTTTTTTGTTCTTCAAATATTAAATAGGTACCCAGCCTTCGGGCCTTTTGCGCCTTTACAAGCATTTAATAGAACGTCAACCAGGATTTCAAGCTCTGGCTTCGCAGACTATTAACAGACGTCAATAACTATTACAGAGATAAAAAATCCGATATCTTGGTGACCCTTACTTTCAGAAATTCCTTACCGGCCCAACTCTTCCTAAGACCTATAAACCAGCTTTCTTTTATAAAACTTTTTTGCTTTGGGGGTTAAAAAGTGCTCTTACTGAGAGAATGATAACTTCATTCTTTATTTTTATTGCAATTTGCTTATTTAATCGTGAACTTGACATTTAATTTAATATCGTATTAAAGTTGCACATTTACTATGAAAAAAATAAAGCTTGAACCTAAATGCAGGCGAAACGAAGTTAATCAAACCGATAACAGATGGCGCACCAATCTTCCCTGTCCTATATTTTCAGGAAATTTCATGCCGCCGCTACAGCAACTGATTTAAGACATTTGATTGCATTATAAATCATAATAATAGTAATGCAAATAATAAAAATAGTTGTTATCGAACCCGTTTATTAATTTAAAACGTTAGTGTAACTTATTTATGCGCTTCAATTCGATGCTAAGATGGATGGTCATCAGATAGTCAAAGTGGGATTGCAGCCCGAGCCGATCCTTTAGCCTACCATCAAGCAGTAGCCCCACGTTGGGCGCCAATTGCCACGGTGTGATGACAATAATGTAAAAAATAATAGAGAGTGGGCAAATAAAAACGAAATATCCTCTCGCTTGCTTTTGGTAACTAAAGCTACCAACTTTATACGCCTACAAATTGCTTTGGGTAGCCGTAGCTACCGGCGGAATCTCTGAAATTTATGATTTTTGTCTTGTAGAGGGTATAAATTGTTTTCAAAGCACAGACTACCAACAAGAAAACATTTTTAAAAAGTTACAGTCGACTTGACAAACCAAACCTATATTTTATCTACGTTATTTTGCAAGGAGTCTGAATAAATGTTGCAGAATGACGAATCGGTTGTTTATTTACAATGAAACCTAAGTTTACCCTGTTTTTATTATCTTATTTTATATGTCAGCCATTACGGTAACAAATATAAAAACATACATGTTATTTAATTCTGTATTTCTCTTTAGTTTTTCAATGAAGAAAATATCTTAGCGAATACTTTAAAAAGCGAAATTGATTCTCAAATATGTATAACAAACACCACGATGGAAAAGCGATTAAGACTTCCTTTCTATGAAGTTGCAAGCAAGCGAGTATGTGAATTGTAGTTTCACAAACCGATAACAGATGGACCTATCGTTTGTCTCTTATGCTTTCAGGAAATTTCATGCAACTGGTACTTAAACATAGATTTAAGATAATTGATTATATTACAAAACCTATTTAGTTATTAAAATAATAAAACTAAGTGTTGTTGAATTCGTTATTTCATGTTAAATGTAAGTGAAACTTATTTATTACGTCGCAATTCGATATTTAAAATTTTGTGTTCTACAACACGCTAACGAAGTTTTTAAAATGCTTGATATTATACGACGCGGCAACCCTTACAAATGAGAGTCCGTGCCTACACAGGAAAACAGTATTAGGTAGGCGCTGTCCTTGTGGGCCATTAATTGACAGATTTCGAGTAAGATTTCCGTATTAACTCATGACGCGTCAGAAATGGCACTTACGTGTCTTAAAACAGATATTCTATTCAGAAACAGTTCATTAATACGGCCCTATCTTGCCTACTCGGTTGAGACATAGTATGACGGCGGTCGTATTCGTCTCCCAAAACCCCGTTGAATCTGGTCTTATGTTGATACCTGACTTTGCACCCATCAACAGCCTCGGCATTTATGCCTTAGCTTCACCAGAGCCTGCTCTGCGATTCATTCGGGAACAGTGAAACAAAAGTGACACGCTGAGAGAGGTAGAGTTGAGGTTCACCTCTCCCAAACCCCCCCTGCTGTAGGCAATTTGACTCTCTTTTGTGAGTTTAAGTAAAGAGTGCTTGGGAGAACGAGCGTCGCTCGGGTTGTTTTCCTGAAAATGACCACTTGAAAGATCGATGACTTGACCCGAAAATCTTGCTAAGTTTGTCATTACAGTCGAGGTGGGATTGCAGCCCGAGCCGAACCTTTAGCCTACCATCAAGCGGCAGCCCCACGTTGGGCGCCAATAGTCGCGATGTGGTGACAATAATATAAAAAAATAGATATTTTTTGATATCTTATTGGGCCTGTAGCAGAGGTTTATTAAGGAAATGTAATCGATTTAGTATTCTGTTATTATTTTGTAAACTGAATTTAATGGTCCTATACTACAAAATAAGTAGTATCATAAATCATCTAACATCACGATAAAGCTGTTGCCATGGTATGGTAGTCTAGATAGGTGTTTTTATTTAGCAAAATAAAACGAAATGAAATGAAATTATTAAAAACGTATCGGCGAATCGAGTTGGTTCATGGACGAGGTTATTGTCAGACACTATTTCGCATATAAAGTAAAAGTAGTTTAATTATTTTATTTTTAGTTCCACTAAATATATTCATTGTTGTAAATGGGATTACGTTCGCAAAAGAAATTGTATTGTTTCCTATTTCCTGATGCTGGTGTCATTCCGAGTACCATACTACCAATCCATTTGCTTCTCGATGTTGTTTCTACTGGCCTTTCTACGCTATTTTATGTAAATATTTATAACCCCCCGACGCAAAAAGAGGGGGTTTAATAAGTTTGACCGCTATGTGTGTGTGTTTATGTCTGTCTGTGTGTCTATCTGTAGCACCGTAGCACTTAAGCGGGTGAACCGGGTCCGTCCGGGTTGGTACCACCATCTTATCGATTAACCTACCGCCAAGCAGTAGTGTTCGCATTGTTGTGTTCCGGTTTGGAGATAAGACAGCCGGGGAAATGTTTAGCATAGAGGCATTCCATCTTAGTCCTCAGGGTTGGCAACGTATTTGCAGTCTTGTGAATGCGAATGTCTATGGGTCACAGTTTCCACTTACCATCAGGTGGCCTATGTGCTCGTTTGCCTCCCATGCTATATAAAAAAAAAAACTTTTCTTGCGGTGTTTCTAAACTAGGTTTTATTATCGGTTTGGCGGTTTGAGAGATAGTAGCTATGAAAGAAGAGGTTGACATTATATCGGGGGTTTTTATCTATCTAATAATTAGGTGGGTCATTCCACGGGCGGTTCAACCGCTGTCAGTCCCTAGTATTAGTATATTAAAGAACTCTGCCATAATATGGTTAAAATTCGATCAATTGTAACTAGAAATACGGTTACAGTCCATCTTAGTATGAAAATCAGCTCCTTTTAAGTGGTCAATTTGTGCAACCTATTTATGTTGCCCATTCACCTTAAAACTAGACATTTTCTTTTTTAACATAGAAACTGTTAGAGCGTCAGGAAAGTCTGCAAAAAATAAGACATTTTTTTTCCATACAAATGTGAAACACCCTAATAGACATACATAACATACACAGGTACTTTTCTATCATCAAGAGCTAATTGACAATACAGTAACATGTCACAAGTAATAATTATAGGTTTACCGAGTAAAGTAAAGCCCCTGTATGTACCAAGTCACTGTAATACCATGTTTGTTCAACAAAATTGGGAAACAAGCGACAAAATCCAACATGAATCCTTTCTTATGACGTTAACTGATTAAATTGCCTTTGGTGCTTATATTTCACCAGCAAAATGTAAACAATTTTACATATTTGTGGAATGAATAACAACGTTGTTTTGCCAGCTCGAACAATGTGCTTTATCCCGGATTTCAGGCAGATTCCAGGCAGATTCCAGCTTTTAAATTACTGAGCTTTTACGCGGACGTGGTCTGCGGGATAGCGCTGGAAGATACACAGCTAAAAGCTTGTATTGAATAAATAATGATGTTCCCGGGTGGTTGAGCTTTATGGCGCCGTTTGGTTTCAATTTATTTGTTTAATTTCGAATTTAGATTTTATTAAAGTACTAAAATAGCAAGTAATTTGATTTAAGTATTGTTATTGTATAAGTCTGACCATATTGCTTTAGACATGTTGTCCTATTGTTTTTAACACGGCCGTCGTTACTGTCAAGTAAATAAAAGCTATCGTAGCGTTGAGAATACACTGACTGTACACATCTACAACAAGATGACAGATGGGCCAAAAATACCACCAATTGGCATGCACGAGATATTCATCGTGGCAGACGTAGACCCAAAAGAAGATGGAGGGATTACCAGGACGCATTCGCCAGGGATTGACGAGAGCACGCTCTCCGTAAGGACGAGTGGAGAGAGAGAGGTCTTTACCCAGCAGTAAGACACATGATCAAGCTAAAAACCATCACCCGAAATCATCATCATCATCATGTCAGCCGAAAGACGTCCACTGCTGGACATAGGCCTCCCCCAAGGCTTTCCACTCAGACCGGTCTTGTGCTTTTCGCATCCACCGCTTTCCCGCGATCCCTACAAGGTCGTCACTCCACCTTGTTGGAGGCCTACCCACAGCTCGTGTCCCGGTCCGCAAGCTAAAAATAATGTAACCTAAATATTTTCTGTTTGTTACGCCCTTTAATGCCAACTGTACTGACTTTAAACTGAAGACGAGTCAAATGCGGATTGGCGGATCTACTATGAATTATTGAGAATGTCCTTTGGCTACTTTCCGTTTTCGTCATCATACCAGAGATAGGTACCATATTAATGTATTGTCATCGGAATTGCTTAAATATGCCAAATTTGAAGGCAATCTGACAATTCATCATCATCTCCTTGCCCTTATCCCAATCATCTGGGGTCGGCGCAGTATGCTTTTTCCTTCAACACATCCCTATAAGTTGTCATCTCAGCATTCTTTCTCATATCACTCTTCACACAATCCATCCATCTCTTTTTAGGTCTTCCTCTTGCTTTATAATGCCATAATTAGTACAGTAAATGAAATGAAAATATTTATTTCGGGCAAAGAATATCCATAATCATCATATCACATAATGTTAGTAACATAGAATTATAAACTAAGTAAGTAAAATTTTAAAAGTTCGTTAGTATTTACGTGGATGGACATCCAATGTGTTTGTTTTTTTATTGCATGGGAAGGCAAACGAGCATACAGGCCACCTGATGGTAAGTGGAAACTGTGACCCACAGACATTCGCATTCACAAGACTGCAAATGCGTTGCCAACCCTGAGGACTAAGATGGAATGCCTCTATGCTAGTCATTTCACCGGCCGTCTTATCCCCAAACCGGAACACAACAATGCGAACACTGCTGCTTGGCGGTAGGTTAATGGATAAAGATGGCGATACCAACCCGGATGGACCCTGCACAAGGTCCTCCCATAAGTGAAGATAGGACCGTCCATCCTTTCAGCGAGCACCATCAGGAGAGTGTTGGTGCTGCCCCGCACGGGAGCCCACAGGGATGCCCCGCGCTTGCGCAGCACGGCCTGGAAGCCGTCAGTGCTGCTCGCGGCGAACATCCCGGTGGAGCTGCAGCGCCAGGGCAGCCCCAGCAGCCCCCTGAAGGCGTTTTTGTATTGGATTCGCAGAGCACTATAGGTCATTTTGGTGTAATTGCTCAAAAAAATAATTAAATTGTCTTCTAAGATTTTCATTTGATAAGGTGATCACCAGGGTTCACCTGAAAACCTGCTGTGGCTCCGGCTGCAGTACATGCTGAAATGACCCCTTTTAGACTTTACACTACAGTGCAACGTTTCTCATTTTGCTCTAATCTTTTCTAGTTTTTCCACTATGTCTATTGCATTGCACTGTGTTTGATAAATAAATGTTATTAGTTTGAATTTGCGTATATTATTAGTTCGTAAATTAAAAATGAAGTTAATAAAAATTGTATAAAATAGCTGAGAAGTTAACGAACGAACGAAACACCTACGAGCTCCGTAAGCATAGTGAGGGTGCCTACTAGGGAATGCAAATTACCGGTTATATGAAATGAAATGAAATGAAATGAAATGAAATCTTTAATGTGTGATAGATTCAGGTTAGTTACATTGATTGCTGTTATTTTTGCTTAATAAATAGTTTAGTCCCACTAAATCATACCTTAATAGGTGTACACACTTTTAATCCTAAATTAATACAATGTGAGAAAGTGAAATGTTTGCCAAATCCGTAATTATTTTAAGTAGGTACAATATAATACACTGGCATCTGATGCAATAAGAACTACCTATTAGGAAGCCACATTCAAAAAGTAGTCATTTAATGTATAAAAACATTTTTCTGATAACCATTGTTTTGTGACAGTTTTAAATTTGATAAGGTTATGTTCTTTAAACGAATCAGGTAACTTGTTAAAGATCTCAATACACATCATATAAGTATTTTTAGTAGAAAGTTTTAACTTAGCCAATGGTTTGTACATTTTATGCCTGTATTGTGATCTGACCTTGCGAGGAACAGTGTCCTGTTTTAGTGTAAATAGGTATTTATGTTTGTACACAAATACACAAACTTCTAATATATACAAACATGTCATTGTCAAAATACAGTGCCTCTTAAAATATGGACGACATGAATCTGTTCGGCGTAGAGAGAAAATTGCTCTAATACAGCGTTTTTGGATTAAAAATAGCTTATCTTTATCCACAGAGTTGCCCCATATTATGATACCGTATCGAAGAGTAGATGCGACATAACCATTAAATGCAATTAAAGCTGCTTGTACTGATACTACTCGGCTAACTTTCCTTAAAGCAAATACAAACTTGTTTACTTTAGTGCATACAGAATTTAGATGTTCTCTCCAAGTGCAACATTTATCTATATGTATGCCCAGGAAGTTTGTATGCGATACTTCCTCTATAATTGCACCTTGAAAGGTAATATTTAAATTATTTGAATAACCTTTAGCACTACGAAATTGAATATACTTTGTTTTTGTCAAATTTACTTTCAGATGGTTTGCTGTCAACCAGTTTATTGTCTGATACAGGGCCTCGTTTATTTCAGCATTGTGAGTCTGTCTGTCGTTTCCTTCAATTATTATTGTAGTGTCATCAGCGAATAGGATACATTCGTGAGGTAATACATTTGGCAAATCATTAATATACACCAAGAAAAGAAGAGGACCCAAAATACTGCCCTGGGGCACACCAAATGCGTTATGGGCGTATGATGATCGGTAGCTATTAACTGTCTTACTCAAAGGGCAATATCCCGAGGTTTCAACACATTGGGTCCTATTGCACAAATATGACTTGGTCCATTCCAATGCTGGACCACGAATACCATATTTAGATAGTTTGATTAGCATACGCTTGTGACACACTAAATCAAACGCTTTGGTCATATCCATAAAGAGGACTGTAACAGGAGACTTCTTATCGATACATTCAATTACACGTTTTATTAATTTAAAAGTAGCTAGAGAGGTGCTCCTACATTTTCTAAACCCATTCTGTTCTTCATTTATTATATTATACTTGTCCAAAAATTTAAGCAGCCTATTATACATTACTTTCTCATAAACTTTAGCAAATATAGGTATCAGTGTAATTGGTCTATAGTTAGTCATATCACATGGGTCACCTTTTTTAAATACAGGTTTCACCACAGACTTTTTCAACATATCAGGATAGACACCTTGAATCAAGGACAAATTGAGAGCATGAAGAAGTGGCTCAACTATAATATTAACACTCTTTTTAACTATGTCAGTCCTTAGACCGTCAAAACCGACAGCCATGGAATTGTTGAGACATTTAACAATTTTTAACAACTCTGACTTATTTACAGGATTAAGAAATATAGTATTTGTGAAATTATCTATTCTTATATCATCAAAACTAGATGCCTTAGTTGTACAATTACTATTTACCTCTTTTACAAAATAATCATTGAAAACGTTTGCAATAATCTGCGGATTAGTAACATCTTCATTGTTTACTTTTAACTTATTTACAGATTTTTTGATGGGGTCATTTGTAGTGTATTTTTTTATGACATTCCAAGTTGCGGTACATTTGTTTTTCATTATATTAATATATTTCAGATTCTCCGCTTTTTGATGTGAAAGAATACATTTTTTTAACAATTTTGAATAGCTCCTATACACCGCTTTGTAGCATTTGAGCCTTCTACTTACCAAGTACAGGTTTCTTTTATGAGTACAACATTTTCTTATACTATTTGTAAACCACCTAGTACCTTTATTTCTACTTGAGATTTTTTTCTTTATGATAGGGAAACACAAATTGTAGAAAAGCACATACAAATCGTAAAATATAGTGAAACAACAGACTGCGTCCGTCTCACTAAGTACTTCCGAAAAAGAAAGCGATGACAGACATTTTATAAATAGATTAATATTATCCTCACTGCAGTCCCGTTTGTAGATATACCACCATTTCACAGAAGGAGAGTAGCGTTTCGGTACTGGAACCTGGTAGGATTGGGCGGTATGGTCCGAGAGTCCTAAGTCGTGAACCAGTGCATTACCATCTTCCACGTTGGTTGCCATATGATCAATGCAAGTCTGTGATTGAGCCGTAATCCTAGTCGGTTCCAGTATAACGTGTCTCAAATTATAAGTTTCTAGGACCAGCTTAAGTTCATTTGCTACATTCGAGGTTTTCAGAAGATCCACATTAAAGTCACCACATAACACATATTTCCTCTTGTTGTGATTGCATATTAAGTGCAAGAGATCATTAAGTTTATGAAAAAATACTGAAGATGGGGACGTGGGTGTTTTGTTTGTGTAAACACATACTACGACTATGCCATACAGCGTAATATGCACTGCACAGCACTCGAATATGAGTGCGTGTGAAAACTGTTCAGTTTCCTTCACAACGGTGTACTCGAGATCGTTTTTCACTAGTATTGTCACCCCTCCACGTTTGGACGCTTTTCTAGAATATGCAGCAGCTACCTTATAGTTACTTAACTTGAGATTGGATTCCGTACCTCTGAGCATATTTGTTTCACTCAAACAGACAATGTCTATTTTTACTCCCTCTCTGCCCAGGATATTCAATTCACAGTGTAATAGTTCTTGTTTATTCAGTGCTCCTGAAATATTTTGATGTAGTATCCCTATACTATTATTACACAGATCGTCGACGAAAACATTTTGCTGTCGGTTTGGGTAGTTCAGATGTTGTTGATTTAGGACTATTACTTTTCAGAACTGGTACTTCATTCTTACCAGAGTGCGGTGGTTGAACCTCTACGGTAGTAGCTCGATCATGTTTTTCAGATAGTATCCCGGTACGAAACAATTTATGCCGATACGTATAATTGTAAAGATGGCATGCCACGCTGTGGACAACATATAACTGGTTTTAACCGGTTATTTTCATACAAAAACGGTTAATAACCGGTTAAATTGCATTCCCTAGTGCCTAGTTACTTAAATTGTTACACTCCTAGTTCATAAACTCATAATAAATCTCTTTTCGTAAGAGTATGTTTTGTCACTCTCTTTTAAATAATAAAACCACAATGCAAGATAAGGCCAAAGCATACTTTAAGCGTATCTTGTTAAGGTTCGATTTTATTTATGCTTATTGTTTTATTGCGCAACGTTTTATCCCTATTGCAATCGTATGGTTTACGACTCAGCCGCCTTTACTGTCAAGGTATTAAGAGCTCCCTGGAGCCCTAGACACGATGCTTAACGCTAACGTAAACAATTGTCGAAAACTTTTAAAATGTATAGAACTGATATAAGTGCTCGACGTATTCATTTTCGTTAACGATAACGTTCGCCGAATGCATCTTGTCCAGGGCTTTTGTTATTGTTCCACTCTAGTAACATAACTTTATTGTAAAACGACATAAAATAATACAACCATAACTAAATAAGACTAAAATTAAATAAGACTAACTCTAAATATATAAATTAACTAAAACATTAAATCTAAGAATGGCCCCTGCGGCATTGTACCAAAGATGCTGGCAGCATTTCCTCGCTGGATGGTTAAACTTATACGTTGAGCGAGGAAACTGCCAGCTCTTCGGTCTCCCGTGACGTCAATGAGCCTCTTCGAAATTTCTTTGAAGAGGCTTCGAGCGCTAGGACCCCACGGACCAAGGGTCTCGACGCCGAATGGAATAAACATATATATATTCTCGTAACATAACTTATATTTAAACTTTCGTGTTTATCTATTCTCACAAGATAACACGGACGAAATCGAAATAAATATCAGGGAATAATGTCACATAAATTGACCTAGTCCCAAACTAAGCTCTAGGCTTGTACAGTCAAGGGCATAAATATATATACGTTCCCAAGACGTTAAAATTATCTATACACCTTTATGCTACTGGCACACATTTGACATACAGTGTGTCTCTGACCTTGGGGAATTAAATGCAACGATCGATTCTACTCGCTAAACTGAACTAGTTTTGTTCTGCAACATTAAAAAATAACTTAAACTTAGATAACTAATTGATGTTAAAGTCTAATTGTAAAATCAGTGTATTACATTCTGGCCATTTAATCACTATCTCATGGTACGGGGGCGACATTACCTTGGTACGAGGGCTAAAGGAAAATGGAGAATTGGACCGCGTACATTGAAAATTAGATTTAACCTGTATGATAATAAATAAATTTAAAATGTACATATTTTAACAACTTTCAGAACAAAAGAAGTTTAGTTTCAGGAGTAGAAATGATCTATGCATTTAAAGCCCCAAGGTCAGAGGCACCCTGTATATTTGACGCGATGGTACTAACTAGACCACGATAAACATACTGATATACACAAATACATAGAAAACATCCAAGACTCAGAAACAAAATAGCGTTCATCATACAAATATTTGCCCATACCCGCAATCGAACCCAGAACCGCTAGCTTCATAGACTACTACCAACTCGGCCACCGCGTCGTCCTACATAAAGTAAGGTGACTATTTAACTTTGTATTTTATTTTACGTCGACGTATTTCTTCTCGTCGGACATACATTAACAATTGCCCCCCTATCAACCCCTACAACTCGAACCCTCTCAATTCGCTATTCTTATTACGTTAAGAGCCCTAATTAATTGGTTCCTGGCCGTTGTCTCTCAGCAGCTCCGCCAAGGTTTACTTAGGAATGAATTGTATGAAGAAGGCTTAGAAAAATAAAAGGAAATTGCCTATTACGAATCTATTCTATGAGAACTACAGGAGCGCAAAAAAGGTTGATAACAATTTTATAGATGGAATAAAAATGGCAGTTTTTCTGTATTTAAACGTCGTATCAAAATGTATGCGTAAAACAAAATTGTACATGGGTAATTATCCCAACCACATTTTTTAGCGGCGGACGTGATAATTGGGGTGTAAAGTACATTTATTGGAAAACTATTTATTTTCTAGAAAATCTTACACAAAGTACCATGTTGAGCCAAAGTTAAAATTGTTAATAACTTATCATGTATATCGTAAAAAAAAAAACAGTCTAAAATCAATTTTGGTGTCGTGTCCAGTACTTGTCGCATACACTGATATACCGTGGTACAAAGTTATTAAGCCTCAACTAGATTGATATTTTAGTTACCTCTATTCCCTATTAGTTAAGGAATTATAAAATATTACAATTATTGCATTTGCAAATAAAAAGAAACTGGGAACAGTGTAAATAAAACTGTCCTTGCGAAATAGTCAATTTTGGTGGTGAATATTAAAATTGATTTTATGATCGAACGAAAAGTGATTAAACAAACAAATATGGCGTCAGTCGTTCGTTCAGTTCCAGCGATAGATTAGATGGTGAAAGATTTATACCGTCTTGCTGCATCTTCCCTCTAAGTACATAAGAATCAAATTTTGGTGGTACAAAATACATTTTTATAATTGTGATAACTTAGATAACTTGTTATTTTGCAAAAAAAACTATTGTGTTTAAATTATTTTGAGTATGTTAATGGTGTTTTTTTAATTATATGAAGTTAAATTTGTATAAAACTAAAATATTCACGTTAAATAAAATAAAAAAGTACAAGTTCTAATTTTGGTGATACAATTTTGGTGGCTTTTCCTAAGACACCAAAATTGACAAAATTCCTTGTTCCACCAAAATTATATAAACACCAAACAATAACTATTTATTATATTAAAAAAAATACGTTGTTGGTTTAAAAAAATAACAAGAATGATTCCCTAACGATTATTATTTTAACTATCCCGATATGTCATTATTGATCGTGTGTTTTTCTTAGAAAAGTAATTTTGGTGGATAATAGCAATTTTGGTGGTATATAATTAGTAAATTCGATATATCTTAAAACGACTTGGTTTAATGAAGGGCCATTTTAACACTGTTTTAATTATGACTAATGACGTCCCTTACACTTAAAATTGTGAACCATACTGACAAAATAAAAAATACCACCTAAATTAGGATAATTTGACGCTTGTTGAAATTCACCCACATAATTCAAGTAAGAGTATTTTGTGATGTGGGCAATCGATTTTGTTGATCGAGTAAATATTTATTGAGACAAATTTAAAAATAAGTTTTTCAATTTATAAAATTGTGTCATGTTAATCAAAAGTATAACATTTCGAAAGAAAAGTAAGAAAGAATAACTTTTTGTTCACAAAATTATTGCAGTAAGATAAAAAATTACAAAAATAAAGGAAAGGAGACGACATACATAGTCGTAATTGTTGCGTAACACCGCTCGGTGAAAACATGGAAGGTGACCCAGATATTATACTACATTTAAACATATTTTTAGGGTTCCGTAGTCAAACTAAACTTATAGTTTCGCCATGTCCGTCCGCAGCCTATCTCAGATACTATTACTACTAAAAAGCTGTAATTTAGCATGTATATACATAATAGTCTCGCCAACAAAGTGGTAAAAAAAAACATGAACCATTTTTTTTTGGTGTACCTCCTCTATATGACTGTAACGTGGGGATGTATTTTTTCTCGTCTTCCTCATAGTGTGGGGTATCGTTAGATAAATTGGATAGTAAAAATACTGCGGTTTTGTGAAAACAATTTTTCGATTAAGATTTATGAAGTATTTAGCTTTAAAGAGCAAATTTTTATTCGACAGACATTAGACGTAGACTTGACAGTGCCCCCCCCCCCCCCCCCCTACAGCCAAAACTACAAATACGAAAAACTACTAAGTAGACTTCAGTGGTTCTTGAGTTACAAAAAGTTTAAATGTTTATTGCTTCTGAAAACTTATTAACGGTGTTGGTAAACTGACCGTGACCTGTGTCGATGTATGTGGATTACAGTTTTCCAACGGCAAAGTTAAGTTGGTTGCAAGGTCTAATTTGTTTGTATTAACGGCTTCGGAACCCTACACTGAACATAGTTCGACATGCTCGTGCCCGTTTTTTATTAATAACGTAAACTAACAAGTGTATCCGTGGTTCATAAGAACAGACAGGCGACGGTTAACCACCAATCCCTCCTATCTCAATGTGTTAAAACTTTACAGTAGACACAAAAAACTTTATATTTTGGGCAAAAATCGCGCGTTGTCATTTAGCAGGTATTGCCAGGATAACAAAAACACTAGAAATATGCTTTTCTCAAACATGCTATGTAATGTCGGCGTTATGTTAGTTATTTTAGGCTTCAAAGTGCCACGTTCCCGACGGAACAACTCGAGAGAACTGTAAAGGAATTTCATACAAAATTGAAGGCCTAGGCCGGGAAGTAATTTTTTTTTAATTTTAATATGGCCATGACAGCTGGTTTTATGAACAGGCTGAATAGCTGAAAATCGTTTTTTTTTTTGTATCTGTGTGGTTCGGACCAAAAATATCCGCGTTAATGCCTATTACACAAATGTTTTTTGAGTGATGTTTTTTTTTTATTTCATTGCATATGTTTAAGAAAAACACTATACATACCTCGCCGTGAAAAGGGGTTGCCAGCCTCGTAACTATCCGACCTCGCTTCGCTCGGCCGTCTATATGAACTCGGCCTGCAACCACCTACTTCCCGGCGTCTGTAGTAATGTACTATTATTTGAAATAGGAGATCTTTCTAATGTGTGCGTTAGAGGGTATTTATCATGAATTTCGAAAAAAAGTTGTTTGACCAAAAATGTCAGTGCCCAACCAGACGGCAACCAGATGAACCAACTTAATCGTCATTTCTATACAATTGGGATTGTTCATATTTTTACAATGACTCTTATTCGAAAACCATTCCGAGGAACAGGGTTTTAAAGCCGTTCTGCATTATCAAGTTTTAAAATATTATTAATCTTTTTCGGATATTTCGACAAAAGTACATTTAACCTTTGTTTGACTTTTGTTTTCGGCTTGAAGCCCTCCTAGGTGCATTGTTGTAATTTGTTTGAAAATGCCAACCCAATTTTAAGATAATCATGTCATCCATAAAATGTCTGCTAAATGAATAGAGATATTAAACTATTGGGTCAATTACAAAATTAATGAAATTAGTCTCTTAAAATTACCCATTCTTTCGAATTAGAATGTAAACACCGTGAGTTATTTTTTGGTCAATCCCAATTGTGAATACTGGGCTTCTATGTTATCTATGAAATGCGTAATAAATATAAGTATTTGAAGAAATATTTAATATAAAAAATGGTTCTAGAAAGGCCGAACAAGGAATTTCCTGCCAAGCGAGTTATGATCGATGTTGGAGTCGGAACTTTCTGGAATCCGCCGCGGAACTTCGATAGAGAGATGATTGCGCCGTGAGACTAGTTCTGCTCGGGGGACTAGTTAATATTGCTGTATGTCTATCTACACAGTTTACTATTAGGCATGGTGACTTATAAGTACTTATAAATAATAATAATAGGAAAATAAAACACCAACCCGATTGACGACTTCTACTCACCTAAATTAACCTCAGGACTCATCGGAGGGATTTTATGAAGTTTAATGTTTACCTGATTACAAAAAACATAAAAAAATGTGTAGGCTTATCTCATTGGTTGTCTGGTGGAGAATTCCTTAAGATATTAAAGAACACCATTTAAATTTATAAAATAAAAACCCCCGAAATAATTATAAGCCTATTTTCAGAGTTCATAATGTTTAAACGGCTGAACCGATTTTCATTAAATCTATCTAAAAAACACTTTAATTAAACTCACTTTGTGTTAAATAAAACCGCGCCCCAACCGGTTTATTCACACACACACACACACAGACAGAGGAGAGACACAGAGTCACATATCGTCGGAGAAACTGCAAAACCGCGTAAGTATCATTTTTAATAAGGAGCAAATTGCACCTTTTTAATAAGACCGTAAGGTATATTTTGCTCCATCATAAATTTGTTAGTTACGCGGTTTTGCATTATCACCGAAGATATGTACATTAAGCTTTAAACACCCCAGGGGCCGTAGCCAAGATCTAAACGCTACTAAGGTTTTAGTTTTCTATCGCTCATAATAGTCATAATGTATGGGATGACAGATGACACGTGGCTTATTGCAACGCACGAGAATGACATCCCATTTATTTTTAATGATAGAAAATAAAAATGTTTGTACCGTTTGCATCTTTGCTAGGGCCTCAATGTAGGCGTAGCATTTTTGTTTTCTATTGACTCAAAATACAGCGTAAAAATGTATCGGACATCCAGACGCACTGCGAGATTTCATCCGTACCTGGTCGGAATTCCGCCTCTTTGAACGAAGCGCTTGGCATCATCATTTATAATGTGTATTGCAAGAGAGGAATGCGCTTCCGGCGTCTGTATTTCCGGTGCATATCCGATCCAATTTAAAGCTAGGATGAAGGCATCTTCTGGGTGAACTCGCTTCATCAACAAAATCTTCGCCTTACAGGGGCAAGAGTTACCCAACGGTAAAGCCATTTTTAGAGATCCGTAGTAGTAGGATGTTTTTTTTTCTCGTCTACCTTATAGTGTGGGTATCGATGGATAGGCCTTTTAAAAATATTGCGGGTCTGTGAAAACAATTTTTCGATTAAAGAATCCGTTTATGAAATATTAAGCTTTAAAGCGCAAATTTTTGTTAGAGTCATGTGTCCCCCCCCCCCCCCCCCCCTCAACAGCCAAAAATCTTAATAATATCTTAAATGAAAGCACATATAACGAATTTTATAGAAAAACTATCACTATTAAGTAGACTTCAGTGGTTCTTGAGTTACAAAACGGTTTACATGTTTATACCTACCGAAAACTGGTGTTGGTAAACTGACCGCGACCTATGTCCATGTATTGGTATTTATAACAGTTTTCCAACGGCAGAGTTAAGTTGGTCGCGAGGTCTAATTTGTTTGTAGTAACGGCAACGGAACCCTACACTGAGCATGGTCCGACATGCTCGTGCCCGTATTTCTATAAAAAAATAAAAAAGTGATTGACGCTTATTTCCCCATCAGCTTACGTCAATCCAATACATTTTGCCGATTTACGAACAACCCTAACTTAACGTCATGCATCTTATCTATTCGACTACAGTGAGTCTAGACAAGTTGCTTAACGCTTACGTAAACGATCTTCGAAAACTGACAAAATGTAGGAATTGTCGGAGACGCTCGACGCGACCGTCTGACAGCTTACGTCAATTTTCATGTGAATGTTCATTTTAATAACGATAATCAACGCCGAATGAATCTTGTCTACGGCCTCTGCTTAGTTTGTGTCCGGTTTAAAATATAACAGAGTCATCAGATCCAACTAATTAATTTAAATTTAATTAGTATGGCGTGAAATTAATGTAGTTAGCACGCGTGTTACCTAATTGGTTGGAGTAATATTAATCATGTCAGTGATAATTAGAAGGTAATATTCGGTAATAGAACTATCCATTGGTTATATTGTCTGATGTAATTGATTGGTCACTAATTTGATAGATGATGCGGTAAAATAAATATATTTATATTTATGTTGCTTTCGACGTTTGTCATTTTATACAGGAAAGAAAAGGCTAAAAACGCATAGGGCCTCTATACTACAGGGTAAAATTTGCCTTTTACATGTCATGTTCTCAGCTCTATTTACTTGACAGTAATGCAAGCCGGTTTAAAAACAAAACAATACGATAGATAACACGGCACTGAAGACTAAAATGGAATGCCTTTTTGCTATAAACTTCACAAGACCTCTTTTATACGGGTCTACCTTATCACTACATATAGTATAAAACAAAGTCGCTTGCGCTGTCTGTCCCTATGTATGCTTAAATCTTTAAAACTACGAAACGGATTTTGATGCGGTTTTTTTTAATAGATAGAGTGATTCTTAAGGAAGGTTTATATGTATAATACATTCCACGCGGGCGAAGCCGCGGGCGGGTCGCTAGTTTCCTATAAAACCGAATGTCATAAAATTAGATGCTTTAAATTAATTTCCTATAAAATCACTTGCTATAGGTAATCATTCATTTTCTATAATAGCCATTTTCTATAACGTATAGCTACAATAATTTTAAAATGTCTAATGCATCATGCATAACATTTAAAATCAATGTACTTGTGTTTTATAATAGGGCCATTCCATATGATTTCAACAAATTTGAATTAAAAAGTGTGCCGCATGACTTTTGATTTGAATAAAAATAATTGAGGATATACTTTATGGTGAGAGAAGTGCTGAACCACCACCATTTTTTTTTTTATATTTTTATTTCCGAGTTTTAACCATTCGAAGTAAATAGTGGGGTCAAATTCCTGCTAGTATATAATACGCTCTAACTTTTTTTTTTGAAAAGATAACGAAATAATTGTTGCTGTGTTTGATTAGGTAAGAAATGTGGATGTCATACTGTATGATAAAAGTTATCTAAATTAACTACAAAAAAAATGGTGTCCATTTGAAATGTTCAAGTAACTGGTAATTTTTTGCAATTTTAATTCATTTTTGTGCAAACCCTGATGCATATTAGGGATAACTTTTTTCAGAAATATAAAGTACTAGTTTTGTTCATTCTGTAAAATAAATATTATCGTTTTAGAATTATAATTCTAACAGAAAAATAGTAGTGAAAATTGAGAATTTCGAAAAATGCTTATGTTTGACCCCCAAAAAACCCATGTGGAAGAATAATTAAAAATTTGAATTTATTCAGATAATATAGTCCATGTCTTTGTTAATAAGGTTCAGTTTAAAAAGTTTTGTTATTTTTGCTCGTTTATGAAATTTTTTTTTTAGGTGCTACTATAGTCCTTATCGAAGTTATATATAGGAGACCGTACTTAGGAGATAATGAAGCGGTGCAAACTCTTTGTAGGAAGTGCTTGTGTTATTTAACCTGTTTTCATGTATAGTTATTGTTCGTTATATACCACTGGTTGATAAGAGGTGGAACTTTTTTGCCACCTCTCACGGCAAATCCCCCTGTGATGGTGCTGGCGGCACGATTAAGCGGTTGGTAAGAAAGGCTAGTCTGCAACGCACCACAGGTAGTGATAACATTTTATCCCCTGAAGCTATGTACGAGTTTTGTGTAAACAAAATTCTTGGAATCAAGTTCTTTTTCGTCTCAAAATCAGAAGTCGATGTAGCTGAGTTGTACTTATCAGAGCGATTTAAAAATATGAGAACCATAAAAAATACACGTTCTTATCATAGTTTCGTTCCCATTTCTCAAAATGAATTAGTAGTGCGACGTTACTCTACTTCAGAAAATTTCGAAGTAGCAAAGGTTTGCAAGTAATGTTTTTTTTCGTTTTATATATAAGTATTATTAAATATATTTAGTAAATCTGAACCGTCTGGCTTTTATTTATTAATTTTTCAGTGTATGGTAATTGATAACCATACATTTTAAAGTTATAGTCAAAAATATTTTAATATGCATATATAAAAACAATGAGAGAAAATTCACGAGATAAGCAGTTTAAAAAAATCATATATCCAAAAATAGGGAAAATAACGAAACTTTTTAAACTGAATCTAATTAACAAAGACATGGACTATATTTTCTGAATAAATTCAAATTTTTAATTATTCTTCCACATGGGTTTTTTGGGGGTCAAACATAAGCATTTTTCGAAATTCTCAAATTTCACTACTATTTTTCTGTTAGAATTATAATTCTAAAACGATAATATTTATTTTACAGAATGAACAAAACTAGTACTTTATATTTCTGAAAAAAGTTATCCCTAATATGCATCAGGGTTTGCACAAAAATGAATTTAAATTGCAAAAAATTACCAGTTACTTGAACATTTCAAATGGACACCATTTTTTTGTAGTTAATTTAGATAACTTTTATCATACAGTATGACATCCACATTTCTTACCTAATCAAACACAGCAACAATTATTTCGTTATCTTTTCAAAAAAAAAAGTTAGAGCGTATTATATACTAGCAGGAATTTGACCCAACTATTTACTTCGAATGGGTAAAACTCGGAAAAAAAAAATGAAAAAAAAAATGGTGGTGGTTCAGCACTTCTCTCACCATAAGGTATATCCTCAATTTTTTTTATTCAAATCAAAAGTCATGCGGCACACTCGATTTGTTGAAATCACATGGAATGGCCCTATAGTAAGGAACTGTTATATGTAGCATTTGAGGTTTACCCTTGTTTCGCCGAAAATTATTTAGCAAATTCTTAACTCCCCAAACTACGTATCCCATATTTTCATTTGGTCAAATTTTCATTTCCCAATTCAACGTTTCGCACAGATATCATTTCCCAACGAATGTTTTGATAAATTATTGTTAGACAAATTATTACCTAGGATTCTTTTAAGATGTCAATTATGTTTTCGTCAAATGTATTGATTGGCATAAAAATTAACAATAACCTATCTATATTCTGAGAGCAGTTTCATTCTTGGGGTCATAAAAAAAATAACCCTAACCTACCTATCTCTGGGAGCAGTTTCGTTTTTAGGGTCATAAAAAAAAATACACTAACCTACCTATCTCTGGGAGCAGTTTCGTTTTTAATCCAATTTATATATGTTTCAGACAACATATTTATTTACCACATAAAATTTGACAATATGTTATTTGCCTTAGCAAATCATTTGCTATACAATTATTTACCACATAAAATTTGACGTAATAAAATTTTGCAATATAAAATTGTAGCGAAATAAAAAAATAACGATGTAAAATTATGCCAAGGATTCATTTGCCAAATAAAACTTCGGCGAAAAGTTGATTGCCAAATGAAATTTGACGAAACATAATTCGGCAAAAAGGCAGTACACCAGCATTTGATTACTTATAGCAAATGAATTTAGAGAAAGTTTAATTATAGAAATCAATTTTATAGTAACTAAGGGGATACCCTTTTATCCACACTAAAACACAATAGCACGAACACTGCCGCTCGGCAGTAAGCTCAAAGTTACTGCGAATAGACTTTTATTGGTTCATAATCACGTCAACTTTATTGTATTGAGATTCATAAATAAAATCGAGTTAAATTGGTTCACGTGAATATTATTTATTCCTAAAGCTACTCTTTGACCATCGCAATTAAAATCGTCTGTCCCTTTCTAACAAGTTTAGTTAGCACATGACAGCTGATAACCTGAGTTGCCCCTGTATTACCCAAATTATAAGGGTATGTCTAAATTCTGTATCAGTGGCCTTTATCGCGGTAGATAAGATAGATAAAGCATCCGACACTCTCAAACTTACATACTCGTCAGAAAGTGACAAAAGATTTATCCACGTTTGTTCACATCGATAAACAAATGCCACCGACAATCGAAATTGACGGCAAGAGAAAACAAAAAGGAAAACTACAACAAACGCTTTTAGGCACTCTACGTAAATCCTATAGTGGCATCCCTTTTATACGTTAGTGAACGTCACCCGAGGGAAAAAGACAGTTGAAAAACAAATGCACCCCAAGAGGATTGGTTGTTAAAAACTATTTGGGACACTGCTTGCTTTGTGGAGGTAATGGAATTGAATATTTTATTTTGTTTTCACCGTGACGCGAGAGGATATGGCACGGGTACAACACAATACTAAATACTGGCATTTACCGCGACTTTGTCCTCGTTACTTTTTATTACCTAGATAGAAGATAGCGAGTTGATTTATTTTTTTCACGTATTCGACATCGAACTTATTTTTTTCTGGCTCAGCCAAGCAGCAGTGTTCAGTGTCCCGCTGTGGGGATAAAAAACCCCCTGAAATTACTAGTATAGTGACATACGATTTTAGTCCTTTATCAGGGTTGGTATTGTTGGCAACTTTGAATGGCAGTCTTGAAATTGTAAATATCTTCAGATTCCATTTACCATTTCGTGGTCTGTGTGCTCAATTGGGATAGGCCAAAAAAAAATAACTCAGGGTTTTTACATTTAAATTCGAAGGAATAGGTAATTTAAGGAGACTAATTTAATTTAATTTTGTATTTGACGCAATAGTTTTGTTTTAATATATTTATTTACTTAGAAGACAGTACCTACTTGTAGTACTATTAGGCGATGGGCTTGCAACCTGTCACTAATACGCTGGTAAACATCTTAGCCTATTTGTGCAGAATGTGGTTACAGAATGATCAACAAGTTTTTAAAGTTGTAGGTAATTCTGTAGCTCTGCCTACCCTACTCTGGGATTACAGGCGTGAAGGTATGTATGTATGTATTGTTACGTTTAGCGTTAGGAATCCTGGTGATTAAGTAAAACCATGAGTAATCAACCAATCCGTTTAATGACGCTTTGCGCAAGCACACGTACACGACGTAGGGTAGGGGACCGTAAGGGCCGGTTTGAAAGTTGCTCCTGGTTTGTGAGGGTGTTGGCGCCACGACAGTACTCCTGTGGCGACCTAGCGACATCAAACGGAAACTTGTATCAACAACTCGCTAGCGCCAACAGTGTCAGACAGCGGAACTAAAAATTCTACAACGCGCTAACGAAGTTTCTAAAGTCGGTTGACATATATACCACTTCCAACTTCATCCTAATGGACTTCGGTCCCCAGGCATTACACCCGCCTGGAGAGAGATCTCTCTATTTGTCCTCTCTTCCTACATTGGTGACCCTCGACAATGGACAATTACGCAACCTGACGACCTTCAAGCACATGACGCAGTTTCACAGCAAGCCAGACCAACCCGCACTGTGCACCACTAGCATTCTGTCATATCTCTATGCCTGGTGTCTACAGTGTGCACGCTACTCTCACTCAACAACGCGACTCACTGCGTCTTCCAACGAGTACTTCACGAGCAGGTACACGACTCACTGTGTACTCCACTCACACACACACTCCTCTTCTCCTGCTACGCTCGCCAACGCGGCTCTGAGCACTATTGGAGACATCCACTGGCACTTGCAAGCGGCAATTCGACGCACAGACTGCTCGTCATCACATCACCATCAACCTCCGGTCTCAAAGGGGGGCTGATGTGGCGACCTAGCGACATCAAACGGAAACTTGTATCAACAACTCGCTAGCGCCAACAGTGTCAGACAGCGGAACTAAAAATTCTACAACGCGCTAACGAAGTTTCTAAAGTCGGTTGACATATATACCACTTCCAACTTCATCCTAATGGACTTCGGTCCCCAGGCATTACACCCGCCTGGAGAGAGATCTCTCTATTGCCCTCTCCTCCTACACTCCCCTGGTCTCGGAGCCGTCGCGGAGATGGTCTGGCTGAAGACGTCAGCAACTGGTCCGGAGTGGTGCTCGTGCGATGAAGCTACCGGAGGCCTGAACCGGAACTTAGCACCCTGGAACGCCATAATTCGTTCGCGTCAATAATGATGCGACAAGCATCCTCCGTTGACTGTGACCATGGCTATAAGCGTGAAGCAAGGGGTACTGCGTGGTGGTGGTATGTCTTGATGAAGTGCGGATGTCACAGTCAGAGCGGAGTTTACAAATAAGCACTAAATGATTTAATTTTTTTTTTTTATGAATGCAAAATCAAACAGTTATGGAAAACACACAATGAAAATGATAAGGAATGAATGCGTGATACAAGCGGCTACAAGCAAATGCACCAGCAAAATCATAACTATTAACGGTCAGCATAACGGTTATTTTTTAAAAATCATGGCCGTTAAATCTAACGGATTCTTAAAGCATAGAAAGGTCAACACTTACCCAATATGGGGTTAATATTCACACACTGATTTTATATACACCAGTACAAGGTGCGAGTAAAAATTACGGCCACGAAAACGCTAAGCGGATTTATATTTTTACGCCGGCGGCGCGACGTGTGACGACGTAGTGCTCTGCGGAGCATAAACGAACGTGCGCCTGCGTTGAAGACAATTCGTGTATGAGCGGGGAGCTGCGGACGCGCCGAGATCACGACAGCGGGGCCGGGGGCGCAGTGCGAGGTGAGGGCGGGCGGGACCCAGCTGCGCAGACGCGACGCGCAAGCCGAGATAAGATAATCAGTGCAACGCAATAGGGTATTGGTATTAAAAAAAAATGGTATTAGTTGTATTCTTTATTTATATTTATAGCTATTATGTTAATTAGGTAAGTGTTATTTTCCGTTGCTATTATGTATTTAATTTGTTTAAATCTATAAAACGTACTGTTAATTAGAGTTCGGAACGTTTCCACGTTACAGTATGTAAGACATTTTATGGATGACATGATTATTTTAAATTTGGATTAGAATTTTCTAATAAATTACAACAATTAAATGTTATCTAATGATAACAAGTAATCGTAATAGTGTAATAAACCATACTATTTCAAGCGGATTTCGCTTAACCCGTAAGATACACCTAGGAGGGTTTCAAGCCGAAAATGAAAATCAAAAAAAAGGTTAAATGTACTTTTGTCGAAATATCTGATAATAATAAATTTTCAAAAGTTTAATAATTCAGAAAACCCTATTCTTCGAAATGGTTTTCGAATTAGAGTAAATGTAAAAATATGGACAATATCAATTACAACAGCCTTCTCAACACCATAAAAAAAAAACGAACCCGGATCTCACCTGTCAAGTAGGGTGGCCCACGATTGTATGGGAAAAAAACAAAGTGCAGTTAAAAGTCACGGCACCCGCTTATTTGGTTACTTATGTTTCAAAACGAATCTATGTGAAATTTTTTTTTTTTTTTTTTTTTTTTTTCCTGGACTCGCACGAATGCTTTTGCCATTAGTCAAATTATGTGAACTTTCAGTTCTCTAAACCAAATATAAAGCGGTGCTCAACGACCTCAAAGTTTGCATATCCGGATTGCGAATATTCAAAAACCAATGTATCCGGAAATTAGTTAGGTACTGAACATTATCGTGTAATTGAACGTTATCTATTATAGTTTTTAATCATATTTAATATAAATAATTTCGAAATACTAGTTTTTTTCATATAAGAAACTTACTCATTTTAGCATTTTGGCACTCACTAATAATTAAACTCTTAATCCTAGTCTGATGTTAAAAATGCTTTTAAGGCTTTTAATTCAATAGTCCTCTTTACGTTTGGAATTAATATATTAACTCTATAAAAAAAATATTTTTGATAATTTTGTATGAAAATGCAAATTTTAATAAATTTGAATGTCCTTTGAGCACCGTTTTGCACTTAAACTAGAAAGCTATAATTTGGGTATCGTAATAAGGTAGTAGGAAGTAATAAATTACCGGGGTGCCCTGGTCAAAAAACAACAGAAATGATTTTAGGGCCACCCTACTGTCAAGGTTAACACCGTTTCCACCGATCTCGGGCTAGCGATAATTTCCACCAGATGCCCGAACCCTTATTAATTGAAACGGCTAAAGCTAAAAAGCGTGACTTTTCGTGCCATTAGCCGCGCTCTTCAAATTTCATAATTCATCGGGCTTTAACGCCCTTGTTGATGGCCGCGGTACCACGGGTTTTAGGGAAACTCACTTTAAAATCGTTTAAAAATAACTTTAAGCCTGCATAAACATTCTCACTTTTTTATTGTAGTGTGGCTTAGAACTTAACTTACATCGGTTTTTTGGCAGATGTTACCGGTAGGGTACAGTAATGCATATGGGTCACAGTTTCCACTTACCATCAGGTGGCCTGTGTGCTAGTTTGCCTTCCTATGCCAAAAAAAAACAAAATGCATTTCTCTGATGTAAATAAAATAGAGATCTAATGAATAGAAAGAAAGTCCACAAGAGAAAATACGTCAAAATAAATATTTGACTCAATTTGGTAGACTGTAAATTACAAATTGCACTGCAGAGATGTGCAATAGCTACCCCATGAAGCACGACTATCTTTCTTCTCCAGCTGCTATTCTTTTTTTTGGGTATGTCTATAACACAATTCTAACTAGATTGAAATTTCGATTTTGTATTTTATAATATCTATACTAATATAGTAAATATAACAAATTGTGTCTTTGTTTGTTGGCGATCGCTAAATATTAGTTATAATGTCTAATATAGGCTTTATTTTATTTGGACAATGACCTAGAGTGAAGTTACAAAAACCTAACACCCAGCCTACGTAATCCAATTGAACTTGGCATTAAAATAAAATAGATTTTCATGTAGTTATTTCTTTATTCCTCTGGAAAAAAATCCAAGCAAACTCATTCCATTTTTTTTCTAAATTGACCATTCTTGATCGAGATCTTTCCGAGATCGTCCCTTAGTAGCCGAGTGTTGTTTGAAATATTAATATTTGCATTACATCCGGCGTAAATAGCTTTGTTTCTGATACTTCTACAAGCAATTCCGCACGCGATAGGTGAATAAAATATTACCCGTGATGTAACTGGAATGCAGTGGGGACGGGGAGAATGTATTTTCCTTTGTTAGGAGGTTATTTAGTAGAAGGATTAAATTTTGTTTTAAAAATACGTTTTGCAGGATTGTATCAGTGAAAGACATTTTAAGGTGGCAGGCATAATGGACACTTAACTCTTAATTCAAATAACATCGTCACATCCATGGCAAAGTTGCGAATCTGCACATTGTTTATTTACTTGTGGGAGGACCTTGTGCAGGGTCCGTCCAGGTTGGTACCACCATCTTATCCATTAACCTACCGCCAAGCAGCAGAGTTCGCATTGTTGTGTTCCGGTTTCGGGATAAGACAGCCGGTGAAATGACTAGCGTAGAGACATTCCATCTCAGTTCTCAGGGTTGGCAACGCATTTGCAGTCTTATGATTGCGGTCTTGTGAATGCGAATGTCTATGGGTCACAGTTTCTACTTACCATCAGATAGCCTGTGTGCTCGTTTGCCTTACTATGCCATAAAAAAAGACAATGTCGGGAACGCTGCTTGGTAAAGTAGCGAATCTGCTATTCTAATTTTGAATCGAAATGCAGTTTTGCCACTTTGCCATGGATTTGACGACATACAGTAATTATTCGTTTCAAAACAAATGAATAACCCTTACCTTCAGGTTCTTTGTAATCAATTTTCCAGCACTTGTTGTTGTTGGCGACTGATCGAGCTGAAATTTAACAAAGTTATTTAGTGACAATTCAATGATATGGTGCCACGGGACTGTTCTGATGATGGAGCTGCAAGGTGGCATTAGGTTCTCCACTGCGCTTTACGTGGACCCTCCGAATTTTGATTCGTTGAAAATAGTAAAAGCGGCTACAAAGACTAGTTTCAAAAATGTTTTTCTGACAGAAATTTAATGTTATGTACCTATGTTATATTTATTAATAATCACGTAAACTCTTTAATCACCATTGGGAGCAAGCCCCTTAAAACACTATCAAATTTTGAAACTTTCAGGTAGGCAGCTCATATTCCTATCATCCATATACAATTCTTACTAAAAGTGTGTTAGTAATAAATTAAAAATCTGTTTAAATATGGTAGCCACTTCAATCAATAAAGTATCGTAACGTATTTAGAAGCGTTAACGCAATTCTTACACAGAAACGACTCCAAAAAGCGTTTCGCGAATCATACGATGGAATTAACGAGATTTTTCCGTACATATTGGCTGTGGAATCAATTCGTTGCCGATAGATGTCGACAGATCGTCAATTGTCACCGATGGTAATTGACAGTTGATTGGTGACAGGTGAGAGATTTTATTGAGAGAAATCGTACCTCGAAAGTGAATTTCGAACCCACAAATATAGCACTAAGCATCAATATAGTGGTTTATAGGGTCACAGGGTCGAATTGCGTGCCAAATTGTTTCCTTTGTCCGAAAATGTTTAAATTAGAAATGCATTGAGTACATAATTATAGGTAGTTTAACCTTAAGTTCGATTTGTTTTTGGGCGATATTTAGGCGATAGGTATGATCGGGAGTTAACGAGTTAGAACTACAGTAATTGACATGGACCAATTCGTTTTTCATACTTAAATAATTATGTTTATGGATTTGCTAAAGACAATTTGGTGTAAATATTAAATCGGAGAGTTTTAAATGAATACGACAAAAGCAACTGAGCACCGTGGCTTTTGAGTGAAAATCACTAGCGTTTCTAGATACAAAACGAATCACTTTAGTCCTTAATGTATTGATTTAGGCTACAATAATCCGAAATGTTGAAAGTTTAAGCAGACTGTCGAAGGTTTCAACATTTTAAATAGTTTTGTTTGCATATTACAAGTTTATAAGTTACCCTTCATGAGCTGAGATTCAAGACGGTCATAACCTTATTGCTTTTGACGTGTTTCCTTATTGTCAACGTTTTGATAGCTCTTATTTACTTGGCCATAATGGCGGACGAGTTTAAAACAATACCATAACACGTCAATGACGATATGGTTTAAGCAAGTTAAATACAGAATGATTGCATGTTTAAAGAAAAATACTTTTTCAATCTATAGTTCAAACGTAACGTTCTTCAAGGTAATGTTAATATTAAGTTCCAAAATTGGAGAAGTAGCTTTAAGAACACAATAAATAACTTAGGTATATCTTATATTTTAGTCAAGTTTTCGAACCATAAATATGAAATAGTCTCGTGACTTTGAAAAGACTTCTGAACTAGTCGCGGCTAATCGAATATCTAATATATCTGATATTGAATATGTCGTACAAGACGTAATATTCCACTGTGCTAACATCTCAAGTTTTACCAAGTCTTTCTAAGGTATTAGTTATTCATATCGGCGAAGTGCTAAAATATTCAAGGAAAGGCTATTCGAGTTAAGAAGAAAAGCGTGAAAAGCTGACGATGTCAAAGTGGCCGGGAAACCAAACAACTTGGGAACTTTTGTAAAATTTGTCGCAAACTACGTTGGCGATATCTTGCACCCGTGTGGAGCACGAAAGGAGATATCCGCTTTTAAAGAAGAGTCATAAGCAGGGATCGGAAATTCGGATCGATATTTACCTAAAGTTGGCAAAATCCCAGAAAAAGATAGGCAAACATGGCGCCGGCTTTTTAAAAATATTATTTTAATAACATAAGTTCCGGGATTCTGGGATTCTACAAAATGTTAATATAACATCATCATGTTGTTTTAAAAATGTAGGATAAAACATTAATTTTTGCTCCTATAAATTCGTTAGGTTAATGAGTTACAGGTACATTAAATAACATTTGGTAAATCTATACATGAAAAATAACTTCAAACAGTTAATATAAATAATTGATTATGAATTAATGCCGGTGCAATTTATTTATTTTGAAATCCCAGAAATTTTAGTAATGAATTCTATGATTGAGTCCGCCTCCATACAACTGAACAACAAAGCCGGTGCGAAAGTATAGGTAAATATCGATCCGAATTTCCGATCCCTGGTCATAAGTAACCCAACTAAGTATATATTGTGACTACACATCGGTAACTCGTGGCATTTAGGCAGCACTTGACAGATTAGTGATGAGACAAGTTTTCTAAGTGTCTTTTCGGATAAGATAAAAGAATAAATTAATATTACCTACATGGTCTTAACATATGACGACGTAGGTTTGATCAATAGTTTAAAAACATCAATGTTAATGTCAATGATATTAAGGAATTAGAAGGTAGAAGCCTTAAACTAAAAGACTTTGGAGATAGTATTTAAAACTGAAAAGTCACTTTCATTACTGATACTGCACCCCAAAGGTAAACTTGTTTATCAAAAGCTCAAAATAGTATTATCAAAAAATAATTCTTACGACAAAGAATATTAATAACTTATCACTACATAGTATAAAACAAAGTCGCTTGCGCTGTCTGTCCCTATGTATGCTTAAATCTTTAAAACTACGCAACGGATTTTGATGCGGTTTTTTTTAATAGATAGAGTGATTCTTAAGGAAGGTTTATATGTATAATACATTCCACGCGGGCGAAGCCGCGGGCGGGTCGCTAGTTATAAAATAAATCAGTTGAAATCGAGGAGAACATCTACGAGAATACTTGTTTCACGCATTGCGTCAGTGGAATTTGAAAAATAATTTTCTTACACAAAGTGGATTTTCTAGTAGAAGAAGTAGGCTGACTTGTAAAAAATTATAACAAATATTAATTGTTAATCACGAATGTCATAAATTAAATGATTGAAAATATACATACATACAAACATAAACTCACGCCTTCATTCGCAGAGTGGGGTAGGCAGAGCTAATAAATATATTAAGCTATTGAAAATATATTTTTTCTAATTGGTTTCCTTTTATCGACTCGTACAGTAACAACTTTGTCACATCACTAGTCTGTTAGAAACTGTCAAGTGCTACCGAAATGCCACTAGTTACCGATGTGTAATTATGACGTTGCTGTTTAACAATCAAATCCAATAGTTATGTATCTATTTTTTCAAAAACAATAGTTATGTATCTATTTTTATTTTCTTGTGTCCATCTAGAAGGGAATAACTTTAATGTGAATAGACAAATCGCACCTTCAGAATAATAGTGACCTAATTCAAAATTTCAGCTTTCAAAATTAGTCATAAATATTTATTATAGAGACCTAAGTCGAAAATTAAATTTTCTGAATAAGGTCACTATTGTTCTGAAGATGCGAAATTGTCATTTGTTTACGAGTAACATTAATGATAAGACCAAAATAACAAATAATTCGGAATACACTTACAAGGTGCCTTATGAGTTAGTTTACTTCCTTCATATCGTAAAAAATATTTTTTAGAATTTGTGCGTTCTCGTAATTAATTTGCGGTCTAAATTTGAAATATAGGAAACAAGGGTTTACAAAAGTAACTTTAAAAGGTACTAGGTATAACAATTTGAAAAAAAGTAATAATAATTTGGTACGTATTCTTCATGAGGCGGTTTTTTTAAAGTGAAAAAATGAAAGTTGTATTAAAATTGCCTGTGTCATAGGGACCATGCCGCGAGCGGACCTGCTAGAAGCTAGGGGTGTTTTTTTATAGTCGTGATTACCTTAGTTTTATTTTAATTGTAAAACGTTTAGTTTTAATTTTTAATTGTATTATTGTTGAAATCTGTATTGGAAATAAATGTTAATAATGTTAATGGTATATATTAAAATTTATATCTGTATTTGTATCTGTGTTTTATAAATCATTAGGAGCTACATTTTTGGATTAAAATATCATTTTATTATAAAACTGACTAGACATGTTCTTTTTGTGTACCCCTTATTAAGACAATTTGATGTATGTATCCCAATGTTGATCAATAATTGAATCATCGCTCCTGTTCTGGAAGTAAGGAAGTGATAACTTTCATCCTTTGGTTGACAATCTACTATTGTTCACTTTCATATCTGGTCTACGATCAAAATCAAGCTGAAAAAGCAATTTCACACTGAACATGAGTGTAAAATAGAGTTCTGAGTCTTGAGATTATGAATTGTGATCTATGCGATTGATATTTACAGACAAACTGACCTCTTACTGTGAGTTCACCCGATATTTAGTCAACAGACCCAAGCGCACAGTTTTCAAAACCTTTTAAAAGCCACCACCAACCCAGCTAATCTGGTTACGTCATAATTTAGCTGAAATATAGTCGCCATCTTGTCGAGGGGCACTCATTTTGTTGACTTATCGCTCGCATGTTTGTTACAGCAACCAGCAAATCGCAGCCCAAATTTGAACGGTTTAAAGTTTGAATTCGTTTGTGTTAGTTTTAGTTGGATGGAGGTTTCATTTTGTGCAGAAAGTGGTCATTACGTGGAGTGCAGTGGCAGCGGCGTTACCCTTTTGCATCGATAGGGGGCGTGTTTGCACACTCGATATTGCGGTTTGCTGTTTGATATTGTGTGCGGATCTATGATTACTGATTGCTTGTGTTACTGTAAATGGAATGGGAGGTATTTTTAGGATTGTGATGCAGAAAATCAGGTGTTTTTATTAATGGCATGTTTGTTAAGTAACCGGATAAATCGACATCCAGTGATCTTTAGAGGGATGAAACGAAAAGTACCTAAACCCTTAGTCTTGGAATGAAAGTTATGCAGGTGTAGGTTACCCAAGTAGTAAAGTTTAATTCCAAATACATGAACTTTTTTAGGGTTCCTAAGGGGGTCCCTTAGGAACCCTATTACTAAGTCTCTACTGTCCGTCTGTCTGTCTCTCACCAGGATATATCTCATGAACCGTGATAGTTAGGCAGTTGAAATTTTAACAGATGATGTATTTCTGTTGCCGCTGTAACAAAAAATACTAAAATCAGAATAAAATAAATATTTAAGCGGGGCTCCCATACAACAAACGTGATTTTTTTTACGTTTTTTGCTCGATATTAATAACGGCAACTGATAAAGTTTCTAATGTTGTATAGATAACGGTACGGAACTCTTCTTGAGCGAGTCCGACTCGTACTTGGCCGGTTTTATAAAATATATTTATCTTCTTCCATTTTTGGAATACCAACGTTCAAAATTGGTGACCCTATAGAAATAGAAAAAAAAGTATCTATAGAACAAAACAGAACATGACTGGAATTTGACTTGAAATCGGCAGCAGACCCTGGAATCGCTTGGAAAATGCTATAAAAGCACAAAATAAATGAAATGGCCTGTCCCGCACAATGAGTTTGACACTAGCGCAGAGGCAAAAGCAGCGCCAGCAAACGTCGCAGACCAATAAAACAAATGGACAGGTTGCGATTCTGTTTTTGTTTATTCTTTGCTATTCTGAACTTTTGTAAAAACAAACAGGGAAGTTTTAGAAGCCAAAAATCGGCACTATATACGGAGTCTTATTGTAAAGCGATTTGTAAAAGGTATTTTTATCTTTGACTAGCTTCTGCCAGCGACTTCGTCCGCGAAGATTTCGATTAGCGTGATTCCAATTGGATTTTTTAAATTTTGTGGTATGAAAACAAAAACAAACAAACAAGCACACAAACTTTCGCATTTATAATAATAGTAGAATTAAGTGCATGTTAAATACCTGGCACATTAATGTATAATTTTGTAAGCAAATTCAAGACTGTTTAATAACGGTAACCCTATAACAATGGGCTGGTCACATATTAACAACCCTTTGTCAACCCTGAAATCTTTAAATAAGTTGATGGGGCAATTCAATAAACTCCTATTCCTTTATAATGTAGCTTACTCATATAAATTCGGACTCTAACCCTTTACACACGAGCCTATTGTGAAGTGAAGGTCAAAATTGAACCATATAAACGTTTAATATTCCTATAGATTAATCCAGACTTTTTTTTTTTTTTCACCAATAAAAAAATTGGCGGTTTAAAACACAAGCACAAGGATATTGAAACTTAGTATATTTTTAACTTGTTACTGCAAGAGTTCAATAACTAACAATAAGAGCCATATTTTTTTTTGTTTCTAAGGTTCATATTCCATCAGAAAAATCCCTCACAATCGTATCAGCCCGGGTGTAAAGGGCGACATCCTTATAATGAACAAATATTTCTTTGTTATCCGCTCAATCACGGGGATTATGGCGCATGCACATTCTTCGATGAACTGTAATAACCCGTTTACACTAGTTGCTGACCAAAAGCAGGCTGCAGTCGAATACGACAAACCGGATAATGTAAACTCACTTTAGGCGTTGATAGGTACGCTTATTTTGCCCTCCTTAGCCAATATTGAAGCAGTATCTCAAATTCAGTAATCAAAGCAGTTTTAATTCTATTCCGTTTGTAATGAGATTTATATTGCTAAAGGCTTAGAGGTAGTATTTCGCTGTGTTATACCATTTTGTTATCATATTGTCAACGTCCGGTTCATAAACAACACGATTAAAGAGAGTGAAATAGGGGACGAACTCACTAAATACCTGCTGATTGAACTATCACATTCTACACTTTTCTCCGTTAAGCTCTTTGTTTACTTACAAACTATTACTCACGTCGTTAGATTTCCTAGCTGGTAACACTGAGTGCTCAGCGCTTACCGAACAGCGCAGTAGCTCAGCGTATACGCTTTTGCTCACAAGCGCTCGCAAGCGCTGTTATCGGCTAAACACATCAATTGTTCAGCGCGGGTAGCGATTCCCTGGACTCGATTTATTTGCTGTTATATTTAGAGAGAGCTTCAATTCCGTCGAAATTACAGGCTTGTTTATTCTTGTGGGATTATGTTTTTTTTATTTACATTGACGTTGTAATTACTTTGGTGTTACATTTTGTTGACTGTAATTCGAGGGTTGCGTGGTCAAACCCGATAAATCGAAATAATTGATTATTGAAATTTGAATTGTTTTATGTATTCATTAGTGTTCTTTTTGACACAACAAGTTATATCGACTTATTGGGTTTGACCACGCAACCCTCGGTATGTTAAATTTAAAAAAAAACGTGTGCGTCTCGGGACGCCCCACAGAAGTGATAAATCGAATTATATTATATTATTAAAATTAACTTTCGTTTGGAGATTTTGAAATGATCCGAGGATCATCTTCTATGATCACTTTCAAAAACAGGGATATTTTAGGTTATATGCTCACTCTCAACAGGGGAAGCGTCAGTCCGAAATACGGCTAGCGCTGTGGGTTAGAGTGAGACGAGGAGCCTGCCTACCGCTGCCTTAGGTATGCGTGAGAGAAATCGAAGCCAGACAGACTGGTGCCGTAACGCGTTACGTAACGAAACAAAAATGAAATTGATGACATTTGAATGAAATTGAATGAAAATGCCACAAAAAAGAACTATTTCTGTGGCATATTTGATACAATGAACTAAATACATCAGAAACGAACGTTATAAATAATAACTGACACGTCATGCATATGTAACATATGTGACATAGCCATCACACATAGAAACTAGAAAATACTTATATCACAGAAACTTCGTGCGTGCCGTAGGTACGTCATTATGTGACACGACATCAGTGTGACAGAACTGTCTTCAAGAATATCTCATGAAACTATAATAAGGGTGGGAATTGTACCACCCACGAGAGTGGCAAATTTCCATTTTATTATAACAAATAGGTAAACTTTCCGGACTCCAATAGCTAAGATAATACCCGGTCGTTTCTCACTACTATCGGAACTATTTCCACTTTAGCGTTGGTGGTATCTTTTAAAATAGCTTGAAGTTTCTGAGTTTTCTTAGAATCTTAAAATTTATGGAAACAGCTTTTCCGGGGAATCTTTTTAAACCAGGGTTGGCGATGAACAATCATTAGATTGCAATAGGGTTGCCTAATTTTGCATTTTATGCGCAAGATATAATGTAAATTATGCCATCCGTCTAGGCAGGAGTTGTCTTAAAACTTTTACTTAGAGACACAACAATTTACCAAGAATTTAATTAAATGTACGTACCAATATCACAAAATCTTGCAGATCCATCCGTAAAACAAAGGCGATCGTAATTCACCAGTTACTCCGCCTGAAAATACATCAAACCTCCTGAATACATCTCAAAAGCAATTTGGAAGCCCTATATAAACGTTATAAAAGTAATTTCCCTGCATAACTTTGATGTTTTGGCCAAATCTTTATTGGGTATGGGGGACATTCTTGTTTTTCGGACAAACACCCGGCTAAATTAATTAAATTGATTCCACCATGAGGTTAATTAGATTTTCTCAAGTTGTTTTCGTCAACGATCTTGTCTGATGTTCGTTCAATATGTAACTATGTTAAATATTTGCGACCGGTCAACTGATTCATTATTCAATAAAACACATAAAGCATGATCTAAGGAATGCAGCCTCCCTGTAAGCAATAGTTATTTGTTGTACAAGTGGGGAAAGTTGTGTTTTACCTGCGAGTGTTCATTTGAAACACGAGCTAGCGAAAGGGTTCTATGATTGACCACGAGCGAAGCGAGTGGTTCAAAATTAGAATCCTGAGCGTAGCAAGTGTTTCAAGACACGAGACGTAAAATAACTTTTCACCCGTGTATAACACAAAACTTTTCACCTCACTACAGCGAGGAAACTAAAAAAAGGGTTTGTACTATAAGCTCAATTCCGCATTTTGCACGGTTTTCCGTAATTCCACAGGTGTTAATACGTCTTCATCACTCGAATCACTCATTTTTATTAACAAAACAAACTAGAAAAACATGCGAATATTTAACATTGGCTTAATAGAAAAGTTTTTACGTAAGTTTTTTTTTTATTATTTCGGATGCGTTTTGTTTGCACATGTTAGAACATTTTATCCATTTTTAAAACAAGAATGAAGGTTAATTTTAAATGCTGATAATTATGAATTAAAATAAAGTTGTAAGACTGTATTTAGTGTTTTTTACTCGATGCAATTCATTAATTATGATGTTAAAAATTCAGCACTTGTAACGTTTTACGTTTGGTTAGCTGTCAAATATCACTTAAGCTGCCTTCAAATGTCAAAACTCTTTCTTCACATGTGGATAAAAAGCGATTTTCTCAATAGATATCTTACAAACAAAAAGGGCTTTCCGAGCTAGTGAGATGAAAAATAAATGCCTGCGTTCGGAGATGAATTGGGATAGATATTATATAATCTAAGTAGCCTCCATTTTGAGTAGTAGGCGCTAAATGTTTTAAGTTATAAGTTGTTGTGAAGGAAGCAAATTAACTATCAATCAAGTTTAATTTATTTTTAATCAATTTTCTAAAGCAAGCAAATTGAAAACCGCAAAATGTCGTTAGGAAGTCCATCAGCCTTTGACGCCTTCAACACAGATTAAAACTATTACCGTAACTTCACCAACGTATTAAATTATGTTCGATTAAATATTGCAGACATTTTCACGTGGCAAGAAATACCAGTTAAATTATGACCTTGACGCAACAGAAGGACAAATGTCCATGATAAAACATTTATTCTAAGCCCTCGTCTTACCAATTACACAAAAACACTTCCAAACAATAAAGAAGTGACAATTTTCAGAAACTCAGCAATATTCATGAAGACATCAAGGGGCAAGTCTTTGATGACCTAAAGCAATAGATTATGTAAATTAAAACAGAGTTCGTTTGCTCTCCTGGAGTACTTTTATGGGGAAACTCAGTAATCGTCGTAACATTATTCTGGCAAGTTTGTTTACTGAACAAATTACACGAAATTTGTAGCACTTGTGAAATTTTGTGGAGGATTTTCGCTGGTTAATCACAGTAACGAAATCAAGAGACGAAACTTTGTGATTGATTTTGCAACACTACCTAATGACCGCGTTTGAGTGTCATTTGGGAGTTACAAAATCGTTAGCGATCCGGATACAACCAAAAGGGTGTTTTTCCTATAGGTATATATGTTTTTTGCGGGTGGTAGGACCTTGTGCAGGGTCCGTCCGGATCGCTACCACCATCTTATCCATTAACCTACCGCCAAACATCAGTGTTCGCATTGTTGTGTTCCGGTGTGGGAATAAGACAGCCGGTGAAATGACTAGCATAGAGGCATTCCATCTTAGTCCACAGGGTTGGCAACGCATTTGCAGTCTTAGGATTGCATTGCAGTCTTGTGAATGCGAATGTCTATGGGTCACAGTTTCCACTTACCATCAGGTGGCCTGTGTGCTCGTTTGTCTTCTATATGCCATAAAAAAAAAACAACTTAGGCCGCGTTTCACTAACTTTCTTTTCCATTCAAAATTTATTTCTATTTCAGAGTTTATTTAAGTCCTCGCAATATTATATAATCTAAAACCGTTTTAGTGAGAATCCTCAATCCCCACGGCGCTCATTGAATGTCTATTTGCGTATGAAAATAATTTGAGTATCTTTGTGGGTCATAAAAAACTTTTAAGCGAATTCATAATTCAGTTCGGGATTTAAATCTTTCAGAGGGACGTTGTTTGAGGAAAGTTAAATTAGCCTCGATGTAGGAAAAAACGGGTTGAAGGCGAAGGTTTCCTTTTTATAGTGTAAACGAGATTTATAAACCAGCAGAATATTAGAAGCAAATCTTCATGTTTGCCTACATTTTTTGCCTATGTTTTTTTTATTGTGGACATCTTATATTGGCTTACTGTTTAGTGTCATATTTAATTTGTTTCTATAACATGTATTGCTGTTGCCCCAAGTAATTAAAAATCTACTATGACATAGTTCCATACTGGTCTATGTAACAAACTGGTTGGCTTGTATCTAAAATAAACACATCAGGGCCCTGGAGAAATCATATTTCAATTCAAAACTAAAGTTACAAACCACTTTTACTGAAAGTATTTTCTCGTAACTATTCCGACCAAAACATTGATCAATTTATTGCTTATCGAGAAACAAATTGCTTCGCCTCTTGGAACCTAATTTAGTATTCAATTCTAGGAACTTTTATTTTATTTCTTGAATATATGACGGAGGGCAGTAATAACACGTCGCTTAGTAAATAAACTTTTCAATACAACATGACTGTTTTGTTTGCTCGCGAGTAACCTTAACTGTATTTTATTGTTTATAATTCTTATGATATGCGTTCTCAATACAAGTTTGCATTACAATTTCAATGTCTCTAGGGGCCGTATTAAAAACTCATCTTGACTGAGATGCCCGTCACAAGATTCGTCTAAGTAAGCTATGGATAACTGTCATTTTTGACGCATCTTGAGACAGGAGTTACAGTCGAGTTCCGGCTAATACGGGCCTTAGTCTCATACAACTTAAGTGCCATAAGGTGGTCTGTGTTCTCGATTGCCTTCTCTTCTCATATCTATATAAAAATACATTATCTACCTAGCGAATCGTGCTGATAAACACAATCAATAGTGGTTCCAACTATTATCTGCTATGAATAGTTGTTCCAGAAACGAGAAATAGAACCAAACATTGTGTACATCTCTCAAGTTACAAAGCTTTGTGAAACAGAGTAAAATGGCGTTTCATCTATTGAAAAACGACGCCGATCGTGTATCCTTTGTGCCGGTGTCCACCTACTAACTTATTGCCAAACGAGAGGCCAGGAAAACCGAGACATAGCTAAAACCTAGTAAGTATAAAACTGTTCAGTTGCTTGTTGTGTGAACGTAGACACAGTGCAGAACAGTTTTTTTGCTTGGTGGTTGACAGAGACAAGTTGGTTGACAGAGACAAGTTGGTTAACAGAGACAAGTTGATTGTCAGATAACAGTTGGATGTCAGAGACCAGTTGGTAATCAGAGACAAGTTGGCTAACACAGGCAAGCTGGTTGACAGAGACAAGTTGGTTGTCAGAGACAAGTTGGTTGTCAGATACAAGTTGGTTGTCAGATACAAGTTGGTTGATAGAGACCAGTTGGCAGTTGGAGACACTTTTGTTGTCAGAGACCAGTCGGTTGTAAGATAATAGTTGGTTGACAGAGACAAGTTAGTGGACTGAGACAAGTTGGTAAGCTGAGACAAGTTGGTGGACTGAGACAAGTTGGTGGACTGAGACAATTTGATGGACTGAGACAAGTTGGTGGACTCAGACAAGTTGGTTGACAGAGACAAACTGGTTGACAGAGACAAGTTGGTTGTCAGAGACAAGTTGATTGTCAGGTAACAGTTGGTTGACAGAGACAAGTTGGTTCTCAGATAACAGTTGGTTGACAGAGACAAGCTGGTAGACTGAGACAAGTTGATTGTCAGATAACAGTTGGTTGACAGAGACAAGTTGGTTCTCAGATAACATTTGGTTGACAGAGACTAGTTGGTAGACTGAGACAAGTTGGTAGACAGACAAGTTGGTTGACAGAGACCAGTTGGTTGACAGAGACAAGTTGGCCCTCGGAGACACGTTCTATCTTGTCAATGTTAAGACAAGTTAGTTGAAAATATACTTTTTTGCGGCACTTGCAATGGAAACATTGGATCTCTGCTCTTCCGACACCAAGGAGTTTGTCAAAGAGGTTCTTTGCCCAGCGGCTCAGTCTACCTGTGCAAAGGGGGAACGCGGCCAGCATTTTAGGGACCGTGCCACAAGCTAGTGAACTGCCAGGGTTATTTTATTTTAAGACGTTAAAATACAAAATGCCTTGGAATAAAAATAACTTACAATAGAACACCTTTATTTACAGTCTCGTTTCTTTTCTCTCTCTTAAGTAATTGACTTACTTATAAGAGTTATTTGAGATTTGTTATAGTGTTTGACCCGCACGGATGCCTTACTTAGGTAACTACATGCTTAACTTTACGATCGCCACTGTATGTAGAGAGACTAGAGAGAGTTAATATAGAACTTTATACTTCAATCAGCCATTTTGTATCCATTCAATGTTGGATAATTTATAAGTCCATTTTCTATCCTCGTCACTCCTGCGCTAATCGAATTGTTCGTCTCTCCGTCGAAGACATCATCCACATATAAGGCAGGTAGCAAATCACCGATTAATTATTTATTTCTCCGCTCACTCTATAGCTCCACGTTCAAAGACCTCTCTAAATCCAGGAAATGCACGCGGCAGCACAATACTGGCATTGTTTCCTATCCACCTGCTAGTTTTAATTATTCAGAAACCTGCGAAATATCAAGTTTATTTGCAAAGGCTCCTCGGCGATTGTTTTACGGTTTTCCTAGTTCTTGTATGCAGCAAGTTTTGCGGCATTCATTTTGCTTCGTTAATTTTGTTGGTTTTGTTAGATCGTTATAAAGAATGAGGTGCATTTTACGTGGAATTGAGTTGTTGGAGTGAGCTTGGTTTTGTGGTTTTTGAATTTGTAAGACTATTTTAGCTATTTATACTGACTACATTGCAGCGTATTTAATAAAGAAGTATGTATTTTTGTATGTGAACATGTTTTTGTACTAAAACAGTTACAATCAGCTGGCTATTGTAGTCATAGTTCAGTGGCAGAATCCATATCATTCATATTAAATTAAATATAATATCAAATAACATGCGTACTTCAGCAGGAAAGCGTGCCAAAAATATTACAAAAGAGAGGAGGCCTACTTATGTGTCTATAAGAAGCTGGAAGATGAACACATAAGCGTTTCGATATGTTTTCCTACATCAACGGTATCTCCAAGACAAGATACAACTTTTGAATTTGCACCAATAATTAACGACTTAGTTTCAGGGACAATGGGCAGGCATTATACCTACGGCCAAACCAGAATCCATATCCATACTAAGTAATATTCATCATCATCATCATCATGTCAGCCGAGACACGTCCACTACTGGACATAGGCCTCCCCCAAGGCTCTTCACTCAGACCGGTCTTGTGCTTTTCGCATCCACCGCGTTCCCGCGATCCTTACAAGGTTGCATCTTGTTGGAGGCCTACCTACAGCTCGTCTCCCGGACCGCACCGCCCGATCATACTAATACTATAAATGAGAGTGTATGTTTGTCCGTTTTTCACTTTTGAATTTGGACAGTTCCAGGAGCGGCAATAAACGACTTCTACGCAGACGGAGTCGCGGGCCAAAGCTAGTATAATATAAACGTGTCATGACGTCTAATTTTCCCTGCGAATGCGCGTCCTCGCTTTACGCGACTCGCGCGACACGGCATGGCACTCGCTGCGAATAATACTGCCCTCCTAAGCAAATACGCAGTATTCCAAAATCAATAACCAAAGCAGTTTTAGTTCTCTTCTCTTAGTAATAAGGTTGATATTGCTACGGGGATTTTATCTGACATACTGCGTATTAGCTTAGGAAGGTGGAATAGTCAGCTTCGCGCGCTGCTGGCTCGCGTGAAACGCGCTAATAGCCGTCGCTACGTGTGACTAGTACAGTCAACAGCATAAATAAGTGATCATTTCTGTACCGTGTCGCTTTCAATTGTTTCACAATTTCGTATAACATTTCAAACACAACGTTAAAGTGACAAGGTACATAAATGATCACTTATTTATGCTGTTGACTGTACAGTTGAAAGGGCTATCTATACAGCTATCGCATCAAATATTATGTATAGACATTCCATGCCGTGCCATTCTTTGCCGTGTGGTTGCCGGGTTAGAATTGTGCCACTCCATGTCTTCCCGTCGATTTCGTAAGAGGCGACTAAGGGAATAAAGGCTTGTATTGTAGTACTGTTAGGCGATGGGCTTGCCACCTGTCACTGGAAAACATCTTAGCCTACTTGTGTAAAATGTGGTTACAGAATTATCAACTCTGGGAATGAAGGCGTGAGTTTATGTATGTATGTACACATTCCATCTTAGTTCTCAGGGTTGGCAAAGTATTCGCAGTCTTAGGGTTGCAGACTTAAGATCGTAGTCTTAAGACTGCAAGTGGCATGTGTGCCTTCTCTCTGTCATAAAAAACATAGTTTCTGCAAACTACAGGATGTTGCAAAATTGACTATTCCAATGACTGCACCTTCAATTAGTCGTAAACATTAGCAACTGCATCAGGTCCCATATCACATTTGCATTAATCAGCAGAGTTCGTTAGCGATGCGTTGTTTGAATTTGCAAGCGAATTAGTAATAACCACTGGCTGAATAATGCCAATTAAGCGGCGTATTTTCTAATTCGTTAAATAAAACCGAGCAACCAGAGCCAAAGATAATTATAGCTTTTAGTATTTAAGTGAATATTATGAATTATTTAAGTATAAAGAAAAATAAGTCTAGGTGATAACATGGGATAAAAGCAATGGCTGACCACATTGTAGCCACATGACATTTCCTACTAGCTCAGTATATTTATCAAAACTCTTTATAAAATGTAACAATACCAATATTGCATTAGGAACCTGTAGGTAGTATTTTGTTTTGTCAATATACCTGTGTATGTGTACATTTAAAGTTCATTGGTTTTGTACACTAAAAAGCAGCTATTTTATAGCATTTTACCTACCCGAACAGCTAGATTCAATTAAACAACGGACGCACACTTTTAAGTACCTTTACAAAGCTAGACTACGTGCCAAAGCGTCCATAATCAGCGAGCTCATTAGCTCTGATTGTGTTCTAATGAACACCCTGTGAATGCGAGTTAACTCCGATACCGAGCCGTGATTGAACCCAATCGATATTTCCGGTACACCCTGTAGGTAAGTTCTTTAGATAGTATCTGATTTGATATTTTGTAAGCTAAAGAGAAATATTGCATAAAAGATTAAATTTGCCCCTTATTCATAAACGCAAAATAAACCTACTTTAGTTAAAGTATACTAAAAAAAATGGGAGCCTACCAAGAAAACCATCTGAGTTTATGTATCTAACATTTTGTTAGGGTCGTATGGATAACAAAACGCATATAGGTATGCATAACATTAAAAAAAAATTTTTTTTTTTCGTCAAATTCAAATGGCACACTAGAGGGATGTTTGAAATGTTTTTGATTGTTTTGTTTGTTATTGAGCAATTTCTTTATCGTTATTGCTATCATATATATTTTATGTTCATTTCGAGAATTAAAAAAGTTATATAGAATTTTAAATAAACTTATAAACAAATAAAACGCCGATTTTCTGTAACTTTATTTTCTCCTACAATTCTCAGATTAAGCTGTTAAAACCTATTAAGTTTCAACTTGTAAAAGGGATAGATCTATAGGAGTTGTCTATCTCTGTCCCTAACCCTAAATTTCATAGATAATTTGAAATTATACAGCCCAAGACATAATAATTTTTGTAGCTAAATTTGATATTTTTCTCCAAATTTAGGTGGAAAACATTATCAAATAATAAAATGAGTTTCTTTTCCCCGGCGCCCCTAGGGCTGTCTAAAATATACCCCGTCCAGACACCCCTAATACCTATAGTCTAAGAGCTAAGTGACGATACCTCCCATGCAGATAAAAAAACTTATTACCTTTTACCTATACATAGAGCCATCTATATAATAAAACTGTTCTTTGGTAAGCGCCGGTCAGTTGACAGCGGCTAGACTGATTTGACAGATTTTTCACGTATGTATATGTATGAGAACATTTTATTAAAACGGTATCTAAACACTTGCTAAACAACATTTCATATCATTTTTGGTGATTCGGTGTTTTTAAGTGTTCTTTGTAGTCCTAATAAGGATTTGAAGGAATTAAAAAATTACACAAAAACCTACTAAATTGGATAGAGCAAACGGGTCGATTTCAAAGGCGAGATTATTCCAAACTATAGCTTTTAAAATTTGTAGACTGGTTGTAGCCAGTCCTTATATATTTTGGTACCAAGCGTTGTCGTCCAAAAGTATGCACACATCAATTCAATTTACGCATATACATTCTTAAGATAAGGTTTTTTTTTCATATATTGTTTGCGTCAGTAAAATATTAGCACTTCCAAACATATAAATTTGGTCGCTGAAAACAACCTCTAGCTCTTAGTCTATGCCGACAAATCTATGGTAGAATTTTATTATAATATAAGCAGTGGCTGCGCCAAAAACTCTTTTTGTGGCTTCTGTGATAAGAAAAAAATTACTGCGCTAGTGTCTGTGTCGCCTTATTCGAAAATTATTACTGTATGCATTAACCTGAACTAGATATTTCCTTTCGTCGAGCTGAAGAGGAAATGTAGTTGGAAAAACCAGAAAAATAGTCATTTGAATAAACTGTTGAGACAATCGAGAATCCATTACGGGAAGCCCAACGGAAGATCAGTGTTGACTTCACAGCGAGCACATGTTGAGTTGGACATGACCGTTTTCGCAACACTACATGTAGTCTCTTTTACTTTTTTACCCGACTGCGCCATGCAAAGGACAGCAATGTGTATATCAGCATATATATGTATGTGTGTGTGTTCCTCTGTGGCGCTCTAGAAACTAATAGCGCAGGGCGATTGTGATGATTCTTATTGTCAATCGATTTGTCTTAATCTTGTGAGTGTCACTAAAGTTGTGAGTGTGGCCAAATGAAGCTATATTGTGATAAAAAAAAAGAAAATAAGTCGACTAACTATGCCAAGTGAGGTATCATTGTAAAGGTATTTAAAAAACATTTAGGGTTTATAACGATTTAAGGGTGAGGTGTTAATGTTCATGTTACAAAGTTTTTTTTTTTTTTTTTTTCTCTGATTATATATTTTTTCAAATATTTTTTTGTTGTGTGTAATTGTTGTGAAATTTTGTATCGGACAAAAGTTCAGACGGTGTAAACGAAAGTAGTCGTTTTACAGATTTTTTAAACGATTTTAAAAAGCTAGTATTAACTATTATTAATAGAATAACGAGACTGCTTAAAAGCTTTTAGTTATATGTATAGTTTATTTTAAAATATGAATTCAAAAACGCGTTAGAGCTATCTGTCAAGGAAGTAATCCATGCATATACCAACTATGCTAGCTACGCGTAGAACTCTGGTAGGTGATTGTCTTAACCATCTCGCTTTACAACTCGACGGACGAATTACTAACCGGCGAGTTTAAGTGGTCTATCGGAGAGTACAAACAATATTTTAGGGCGTGCATTTTTAATTATGTATCTTAGAATTCGCTTGTACGTATGAGTGCGCTCACTCGATAGACCGTATGACAGGAAGCGTTTTTAATAGAATAATAAATAGCAATAATAAAGAAATAACACTAACATTTGAGGAAGTGTCGTCCACAACGTCTGGACGTGCTTTGAATTATAAATAAGATTGACTTTTAAATTTTGAATGTATTTTGTATTTGTGTTGACTTTTACTATTTTTACTATTATCATTTAATTCTATTTCTGACGACCTCAATGTAACTGCATATAATTTGACATGTAATGTAATTTATACTGTGTTATATTGAGTAATAAAATCTGAATCAAAATCTGAATCTTCACGATGAAACAGCGATGAAAATTCAATATTTGTTATAAATAATTAGTGGTAAAAAAAGAAAGAAAAGAAAAATCTTTACAATGCTTTTGCAATGACTCAAATAGAAATCAACAGTAAATAAACTACTATTTTCAAACGAAGAAAAATACGAAAGTTAACCGCACAAAAAGGAGTGCCTCAAAAATCCTCGACGATTTATTGTAATTACCTACTACTCCGCCTTGTCACTGGAAACCTTGAGGAATTTCTTATAAGATAAAATTCTTGCGTGGCTCGCACGTAGCGGGCATAAACTGCGTACTTTAAATTACGCCTACCTTGCACCTTGGTGATAAAACGGGATAGAAATAATATGGTCGAGCTGCTCTTGGACTATGTAGTGAGTATTGGCTTCTTTTTCAAGAAATCCTACCGATTATTATAATTTAAATAATAAAACTCCGAATAACTATGAAGTGCAAAGATGACCAAATGACAGACGACGTTTGATTAACTATAGTTTTCATCACACTTGCACGTAAACAGTATCTAAACATACAGGTTAACTTGGCCGCAATGCCCCATATAAAACCCTCGACCTTTCTTTTTACCATGAAGCCCAAGGTCGGTAAGTAATTTTTTTTTAATTTATAGCACAGCACACCACAGGTCATGCAAGTTCAAGCAAAGAGTTAACACGCAATTGAAAAATTGTCTTAAAATGTTATTTAAACAGGAATTTCATTGCAATCTCGCTACATGTTACTTAAATACTCAATGAATGTTCTCAATAATCGATTTTAATCGTTTTCTGTATCAAAACGTCGTTTTTGTACAGTCCTTCAGGGCTGTATGTATACCTACGTAAGTATTTGCCCTTAACGTTTCTGAACGAAACATTTGTATAATCTGTGGAGTCCGCCCGCCATCCGCTTAAAAAAAATCAAGTATTTCGTAATAATAGTTGTGCTGACTTGTGTATTAAAGCTATTTAATTCATAGTTATTTACATTTTATATTTGAAGACAAGTAAAAAAGTTATAAAAAATGTCGTCGTCATCGTCCGATGAGTGTAATTTAAATGCAACACCGCCAGATATTATCCATGCAGCAAAAACAATTATTGAAAATCTTTATTTATTTACTCGCAAATGTGATGAAAAACATTGTATGTTTCACGGGCGGTACGGGAATTACGAACCTCGACTCAGAAAGCCCTCAGTCTTCGACTTCGGGCTTCTCCTAGAGCCTCAATCGTAATTCCTTACTTACCGACCTTAATACACAATGTACTATTACCGATCAATTTGATAGTCCTTAACCACTGTAACATTCTACGGTTAAACAATAACAGCAACGGATTTAAACGGATTGAAATTTGAATTTAGCGCTACACCTACTACTACTATTATGACCTAAGTATGCAGTTCAGTTAAAGCCGAGAGAAAAAGACGGAGCTATATAACTGCTATAGCTCTGTCCTTTACCGTACCGTAAAATGAACTTCCCAGTTATGTCATAATAAGCCCCCAGAGGGGTTATTATGACATAAGTATGCAGTCCAGTTTACGCTGAGAGAAAAGGACCGTGCTATATAGCTGCTATAGCTCTGTCCTTTAACGTACCGTAAAATGAACTTCCCAGTTATGTCATAATAAGCCCCCAGAGGGGTTATTATGTCATAAGTATGCAGTCCAGTTTACGCTGAGAGAAAAGGACCGTGCTATATAGCTGCTATAGCTCTGTCCTTTAACGTACCGTAAAATGAACTTCCCAGTTATGTCATAATAAGCCCCCAGAGGGGTTATTATGTCATAAGTATGCAGTCCAGTTTACGCTGAGAGAAAAGGACCGTGCTATATAACTGCTATAGCTCTGTCCTTTAACGTACCGTAAAATGAACTTCCCAGTTATGTCATAATAAGCCCCCAGAGGGGTTATTATGTCATAAGTATGCAGTCCAGTTTACGCTGAGAGAAAAGGACCGTGCTATATAGCTGCTATAGCTCTGTCCTTTAACGTACCGTAAAATGAACTTCCCAGTTATGTCATAATAAGCCCCCAGAGGGGTTATTATGTCATAAGTATGCAGTCCAGTTTACGCTGAGAGAAAAGGACCGTGCTATATAGCTGCTATAGCTCTGTCCTTTAACGTACCGTAAAATGAACTTCCCAGTTATGTCATAATAAGCCCCCAGAGGGGTTATTATGTCATAAGTATGCAGTCCAGTTTACGCTGAGAGAAAAGGACCGTGCTATATAGCTGCTATAGCTCTGTCCTTTAACGTACCGTAAAATGAACTTCCCAGTTATGTCATAATAAGCCCCCAGAGGGGTTATTATGTCATAAGTATGCAGTCCAGTTTACGCTGAGAGAAAAGGACCGTGCTATATAGCTGCTATAGCTCACACACTCTTTACACTCGCCGTAAAATGAACTGCACAGCTACGAGTATGTCATAATAACCCCCCAGGACAAAGAAGATAGGCGCACCGTACGGTACCTACACAAGAAAAACATTACCCATCTTGAACATTCAGATAATGATACGAAAATGCTGATTCAGCGATAAAATTATCTTAAATTTGAAAAAGAACCCAATAACATAATTTACTTTTTATAAAAGCCCGAAGTTAAACTTGCCCCAAGATTTCGTCCAGTCACAAAGGTGTTTTTACGAATGGATGCCCGCGATCATCGCTTACCGTGTCACTGGGCGTTTTTTAAATTCCCTCACAATAGCCCAAAAACATTCCCCTCCGTTCCCTTTTCAAAGAGGTTGCTTTAATTTATGTCATTATGAAAAAACCCAGAAGGCAGATAATGAAAAAAATGCTTACGTTTAAAAATAGAACACTTTTCGCGGATGCAGCGTCAAATTAAAGAATTAAGGTAGGGGAAAGATGGTTGGATTTTTGGGAATTTTTGTTTGTTTGGCTTTGTTCCCGGGGAATTATGTTTTCTTCGCACAAAAAATGGTTTCGTAATTATGCGTTGGTCGTGGTTGGTGTTGGTAATCGCGGTCAATGTCCCTTTCCTATTTATAGGAACCTGTAGAAAATTATCTTATTAATTATGAGAAGTTTAAAAGTGCAAAGCTGTAAACTAAGCAAATATACTATTTATTTTTAATAAATAATTTTGTCGTCCAGACAAACTGTCTGTGGGTTAACAGTGTTATGAAATTAAATAAGAAAAAGGTTCAAAGATATATAAATTAAGAACAAGTTGTACTTAATCCAACTGAGAAAAAAGAGACTTTGAGGCCATATGTAATGAAAATTCGCTAGTCTGCCTCAGAAATACTATTTTAAAATTTAGTATTACGCATTGTTGACCCTACGAACCTTAACCTAGATTTCAAACATTTATTCCCTAAAACTTTACAGTGTTATTTTTTTTTCGACAAAATTAATAGGAGGGTAAGGTCTGTTTTATCTTATTGGAGCTAAGATTTAACAAACATCACTGGCTCACGAATACGACAATCCAAAACAATTTAAGATAGGTAATCAACAATCATTAACAGAAACATTACAACATTCTAAACTACATAAAAGCGAAAAAAATCGTCGGTCTTAGCTCTGGCTGTCCGGGCCAATGCAGGCGCATTAGCTGTACCACTTATGCCACCAAGACCAAATTAGTGATCGCTTGCTTTTTCATACCTACTCGGAGCTATTTTTTTTCGTTTCATATAGTTTAGTTAAACATTAAGTAATATACATTATTTAAAACATAAACGCATTCATTTCGAAAGCATTTTTATGCTTTAAATGATCCTAAAAAATAACATTTTGAATAAAATTTCTACGAAGCTCCCGGTCACAGATTGTCAAAACGAAATGTCAGTGTGGCATGGCACATACATTTACAGCCACAAGCGATTTATCCTGGAACGTTTTATCCACTAGGGTTGACTTACCCTTTGTTATATATAGCGCATTGCATTGCAACCCATGCAGATGTCTGTTGACACAGCGGTATTGTACTCGACGACGAAACAGATGTCAGGCGACTGCAAGCACTGAGCCTGCTCTATGGTACTTATTCATTTAATCAATTTGGTGTTTTTTGTGTGAGTTTTTTTATTTTCATAGCAAGTTTCATCGTGAAGCAGTTCAGCCAAAGTGGTAGGTATTTTAATCTACCTAACATATCTATTATAACGAGCGTGCGGAGGATTATAATTCATTCAATATAATTGATTATTTTATATGGAATGAGTACAAAAATAATTATTTTGATTTTTGAATTGACAAATTAAGAAACCACTGGTGAGAGGACCTTGTGCAGGGTCCGTCCGGGTTGGTACCACCATGTTATTCATTAACCTACCGCCAAGCAGTAGTGTTTGCATTGTTGTGTTCCGTTTTGGGGATAACACAGCCGGTGAAATGACTAGCATAGAGGAATTCCATCTTAGTCCTCATGGTTGGCAGTACATTTGCAGTCTTGTGAATGCGAATGTCTATGGGTCACAGTTTCCACTTACCATCAGGTGGCCTGTGTGCTCGTTTTCCAACCCATGCCATAAAAAAAAAGCAATTGCTGGAATACATACATAACCCCGTATTATGGTCGCCTTTATCGCACCTGTCATAAAGCACCCGTCACTCTCGCACTTACATACTGGTTGCAAAGCGACAGATGTTTTATCCACACGGTAAAAACTACCATAAAAGGCCCGCAGGCCGGATGCCCTTCAATAAGTCAAAAACATTTTGTATTATTTCATTTAACTAATCACGAAAAGCATAATGCACGTTTAGCATAATAACCAATTGTATAATTTTATCTGGCATACGATCGAATAACATAATTAATTTATCATATCACATCAATCATTTAGTATAGATAACTATCATTTTCTTGTTATTATTCATTTTAAGTCAATTTCTTCAAACTAGGTTAGGTTAGGTTACAACTGTCACTACATTAATAGTAATGAAAGACGTTAGAATAATTTATTTTTTAATTTATAAACATTATAGTTTTTGAAATTATGCATTTATGCATTACACCATTTGTTTTTATGCTAAACATTACATGCCACCGCAGGCCACGTATTAATGGTCGCCTTTATTGTGGTGATAAAGCATCCGTCTCTCTCGCACTTACATAAAGGTAGGAAAGTAACAAATGTCTTATCCACGTTTATCCACAATCTATAAACACGACCCAAACAAGATAAATAACGCTAACGTTAGCGATTTTCAAAAACTGTTAAAGTGTAATAGATTAGCAGCTTAAGTCAAACTTATATACTTATCATCAGCATGGACAGCACAGCATCCGGTGTGGATTGACGGGGGCAAGTACCAGTGCTAGTGATTCATTAAATATCGACTTAGTTTATCGGCAACTTTTCTCGTGACATATGGATCTTACATTTCTTAAAAGTAAGTCGTACCTTTGTCTTCTATACTATCAGCTTTCCATAAGGATCGTTTATTTCATCCTTTTTCTTTTGAGAGGTTTTTAACCGACTTAAAAAACAAAAGGTTCTCAATTCGTCGAAATACTAAAGAATATTGTTGTCCTGTTAAAAATTGATATTCAAAGTAATTTTGATGGTCGTCATTCAACATCAGATACGGTTGTTAACAATTGCGATAAGTATAAATAAAAGAAGTTTGCACATAATTAAAATTATTTATGATCATGATAATTAAAATAGAATAGAATAGTGCCACTCCATGTCTTCCCGTGGATGTCGTAAGAGGCGACTAAGGGACTATATAGGCTTGTAATACTGTTAGGCGATGGGCTTGCAACCTATCACTAATATGCTGGTAAACATCTTAGCCTATTTGTGCAAATTGTGGTTACTGAATTATCAACAACTTTTTAAAGTTGTAATTCTGTAGCTCTGCCTAGCCCACTCTGGGATTACAGGCGTGAAGGTATGTATGTATGATAATTAAAAATTACTTTTTATCGATGTCGATAAACTTAGTCGACATTTATGAATCACTAGCACTTGTACACTTTCGCTACAGTCAATCCGGTGTTTGAACATCAGCATTAGCGTCCTATGTCATCGTTTGCCTAAAATCTAGATTTATTCAAATATCATAACGTGTCAGGGCGCCAATAATACCCAACTTTGTTTCCCATCGGCCTACTTACGAGCAAGCAATGTCTACTTATCGTCCCGTTTAATAGCTCATATTTCAGTAGAATCTCCCCCAAAGGGCCTTGTTAATACCTTGCGAAGTAATACCAGTTAATTCTACTAACAAAACTTGTTTAGTTGTATTCTTTATCGCGTTGACGTCTAGACGTTTATCTAGAGCGTCTAGACGTCAATGCGATATCGTCAAATAATCTCAGAGAACTATTTAATTTATATCGATTCTATAGAGGATGATGCTACCAAATATTTGCACCGTCCCATACTAACTAAAAAAGTGAGCTTTTTTTTTATGACTGTATTCTTACCCACCGCAGTAGAACTAAGGTTACCGACATAGCCCGAAGAATAGCTAAACTTAAGTGGCAGTGGGCGGGGCACATCGCTCGCAGGACTGATGGCCGATGGGGTCAGGAGGTTCTTGAGTGGCGTCCGCGGACCGGAAGACGAGCTGTAGGTAGGCCTCCAACAAGATGGAGTGACGACCTTGTAAGGATCGCGGGAACGCGGTGGATGCGAAAAGCACAAGACCGGTCTGAGTGGAGAGCCTTGGGGGAGGCCTATGTCCAGCAGAAGACGTCTTTCGGGTGACATGAGTGACGTTCTTTACAAATATTGGATTATTTGGTGAATTCGACATCGATCTCTTGACAAATAATAGGACCGCGTCCCCTAAGGATCTTCGGCCAAACAAACCGAGGTAAAATTGTATTTGCTCGGTAGAACATGAACAAATTAAATTAACATCAACTGAGGGTCAGTGTTGCCGCTTAAGCACTTTTCATGCTTAGCTTGCCGGCTATTTGACTTATGTCCTATTAAATTCAATGTCAGCTTAAGTCGCGTGATGCCACTTTTTACCTTGAAGAATGTGAAAGTGACAATAAAGTCGCTGGCGAAGCCGTATGGGACATTAAAGTCGCCGTCAATAGAACTCGTGAACGTTGTAAACAAATTAGTACTGATTGACACATAACCGCAAATATTCATTAATAGTTATTTCATCTTAAACTTAATATAAAAATAATGATCTAGTGTATAAATCATTGCAAAGACCTCACTTGATATTTAAAAATACGTGATTATCGAGTAATCATGGTGAATTGGTTTGTTTGGTTTTGTTTACATCTTTTGCAAGATCTATTGACGGCGGCTTTAGTGCTAATCATTGTTTCTACTAGGTGTAATCCCACCAAATCCAGTCAAACCATTCAGACCCGACTGCCCTAGAAAAAGGGCAACGTATGTATGTATACTCATAGAATAGAATAGAATAGAATAGAAATCGTTTATTCGGTGCTAAAATAAAATTAACATAAACAACAACAAAAATAAAAACATTTTAAAAATTAGAGTAATACAAACTTAGAGTACTTAGTCTAAAATTAACACCGAAAAGGTTGCCACTTATTAATTACTAGCGACCCGCCCGCGGCTTCGCCCGCGTGGAATGTATTATACATATAAACCTTGCTTAAGAATCACTCTATCTATTAAAAAAAACCGCATCAAAATCCGTTGCGTAGTTTTAAAGATTTAAGCATACATAGGGACAGACAGCGCAAGCGACTTTGTTTTATACTATGTAGTGATTGCGTGTGTGTGTGTGTGTTTGTGTGTGCGTGCACGCGTGTGAGTGTGTATGTTTACATTATTTTTGAATATTAAATACATAATTTGAATGACAAAGAATAATAATAATAATAATAATGCAATGAATGAATACAGGACGTCTGCTAAGTGTTGGCTAATTGGATATTTAGTAAATATTGCTTCATTTTATGTTTTAAGTTTGTAACGTTTTTAGAGTTTCTGATTGGCGGTGGCAGATTATTCCAACATTTCGTGGCAGCGTAGCGAAAGCTGCCACGAAAAGGATGTATGGTATTTCTGTTTTGTGGTAGATTCCAAAGAAATTGCATGATTTCGGAGAAAGAGATGTTGCTAGATATGTTGCGTGGTGTGACACGAGTGCCACTAGGTAAAGACTTAAAAAATAGAACTAGTTTTTTGTTAAACTTGTTAAATAAATTTTTGTAGTAGATAACAATAAACTGTAATATTTACGTCATTTAGCATTTTATATATGATTTAGATACTTTTTTGTTAACAACCAAACAGCAGGGCCGTGTTTATCTAAGTGAATAAGACATCTGTCACTTTCTGACCAGTATGTAAGTGCGAGGGTGACAGATGCTTTATCCACCGCGATAAATTCGAACAAAATACGGGCCCAAAAGTTGGCAACACTACCAAAAGTATAAACAAATCAAAAAGGGCGCATCGAACTAGTAATTAAGTCAATAATTATGATCGTTTTGTGATCAACAGCGTTTATTTAGCAACTGTTTTGCGGGTTTGTTCGGGAACTAAGTTTGAGAATAAATAGAACAATTAAAATCGAACATTACAGGTCAGAGAGAAAAATATTATTGAAAAATCTGTTTGAGGTTTTTTACGCACAAGGTTTTTGTTTATAGTTCAGGAAATATAAATTGGTCACTTCACTTCTTATCTACTTTGCGATCTTTTGTTCGTTGTAAACACTTACCGGACAATGAGGAGCCGCGCACGCGTAACTATTGTTAACAACAACACTAATCCTTACCTGAGATCCGGAGTGACACAAGTTAATTTTCTTACACGCGATTATACTGCTTATTGTCATAGACGTATAGCCTTGAATGGTGCAAACATGTGCCTATTTATGAGTCGCTTCGACACTCGGGCTACTACTCATGGATTGAAAAACATTGATACTTTTTGTTTTTTCTTCTTCACTTGGGTGCAGTGCAGGCGGTAATCTAAATAATTGAAATAACATAATAACCTAAGTAAAAATTTTTTTTTTTAGTGTGATATGACATTTTTACTGATAAAAACCAGAATCATTACTTTTTGTTTATTTTAAATTTTACTGTTCTTTTACATTTACATTTACATTACATAGTCATGTGCAATTGTGATTGTGATGCAAGTATCAAAACTTTTCAATCCGCTGCTGTGTTGTTCCAAGAACGTGCTATATTTTACGTCTATTGTTTGATATTTACAAAAAGATCTTAGTGAAGATTACAAACGTTCAATTCATATTTCCTGAACTATACCTTAGAGGTTTTTATTTTTAGTTTCAGACATTTAATAAAAGATTCGGACCCTACTTATAAATGCAAAATTGTGATTGTTAGCTGAAGTGGCGCTTTCAGCTCTTGTCTCGAAGACAAATTTCCCAAGTGAACTTTTACATTGAAATGCCAAAATGTACTTACTACATTTGGTGTTATATCTACAGGCGTGTAACGTAAGCCTTTGATGTAAGTCTATTATACAATACACAATATTAATAATGAGACGGTCGCGTCTCTTCGAAATTGGCGGAAGTACGCACGAAAAAGGAAATAATGGCAGGAAAAACGGAAGGTTTTGCCTAGCAGTAGTGGGGCACAATTTCTAATACTCATATTTCATATTTAATGCATTACATAGGTACAAACATAGGGAAATATATGCGTTTACTCAGATATCGCACTGCCAGATCAAAAGTGTAGTTACTCAAAATACAACTGTATTTTGAAATCTACTCTAATACAACGTTTATGAGCTTGAAACAAAACTAACAATGATTTTGAGTTGATACTGTCTTATATATAAATAAATAAATATCAGGGGACAATGTCACACCAATTGACCTAGTCCTAATTTAAGCTCTAGGCTTGTATTATGGGTACTAGACAACGATTTAAATACTTATATAGAGAAATACATACTTAAATACATAGAAAACATTCATGACTCAGGAACAAATATTCACGCTCTTCACACAAATATCTGCCTTGTATTTTTTTTTGTGTTTTATTTGAATATTACTCCTCTACTGTATCTGTAGCTTAAGTAAAAATGTGTCCTTTAAACCATTAACTAACCCGTCCACATTCCTCTCGCACCTATTATAGGGGAATCAGTGCTGCCACAAACCGGGGGCTCGTGCGGTTCAATGACTAATGCATTGTGGTCAATCCTCGCAACTTTCGCTGTTCGGGCTGAGGCGTAAAACCGGGTAACTTTCAAATATTACTGTGGAAACATACGTGTTATAATATGACTACAAGTCGGATTAGTAGTAAAAAAAGGTAAGTTTATCTTCATTCAACTTTAATTTATTTGATTTATGAACAAGGGAATTACATTTTGAATAAAGATTTTTGTTTATAAATCCATTCAGATATAGAAATGGATGTAAAAATTATAATAATTCAAGGTTATCGAGAGGAAAACTATGTTAGAGATTTAGAATTGTAGAACAACTCTTGTGCTATCACAAAATTGTTCGAAAATGTTTTGTTTTTCATACATACATACATACATACATACCTTCACGCCTTCATTCCCAGAGTGGGGTAGGCAGAGCTACAGAATTACCAACAACTCTAAAAAACTTGTTGATAACTCTGTAACCACAATTTGCACAATTAGGCTAAGATGTTTACCAGCGTATTAGTGACAGGTTGCAAGCCCATCGCCTAACAGTACTACAAGCCTATATTCCCTTAGTCGCCTCTTACGACATCCACGGGAAGACATGGAGTGGCACTATTCTAACCCGGCAACCACACGGGGCTTGTTTGTTTTTCATTGAGAAAATAAAGACAGCAATCTTTCCAAACTGCCTTAGAGGTTATAAGAGTATACATAGACTAAATGTGTTGACGGATATTAGGGTGTGGGGTATCAATAGCTTTTTTGCTAACAGACAGACAGTCCGATTTTTAACGCTTAGATTTTTCCGATCCTAGTCACTTATTTTACATTGCATGTAAGAAACACGGTTTTAAAATTTAATTTTCATTTGATTACGATTTTTATATAATTATTTAATTATTTAAGAAGCTTAATTTTTCATGCCAATCTAAAAATAGGCTGTTAAGTGAAGTAACTTCCTTTTACAATGCTAAAGGCCAAGTTTAAAAACCGTTAAGTCGACTTACTTTGATTTACATAACAATCGTGTACTTCAACCGAGTCAGTTATATTCACCGCAGATTTTTCCAACCGCAACATCTGAACTTTTCGACGAAACAATTCGGTTTTAAGTATTTAAAATTCATCAAGTTTCGGAATAATTCATGATTCGTTACCGAGATTCTTTGAGGTCACGTCTGATGTTTTTGATTTGCATTTAAATAGCGGTATTTTGTTTGTCGCGTTTTAAATTTGCTTTATTAGGGTCAGGGATAGAAGAGGCTTTGTGGGAAGATAGACCACGACAAGCCATTTAAGCCAAAAAAATAACTTCATACTTTGAAAATATTGAAGTAGATATGTTTTTCTTATATTTAAATCATCATCATTTACTTAAGAGCTATGCTCTTATTCGTGGAGTAAATAATTTCTATTCTTTCCTATTCCTAGCCTTCTCTTTCACACTGATACGATACGACGTCTACTTTTTCTTTTAATTGGTCGAGGTAAGTTCGTTTTCATCTCCCTCTTTACCTTTTTCCTTTTTTTTGTCCTTCAATCATCATTTTAATGTCATCGTGCCGTAACGAATGACTAAACATCTAACATTTTAATTTTTTTATTTCAATGTATAGCAATACTTATCACTTATATTTCAACCAGTGTACCTATTAGTAGTATTTAATAAGTGCTAAATATTTAAACTGGGTGGTTTTCATTATATGATGGTTATCGTAACTTGTTTTTTTTTTTAATTGCAGTTTTTTTACCAACTGATACCATTCTTTAAAAAAAAACAACCCTACTTGTAAAACCGAATATGTAAACGAAAAGTAAATATTATGCGCATTTGGGTAACACACAAAAGCCGCAATAATATCATCGAGTGAAACTGTTTTCATTAAATAAATAAGTAGGAACCACAATTGGAATTGTTCATATTTTTACAATTACTTTAATTCGAAAACCATTTCGAGGAATAGGGTTTTAAAGCCGTTCTGTATTACTTAAAGTTTTTGAAATATTTATCTATTGCGGATATTTCGACAAAAGTACATGTAACGTTTGTTTGACTTTCATTTTCGGCTTGAAGCCCTCCTAGGTGTATGTTGCGGCTTAAGCGAAAAACACTTAAAATAATATGTTTTAATACACTATTACAAGCACTTTTTATCATTAGATATCATTTAAATGTTGTGATTTTATAAGAAAATGCGAACCCAAATTTTAAATAATTATGTCATCCATAAAATGTCTGCTAAATAAATAAAGATATTAAAACAAAACTATTGGTTCAAATACAAAATTAATGAAATTGGTCTCTTAAAATTACCCATTATTTCGAATTAGATTATGGTCTATCCTAATTTCCACTGTAACTCAGCACAAATAATATCAGTAAATATTTTCTCCTTTTATGTGTGAGTTGGCAGAGTGAAGACATAATAAAAAGAGCGCTATACATTGTGTTGCTACATCTATATGCGTTTGTTTCCACCACCCGACGCTTACTGAATTTAACAAAAGTACATGTAACGTTTGTTTGACTTTCATTTTCGGCTTGAAGCCCTCCTAGGTGTATGTTGCGGCTTAAGCGAAAAACACTTAAAATAATATGTTTTAATACACTATTACAAGCACTTTTTATCATTAGATATCATTTAAATGTTGTGATTTTATAAGAAAATGCGAACCCAAATTTTAAATAATCATGTCATCCATAAAATGTCTGCTAAATAAATAAAGATATTAAAACAAAACTATTGGATCAAATACAAAATTAATGAAATTGGTCTCTTAAAATTACCCATTATTTCGAATTAGATTATGGTCTATCCTAATTTCCACTGTAACTCAGCACAAATAATATCAGTAAATATTTTCTCCTTTTATGTGTGAGTTGGCAGAGTGAAGACATAATAAAAAGAGCGCTATACATTGTGTTGCTACATCTATATGCGTTTGTTTCCACCACCCGACGCTTACTGAATTTAACAAAAGTACATGTAACGTTTGTTTGACTTTCATTTTCGGCTTGAAGCCCTCCTAGGTGTATGTTGCGGCTTAAGCGAAAAACACTTAAAATAATATGTTTTAATACACTATTACAAGCACTTTTTATCATTAGATATCATTTAAATGTTGTGATTTTATAAGAAAATGCGAACCCAAATTTTAAATAATCATGTCATCCATAAAATGTCTGCTAAATAAATAAAGATATTAAAACAAAACTATTGGTTCAAATACAAAATTAATGAAATTGGTCTCTTAAAATTACCCATTATTTCGAATTAGATTATGGTCTATCCTAATTTCCACTGTAACTCAGCACAAATAATATCAGTAAATATTTTCTCCTTTTATGTGTGAGTTGGCAGAGTGAAGACATAATAAAAAGAGCGCTATACATTGTGTTGCTACATCTATATGCGTTTGTTTCCACCACCCGACGCTTACTGAATTTGCAGTCGCCGCCTGCCTAAGGTTATAAACGAAGCATTCTCTCATATGGAATATCAAGTGCATCTCTATTTACTGGTTACCGGACAGCAGCGGTTCCTACAATTTTAAAAATACAATCAGTGTCGCGTTTCTGTCGCTTCTAACTTGATTATGTTTCATAATTCATTAACTATAAACTATATTATTACGAGTAAATGTAGGTATCTGCCATTTAAAGTTGTCTCTCTCCTTGTCTATTTACAAGTGAAAGTAAGAGAAAGGGCTAAATTTATCTGTCAAATATGCTTTACTTGTCGATTGTAAAACAGGCGGTAACTCAATATTCTTGCTTTTTAGCACCAATTTCCTTGGTTCCTTTTTAATAAGTTTTAATAAAACCGTAATCCGCATATTCCCGTTAAGATAATTTCCCCTAAGCCTTATTAAAGCTTCGAGTGGCAAGGCATGCTCAAGAGGGATTTCCTCCAGTAACCCCCACTTACCTGGTATAGATAAGCAGGAATGGCTTTAATTTCAAAAATGCTAAAAAAACGGTCAAGTGCGAGTCTGACTCGCGCCTCGATGGTTTTATCTCTAGAGTTTGCACTACAATCACACCAAATTTGACGCTTGTATGTATTGTTGTATTGAAGATAAAACAAAAAAAAATGAAAAAAGTTTGAGACTGCCTTCTTATTTTTCATTAGGATATTTTGTAAAATGAAAACTGGCTATCTTTTACGGTTTGAAGAAGGCATGGACAAAGAAGCTTAGAAGTGATAGGATCCCTTTGGGTACCTAAGTAACCTTGAAAATGGTGGCCCAAAAATATTGTTCAGGTCAAGAATTTAACAAATCTAGACAAATTGCATTCTATTATTAGAAAATAATGTAGAATACAGAAATGATGGAACCGCAATTATTTAAACTGTTTAGTAAGTCGCTATAAAAATGTACTTTGATTATTTACAGACAAAGGTGGAGGTGGGAGGACCTTGTGCAGGGTCCGTCCGGGTTGGTACCACCATCTTATCCATTAACCTACCGCCAAGCAGCAGTGTTCGCATTGTTGTGTTCCGGTTTAGGGATAAGACAGCCGGTGAAATGACTAGCATAGAGGCATTCCATCTTCGGCCTCAGGGTTGGCAACGCATTTGCAGTCTTAGGATTGTGGTCTTGTGAATGCGAATGTCTATGGGTCACAGTTTCCACTTACCATCAGGTGGCCTGTGTGCTCGTTTGCCTTCCTATGATATAAAAAAAAAAAAAAAAAAAAAACAAACACGCTGCATCTAAATTTACGACACACAAGTATCAACTTTACACAAATTAATGCAGAGTGGTTATTATGACATAGCTTTGCAGTTCCGTTTACGCTGAGAAAAAGACAGGGCTATATAACTCCCATAGCTCTGTGCTTTACACTCACCATAAAATGAACTGCATAGCTATCTCATAATAACCCCTCTGGTCATAAGTCTATGTGTACATAACGGCCTAACGCAACTGCGACTTTCGTGGTCACTTTACAAAACGCCTTAAATGTAACTTGCTAACCCTTTTAGTCGGACAGTAATGTTATTAATAGACAGTCTGATTTATTCGCTCCTAAATAAGTGATCAGCAGTTGCCATCAGCAGCCGTGACGAGGGTAGGCTTTACTTTATAATGGCCAATCGGGGACCGGAGAACCGAAACTGTGAGTCCAGCGGGGTAGTTTTTGGACTAGTTTTAGCCAAAAATAAGAGGTAGGTAGTTCATAAGTTCGAAGGGGAAGGATTTATACAATATTTTCACTAAAGACGTCTTAATTGGTAATGTTGGGTTTTGAAACAGTGTCACCAGGCTAGCCAGACAAACCAAGAAAACCAGATCAGCCAGAACAACCAGGCCAGTCAGGCAAAACAGGAAATCCAGACAAACCAGATCAGCCAGAGCAACCTGGCAAGCCAGGCAAACCAGGAAATCCAGGCAAACCAGATCAGCCAGAACAACCAGGCCAGCCAGGCAAACCAGGAAACTCAGGCAAACCAGATCAGCCAGAAAGACTAAGCTAGCCAGGCAAACCAGGCAAACCTGATCAGCCAGAACAACCGAGCACTGTTTCAAAACACTAACTTACTTAACTTATGAGGTTCTGCTTGCTTTTGTCTGGTTACAGCGTTTGTCTTTTTATATGTATATTGTGTTTGTCCTTCATAGGTTCCGCAATAAACACCTTCAACTGCCGGTTTTCGGAACCACTTTTAACATTCTATGTACAGTCACGAACCGGCATTGTTGACCCACTTGCCATTGTTCGTAATTTAGCCGTGTATTCAATAACCGAATCAACGACTTACTGACAGCCATTCGATTTGCATTACATATCGAAATTAGAAACATAGGCAAGTGGCTCAACAATCCCGGTTCGCGACTGTACGTTGTCCTCTTGTCAAAAGAAGTCATTGGCAGTTCTAATGGTCGCTCAGTTACCGTGACCGATTGTCACTACAATATTGGCATTGGATAATTATAATTACTTGCATTTGAACGGATTGAAAACATAATTATCCAAACACGACCTAGATCGCTTTTGTGTCCTTAAAAAAGTACTTTTGCAAATATACTTTATTAAATAACTATTTCGTAAAACCGATCACCATTTACCTTATCCAACATGGCGGTTAAAATATTTGACATGTCTGTACTTCATTTGTTTATACGTCATATAGTTAGTCCGACAAAAAATAAAGGAGTCAATATGAGATGACAGTAATAGGGATGTTAGGAAGATAAAGACGTTCCAAATGATTGGGATAAGGTCATGATGATAATGATGATGATTATACTTCATCAGCCAATAGAAGCAGTATGCCGAGACGTCAATGCTCGACAAATGAGTTTTGATTGACTGTTCAACAGATACACGTGGATAAAACAGTCGTCACTCTTGTGCTTATATTAAGTGTCAGAAAGTGACGTGTTTTATCAACATTTTGTGACGCGATAAACGCAGTCATATTAGCCATACAGGGTTAGCTATGACATCTCCGCTAGTGATTGTATTATTATGACAAAGTTCAACGTAACAATAGTTTTGCAGACCGCCACTAGCTTATAAGTTGGGCTGTGAGGTGAAAATTGGCTTTATATAGACGAGGGTTCAGTCCGGCAGCTCTGGTTGACCCTTGGACTGTCCATGTACACGTTGATATTGATTAATGGCCGTGATTCCTAAATATTCTCGGCTACTCTCTTTGTACTGGGTTCGTTTAAGAAGATACTGTTGGACTATTACGAGTACGTGTGGTGATGTAAGTTTTCTTTATCTTTAAGATTTTATAAATAAATGTTTGAGAAGTTTTTTGAACATGCAATGCCATGTAAATAATGTACCCATGGAAGTGACTAAAGATAAAATAAGCATCTAGTATTATTTAAAACCAAATCCCATACTGTCACAGAACTTATTAAAAAAACATGCTGAAAATTTATATTTAGTATCTAAACTCCTGGTCAATATGATATTGCTTCAGGCTTTAGGATCGTCGTTTTTGAAAACTGTACATTGAAGTGAAAATGGTTTATACTAAGTATCATCAAAAGCGGCGACAACGTATTCATTCGTACTTCTGAATTTGACCGTACGTACATCCTTGTGGATAAGGAAATACGCATTCCCTCGCACCGATCATGTAAATGGTTACGACGCCTATCTGACGATAACATTGGGCTACCATCACCCATATACCATAAAATGCCACGTATCTCACATTACGCATCTACTATGGGAATCAGGTTGACACACTATTTTATGAACACTTTAAAAATACAGGATTGACAAAACGAGGGACTGAGCTGAAAGGATAGTGCTTTCTAAGTGATCTACAATCGATTTATTATAATTACCTATAAAGCTGGACTTAAAAGTAAAACAAAATGATTAATCAATTTAATATCAGTAACAACCCTACTACTACTTGATCAAAGTTATTTACATTTTAAATTGACACATGTCATCAACTTCACTTCATCGTCCGATATACACTCTCGGTCGAATAATACGGGTCAGAGTGCGTTTTTCATACAAACGAGGCTATTTCGAAGCCTTGGTTCCTGGCCAGGGGTTGTTTTGAGTGAGGTTTAATGGTGGATACTCCGAGGTTCAATCGAGGAGGTCAAAAGTGCTTAAGATACCTAACTGATCGCACAGTCAGTTAACACCACAGCGAGAGAGTTTGGGTCAGCATTCGGATTTTCTTACATTTTATTGCCATTTTAGATGTTTTTCTGAACATGCACAAATTCGTCGTTAGCCGCAGATTCAATCAGTTGGGTATCCTAGGCACTCTGAAGGTCCTGAATCGATGCGCAGGGTGTCCAACATCAGATTTTACTAAAAGCATCCCCTGGCGAGGAACCAAGGCTTCGAAATAGCCTCTTTAGTATGCACAACGCACTCTGACCCGTATTATTTGACCGCGAGTGTACTTGCTAGGGTTGATGATGTGCAGATTTTGCACTAATGTTTAACAAGCTGTACTAAAACGGTTAGAAATATTAATATAGTTAATCGGTGGAAAATAAAGTACAACACCTAACAAATTCCCAGTTTTCTTAAAAGTCCCTCGTAGTTACATCTTTAATATTTGAGTAGCTTAGTTTTATTTTAATTTAAATAAGTTTTTAACTTTTCATTATTTGTTTGACGATTTTTGACAATATTATACTTAACTGATTCAAATATTATATTATATTTATACTGGTTTTAGCTTTCTGTTTACAGTGTGTAAATTTAAAGGATGATCTACCGAAAACTGATATGTCTGATCCCCGGGAAAAACCTAATTTACTTGTTTTCTCGGTTTGGTTCAGGATGTGTAATATAAATAATGATGGATGAGATTTACTCAGCATTGGGTAGATCAAGGTTGAACAAGAGAGAGAGAGAGTAATTTGTTTTAAATTGTATTTAATATCCACTGAATTAATGTTTTAAATGACATTTCTCAACAAAATATTAAAAAACCGTAAAAGAGATCACCAAAGGTGAAATTAAAATTCGTCAAGAAATACGAATAATAACATTAAGATAAGCTGTGAAAAAAGTCTTTTTTTTTTTTATGTAGACAATGGTCTGAAACTTCTTGTATATTAGAAACAAATACTACTTATAAATATCTGCGTTCCTAACGAACTGACGCCATTTGCTTGACTTCAAATTACACCCAGGCTTTCAAAAACACGAGTTAATAATACGAAGTTGATTGCACAAATTGCTTATCATTTCTCAAAATGGCAGACTGAAATGATCTGTCATTTCCCTCGCTTGCCTTTATTGTATTATAAATATCCTCGATACCTAAGATTGGAGAAATTTCAGAGGCTTTTCAGATAAGTGCCGTTTGTATTCGGTCTGAGGGTTCCATTTTGGAAACACAATGGAATGAAGCCTTTAGTAAAACATAATACGGGTTTACCTTGAAGATGTACCAATAACCGATAACCTACTGTTGATTTATCAAATGTGCTTTCAAAGAGTGGTGTTCTGATTTCATTGGTTGCTTTTGTTTTATTTTGTTTGTTGTTTTTAGTCATTTGTACAGTTTTATTGAGATTTTAGCCGTTGTAAATGAATGTATGGTAAGTTCTTGGTTCGTATTATTGCTTGAAAATTATTAATAAATAAATAATCTACAAAATTCGTTTTAAAATATTTAAAATCTAATATCTGGGATCGGTTTATACCAAAAGATGTATTTTCTTCTTATTAATTCCTGTTATTAACCATGGTTTCTTTTAAAAGGTCACATATTATAATACGTGGCCTTGGAATCATACCAAAAAGCGATGGCTTTATAAGGTTCCGTGCGAAGACCGTGAGATGAAGATAGTTGGTGCGTGCCTTGATTGCAGCGTGGAATTCATGAAATTTGCTTCTACCGTATAACCACATCATTTATCACAAATATGGTTTACCAGAGTTAAAAATTTGTCAGTACTCCACTTACTCAACCAAAAATCATCGTTAAGGTTGGTACGGTTTCGAAGATTCAACTAAGGTTCAAAACACAAAATCGTGATTTTAAGTTTTTAACTGTTTCAAGAGAAAATAATCAAGTCGAATAGGTATATACAAAAAAAACGAAGCACAAGCATTATGGTTATTGAGATCCAGATGGCAGAATACTATCCCACTTTGTCTTGAGATATCTTCTCTAATATATAAAATTCTCATGTCACGGTGTTTGTAAATAAACGCCTCCGAAATGTCTCGACCGATTTTCGTGAAATTTTGAGTGCATATCGATTAGGTCTGCGAATCGGACAACATCTATTTTTTATCCCCCTAAATGTTAAGGGTGGTCCACGCCTAAATTTAACATACATGGCAAAACAATGTTTGCCGGGTCAGCTAGTATGTTTATAATATTGTTAATGTTATATAACAGCTGTAACTAGGATACATTAAAAAAAGTAATAATGACTAAAACGAATGAAGGCCCGGGTGTATATTAAACTTATGTCGTTTTATTTATGTATTCCATACATTTCTACAAAGTAAGTATTGAGTCTGAAACGTTGAAATTTTCAATAAAGCTTGGAAGAACTAGACAGGGGAAGCTAGTACACGTACACTCCAATTTAATTTTGCGATATACGAGCGTAGCAACGCTTTGCAATGCATTTCAACTGGATTATATCGAGAGAAACACGACAACTATGTTCACGCGTGTCAGTCAAAGCAAGTGCACTTGGCAACTACCTCTAGGGTTGCAAGTGTTTGAAAATGTCTGGAATTTCGTAGGAAGGTAATTTCAAAAGTAGACCTAATTGTAACTAAATCAGTGCTGTCAATCTTTCAGGTGTTTGACTCAGCATGTACACACAGCAACACATCTAGCTATACACTTCAGAAATCTGAAATATTGCATGAAAGAGAGTCGCACTAGAATGCATAGAAGTTGACATAATACACATATATACATCTCTTTTTTTTTTTCTCTGTTCTGTCTTTAATGGTTAGTTAGGTGTGAAGTTGTGTGTACGAGCATAAATGAATAATAATTGTAACTAATATTAATTCTTATACAACTACAGAAAGTTCTGTGGTTAAATTCGTCTTTATTTGGTCAACGATAAAAACATTCCTAAAATAGCCAGACTAGAAAGAACAGGGCCTATATGGTTGCGTAAATGTGGATAAAACATCCGTCTCTTTCTGACAAGTATTAAGTACGAAAGTGACGGATGCTTTATCAACATTTTATCACGCGATAAACGCATGGTACCGTACTAGGCCCGCGGAACTGCATACCGCTACGACTTAGGTAGACTTTCATGCGTCGTGGCTGACGCGACAAACGCGTGCGACTACCGCGCCGCAGTCGATGCGAGGTATAAAACAATGGGTCAATTTCCCAAGCAATATTTTAAGCTGGCGGCGCTGAAAACCAGGGTGAACTATAGTTAAAAATTAAACTGTTATTTTTTTCTGAATACTTCACGCAGTTGCCTATTTTGGGCAATAAGTAGAATTAAACTATTAATGGAAATAATAGTTAAAAAAAAATAATTAAGACCTCATTTCTCATCACAGTGGGCTGTCCGCAACCCAGTTTTGATTGCAAAACGTGGAATAAATCAAAAACTATTTATGATTATGAAAAACCTTTACCTTTTTTAAAATACTAGATAGTTAGTGTACAAAAAGAAGCCCTGACTTTTTTTTTAACTATAACACATACCGTCCGGTACGAGGAAATACGTTTGTCCGGAGAAATGTTATCATTACCACCGTCAAAATATATTCTGTGCTTTATATCTGCTAAGCTTCAATATGTACGCCACCCACCTCCCGTGCACTCGTAGAGTTAGTCACGCGCAAGAGTTTGGTGCTAGCGGTTGTGTTGTGCGCGTTTCTGGCGATAAAATATAAAGGAAAGTTCTTGCTTCAGGTGGGGTGGGGACCAAAAAATCCTCATTCCGACGGTTGATTTATTTTTTGTAGTTTTTGTGTGTTTAAATTAAGATTTATGTATAACACGTACGTCATATTTCTTAATTCGGGAGTAACTTTAGTTTAAAGAAACCCGACTCCGTTGTTTTTTAAAAAATATTTTTGGACAGGTTTTATCATTCCGTGGTTTTCATTCCGATGTTGCCGGTGTATGAAATACCCACATAAATGATAAGCAACACCGGCATGATACAAAAGTAGCTTCACTTAGTTATCCAAATAATTATCAAATTTAATTATTTAATTTTATGAAGTCAAAGCAAATGTATAAATATTATAAGCGTTTAAACGTAAATAATTAAGCGTTTCACGATAGCCAAATGTCAGTTATTTTATGCATAATTTTATCGATGTAAAAGTCAGAAATTCATGCCCTTTCTTTGAATTTATTAATTGTGTATTTTCTTTACCTATTTTATTCTTATGTAGGTATAATATTGAAATGCAGACAGATAATTATTTTAATCCAACAAGTTGCATAGCGAGCCTTGCATGTTTTATAGTTTTGATTTTCGATTATTCTATTCGAGACTAAAAAAAACCGAGTAATTAAAAATAAAATGTAAATGATATAGACGACTTTGAAGCGACAGAATCGAGGGGTCGTACCGCGTCAAGTCAGGCATAAAACTTTTCTTTAAGAATAATTGTGTTTTTTTTTATGCAGTTATGTTTACAAATGAATACCGAGTAAATAAGGTAAATAAAGCGACGCGGAGTAAATAGAAATACAGCCTAAAATAAAGCTTATTGTACTCATTATGAAATTTCAATGTATTTTTCCGTAGATTTAATACTTGATATTATTAGTAACAATTTAGAACTTATTTTCGATTGTATTTGCAATTCAAATATTCATACTGTTCAAATATCAATGAAGAACGTTCTCACCGATTTGTTACAGTTTTTTTTTTCAATTTAATTACCATTATAAAGGGCAATACTTAGTGTTAAGATTGGACGTGATATTCAGTTTAAAAAACCTTAAAAGGTGTAAATTTATATTAGTATTACGTTTTATCATAATTTCATAATGTTACATTTTTGACTGAGTTTTTTAGGTAAGTATTTCATATTATATTTTTGAGGCCGCCCTTATGATGCACTAATTATTAAGCATTAAGTGATCTAAAGTCAGTGATAAATTATATAATTGCCACTGGGATATTTGTAATATTAGAATTATTGAATTATATTTTGCTTGGTCAGCAAACTGTTCCTATTAGATTTACATAGAAGATTGTTATTTTTTTAAAGTTTATAACTAGTTTATTATCATAAATAAATCACAATATTTAGAACATTTTTTAAAACCAATTTTTACTCAAATAAAGACTTCTAATTATGTTAGTTAATATAACATTAATGTCATTTTTACTCAAATACACATACATACATACATATCCACACGCCTGTAATCCCAGAGTGGGGTAGGCAGAGTTACAGAAATACCTACAACTTCAAAAACTTGTTGATAATTCTGTGACCACATTCACAAATAAACAGTGATAATTATGATAATTATTGACTTTTTTCATTTATTTTCATTCCGGTGGATAAAATTTCATTTAAGTGGGTCTTTTCTATCATTCCAGTGGGTATTTATCACTTCGGTGGATACTTTTTATAATTTCGGTGTGTATTTATCATTCCATAGTTTTATCAAATATTCTATCTCGTATATCTCATAAACTATTAATGATTTTGAGTGTTCCTTAACACCACGTCTAGAATATATAACAATGCATAGTTTAAAATGATAAACGTTCAAAAACACACAAAACTTAAAAATTGCACCGAAATGAGACAAAAACCAGAAATGTTGAAATTGACCCCAATAATAAAATGTATGGAGCCACTTCAGTGGTTAGCGGCCGATGATTGAGTAAGCTGCACGCGTTTGAGCCGGTTTAGTACGGGTAATTTAATAAACGAGCGCAGAGCCATTTCGTTTCTTAAAGCCAGCAAAGCATCTGCAATAGGAAATATTATGAGTTTTTCACAGCTTCAATAAAAGCTTAATCATATAACAAACGATTGAGACAAAACATTTTTGAATAGTTATTAAAATAAACAAAATATAAGGCAACAGATTTTGTTCCTATCTCTTTCGAGCATAACAGAATTTAACATCGAGTGTAGGTATTCGTGTGGTGGCCGGGTTAGAATAGTGCCACTCCATGTCTTCCCGTGGATGTCGTAAGAGGCGACTAAGGGAATATAGGCTTGTAGTACTGTTAGGCGATGGGCTTGCAACCTGTCACTAATACGCTGGTAAACATCTTGGCCTAGTTGTGCAATGCGTGGTTGCTGAATTATAACCAACTTTTTGAAATTGTAGGTAATTCGGTTGCTCTGCCTACCCCTCTCTGGGATTATAGGCGTGAAGGTATATGTATGTATGTATGTATGTATGTAGGTATATGGCCGAGCTGTTACATGACGTCACAGTACAAAGCGGATCTCTCTGTCTAATCGCTGATTAATTACAGTTTAAAATGCTTGTATAATCCGTATTTCTTGGCCGATTTGAATTACAATTTCGCTTTTGTTATCGATAATGGTATTTTCATATTTTGTTGAGAAATGCGATTAAAAAAACCATGCATTTTCTCTATAGATTTTTAATGAAATGAGCACCACATGCCATCTAATAGTGGCCAACAAGACTGTGTAACAACCCCCCCTGATGGCGTCTTGCCTACATAATCATCTTTAAATTATTAATATACCTAACTAACCTACACTCGTAATCTCTACTCAATACTACATACTGATTTGGCCTCGTGATCGTCTAGTGTAATGCGAACCCTACTTTGTGAACCTGACTAGTAACCTAAGTACTTTAATGAGCAAGAGATTACTATTTACTATATTAATGATTAAGTACCTTCTTCCTACTGGTTAAACTTATTATTTAGAGATACTTGGGGAAAGGACTCTTTGTTATAACTTATGAAACTAAACTACCTCTTAAATTAATTGTAACCAAGTGAATGCCTCATTTATTCTTAAATTGAGCCATTAGATCCTCTAGGAAGATCTTGATTACTATTAAAATGATTTAGTCAAAATAGAACAATTATGTTGCTTCACTAGACAAGTTTAGTAACTACTTGTTTCACTATGGGAAAAGGATAAATATATATTAGCGGTAAAGGTCGGGCTCCTCCCCGCCCGTTCCGCTGCTCTCGGCCATTGCTATAGAGCTCGCCCGCTAATATTTCTATTATTACTTAGTATATCACTTTAATATATTAGTGTTAATACTTGTAGACTCGTTCCAGTCTATTTTATACTTTGACTCTACCAGCATTTCCTGAGGATCCCCATTGAGAAGAATATGCCGAAACAAACTCAAGGGTCAAGCTCCTTTAGAATAATTAATTAGATTCAAATTCATCAACTGGAATTTGTATTAAGACAAAACATTATCATAAGGTTCAGTCCAGATCTCTAAATAAATTCTTTAACCACATCTCTAAGTTAAACTAGTATCTCATATTATTTCCTAATAATAAAGCTTAGGTGACTTTCTCTAAAATTCATAATCATAGCTATCAAAGTTTAACAAAACACCAACAGTAAACCTAATGTAGCCCAAATTATGGGTATGCTAACCTTTAACTCTCAGGTCTAGAACATGAGTTATGAAATCACTTTCATAGCCATTTTTAGCACTATAACCATAGTACAAACTGTTAAATTTACAGCTATTATTAACCTTTCTCAGAAATGCCATCTCTCGACAAATAACTCTCTTATTATAGTTATAAATAAAATATGTAAAGTCCACATACATATGGGAACTGCTCCACAGTAATTCAATCACAACCTTTAACCAAGTAGGTAGTTTCAGTAGATGGCAAATGACTCTATAACCTGATATTGATTTATCGAGTTTAAGAATAACACACATAATCAGTGCAGTGAGCTTCCGAGTGGCTTGTTATATCAATAGACTGGTCTAGTCTAGTGGCCCTTTGGTCGCATCACTATCTGGAGTCCCTAATTATCATAGCATCCTCACAAGATGGAATGTACCCAAACTACACATCGCTTATTTATGTTAGAGGATCCGTGGAACCATCTAGCAAACATGTAAGTACAGTGACCCTCTGAACGGCCCCAACCAGTAACAGGAAAGCCTTAGCTTTGGTTTGTACTGTACATCCCTAACTGTTAACGATGAATTGAAAGAGAACAGACCAACCCGTAAGTACTACTCAGATCCTAGACCTAGCTAATGCAAAAGATAGTTTGTGTAAACCTCGTATTATTTGCTTTCCTAGTATCTTATAAATAAATATAGCTATTTTCCGACCACAAATACAATTCCTATTGCCTAGTAATGTCTCAGTACGTATCTCAACGGCCCTATTTAGCTTCAACCTGGTGTGGACAAATTATGGCAATTTACTGTAACTTGAAGGGTACCAATTTCGACGTTTTGTTTATTACACACTCGGGCGGGCAACTAGCATCCCTTTATCAACTAGTGATCCACTAAACGTCCACTTAGATTCCCACTTGCTCTAACAGAGGTCTACCTTAACCTTTATAAATGATAAACACCGAAAGCACACCAGTAAAATTTAGCCGAATACAAACGCAACACTATTCAAACACTATTTCCTACCTAATTCTAATTTGACGTTTCTTAATTATAACCACTAAATAATTATAACTTATTTCTAAGAATCCGAAATTGAAATGCTAGTTTATATTTACCAACTTCAATAATCTTGATTGTTACGTCATCGACAGCGGCGATGTGAAACAAACCTTGTCAACATACGTCTAGCTACTCACGTTACGTGTTTATAAGTCTCTCACGGTGTAATGAAAGAACTTCTAACTACCTAATAACCCTAGCTTCCTATCGGTATATTGTTTTAGTGCAACTAAAAGTCCAATACCTACGACTTTTACGATTACGTTAAACGTGTGAGTGATGTATGGCTATTCAGGTGCAATAATAACCATCTAGACCAACTAAGACCTAACATAATAACGAGTTCGGAAAACCAAGTTTCCTGTGTGTAGTCCTAAGACCCAGCAGCCGGCTATTGCTAACCTTTAGTTGGCTTCCAGGTGGAAATAATACCTAACGTGGTCGATATATAAATATATAGATAAGGGGGCCAACGCAATGAGGTATTCCACGTACCACCTCCACTACCAGAAGTGGTTCGGATTCGTCTACGTGGATTCCTATGAAGAGAGTAAACGGAATACCACTAGCGTTGTCTGACTAACCGAATAAAGGCGTCAGAGACCTTGTAACACGAACCCTCTAGACCCACTCAGTTAATGAGATGAAACCATCCGTTTCCTGATTGTGGACACCTTCAGGTCTCATAACATAACCAAAATGTGAGCGTAGGTTTTTCCTTTCCGAATATTACGCTGCCTGGAGCTCTGTGTACTTGGCTACCAATAAAGGCGCCATTACAGAGTTCTGGAAAACAAAATAGAGTTAATAAACTTATAAAAACAAACCAAAAGTACACAAACCCATATTATAACACATTCCCATAGACACTGTTTAATACTAGAGCTAAACCATCTTCGTGCTAGCGATTCTCGTTAACTTGTAGCGATACCTGTACGCTACATAAAGAGACACACAAACATATCCACACCTATTAAACACAGAGCACAAAATAATTAAAATACAGGACAAAATGGACGATACAAATACCCCGTGACAATTTTCCACACTCACCCCCTCGACGTCTCTATAAAAAAAGTGACGCTCCCATCCTCCGTCGGTCCTTATATAGATTTATCTCGTCATGCGTACTACGAGATTTTCGAGCCATCATAGACCAATGCTAAATCATTCGTATCACCTACTATTAGAGACCATTTCCGTTTGCATTCCATTTCCTAATTTTCGCGTTACCTGCGTGAGTCTCCAGGCGTCGGTGCGCTAACTTTCCCGCACTTATAGTTTTAACTCTTTCGGTACAAGGTTAAACCTAACGTAACGAGTAGTAAATAGTGCTCACTTTCCTTTGAATTTATCTCTATCCTTTTTATTTATTCGACTTCAGTTACCTGGACACTCTTTGTTAGGTTTTAGTAAATAATATTCCCTCACTACAAAAGAATTTGTGCAATCCTTTCTTAAATTTATTTTATGAAAATAAATGAATTAAATTTGTTTATTATCTGAATATTATTAAATCGTCAACAGATGTTTATCATGCGTTGTATGAATAAATAAAACAGCGCCATCTAGGTGACTTGAGAGGTACCCGTGACCTTCACTAGATGTCAATTTTAATGGCCTAGTCGCCAGAATAGTTTCTTAGATTCTCTCGAGAGGTCGCTTTACTTAAATCGTATGAAGGAAATATTATCGATCCCTATTTATTTGTTGCCGAGATCAACATGAGTTTTAAACTTGGGATTTACACTTGTGTACCAGTACAACTGCATTGCGTTGTCAACCTTGAGGACTAGAAGGAACGCCTCTATGCTACTCATTTTATTGTTTATCTTTTTCTCACATCTACACAACGATGCGTGGCGTACCTATCGCCACGCATCGTTGTCGCATGAGTAGTTAAGACAAGTTGGGTGTATCAATCTGATTCCCAAACTCGATTATTCCGCAAAGCAATTTTTCCAGTCACGATTCTTCCCATTCGTGATTTTAACCAATGGCATTGTTCCCCATTGTTTATTTTTCCCTGGTCACCTATTTTGGTGCCTGGTCCGAATTTTTCCCAGACGCAACTTCACCTGGCCGAAATAGGAAAGTACTTTTCACCTGGCCCGAAGGGCCAAACCACCCAGAACTACGACTCTGTGGAAATGATATAACTCTTCAGATAAATACAGATTGGGAATTTAAGATAATGGAACAATTTCTGCTGAGAAAAAGTCCTCAGCAAAATAAGCTACTGAAAAAAAGATTGGTAAATATTGCGAACGAAAAGATTGCTGCCAGAAAAAAAAGATTTTGCGAAAATTATCGCCGTACTCGACAGGTGATAGGAAGGGTGTCCGTGGACGGTTGATTACTTCCATTAGGTCACTCGGTAGCTCGTTTGTCTCTTTTATCACCAAAAAAGAGAAATATACAACAAGTGATGATTAATAATTCATTATTAATCACTCAGCTCGAACAAAAGTCCGGTGGCGGTGACATGGAGATACGCCCGACACGTCGCTATTGATCCCACGTGATGGGATTATCTTGTTTTGTTTGTCGGTGTTATGCAGCAAATTCGGTGAACCGAGTTTAATATTACTTGTTCGATATTTGTTACAGAATTATATTAAGTTTTCAACCGTTTTATTTGTCATTTTGCTTATAATTAATGTTACTAATAGATATCATCTGTACTCAACGATGTTTTAGAGACAAACCTTAATGATACGCCTGGGGGAAATGAGTAGCATTGAAAAAACATTACCCCCCTTTAGGTCGCCGCAACAGCCGGGAGCTAATAAAATTTACATAAAACGCCCCACGTCAGAAATAGGGGTATTTGGCATGCTGAGCGATTTCGTTCTCAGTTCAAGGAATGTGCGCCGTCGTCACCGGAGCGAGAAAGCGATGGTTGTGCTTATACCCAGCTTTTGAGCACAGCACACAGCATAACATCAGTAAGGCAATAAGACTTTTACCCATTAGACAAGGCGGTAAATTAGACAAAACTCCTGCAGCAAGTGCAATCTTATTATGTACAGGAGAGGATTGAATCTGCTTTGGATATTGAATTTAAGATACCTACCACCTTTTGGCTTATGAGGGCAGTAAAAACAATAGCTAGAAATATCTATAGGTTATGCTTATGCACCGGATTCTCTGGTAACCTTTCAAGAGTTTTACTATTTAGCACCAGGCTGCATCATCAGACCCTCGTTACTAAATGAAAACTACGGGACTGGTTAATCAAATCAAATTAAACTAAACTCAAAAGTTTTATTCGTTGCTATTAAAGGGTTCCACTGTAGACCTGGCTCCGCAGATCAGCTCGATGGCATCTAAATAATTTTTCGTATATTTTACTTGCAAAACACTTTTAACTATGTCAGTATTTTGTAACCTTTTTGTTAGTCTGTTTGCCCCGAATAAATGTTTTTTATTTCTTTCTTCAAAACCATGCGAAAAATTACTTTTACTTTCTGGTACTGTTTCGCGGAGCAAGCAGGGCAACATTCGAGCGAACATCCCCCAGCATCTGGTAACACAAAAATAATGGCTCCAACCGTCCGCACATCACGTTTTTATCCGGCACAATTACGGGAGCTCCAGCTTTGTAACGAGGAAGTTTACGTTGCGAAAGTGTACTTGTTTGTTTGTTCCACCTTCAAAATTCAAGTTCTGGACACAAACTTAAAGTACTATTTTTTCTGGAAAATAGGACATCTTCCGAGGAAATAGCGATGAAAACACCTCTACACCCACGAAGTCGCAGGCTAACGCTAAGCTAAAGAACGCAATGTGTAAATAACGAAGAGAAATACTGTTTTTATCCTGGTTACTACATCATCCGCTATAAGCATGGCAACACTCGAACCTGCATATACCAGTCTCTGGTTACACAAACAGAATGGCTCCAACCGTCCGCATATCAAATTTTTATCCAACACAAGCTCCAGCTTTCCAACGAGGGAGTATAAGTCGGAATATTTACTATACTCACACATATTATAAATGTAAAAGTGTGCTTGTTTGTTTGTTCCACTTTCAAGATTTAACGCCTGGAGACGAACATCATGTATTTTTTTCCTGGAAAATAGGACAGAGAAATAGCGAAAATAAAAAGACTTCTACACGCACGAAGTCGCACACTGAAGCTGTGTAAATAACTGAGAGAAATCATTCTGTTTCCACCCTGGTTACTACATCTTCGGAGTAAGAACGGCACCACTCGGCGGAGCATCCACCAGTCTTTGGTTACACAACCAGAATGTGTCCAACCGTTCCCACATCATGTTTTTATCCGGCACAATGCCGGAGCTCCAGCTTTCCGACAAGGGAGTTTATGTCGGAATAGGTACTTACTTTAGTTACTCATATTATAAATGCAAAACTGTGCTTGTTTGTTTGTTCCATCTTCAAGGTTCAACTTCTGAAACAAGCTTTCGAGAAATAGCGATGAAAAGAACCTCAACACCCAAGAAGTCACAGACTAATGCAAAGCTAGTAAATACATACACATACATACATAAACTCACGCCTTCATTCCCAAAGTGGGGTAGGCAGAGCTAAAGAATTTCCAACAACTTTTAAAACATGTTTATAATTCTATAACCTCACTTTGCACAATTAGTCTAGCTAGTAAATGTGATGTGTAAATAGAGAAATCATACTGTTTCCATCTTGGTTACTACATCTTCCGCGGAGTAAGCACGGCACCACTCGGCCGAGCATCCACCAGCCTCTGGTTACACAAACAAAATGGCTCCAGCCGTCCGCACATCACGTTTTTATCCGACACAATACGGCTCAACCTGGAATAGTTTGAAACGGAATGAAAAAAGAGAGTTTTTTGAATCGCTTGAAAGTATCTGTGATTTCTGAGAATGGTTTTTAATCTCGGAAAGGCAACTGTTGAACTTTGGAAGAAGTGAATAATAGTACATTGTGCATTAAGGTCGGTAAGTAAGGAATTACGATCGAGGCTCTAGTAGAAGCCCGAAGTCGAAGACTGAGGGCTTTCTGAGTCGAGGTACGTAATTCCCGTACCGCCCGTGAAACATACGATGTTTTTCATCACATTTGCGAGTAAATAAATACACAAGTCAGCACAACTATTATTACGAATTACTTGAACTTTTTTTAAGCGGATGGCGGGCGGACTCCACAGATTATACAAATGTTTCGTTCAGAAACGTTAAGGGCAAAATATACTTACATACAGCCCTGAAGGAGTGTAAAAAAAAACGACGTTTTGTTACAGAAAACTATTAAAATCGATTATTAAGAATATTAATTGAGTATTTAAGTAACACGTAGCGAGATTGCAATAAAATTCCTGTTAAAATAACATTTTAAGACAATTTTACAATTGCGTGTAATTTCTTTGCTTGAACTTGCATGACTTTCTTTGCTGTGCTATAAATTAAAAAAAAATTACTTACCGACCTTGGGTTTCATGGTAAGAAGAAAGGTCGAGGGTTTTATATGGGGCATTGCGGCCAAGTTAACCTGTATGTTTAGATACTGTTTACGTGCAAGTGTGATGAAAAATTCATCACACTTGCACGTAAACAGTATCTAAACATACAGGTTAACTTGGCCGCAATGCCCCATATAAAACCCTCGACCTTTTTATTTACCATGAAACCCAAGGTCGGTAAGTAATTTTTTTTTAATTTATAGCACAGCACACAGGTCATGCAAGTTCAAGCAAAGAGTTTACACGCAATTGAAAAATTGTCTTAAAATGTTATTTAAACAGGAATTTCATTGCAATCTCGCTACATGTTACTTAAATACTCAATTAATGTTCTTAATAATCGATTTTAATAGTTTTCTGTATCAAAACGTCGTTTTTTTTACACTCCTTCAGGGCTGTATGTATACCTACGTAAGTATTTGCCCTTAACGTTTCTGAACGAAACATTTGTATAATCTGTGGAGTCCGCCCGTCATCCGCTTAAAAAAAGTTCAAGTAATTCGTAATAATAGTTGTGCTGACTTGTGTAAGTATTATAAGTGTTTTCTGTCCTATAATTTTATTTATTTACTCGCAAATGTGATGAAAAACATTGTATGTTTCACGGTCGGTACAGGAATTACGAACCTCGACTCAGAAAGCCCTCAGTCTTCGACTTCGGGCTTCTACTAGAGCCTCGATCGTAATTCCTTACTTACCGACCTTAATACACAATGTACTATTATGTTTCAAAACTGAACTGTGCAGTAATTTTTATAAGAATTATACGTTATGTAAACTTTTTGATGTCGCCTCGTTGTCTGTACCTATATAATTTTATTTTTATTTTTATTTATATGTAAATATATAAATATAAATATATAATATATATATACGGAAGAAACCTGTAAATGACATCTTAATATTGTAGATAGTCAAAGGAGAAAGCATTAAATCATTTGAAAGACTATTTGTGACTGATCCGTTCCGGGAAAATTAATTGAAGCAACTATATTATAGCAACTATACTATATTATAGATTTATACAAAATTGGATGTTATTATAGTTACTATAATAACATCCAATTTTGTATATAACACGCTCTGTGCGTTTCAATTAGTTTATTTTTTATTTTTTTAGGTGATTGTTTGTTTACGATTATACAAATAAGTTGACATGTAATATAAAATTTATAAATAAATATGATTATGATTATGTAGTTTAAAAATTTGAGTTCTGAAGAATTTAGTTTACGCCGCCTGCCATGTATTTTTGTCTTTATTATTTCTCTGTTGGTTGTCTGGAACAGATTGCTTTTTGGCGGTAAGACCATCTGTTGTATACCTATAGTTAAAATGTACTGTTCCGTGTTTTGTTTTCTTTTGGTGTTCAATAAAGAGTATTTGTATTTGTATTGTATTGTATTTACTTATTTTATTTTTGAACTGTTTTAATTCCCCGCACCTTCGCAACAGGTTAACCTATTTCTCTCAGAGTCTTGGAAGTCTTGGAACAGCGTGATATTAATACGAGATAATGGCTCCAGCGTGTCCCGGACACCTCGGCCATTAATCAGGGAGTTGCTGACAGCCCGCGGCCGCGGCAAGAAACCCCCAAGTTAACCTGCTTCACCCTTAATTAGCAGGGTGGGGGAACTGGCGCGTGCAAGTTTGCGTATGCGTTTGGAAATTAAGGAGTCCTTAAGGCTTCAACGCAACAAAATTACCAGCACAACGCTTATTGGATTTCCTATTCAGACCAAATACTACTATTTCGTCATACTTTTTTTTTACTGCTAGTGACTTCTCTTTCTTCTTTACCGCTCGAAATATTAAAATAATTTCAGAACTGGTGTGTAATGTTTAGCATAAAAACAAATGGTCTAATGATCATTTTACATAACACGAATTGCATAATTTTGATCAGTATAATAAACCATCGATATATTAGTCATGATGCATAAAACGAAATGCATAATTTCAAAAACTATAATTTTTATAAATTAAAAAATAAATATTTCTAACGGCTATCATTAGTTCATTACTATTAATGTGGTCACAGTTCTAATCTAACCTAAATTAGAAGAAATTGACTTAAAATGCATAATAACAAGAAAATGATAGTTATACTAAATGAGTGTTTTGTTATTCGATCGTATGACAGATAAAATTATACAATTCGTTTTTATGCTAAACGTTCATTATGATTTTCGTGATTAGTTAAATGAAATTATACAAAATGTTTTTATGCTGATTGGAGCGCACCCTTTTAGAACTAGTATGGTACATTAATTTAATTTTTACCAGTAGTTAAGTATTATTTCCTCGCTGGATATGTATTAATTACTTGGAAAAGTTAATCGTTGTAATTAAAGCCTTCGGCACAACAAAAGCATGTCGAGAGCAGAGCAAGTTAAACTGCTGTGCCGACTTCAATGAGCTCCATGTTTTTATGTATTGTCAACCCGCGCCGGCCCGCCCTCGTGCGCCATGCCTGCTCATTGGTGTACCCAGCGAGTTCAATGCGTTCCACATATAGTGGAGTCTTGTAATTGCAACTATCTGGTAATTGCATTGAACAACAACAAGCTTGATATTGCATTTCTTAGTATGGAAGAACAATATCACGCCTGTCTTTGTTAAAAACAGTGATCATAGAGGAAGTTATTCAAATTAGTTGCAATAACCAGACAGTTGCAATTACAAGACTCAACCTTACAGACAACACACCCGGGCCAATGTTCAACCTGCTCTGCTCTTGACCTGCTTTCGGTGTGCCGAGGCTTTTATAACGATTGAGTTTTCCAGGTAATTTGAATACAGTAAGGAAATTAGACTTACTGGTAAAAACTAGTTTTAAAAATCTTTTATTTACGTACATTTGGATTTAATTAAAATACCAACCAATATACGAACAATCACACACCATCTTACTTATAAAAATATGGAATAGTCAAATCTGTGACCTGAATAGGTAATCAAACTAACGATTTCGGATTTTATTAAAAAAAGTTTATTAGAGGGCAGTAAACGATTTCTAAAGATGCATTGTAACAAAAATACCCGGCTCAGTTCAAAGAAAAATAGAAACATTAATTCATGAACTTCCTCTGCTGAGTGGAAAGTTAAACGTACAATTTCATTATTGGAAAAAGATTCAAGAGCGAAGTGGAGGAAATGTCCAGAGAGCCGAGCAAGTCGTTGAAAAGTTAATGAGATATTTAGATTACTCCTGACGTTCAAAGGCCGATATGGAAGGATGTTTATTGGTAGCAATGATTTCCAATAAATTTCTTACAACTTCTTTTAAGGGTCCGTACACAAAGGGTAAAAAAGGGACGCTATTACTAAGACTCCACTGTCCACCTGTTTGTCTGTCACCAGGCTGTATCTCATTAACTCTGATGGCTAGACAGTTTCACAGATAATGTATTTCTGTGACCGCTATAACAAATGTTAAAAACATTCAACAAATGTGATTTTTTGCCATTTTTTGCTTTATGTTGCCCAATGTTGTATAGGTAATGGTAAACCCTCGAGTCCGACTCGCACTTGACAATTTTTTTATTAGTAAACTTGCGTTGCCTAATATTTTTTTATTAGTAAACTTGCGTTGCCTAATCATTACAAATTTACATGAGAGATACCTTTCTTTTCCTTATTTATATTATGTCCAATAATACCTTTTCTACCTTAACCTAATACGGGAAACCAAACTTGTTGATATCTGTTCCGACCACTAAGCTTATGTGTTGTGTATTTAACCAATCACAAGACAAACTGACAACCTTTCCAGCAGAGGTTAGGTTCTATGATTCGTAATATTAACTTATGATGATATTTTCCTCTAATTTTAATAGTTCGCAAAAGTAGCACTTACTTGTGAGATAAGTGTATTCTAGTAATAAATCTCCTGGGAATCAATCGAAATCTGTACATTCACATTGCCCGAACTCAAATTTCTTTTCCACTGCCCGGAATAAGGGATTCCTCCGGGAAAATCTACCTGCAAACTAATATAATGTTAAGCAAGTACTAATATCTTCAAAAGTCAAAACCAAAAATCAACCCACACTCCCACAGAATTAGTCATCTGTCTTCTCAATCTTGGTGCTTGTGCTACTTTCAACAATTAAATAGTTCAACTTCAGCTATATTGGCACACTCAATAATGTGTCTATAAAGTATGTCAATACACCCAGATACTTCCTCAAGAATATCTTTATTATTTAACCTTTAACTTTGAACCTTCCATCACTGAAAGTAGGTGTGTAAATTTTGTTAAATCCTTCAACACTTGTATAGTATTAAATATCAAGAACTACCCTTTCCAATGGGTCGAATCGTAATTACGATTTTAACCTAGCACATAAATTCTTGACAGCTAATTGTGTATAACTTCCCTCCCCAGAGGTTCAGATATCGACAAATCCAGTCTGGTTATAATTTAACAACGAATATCCATAATGGTCCAACCATTACTTATCCTACAACCTTCACACTTCAACCTCTGTATTCATCTCAAACCATGAAACACACTATCATTCAACTCTTTTTGTTCACACTGAGGAAATTGTGATCCTGTAATATTCAAACATACAACCAAATTTGGATACTTGTTCCTATAAATTTCTTATAACCAAATTCTTTTACTAAGAATTTCCCTTCCTATTGACTAAAATATTCATTAATTTATTTCATCTTATTATGATATGTCATTTTCTTAATTAACTTAACCATAATTATAATCTCTCCCTCTTTCTCATGTTAATCTCACCAGCAAATACCTCAACTATTTGTTTCCCACCCCCAGTTAGTTAAAACACTTTATTCTAAAACCCTTTTTTTTTTTCTATCCTCAAACAATTAAAATACAACGCCTATTTTTTTATACTTAATTATCTCTGTACATTTTTTTTTTTGAATTGTTACTGAGATTTTATGTTTCGTTTAAAATTTATTTGTCCTATTTATATCAAATTAGATACCACCACTTTTAAAATATTATAACTACCTATACTGCTCTAAATTTAACAACTGAATCAGAGTGTAAAGTTTCAGTGACTCTCTAAAAGTTTCATAGAATATAACTATATTTAGTAAGTGGAAATTTGATCATAGTTACAAATTTATACATTTAGCCTGAGTGAATCTACCTCCTAGTCCAGCAAGAAAATATTTCACGGTTTACACAACGTCAGGTGCATACCTCTGCAATTCTAGATAGGGATACCTTCCTTGATAAATGCTACCCATATATATATGTATCTATATATATACATACATTTCGTCTGAATGTATATCTCCCAGCGAATCTAGCATGAGAGTGTCTTAAAGCAATACACAACATCTGGCGTATTTCATGGGTACAAAATAGCATTTATCATGAACCAACTTTTACATTCCAATACCTCAATCCTCAATGATAATAGCTTTATAAACTAACCTTTTATGACGTTTACCATGTTTAGCATGTTGTATTCCCGGTCTGTGTAATTATTTTTGCACTATAGTTCCCTTTACTAGCCTATGATTATAATATTCCAAACAAAAATACATTTTATGTTTGATAAACACAAACTTTTTCCGTTCGCGCCCTCCTTTGACATTCTCCTATTACCACTGACAGATTACATGCATTAACGGTCCAATTTGCAGCTAATAACAATTAACATCTGTATTCAATTCAATTCCAAGTATGCCTTCGCCTGAGTGTTTATTTACCTTGTGTACTTTTTTTTATATTATCAAACCTTTCTATTCCAAGTACTTGTCATAATTTGTCCATCACCTTTGGCACCCTTTGGTCTCTTTCAAATCTATCGATTTTCTATGATCTATCGACATTAATACAATACATGTACATGATTGATGGTTGACTATAATAAATTTATTACATTTTCAATCCTTTATTAATTGCACTCCAGAACTAATGTGTCCGGTAGCCTTAAACTTTATCTACCTACTTGAATGTGTTTAGGTTTCTGAACGGACAAAGATGGTCGCCTTATGCCCCTATTATCTGTGGACGCTACCTACACAATTAATAACTTGACAGCTGTGTATTGTTCGTTAACAACACTATTGCTAATATTGTTTTGTGAATATAAACGGAGGTTCCGTGTTTTACGTACTGAAACTACATATTTGTAAATGATATTGGCCCAGGCCTTGAGATTGCCACTAAGGAGATGGAGAAAGAAATGAATATGAACCAAAATGCTAATGTGTTCTTGCCTGTTTATAACTTGGATTATTTTTCAATCTATTAGAGAGAACTTCTCAATTACGTAAGTATACATTCAGCTTCTCTTATTATTTTAACCTGTTGTATGTATTTATGAGATATACTTATAACCGTTACATAGCAATATTCTGACCTTAAATTTACTAATAAAGACACCTAGCCTCTAGGCTTCCTAGTAATAACTAAGGTTGTTAGTTATGAAGTTTACTTAATGTTGTTTTCAGTAACTAATGGAATACTTTGCTTTTGTTACAGCAATATTGAGAAATGACACCCCTGCAGTTATATTAGAGTTCATTAACCTGCTGAAACTATGTTTGATCTGCCTGGAAGTAATAACCAATCTAGCAATAACTACTACAAGTGAAACCATTGCAAGTAACCCGGACTGGCTTTCTGCTAATAGAATGATTGTGATAAGTGTTGTGTGCTAACCTTATTTTCCTATTCACTAACCCGTTGTTGTTATGTTCATGGATTACAAAATATCTTCTCTTCTCTTATGACTTTCTTATTTTACCCTAAACCAAGCATGGGCATGGACGGGACAGCCTTGTTAAACAGTGTTAGGGTTCAATCTCCAGTACAGGCATACATTACTTGTTCCTGAGTCTTGGGGGCCCTCTATGTATTAAAACATGTTATTATTTATATAAGCATACTTTATCGTTTGCCTAGCATGTGTGCTGGGCACACCCAGATCTTAGTACGGGGCCAGCAGTTTATTGTTTATTTGTTCCTTTTATGGTTAAGCTGGGTCAAATTGATAGAAATTGGTTCAACGCTGTTGCTTCTACAAATAAAATATGTTGACTAGTGTTATTCAGCATATATTATACTAGTTCCATATGTATGCTAAACTTCTCCCTGACTGAAAGGTTATGAATGATTCATAATAATGTAATAAAATAATCTTTACATATTTTTTTCTATATTTTAATAGAAGTCAAATCTGTGTCTATTCCTAACCTACTATATAATATGACTATGTGTTGTCTAAATTCTCTAAAATTCCTTACTATCAAAACAAATATATATCACCCCCCCGTTTGCAAATCCATTTGATCAGTTTCAAATTTGTCAAACATATCTATATGATGGGTATAATCAATTTTATTAATATTACCCAAAGAATGGCATGGTTTTGTAAATTTGAAATAACATACCAGGTTTTTTACTTCTTACAAGTTAAATCCTAAATATCTCCTAATCTACTCCATTCAAACAACTCAAATATCTACCTACCTATCTATACATTCACTATCAATAATGCTCTATAATTATGCGAAATTATAAATTATTATAATGAATGAGTATTACAGAAACCTAATAACTAACAGTTAACCTAGTGCAATTAGTTTACTAACTAAACTTGGTATTTTACAATGTGATCAATATTATCATTCTAATAATAATGTCAAGTCTAATTAATTCAAAGATTTTTTTAATTATTTGGTATGTCTTAAAATATCCTAAGTTAGTTGAATTGTCGAATAAATTTTTCGTAAATCGTAACGTAAATAAATACTAATTAAGAAGTCTATGGACTATACGTGCCTTCGACCAATCAAATACAAGCAAGGTTCAACCAATCTGTGTCGCTGAATTTGACCAATCCTCGAATCCGGGAATCATACTGTGTGGCCAATTAATTAAATCAGTTATCTTATACGCTACTCTAAAATTTGTCATATAGCAAGTATTTAGTTTTATTTTGAAGACATATTGTTTAATATTTAAGGCCTTCGATTTCTAAAGGATTATTATATCTGAATGGAAACAGCAACGCTTTTTTTTTCATAACTATTTATCGATTCAAAAGTCGATGCTCACTATCAAGAACATTCATAGTAGGTATATCAAACGATTATTAGGGAACCCTAATAAATAATGAATAGCTATAATTAACGGCTCAATATTAATAAGATAATTAATAATTAAGTGATCCTAAAAGGTAGACCTAGATAAATATCTCGTAAATGAAATTTAAAACGATTCGATTTTCCGATACAATCCATTCTAAATTGATTCGTTCTTGTTTGTAGTTTTATCTGTGGTGGACACACAAATAAACGAAACCAAACCACCTATATCTAATCTGTGACTGAAACTTGATTTTGTATTATATAACGTACTACAACCTTAATCTTACGCGCATCACAGAATTAACAGACAAATAAAACTTAGTGATTATATCCTCTTTGGGGATAAAATGAACCTAGTGATTGCTACCAATATTTGAATACCGAACATTGAAGTGAAAAGGTGCGTTATACGTGCGTACGAATTGTGATTTAGTGAAAACACGGTGCATTTGTGAACTCAGCACCCGCGGCAGCTTCATATCATCGCGGACGCGTTCTAGTGAAATTGTGAACATGTTCTTCAGAACAAAAGTGAAACTAATCGGATGGCCCTGTGTAGGATTCACCCATAGATTTAGCTAAAACTTCGCGACTATAATAGTTATAACCTAACTTATTGTAAAACAGAGAATTAAAAATTACTGATATAAAATTTGTGTTGTTTAGTTATTCGTCCTACGAAATGATCTCAAAACTAAATTATAAATAGTAATCTCATGCTCATCATCCATTTCACAGACAACAAATTGTGGTATAAAACCACCTTAAACGATACGATATTAAACTTAATTTAGATTTCGAATCCTGGTCACGGCACCAAATTGTAACAACCCCCCCTGATGGCGTCTTGCCTACATAATCATCTTTAAATTATTAATATACCTAACTAACCTACACTCGTAATCTCTACTCAATACTACATACTGATTTGGCCTCGTGATCGTCTAGTGTAATGCGAACCCTACTTTGTGAACCTGACTAGTAACCTAAGTACTTTAATGAGCAAGAGATTACTATTTACTATATTAATGATTAAGTACCTTCTTCCTACTGGTTAAACTTATTATTTAGAGATACTTGGGGAAAGGACTCTTTGTTATAACTTATGAAACTAAACTACCTCTTAAATTAATTGTAACCAAGTGAATGCCTCATTTATTCTTAAATTGAGCCATTAGATCCTCTAGGAAGATCTTGATTACTATTAAAATGATTTAGTCAAAATAGAACAATTATGTTGCTTCACTAGACAAGTTTAGTAACTACTTGTTTCACTATGGGAAAAGGATAAATATATATTAGCGGTAAAGGTCGGGCTCCTCCCCGCCCGTTCCGCTGCTCTCGGCCATTGCTATAGAGCTCGCCCGCTAATATTTCTATTATTACTTAGTATATCACTTTAATATATTAGTGTTAATACTTGTAGACTCGTTCCAGTCTATTTTATACTTTGACTCTACCAGCATTTCCTGAGGATCCCCATTGAGAAGAATATGCCGAAACAAACTCAAGGGTCAAGCTCCTTTAGAATAATTAATTAGATTCAAATTCATCAACTGGAATTTGTATTAAGACAAAACATTATCATAAGGTTCAGTCCAGATCTCTAAATAAATTCTTTAACCACATCTCTAAGTTAAACTAGTATCTCATATTATTTCCTAATAATAAAGCTTAGGTGACTTTCTCTAAAATTCATAATCATAGCTATCAAAGTTTAACAAAACACCAACAGTAAACCTAATGTAGCCCAAATTATGGGTATGCTAACCTTTAACTCTCAGGTCTAGAACATGAGTTATGAAATCACTTTCATAGCCATTTTTAGCACTATAACCATAGTACAAACTGTTAAATTTACAGCTATTATTAACCTTTCTCAGAAATGCCATCTCTCGACAAATAACTCTCTTATTATAGTTATAAATAAAATATGTAAAGTCCACATACATATGGGAACTGCTCCACAGTAATTCAATCACAACCTTTAACCAAGTAGGTAGTTTCAGTAGATGGCAAATGACTCTATAACCTGATATTGATTTATCGAGTTTAAGAATAACACACATAATCAGTGCAGTGAGCTTCCGAGTGGCTTGTTATATCAATAGACTGGTCTAGTCTAGTGGCCCTTTGGTCGCATCACTATCTGGAGTCCCTAATTATCATAGCATCCTCACAAGATGGAATGTACCCAAACTACACATCGCTTATTTATGTTAGAGGATCCGTGGAACCATCTAGCAAACATGTAAGTACAGTGACCCTCTGAACGGCCCCAACCAGTAACAGGAAAGCCTTAGCTTTGGTTTGTACTGTACATCCCTAACTGTTAACGATGAATTGAAAGAGAACAGACCAACCCGTAAGTACTACTCAGATCCTAGACCTAGCTAATGCAAAAGATAGTTTGTGTAAACCTCGTATTATTTGCTTTCCTAGTATCTTATAAATAAATATAGCTATTTTCCGACCACAAATACAATTCCTATTGCCTAGTAATGTCTCAGTACGTATCTCAACGGCCCTATTTAGCTTCAACCTGGTGTGGACAAATTATGGCAATTTACTGTAACTTGAAGGGTACCAATTTCGACGTTTTGTTTATTACACACTCGGGCGGGCAACTAGCATCCCTTTATCAACTAGTGATCCACTAAACGTCCACTTAGATTCCCACTTGCTCTAACAGAGGTCTACCTTAACCTTTATAAATGATAAACACCGAAAGCACACCAGTAAAATTTAGCCGAATACAAACGCAACACTATTCAAACACTATTTCCTACCTAATTCTAATTTGACGTTTCTTAATTATAACCACTAAATAATTATAACTTATTTCTAAGAATCCGAAATTGAAATGCTAGTTTATATTTACCAACTTCAATAATCTTGATTGTTACGTCATCGACAGCGGCGATGTGAAACAAACCTTGTCAACATACGTCTAGCTACTCACGTTACGTGTTTATAAGTCTCTCACGGTGTAATGAAAGAACTTCTAACTACCTAATAACCCTAGCTTCCTATCGGTATATTGTTTTAGTGCAACTAAAAGTCCAATACCTACGACTTTTACGATTACGTTAAACGTGTGAGTGATGTATGGCTATTCAGGTGCAATAATAACCATCTAGACCAACTAAGACCTAACATAATAACGAGTTCGGAAAACCAAGTTTCCTGTGTGTAGTCCTAAGACCCAGCAGCCGGCTATTGCTAACCTTTAGTTGGCTTCCAGGTGGAAATAATACCTAACGTGGTCGATATATAAATATATAGATAAGGGGGCCAACGCAATGAGGTATTCCACGTACCACCTCCACTACCAGAAGTGGTTCGGATTCGTCTACGTGGATTCCTATGAAGAGAGTAAACGGAATACCACTAGCGTTGTCTGACTAACCGAATAAAGGCGTCAGAGACCTTGTAACACGAACCCTCTAGACCCACTCAGTTAATGAGATGAAACCATCCGTTTCCTGATTGTGGACACCTTCAGGTCTCATAACATAACCAAAATGTGAGCGTAGGTTTTTCCTTTCCGAATATTACGCTGCCTGGAGCTCTGTGTACTTGGCTACCAATAAAGGCGCCATTACAGAGTTCTGGAAAACAAAATAGAGTTAATAAACTTATAAAAACAAACCAAAAGTACACAAACCCATATTATAACACATTCCCATAGACACTGTTTAATACTAGAGCTAAACCATCTTCGTGCTAGCGATTCTCGTTAACTTGTAGCGATACCTGTACGCTACATAAAGAGACACACAAACATATCCACACCTATTAAAAACAGAGCACAAAATAATTAAAATACAGGACAAAATGGACGATACAAATACCCCGTGACAATTTTCCACACTCACCCCCTCGACGTCTCTATAAAAAAAGTGACGCTCCCATCCTCCGTCGGTCCTTATATAGATTTATCTCGTCATGCGTACTACGAGATTTTCGAGCCATCATAGACCAATGCTAAATCATTCGTATCACCTACTATTAGAGACCATTTCCGTTTGCATTCCATTTCCTAATTTTCGCGTTACCTGCGTGAGTCTCCAGGCGTCGGTGCGCTAACTTTCCCGCACTTATAGTTTTAACTCTTTCGGTACAAGGTTAAACCTAACGTAACGAGTAGTAAATAGTGCTCACTTTCCTTTGAATTTATCTCTATCCTTTTTATTTATTCGACTTCAGTTACCTGGACACTCTTTGTTAGGTTTTAGTAAATAATATTCCCTCACTACAAAAGAATTTGTGCAATCCTTTCTTAAATTTATTTTATGAAAATAAATGAATTAAATTTGTTTATTATCTGAATATTATTAAATCGTCAACAGATGTTTATCATGCGTTGTATGAATAAATAAAACAGCGCCATCTAGGTGACTTGAGAGGTACCCGTGACCTTCACTAGATGTCAATTTTAATGGCCTAGTCGCCAGAATAGTTTCTTAGATTCTCTCGAGAGGTCGCTTTACTTAAATCGTATGAAGGAAATATTATCGATCCCTATTTATTTGTTGCCGAGATCAACATGAGTTTTAAACTTGGGATTTACACTTGTGTACCAGTACAACTGCATTGCGTTGTCAACCTTGAGGACTAGAAGGAACGCCTCTATGCTACTCATTTTATTGTTTATCTTTTTCTCACATCTACACAACGATGCGTGGCGTACCTATCGCCACGCATCGTTGTCGCATGAGTAGTTAAGACAAGTTGGGTGTATCAATCTGATTCCCAAACTCGATTATTCCGCAAAGCAATTTTTCCAGTCACGATTCTTCCCATTCGTGATTTTAACCAATGGCATTGTTCCCCATTGTTTATTTTTCCCTGGTCACCTATTTTGGTGCCTGGTCCGAATTTTTCCCAGACGCAACTTCACCTGGCCGAAATAGGAAAGTACTTTTCACCTGGCCCGAAGGGCCAAACCACCCAGAACTACGACTCTGTGGAAATGATATAACTCTTCAGATAAATACAGATTGGGAATTTAAGATAATGGAACAATTTCTGCTGAGAAAAAGTCCTCAGCAAAATAAGCTACTGAAAAAAAGATTGGTAAATATTGCGAACGAAAAGATTGCTGCCAGAAAAAAAAGATTTTGCGAAAATTATCGCCGTACTCGACAGGTGATAGGAAGGGTGTCCGTGGACGGTTGATTACTTCCATTAGGTCACTCGGTAGCTCGTTTGTCTCTTTTATCACCAAAAAAGAGAAATATACAACAAGTGATGATTAATAATTCATTATTAATCACTCAGCTCGAACAAAAGTCCGGTGGCGGTGACATGGAGATACGCCCGACACGTCGCTATTGATCCCACGTGATGGGATTATCTTGTTTTGTTTGTCGGTGTTATGCAGCAAATTCGGTGAACCGAGTTTAATATTACTTGTTCGATATTTGTTACAGAATTATATTAAGTTTTCAACCGTTTTATTTGTCATTTTGCTTATAATTAATGTTACTAATAGATATCATCTGTACTCAACGATGTTTTAGAGACAAACCTTAATGATACGCCTGGGGGAAATGAGTAGCATTGAAAAAACATTACCCCCCTTTAGGTCGCCGCAACAGCCGGGAGCTAATAAAATTTACATAAAACGCCCCACGTCAGAAATAGGGGTATTTGGCATGCTGAGCGATTTCGTTCTCAGTTCAAGGAATGTGCGCCGTCGTCACCGGAGCGAGAAAGCGATGGTTGTGCTTATACCCAGCTTTTGAGCACAGCACACAGCATAACATCAGTAAGGCAATAAGACTTTTACCCATTAGACAAGGCGGTAAATTAGACAAAACTCCTGCAGCAAGTGCAATCTTATTATGTACAGGAGAGGATTGAATCTGCTTTGGATATTGAATTTAAGATACCTACCACCTTTTGGCTTATGAGGGCAGTAAAAACAATAGCTAGAAATATCTATAGGTTATGCTTATGCACCGGATTCTCTGGTAACCTTTCAAGAGTTTTACTATTTAGCACCAGGCTGCATCATCAGACCCTCGTTACTAAATGAAAACTACGGGACTGGTTAATCAAATCAAATTAAACTAAACTCAAAAGTTTTATTCGTTGCTATTAAAGGGTTCCACTGTAGACCTGGCTCCGCAGATCAGCTCGATGGCATCTAAATAATTTTTCGTATATTTTACTTGCAAAACACTTTTAACTATGTCAGTATTTTGTAACCTTTTTGTTAGTCTGTTTGCCCCGAATAAATGTTTTTTATTTCTTTCTTCAAAACCATGCGAAAAATTACTTTTACTTTCTGGTACTGTTTCGCGGAGCAAGCAGGGCAACATTCGAGCGAACATCCCCCAGCATCTGGTAACACAAAAATAATGGCTCCAACCGTCCGCACATCACGTTTTTATCCGGCACAATTACGGGAGCTCCAGCTTTGTAACGAGGAAGTTTACGTTGCGAAAGTGTACTTGTTTGTTTGTTCCACCTTCAAAATTCAAGTTCTGGACACAAACTTAAAGTACTATTTTTTCTGGAAAATAGGACATCTTCCGAGGAAATAGCGATGAAAACACCTCTACACCCACGAAGTCGCAGGCTAACGCTAAGCTAAAGAACGCAATGTGTAAATAACGAAGAGAAATACTGTTTTTATCCTGGTTACTACATCATCCGCTATAAGCATGGCAACACTCGAACCTGCATATACCAGTCTCTGGTTACACAAACAGAATGGCTCCAACCGTCCGCATATCAAATTTTTATCCAACACAAGCTCCAGCTTTCCAACGAGGGAGTATAAGTCGGAATATTTACTATACTCACACATATTATAAATGTAAAAGTGTGCTTGTTTGTTTGTTCCACTTTCAAGATTTAACGCCTGGAGACGAACATCATGTATTTTTTTCCTGGAAAATAGGACAGAGAAATAGCGAAAATAAAAAGACTTCTACACGCACGAAGTCGCACACTGAAGCTGTGTAAATAACTGAGAGAAATCATTCTGTTTCCACCCTGGTTACTACATCTTCGGAGTAAGAACGGCACCACTCGGCGGAGCATCCACCAGTCTTTGGTTACACAACCAGAATGTGTCCAACCGTTCCCACATCATGTTTTTATCCGGCACAATGCCGGAGCTCCAGCTTTCCGACAAGGGAGTTTATGTCGGAATAGGTACTTACTTTAGTTACTCATATTATAAATGCAAAACTGTGCTTGTTTGTTTGTTCCATCTTCAAGGTTCAACTTCTGAAACAAGCTTTCGAGAAATAGCGATGAAAAGAACCTCAACACCCAAGAAGTCACAGACTAATGCAAAGCTAGTAAATACATACACATACATACATAAACTCACGCCTTCATTCCCAAAGTGGGGTAGGCAGAGCTAAAGAATTTCCAACAACTTTTAAAACATGTTTATAATTCTATAACCTCACTTTGCACAATTAGTCTAGCTAGTAAATGTGATGTGTAAATAGAGAAATCATACTGTTTCCATCTTGGTTACTACATCTTCCGCGGAGTAAGCACGGCACCACTCGGCCGAGCATCCACCAGCCTCTGGTTACACAAACAAAATGGCTCCAGCCGTCCGCACATCACGTTTTTATCCGACACAATACGGCTCAACCTGGAATAGTTTGAAACGGAATGAAAAAAGAGAGTTTTTTGAATCGCTTGAAAGTATCTGTGATTTCTGAGAATGGTTTTTAATCTCGGAAAGGCAACTGTTGAACTTTGGAAGAAGTGAATAATAGTACATTGTGCATTAAGGTCGGTAAGTAAGGAATTACGATCGAGGCTCTAGTAGAAGCCCGAAGTCGAAGACTGAGGGCTTTCTGAGTCGAGGTACGTAATTCCCGTACCGCCCGTGAAACATACGATGTTTTTCATCACATTTGCGAGTAAATAAATACACAAGTCAGCACAACTATTATTACGAATTACTTGAACTTTTTTTAAGCGGATGGCGGGCGGACTCCACAGATTATACAAATGTTTCGTTCAGAAACGTTAAGGGCAAAATATACTTACATACAGCCCTGAAGGAGTGTAAAAAAAAACGACGTTTTGTTACAGAAAACTATTAAAATCGATTATTAAGAATATTAATTGAGTATTTAAGTAACACGTAGCGAGATTGCAATAAAATTCCTGTTAAAATAACATTTTAAGACAATTTTACAATTGCGTGTAATTTCTTTGCTTGAACTTGCATGACTTTCTTTGCTGTGCTATAAATTAAAAAAAAATTACTTACCGACCTTGGGTTTCATGGTAAGAAGAAAGGTCGAGGGTTTTATATGGGGCATTGCGGCCAAGTTAACCTGTATGTTTAGATACTGTTTACGTGCAAGTGTGATGAAATAATATTATTTCATCACACTTGCACGTAAACAGTATCTAAACATACAGGTTAACTTGGCCGCAATGCCCCATATAAAACCCTCGACCTTTTTATTTACCATGAAACCCAAGGTCGGTAAGTAATTTTTTTTTAATTTATAGCACAGCACACAGGTCATGCAAGTTCAAGCAAAGAGTTTACACGCAATTGAAAAATTGTCTTAAAATGTTATTTAAACAGGAATTTCATTGCAATCTCGCTACATGTTACTTAAATACTCAATTAATGTTCTTAATAATCGATTTTAATAGTTTTCTGTATCAAAACGTCGTTTTTTTTACACTCCTTCAGGGCTGTATGTATACCTACGTAAGTATTTGCCCTTAACGTTTCTGAACGAAACATTTGTATAATCTGTGGAGTCCGCCCGTCATCCGCTTAAAAAAAGTTCAAGTAATTCGTAATAATAGTTGTGCTGACTTGTGTAAGTATTATAAGTGTTTTCTGTCCTATAATTTTATTTATTTACTCGCAAATGTGATGAAAAACATTGTATGTTTCACGGTCGGTACAGGAATTACGAACCTCGACTCAGAAAGCCCTCAGTCTTCGACTTCGGGCTTCTACTAGAGCCTCGATCGTAATTCCTTACTTACCGACCTTAATACACAATGTACTATTATGTTTCAAAACTGAACTGTGCAGTAATTTTTATAAGAATTATACGTTATGTAAACTTTTTGATGTCGCCTCGTTGTCTGTACCTATATAATTTTATTTTTATTTTTATTTATATGTAAATATATAAATATAAATATATAATATATATATACGGAAGAAACCTTTAAATGACATCTTAATATTGTAGATAGTCAAAGGAGAAAGCATTAAATCATTTGAAAGACTATTTGTGACTGATCCGTTCCGGGAAAATTAATTGAAGCAACTATATTATAGCAACTATACTATATTATAGATTTATACAAAATTGGATGTTATTATAGTTACTATAATAACATCCAATTTTGTATATAACACGCTCTGTGCGTTTCAATTAGTTTATTTTTTATTTTTTTAGGTGATTGTTTGTTTACGATTATACAAATAAGTTGACATGTAATATAAAATTTATAAATAAATATGATTATGATTATGTAGTTTAAAAATTTGAGTTCTGAAGAATTTAGTTTACGCCGCCTGCCATGTATTTTTGTCTTTATTATTTCTCTGTTGGTTGTCTGGAACAGATTGCTTTTTGGCGGTAAGACCATCTGTTGTATACCTATAGTTAAAATGTACTGTTCCGTGTTTTGTTTTCTTTTGGTGTTCAATAAAGAGTATTTGTATTTGTATTGTATTGTATTTACTTATTTTATTTTTGAACTGTTTTAATTCCCCGCACCTTCGCAACAGGTTAACCTATTTCTCTCAGAGTCTTGGAAGTCTTGGAACAGCGTGATATTAATACGAGATAATGGCTCCAGCGTGTCCCGGACACCTCGGCCATTAATCAGGGAGTTGCTGACAGCCCGCGGCCGCGGCAAGAAACCCCCAAGTTAACCTGCTTCACCCTTAATTAGCAGGGTGGGGGAACTGGCGCGTGCAAGTTTGCGTATGCGTTTGGAAATTAAGGAGTCCTGAAGGCTTCAACGCAACAAAATTACCAGCACAACGCTTATTGGATTTCCTATTCAGACCAAATACTACAATTTCGTCATACTTTTTTTTTACTGCTAGTGACTTCTCTTTCTTCTTTACCGCTCGAAATATTAAAATAATTTCAGAACTGGTGTGTAATGTTTAGCATAAAAACAAATGGTCTAATGATCATTTTACATAACACGAATTGCATAATTTTGATCAGTATAATAAACCATCGATATATTAGTCATGATGCATAAAACGAAATGCATAATTTCAAAAACTATAATTTTTATAAATTAAAAAATAAATATTTCTAACGGCTATCATTAGTTCATTACTATTAATGTGGTCACAGTTCTAATCTAACCTAAATTAGAAGAAATTGACTTAAAATGCATAATAACAAGAAAATGATAGTTATACTAAATGAGTGTTTTGTTATTCGATCGTATGACAGATAAAATTATACAATTCGTTTTTATGCTAAACGTTCATTATGATTTTCGTGATTAGTTAAATGAAATTATACAAAATGTTTTTATGCTGATTGGAGCGCACCCTTTTAGAACTAGTATGGTACATTAATTTAATTTTTACCAGTAGTTAAGTATTATTTCCTCGCTGGATATGTATTAATTACTTGGAAAAGTTAATCGTTGTAATTAAAGCCTTCGGCACAACAAAAGCATGTCGAGAGCAGAGCAAGTTAAACTGCTGTGCCGACTTCAATGAGCTCCATGTTTTTATGTATTGTCAACCCGCGCCGGCCCGCCCTCGTGCGCCATGCCTGCTCATTGGTGTACCCAGCGAGTTCAATGCGTTCCACATATAGTGGAGTCTTGTAATTGCAACTATCTGGTAATTGCATTGAACAACAACAAGCTTGATATTGCATTTCTTAGTATGGAAGAACAATATCACGCCTGTCTTTGTTAAAAACAGTGATCATAGAGGAAGTTATTCAAATTAGTTGCAATAACCAGACAGTTGCAATTACAAGACTCAACCTTACAGACAACACACCCGGGCCAATGTTCAACCTGCTCTGCTCTTGACCTGCTTTCGGTGTGCCGAGGCTTTTATAACGATTGAGTTTTCCAGGTAATTTGAATACAGTAAGGAAATTAGACTTACTGGTAAAAACTAGTTTTAAAAATCTTTTATTTACGTACATTTGGATTTAATTAAAATACCAACCAATATACGAACAATCACACACCATCTTACTTATAAAAATATGGAATAGTCAAATCTGTGACCTGAATAGGTAATCAAACTAACGATTTCGGATTTTATTAAAAAAAGTTTATTAGAGGGCAGTAAACGATTTCTAAAGATGCATTGTAACAAAAATACCCGGCTCAGTTCAAAGAAAAATAGAAACATTAATTCATGAACTTCCTCTGCTGAGTGGAAAGTTAAACGTACAATTTCATTATTGGAAAAAGATTCAAGAGCGAAGTGGAGGAAATGTCCAGAGAGCCGAGCAAGTCGTTGAAAAGTTAATGAGATATTTAGATTACTCCTGACGTTCAAAGGCCGATATGGAAGGATGTTTATTGGTAGCAATGATTTCCAATAAATTTCTTACAACTTCTTTTAAGGGTCCGTACACAAAGGGTAAAAAAGGGACGCTATTACTAAGACTCCACTGTCCACCTGTTTGTCTGTCACCAGGCTGTATCTCATTAACTCTGATGGCTAGACAGTTTCACAGATAATGTATTTCTGTGACCGCTATAACAAATGTTAAAAACATTCAACAAATGTGATTTTTTGCCATTTTTTGCTTTATGTTGCCCAATGTTGTATAGGTAATGGTAAACCCTCGAGTCCGACTCGCACTTGACAATTTTTTTATTAGTAAACTTGCGTTGCCTAATATTTTTTTATTAGTAAACTTGCGTTGCCTAATCATTACAAATTTACATGAGAGATACCTTTCAAGAATTAAGAAAAGAGATTCTGGTAAATATTTAATTGCGCAGCAAAAAATAAAACCCCATCACGAAAAAAACACGACGATAAAATTAAACGCCGCCAAACCATAGTTTTGATGATCATTTAGTTTTTCGCTGTGCAGTTTTTCAGGTTACTTAGGTACAGGTTTTTTTTGATGCGCGTTCAATCATCAGTCTAGTTTTCATGTTGGAAATACTATTATTACTTAGAACTTAGCTGTTAAATAAATCTCATCTAAAAAGAAAGAGAGAAAAACATTTATTATTAACGATAACACATCAAAATAAGGAAAAGAGATGACGGATAGTGGTAATTGTTGCGAAACGATCCCTACTCACGTGCTCGCTTTGAAGCTAACGCTGGTATTCCGTTGGGGCCGCTGGGTGAAGATATGGAAGGTGATACAGACATAACCGATAAATTAAACAAATGAAAAACAAAAGCAACTAAAAAAATAATAATGAATAATAGAGTGTGTCCGTGGTTCATTAGAACAGGCATCTCTGGTCGTTTTTGACCGACACCGACCGAAAAAGGAGGAGGTTCTCAATTCATCGGGGTTTTATTTTATTTTTGAATTATGTTCCCCGATTACTCGAAGACCACGGGGCCGATTTGATAATTTTTTTTTTTTTTCTAACGAGTTTACTTTCTAGTTGGTCCCATTGTCAACACGTCATCTGATGATTGGATCTTTAAGAAATCAAAGAAACTCCTCAAATATTATAATTATGGCACACCTTCAGCGATTTTGATATTTTTCATCGTAGCTCGAGCATTTTCATTTGAAAAGCACTATGTGATGTGGTGGAAACGGTGGAACTGATGACGAAGACCACAGATGGCCACCGGAAATCCTCAAAGGTACCTATATCAAGGGTGGCGATAAGATATCTCGATTGACATTTAAATATGACTATGACTTTTGCGCGACGTTGCTTGCGGGGAGCTTAAAATGTTCTATAGTTTCTTATTAATTGAGAAGTGGGACAAAATTTACAGCATAATGAGGATCTCTAAAAAGTATACAGTATAATAAATGTTTCAAAAAACAAAACCCGCCTTCACGATATTAAAAAAAAAACTTCTTCGGTTTTGTTTTATTTTAATCAAAGGATTAAGAGACGGGGTATTTTTTAACAACAGTCGGGATTTTATATAAAATCACCTTGACAATATTAAATCAGCTATTAGTTTTGAATAACTAAGGACTTTTTTCGGATCGGTTAAAAATAAAGTAGGTTCCTAAATAAATTATTTCCAGAAATTAGTTTTGATGCCCTTTGATACCTACGGTTAATAAATTAAATTGATTTTTGGTGGCTTTGTAGGCATTAACTTATTATTGGCCCTTGCCGAAATCTCGCCCTCTTTTTCTAAATCTGGATACCTTGTACCTAATTATAAAAAAAAACTTGCCTTATCATTTTAATTCTCGTTTAAAAAGCAAATTTTTAAACAATATTTACCTACCGAAAGTTCTTTTAACATTCTAATCCAATAAGCTTTGAAGCTGAAACAAAACGCTTCGTGATTTTTCATTTAATTGAAAATCCGACACACTTTGGAATAAAAGATTCTCAAAATTAATTAATAATTCAGCAATTTAATTAAAGTGAGTCTTTGAATCGGCGCTTCAAGCAAAGGTTAATTAAAATTGTAGCGAGATCTGATTAAAAGAGGCTTTGACTTGAAAACTAAAAAAAACAACATTATCGTGGAGACATGGTTTTTAGGGTTCCGTACCAAAATGGTAAAAAAGAACCCTTATGGTGAGACTTCGTTGTCTGTCTGTCTGTATGTCACAGTAGGTTTTCAAATACTATCAACTTGAAATTTGGCATAGTTGTACAAAAATTGCTTGCCCGCATCTGTTTTTAGTATAAAATATGAAATTCTTTTTATAATTTATTGAAACGGGGTCTAGAGGAAAGGGTTTTATTCTTTTTGAAAAATAATAGCGGTTTGATTATAGCAAATGGAATTCATAATATGAAAGGGCTCAATCTGCAAATTAGAAAACTTTTTTTTTAATTTTCTGTGATGTATTTTTTGATTAATAACCAAAAATGTACAAAGAATGACTGAGAAGTATTTTTATTTTTCTAAATAAGGTTTTTGTTATTATTGTAAAATAAATATTTTTAATTAAATTCATGATAAAATATGAAAACTGACCATTCTCCTCTCCCCTGACCATTAGCATAAGACAAAAATGTTTGAAAAAATGATGAATTCCCGAGTGGACATTGAACTATAATAGGGTCTGTCGATAAACCCTATGTAGGACCCGATGCTGTTACGATAGGAGGCTCCGCCGGTAAATACATGTCAGGGGACAATTTAACACAAGTGGTTGTTCTAGGCTTGCAGTCAGCAGCGATAATAAATTATCCGAATTTGCGTCAAAAAAATCTGACACGCTTTTATGGCTCTGGTAAGAAAGACTGTCAGATATTTTTGACTCCAATGTGGGATAATATATTATTTCTGGTGACTGAATTTTCATATCATCGAATTTGTCTCCGTATAAGTTGATTTTTTATTCTAACCTAACCATAATATTGGCCTGTTTACGGACGCGTCTAGTGTCCATTTAGGATCTTGCCTTCAGCAGTTTGTTAACGACCAATGGTGCCCTATTGCCTTTTTCAGCAAAAAGTTGACCCCCCAAAAGGCTCAGTGGCCAGCGTACTACCGAGAGTTACTGGCGGTGTATGAAAGCGTACAGCACTTCCGTCATATTCTCGAGGTTCAGCACGTTACTATTTATACTGACCACAAGCCATTGCTGTATGCTTTCGTACAGCGCCGTGAAAAGCTTCCTCCGTCTCAGCTAAACCAGCTGTCATTCATCGGCCAGTTTACGACTGACATCCGCTATATAAAAGGAGAGGATAACGTCGTCGCTGATGCAATGTCGCGGATTGAAGCCATTTCTTTAGAAGAGGACTATGAGGCTCTCTCTAAATCTCAGCAAGAGGACCCAGTCTCAGTATCGATTTCTCTTACAACAACACAGCCCTCGGATGCATTCAAACGTCCAAACTACTCGGCCTAGAAATCGACACCAACATAAATTGGAAGACACACATCCAAAAAACATGTTCTAAATTATGTAGCTTCACCTATGCCCTTCTGGAATTAAAAAAAAGTACTGACCTCAAAACTGCTCTGAGTGCATACTACGCGTATGCTGACGCATGGCTCCGCTACGGGGTAATATTATGGGGAAATAGTACCGACGTAAACGACTTATTTGTATGCCAAAAAAAATGCATAAGAATACTAGCTAACATCAAACAAACTGAAAGCTGCAAAACACATTTCCGGACTTTAAATATACTCACACTGCCGTCCATTTACATTTTAGAGATTTGTAATTTTATAAGAAAATACCGACATCTATTTCCAAATGAACCACCACCAAGCAATCTACGTCCCAGACATAAAATACTTACCTCTACCGCCGTCAAAATTAAAAATGCATAGTTCTGGCCCTTATGCTATGAGCATAAAAGTTTATAATAATATCCAGAAAAACATAAAAGACGAGGTTAATAACAACACTTTCAATAAAAAAATTACTGCTTACTTGGTCCGTAAAAGCTTTTATACGTTGCAAGAATTTTTTGATGACAGAGACTAAATTGTTTAAAATATTTGCGACCTATTAGTTGTAGGCAAATGTTTAAGTTTAATTTAATTTAATTCTCAACCTAATACCTAGTTGATAAAATGTATAACATTATTTTATTTTGGATATATTTTAACTTGCTCGTTTAATGTATAATTTAATTTTAGTATGTAAGTAACAATACTGCGGTGCCCTGCAGGGTTACATGGCTGAACTTTTTATTAGGATAAGAACTCCCTGTACTATATATACCCGTGTAAAGCAATGAATAAATATGAATATGAATATGAATAATTAATGTTTAAGATAGCCTGAAAACATAATGGCATCAGCATAAAATAGGGTTCTATGAAATTAAATTCAATCCTACTTCCTACTAAATATATAAATTATTATAAATGCCAAAGTTTGTGTGTGTGTGTGTTAGTTTGTTACTCCTTCACGCTGCAACGGCTGGACGGAATTAGATGAAATTTGGAGTGGGGATAGCTTATACCTTGGATGTAATATTAAAATAAATAAACAGAACAGGAACATACAGGGTGGAAAAAATCTATGGGCCCTGGAGGGGAACTACCTTAAATCCTTTAGTTAGTTCATTTTACTGAAAGGAAACATTCTTTTATTTTTAAAAAGAAACAAAACTGCATTTTACGATTTTTAATTTTTTTCCTGTCCCACCCGGGAATCGAACTAACTAAAAATAAAAATTAAACCCTTGCTATTTTATTATACGAATCGGTAGGATTATTGTTCAGGATAAAATTTGTCTAATAAACATTTGGACTTACACTCATCTGTTGTACGAGATGCCCATGAATAATATTTATTACAAGTTCTTCATTAACAATACCTACCTAGTACTGTTCACTTGTAACAAGTAAATGACGCGTTATAATTTTCTTATCTCTTCAACATCTAAAGACATCGTGTGAAGTACAAGTTTGCTAATGTTATTTATGTCTAAGTACCTTTTTGAAGTATTGGATAACAAAATCGGTAAATGGTAATAATAAATCTATGCACAGCACGATTCCTTCTTACACTAGACGTTCGTTCTGACGAAAGTTTAATAATGGAACGTACTTATTTGCAATGCGGGGCAACAAATTTGAAATTCGAACGATAACATTTTAAAAACTATAAAAAATAAGTATTCGTTCGAATTTCAAATTTTATCCTGAAGAATAATCCTACCGATTCGTATAATAAAATAGCGAGGGTTTATTTTTTTATTTTTAGTTGGTTCGATTCCCGGGTGGGACAAGCAAAATTTAAAAAATTGTTAATGCAGTTTTGTTTCATTTTAAAAATAAAGGAATGTTTCCTTTCAGTAAAATGAGCTAACTAAAGGATTTAAGGTAATTCCCCTCCAGGGCCCATAGATTTTTTCCACCCTGTATATGCTACTTTTCATTGGACGGAATAACGATAATAGAATATGCGGACAAAGTCGCGCGCAGAATCTACTGAAATGATACAATCGATGAATTGGAATTCGTTAAAATGATGGGTTATCGTACTCGACAACAATAAACATACTTATACATATAGCGAACTACATACACACAGAAAATTAAGAGGAACAAAGATTAGGAACAACTACCCGTGTTCATCACTCAAATATTAACGACGTCGTCAAAATAGATAGTTACATGTAAAATATAAAGCTGTTAGGCAAGGGTTGGCCCACACCCAATTACCGCAGTTTAACTTAGCGTTGATATCCGTAAGTCAATAAGCATATACTAACAGTTTACGCGAACAGTCAAGTTAGTCAAGTAGTTATCTTTAAAACGATTGACACACATAGGACGCTGTTACGCAAAAATGTGTCATCCCACAATTATTTAGCAATAAAACGTCAGCCTATAACGGTAGTACTGATGGTTGACACTTTATTGCTAAATAATCGTGGACAGACACATTCATATACTGTCAGTCGCGTGCGAATGTGATAGCGATAGCCAGGCAAACGCTATTAAGAAGCTGAATGTACTGTTGGTATGTTAAGACTGCGTATTAGCTTTATTTTGGGTCTTTCACTTCCAATGCGTTTAATCAAGGAAATGTTTTTGCGTAGTTACCAACCGGTAGTTATCGCAATCAGAAGTATTTGTACGCCACATCACTTGAGTTCGAGTAATGACTGATGAAGCCTGTCATTACAAGCTTCTACAATGTCACTTGATTTCTTTTTCTCCACTGTATGTATGTATGTTCCCATTCACAATAATTGTACTTTCTGTTTCATCTGCTATTTTTAAGGCATTAGCTATGCATGAATGTGGTTGCTCAATCTAGAAATAATAAAGGCCAAACAAAATATCAAAGACAAAAGTATTAACAACTGAACATAGACATCACAATAAAAAAAATGTGGAAAGTGCACAAGGGACCTCAGCGATTTCTTTAGAGACTTGTTCAGGGTGCTTAGGTAGTGAACATATCAAAAGTCCTATCGTCTATGTGAGCTGGAATTGCACAAAGAAGGTCCCGTCGGAAGATAAGGATTCGTCATGTCTGTCTGTCTGTCCGTCCGTATGTCACAGCCACTCTTTTCTCAAACTATAAGACCTATACTGTTGAAACTTGGTAAGTAGATGTATTCTGTGAACCGCATTAAGATTTTCACACAAAAATAGAAAAAAAACTATAAATTTTGGGGGTTTGGGGGGGGAAAGAACAAAAAAAATTTTTTTCTTCAATCCCTTGCGTGTGGGGTATCTTATGAATAGGTCTTTAACGATGATATTGAGGTTTCTAATTTAAAAAAAACCTAAACTTAATATTTTGCGCGAGAGACACTTCCAAAGTGGTAAAATATGTCCCCCCCCTCCCTGTAACTTCTAAAATAAGAGAATGATAAAAATATTATGATGTACATTACCATGCAAACTTCCACCGAAAATTGGTTTGAATGATATCTATTAAGTAGTTTTTTTTTAATACGTCGATTAAGGTTTAATAAAATTGTTGCTACGGAACCTTTCATGGGCGAGTCCGATTCGCACTTGGCCGCTTTTTTTTTTTCGCTCCGGCCCTTAACAAGTTTCAGAAGGAATTCCTTAAGTGCCTTCTCACTCACTCCTACACCTCCTTTACTTACTGAGCTATTATTTATTACTTACCTTATTGCTATACTGCTCTTCCCTGACCTGTGCTGTGCTGATTCTTTACGCGGAAAACAAACTTCAGAGATTCATCCCGCAATTAGCAGTTTCGAGTTGCCTAGCTTTCGCCATCTTCTTTCAAACAGCCTTATTACTGTTAAAAACTACCAAGTTCTGGGTTATTGACAGAACTGACAGAGACAGAGTTATATCAGTTATATACCTCTGTCCTTGTAACTGCCGAGAATTTCCTAGGATTTAATAGTTTTTAGGTGTTTATTTGCTGGCTGCGTAACGAGCTAAGTTTGCTAGTTAGCAAATAAAATACAGTTACGTCATTCATTGTAGAGTTCATAGAACGAGTTGACAAGTAAGTTGTAGAGTTGGATATTAATTTTAACAGTTTTTAGTGCAGGCTTGGTTATTATCTTTTCTTTAATGATGCACGATATTTCAATATATATTAAAGTTACTTACTTTATCATCGAGAATCCTTTTTAGGGTTTCATAGTTATACAGAAAAATAGGAAAGGTTGTCGGGTCTTGAAATTGCTACTATCTGGCTATTGCAACTGACTGATTAAATATTTAAGTCTGTTGCAATAACCAGGTATCCAGATAGTTGCAATTACAAGACTCCATCTAACTGTTGGGAGTGGGACTATAGTCGCGTCGTTTTAAAAGGCCCGTTTTGACAGCTGTCAACTCAATACGAAGGTAACCCATTATTTTATCGAATTTCACTTAATCGATTGCCATTTTCAACTGAAACCATTATGTTTTCAGGATATCTTAAATATTCATTACGTAGGTTAGGTTAGATTAGACGTCACTACTTTTTTTTAACTGATGCGGTGAAAACAGGCTTTCAATGAAATTCAAAACAGGAATACAAATTTACTTATAAGATACCTATACAACTGGCGGAGGTACCGCTAATCAGAGATCCTATTCAGACAACATTGAGAGAGAAGGGAAGTCCTACAAACTTGCAGTTACAAACGAAACTTGTGAAATAATTCAAAAATTGTATGGGAACAAATCAAGTGGATGCCATCGGTAGTAGTCGTGCACCTGCAATATTTAATTAGGTATCGTACATTGAGTTTTATTATCTGACACGCTCTTATGGGTATATTAATAAAGTCAGGTTTTGTAATGCGTTTGACAACAGGTTGGATAATATATTTATTATGGCAGGTAACTATGCTAATGCGTTTTCCTTATACAGGGTGGGCCAAAAATTTTTGCACTTTTAAAACATCGATAAAAATTTAACTTTTCATGTTTTTTTATATTTTATTTATTTAACCTAGTAACAGATAAATGCAATTTATTTTTGAAAAATAACGTCATCCAGATGTCCTCCGTCTCGTCGTTGCACTCCTGCAGTCGACTACACAAACACTTTGGAAAACTCGCTGACGCATGCTGCGAGGGATCGCAGCTATCTCATTCTGAATGTTTTGTTTTAACTGGGGTATTGTCATCGGATTATTAAGGTACAGTCGACTCTTTAAATATCTCCACTTGAAAACATCGCAAGGTGTTAGGTCCGGGCTCCTTGGCAGCCATGGGAATTGGGGTGTCACCTCTGCGAGTAATCAACTTTTTCGGAAACATTTCTTTCACCACCGGTAAACTCATGTTTGACGTATGGCATGTTGTTCCATCTTGTTGCATCCATGTTCTGGTCACCTTCAAATTCATGCAGTGGGTGCAGTTTCAGATCTAGATGTAAAATTCGCCGTAGACTAGTTCTTGGTATTGCTAGAGCTGCTGAACGTTTACGCGTAGATAATTCTGGATCGTTCTCTACAGAAACTTTAACCTGCCGTATGTTCTCATCATTTCTTGTTAAACGTGGACGCCCTGTTTGTTTGATATTCAGTGTCGAACCAGTTTGCTTGAAGTTTTTGACCTAAGATTTAATTAAACTAACACTTGGACACTCACTCACTTGGCGTTATCCTTATTCAATTCTAAGTAGGCGTCGTACAGAAAGATACCAATAGTTGTTTTTATAAAACTGTTTAATACAAAAACCCCGCTGCTTTCCCGTGAAACGCTCCTTTATAAATAAAATTGCACGAAGTGACCTATAGTTTCCAACCAATTTCCCGCCGCTCACTCTGACAGAGTCCGAAAAAATCAGTGTTGCTATTTGCAAAAATTTATGGCCCACCCTGTATAAGTACTAGCTATCGCTTGCGACTCCGTCCGTCTAGTGTAGAAGTTGATATCGCTAGTCCATTCGACAGTCAAATTTTCCGGGACAATAGTAGCCTATGTGCTATTCCAGAATATAATCTATTTCATTCAGATCCGTTCAACCGTTCTGGAGTGATTGAGTAACAAACATCTAAACTTTCGCATTTATAATTTCAAGTAAGGTGAAATACTAAATTTTTTGGTTGCTTTCTATGGAAACTGAACTCAATGTGTAGCAAGAAGAATACAAAAGATCGTATAGATCGTATCAAAGAACCAACCAGTTTATCGCGTTATAAATTGTGGATAACTCTGTCACTTTCTGACACGTATATCTGACTACGTGTACGAGAGTAACGAATGCTTTATGCACATATTGTCACGCGATATACGCAATCATACTAGGCCCGCTGATTAAGATAAGATAAGATAAGATGGAAATAGATAAATAAATAAATAAAATAAAATAAATATCAGGGGACAATCTCACACCAATTGACCTAGTCCCAAACTAAGCTCTAGGCTTGTAGTATGGGTACTAGACAACGATATAAATACTTATATAGAGAAATAAATACTTAAATACATAGAAAACATCCATGACTCGGGAACAAATATTCGTGCTCATCACACAAATATCTGCCCTTACCGGGATTTGAACCCAGGACCGCTCGCTTCGTAGGCAGGGTCACTACCAACTAGGCCAGCGCGTCGTCCGAAGCTAGCAATCCTGGGTTCAAAACCTATTAAGGGCAGATATTTGTGTGATGAGATGAGCGCGAATATTTCTTCCCGAGTCATGGGGGTTTTCTATGTATTTAAGTATATATTTCTCTATATAAGTATTTATATCGTTATTTAGTACCTATGGAACAAACATAGAGCTTAGGTTGGGACTACGTCAATTTGTGTGAGAATGTTTCCTGATATTTATTATTTATTATTATTATTAGATCCCGCATCTACGAAAACAACAATCTATGTCCACAATCTCCACATATTTCGGTTCCGAACGGAATCCATTCGACACTTACCTCGCAAAGTATTTCTTCGATGTGTCAAATAATTGTCAAAGTTTATCTCATAAGCATTTCCAGTTTCGATAGTTATAATTGCTACTATATGTCGGCCAAGTTTAAGTTCAATATTAACAGATGTCCTATATTAACTCGTGATTATATTTCACGTGATTGACAAACAGAACACGGGTATTTAGATTGGGGACGTGCACAAAAATTATTATTTTTATTTGAATTACGCTTGGTATGTACTTGACTAGCTTTTACTCGCGTCTTCGTCCATTTAGAAGTCGTTCATAGCTATTCCCTTGGAAATAGTTGGTTTTCGGCGATAAAGAAACTTACTCTACATCATTCTCTGAGCTATTACGAGGGTGCATTGAAAAGTTCTGAGCCTAAGGTTGAATATAATAATAAAAAAACAAATAAATACTGGCAGGTCAAAGTGCCATATTTAGTCGCCATTATGCACTATCTTTTGTTTTTTTCCTGTCACAATTTTGCATTTTATGCTGGAACTGCTACATAAGGTCACTGATTTTTCAAGTAATGGATAAAATTGAGCATCGTTCTGTCATAAAATAATTGCAAAAAAAGGGGTTAACACCAAAACAAATATTTGAAGATATGAATCAAACATAAGGGCAATCTGCTCCATCGTATGCTACCATAAAAAGATGGGTAGCTGGTTTCAAACGTGGCCGGGAGACTGTTCAAGACGAGCCTAGGAGTGGGCGGCCGTTGACGGCTACTACGGACGAAAATGTCAATAATATATTAGATGCGATAATAAAGGATAGGCGATTGAAGATTGTGGAGATAGCGGAAGCAATGGGTATTTCTTATGAGCGGGCACAGAACATCATCACCGATGTTCTTGGATTTTCTAAGGTGTCAACCAGGTGGGTGCCTAGACTGCTTTCAGTCGAGAACAAACGAGTACGTGTTACAATTTCCTAAGATTGTTTATGTATGTTTCAACGTGACTCCGACGATTTTTTCAATCGTTTTATAACTATGGACGAGACATGGGTCCACCACAGTACACCAGAATCGAAAGAACAATCCAGGCAATGGAAAAGACCAGGTTCACCACCACCCAAAAAAGCCAAGGTCATTTTGTCAGCTAATAAGGTAATGGCCTCAGTTTTCTGGGATTGCAGGGGGGGGGTTATCATGAATATCATGATAGACTATCTCGAAAAGGGCAAAACAATAAATTCGGATTACTATTGTGCTCTTTTACGTCGTCTGCGTGAGGAAATTAAAATAAAGAGACCTGGAATGCTGTCGAAAAAAGTACTGTTTCACCAAGACAACGCTCGCGTTCACACTTCAGCGAAATCAATGGCACAAATATATGATTGTGGATTTGTAGTGCTGCCGCATCCCCCTTACTCGCCGGATCTAGCTCCTTCCGATAATCATCTCATCCCAAACCTCAAAAAACACTTGGGAGGACAAAGATTTTCGACAAATATGGAGGTACAAGAAGCAGTAGACGCATATTTTAACGACCTCAGCGATTCTTTTTTTTTGATGGGATAATGAAGTTGGAGGCGAGGTGGACTAAGTGCATTGACCTTCATGGAGAATATGTGGAAAAATAAAATTGTTATAAAAAGTGAGCCCGTTACTTTTTTTTTACCAGGCTCAGAACTTTTCAATCCACCCTCGTATCTATCTCTGTACCAAATTTTATATCTATCAATTAAGTTTAACCACAAAAAATACTATTAAAGATAATTAGCACTCGACCTTACTACTCAGAATTGGAAACGCATTAACTAACGGTCTTAGGGTTACAGTCTTGTGATTATTTACTTATCGATTTTATTTTGTATTTTTGTTATTGATTTTAGAAATGACAACACATTAATGATGTTTCTCGCCGGTCAGATACTTTTTTAATGTTATCTTGTCCGGCAGCATGACCATGTCATGCTCACTTAAAGGTCTTTGCTTACGGCGGCGTCGTTGATTGGGTCACCACCTTCCCGAACACATGGTTGAGGGAGGCGATGGCTGATATACGCGTCATACTCTTGAACGCTTGCAAGGACCTGTTTTTCAAATTCGTTTTTTGATTATCGTTCCTCACGTAGAGACCTCGTCATGTTGTTCTCCTAGTCATTATTTTTAACTTTTTTTATTGACCTTACATTTGTAATTATTTTATTTAAAATAAATATTTATAACTTTTAAATTTGTTTTTTTTTAATAATTGAAAAAATTACCTTGTGCTGGAGTTTCTTATGGCGCTTCTTCTCCGCATTGATCTTCTTGTCCGAAGCGCTGTAGATTCACTCCATATTACCGACGTGTTAAAGAGCCCTCATGTGGCCAATTTACTGAATAAATATTTTGAATTTTGAATTTGTCTCCATAGATATTTGCATTTACATAGGTACAGTCAAGGGCATTAACATCTATACAGCCATCGCGTCAAATATATGTATACATGGACCTTATTGCCAGTGGCATAAAGGTGTATAGATATTTTTGACGTCTTGGGAACGTATATGCACTTGACTGTACATACATAAAATCACTGTTCCCAGAGTGGAGTAGGCAGAGCTACAGAATTACCTACAACTCAAAAGCTTGTAAATCATTTTATAACCATTTTCAAGTCTATAATAAATTGTAAGTGGGATCTAAGACATAATAGTAAGCCTCAGTGGGCGTAGTCAAAATGTATAAATCTCAGATACCTATTTTCGAAAAATCACAAAATCTAGAATACTATTGACGTAAGCTGATGATAGATCGCGTCCACCGGTTATGTCAACACACATTTTGAGTCGATAGAAAACAGAACTGGCGTTTCTATTCGTTTCGTTTTTATTAGAGTTCCGTAGTCAAACTAGGACGCCATGTACGTCCGTCCGTCTGTCAGTCCGCAGCCTAGCTCAGAGATTCTTAGTACTAGTTTAGCATAAATATACATATCAGTCACGCCAAAAAAGAGGTAAAATAAAATACTATAGGCAAAACTACAAATACTAAAATTCTTAAAAATATCTTAAATTAAAGCACATATAATTAATTTAATAGAAAATCTATCACTACTAAGTAGAATTCAGTGGTTCTTGAGTTACAATCGGATTAAATGTTTAAACCTACTGAAAACTTATTTGGGGTGTTGGAAACCTGACCGCGACCTATGTCGATGTATGGGGATAACAGTTTTCCAACGGCAAAATTAAGTTTGTCGCGAGGTCTAATTTGTTTGTAGTAACGGCTTCGGCTACACTGACTCTTGCCCGGTTTTAGACCAATCGCGTCACTGATAGATGACGTGATACAAAGAGTCACGTGATCTACAAGTGACGCGATTGGTTTAAAAACGGAATGAATTTAAACGCTAGTTAGCGTAATGCATGTTGGCTAGGGTCTCTGATACCACTTACCTTACTTTTAAAAAAACCCAAGTATTATGTACCTGCCTTTTATTCCGTCATATCAACAATACCCGAGAAAATAGTGATATGATATACAATACTTATAACGTCTTTGAGGCCGGAGTCGCGAGCACAAGTAAGTTTAGTTATGAAAGGGACTCCATTTTCTCAACTCAACGGACGGAATTTAATGTCCTTAATGAAAGATCACTCATCCGTATGTGCAGTCTGATCGAGTTAGTAGGTTACCGATGGCAACGCAAACAGCTAAGTTGTAGATGACTTAGTTTCAGTTGAGAGCTTTAGTTGGTTCCGCAAACGTATTGAGTCGTTTTCAGATACGTCGGTTTGCCTTTTGATTTGGGTTAGTTAAAAGTTTTGTTTCGGAATTTGATTATTGTTGAATTAGTTGGGAATATATTTATAGTAACTGAGTCAACGATTAATAGGTAAACGCAATTTCGTTTTTTGAGTTTAATTTTTCCAAAGTTTTTCCTCTTACGTCGTAGGTCAGTGAATTTTAAATGGGTTGTTTTATTGGAAGAAGTGTTTGTTACAACCTTTATATATGCTTTTTAGAAATATTGAAGAGATTTGTACTTTAAAATGGGTACTTCATCATTACAACTTAACATTACGCGATCGTTAAGGCTTATGAAGTAATGTTTAGAAACAATGTAATTTTCACTTCTCATGCTCCTAAAATGTCATTTAGTCTCTGTTCTGGACTAAAGCTCCTTATTTATCTCCAGAGATATATATATATTTTAATTTACTTTGGACACCCCTAAACATCCACGCTCGGTGTTTTCAGTGATTGTGTATAGACAATTGTTAGGGCATGGAAATAACCTCAAAATAACAACTGTGCCAAAATATTAAAACCGATTTAATTTATTGAAACAAGATTAATGATTACGAATATGAATCTATTTAATTATATTAAGGATTAATTCATATTATTATCATAGTCCAGTTATTTTAAAAATCGTTTTCAAGTTTGAATCTGTTGGCTAAATATGCAAGCATTAAAAGCGTCACTTTACAAAAACAAACCGTGTTTATTAAGAAACTTTGTTATAATGAATATTGTAATCTTGTATAGAACATCGTTTTTTTTCCTCGCATTGTAAGTGAAAAGCAGAGTGCTTAGACTAAACAACCATAATGACAGTCGGGCTATAGCCAAACATCTCGTGTCATTATGAGATTATGTGAACGCTCTGTCATAGCCGGATAAATGGAAACTTATACTATACAGGGCCTCTATTCTACGCGGTGAAACAATATTGCTATGATATAGTTTTTAACTCAGCCGCTATTACCGCCAAGAGCTATCAAAACGTTGGCAATACGGGAACACGTCAGTACCACCAAGTATTTAATCTACACAATGCACGGCTTCGAGCAACTTACATTATTCGATAAAACGCTCGAACAGCGCATAGAGTTTCTTTGTGTTGACTATTTCTATTTCTCGCCAAGTCAATGCCATTGTTGAGTATTTCTCGATCGAGTACGTGCCCTTTAAATTAAACTTCTGGAGAAAATACGGGGAAACACGTAATTACTTTAGTAGCTCTCGGTTTGAAAACACTCGCGATTTCAAGCGTTTTAAATACTTTAGGGTATCTATGGTAACGCATTACTTTATCGAATTTCAATTCATTAACTATCTTTTCCTCGAATTTCATTTCATTAGACGCTATTTTTTGCTAAAACCATGTTTTTTTTCAGGATACCCTAGACATTAATTACCTACGTAGTTTAGATTAGACTTGTGACTCCCAAAAATAAACTCATGTGCGAGAAATGCCTTTGCTTATATCTGACGATGCTCTAAGACGGGTCTATTATGCACATTTTCACTCACTGATGTCGTACGGCACACTCTTATGGGGAAACTCTACGGATGCCAGCAGGGTAATGCTGATGCAGAAACGTGCAGTACGTACGCTGGTCGGGGCGAAGCCAAGACATACTTGTCGGGGCATTTTCACAACGCAACGCATAATGACGCACTATTCACTTTACATATTCGAAATTATTATGTTTGTCCGATCGAATATATCTTCGTTTCCAACAGTTAACGTCGTCGGCAAACAACTCCGCCACACAGGGCGTTTGAGAACTGTTCCTCGTCGCATGGCACTTGCTTGCTTGCATGGAACTATAGATACCAGGTGCCTATTATTTTATCGAAACACCTTTCGACGAACGTATCATTACGCAAAATTTTCATTTCATTGATTCAGATTCAGATTCAGATTTTATTACTCAATATAACACAGTATAAATTACATGGCAAGTCAAATTATATGCAGTTACATTGAGGTCGTCAGAAATAGAATTAAATGATAATAGTAGAAAGTCAACACAAATACAGAGTACATTAAAAAATAATAATAATAAAAAATAAAATTACATACATACATACATAAACTCACGCCTTCATTCCCAGAGTAGGGTAGGCAGAGCTAAAGAATTACCAACAAGTCTCAAAACTTCTTGATAATTCTGTAACCACATTTTGCACAAGTAGGCTAAGATGTTTCCCAGTGTATTAAGGACTGTTCAATTTACTAAGCGGACATCAAAAATAGGTTCATTTACGGATTTTTTATAACAAATATATCTTTATTACGGTGAATATTTATTTACGATATTAAAATAAAGTAATATATAACACAAGAAAAAAAGAATTAATTACAACGGTAAAAATTTCGGACTTTAGCCCGGATTAGTCGCATAAGTGTTTGCACATCGCTTTTGGATACTTTTCTACAAGCAGCAAACCACATGCGTTTAAATTCTGCCAATGTACTAGCTTCTCGGCCATCCTTCCTCAAGTATCTTTTTACAATGGCCCAGTATCGCTCGATGGGGCGGAGCTCCGGGCAGTTTGGTGGGTTGTCTTCTTTCTTAACAAAATCGATGTTTTTTGAATTTAATAGCCCCACAGTCTCACCAGCATAGTGAGCACTCGCTAGATCAGGCCAAAACAAAGGGGGAATACTGTGCTTTCTATATATAGGAAGTAACCGTTTTGTGATGCATTCCTTTCTATAAATTACGCCACCAATAGTTCCAGTTGCAAAATAAGACGTACCTACTTTTGAGGCCACAGGAACAAATTGCCTGCCATACAAGGACTTTCTTCCCGAATTTGTAAATTTTTATGGTTTTTTCGGAATCGGGTACAATTTCTCCTACAGCCGCATTATAATACTGGGGCCCCGGTAACGTACTTGTGTCAAATTTCACGTACGTTTCGTCGTCCATGAGAATGCATCGAGATTTATTTTGCAGCAAAATATCGTATAAATTGCGGCATCTTTTTTTGGACCGTATTTGTTGCTCGGCACTTCTCTTCGGCATTTTTTGCTTCTTATATGTCCGTATATTATTTCTTTTCTTGATATTTTGTACAGTTGCAACGCTAATACCTGCTTTTTTAGCAATTTCACGAACGGACATGTACTTTGTTGATTTTAACAGCCGCACGACTTTTTCTTCGACATTTGGGTTTGCCGGGCCACTTCTCCGCCGCGATTTTGGTAAATCGTCGAGCGTATGGTGCTCTCCAAATTTTTTTATGATTTGAAACACGGCTGATTTGGAACATTTAAACTCATTCGCAATTTTCCGCAGTGAAAATTGGCCTGTACACCATTTTTGCAAGATTAATTTGCGTTCTTTAATATTAATTCGCTCCATCGTGAAAAATATTTAGACAATTAAAAAAAAAAATATGCCACTTGATAGACTTGTCTATGTTTATTTTATAACCAGCCACTGCCTATCAGTATTTTTTTAGTTGAAGGATTAATATTGAATTAAGTATGTCCGCTTAGTAAATTGAACAGTCCTTAGTGATAGGTTGCAAGCCCATCGCCTAACAGTACTACAAGCCTATATTCCCTTCGTCGCCTCTAACGACATCCACGGGAAGACATGGAGTGGCAATATTCTAACCCGGCAACCACACGGGTGACATTCGACGGGTTGACGGGAGGTTACATTCTAACTTAATCTCAATCTGTGATATCTCCAAAACTTACATCAAACTAATAATGATTCTAAAGGTACCTGACACTCAAGGTAGACTACACAAACGTGAGGATCGACCCCATGACGCGCCGCGACGGCGCCGTCTGCCGTCCACTTGAGCGATCGTCGAGTTCTCACAAAGACATTTCCGTCTGCGGAATTTCAATTTAGAGTCGATCCGGCGTGTCGATCGGATTGCTTGATCGCACCCCGCGCCGGCTTTGTCGTGTTATCATAGCGGATAAAATAACAGCAGTGGTCTTATGAAGATCGATTCATGTTTAAGTTAGCTCTCATGCATGCATGGATCACTTTATTTTTTTGGGATTCCTTGTCTAGAGTCCAGCTGACAGCCAGTTGTTGACATCGGTTATTGAATACACGGTATATTGAATACAATAAATTACGAACAATTGCAAGTGGCTCAACAATCCCAATTCGTGACTGTACAAACCCTGAATATACTTTGTTCAACTGTTTTTTACATGAATCATCTTTTATTGAATCTGTGATTTTTATATAAATGTTCCCTATTCAACTGTAATTGCATTCACTACACCATTTTTGCCGAGCGCTCGACCGAAAAAATATTAAAAATTGTGTGCGCATGTTAGTACGCGAACGGTGGATATTTGAGGCGGAGAAAAGCGAATTAGGCGTCAATTGGAACTGATTGGTTCATAGATCGAGTTATCTACCGTCAAACGTCAGGAATTTTACCCTCCTGTACAATTGGAATGAATGATAACGAGCCAAGACCATGCCTGACCATGCTCAGTGTAGGGTTATGAAGCCATTACTACACAAAAACAATAAGTACGTATGAACTAATTCTCTATTCAAAGTTATTGTTGCTGTCTTTGATCTTTTTAGTGACACGTGACTCTAACAGTTTTTTTTTAATAAACTGTGAGACTACTTGTGCAAAATGTGGTTACAGAATTATCATGAAGTTTTAAGACTTGTTGGTAATTCTCTAGCTCTGCCTACCCCACTCTGGGAATGAAGGCGTGAGTTTATGTATGTATGTATGTATCTTAATATTTCACAAACGGACCCCTTAATCGAAAAATATTTTATTCATGCCAAATTATTAGTTAGCATGGCCAAGACGCAGCCGAGGCCGCGCTATATTCTCGAGTCCATCAAAACCGTTAATAATATTAAACATAGTCCCAAAATTTCCTTGAAAAAAAAGGACAGAAACAGGTACGATTTAATATGACACTGAAATAAAGCATTAAACAAAATAAAAAAATATAACGTTATAAATTCAAATTGAATAAAATATAGTTAAATTTAAATTAAATATAATTATAACTTTCCTTTGGGCGTTAATTTATTTATTTATTTAAGTTCTTCCTAGTCCAAGCATGGTTTTAAAAAGTAAAATAAATGAAATTTGTATACATTTTTGCGGCTGATGCCGTTAGTAATTTTTTTTTTAATTTTCCTGGCCCTCTGGAACTAAGAATTTCGCGGGCTGATTTTACAAGAGTAAGGTTAACATTTCCGAACATGTGGGAGAAAAAACTTTTTTCTCAACTGTTTGTTACAGTGTTTATTTAAGCCTAGAAAAGTCACTATTATTCCCTATTAGGCTCACTAGTGGTCAGTTAACAGTGATACTGTTTGTATTAGAATAATATGTAAGTATCCTCATTTCTGTTTAAAGCTGAAATGACGTTACTCACATTAATGGTTTCAATATTTTGGATGGTACCCAAGAAACTTTCTTGGCCATCTCACTCCCCTGCAAACAGAACAACAGAACAATTTAATGCTAATAACGTGTTGTAGGTACATATAGTTTGGAATAATGGTTGTGATGCCAACAGTGATAATAGTACTTCGTTAACATAATAGTTCTGGGAGACTTTATATCACTTTTGCCTTGCTAACCCGGTCATAATAACGAAATATCATTCAACAAGGATAGGAAAGTCAAAGTGTTTATTTGTAAATTAACATAATGTACAGTGATGGTAAAAATATGTTGGATCACTGCATTTGCCATTTGGCGTACAAAAACATGATGAGAATTACAGTTTCTGGAACATACCTGTACTGTACTACAAAAAAGAATACAAATATTACCTACTTCTTCGTCTCTTCTTCTTCTTCTAATTTTCCAGCAGGACATCCGAGACTGTAAAATATAATTTTTCTACGCAAATTAAACAATTTAGTCATCATTCTAGTTGCTAGTAAGCTTGTTAATGCTAATAGTTCCTTCCGCATAAGTGCACTCAATAATGATTTAAAAGGTAGTTCCTACTACCGAAACTTCAAAAATAATTAAAGAAAAATATGGTTCTATCTGGCTTAACAAGTGCGTTTATCATCGTCATCATCATCATCATTCATACATCGATGCGCGATCTTTCACTTTTCTCAATCTCCCAAGGGTTAGCTGGAAGATATCCCTTATAGGAATAAATTCACCTTCGTACATTATTATCTTTAATCTTCATTATATTGTTTATCTATTTATTTTGTATGATAAAGTGTTTGAATACATACATACATTTTCAGCCTTAACCTCGCAAGGCCCACCATACTGCAAAATGGGATGGGTTTTTTGTAACTGGGACTGAATCTACAATCAAGGGAATAAAGTTCAATTGCGATTGTCCCAAAATTACATTTTCAGTTTATGAATATTACATCCACACACTGGGCCTTAAAATAAAACGCCTACTGCTGGATATAGGCCTCCCCAAAGTTTGCCACAAGGACCCGTCTGGTCGTTGCCGCACTACATGTATAAGAATATTAGTAGATAGTAAATAGCCCTGTTAAACAACTACTATAGCACTGCATTTAAAAGCGTATATCGCCTATAGCATATCATCAACACAGACATTTTCCTAAACCACAACTTTCCTGCTTTCAGTTCCTACTTTACTCAATTTTTTTTTTAACGTGTGTCTTTTTTGTTTGTTCTCTGTGCTCTTAAAGACTACTAAAGTACGACAGGGGCCCATTTCTCAAAGCGTATTAGTCTTATAATATTAGTGTTTTGTCTCGCACATAAAACGAAAAAATGAGACAAAACACTAATATTATTAGACTACTGTTTGAGAAACGGGCCCCAGTGATTTTAACTTTTCACCAATAACCTACCAGATCTCATTAAAGGTGCCGGAGTATACGTACAGTCTGTGAGCACTAAGAAGAGGCTTCGGTTAAGTACTTCTCTCTCACTCGCTCTTAATAAGATCGTATGAGAGCGAGTGAGAGAGAAGTACTAAACCGAAGCCTCTTCTTAGTGCTCACAGACTGTACGCGTACCGGAGACAGCTAGATCCTATAAAAAAAAAGACGTGTGGCACTCAGGGACTGCCGCGGTAAAGCTATTGCATGTCGTACAAACGCACACAACGCCGTGTCGAAGACTGCCGAACTGAAACGACGTTAGACGATGCACGACCTTCAAGGCACACCTCCTTGCCCGTCGGAGTGGGGAGCGTGAGGTTTTTTCGTTACGGAATTTCTGGATTCGGTCCCCGCGCTCAAGGCCCGCGATAGAAGCTATGCAATAGCTTAATAAACCTAATAAGCTTAAATAAAGTTACAGGTAGGCTATTACTAGGTTTCTCCGCACTTCATACGGCGGAAACGATAATTACAGAGTTGAAATTTAATTCACTCAGTAATAAGACTTGTTAGCGTTAACGAATTCAGAACAAAGTAAACTAATCGAGTTCTCTAATTAAGAAGTTATCTAAGCGTGCAGGTGCGAACGATTCGTTCCGTTCGTTCCATTCGTTCACTCCTGAATGAAATCCAATTACATTAGGGTGACAAGTGTGAACGAAGAGGGATTCTGAAATGACACTCGTGCGGGGTTATTTTACAGTTCAGTTTACAGTGGAATTATTTTACAAATGAATCGGATAGATTTATTTTATTATATTGTCGTTTTAAGAGTGCGACTTTCTCTTGTAGATGTATTAGAAAAAGTATGAAAAAGTGATCAGCTTTTTTTGGCAGAGGCAGTTACAGTTGTACTGGCTGATTTTATTTAAAAACCGGCCAAGTGCGAGTCGGTCTCGCGCACAAAGGGTTCCGTAGCATTATCTATAAAAAAAACACGTTTGTTTTATGAGAGCCCCCTTTAAATATTGATTTTGATCTATTTTTAGTATTTGTTGTTATAGCGGCAACAGAAATACATCATCTATGAAAATTTCAACTGTCTAGCTATCGCTGTGAGATACAGTCTGGTGACAGACAGACAGATGGATAGATGGACAGATGGACAGCGGAGTCTTAGTAATAGGATCCCGTTTTTACCCTTTGGGTAAAGAACCCTAAAAAAACCTTACCATTTTCGTAAAAAAAATTGGTTACAGAATTATCAAGAAGTTTTAAGACTTGTTGGTAATTCTTTAGCTCTGCCTACCCCACTCTGGGGAATGAAGGCGTGAGTTTATGTATGTATGTATGTAACTATAACATTAAACTAAGATTTATTTGTCATTGAGCTACTTTAAATAGTAAAACACTGTCAAGGTCATACCATAAGAGGTCGGAACAGAATGTCGGCCTAGGTCAAAGTAGATACTTGTTTTTATTGCCTAAAAGTTTTCCCATATAAGTGAATTTATGTAAATTCTTTTGAGAAATAAATATCTTTAAACCGAAACCTCGACCCTATTATTTCACAAGAACATAATCTTAATAAATAAACAAATAAATGATATCAAAAGTTAGGTTAATAAACCTAACATAATCTAACCTAGTAAAATTTTCCCTTTATTGGTTTTCTCTATTTATTCTGGAAATCTGGACAGTTTTGGGAATAAATGATTTCTACGCAGACAGAGTCACAATATCTAGTTGTAAAATAATATAAAACATACAAAATGGCAATAACATAAGTGTATTGATTATTATTTCATAATAATAGCAGCCATGTTTTCTTTAGGCCATAAGTATAATTGGTCCGAAGAAAACATCGTATAATTTCGTTTGTCTATTATTATTTTACAAATATCTTTTGCGTCTTTGTCCACGCGTTGTGTTTCTGTACTAATAGGAAAGCTTGTATCGTCATGTTTTTATGCTTTACTTAGAGCAAGAAATACGTCAATGACTAAAAACTACATGACGTGTAATTGGCTGAAACTGTAATGTACACAATGATATTTTATATTAAGATACGTCACCTGAGCGCAAAAGCGTTTTTCAAAAAGGAAGGTAATTTACCTTACTTCTGTTTACTTGCGCCGCGGCCGCTGACACGCACGCATCTAAGACAATAAAATTTTACTACCAAAAAGTAACAAATATATTTCGTAAAAAATGCTGTCTTAAAAGAAAGAAAGGGTGTCTCATTTCATTCGTCTCATTCTCATTACATCTCGCCATTTTGTATAATTTGAACCGGCGTCACTATCACCTGTGAAACATGAGATACACAATTAGATATCGAATGAGTGCGATAAAGACGGGTAGCTACTCTTGTATTGGCGAGAGGGGCAAGCAATTTGAAACAACTATTTTTCTCTTTCTAACAATAGCGTTCGCTACGGATTGCCGTCTTTGTCTGTAGAAATATGGTAACGTAGCAACTGTCAATAATGGGCGACAGGTTTTAAATGCGTTTAGTTTGAGCATAACGTACCTAAATATAAAATATCATTGAAGGTACATACATAGCTAAACCTACATTCTGTTGTAGTGCCTTGTATAGTTGGTTCTAGTTAATATGACGAAAAGCACTTAAAACCAACATCTATTCTTCAATTGTTATCTTTAAGTAGGGTTGTAAAACAATTACGCAGGTGTGTCGGTACAGCCAAAGTATACTGTGAACAAATAATCTTGATAGTTTTGATATTGCCGGTATTTTACTTAATAATTAAATGTTTCTAAAATAATAAGTAAATACTGTGTCAATATCACTTTGCACAATTTAAGAATAGTATTAAAAATACATTTTTACCTAAATGTTAACCGCACTGTACTTAATTGTATTTAGAAAACAAAACACCTACTTAAATGTGTCCGGTTCAGGTAAAACCCAATGATCAAGAAGGGTTGAGCTACTCCAAGGCACGTGCTACACTTCGGTCGTCCCTTTGTTATCTTTTCCTTTCATATTTAGCAACAAAAGAAGTTGTAAAATCCTGAGTTAAGTGCATTTTCGTCATTTAAACTGGAACCAACTATACATCAAATTTGTTAGTCCTTCTCCGACCCAGTTTGTGTGTTTTTTATTCCATTTCTTAGCATCCGTATGTCATTTTATTGACTGTTGGTCTGTTACTTTACACAGTAGTTTTCTAAATGTAAAACGAACAAAACATTTATTTTATTTCTTTAAAGTCTACCATTTTTGTCAATATTGTATTGTTACATAACAGGTAACCTATTGCTCTGTTTACTTTGACTTAACCTCCCATAGACAATAGAATTTTTTGTTTTATGGTCGTTCGAAATAATCTAGTTAAGTAAATTTGCTACCCTTTTCAAAGAAAATCTGATTGAAGACGTCATTGTCATTAGAGATGCCAAGTCATTTGTAATTGATAGGAAACTCAACCTTATTGCTGTAGAATGTCAGATTGACTTTCGACCTAAGGTGGGTAGCAAATTTAATTCCTTGACTGTACCTAGTCCCATTTCTCAATTAATAAGAAACTATAAGTAGAATATTTCAATCCCGCCGCAAGCAACGCGCCGTTGGAAACTCATAGTCATATGTTTAAACCTAAATATGCTTCGTCATAGTCGCTCAACTTTCTTAATCGAAATATCTTGTTGCCTATAAATTTTGGAGAGTTCCGTCGATTCCTCATGGATCCCATCATCAGATCTCAATTTTGATAATATTTTTAGTGCTCCTCTAGGATTCTTGGATTAAAGAAAAAGAAAAGCGAAGTAATCTTTAACATGAAATGATATTTTTACAAATTGTAACCTCAACTGGAAACATTAACCCTTCAATTCAATATGACTTCTTCGAGTTTTGATTCAAATTCAAACAAACTAAACCAACCAATCGTGCAGATTTAATTCCATTATTTTGGCATTACCTTGCTCTATTTAAACTAAAATAGCACATAATCATTTGAGAAGCCATACCAAAATAAACTCTACCTTGCTATTTATAACGGAGTATTCCCAATAGTGTTGTGTAAGACTTACGCTTATTTATCATTGAGTTTGGATAAATAATTAGCGGGCTTGGTCGGATTAAGATTCATTAACAAGGTATTAAAGGGCTTAATGCCAAGGGATAAGGTTGAGGTTATCACAAGTTTAGATTTAGGGTTAGGGTAAGAAAATTGTGGTTTGATTTTTCGTGATCTTAATCCAAAAGTATCTTTTAACCGCCGTCAGTCTGTCTGTCTGTTCTTCCGTCTGTGCTACATTTAACGGTTGTATGTACTTGTTAAATGTGTGTTATTATGACGCATTTTGGGACACAATTATAATAATAAAAAGAGTATGCTGGTGCTTACCTCTCCCAAAGGATTGGGCTAGCTATCCAGACAGGTAATGCAGCCAGTTTCATAGGGTCCATGCCGCGAGCGGACCTGCTAGAGGGGGTGTTACTTTTTTTGGTGGTGATTAGTATTTACATATTATTTAATATTTGAGTAGCTTAGTTTAATTTTAATTTCAATAAATTTAGTTTTAATTTTTAATTAAAGGTGATCAACACAACTCGAAAAACTCTCGTTTTTACAAAGGCTCAATTTTCCAAAATTTTGGTTTACAATAGTTGGAGTGGTCGTAGGACCTTATACACGGCCTTCACGAGGTTCTCGTCATGCGGGATGGTGACGTAATTATTATTATTATTATTAAACTTAGTATACCTACTTATTATTGTTTTAACTTTTAAAAATGAAATTATTTTACCATTGGTGGAGATCTGTCAAATAAAATAAGTAATTGATATAATACCTAAAATGTAACACAAATATATCAAAAATAATGTACTTTTTAACAGCATGTAATTTAATTTATGAATGCGAGAAATAAAAGGCTTTTTTATTTTTTATTTTATTACTTATAGTTAAGTAATAAATTAAATACATACAGCTTAAAAACTGTAACGCAAAACCCTCTGCTAGAAAACTTCCTCCGATCACATCAACAGAATAGACAGTAACTGTATTCCTCCGTGTAGGTACTGATAATTAGCAATTTATCTAATGTCTGACGTAATCTTCGGCAAACGTAAATCAGCAACTAATCAACGCGACGCGTACCTAATCGAGTCAGAGGCTGACTGTACATAGTTGAGATAACAATGGATGTTCACTGTACCAATCGTTGATTAGCTGCAAACTGCGTATTGTCTATGGTATGGTTAACTTCGGTAACTTAGCCTATCTTTACCCTTTGTGAAGCAATGGTAAAAGGGTGAATCAACTTTTAAGGTCCTCCTTTTCTTTTAATTGCGGTATCAAAACTTTCCTGGTGACTTATCATTAATAATAATGTATGAATATTAATATCAGACCACCAAATTTACAGACCTTACACGTTATACACCTCAAATATTATTTAATCTTCGAAAAAACCTGGTAACTCAGGGGAAAATGTACATTTTCCATACAAAACCTAGGGACAACATCGTCCGCTGCGTTACCAACTATATTATTATTTCAAACTGTACTATTTTTAAATCAAATCATTTCAAATGCTAGCCTAATTGTCTGATTTAATAAGCGTGTAAGCTACGTTGTTGGCAAATATATAGTTTTTCTAAAAACATATAATTTGTGAAACATGTCGAAAAATGGAGTACCTTAGAAGTTGATTCACCCAAAATCGCGTCTAGCTGTAAATAAAAACCGTACAAATTTAACCCCCTAAATCAAGTCCAATATCCACGATTTTTGAATATGTTGTAGTTATTATTATGTTTTTTTACCTGACTGCCGAAGGAGGAGGTAATGTGTTTATCAGCCTACATATGAATGTTTGTTCCTTGGTGTGATAAGTCTTATGTCAATCAAATTGTCTAAATCTTGTGAGGGCCACGAAAGCTATGACAGCAATAAAAAAAAATGGCGGCAGTCAGACGCTATATTGTAAAAAATAAAAGTCGACGGACTATGTGGGTATCATTGGATGCGTATTTAAAACTCCTTTTTAAGTTACTTTCATTATTTTTCATTTTGAATGTTTATTTAGGATTTATATTATAACGATTTAAGACTGCGCCGAGCGTACGCCGGATGTACAGTGGCGCCCTCATTACTATTATTGAGTTATCTAATAAACTAATGTATTTTCTTGAAATCGGACGGTGCATTTTTGTACTACAAATGAAATCACAACTTATAGGATTTATGACATAGTTTACAAACAATTGACCTTCGAGTTATCAACTTAACGGAAAAAAGTGGCCACCTTTTCCCGTTAAGCTGACTTCTCAAACGATAACTGTTATCAAAGTTATATACGTATCCCATAAATTGTGTTTTTACTTGCTCTACAAAAAAGCATCGTCCAATTACATGGAAATTCTTTAGTTTATCAGATAACACAATAATAGTGTTGAGGGCGCCACTGGACGCTCGACGTTTGCTCGGTGCAGTCTTAAAGGGTGATGGGCAATTTTGTATGGACCCCGTCCCCCCCCTCCAACAGTCACGGGATGCATGTTTATATGTTCGTTAGGACCCAAAACAAGACAAAATACCTATTTTAGTAGCTAAATCGATGGGATTTTTACATACATACACATACATACACTCACGCCTTCATTCCCAGAGTGGGGTAGGCAGAGCTACAGAATTACCAAGCACTCTTAAATAAGTTGTTGATAATTCTGTAACCACGTTTTGCACAATCAGGCTAAGATGTTTACCAGTGTATTAGTGACAGGTTGCAAGCCCATCGCCTAAGAGTACTAGAAGCCTTTATTATTCCCTTAGTCGCCTCTTACGACATCCACGAGAAGACATGGAGTGGCACTATTCTAACCCGGCAACCACACAGGTATCGTATGGGATTTTTTCTATGAAAAAACCTTTCAAGAGTCATGCAATGCAAGAATGTGTTCATTTTTAAACCAATTCCATACGATATGATAATGGTTTTCCAAGAAAACTCCATACATAGGACGATCGTCGTCATAGTAAAAAATGATCAGGTTGCCAAGATCTATCAAATGAGATATGTTTCGTTTCTGTTGGTGGGTGGGGACATTTTGCCCATTGTCCTTTGGTTAGCAACTGTCGGGTTTTATAAGGCCGGCCTTACACTCGTAAGTTATACTTACGTAAGTAGGGACGCAGTTATTTGTTAAAATTATAGATAGAAATGTTTTTTCTTATTCAAACAGATAGCCGTATTCCTACTTACGTAAGTAAAACTTACGTAAGGTCGGCCTAAAGCTTGCTTTTTGTGACTATTATCAAACTTGTGGATGAAAAATCCTCACTAAGGAACGACTTAATCGTCAAATTAAATGGGCGCGCCCGTTAGACACCTAACCTAATAATTATTATATTGTCGTTGGGTTTATAAATATACTTAATAAAATAAATTGACTATGTATTTGCTACATACATAGTATTTCTTTATTTATTTCTGTATAAGGGCCATTTTCAAAAACATTGTACATATAGTTAAGTATACTATTGAAATCTTAATTATTTTCCATTTCGTCACGAAAATTAGTATACTTATAAGTAATCGTTATCGTTAGTAGTAGTTATCGTTTTTTTAAAATGATATATCATTTGATGGTTAAAATGGCAATTGGCGTTTAGGCGTATATTTTACAGTACAATTTCGTTGTCATTTTAGCTATCGATTATAGTTAACTTTCGTTAAGAAATAGAAAAAAAACGATTTTAATTGAGGATTAAACAATATTTTTTTTAAACTGCCCATTTATTATGTATTTATTGGTTTGATAATCGTATATTTATCACTTTTTCTAGGGTTTTAGTACTCACGATTAATAACTAGCATTGTATCTTGTAACATTTTAATCTAAGACCATATCCCTACTAATGTTGTCTGGGAGAGATCGCTAATCTGCGATAGGACCAGTTGTTTTAATTGTTCAATGTCTCTGTAATGTTTTTGTTTGGTGTAGGTACATTAAAGTGCTTTGTATTGTATTGTAACTTAACTTATAAAATAATATCATGCTTTTTTTAAATATATGTATGGGTGGTCTTCCTTGGATAGTGCTTTCGATTCCCTTAGTCTCTTAAACCCCGTAAGACCCCCGACTTCAGACTTCCGACTTCCGACTTCCCTCTGTCCAGGCAAATTTAGGGCACGGACGAAATTGCTAAAGTTTCTTATTACGTACTACCACAGGGAATTTATTCCACTCGGTAAAACCATATTACTTTTAACATGTTATCGTATAGTCAACGTTATGATAGCTCTCACTTACAGTATTGGCGGTCAAGTTATAACCAGTGATCGGATTTCACGGTGCAATACTGCGGGATATAGAGTAGAAATCTTAATATGGATATGACTAAAATCCCGGGATCTGGTTCGAAAAGAAAATGCGATTGTTGGGATATTTATAAATAGGCATTAGGATAGGATTTTAGACGTGTCAAGAAATCGATTAAACATATAAAATATTGAGAAAATAATTGTATGCTATTTCAATTTCATACAAACTAATAAAATATAATATCTGTGTGTAGTGTGGTGAACTGATAATGCGTACCGTATTATATATTTTATTTAAATTCATACCCAAAGACTATTTGGCAGATCAATTTTAAACAGAGTATAATAAAAATCATTTTTTTTTTTTTTTTTACATAAGTACCTAAATTACTTTTGTCAAAATATTTATTTTACATGTTTAAATTGTATTGAAATTTATTTGAAGTCATAAAATCAGAATAATATTTAACAACATAAGTCCCGGAACCCCGGGGCATATCCATATTAGCATAATGTTTGAGGTCATTATCCGATCATTGGTTATAACCGAAACGATAGGATGTGTAAAGCTATAAGTTTTTAATGAATAGAATAGAGTGATGTTGTGTATACGTCATCGTATTTATTCGGGAGAGTTTATTTTCATCTATCTTTCTCACTCAGTTCAGTACTTACGTACCTACTGAATAAGCCATTGAAATACCAAGTCAAAAAAGACCAAATTCGATGTTGTATATTTATGCATTGTATCTAAAACATAGTTACATTATAATTTCATTGATATATCGAAAGAATCATCTCTTATTAAGATAAAAACCCCAATATAATGACGACGCCTTCTTACAGAGCTGATATCTCTTAACTTGTAAGGCCCGACGTCCTAAATCTAGAACATTTGCCAAAGTGACTTTTGACTTTAGTCGACTGACACTGTTACTTGTGGGAGGACCTTGTGCAGGGTCCGTCCGGGTTGGTACCACTATCTTATCCATTAACCTACCGCCAAGCAGCAGTGTTCGCATTGTTGTGTTCCGGTTTGGGGATAAGACAGCCGGTGAAATTACTAGCATAGAGGCATTCCATCTTCGTCCTCAGGGTTGGCAACGCATTTGCAGTCTTAGGATTGCGGTCTTGTGAATGCGAATGTCTATGGGTCACAGTTTTCACTTACCATCAGGTGGCCTGTGTGCTCGTTTGCCTTCCTATGATATATAAAAAAAAAAAAAAAAATTACACAAGATTATTTTTCGAACTACCGAAATTTGACGTGGGCCTTACGAGGATAAATGGCGTAACCGATTTTCATGAAACTTAGCTCAGTACCATTCCAATAAAACTAAGTTACTAAGAAAACAATCGCGTTTAAATCGGTCCATAGGTTTTCAAGCTACGATGCAACATACAGACACAGATCCATTCATTAAACTTACAAGTATTTTTGAGGTTATAAAAGAAAGAATAGACGTATTATAGTATAGGTACGGTCAGCTAAGAAAGTGGTCTTGACCAAAAAATCTTTGAGATCTTCATCGCTAGGGTTGACACTAGTCACTGTCATAATATTATTGCAAGGGAAAATCGAACTTGTTGTATCATGACATGAAAGGGTAAGGACCAAAAAGTTGGACCACAGTTAAGCGCAGTGAACCATACAAACTACGAAGTTGAAAAAAGTTCCGTTGTGCGACGAAAAGTATCCCTACTGTATGGCTAACTTTTGTGTCACAAGTGTCACAACACAACGGAAAAGTTTCATAGACAATTTTTTTTTTTATGGAATTGGAAGTCAAACGAGCACACAGGCCGCCTGATGGTAAGTGAAAACTGTGACCCATAGACATTCGCATTCATAAGACTGCAAATGCACTGCCAACCCTGAGGACCAAGATGGAATGCCTCTATGCTAGTCATTTCACCGGCTGTCTTATCCCCAAACCGGAACACAACAATGCGAACACTGCTGCTTGGCGGTTGGTTAATGGATAAGATGGTGGTACCAACCCGGACGGACCCTGCACAAGGTCCTCCCACAAGTAGTTGCGGTAGCGTGGCAAACTTTTTGGTCCTTATCCGCAAATGAAATTCAACCGTAAAGGTGGTGACCAAATTTTTGGCTGACTGTACCTAACTTAACAAATCTCACTGTAAAGTCAACCAGCCCTGGGGATTTACGAGATCTCTTTATTGAGTGCGAGTGACCTCGGGCTCTGTAAAAATAACATTACGCCTGATTCGGAATTACTGTCGGGTAAATATTGAATTTGGTTAGACTGGACGCCAACGACCTAGACTTTAATGGAGGACGCCGTTGCGATTTTCATGTTTTAATTTAATTAAATAATTTTGCAGGGATGCTTTCTAACAGACTGCCGAAGGAGGGGGTAATGTGTTTATCAGCCTGCAGTTTGTCTCTTTTTGGCGCTCTAGAAACTAAACGCGAGGACCGATTTTCATTATTATAATGTCAATCGACGTGTTTAACCTTGTGAGTGTCACTAAAGACATGATTGTAAAAAAAAAATAGTTTCACCAGAAGCCATATTGTAAAGAAGAAAATATACTTCGATGAACGTTAATTTCTAGTTCATGCATTACTCAAGAGAACTGTTGTTATGCAATAAAATAAAGCACAACTACGTACTTTTGTGTGGTTCCTGTCTTATTTTCTAATATATAAAATTCTCGTGTCACGGTGTTTGTAATTAAACTCCTCCGAAATGGCTCGACCGATTATCGTGAAATTTTGGGTGCACATCGATTTGGTCTGCGAATCGGACAACATCTATTTTTCATCCCCCTAAATTTTAAGGGTAGTCCACCCCTAAATTTTACATACATGGCAAAACAACGTTTGCCGGGTCAGCTAGTATTTTTATATAAACCTTACTCTCCCTTAAAAAAAGCTCAAAATGGTTTATTTACACCACTGACGTAGCATAAGTCGTTCTAATTCTACTGAAACTGTTAAATCATAACATGGTCCATCTTCCATTATAACTGGACAACAAAGACAAGAAAAATACTCTTAATAGCTTTGGTTAGAATTCACTGCGTGAAAAAACTTTCTCCTCAACAATAGTAACTGAAGGTTCTCACGCTACACTACACGGGGTCCTATTTCGAGCAGAATAAATATTTTTCTGACCCTTTCCCTTCCCCAGTACACCCTGATCTCTCAACACCCACAACCATGAGACATCCGCAGGTCTAAAATCACCGGTTACCACCTCATTTCGGCGCGGGTACAAAGTTATTACAGAGGTTCATCAGAAGCGTTTCTATCTGGAATAAAAATGTTATATTATTGTGTTTGAAAGGCGTTGTTAAAGCCTTTTGGTTTTGTTTTTGGCTCTAACGTTCCGTGCTTTGGTATGTTGTCAAAAATCAGTTGTATTTTCGTGTCAGGTCTGATTGCGAATGGAATTTTCTGAGCAATTTCACTGAAACCGGTCGTGCGGGAGAGTGAATATTTATGAGGTAGGTACCTAAAGTTTACCGGGAAAATCATGCCGCTGGCTATACTTATGCTTTATTTATTTAGGGTTGCGATCTGAATGATCTAAACAGCGATTGCGTCAAAATATGTATATTGTATAGTTACACAACCCTTGTTGTTAGTGGCATAGGGGCCTGTAGATATTTTTGGCATCTTGTGAACGTATGTTATGACTAGGCATCGGAGTTTTGGTCGCACGGTAAGACTAATAGCAAGCTATGGAGTCGTCATTTGACATAAATCTTAACTCTTATTCATATTCATACTCATTTTTTTAATTTATCTTAAAATGCCTCAATAGCGGTAGGTCGTGTTACACGACGACACGACTCGTGTATACTTTTATCTTAGTCAAGTTATATAAAAAAAAACGATTAGATTATAAATACATAACTTGAACTATTTTAACATACAATTCGCCACTAGTGTGGACTAAAACATTCCCTTCTGCCGTGTTTTAATGTATCTTTTGTTAGTTTATTAATTTTCGTAATTAAATTAGTATAAAAATGGTGATTATTTTTTATTGTAATATTTATTTTCCAAATATAACATTAAATAATTGTTTCTGAACTCGTCAACGTTGTTGTCCTTGATTATAAAAAAAAACCTAAATAATTAAATAAATAAATGAGTATGAATATGAATAAGAGTTTCGATTTATGGCAAATGACGACTCCATAGCTTGCTATTAGTCTTACCGTGCGACAAAAACTCCGATGCCTAGTTATGACTTTGACTGTACGGGGGAGTTATTATGACAGCCATGCAGCTCAGTTTACACTGAGAGAAAAGGACAGAGCTATATAACTGCTATATCTCTGCACTTTACACTTGCCGTAAAATAAGTCAACATGATTCAGATCAAACTAGAAATGGTTGACTGACAGGACCAATCGGTTTCATTTTAATTCTGTTAAAACGATACTTTGTTCGGGAATTTATAAAAAAACTATCTCTTAAAACTATACATACATTAAATCACGCCTGTTTCCCAGAGGGGTAGGCAGAGACCATTTCTTTCCACTTGCTACGATCTTGACAAATTTCTTTCGCTTCTTCCACATTCATACATCGAGTCATGCACGCACTTCGGTTTCGGGTACTTAAGATTCGGCCCTTTTCCAGTATTTCTCAGATTTGATTCGAAACAGTACGCCTAACGCCTAGGGCGGCCCCTTCTTTAATTTGGTGTTAAAAAAAATTGATTAGCTTAAAACCCTCAGCTATGAAACGGCGAAGCGCTCCTGTATAAAAAGTAAGTATTCTATTGTTTACAATCAAAATCGTTGGCCAAGGAAAGTCAGATGGATAACAGCGTGCTAGAATAAATAAACTGTAAAAAGTCTTTAACTAATAAAATAACCCTTGTTTTGCTTTGCGCAGACAAAGGTCTTGTTCCTCATCACAATTAAGAAACACATAAGAACATCTGGAAGAAGGGATTTCGTATATTAAAACAAAAGCAATCCCGAGAACGTATGCTGCACAAAGCGAGCCCTCAAAGAAATTTCCTGCTGCGTAATATAATCCTGTCAGGAACAGACACAAAGTGAAAGTAATATTTCAGGCCTTTTTGATCCTGCCTGAGGCTAAATGGACTCATAATAGAGAAATTTGGGATGAAAACACTATTTTTTGTATGACACTGTATTACTTGCCGACATCGATAGATCAAACGACCTTGGGATGCTATAAAGACCTGCGTTTCTGTATCTAAATCATAAGAGTTATTTGTTCAACACAGGTACATTACAAGATGTTTAATTTAATTACTCCAATTTGACAAGATTTCATATTTCTTAGACTGTAATTTTATTAGTTATTTGTATACTGTTTGGAAGAAGGAAGACACGAAGTGCTTTAAATTTTTCCATTTATTAAGATGTACTTATTCTGAAAGGGCGTAACTCGAAAGTTAAAGTTTTCATGTTTACTATATGAATAGATAAGGTGCATTGTGGGCTATTTTAAAATTAAATTAAAAATACGGCGGTGTTCTAGGTATTAATTAATATTGTGTGTTACGTAATGTACAAAGTATAAAAGTTTAAAATATCTAGCCGTACATTAAAGCATTGTATTTACGCAATTTCAACCGTAACTATGTATCGTACAAAGAGCTTTTACTCGTACTTCTATTAAAATTAAATTAAAGACTTAATGAATTGGCTTATATAAGAGCGTATTTGTAGCTCGAATTTCACGTTAATTTAAATAATAAACGCAATTTGAGACGCGCCAAATTTATGTAATTAGTTTAAAAACCATCAAACTTTATCCGCGCCTGACGGAACCTAATTATAGGATAAACAAATATATTATTTTAACTTTAAAAAAATGTGTTATTCATATCTATATAAAAAATCTTTCATGCCTGACTGACTGATTGACAAACAGAGCACACCAAGAATTGACGCGTCATGTGAAGTAAATTGGAAATAACTTGTAAATGATGGTGGTGGAAATTCTGTTGCGTAGGAAGATGGAAGGATGCAGCAAGAATTAATGTATGCGTAGTATGTGTGGTGTGAAACTGATTGATAGAGTAAGAAATGAAAAAAACAGAGAGAAATGTGGAATAAAAGAAGATGTAGTGAACTAGTGACTAAGATTGAAAAGGGCACGCTTCGATGGTTCAGTCATTTGGAAAGGAAGGATGAAAGAAGATTGACGAAAGAGATATACAGATCTAGAGTGAGTGGAAGGGTCGGCAAGGGCCGCCCTAGGCGTACTTTTTCGAATCAAATTGGAGAAATACTGGAAAAGAATCGAATCTTAAGTACCCAAAACCGACGTGCGTGCATGACTCGATGTATGAATGTTGAAGAAACGAAATAATTTTTTCAAGATCGTAGCAAGTGGAAAGAAGTGGTCTCTGCCTACCCCTTTGGGAAACAGGCGTGATTTAATGTACCTATGTATGTAACTTGTAAAAATTACCAAAGCTCTGACCTTTGAGCGACTCGAATTGTCGGCTGCCAGCGTGCTTCTGATCGGCTTGACTCCTTGGCGCTGCTTAGAGATGTAGCCTCACTCTGCATTCTCTATCGCTTGTACAACGTGGAGTGCTCCGAGGAGCTGTTCGGATTAATTCCAGCCCCATCCTTCCGTCTTCCTACGCGACAGAATTTCCACCACCATCATTTAGATGGTTGGCAGTCCACAACTGTGCGTTTCACCCGTAATTTCCTGCCTCGCACAACTAAACTGTGGAATGGTCGGTCGCCTGCGGTGTTTCCGGACCGTTGCGACCTTCAAACCTTCAAGAGAAGAGCGTACTCTCATCTGAAAGGCCGGCAACGCGCCTGTGTCCTCTGGTGCTGCAGGTGTCTATGGGTTACGGTAATCGCTTGCCATCAGGCGAACCGTCTGCTTGTTTGCTTCCTACACCATATAAAAAAAGAAAAAACTTGAGATATATGAGCTATTTATATAGATTATATGCATTATTTAATGGCTATTATATAAGGTTAGGTTAAATTTGAACTATGAGCGATGTGTTACGAATGATTTTTTAACCTTATTTCATTTAGAAAAAAAAAACATCAAATTAGGTTGACACAATTATTTAACCAAAAATAAAGATGTCTGCGCAAAAAATATGTTTATATCCTTCCTATCGAGTTAAGTGGTGTCACGCCGCGACGTTTTCTCATCGACTTCATATTTAATCTAATAAGCAAGGAATTTTACTGTAAAATATTCACATTAATAATCGTCAGCAGCTTTATTAAAAATCTAATCTACCGTGGTTTATTTACCCACAAAATAAATGAAAAACATACAACCAGATTATTTTCATCTCACTAGCTCGGAAAGCCATTTTTGTTTGTTTGATATCTATTAAGAAAATCGCTTTTTATCCACAAGTGAAGAAAGAGTTTTGACATTTGAAGGCAGCTTAAGTGATATTTGACAGCTAACCAAACTTAAACCTTACAAGTGCTGAATTTTTAACATCACAATTAATGAATTGCATCGAGTAAAAAACACTAAATACAGTCTTACTACTTTATTTTAATTCATAAATATCAGCATTCAAAATTAACCTTCATTCTTGTTTTAAAAACGGATAAAATGTTCTGACAGTCCAAATAAGTCGATGTGCAAACAAAACGCATCCGAAATAATTAAAAAAAAACTTACGTCAAAACTTTTCTATTAAGCCGTCAACGTTAAATATTCGCATGTTTTTCTAGTTTGTTTTGTTATTAAAAATGAGTGATTCGAGTGATAAAGACGTATTAACACCCGTGGAATTACAGAAAACCGTACAAAATGCGGAATTGAGCTTACAGTACAAACCATTTTCTTAGTTTCCTCGCTGTAGTCAACGTTAAATATTCGCATGATTTCTAGTTTGTTTTGTTATTAAAAATGAATGATTCGAGTGATAAAGACGTATTAACACCTGTGGAATTACAGGAAACCGTGCAAAATGCGGAACTGAGCTTACAGTACAAACCCTTTTCTTAGTTTCCTCGCTGTTGTGAGGTGAAAAGTTTTGTGTTTTACACGGGTGAAAAGTTATTTTACGTCTCGTGTCTTGAAACACTTGCTACGCTAAGGATTCTATTTTTGAATCATAGAATCCTTTCGCTAGCTCGTGTTTCAAATGAACACTCGCAGGTAAAATACAACTATCCCCACATGTATAAAAAATAACTATTTTACCTTCGTGCTCTAACAATTACTCCAAGTCCAGGGATCATATTAAAATGGGAGCGTTACCTGAGGGAACGTCACTGCAATCGCTAAGTTCAGTTTCTACTCGGAGAGCAGGACAAACAAGAGCTGCCATTTCATTAATTATTCCTGAGACACTATTCCTTACCAGGGCGAGTTTTTCGACGAGGTTTTGAAACCAAGAACGGTGGCGAAAATGTTGTCGTTATCGAAAATGTATAGCATAGATTTACTTGTGGGAGGACCTTGTGCAGGGTCCGTCCGGGTTGGTACCACCATCTTATCCATTAACCTACCGCCAAGCAGCAGTGTTTGCATTGTTGTGTTCCGGTTTGGAGATAAGACAGCCGGTGAAACGACTAGCATAGAGGCATTCCATCTGAGTCCTCAGGGTAGGCAACGCATTTGCAGTCTTGTGATTGCGAATGTCTATGGGTCACAGTTTCCACTTACTATCAGGTGGCCTGTGTGCTCGATTGCCTTCCTATGCCATAAAATAAAATAAATAAAATAAACTAGCACAAAGATTTTTTGGGGTAAAATTATGCACATTAGTTGTGGCAGTGACTCACCAAACCAAATCAAAGGTGAAATCAAAATCGAGGTACTACGCTGTGTAAATTTAAGTTGGAAGTTACGTTACATCCTTTCCTTTTACAGGATTTAATCTTGAATGGGGAGTGAAAGGGATAGTGTTTCATATTAACCAAACCTGACCACTTTTCTAGTCGGTGGTGACTGTCAGGCGGTGTAAAGAAATATATAGAAATTGCCTAATTGTAGTCGCGGCGACTTGTGGCGTGCTTCATATACCTCTATTTGTTTGTTTCCGCTTGCCAAACGCCCCGCTGCAACCATTTCTAACCAGAGGCCCTTGACAATGTGCAATCCGCGTTCGTTATCATTCTAAAAAATGTTCAGGATGGTCGTAAGCTGCCAGACGGTCGCGTCGAGCGCCTACGTCAATCCATACATTTTGTTAGTTTTCGAAACAACAATTCATTTTTTTCTAAGGTAGTAAACTAAAATACCGTTTCTAGATTTTACTCTGCCGATTACAGTAAAAATATCTTTGGTTTTTTTTATGCAGTAGTTTTTTTTTATATTTAGGAAAAACAGTAAAAAAAGTTGGATTGTGAATGTTAGGAATACACTTATAGTGCCCTTAGTCCATTTATTACCAAAGGAATTCAAAAAAATAAACAACTGTCATGTTCATTTTTTATCTGTCTGACGGATTACCTACTTGATTCTAACGACACGCTTTCGATTCTACGCAAAATTGTTTATTTATTTTAATGGCGTCTACAAATTACGTAATTAATTAAATTACGCAAAATAACAAATTTGTGAACGAACGGCAGCGAATGATTGACAAGTGAGTGACATGACGTGACACATGATACTTTTTGTTTATTTTATATCAGGCTAAGATCACGACATCAGTATTCCTAACTTTGTATATACGGTCTTTTTAATGACTATTTCTTTAATAAATTATTAACGACGAATTTAAGTTAAATAAAGAAATACCAAGAAATACGGGTAGTCTAATTTTTAACCAGCTATTATAAACACGAAAAAACAATAATGCTTTTTTTTTTTAATGTTGTCAATTGTTTACGTTTTAGCGTTAAGCAACTTGTCTTGACTCTCAGTTGCTATGGCAACCTACTGAGGTAATTTGGCCTACTAACGTCCGGTCCCTATATTCAATCCGCGGACAGATAGGCTTACTTCGGATTAAAATTTGACACATTTTGTATGGGCAAATGTCAAATTTTAACCCGAGGTAAGCCTTATCTATCCTCGGATTGAATATAGGAACCCGACATAAGTCTCACCCAATTTGTAAATTTTTAATACGTGAAACGTCAATTAGAATGGCAGGGCGCGCCTACATGTATTAAAAATACAGTAATAAATAAAATTACAGGGGATAATCTCACAATTTGAACTGGTACTAAACTAAGGTCTAATTGAGTTTGTACTGTGGGTACTACACAACGATTAATTTACAGAAGGAAATACATAGTTACTCAAATACATAGAAAACATCCAAAACTCAGGAACAAATACACTCGCTGATCACAAAAATATTTCCACCTTACTAATTTACTACCAACTCTGCTAACGTGTCGCGTTGTCGTCAAAGTGCTGCAACTGTATACCGTCGGTAATAAGTACTGCAAAAACGCGTAACTAACAAATTTATGATAGAGCAGAATAAACCTCACACTCTTATTAAAAAGGTGCATTTTGCTCTTTATTTAAAATGTTACTTACGCGGTTTTGCAGTTTCACCGACGGTATGAATTAAATATACACTAAAACCTACGCAAAATTTTCGCTAAAGAGTAACCACGTGGTCTGGTACAATCTCTCACTCGGTCGCCTCTAGAGCGCATTACACAGAAGTACTTTAGTTGCATTCCATGTTAGTCTTCTGGGTCGGCAGCGCATATGTGGACTTAGGATTGCAGTCTTCAGATTGCAGTCTTGAAAATGCAAATGTATCTTCACCAGGCCGTAAAAAACGTAAACGTTCTGACCTATTACACTGAGTTTACGTTTTAGGTACAGCAGGTATACTGTTAGTAATTTAAAAAAAATATTGATCTACGTTCTGATCTCGTTTAGGAAATATAAGTAAGAAGAAAAAAAAGTTTAAATTATAATACATTCGGTTTGCCAAACTAAGTTACGATCTTTAAATTTACAAAATAATTTATTGAATCCTTAGAAATCAGTTTTGGTCACAGTTCGACTCACAAAGTATGATTACGAGTCTATTCTCAAATACAATTATTATTAATTATAAATGAGAAAAGACTCGTCAGTCTGAGAAGGAAACAGCGCCATCTGCTCTTTTGTTGAATGACCACATTGACGTAACTACGCACTGGGCTGGGCCTGGCCGATTATTTATTTATTTAAACTTTATTGCGCAATACATTATGTAAAAAGTACAAATGGCGGACTTAATGCCTAAAGGCATTCTCTACCAGTCAACCAGCTCAACCTCATGGTTAACAGAGAATACACGGTGCAAACAGTGTTGAAAATGAATGAATGACCGCTTAGTACGTAGAAGCCTTATAATACACTCGAGGGCAAAGAATCTGGGTCACTAACAAAAACTAACAAAACCTTTTAAATAATGATTAGTACTTGCTGCAATAAAATAAATACATTTCGTTGTTTATTAAAAATAACAACATACATTTAAATCGGTCGTATCGATCATTAACACCCTCACTGCCAGCCAATGCTACGAATGCTACACTCGAGTGAATACCTGCTACGAATAGTGGACCCGATATTGATTCACGCCAAATGTTAATCTCCATTATAAAGACATAAATATTTTGTACTGCATTGACAGCTGTCAAATCGCGCCTATTAGAACGATGAGAGTAGGAATTCATTAATTACATTACATTCTCAGCACCATCTGTCTGTCAGCATCTGTTAAGTTATCATCTTCGGGAAAACTTGTTTTGGAAGTCTTTTAATACATTTAACGTTAACGACTCGATAGTCAGGTACACTGTTTGTAACAAATTTTCACCACATAGCGGTAAACTGCTACGGGCTACGGCGTAGCACTCGTAATAGTTGCTGGAAGTGAATGTGTTAACCAGGGGATGTATACTGGTATTATTTCCATTTAAAAATACCGGCCATCAATATATAAAATAAAATTGTGTTATTATTATTACCTTAAATTCAATGGAAAATGTCAAGGAAACGTTGCAAATTAGGAAAGATCTTTCATTTTTAATTAAAACCATCGATTTCTGTTTTTATTTTAACTCTTGCGAAGCGCGGTATCCCAAGTACTGTTTAAATAAACGCACAAAAGAGAGTCAAATCGACTACAACAGGAGGTGTATGGGGGAAACCCATGGAGTTACACATCTCCGGGAAATATTTGTGATAAATTCCCATAATTATGCAGAGCAGGCTCTAGTGTAACCAAGGTGTAAAATCCGAGGCTATTTCACAGTACCCATAAATCCATGAGATACCATTTACCGGTACAGCTACTACTAGTTCTGTACCTCACAGTATTCTTATGGAGTGTGAGGAACAGAGCATTCGCGACTGTAATAGTAACTCACGGTAAGGGACCGCCGTGAAAAAACCCCGAAAATTTCCGCTAGGCAAACCTGTTTGCTGTATCGGGAGACAAATACCTACCACCAGGTATAAGTCTCAACCGCAATGGGCAAAGACTTAGGCATCAGCTCTTACCCAGTTCACTGATTCACTGCGTAGGCACGGACTCTCATTTGATTTGGTATCTGCGTCGTATATATATCAAGTACTACAAAAACTTCGTTTGCGCGTTGTAGAAAATAAAATTGTTAAAATCAAAATACAAATAATTACCATATTTTCTTACAGTTAAAATTCATTAACAGGTTTAACGATAATTAGTTAAACTATTTTAAAGACTCTAATATGCTTTATTACACAATAAAACGTTTTAAATCTACGTTTTTGTAGCGGCGCTACGATATTTCAAGAGTTCAGCGATCAGTACGCCATCTGTTATCTGTTTGTAAAACTTTGGTCCGCTTAAACTTGTTGTTGCATGTTGCTGATTAGTTTATGTACACTGTTGACGAAGCATGTTGCTGATTAACTTTTGTTAACTCTTGACGAAGCATGTTGCTGATGAATCTTGATACTTTTACTGAATAAATATATTGTATTATAAAAGTAAGACTTGAAAAACTGGGCCAGACCAGATACTTTGACGTGATATTTTTTTCTATTAAATCCCGTACGGTAACGGGAGGTTGTAGACTTGGTAACTTTAAGTCACTGGAACCCTAATTTTTTTAATATATGTTTTACTACTAGTTTTGTAAAATAACTGCCATGATTCTCCTAAAATTTTATTTAAAAAAATGTTTCCTCATTCGTTGGACATTCAGGGAAAAACAGTAATCCTTCAACCACGCACAGAAGGGATCCCTATGAATAAGTTGCTTCTTATTTTTGCTACATAGCGGTAAAATGCTGCTACGTGCTACAGTGTAGCACTCGTAGCAGTGGCTGGCGGTGAATGTGTTAACCAGGGGTCGTAGACCGATATTTAATTTTGGTATCTCGTTTATTATTAAATAATTTTGTATTTCAATCAATTTATATGTATAGTAACCTTTTATTATTATTACATAAATTTCAATCGAGAATATCAAGGGAAAGTTGCAAATTAGAAAATACCTTTCAATCACTACCGGTATCGATTCCTTCCTAGGTATTATTTAATAAAACCCACAAAATGGAGTCAAATCGGCTACAGCAGAGGAGTTTTGAGGACATATTTTTGCTTTGTGTGCGCTTCTCCGGGAACTGTTTGTGTTAATTTTCCCATAGATTCATGCAGAGCAGGCTCTGGTGGTAACCAAGGTGTAAAAGCGGAGGACTGTCTAACAGTACCCTTACTATGTGTTACAATAATTGTATTATACAGTAAATGTAACTCATGGTAAGGGCACCTGGCGTGAAAAAGCCTAGGCAAATACGCGAGGCGTGAGCCTGTTGCTGTATCGGGAGACAAATACTAACGAGTAATATAAGTCTCAACCGATGTGGGCAAGACTCAAGCAACAGCTCTTACCCAGTGTACTGTTTCGCTGTGTAGCCACGGACTCTCATTTGTATTGGTAACAGCGTCGTATTTATATCAAGAATAACAAAAACTTCGTTAGCGCGTTGTAGAACATGAAAATTTAATATTAAAATAAGACATGATACTAACATTTTCTTACGTTTCACATTCATAAACAGGTTCGTCAATAACTAGTTTAAATATTTCTTAACTATAATATGCTTTACAGTACAAACAAATGTTAATAATAGTTGTTTTTGTACCGGCCCTATGAAATTCCAAGAGTTTGGCGATCAGTACGCCATCTATGACCGGTTTGTAAAACTTCGATTCGCTTATAATTACGTACATACCTACACGCACTCACGTCTTCATTCCCAGCACGGCTAGCACATGTTGCCCGCGATTTGATTGTCACTCGGATCTCCCTTTCTTTCTAGTGTGTAACGATAGAGACGCACTGAGCGACAAGCGATAAAATATAACTTGCTGTGCTACCTATACTGAGTGGGGTGGGCAAAGCTACAGAATTACCAAAAACTCTACAAACATTTTGCACAATCTGTCTAAAAAGTTTACCATCTGTATGCTTATATTTACATACATACATACATACATACCTTCACGCCTTTATTCCCAGAGTGAGGTAGGCAGAGCTACAGAATTACCAACAACTCCAAAAACTTGTTGATAACTCTGTAACCACAATTGCTTATATTTAGTTGAGTTAAAACCAGACAAGAGCTTGTCGGCCATGCTCAGTGTAGGGTTTACAAATACAAGGAGGAAAAACTATTTCGAAAAACAACAAATATGAAAAAAAAGTTATTTAAGTTATTTGATGATGTTTTCTAGTTTTTACAATTGAGTCGCCTGCATCCTAATCAAGTTGACTCGTGATTGTTTTATGTTAAATTCGTTACATGTACTTTCATTTATACATTTTCCAGATTTTAAGGCCTTGTAATTTCGGCCGTAGTTGGTGGTTGGATTTTTGGGTTTTTTTCATACTTTTTTTTACTAATACGAAAGAAACAAGGCTCTTCGCGTCCCCGTTTCGTAAAAGAAAAGCTAATATTTCCGTATAAGTATCTTTTCCAAAAATGATTTAAACCCACTCCTTATTAGTTGGGTATTCAGCGAAAAACAACGCACAAAAGGGAATCCTTAAATGGTTTTTGTTTTCATTTCAATTTCATTTCCAAAAAAGTAATTTTGTGTTTTGTTGATTAAATAAATTGTTATCTAGATTACTTGTCCCAGATATTGATAAAGCAAATTTATTTAATTTCCGGTATATCAAAGAAATTGCCAGACAACGTAGTCTGGATACACGTAGGATTTTTTATGTTATGCTGCTAAAAAAATCTAAATTATCAATATATTGGTATTTGTTAGTACAATATACGTAATAATTAACATTTTGACCTAATTTCAAGTTCATAGGTCAATGGGAAGTTGAACAATTCTTCGGAACAACTCCTCACAAAAGTTACAAACTTGCACAAAAATAACATAACGATAAGATTTAATTTTCAACGATTTCGTCAAAAAAAAGGAGGCAAACAATCGTACAGGTCACAAGATAGATATTAAGCTTGTCATGCATGAACTAGGTTCGTATTTGAATGAAGCACTCGTCAATGGCAGGTAGGATCAAGGATGTATTTTAAAACAATAATAAAAGTAAACTTAACCATGCAACTTATGTAATAAATTTTAAAACTAACACAGCGAAAACACGAAACAAAATAATAACTAAACGTAAAAAATAAATATACAAAAATATTACTCATTGCATACACCGGGAAACGTTCCCGAGGCCTCACGATCTCTAGTCTACCTCCCGTGCCGCTCGACTGCGACTTCATTACAGACGGCGACGAAAGGTGCATATTGTATCGGCTATTAACGCCGAGGATCCCTTTGGGCATTTTTTTTTTCTAGTGTACCTAGCGTTTTTCACGTGTCCGACAACTCCATTTAATATTTTTTACATGATTATGTTAAAAACTTTGACTTGTAGCTAAATTACCAGATAAACAATACTCTTACGTTTAAAATTATGCTACTAGAAGTATTCAATAACGTTAAATTTACAGTTTTTTTGTTATTTTTGTTCGCTAAGACCCCCAATTTTTTCCGCGTCCAGGCCTGGTGTTACATTTTCGAACTTCAAATAAACAAGTTTGGAAACTTTTGTCGTACATGAAAACACTTGTTTTCGGGAGTCTAATATGTGAATTTACTAAAAACGCCCTTAATTTGTCTCCTTTAGAGTTAATATTTAACAAAAAACTAGTTTAAATCGTGTCCACCACATTCGACATAAGGGGAATTCCCCCTTTCCGTTACCGTATATTAGGCTTAAGGTATCATTTTTATTACCAAAATATATCTTTATTTTCATCTAGAAACTTTAGTTTTCACGTAGCAGCACAATATTTGTCTTCAAACGGTCTGTAAACGAAAAAATTGTGTGTTGAAGTGTCGTGCTTTACGTGGTTCAAAATGGGTTCCACCACTCCGTTACCAAGATTTGAAGGTAAAATCTTTATCTTTATGTTGTTGTGATACATTTACCTAAATAATTGTTTATATCTAAACTCAATTTCACTAAAATATCTTTACAATCAAGATCGAATGCATATTTAATTTGTATTTCAAAGTGCAAAACATTACTACCGTTACTTCCCCTTTCGTTGCCATGTCGGCAGTCATGTATAAGGGGAATCTAAAAAGTAACGGAATGGAAACATAAAGTTATGTTTACACTGAGATCACATTTGATTAAATTATAGTATTTACATAGGTAAATTTATTTGTAGGTACCACAAAAGTAAATCATCTTATACGGTTTGCAAAATTGTCTTTAGAATAATACAACGTGTTATTTTTAATCTGCTGCGTAGTTGCAATAACATTAACCGCAGATATCTCAATTAAATTTAAATAATACGACTAAACTACCTACATTTGTTATAGAAATGGCTCCTCTCACAGCTGCCGAAAAACAAAAACGGTATCGGGAAAGGATTAAAAATAACCCTATTAAATATGAAATCCAAAGAAAAAAGGACGTGGCGAGAATAAAAAAAATATAAAGGCAAGAAAAATTGCAACTACCAAACTATCAAACTATCCCGAAAAATGAAGCATCCACCAAAGAATAGGTACCTACCTAATACCATTGCAGTTGCTCATAATTTGTCTCTCAATAACCAGTATTGGTCAGGAAAGTCTAAAATGTAACCACTATAAATATGCGATAACCATAACCCTCATTTTGCTTTGGTCAGTCGGGTTAATAAAGCTTTTGTGGATTTGTGATCTTGGTATAACGCCTTATGATTTCGTTACTATTATTTTCGTTACCGTCCTTTGAAAATAATTAACATTTTATTTTATTATTAAATCCCCAATTGATAAACATTGCAATGTGTGTATTATATGGATAAACTTTTTACTAAAGTATCCACGTATAAATAAATTTGTCGGGTAAACCTCATAACGTCCAACTGGTAAAGAAAATTGTAAGTAGTTTTGGTCGTCTGGTAACGAAATACTTACAATAATCGTAATTTCTTTCAAATTAGTTCATAATGTTTTAAAAATAAAACTTATTTTCATAACTTACTATATTTTCAAGTAAGTAAAGCATTTGTTTATCCCCGTTTTACTTTCTTTCAAGTTATATCAATAAATGTATATGGTAACGGAAGGGAAACAAATATGAGCCCGAGTCACTTTGAAATCGCTGTATAAATTTAATTTCCGTATGTTTTACAAAACCATTGCTAAATTAAGATACCTAAGACTACTAAAAATGCTTCAACACCCTTAAAGTTCAACAATTAATAAGTTCGAAAAAAAATCATCACAAATCTGTTGGTACAACTTTGAAAAAAAATGCCCCTTTACGAAGAAATATGTCCTGTGGTGTTATCTCATAAAACGAATTAATGGAGTTTTAGCAGCCTTGTTTTCCAATTAAGGGTGTTTAAGTAAGCTGAGAACAAGTAAGACTAAAATAAGATAGTGATTGGGGAAACAATCCTAACCGTGGTGGACACTAATACTTAATTTAATCACGTCAACACTACGTGATGCCTTACACACACACACAATCACTATCCAATTAACATAGTTAACTACGTTCCTTAAGTTTGTTATAATTTAGCATTACAACAAAAAATCCTTATTCCTTGGCTGGTTAGGATCGAAGGTAATTGATTGGTTCCTCCATCCCCCGACGTTCCTCCCAACACGGCTCCTAATCTCTCGATACAGCCGCAATCGCATTACCACAACGAATGAACATTTTTCCAACCGAGGTCGATTTAATTCATTAATAGGTTCGTCATCGAAATAAGCCTAAAATATTTTTTTAAGAAAACAAAAACGGAAACGTACAAACATAGTTTTTCATAATAACTACTTGTAATATGTTCAAAAATCGTGTTAACTCTTTTAGCAAAACTTGAATGCAATGAAAAAATATATAAATTTTTATTCGAAAAATGAAACTTATTTTTAGTCTTTTAGTCCAATATTTTAAACGGCAGGCGTATTTACTTATTTATTTAATTATTTAATTTTATTGCAAGCGTTCTTAGTGCCTTGTAAAGCCTAGTTTTAATAAAAATGTATTATTTATTAACCAACCCAACTTGATTTTTTATGTGCTTGAATATTAATATGTGCTTGAAGTAATCAATTAGCCTGATCAAATTGAGCCAAATATGGGCAAATAGGGGAAATAATTCGTGTAGTTTTGAAAATTGGTACATTTATACCTTGCGGTATCCAGATGAACATACTAAAAGTCCTCATGGGTAGGGGGTGTGCTGAGGGTGTAGGGGGGAGTTGAAGGTACCTTTTTTCAGATTTTTGCTCATATCTCTAATACCTGTACGAATAGCATTATGATTACTTCTGACAAAAGTTTTTACATAAAATTTCCTACAAATTTGGTCATATTTATTTTTGCCGTACGATCAGTATTTTAGGAGCTACAGATTGTTTAAGTTAACACGGAGCTAAAATATAGACGATTTAAGAAGTAAAAACGAAATAAGTGTTAAATTGTTTATTAAAAATAGAAAAAGCAAATCAGTTTCTCTTAATTATGTCACTCATCATCTTCTAAATCGACATCTTCGTCTTCTCCATCGATGATATCTACATGTACACCGTTTGTACATGAACCCATGCAGCCGAAGCATACTCGACTGCATGAAATACCGGCTCTTCGACATCCGCATTTTCCAGTGCAACCACATTTGCAGCGACAAAAAATTGAAGTCAGCACGGTGTCAGGAGCTGGAGGATCAGTGGTAGTAATTGGTTCGAGGGTTCCATCAGCTCCTCGCTTCCAACCCCACATTTCAGGAGGCATTTCGTTACCCAGCCACTCTTGTACTTGGTGGAATACTCGTAATGCGTGATATTTTGCTGACCCTTTTGTAGAGGGGAGAGAGGAGAGATCAGCTTTGGACTTGGTGCTGGATTTAACAAAAAGCGAGTATCTGTGGCTGTTAAGATCAAGCTGAGTAGTGGGCGCACGATATATCGTCAAAAACATCGTTTCTCCTGATTTTGTTACCTATGGCTTCCGATGTTGATGTTGGGTCATAGAAAATGGCTGATATATCCTTGATTATTGGTTTTTTCTCAAACAGCTTTACAATTGACAGTTTGCTTATCCTGTAAATTGCTGAGGTTGTGTCGCAGCCGCTAAAACTATGTAGGAAAAGAACAGCACAACAAAAGGAGAGTTTTTGGAGATTTTGTGACGAAAATATCTTGGTTTCCACTTTTCCTTTTCCTGGCTTGACAAAAAATATTTGTTTCTCTGGTGGTGATAGAGTCATTAGAAGAACTACTAAATCCACATCTTCCCCAACAACAGCAACTACGGGATGGTTTGCTGCTTTCTCAATGGCAGTTCTTATAATTATACAGTCAGCATCTCTAGGAGCCACTCGTGTTTCGATTCCCTCAGCCCGCATTTTTTCTGGTTTTTTTTCAATTTAGAAGCCCAACTAATTTATCTAGATAAGAATAAAGCTCATCTAGATAAATTAAAAATAACGAATGACTGATTATTTGGTAATTTCATATAACTAATGATTTAGTTATCTTCCCAGTTATTCGTAAGGTGCGGTGAGAACGAGAAACAACGGTTTTAACTTAGAATATTATTATTCTAAGGGTTTTAATTCAACCTCAGTGGCAAAGAGTAGCTCAGTGGTATGCGGCGGTCCGCACCGCGGTGATTCCCGCCGTAGGTAGTAAGGACTCACGGTATCTCGCACGCTCGGCCCTTGTTTACATTATCGCCTTTTTTATTTTTAGAATTTTCAATATATCGACATGGGGTTTTTTATATTGGGTCGGCAGATGACTAAGCTGGCTTATTCTAAACTAAAAATGAAAGTGATGATGAACAATGACGAAAAAATGACGCCGTTTTCTTAAATCCTCTATTTTTATCTCTCTGTTAAAACTTACACACCCTGTAGCTCCTAAAGTATTGGCCGTAGAGCAAAAATAAATATGACCAAATTTGTAGGAAATTTTATGTAGAAAATTTTGTCAGAAGTAATCATAATGCTATTCGTACAGGTATTAGAGATATGAGCAAAAATCTGAAAAAAGGTACCTTCAACCCCCCCCTTCACCCTCAGCACACCCCCTACACATGAGGACTTTTATTATGTTCATCTGGATACTGCAAGGTATAAATGTACCAATTTTCAAAACTACACGAATTATTTCCCCTATTTTAATTAATTTTCTTGAGCTAAATGTATTTTCTAGTATTCATCACGTTTTACAGGTATACTCGTTTATTAATGCTACTTTATTGGTATATATATATTTGAAATGGTCACATTAAGACCTTTGAAATGATACCAATATTGTAATAATTAGAAGACTTTTTTTTACATAAATAACTGTCATTTGTCTATTGTTCTTATTAAAAAATTTACAGTTTAGGTACTCTATGTCACCCGGGAAGATGAAAGGATTCTAACGATACCACACACATCTAAATCAGCTAAGGCGTTTAGAAGTTATGGTGGAATAGATAAGCAAGCAGTGATATCTCAAATTCTAGACAAAACTACCGCATCTACCCTTTACGTAATCTGCCCAAGCGCACAAATATTTATAAGACACCGCACTAAGTACACAGATAAAGAAAACAAGAGCGTATCTGTTATTCAAGCGGTGTGGATACCTCACTCCGGCAACCTATCCGTCTTAGCCGGCGACACTCACACCGAAATGTAACAAACCTTAGACAATAGATAAAAACGCCTAACAAAATGTCGAACCCTATTGAGAGCTAATATCCACGGCCTGGTAAAACTAACTTTCTATTGAAAAAAAACCGCCTCTGAATTGATCTATCCATTTGGGATTTATTATTATTTATTATTATTATTTGTATGTCTTTACCATTCACGGGACTATGGGAGTCCCGGACCTTTGGAAGGCGTACATGGAGCCGAAGCCAACACGCAGAGGCCCTTTAGACAAGTTTAATTTAGTAAAGTGATGGGACACCAACCGGCGATTGTCCCTGAGTTCAAACTATAAAAGTATGCTCCCACGGACAACCAACGGTTAGTGTAGGACTATTTAAGAAGGATGGAAGTATTAACAATAGGCTCTATGAATGAACAGATATGGATTGGTGAACTAGGCTATTGATGAAACTACGGCGCCTGCCTGGCCAATGCTAATTACTTTGGTTGAAATGGCAGGCGGTGACTCGCCAACTCAAGAATGGGCCTCCCGAAATAGCCGCATATATATAGCAGCAGGGAGGTAACAGTTCCAGAGGGGCTAAGGGTGGAGAGGTGCTTCTGGACTTTAAAAGACCATAAGGTGCCCACTCACCACTTATGCAACACATCCACCCTTCGAGCATATAGCTCTTGCGACTCCACTCTGACCGGCCAATAAAGGCAAGCCAGAGGTGAGGGTCTGTTCCTCGTCATTATACATTATTAACATATTATTATCGTCATTAACATATGCGGTAAACTGAAATACTCCTTTTTGCGTTAGGGTAAATTAATCCAAGTGGACTCCCCATCGGTTAGTAAGGTAGTAGTAGTAACAACATACTGGGTTCAATATTTTTTTACCAAATCATACATACATACATACATACATACCTTCACGCCTGTAATCCCGGAGTGGGGTAGGCAGAGCTACAGAATTACCTACAACTTTAAAAACTTGTTGAAAATTCTGTAACCACATTCTGCACAAATTTAGGTGAAAGGGAGCATCAAAGTGTTTACTAAATAAAACAAGCCAGTTGGTATATATGTAAAACGGCGGCAAGTAGCTTAAATGCGTCCACTTATATTTCAACTTTAGCTTACAAAGGCTTGGCTCATTTTTCAGTGTTATTCCGCTGCGGTACGTTTGTAAAATAATTATTAAAAATTAATAAACCTAATTAAATAATTATAACGGTGGCCGGTCAAAAGGTTTTCACGTAATCTAAAAAATACCAAGGCCGAGGGTCTTTTGCTTGGAGATTGCTTTCTTTTGTCTAGGTATACTTTTATGCTAGTATCTTTAACACTCAATAAGATAAAACAGTGTGTAACAGACAATTTTAAAAAGGTTTTCGAATAACGGTTACAAAAATATGCCAATCACAAAATAAAGCCCTATGATTTCCGTAGCTTCAATTAATGGGATCTTGCCTGAACCAAAATTGGTGGATTTTCTTTTGGCCATCGCTTATTTCCCGCGTAAACTATATAATATTTTTTTGTAAAAGTTTATTTCAGTGGTGGCAGGAATCGTCCGTATTTCTTATCTTATTCTAGACCCTACCACCAAACAGGAGTATTCGCGTCGTTGTATTTCAGTGTCGGTATAAGACAAATAGTAAGATTACTAGCATATCGATTCCAACTTGGTCCTCAGAGTTGGGACCGCATTTTGTAGTCTTAGAGCCGTAGTTATAAACTCTTAATCTAATTGATTTCACTCCTGTTAAGGTGTATTTCGCCAGTGACGAGTTATTTATAGACACTCCCATGGACTTATTAGAGAAATTCAGTTCGGTAAAAGAGTATTTTCTCTAATAGACATGGGGTGAGCTCCACGCGCTTCTGTTAAGTCTTGATCCACTCGTCTTGGCTGGGATGCCCGTCAAAAGATACGTCAAAGTAAACGTCAAGCCATAGAAAACTGTAATTTTCACCTCAGCAGCTCAAACAAGCAGGTTTTGCTGCTTAAAAACAGTGAGCAAAATTCAATTTTGCTGCGAGCGAGAGGCAAAGTAGCTTTTTAATTATTTTTTTTAAATGCCGTGAGCAGTCCTGGGGCTACTCACAACATTCGAAAAAATTGAACTTCACTTTGTTCTGTCACTTTCACTTCGATAGGAAAAAAGCGAGAGATAGAAACCACTTGATTCGAAGTTCGATTTTCAAATTCCACACATAGTAGGCCCAAAAAGAAACGCACGTTCGGATGCACACTTAACCGTAAAATTGCAAATAAAACTATCTGTTAAAGTTTGAAATGTGTTTATTATAACTATTTTATACAGTAGGTACAATATTTTTTTTTATTTAATGTTTTGAAGACAAAATTAATGAAAAATAAGAAGTTTATCATGTATCTACATAATTTTGTTATCGTTTTAACAATCTTTAATTTCGTGACATAAACCGCGGGGGCAGTTTCAGAACGCATTTCAAAAATAGCGGGATTATTGTAGCCAATAGCCATAGACAAGGCCTAGTTAGGTTTTTTTAAAGCCACAGACTACATAAAGCTGTATAAAGTTGTGTTTGCACTACGGCATTATCAAGTTGAGTGACAGGTTTTATCTGTTTCATGTTTATTTTTTCCACTTTTTATTTTATTAGTATTTTGCAAAAATGCTTGTGATTGATGCATATGCGATCGTGTCGTTATTTAGTCGTGTATTCACAAAATGGTCACAACGGGAGACCTGCGTTGGCCCTACCAGCTTCACGCTGTGTTGTTCTCGCTGCTGAGGTGAAAAGTTGTATGTCTCACACGAGACCAAAGTTTTTTACGTCTCGTATCTTTGAATCCCAACCTCAATAATAGAATCCTTCGCTTACTCGGGATTCAAAATCATCACTCGCAGCAAAAACCAACATTGCTCTCTTGTTGAACAAATAACTATTGTGACACATCTTTAGACAAGAGTTACAATCGAGATCAGTTTATTACTGCTACGAGAATCGCAGTTTTGAGATTGTATTCAAATGTCATGTATCTGAAATCTCCTTACCATTAAACCTAATTTACATTGTTCAAGGACAGTGGACAGTGGACAGTGGACAGTGGACAGTGGACAGTGGACAGTGGACAGTGGACAGTGGACAGTGGACAGTGGACAGTGGACAGTGGACAGTGGACAGTGGACAGTGGACAGTGGGCAGCGGACAGGGGGCAGCGGACAGTGGACAGTGGACAGTAGTGTAAATGGATCAGACAATGGCGAGTCAAGTTGCGTTGCCCGTGGAACCAAATAGAATCGCTTTCTATTTTTTCACTACACTTTCCAATGTAAAGCGGGCTTAAGGTCAGGTGGCCTGTGTGCACGTGTGCCTTCTCCTTGCCATAAAAAGTTACCGCTGTTACGTTGCGGTGTGAGCGTCGCCCGTATCATTATTTATTCTGCACACATTAGTAGAGCCTTCGAGGGCTCCTTGACGGATTAGAAACGCGAAAAAAGACTTAGTACAAAAAGGTTTCGCCGGGATTGCTTCGTGTCTATATTTTATCTGCCGCCGCAGATTGACTTCTGATTTACATGCAGGTGTACACAAGCAAAGATGGAGACGTTGCTTGATATACTTTATTCTCGTTTAGTTTTCCTGTGAGTTGACGTAAAAAATATAAGTGGACAATCTCACAAAAAGATTAACTTATTAAAATCCGTCTTATACCCTTATAAGATAGTATCTGCACTTTAGTACTTTGTCATTTTAAAGTCATGTTTGAACTGCTGCAACAATCTGTCAAAGACGATAAAGCGACAGGGTACTAAATTGTGCGACTACTTAAATTATAAGGGTGACTCTGTCAAAGCAAACTCAAAAGGTTGACCACTTATATTTTCAAACTAAGAACAGAATGAGAAGTACGATTATATATAAAGGGATTTATAATGACAAATTCCAACATTCCTAACATTTTTATTGGCAGACTGGACAATCGGTATTATACAGTGTGTTACTGGCATGAGGGCTTCTGCTTTAACACGTTCACTGCGGGTTGAGGTAAAACCGCCTCAAGCTCGACATTACGTCGGTGCGGGGCTAAAAGTTGTGATATCTCTCTCGTGCGGGAGCTGTTGCCGCTTACTTACAAGGCGTATGATAAAGTCAAATATACATTTCTTTATGTTTCTCAAACGCTGACTCTTTTATACAGAAAAAAGGTTTGAGGTCTAAATAAGCCTCAAACGCACTGGGCATATTTTTTTTCCACACAGTGCGGGTTGAGGTTTATTTAGCCTCAAGGAAGTTGACCTCAACGCCGCACAGAGCGGGGGGCGGGCGACGCGGGAGTCGACAGCTTGACGTCAGTGCGGTGCTAGTTATCGATGCTTGTTTGATAATGGTTCAAATCTTATTTGTAATGAATAAAGAATGATTGTTTCTACAGAAGTTTTCAGTTTTATGTTAATATTCTTGTTTTTTTTTTGCCTAATACCTAATAAAAATAATACCCCTATAAAATTTGGTTTTTCTTTCTTTAAAAATAATGACCGCTAAATTTAAATAGAAATAGAAACATTTTCTCATTATTATAAAGAAACAAAATTTACTCTACACAAGTAAATCTGGACACAAGATATTTATCATACATATAACTATCTGCACTGTATAATGTTATAAATGAATGGGTTTTATTTACATAAACCAAAATTTATTTTCTTCCTGATAGAGCATTTATACAAACCTACCTCTAAACTAAACAAAGCTTGTACTATTGCTACTAAGCGGCAATTAACAAACGTATGTATAGATAAATAAATACTTATATAGATAAGCAACCATGACCCAGGAACAAATATTTGTTATAACACACAATTAAACGCCTTTAAAGATGTTCGATAAGATGATCATTCTTTTATCGATAATTTACCTATAAGTGCCATTCCCTGCTCTAGTCTCAGATAAAATTTAGTGCGATTTGAGGTCTAAAAGATCTCAAAAATTCTTTAGGTATTTTTTCTTAAGCCAGAGGTCAGAACCAAGGGCGAAGCTAAGTGTATTTAAAATATTTACTGAGCAATGACTACAACACAAAAAAAAACCCTGGTCCTATTCTTGGCAAAGTTATGAAGGATCTAAGTAACTACTGAAATTTGAGAGCGATTCGGCCTCACCCGCACTGTAAAAGAGTTCCAGTTTGGGCTGATTCGATCTCAACCGCACCAGCCAAAAGTCTTTCAAGTTGAGCCCCGCAGCGAACGTGTTAACTAACGATAGTATGTTGCATAAGTAATTATTTGCAGGTGTAATTAAGTCGAAGTTAACTAACGTAACGCTGCAATTTAACTTCGTAGATTTTAACTACCATCAACGTATTTGAGCTATGTGTAAGTATCGTAATCAGTATCGTTATTACTTGGTACAAGGCATACATTGGTACAGGGGCAAAACATAGAGAGTTATTAAATACTCCTTGAATTTGTCAGATTGATGAAACTAAAATGACAGAAAGTTGTCAAACTTGAACGAAAGTCATTCCTCTAGTAATTACTCGTAAATTTATTGTGGGATAAATCGTGAGTTTAACTAATGGCCTACGACTCTCGTGAGATGTGCGACATGATTTTGTTGTACGGTGAAACACGCGGCAACGCAGCAGAAGCGTTGAGGTTGTATCGTGAAAGATACCCTAACAGGCGACACCCTCACAATCCCAGATTCATATTTGAAGCCGTTCCTAGTAATCCCGAAAGAACTATGAATGGGATCGTTTCTGTGGCTCTGGAAGAAAGGGTGCTGGAACATTTCAGAGAATGCCCCACATCCAGTACTCGTATTCCTGGGCGGACGTTCGGCACTACAAACAAGACCGTTCATGGAGTTTTAAAAAGGAACAAATATTACCAAGAGATTTGCCACTACGAGTAGCCTATTGCAATTGGTTTTTAAGCATGTGTAGAGAGGATGATTCCTTTCAACAAAAGGTTATGTGGACAGATGAAAGTACTTTTTGCCGGAATGGAATTTGAAACCACAAAAATACCCACCACTGGACAGATAAAGAAAATAATCCTCATGTTTTAAGGGAGACTGCCCATCAATACCGTTGGACCATAAACGTGTGGGCAGCTATCCACAATAATACTATCATCGGACCTGTTTTAATTAATGGGACTTTGAACGCACAGAGGTTTCTAGAACTTCTAAGTGGTCCTCTGGTCAATCATTTGAATACCCTTTTTGAAGAAGATCGCAGTGGAATATGGTTTCAGCTGCATGGTGCTCCTGCTCATTCAGCTTTAGTTGTGAGAGAAAAGCTAAATGAAATGTTTGGACAACGCTGGATAGGGCGTTATGGCCACCAAAATTGGGCACCAAGAAGCCCTGATCTGACGCCTCTTGTTTTTTTTTAATGGGGAACTATAAAAAATCAAGTTTACGGTACCGACAGCGAAACTCGGGACGAAATGAAGTCTAAAATAGTGGAAGCTTTTCGTCAGCTGGAAACGACGGATTTTGTACTGGTACACAAGTGTAAATCCCAAGTTTAAAACTCATGTTAATCTCGTCAACAGATAAATAGGGATCGATAATATTTCCTTCATACGAATTAAGTAAAGCGACCTCTCGAGAGAATCTAAGAAACTAATCTGGCGACTAGACTATTAAAATTGACATCTAGCGAAGGTTGCGAGTACCCCTCAAGACGCCTAGATGGCGCTGTTTATTTATTCATACAACGCATGATAAACATCTGTTGGCGATTTAATAATATTCAGACAATAAACAAAGGCCGTGCCAGGATAAGCTAAGAGATTTTGCCCCCCTTGAGTTTGGGGTTGTAATTTTTATAGATTGTGTGGCTCTGCATTAGTAATTGTTTTGCCAAATTTGAGCACCCTAAATATCATAGTTTTCGTTTAAAAAAAAAAAAATTATATTTAATTTTTCTTTGATATTTTTTTTTCCTGTTAACCGATTTTAATGAGCTTGGCATATAATGTACATTTAACCAAGATGATCAAATGGCCATAATTATATTTTCATTATGCCATAGAAAAAAAAATTAAAAAAACCCATTCAAACTTTTCAGTTTTTTTTTTTTATCACTTCCATGTTAGAGACCGCTCTAATTTTTTCACTGGTAAAACTCCCACTAACGTCCTATAATATGTATTTTTTTCAAAATTTTTGCTAAGGGAGAACATGGAGTTATCTTGACATGAAATTCTTTACATGAGCATTTCTAAAAAAGTTTGTACATTTCATTCACGACTTTAATTTGCAAAAAAAATTGCAGGTTGGTAGAGTGAATGAAGCTGAGCCTAAATAACATAGTCTCCCAAAATGTCCTCATACATTTGTATGAAACTTTCCTTTTTTGTTACCATGAACCAAAGAAAGTTAGTAACAAAAAAGGAAAGTTTCATACAAATGTATGAGGACATTTTGGGAGACTATGTTATTTAGGCTCAGCTTCATTCACCCTACCAACCTGCAATTTTTTTTTGCAAATCGAAGTCGTAAATGAAATGTACAAACTTTTTTAGAAATGCTCACATACATTTCCTAGAACCGCTATAATTTAAATCGGAATGATTGCAACCTCTTTAGAGGAACGTACATGTTGCATATGAAATACTTACTGGCCACTTACATTTCAACTTTTTAAAGAAGTAAAAAAAAAGACAACAAAAAGAACTCCTTCCAATTGTCGTGCGTTGGTAACATAATATAAACCATTCCAATATGAATTCATTATCAAAAACCACTGCAATACAACGCGTTTTCCGTAAAAAAGTTAAAACGCTGTATTGTCTCGCAATGAAAACAATTCTGCAAAGTATAAACGAACAATACGATTTCTTTAATAATACACTTCCAATTTTTGATCAGGTAAATGTCACAAAGGCATATTGTGCATTTGTATAGTAATTAATGGGTACTTAATTTTAAATAGGTAGTTTAAATAATTAGTAGTAAAAGTAGTAGTAGTAGTAAAACTCTTTATTGTACGTACAAACAAATAATTACCTATGTTTATCCACGGATATGTAATTTGGGAGTCTCAGGTAGTATAACTTAACATGCATGTCTTCAATCTAAATGATAAAAAAACATAGGTAATTATTTGTGTGTACTTACAATAAAGAGTTTACTACTACTACTACTTCTACTACTAATTATTTAAACTACCTATTTAAAATTAAGTACCTATTAATTACTATACAAATGCACAATATGCCTTTGTGACATTTACCTGATCAAAAATTGGAAGTGTATTATTAAAGAAATCGTATTGTTCGTTTATACTTTGCAGAATTGTTTTCATTGCGAGACAATACAGCGTTTTTAACTTTTTTACGGAAAACGCGTTGTATTGCAGTGGTTTTTGATAATGAATTCATATTGGAATGGTTTATATTATGTTACCAACGCACGACAATTGGAAGGAGTTCTTTTTGTTGTCTTTTTTTTTACTTCTTTAAAAAGTTGAAATGTAAGTGGCCAGTAAGTATTTCATATGCAACATGTACGTTCCTCTAAAGAGGTTGCAATCATTCCGATTTAAATTATAGCGGTTCTAGGAAATGTATGTGAGCATTTCTAAAAAAGTTTGTACATTTCATTTACGACTTCGATTTGCAAAAAAAAATTGCAGGTTGGTAGGGTGAATGAAGCTGAGCCTAAATAACATAGTCTCCCAAAATGTCCTCATACATTTGTATGAAACTTTCCTTTTTTGTTACTAACTTTCTTTGGTTCATGGTAACAAAAAAGGAAAGTTTCATACAAATGTATGAGGACATTTTGGGAGACTATGTTATTTAGGCTCAGCTTCATTCACTCTACCAACCTGCAATTTTTTTTGCAAATTAAAGTCGTGAATGAAATGTACAAACTTTTTTAGAAATGCTCATGTAAAGAATTTCATGTCAAGATAACTCCATGTTCTCCCTTAGCAAAAATTTTGAAAAAAATACATATTATAGGACGTTAGTGGGAGTTTTACCAGTGAAAAAATTAGAGCGGTCTCTAACATGGAAGTGATAAAAAAAAAAAAACTGAAAAGTTTGAATGGGTTTTTTTAATTTTTTTTCTATGGCATAATGAAAATATAATTATGGCCATTTGATCATCTTGGTTAAATGTACATTATATGCCAAGCTCATTAAAATCGGTTAACAGGAAAAAAAAATATCAAAGAAAAATTAAATATATTTTTTTTTTTTTTTTAACGAAAACTATGATATTTAGGGTGCTCAAATTTGGCAAAACAATTACTAATGCAGAGCCACACAATCTATAAAAATTACAACCCCAAACTCAAGGGGGGCAAAATCTCTTAGCTTATCCTGGCACGGCCTTTTATTCATTTATTTTAATAAAATAAATTTAAGAAAGGATTGCACAAATTCTTTTGTAGTGAGGCAATATTATTTATTAAAACCTAACAAAGAGTGTCCAGGTAACGGAAGTCGAATAAATAAAAAAGATAGAGTTAAATTCAAGGGACAGTGAGCACTATTTGCTACTCGTTACGTTAGGTTTAACTTTGTACCGAAAGAGTTAAGACTATAAGTGCGGGAAGGTTGGCGCACTGACGCCTGGATATTCGCACAGGTGGTAGCGCGAAAATTAGGAAATGGAATACAAACGGAAATAATCTCTAATAGTAGGTGATACGGATGATTTAGCATTGGTCTATGATGTCTCGAAAGTCTCGTAGTGCGCATGACAAGAAAAGTCTAGATAAGGGCGGACGGAAAAATGGGAGCGTCTCCTTTTTATACAGACAGCGAGGGGGTGAGTGTGGAAAATTGTCACTGGGTATTTGTATCGTCCATTTTGTCTCGTTTATTTTAATTATTTTGTGCCCTGTGTTTAATAGGTGTTGATATGTTTGTGTGTCGCTTCATGTAGCGTACGGGTATCGCGACAAGTTAACGAGAATCGCTAGCACGAAGATGGTTTAGCTCTTGTATTAAACAGTGTCTATGGGAATGTGTTATAACATGGTGTTTGTGTACTTTTGGTATGTTTTTATAAGTTTATTAACTCTATTTTGTTTTCCAGAACTCTGTAATGGCGCCTTTATTGGTAGCCAAGTACACAGAGCTCCAGGCAGCGTAATATTCGGAAAGGAAAAACCTACGCTCACATTTTGGTTATGTTATGAGACCTGAAGGTGTCCACAATCAGGAAACGGATGGTTTCATCTCATTAACTGAGTGGGTCTAGAGGGTTCGTGTTACAAGGTCTCTGACGCCTTTATTCGGTTAGTCAGACAACGCTAGTGGTATTCCGTTTACTCTCTTCATAGGAATCCACGTAGACGAATCCGAACCACTTCTGGTAGTGGAGGTGGTACGTGGAATACCTCATTGCGTTGGCCCCCTTATCTATATATTTATATATCGACCACGTTAGGTATTATTTCCACCTGGAAGCCAACTAAAGGTTAGCAATAGCCGGCTGCTGGGTCTTAGGACTACACACAGGAAACTTGGTTTTCCGAACTCGTTATTATGTTAGGTCTTAGTTGGTCTAGATGGTTATTATTGCACCTGAATAGCCATACATCACTCACACGTTTAACGTAATCGTAAAAGTCGTAGGTATTGGACTTTTAGTTGCACTAAAACAATATACCGATAGGAAGCTAGGGTTATTAGGTAGTTAGAAGTTCTTTCATTACACCGTGAGAGACTTATAAACACGTAACGTGAGTAGCTAGACGTATGTTGACAAGGTTTGTTTCACATCGCCGCTGTCGATGACGTAACAATCAAGATTATTGAAGTTGGTAAATATAAACTAGCATTTCAATTTCGGATTCTTAGAAATAAGTTATAAATATTTAGTGGTTATAATTAAGAAACGTCAAATTAGAATTAGGTAGGAAATAGTGTTTGAATAGTGTTGCGTTTGTATTCGGCTAAATTTTACTGGTATGCCTTTGGTGTTTATCTATTTTATAGGTAAAGGTAGACCTCTGTTAGAGCAAGTGGAAATCTAAGTGGGCGTTTAGTGGATCACTAGTTGATAAAGGGATGCTAGTTGCCCGAGTGTGTAATAAACAAAACGTCGAAATTGGTACCCTTCAAGTTACAGTAAATTGCTATAATTTGTCCACACCAGGTTGAAGCTAAATAGGGCCGTTGAGATACGTACTGAGACATTACTAGGCAATAGGAATTGTATTTGTGGTCGGAAAATAGTTATATTTATTTATAAGATACTAGGAAAGCAAATAATACGAGGTTTACACAAACTATCTTTTGCATTAGCTAGGTCTAGGATCTGAGTAGTACTTACGGGTTGGTCTGTTCTCTTTCAATTCATCGTTAACAGTTAGGGATGTACAGTACAAACCAAAGCTAAGGCTTTCCTGTTACTGGTTAAGGCCGTTCAGAGGGTCACTGTACTTACATGTTTGCTAGATGGTTCCACGAATCCTCTAACATAAATAAGCGATGTGTAGTTTGGGTACATTCCATCTTGTGAGGATGCTATGATAATTAGGGACTCCAGATAGTGATGCGACCAAAGGGCCACTAGACTAGACCAGTCTATTGATATAACAAGCCACTCGGAAGCTCACTGCACTGATTATGTGTGTTATTCTTAAACTCGATAAATCAATATCAGGTTATAGGGTCATTTGCCATCTACTGAAACTACCTACTTGGTTAAAGGTTGTGATTGAATTACTGTGGAGCAGTACCCATATGTATGTGGACTTTACATATTTTATTTATAACTATAATAAGAAAGTTATTTGTCGAGAGATGGCATTTCTGAGAAAGGTTAATAATAGCTGTAAATTTAACAGTTTGTACTATGGTTATAGTGCTAAAAATGGCTATGAAAGTGATTTCATAACTCATGTTCTAGACCTGAGAGTTAAAGGTTAGCATACCCATAATTTGGGCTACATTAGGGTTACTGTTGGTGTTTTGTTAAACATTGATAGCTATGATTATGAATTTTAGAGAAAGTCACCTAAGCTTTATTATTAGGAAATAATATGAGATACTAGTTTAACTTAGAGATGTGGTTAAAGAATTTATTTAGAGATCTGGACTGAACTTTATGATAATGTTTTGTCTTAATACAAATTCCAGTTGATGAATTTGAAGCTAATTAATTATTCTAAAGGAGCTTGACCCTTGAGTTTGTTTCGGCATATTCTTCTCAATGGGGATCCTCAGGAAATGCTGGTAGAGTCAAAGTATAAAATAGACTGGAACGAGTCTACAAGTATTAACACTAATATATTAAAGTGATATACTAAGTAATAATAGAAATATTAGCGGGCGAGCTCTATAGCAATGGCCGAGAGCAGCGGAACGGGCGGGGAGGAGCCCGACCTTTACCGCTAATATATATTTATTCTTTTCCAGTAGTGAAACAAGTAGTTACTAATCTTGTCTAGTGAAGTAATGTAATTGTTCTATTTTTGACTAAATCATTTTAATAGTAATCAAGATCTTCCTAGAGGATCTAATGGCTCAATTTAAGAATAAATGAGGCATTCACTTGGTTACAATTAATTTAATATGTAGTTAAGTTTCATAAGTTATAACAAAGAGTCCTTTCCCGAAGTATCTCTAAATAATAAGTTTAACCAGTAGGAAGAAGGTACTTAGTCATTAATATAAGAAATAGTAATCTCTTGCTCATTAAAGTACTTAGGTTACTAGTCAGGTTCACAAGGTAGGGTTCGCATTACACTAGACGATCACGAGGCCAAATCACAAATCAGTATGTAGTATTGAGTAGAAATGACGAGTGTAGGTTAGTTAGGTAGGTTTAAAGTTAAAGATGATTATGTAGGCGTGAGACGCTGCTTCAGGGGGGGTTGTTACAATTTCCGATCGATTCACGACCACATAAAACGACGTTATGAATTGTGCGTTAATAGTGGTGGTCGCCATATTGAGCATAATTATTTAGATTTTTTACGTTGCTTTTCTTTTAATATAATTTTTATAATGTCAACTGCTTTTAATTCCTCATACATTATTTTTAGCCTTAGTATCAGCCAACTAAATACATTTTTTTAAATAGTTTGTAAACATTATCTTCGCATCGATACAAGCAAAATTAAGTTTTAGTTTCTTTGAAACACTTTGAATTGGGCTTTAACAGTTTTGAATTCGTTTACAATATTCGTTTACAATGAACTACGAATGAATAGGTACGATGACCAAGTCAGACGTCACATGGGGCTGCTATGGTCAATAGTAAACAAGCTTAGTTTGGTCACGTGACTTTACTAATTAACTTTAACGCACAGTGTACATTGCTTGCAATTTATTTTTTCTTAGAAAACAAGTGTGTACTATTTTTCTTGTTTTAATTGAAATAAACATGTAGGTACATTAAGGAGTTGCCCATTGTTACTCTGTATCAAGGAAAGCCCTCATGCCGGTAACACACTGTAGTGCCCGCCTAGTAAGTTGTCAATCCTGACACATCGCAAAACCACGAATATACTATATATTGACAATGTTTGCCCATATACAATTATATATACTTTTAGAAAAGTGTGTAAATTACTTAATTGCATATAATGCACAATATTTACTATTTACTAACTTTCTGCCTGCTATGGGCAACTACCTGAGCTGAAACATGCTATTTCTCCACTCCAACTACATTGGTGCTTAAAAACTGGTTGAAACGGCCCACTCAAACTGCATAATTATGTATTATAATATAGAATGACCGAAATATAGTATTTTTGCGTACTATATATTTCTTGAGCAGTATATAGTACACAGAGTCAAAATATAGTACAGTCAACAGCATAAATAAGTGATCATTTATGTACCTTGTCGCTTTCAATCGTTTCACCATTTCGTATAACATTCCTAACACAACGTTAAAGTGACAAGGTACATAAATGATCACTTATTTATGCTGTTGACTGTACAAATACAATTATATATAGAATTGTACCGAAAACTAACTCTCAAATTGTGAAAGTTTCTTATGAAAAAATCACAGAAATTTCTAAGAATAATTCTAAATTTTGTAAGGAAAGAGAACATTCTCAATGCTCTCAAATGTTTCCGATAATGTTCTCAGTAGTTTATTGAGAAGATTTCTTACCTTCTGATAATGTTGTGCAACTTGTACATTGCTACTCATATAGTACAAGGCTAGAATAGGTCAATTTGTGTGATATTGTGGGAGGACCTTGTGCAGGGTCCGTCCGGGTTGGTACCACCATCTAATCCATTAACCTACCGCCAAATAGCGGTGTTCGCATTGTTGTGTTCCGGTTTGGGGATAAGACATCCGGTGAAATGACTAGCATAGAAGCATTCCATCTTAGTCCTCAGGGTTGGCAGTGCATTTGCAGTCTTGTGAATGCGAATGTCTATGGGTCACAGTTTCCACTTATCATCAGGTGGCCTGTGTGCTCGATTGCCTTCCTATGCCATAAAATAAATAAATAATAAATATTGTCTCTTGATTGTCCCCTGTCCCCTAAATGCTTAATTTCTTTGTTGCCTGAGAAGGATTAGCATTGTTTTACTACTGGCAATATTATTCATATCACAAACTGCACTTTAGACTAAGAACATACTCATATAGAGATAATACATCTTACATACAAAGAAAATATCCCAGAAAGGTATCCCTTTGGAACGCATTTTAAGCATATCGTAGGTGATACCGCCAAACCGCGTAACTAACAAATTTATGATAGAGCAAAATAGACCTTACCTTCTTATCAAAAAGGTGCATTTTGCTCCTTATTTAAAATGTGACTTACGCGGTTTGCAGTTTCGCATAACACCATTTTAGGCTAACATTGCAGTATTTAATAAACGTCTATTTTGTAGATTAGGTTAGGTTAGGTTAGGCTCGTTTTTTATACATACATACATACCTTCACGCCTTCATTCCCAGAGTGGGGTAGGCAGAACTACAGAATTACCAACAACTCTAAAAACTTGTTGATAATTCTGTAAATAATAATAATAATAATAATTACAATAGAACCGTTTTAGGTAAAATACATACATTACATACTCGTAAAATTATGCGATCCAACGGTAAACCTCAAATCGCACAAATATGTACCCTTAACGGAAATTGAACCTGAGATCACGAATTTTGCCTAGCTTTGTCTCATCTTTACTCACATATTTTTCCAAGGAACCGCATAATTATAATGGATGAAAAGTAGCCCTACATCCCTCTCTGCCATTTGGAAGACGGCCAAATGAAAGCTTCCGGTATGCCAGCCCTTAAAGGAAATGCCACCGGCGGCGTGGGATGAAAACAGCAACCTCTCCCATATAACTGCTGTCTAGATGTTTGTGGCTGCAGTGAACCAACATAGATACGAATTGCTGCAAAATATTAGTGTTTTTTCGTTTATATACAGTAAATGGTATACCTATAATTGTAGGGTATTGTTATTTTTAATGTAATGTTAGCCTGCTCCCAATTTATCAAAATTTCGAATTTTGCTTAATTCTAGCCTAAATGAATGAATTTATGTTATCTATATGTACGAGTACCTATATAAACTCACGCCTTCGTTCCCAAACTGAGGTAGGCAGAACTACAGAATTACCAACAACTCTAAAAACTTGTTGATAATTCTGTAACCACATTCTGTACAATCAGGATAATCTATTAATCAAATTTTCTATAAAACTTTCCCGTTGTGACACGAAAATTAGGCATACAATTATGGAGATAATTTACGTCGCACAACGGAACTGTACTGTGTGTCTGAACGTTGTTATTGTTACTTTAAGCATATTTGGCGTGTAGATGTGGTGGCTATTTAATTCGATAACCACGGACTCAAAGTAAACAAACTGAAACTGAAACAAAAACAAAACCGGTCAAGTGCGAGATGGACTAACACACCGAGGGATCTGTATATTTAAGATACCTAAAGATATGCTTGTTAACCGCAAAAAAAAATACTAATTTTGTTATGAACTTTATTTTCTATGCAATGTCAATTTTGACAAGCCTAAATTTTAATACAGATTTTCATAGCTTTTTGTTATTTCGCAAAAACTGTAAATAATTTACACGTCATTTTATATTTCCCATGAAATACAAATAATTATCTATACGTCAGGATTTTTTCAGGTTTTTTTTGGTTTATAAACTTAGGAGTTAAGGGGGCCGGAAACGTCATGTTTTGTAAATTTTTGGCTAAAAATCAAAAAGTACAAAACAAAAAAAAAAACATTTAATGTTTTGCAACGTGCATATTGCGCCTTTTCATATGACATCCCATTTGCTATAATCAAATCATTTTCATTTGTTACTAAAAACAGATGCAGGGAATATTGTTATACAGGGTGTATTGCAAGTCGTGTGCCAAATGAATAGGGTGGGTAGCTAAGGTCACTTGCAACACGTTTTGGGCCAATTAACACTTATCCTACCCACGGTGTTTTTTTAATATTTTTTTTGAAAAAATCTCGTTTTTTTTTTACCTTTTGTTCACCTATCTTTTTTTTTTAATGTGACACCACAAAAATATTTGTAGTTTTTTTATCTTTAATGTTTGCGCATTCTAATGAAATGTAATTTTTATTCATATAGTATACAAATAAAAAAATATTAGCCAACAAAGTGTGAAGGACAGAAAATAAAAAATCGTCACGGTCAACTTTACGGCAGAATTAAAAAAAAAGTAGAAGCTCCTCAGATCTTCCAACATCAAAAAAACTTCTCCAGTTCCTGACGATTCTTACGGTATACCACATGTCTAGAATCACGTTCAGTTTTTCGTCAAAATATGGTTTCAATCTAAAATGGTGGTTTTATTCGGTCAGTAGATCCAGCCAGTTAAATGGGCTAAATGCACAATACAAAACGCAATATGGTTAAAAATCATCTTTATTTTAATAATTACTTCAACTTTTGTTCAAATTGTCTTCCTCCAAAATTGATACATTCGCGACACCTTTTTCGTATTTCTACAGTTGTTGTACGAAGTGTCTTTGACTTTTACGTCTGGGGAAGGGCCAAAGAGCTAGTGTACGCAACACAGGTAGAGACTAGAGAGCAGAGAGCATCTGATCGCAAAAAATAATGACTCGCAATAATGCGGCAAGAAATGACACTTCGTACAACAACTACTGTAGAAATACGAAAAAGGTGTCGCGAATGTATCAATTGTGGAGGAAGACAATTTGAACAAAATTTGGAGTAATTATTAAAATAAAGATGATTTTTAACCATATTGCGTTTTGTATTGTGCATTTAGCCCATTTAACTGGCTGGATCTACTGACTGAATAAAACCACCATTTTAGATTGAAACCATATTTTGACGAAAAACTGAACGTGATTCTAGACATGTGGTATACCGTAAGAATTGCCAGGAACTGGAGTAGTTTTTATGATGTTGGAAGATCTGAGGAGCTTCTACTTTTTTTTTAATTCTGCCGTAAAGTTGACCGTGAAGATTTTATTTTTCTTTCCTTCACACTTTGTTGGCTAATATTTTTTTATTTGTTTACTATATGAATAAAAATAACATTTCATTCGAATGCGCAAACATTAAAGATAAAAAAACTATAAGTACTTTTGTGCTGTCACATTTAAAAAAAAAGATAGGTGAACAAAATGGTTAACTTTTGGAAGATTCCGAGATTTTTTCAAAAAAAATATAAAAAAAACACCGTGGGTAGGATGAGTGTTAATTGGCCCAAAACGTGTTGCAAGTGACCTTAGCTACCCACCATATTCATTTGGCACACGACTTGCAATACACCCTGTATATTTACTTTTGTACCGTGCCTAATAATTAAATAAATACAATACAATACAAGCACATCGTAAAAATTGCCACAAGTTGTCACCATAAGACTTCCTTTTTAAACGACTTCAAAAAAGGAGGAGGTTCTCAATTCGACTGTTTTTTAGTTTTATTTTTTACCATTTGGTACGGAACCCTAAAAACTGGGCAAGAGCTTGTCGGACCATGCTCAGTGTAGGGTTCCGAAGCCGTTGCTACAACGACGCGCAGGAGTTATAAATTTTTCGTGGTCACAGGTCTAACCTAACCTAACCTACGTAACCCCTGCTTAAGATAACCTAAAAACAATAAGGTTTCAGCAGAAATACGCTTTCGATGTAATGAAATTCGACGAAATGAGTACCTATCGGAGATTCAAGGGGATCCCGCTAGCGCATTATTTCGCTATTTCACAAAACAATTCAAAGGCGTATCTTGTAAATTTACTACAGTTGCTGGGTTAAGTAAAAGCTGTGGAAATTCCTGGCAGTTTCCATCCATTGTAGCCGAACGGTCTCATCAAGTCGCGAAGCGTGTTATTGCTAACGTAACTCCGCGTGTGTGTTCGCACGGGACCCGAAACGAGCGGCCCTATTCTGGAATAACAGGAATAAATAATAAATGGGTAAGAACCACTAAGTTGGACCATAGTTAAGCCCAACGAAATCGATAAAAGTTCCATTGTGCGACGAAAATTATGCCTACAATTGAATTGATAAATATCAAACTCGAATATGTTCTTGAAATTTGGTATTGGTTTGAAGATATAAGGGTTTAAATTCGTATACCAAATTTCAGGGCTAATTTGTGTGTGTGTCTAGGTATATCACTAACATTCATAGAAGTTTCTGTGGCAAAACTGTCAATTAACTAGGGACCTCCTTCCGATATTAAATTTATCGATAACTGTTTCAAATACTTATTTCAAAGTAAAATTTCATAGTAGATATGTATTCAGTTCACCTGATCAAATAGAAATTAAGGAAAATGCTTACCTATCGATAACCATTATTACCCATCGATGTTATGTATTGATACGTAATATTTAATTTGAGTAATATAAATCTTACATACATACATACATTAAATCACGCCTGTTTCCCAGAGGGGTGGGCAGAGACCACTTCTTTCCACTTGCTACGATCTTGAAATAAATATAAATATAATATAAATCTTACCTTTTTTTTTATTTACTTATTGCTCACACTAACATACTGGTCAGTAGGTGACAGAAGTTACCACGTTTATCCTCGTCGATAATCACAAGCATACTAGGTCCATTGATACGACACGACATGACCCTCTGTCTTATTTGGCTTAAGTACAGCACTCCCAGCTTCTTAAACCGTTCGGTTATTGCTATCACACTTGTACTTGCAGCTGACAGTATATTTATAAATAAACTAGCGACCCGCCCGCGGCTTCGCCCGCGTGGAATGTATTATACATATAAACCTTCCTTAAGAATCACTCTATCTATTAAAAAAAACCGCATCAAAATCCGTTGCGTAGTTTTAAAGATTTAAGCATACATAGGGACAGACAGCGCAAGCGACTTTGTTTTATACTATGTAGTGATGATGATGATAAATAAATATCATGGGACAATATCACACCAATTGACCTCGTCCCAAACTAAGCTCTAGGCTTGTACTATGGGTACTAGACAACGATATAAATACTTATATAGAGAAATATATACTTAAATACATAGAAAACATCCATGACTCAGACACAAATATTCGCGCTCATCACACAAATATCTGTTCTTACCGGGATTTGAACCCAGGACCGCTAGCTTCGTAGGCAGAGTCACTACCAACTAGGCCAGCGCGTCGTCTGTCACTCGTGTTTCGTAGAAAAACGAAGAATGCCGATCGCTATTAAAAACTGATAGTACTGTAATGTCGGGTTCCTATATTCAATCCGAGGATAGATAAGGCTTACCTCGGGTTAAAATTTGACATTTGCCCATACAAAATGTGTCAAATTTTAATCCGAAGTAAGCCTATCTGTCCGCGGATTGAATATAGGAACCGGACGTAAGTAAGGCTAGGCCTTGCGTTCTACACACCTACGGAGCCCTAAGAAGCGTGCTGTACAAGAAACCAAAAAGGAGGGTCAAATTGTCTACTTCAGTATTGTTTAGATCCACATAGATCTAGGTGTTCTGTTATGCTTTATAACGTTAGATTTTAGAGTCAGAGCTCCGTGTGACTCTTAAGCGAGCGAGCGGCTTCGATACATTATTATGTCAAAACTGCCAAGGTCGGAGAGCGCCTGGCAGTCTGACCGACAAATTCCTTAATTCCTTTTCTTGTTGTGTGGGAAAGATTTAAAGTAGCTCTTACCCGGGTACTACCTTACTGAGTAGACACGGACCCTCTATCTACAAAGATATTGCATCGTATATATAGGCAGTGTGTTTCGAAACTTCGATAGCGCGTTGTAGAACATCGAACGTAAAGTTTCAATTCAAAGCGATACTATTTGTTATTTTTCGATTAGATAATAATGCAATTTTATTATCTTATTATCATTAAGAAAGTCTTTAAACATAAACACGTATTTTACTGTTTAAATTGCTTTGAAATGCTTATTTCTAGGTAGCGTGATTGGAAACTATACAAATTTTAACCACAGCGCCATCTTTCTTATAAATGGTAAACTGCAGAGAGGCTGGTTTTACTTGGTACCTAGGGAATATGCATGTTTTTTTTTATTTATTTTTTTCATTATTTACATCGTTATAACATAGGAAAAAATTGAAATACTGTTGATAAAATATGTCGTATTTAAGCATTAAAAATTGTAAAATTGAGACTAATTTTGACATTTTGAAACGGCGCCATATCCGCGCGCTCGGTTTGATGACGTCACATACTATGTCTGTCTGTCGCCACGCCATATTGACAGGTTGTTCAATACGATAATGCGGGTGTGATTGTTTAAAACTAGCTTTTAGAGTATTTAAACCATGAAAAACCTTCGAAAACCACCTTATAAGTATTGCCTTGTACCTGAATGCAAAAACACTATTAGAAGTGCACCCGATAAAGTTTTTTTTCAAGTCCCAGCAGGTGCAAAAGTTCGTAAACGATGGTGTAAAATTATAAGAAGAAGTGAAGTATCTCCAAGAACTACTTTACATTGTTGTGAAGATCATTTTAATGTAAGTAAGTAGGTATGGCATATTTAGATACTACCTGATATGATTTCAGCGAATTAGAAGTAAATTATGTAGGTATTGTAAAGCAATAACAGGAGCAACCATTTATGTTCACAGTCACAGTGCAGTGTGATTAATTTTGTCTATTTACGTACAACGAAAGGAAAGATAATAAGAAAAAATATTTAACTACGTATTCAGTTCTGTTCCTAAACCATACTAAGAACAATGATATTTTATATATTTATAAAATATCATTGACTAACAATACTTACCTACAGCAAATCGAAAGATTCTTTCAGATAATGTTCACTTTCTTTTTCATATTTTGTCTCAAATAATGTTATGGTATAATTTGATTACAGATAGAGGAGGATACAGAAAATCATGTTTGTTATAACATAATGAAACAAGAAGGTGTAAAAGTGACACTTAGACTAAAATAAGGGGGTACTGCCTCACATATTCCATTGCCAAAACCTAAATATAACACCACCCACTGTAAGAATGGGTGCAATTAAAAGAGAACGGTTAGCATTGTTAGAAGAAGCCCTCTCTGAGCCCCCTGCCAAACAAAGTGATGTTTTGGAAACATATGAGCCACCACAACAAAGCAGTGATGAAGCAGGATGCAGTTCATCCCATATTGAAGATAGTAATTCATTGAAGAAAGATGAAAAACTATGTAACGATAAAGCTGTGCAATCGAATATTAAAACTAAGCACAGAAGTAAAAGTGTTCATGTCACTATCTCCATTAAAATGCCTTGTTAAAAATACTGCAACCTCACCATTAAAATCAAAATCAACTTAAATTCCTGAAACAAAATTGTTAGCAGACAACCCAGACGGTATGTCAATGTCTTCTCTTTTTACAGTGAAATCTCTAGATTATGAACCAAGTCGTTCATCTGAATCAAGTTGGATGGAAGATGATGAGTCAGATAATGAAAAACAATTTAAAAGTACAATGCGGAGTAGCATATTAATGGCTATAGAAAAAGAGCCTAAAATGTTGATAGGATTACCTAAGAAATCATATCATTTAATTAAATTATTAAGTGAAAATGTTCCCCTTTCCACCACAGATATACTAATTACATTGAAGAAAATAAAATTAAATGAGTCATTTAGCATATTAGCATTACAATTTGGATATTCCCAGAGTACTGTCAGCTGAATATTTTCTAAAACTGTACCTCTTATTGCTGAAAAAATTAAAGACTTAATTGTATGGCCAACACCATCAGAAATTTATAAAAGGCTACCCATATCATTCCGGTCCAGGTATGCAAATGTTGTTTCAATAATTGATTGCCTAGATATTCAGATTGAGAAACCATCTGATGCACTCCACCAATCGCTTACTTGGTCACAGTACAAAAAATTTAATACTTTGAAGTACTTAATTTCATGCACACCTGATGGATTAGTAAATTTTATCTCTGAAGGATATGGCGGAAGGGCTACCGATGTGGCGATTGTTCAAGACTGCGGTTATTTAGAGTTTTTACCCCCTAACAAAGCAATAATGGCAGATAGAGGATTCAAAGATTTGTCACATTTATTAGAAGCTAAAAGTACCAATCTTATACAGCCACCATCAGTTTCAAAGTTGTCACCAAGCACAAAAGATGGGTCTATTCCGACTAGTTACATTGTTAGTTCCATTGATGTAACTAGATGGTTTTTTTTTTCCTAGTAGTTACATTGAACGAAGATGGTTTCCGTAATGGAACTACATGGACTTTTTTTTCCGAGTAGTTACATTAATAATATTATTATCATATTAAAAAATGTTATAATATATACTTCCAGCACACTCAGGAGAAAGGCCATAAAAGAATGGGTGTGTAATTGCCAATAAAACAGTTTTTTAGTGGACTTATATCCTTTGAAATCATAGTTTTAAAGAGTGACCCAGGAGACGTCACCATGGCAACGAGCTACAAAGAAAAGTTGATTGACCCATCAGGTATCCCATCCTTTTTTCTCTCCTAAATTCTATGGTTTCAAAAATATGTCTTCTCTCGTTTACCATCTTCAAAGCCAGTTTTCTTGGTCTATTCCGACTAGTTACATTGTTAGTTCCATTGATGTAACTACATGGACTTTTTTTTCCCGAGTAGTTACATTAATAATATTATTATCATATTATTAATGTAACTACTCGGAGAAAAAAGTCCATGTAGTTCCATTACGGAAACCATCTTCGTTCAATGTAACTACTAGGAAAAAAAAAACCATCTAGTTACATCAATGGAACTAACAATGTAACTAGTCGGAATAGACCAAAAGATGAAGTAAAGCTTTCAAAACGGATTGCAGCATTGAGAATACATATTGAACGTGTCATAAACAGATTAAAAGAATTTCACATGCTGGTACCGCATGCCTGTATAGACCACAATTTAATTCCAATCATAGATGAGGTAATAATAGTAGGATGTGGTTTGATTAATTTGCAAGATGTTTTAATAAAAAAGTAAATTCAAATATAGCTTTGTTTTATTTAGAGTATCTTGTTACAGTACAGTTACAGTATCTTATTTACAGTATATACATTAGTAGGTTGTACAACAACTGAATTTTGGCAATTTGTTCTTATGTCCATGTCATGAAAACCACTTAAATTCACATTTTATTTCAATAGTTTTTCAGTAGTATCTTACATTATTAGAATCATTACGAATCAGCAAAGTTTTTGTATAATAAACTTTTTAAGTTATCACATTTAATTTGTTTTTCTATACTAGGTGTTCTCAGTGTTTGTTTTACACTTAGTATGAAGAAACAAACTATGTGATTACCTACTTAAAAAGTTCATTATAAAAAAACAGGAAAATGGGCTAAAAAACTTTCCCGATTCGTAATGATTCTAATAATGTAAGATACTACTGAAAAACTATTGAAATAAAATGTGAATTAAAGTGGTTTCATGACATGGACATAAGGACAAATTGCCAAAATCAGTTTAAAATGATCAATATCTCCTTAACTAGTATAAATTGCTGAACATATGTAGGGGTTAAATATTGATTCAACCCCTATGTATGTTAACCCGCCGAGAGCTGAAAGAAAGGATAAAACGCTATCGAGCTTTGTAGCCGTTCTATCAACTCTCTTGGCGGGTTAACATTCAGTTCTGGGAAACCCTGTACATACATAGGTACAGCTATTTAGACAGTTTAGGATAGATGGCACGAGTCCAAAATAAAATGCATTTTTCTAAAAGGCTCAGACACAGTTGATTATCATAATCAATCTCTAAAATATTTACTTTTCTAGAAGTTTCAAAATCACTGGGCAACACAAAAGAGGGCCTTTTTTTTGTTTGAGAAATGCATTTGTAATTGCACTTGTGCCATGTACTTTGAAGTCACTCTATTTCCTGAAGTAGTACTCTACTTCCATGTACTCATGGCTTTGTCTGAGAAAGGGCATTTGATTTCAACACTAAGTATCACTTTCACCATCTGGAGAAGCACCCACAACGGGGTAATTTAGATTCAAAAGTAAGCCACATCTTTTAATTTGAATTTTTCTTTGTTATTCCACCTCATTTATAACTTGTTGTTCCAGTAATCTTCCCCTTTTCATTGCCTCAGTATCCCTTAATTTGCGTGCTCCTATTATGGACTCTGACGTTGTTCCATCTAAAACACTACAATGTGCAGCCTCATATGCTTTAGAAGCTGTGCTGTGCTGATTCTAGCAAATCGGAGTTCATGCCACAATGGGCAGTCCTTTTGGTCAAGAGTTGCTAATGCAGCTTCTTCACATGCACTCGCAGACATCATTTGCTTACACAACATTGAAGTCATCAGGGTTTGTTGCCTTGCTTATTGTGTTCAAATTACTTCAAATAGTGGATTGACAATTTTTCTGTAATACTTGATTCACTAAAGTATTTCATTAATTGATTACTGGTATTACCCACAATCTGACAGTCGCTTTTCAAAACTTATAGAAAACTTTCAGTGTTTGAAGTTTCTGGCACAACCTTACGCTTACGGGCATTACATATTTCTTTAGCCTTTATAAATTTAAGGCTTGTGCCAACTGAAGAAAGCTTTGATATTTTCCAGTAGCAGTCGACACTGGTTGCTGGTGGGTCTTCACTTCTCCTGTGTAGCCATGCCAAAAAGGCTATAGCATGCTTGCGACCTCCTAAAACAGAATAATAATAATAATGAATAATAATAATGAATACTAATAATGAATATAATAATATTTACATAACAGTGGTAAAAAAAATATATACAAAATCATATACTAAACAAGAAACAGTTATCATATTGATTTTTCAGTTGTGCTAATTTTGGTGTCTTGCCGTTTGACCAAAAGTCATTTGGCAAAATTACACTTGACAAACAACGTTTGGCAAAAAAATGTAAAGTCAATTGATCATTTTACTACTAGTCATTTTACAAATGACTTACTTTTCCAAATGATCAATAGTTAAATTTACATTTTACGAGGAAGACGAATCAGGGCATAACCGACTCGGATAGGTTAGGTTAGAAGGCAAAGGCGGGAGCTTGGCTCCCGCCTTTGCTTTCGAGGTTGTTTTTTTTTCTGCCCAGAAATAGGTAAACTAATTGCTAAATGATCAATTGCTAAGTGAGTTTTTGTAAGATGATACTTTTGTCAAATGTCTCGTTTGCCAAATGATCATTTGGTGAAACGTTGTTTGTCAAATGACAATTTGTCAATAATTTTTTGGTCAAACATTAGTGAACCGCTAATTTTGGATGCTTATAGTATTTAAATAAGTACCTAGTTTTATTGAAGAATCAACCTAAATCATTTTCAATATATACTACACAATGTTATAGTAAAACCTGATTTGATTAGTAATAGTGTTATGCTTATGAGTCCTTTGATAAGGATATGTTATATTAAATTTAAACTGAAATATTTGAAAAAAATATTTATTTCTTTACAAAAGTTGCAATATTTTTGTATACTTACCTACTTACTCAAATCAGCTCAAATCCGCCCTTATGTTGCAACAAGTAGTTTATAATTTTAAATGAAAATGTATATGATATAGCGTCGGTGAAACAGCAAATCCGCATAACATTTTCAATAAGGAGGAAAATGCACCTTTCGCTTAAGACATTAAGGTTTATTTTGCTCTATCACAAATTTGTTAGTTACGCGGTTTAGCAGTGTCACTGCCGATAGGCCAACCAACACATACCTACCTAGGTAAGTGTGCCACACAACACAATCTTCACAACTAACGTTAACTATTTTTTCTTCATTTTCATGACAAATAGCTGTTACAGCATAGCATTTCTGTCGCACATTATGCTCAGGTGTTATTCGAGCCTTAACTATATAGGTACACAGGTTCCGTCCCCGTCTCTTTTAACTTGCACGTAACCTATGGCTGAATCGCCATAAGATTCACGTTCAGATCTGTAAGTTCTGTAACACAAAGTAACAATCATGTAATAATCATGATAATTGGTTGGTACACTTATAGTTTTCTGCCAAGATAAATAGCAAATTGACTTAAATCTCTCCGTTAGACAATAATCATAACTTTTAGGTTATGTTTACTGATCTTTATACTTAACACGTTCATGGACGCAGATGCTATAGCAGTCGTGTATCATACCGGCTATAGCATGGGCGTCATAAATACGGGGGTCAAATTAAAATGGTTTTTTATTACTGTCCATGAACGTGTTAAGATTAAATTAATCAAATAATGCATTATTATAGGATAATTACCTAACAGCTTTCACTCCTTTCACCTCAGCGGACGTAAAATCTAAATTTGACGCCAAATAAGACGACATCATGAATGCATCTATTCTCGGCAGATTATCTGACTGTGCTTTCACAAATCCAATATCAGTCATTTCTAAAGTAATTTCTAATTTTATGAAGATACTAAAATGAGAATAAGAATTCACAACACACACAATATTACTATTTTATCTGACTAATGTTGGACTAATGCTCCAATTTCCATACAAATATAGGCAACACGAACTTGTTGTCATAGTAAATGACGTCACGTTTCGTTTAACCATTGGCGTTGCGTTTCACACATTTGAAATTCGCTCGCTAAATTTGCACTTTTATTTATTATTTTTAAGTAATTAAAAATGCAAAAATTAATGAAACAATCGTTTAGATCAAGTTTGTTGCTAATGAAAATACAGAAAAAAAAATATTTCAGTCAGATTTAAATTTTATGCATATTCCCTCATCGACCTACCTACTATATTTGTAACTACGTGCAGACTCAGACATACCGGAGGAGGGCGGGGGTCCGGGCGAGAGGAGAGCGCCCGGACTCGGAGGACGTTGGGGCCCGTCGAATGACGGAGTGGCGCCTCAGGGACCGGTGGAAAAGCTATCTGGAAGACTATGGACTCCGCACCATAGGGGCACTCCTCCCGTCACGTATCGTCTTGTGCAGTTAATGACCGGGCATGCGCAGTGCGGCGATCCAGACTATTCCAGACAGACCCGCTCCGGCTTAGACGTTCGGCGCGAACGCGGAGGGAGAGTATATAAACACAATTGAATTGGGAACCTCCTCTTTTTGAAGTCGGTTAAAATCTAAAATAGTAAAAAAGTGTAAGAAGCGAGAGGCTGGCATAAACAAATGACATGTCAATGATGACACGACCAAAATGAAAGAGACAAATGTATTATATTATATGACAGTGCTGTACTTTTTTCGGTGATTGTCATTCATCAGTCTAAATTCGAAAATTGGTCGGGGCATGATCTAACAAATCACTTTGATGATACTACGTCCAGCAACTTTTGGAAGTCTACTGTCCAGCCACTTTTGGAAATAATATACTGTCCAGCCACTTCTGGAAGCCTACTGTCCAGCCACTTTTGGAAATATACTGTATAGCTATTTTGGAAAATTTATAATGTAAATGGAATTTTATTAGTAACTATGTTCTGTAACTTATGTACAATTGACAACAATTCATTTTGTGCTAAGGTAGTAAAATAAAATACCGTTTCTAGATTTTACACTGCTGATTACAGTAAAAATATCTTTGGATTTTTTTATGCAATAGTTTTTTTTATATTTAGGAAAAACAGTAAAAAAAGTTGGATTGTGAATGTTAGGAATACACTTATAGTGCCCTTAGTCCATTTATTACCAAAGGAATTGAAAAAAATATGACATGACATGACAGTCAGTTTTGTTTCTGTTTAAAGTTACTTTTTTTAAATTTTATATCATGCTAAGATCATGACATCAGTATTCCTAACTTTGTATATAAGGTCTTTTTAATGACTATTTCTTTAATAAATTATTAACGACGAATTTAAGTTAAATATAGAAAAACCGAGAAATACGGGTAGTCTAATTTTTAACCACCTATTATAAACGCGAAAAAACAATAATTCTTTTTTTTTTTAAATGTTGTCAATTCATGTGTCTAGTATCTTTTGTAACGTTATTTTGTTAGGCAAGTTTCGTTGCTGACTGTACCACACATTTTAAGAACTTTGTTTAGGGCAAGTCTATTTTGGAAGAGTTACCAATTGCTATAATTCATTGATCGTTACCTCCCAATACCCTAATACTGTATTTAAGCAGTTTCCAATCCACGCGGATCTCGCTGTAAACTAATTTAAAATTCAATAGATATAAAAGCAGATTCAAGTATCAAAAAGTTGTTTTTTTTTATTTTGAATAGATATAGCCTGTAAAAATAACAAAATTTTACATAGAGTTTATATGGTTGACATGTTACACGACGTCACACGGCGGATCGCTCACTATCGAATCTCTCTGTCTAATTAGCATTGTATCATCTGTATTTATTATTTATTTACTTATTTATTATAACAAACACAAAGTTTATATACTTATTATTCATTGTTCCACAAAACTGTGTGCACAGTTTGACTGCGGAATCTTCGGTCCAGCTTGTTGATCACTACATAAAAGTACTTAATTAGATATACACTATTATATAATTAAAGGTGAGCATCGCATTTACAATGACATCAGGAGATGCCTATGTAACCTAGCTTTAAATCTACGTTTGTTTGTTTCCAAAACAATATCAGCTGGTAATCTGTTCAGGAGATAAGGTAGACGTTTTTTAAGTGTCCTGTCTCCGTAGTAATTGGACATTTCTAGGAACTACAAACTTACCAGCAGATATTGCTCTCGTATTATGACAGTGAGTGACTAGACGCGTGTGCTCCTGACTGCCATGACTATTGACTGCTAAGAGATAATTTTGTTTGAGTCCTACTGGTAAGATTTTACAAATTTTGAATATTTTTTTAGGGTCATTTTTTTTGGCCGTTTTTAATTTTTAATATCTCTTTTGGTTATTTATTTTACTGTGTTTTCATATTTTTTTGAGAAATGCCATTTAAAATACTCATGCGCATCCCTATTCTAGTGGACACGTATCGAACCTCCGTCCTTCCGAATATCTCCCCGAATACGGCCGCAGGGCTCCGCGCGGAACCTTTCGCTTATGGTTAAAGGTACCGTTTATTGCTAAATGCTGCAATAAATATTCGCGAGTAGGTATGTGGTAACCGATCGTTATCTTAACGAGTGCTGTGCGACTGTGTGTATCAAGCGCTCCGCCGTGTCTGTAATTGAAATCGATTTATTTTTCGGTGTTAATTTGTTGGGTTTTAATGAATAGATACATGATTGTAGTCTTGGTTTTAATGTTGGAGTGAATTTGTTAATTTTAAAAAGACCGGACCATAGTCAGTGTAGGGTTCCGAAGCCGTTACTACGAACCAATTAGGCCTCGCGACAAACTTAAGTTTGCTGTTGGAAAACTGTTATCCCCATACATCGACACAGATCGCGGTCAGTTTACCACCACCGCAAATAAGTTTTCGGTAGGTTTAAAGTTTTAAACATGTAAACCGATTTTAACTCAAGAACCACTGAAGTCTACTTAGTAGTGATAGTTTATCTATTAAATTCATTATTATGTGCTTTCATTTAAGATATTTTTCTAATTTTTAGTTTTTGTAGTTTTGGTTGTGTAGGGGGGCGACACTTGACACTGACAGAAATTAGCGCTTTAAAACTTAATATTTCATAAACGGACCTTAATCGAAAAATTTGTAGTACAAACCCGCAATATTTTTGAAAGACCTATCCAACGACACCCCACAATATGGAATGGACCAGAAAAAAAACACATCCCCACGTTACGGGTAAACAAAAAGGTAAAATGGTAAAAAAAATATTTACCACTTAGTTGCCGTAACTACCTATGTATATTTATGCCAAATTACAGCTTTCTAGTACCTACTAACAGTCTCTGAGCTAGGCTGCGGACGGACGGACGGACGGACGGACGGACGGACATGGCGAAACTATAAGGGTTCCTAGTTTACGGAACCCTAAATAGATTTTAAATACAACTAAGTTTTCTTAAAGATGCTCCGTTTTTAGAGATCCATACCTACCCTTGAATTAGATACACGTCGTCTCCCTCCAAGTCGGACTTTTTTAACTGTTGCTTATTTAGATATTTTATTTAGTTTATAGATCATTCGTTTTATAGTAGCTATTGTTAAGATTAGATTACCTAGAGTTACCTACACTATTGGACAGTTTGTTGTGAGACTGTCCTAACTCAACATGTGCCAGCTTTGGCCAGCGCTGGAATGTAAAATAATGAATGAGTTTGTTAATAGACGTCAAATATTAAAAAAAACTAAATCGGATGTCCATATTGATTCAACATTAGTTTCGTAGCTACGTCAAGTAAATTCAATTAAAGATAAGTAAATTTATTAAGTGAGACAAAAAGCATTTTTAAACAGTATTAAACCCTTCGAAACCCGCAGACATCTTTGAATGACAGCGCAAATTGACAACATTTCATTTTGGTGACACCTGCAAATTACTATACGAATCGAAAGGGTTTTGCCTCCTGAACACGGCAAAATATTTATTTACATTTATTTTTCTTTATTGACAAAATTACAAGTAAGTTAAAAAAAAATTGAGTTTTACCAATACTATGCCTGAATAGATATAATACCATTGCCTTTTTCACGAGAAAAAAGATGTCATACTTCAAGTTTGACATTGATACTATTGACAGATACTTGAGATCGCTTGACCGCCATTATTAAAAAGAAAAACTTTTTTTTTATACAGATTGGACTAACGTAATATGTCCATTGTGTCGTAGAAATGAAGTTACGCCCTTTTAGAATAAGAACATCTTAATAAATTTATAATAAAATAATTATACATCCTAGGGAAAAAATAAAACTATTAGTGTCTTCCTCCTTCCAAACAGTATCTATAAAACGAATAAAATTAAAGTCTTGAAAATATGAAATCTTGTCAATTCTCCGTTGGTGCCCATAGACATAGATGTCGGGCATACTGCGCCCGAATTAATAAAGTTTGACGAATGTTTATGGCTAATGTTATGAGAGATTCCATACGTACAATAAATAAATATTGTGTGTCATCCATCAGGGCTGGGCAGTATTTGAATTACTTCTAATTGAAATACGTATTTAAAATACAAATACGTATTTAGTATTTGTATTTCAATTACTACCTAAAAATGTAATTTGTATTTAATATTTTAAATACCCGACGCCGAGGTATTTTGTAATTAGTATTTCAAATACTTATTGCATCAAAATACATTTTAACAAATACATTTAGCGATCTTATTATAAATGATAAATTGATAATAAAAATTAGCTGATTCGTACATAGACTATAAACACTAGCACCCAGAGCAGTTAGGCCTTATTCCCACGGGCGTTGCACCAACGCCAAAATGCGCACTAGTGTCAAATTGCTGCTAGTGCTATGTGCTACCTGATTGGTTGAATTGGACATTAACGCACGTTTTCGCGTTGGCGCAACGCTCGTGTAAATGTATTTTGTATTTTTGTAATTTGTAGTTTAATTAAAAATGGTTAAAATACTGTATTTTGTATTTTATATTTCAAATACCCGTCTAAAAATTATTTTATATTTCGTATTTTAATTACATGCGAAAAAGTAATTTGTAATTTGTATTTCAATTAAAGCAAGGTGTGTATTTTGCCCAGCCCTGTGTGTCATAATATTTACTGCAATCTAATGGCAAACTCAGGCAGACAAAGATTGTGAAAACCTTCAGGTTAAAGGGCTATTTTTATCGATCCGTGAGGTTAGCGAGAACGGTAATTAAACCAGTTGAATTTAATTTATGGTCAATCACTCCAGTTGTCTTATTTTGAAATTACCAACAACATAACAATCTATATATCATTATGATTTCATTTCATTTATTTATTATGTAAGTAGGTACATTCGATTTTAAATATGCGTAACATTTACAGAATTCCACCCTACACATCTTAATTAGGTACATTACATCAAATACGTGTACGGGTATACATAGATAACAAATATGCAGCGAACGATAAAAGTATAAAAGTCTAACTAGCGCCGAAAACGCCCCCCACAAAAAGGATGCCCTTCTTCTTTCTTTGCCCCCGCGGCGACTTGAACAGCTACTACCGCGGGGATATGGCGTTTCCACGTGAAGTGATTTCGCCAGTGTCAAGTATATATAAGTATAAATCAATATAGCAATAAAACACAATCCAATCTTCTCTAGGAAGATTGAGGGCAACGTTGTACGGTGATTTGTAGGTCAGAGGTCAAGATAGTTTTAACCTCTGCACCACTGCGAGTCCACTTGAAACGAGAAGAAAGATGCCAGATACACGAAATAAGTCCAAGTCTTCAATCACTGTGCGACACAAAGGCATAAAAAGTACAAATCACTATCAGAAAATAACTTTGAACACCTAATTACCCAAAAATTAAAGTCTAAAACAAATTACACGTCCGCCATCTTTTAACGTTGCAAATGGCCCCCCCAAGGATGCCCTTATAAGCGGGGATTAAAAAGGATGCCCGGCAGCCGTTCAGTTCGAACTTTAGACATACCTTTATAATCTTTAATCATGTTCGATCATGGCCGCCGTGTCAAACAGGTGTCAAACTGTTAAATAAACCAAACATTGGACCCGATTCTACGTGCACATCACTTAAATAGCCTAAAACTAAATTGTCTAATTTTAAGACATAAGTACTTTAGACGGCTTTAATCTGTGCAATTCCAGAATGTCAAGCTGACAATGTATTAGACCGCCTAAAATAAGAAGCGTCAGATTCAAATTAGCGCTGTCATGGCGCTGTCATTTGATTTTGATTATGTCAGCTGCTCATACAATAGCAAAGTGTTTTAGCGACGCCTAAATAAAGTTTATAGGCCACTGTTATGTAGAATCGGGTCGGGTCCATTAGGTTTCAATAAATATGCCTTGTTTTGCCGTAAAATGGTGTGTCAGTCGTTCGGACAAGAACCACAAAAAATATCACTTTTAACAAGTTAGTAGAGCGATAAAGATATTATTTTGTTTTTATTGTTATGATCACATCTTGTTTAGGGTTGGTATTATTATTATTATTTCATTTATTTCGAACAACAATGATTCAATTAAAATACAATTGATAAATTAAATTAAATTATAAATTAACTAGGCTAGAATTAAATTACACATGGAACATAATATTATGTCAGTTAAATTTATAAATAATCTTAGCAACTAAAATGTATTGGCACTGCAGTGGTTGAGATAAGCCCTATCCAGCCTGCCCGCAAACAGCCAGGATGGTGTTCGGGCTGCCCCGCACCAGGCTGAGCAGCGAGGCGGCCTTCTTGCGCATGATGGCGGCGAAACCGTCCGTGCGCGCCACGGCAAACATGGCCGACGGACAACAGACATCATTACTTTTTTTTTATAAGTTGGTTTATATGTTAAGATTTGAATATCTTATCAATATTTTGTAGTTTTTATCGATGCCTTTCTAAGTATAAAATGTAAATAAACATTTTTTTTTGTTTTCCAACAAATCCAATTACTTAGAAACGAAATATGTAATGAAGCAGTTCGTTTGGAACGACACGATTCGAAATGGCATGCCATGATTCTTGCAGCCATCAAATTATATTAATTAAACGCGCAATAGAACAGTTTTTAAAGATTCGGCTGCACTACATTGCTAAAAAGATTCCTTGATGAAGTCATCAAGACAACGTTAAATAAAGTAACTTTATTTAGAGTAACTTGAGATTTAGGTCTCATTACTAAACACGGAACCGATTTTTTTTCCTTAACAAACGAGGACTTTTGATTTACACTACTCTTTGCTTTTGATGTTATTGGAAATATAACCATATGTAAAAATACAGATAGCAATGTTTGCGTATCTCTGCTCATACTTACTTGTATTATATTGTAAATAAAAATAAATCGTATGTTTATTTATCTAATATCTAGCGACTCAGCCCTACTTCTTAAACAAAAAATATCACGCTTACGTTATCATAACTAAGTTGCTTCTTGTTGCATGTAACCATTCAACAATTATCCGTTTTCTATACTTTTACCGTTTGCTGCAAATATGCAAACAATAAACGTTTATATTTTTTGTGACAAAATCTTACATAAAAAGAAAAGAGAAATACCAAATTTCTGACTTTTTTAATATTGGATTGTTTCAATGAATTTTGCCAGTACCAGTATCAGACACTGCGCGCGCTGTGAAGTTAGTTACCTACTTTACTAACTTTCGAATAAGTAATCCTAGCTCCTCCACTGTTCAGTTGTTTTTTAAATGACTATTGTTTCTATAATACGGTAGACCAGTACCAAACACAGGACTGACAAGGTTAATTTATGATCTTATCCCCTAAACTACATGTAGAAAATAAACTAAATTATTTAAATAAAAACAAAAAACCCGACTGCAGTAAAAAAAACAACTGTAAAGCGAGAAACAAGCTATATAATCGATAGGTAAATACTTATAATGTACCATGCAATGATTTTTTGTTTGATACCTCGTTAACAAGTAATGCAATTTATACCAATATACATACAACTTGAATAGTGGAAAAGGTTTTCCAGGCGGGGACAAGCTATTAATCCAAATGTTTTTTGTTTCAAGAAAATACTTAAGTACATTTTATAATTCATTGCTTGTCCCCGCCTGCAATACCTTTTCCACTATTCAAGTTGTATGTATATTGGTATAAATTGCATTACTTGTTAACGAGGTATCAAACAAAAAATCATTGCATGGTACATTATAAGTATTTACCTATCGATTATATAGCTTGTTTCTCGCTTTACAGTTGTTTTTTTTACTGCAGTCGGGTTTTTTGTTTTTATTTAAATAATTTAGTTTATTTCACATTTTTTAGTTTTTATTAATAAAATAGTGGTTTTATTAATATAACCAAACGTTAAATGAGCTCTGGAGCTCGATTTTTTAATGTCACGAAGCTATAAGTAACAAATTACAAGCGGAACTCTCCTTTTAGCAAAAGAAGCATCGTGCATTCAAAAATCGATCCCCAGTAGTAACGTAAGATTAGTTCATTAGGTTAGATGGAGGCCGATCGAACAGATTGTAGATACTTACTTAGGCCGAGAAATTGAAGTAGGTATAAATCAACTAAACTTCTCTTAATCTCTAACAATTTAGTTCCTCAACGGTCAGTACGTCATACGTGTACCTGGGTACTAGACTAAGCACCCACATTGAGGTTACCTATTCCGTGTATCTTTACTTAATAAACTGTCCATGCGTAGGCAGGATGGCGCATTAGGTAGGTATTAGCCAGCAATTTATACTATAACATCAATGTGCATTAATCAAGTATGTAGTAGGTATTCGTGAATTATTAATTATTACACTACTTTCTTAATGGTTTATATTGTAGGCGTTTACAGCTCAACAAGAAATATTTATTACTTAACAATTAACGTCCTTTTTGATTTCCCTGTCTAAATGGTAGCATCAAAGTATTATAATGTATATATATTTGGAATGGGCTATTTACTAGCTTTCATTTGAGACCCATATTGCTATAATAAACAATTTTTTTTTTTTAAAACCCCCTCTTTGTTTTTGCAGACGCCATTTTGAAATATTATATACCCTATGTCACTTTGGCAATTAAGACGAATCGAATGACACCTAGTATGTTAAAATCGGTCAAGCCGTTTAGGCTGCAGAGCGTGCCCAGAAATAGACATACATACATACATACATACATACATACATACATACATACATACATACGCTCGAAAAACATAACCCTCCTTCTGACGCAGTCGGGTAAAAAGGTATGACACGTGAAATTAAAAAAATCTCGAGGATTAAAAAAGGGTCAAATCGTTTACATCAGTGGGGTTGATAATCACAGGGACTAACGCTGAATTACAGCGAGTTAACGCAGTAGTAATGAGGTTCGCAGAGACGGAGCTCCGGAGGACGCCAAGGCAGAGCAAGGCTGAAAAGTCTGACGCCAGGCATAATCGGACAGCCTGAGGCCAACTCAGGGAGGACACTTTTCCCCCAGTTTGTGTCGCATCCACTGAGTGGGAAAGAATTAAGGTAGCTCTTTTCCCGACCAACTACTCTACTGAGTAAACACGGACCCTCGAGCTTCATTCGTCTTGCATTGTATATATAGGCAGTGTCGTTCAAAACTTCGATAGCGCGTTGTAGAACATCAAACGTGAAATTTGAATTTAAAGTGATACATACGATTTCCTTGAGTGGCCAATTGTTACCTAATCATCATTAAAGTAGTTTGAAAACAAAAACACGGATTTTACTGATCAAAATCGCTTAAATACTTTTAATTCTAGGTAAGTTGCTTGGAAACTATGCAAACTTTTTAGCGTTGGTGACTGGAGCGCCATCTGTTATCTGTATTGTAAAACTCTCTTGTACTGTTTCAATTTTTACTAGTAGAATACCTAGGTATCATATTAAATTTCGACAGAAATATGGTATAAACGAGTAATTAAAAAGAAAAAAAAAAGGAACAACACCACAAAATAAAGTTTTTTTCTATTTTTATTGCATGATAATGATGTTTGTTGTAAATAAGTATTTCTTTTACAATGAGACTTAGGCCGCCTTTACACCTGTAAGTTACTTACGTAATATTTACATAATTTACTTACGGTTGCATTTACACTTGATATAAACTTACAGTAAATAATGCTTATGTAAATTTTGTGAATTTAAACTTGCATAAGTTATTACACGCCCATTTACATTGCTTACTAAATCAGTAAATAAAATGCCTTCTCAAAGTCGCCACGTTCAAGCAGCTGCTGCATATATAATTTTAACCAAACTAAAGCAAAAGAAAAGACAATGCTGGGTAAAATCTTGGCTAGAAAAAAGAATAGCACGAGGTGCGTTTGAAAATCTTTTAAAGGAGTTGAGAATGGAAGACCGAGACCAATTTTTCAATTTTATAAGAATGAATTCGACAAGTTTTGAATATCTTTGACACATAAATTTCATTAGTACCGCTGCCGCTCTTCTTTTTCTTTAATTTTGTCACTTCTTGGCTAAATTGTCCTTTTAAATTATGCAATTTTCTAGCAATTTCCTCGGGAGTGGTACTAAATATTTCACTAAGTTCAACATGCAACAAATTTGTTTTTGCGCGGTTTTTATACTCCTTATTTTTGTAGTCCCATAGTATGGGACGTGCCTCAAAAGCAGTAATTAAAGTTTCTACCTCGTCTGGAGACCAGGCTTTATTTTGTTTTTGTTTAGAGGAGGACATTATTTTTTTGTAAGTTCTCAACTTATCAATTTAGTTCGATAAGTTGTAAGTCGCTTCCGTAAACAAACTCGAACGCGTTTAGACTTGCAATTTTCCAATTTACGTAAGTTGTAAGAACTTACAGTAAGTCACTTACAACGAGTGTTTACACTTGAAAATTTATCGTAAGTTGCTTACGTGAGTCACTTACGTAAGTAAAACTTACAGGTGTAAAGGCGGCCTTAGACTTGCAATTTTCCAATTTACGTAAGTTGTAAGAACTTACAGTAAGTCACTTACAACGAGTGTTTACACTTGAAAATTTATCGTAAGTTGCTTACGTGAGTCACTTACGTAAGTAAAACTTACAGGTGTAAAGGCGGCCTTAGGCCCAGCACACACGGTGAAACGCAACTGCAACGAAACCGCAACTTCTTATACTTTTGAGTCTCATTTGAGTTTATGCCATAGATTCCTTTGGGAGACCACACACGACGCAACCAGCTTGAAACCGGTTTGAAACGCGTTGCAGATCAGTTGCTTTGAAACCAGCGTGCAGGAAACTCGTGTTTGGGTTTTATCGGATTTGGCGTCTTTTCTGTCCGACAAAATGGCTGACGACGAAAATAAAAACATTCAGTTTGTATTGAAAGTTGAGAAGTATCCTTGCTTGTACAATACCACACTATCAAGCTACTCTCGCAGGAATGAGACTGATAAAGCATCAATCAGACTGAAAAACAATGAAAATGACAGGAGAACTAGACATTTTGTAGACTTCTGTCTGTTCTTAAAACCGAAATGATTGTGAATAATTTCATCATATTTAGATTGCGGCGTGTGTGGAAAACGATTGAAACTCGTTTCAAACCAAGAATTTCAAAAGGGTTTCGTTGCAGTTGCGTTTCACCGTGTGTGCTGGGCCTTAGAAAACAAAAAATGATAACATTGTAATAAAATATTGTTGATCTATTGTAGAGCCTTTACCATCTGACCATCGGGGCAGTAAATCATTATATCGGATTCTCTTGCTCGCACTCGTGGGGCTTATGGCGAGCGTAAGGGATACAAAATAACGCTGGTACTACACGCATCCCTTATGCTCGCCCTTAATCCCACGAGAGCGAGCAAGAGAGTCCGATAAAATGATTTATTGCCCTGGTGGTCAGATTGTAACGGCTCTACAATAGTAAGTTTTTATTTTGTTTTCAATATATTATTACCTTAGTTAATTCGTCTGCAATGTTAGGTTAATTAGTTAATGTCTTATAGGAAATTCATATCGGATATCAAAAAACGGCTTTGTTTTTTTAAATAATTTTGACGTACACACATACCACGCCTGTCTCCCATTAGAGAAAGCAGAGACTAAGGCACGACAGGTGCGCCGGTCTAAGCATACAACTTTCGCCGGTACATTGACGTCAACTAACAAAAAAAACCCTAATCGTAAATACTGCCCTCCTACGGAAAAAGGGCACATCTACTATAATAATTGTATTGCACTTCCAACCTTATTATAACCTCTGAGAGTTCAATATGCCTCTTTGAATTAATTGCACTAGTGTATTTTCTCCGTAGTAGGGCGGAATGGCTGTTAAAAAAATCCACCCCAATGTCCCTTTCTAGGTACCTACTCCTTATTGAACCTTTTTTTAAATTACCTGAGGGGCTATTACGACATAGCTATGCAGTTCATTTTACGTTGAGCGTAAAGGACAGAGCTATAGCAGTTATATAGCTCTGTCCTTTTCTCACAGCGTAAACAGAACTGCATTGATAAAGATAAAGACATTTATTCAGTAAGTAGGCCGCACGGGCACTTTTAAACGTCAAGAATCTACCAGCGCTTCACAAGAGGAGACCACTGCTGAGAAGAAATGCCGCAAGAAACTCAGCAGTCAGTCATTTTTTTAAATATATTTAATATTACAATGGTACTACTTAGTCTTGCATTATATAAATCTATAAATAGCAAATTAAAAAAATATTTCAAATATCCTGCGTAGTTTCCGCAGGAAAACACACCAAAATAAAGAGAGAAAAGGAAAAAAGAACACCTACTTATGTGTATAGTATAAGTCGGTACAAGATGACCACATAAGATTGATGTGTAAATTCGTGAGGCATATTTTATTTTTACTTGCGCTACAAAAAAGCATCATCCAATTCCATGGAAATTCTTTAGTTTATCATACATACATACATAACTTCACGCCTTCATTCCCAGAGTGGGGTAGTCAGAGCTACAGAATTACCAACAACTCCAAAAACTTGTTGATAACCCTGTAACCACAATTTGCACAATTAGGCTAAGGGTTGTTTCACACGTACCACAACCACACGACGACCACAACCACACCACAACCACAACACGTGGTCGGGCGCATATTTTGTATGTTTAATAAATAGTACAATTCACAGGTAGGTACCACATTTTGCCGTCATCATCGACCGCGTGTGTAATACGACCACATCGCAACCACATCGCAACCACATCGCAACCACATCGCAACGGCAACGTTACGCAACCACGGCGACAACGCCAACTAACTGCTAGCGACAACCACATTCTGTAGGCACCACAACGCTACTGCAAAATGCTGCAGCGACACTATTCACTCGTAACCACTGCTTGACCGCATTTTAACGCTGCGACGTGGTGTGGTTGTGGTTCGTGTGAAACAACCCTAAGATGTTTAACAACGCATTAGTGACAGTGACAGGTCTTTAGTTTATCAAAAAACACAATAATGGTATTGAGGGCGCCACTGGACGCTCGCGCTCGACGCTTGCTCGGTGGCCTCGGTGCAGTCTGAAGTCGCTAAACCAGTGTAAATGAATTTTGGTAAACAGGGTATCTACGCAGTAAAAGTTTCAAACAAATTCAAATATCCAAATAGTAGGTATGGATAAATCGAACAAAATATTTATTTTTTAAGCTATTGCATAGCTTCTATCGCGGGCCTTGAGCGCGGGGACCGAATCCAGAAATTCCGTAACGAAAAAACCTCACGCTCCCCACTCCGACGGGCAAGGAGGTGTGGCTTGAAGGCCGTGCATCGTCTAACGTCGTTTCAGTTCGGCAGTCTTCGACACGGCGTTGTGTGCGTTTGTACGACATGCAATAGCTTTATTTATTTTGTAATATGACATACTGAAGACCAAAATCAAAGTGGTAGATATTTTTATAATAATTATAAAATAGCGACTCCATGGATTCTAGAACCACGTCATGCCACCAATAGTTATAACCTTATTCATAATCATAGGTAATAGAAATGGTAATACCTTGGTTTACTTGTGGGAGGACCTTGTGCAGGGTCCGTCCGGGTTGGTACCACCATCTTATCCATTAACCAACCGCCAAGCAGCAGTGTTCGCATTGTTGTGTTCCGGTTTGGGGATAAGACAGCCGGTGAAATGACTAGCATAGAGGCATTCCATCTTGGTCCTCGGGGTTGGCAGTGCATTTGCAGTCTTATGAATGCGAATGTCTATGGGTCACAGTTTTCACTTACCATTAGGTGGCCTGTGTGCTCGTTTGCCTTCCTATTCCATAAAAAAAAGTAACTCAATAAAAAAACATACATTTTTAGTAGGAAAAAAAAATGTGCAATAAATGAAATAGTCATGTCCATGTAATAATATCGTCATCAAATTGACTTAAAATGCTTCCGATGGCCGATCACTATTTATATATAACAATACCATAACAGGTTAACTTCGATGTAATTTTTACCGCCTGAAATACCGGCCCAGCTTAGTTGTTTGCCTAACCGCACAATTTGTCGTAGTCCTACACAAATTCAGTATTAACACAATTGTAGATTAATGTAAAGTAAATTATTTTATTAAAATAATTTACTTTTAATAGTTCCCTTAATAAGTACATTCTTATTCTTGAAATCGCACATCGTAGTTAGTAGTCCCATCCTACGAAGCTAGCAGTTTCGGGTTCGATTCCCGGTCAGGGTAAAAATTGTGTGATGAGCGCGAAAGTTTCTGTCTTGGATGTTTCGTTGTCTATGTATATTTGGTGACCCAAAAACCGACGTCAACGGCCCATAGAGCAATGTTCAGCGATTTTTACTAGTTTAGGAAATATTGATCATTTTAATCTTAAATTTGTAATGTTTCCTTTTATCCATGTCACGAAACATCCTTTATTTCATGATTAATTTCAGAAGATTTTCAGTGGTATCTTTCATTATTAGAATCATTATGAATCTGCGAATTTTTTAAACCTGTAAACTGTTAACTTAAGTAATAAGTGTAATAACATAAAGTTTGCTTCTCCATTCTAGACAATGATAAAGTTGCTAATGCTCTGCAACAGGTCGACTGGGATGAAGCGCTTGCGTACGATTGTCCGAATAGGATACTCAGTTTTATTAAGGAAAAAATACAACATATTTATGATGAATGTAAAAGGTCTATAAGGTGTAAAAATAAAACTACGAAAAAATGTAAATGGGTAAACAGGAAAATTATAAAAATGTGTAAACAAAGAGATAAATTATATAAAATCTGGAAAAAATGTCCGGAAAAAATAGAAAACAGAATATTGTATAATAAATATCGTAATAAAACCAATAAATACATTAATTATGTTAAAAATAAGTATATTAAAAAAGAAATTTGTAGAAACTTTAAGAATTCTAAGGAAATCTGGCGTATAATCAATGAGTTATGTGGTAAAATAAACAGCTCGATTGACGATGTAATTTTAAAACATTTTAAGATGAAAGACAAAGAGATACTATGTAATAATTTTGCCAGAGAATTTCAAAAAAATGTTGAAAAAATTGCTATTTCGTGTAATAAACATATCCTTGAGCACTCTAGGTTCGCCGGAGGCGTAGCGGTGACAATGCGGTTGAAAAAAGCAACTTATAATGACATATTCAAAATAATAAATAGCTTAAATGATAGAAAAAGTCCGGGATATGATAAAATCCGAGCCATAGATATAAAAAATAACAGTTCAAAAATGACACCAGTGATAACACATTTAATTAATTCCTGCATTGCCACTTCTGTGTATCCCGACGAACTTAAAATTGGAATAATACGACCTATCTACAAAAAAGGAACTTACACGGATTATAATAACTATAGACCAATTACTATACTATCGTGTATTGACAAGGTCGCTGAGAGATACCTCGGTAACGAAATTAGTAATTTCTTGACTAGACATAAAATAATTAACACTAAACAGTTCGGGTTTCAAAAAAACCGAAGTACCTCGCAGCTACTTTGCGAATTCAGTAATGAAATCAACGAGCACATGCATGAAAAAAGGCATGTGCTCGTTGTTTTCATTGATTTCAGTAAAGCTTTCGATATGCTAAAATACGAAACGCTATTCAACAAACTAGAGCAGAGCGGCATACAGGGCCCCCTAGTTAATTTGCTAAAAAAACTATCACGCCAACAGATATACTCGAGTTAAGGTAAATAACACATACAGTGAGCCTGTAAAAACGGATAAAGGCACGGCACAGGGATCTATTATTGGCCCAACCGAATACTTGCTATATGTTAATGAAATGTGTAACATTATAACCGAGGGCTCTGTCTACCAGTTCGCGGACGACACATGCATTATCACAGCCGATCGAGATATAGTTAAGGCCGAGAGCGTAATGCAAACGAACTTTGACACTCTCTGTAAATGGGCGCATGATGTCGGGCTTGTTATTAACGCGCAAAAAACAAAAATAATGCATGTTCGTTCGGCTCATAACAAAATAGCACACGAAGTTTCTGTAGTTGCCCATCAACACAATTGCCTACACCACAGCACTGTTATGTGTAACTGTGAAAAAATAGAAATGGTGAAGGAACATATGTACCTTGGACTTATAATAGATCACAGGCTCAACTGGGGACCTCATGTTAACTACGTGTGCGACAAGCTGAGGGCTATCTTGAGTAGACTATCAATTCTAAAGCATAAAGTACCGTACAGAACCCTACGTCTGCTATACTTAGCCCTCGCTGACTCTGTGATCGGCTACGCCCTGGGTGCCTATGGTAGAACCTTTAAGACCTATATGGAAAAAATATACAACCTACAAATTAGAATACTAAAAACTATTGTACCAAATAATATTAAAAAGCTTTATGTAACCGACTATTCACAACTATTTGAATACAGTAATCTACTTCCTGTACAAAAAAAGATGAAACTTGCTGTCTTAATTGAAGAATATCACAATGTAACAAAACTCAAAGTTAAGAAAAGATGTATTAGATTAAGAAAACTAACATCCCAAAGTCAATTTTGTTTACCTAAATATAATAACTTATATGGTGCTCGAAAACACTCATACTTACTGCCTAAAATAATAAACCAATTACCGGAACATGTACAAAACTTATATGTGAAAGGTTGTAATATAAGAAAAATCTTGAAAAGGCACTTTTTAAAATCTAAAAATTTATCCTATATTCTGTAATTATGTTTTAATTGGGTTGTAATTCTATGTCTACGTACTATTCTTTTTTTTTTTTTTGTATTTTATTTACTTTTTATTTTATCTATAAATAAGATCAGAGTAAGAACTCCCCATCGGCACACAAACCTTTCCAAGGTTTTGCTTAGATGGGTATAATTATACCTAATATGTATTTCTTTTGTCTTAATCAATAAATTAAAAAAAAAAAAAAAAAAGGTGTTGCGACACTCAACTTTGTTTTTCACTCTGTATTATCGTTGCCTCGTAGTCCTCGTACCCAAAGCTTAGACAAAAGACAAAATACCCCTAATTTCAGTAAGCTCACACTACTTAAAAATAACTTTATCATTTAGGAAGTCATTAACAGTATAAAATGCCTAGCAAGCAGCACTTAATGCGAGACTTACATACATACATACATTATATCACGCCTGTTACCCAGAGGGGTAGGCAGAGACCACTTCTTTCCACTTTCATCTTGACAAATTGCGACACTTAAATTTATATAATAATATATGCATATATTGTATATTTATTATTATTATTAATTAGCCCAATATAGTGTCCCAAATAAAATTACCAAGGTTATATTTCTGTTTATCAAAATCTCATTCTATTAGAATCCAATTTGCAAAAATCGAAAAATAAAAAAGTAGGCCTAGAACCAAAAAGGGTCAAATTGTCTTCATAAGTGGGGTATAGATTCTCATGGAACTATGTTGCAGAGCGGTTAACGCGGTAGCATCATCGCGGAGACGGAGCTCCGGAAGGGCGCCAAGGCAGAGCCAAGGCCGAATTCTGGCGCCAGGCCTAATCGAAGAGAAGAACCTGGCCACCGAGTCTGGGAGGACACAATTTCACTGACATGTGCCGCATCCACTGAATGGGGGTAAGATTTAGGGCAGCTCTTACCCAGAGTACTACTCAACTATGGAGACACGGACCCCAGAAGGTAACGATTTTGCATTGTATATATAGGCAGTGACTTTAAAAACTTCGCTAGCGCGTTGTAGAACATCGAACATGAAATTGGAATTTAAAATGATACAAACGCGTTTATTGATAAGGTTATAGTTACCTGACCATTGAGAAAGTATTCATATAATATAAACAATGTTTTTACTATTCTACATCACATTGAAGTGTCGGTTTTTAGATAACTTGCCTCGAAACTGTTCGGCCTTTTTACGTAATTGATTCCAGCGCCATCTGTTTTGGTGCAAGTGTTTTGTTTGGTACAAGTGTAGTGTTGTTGAACTTGGTTTAATTTTTCAGTTAAAATATCAATGATGCTTTAAAAAAATTGCCGTTTAATGAGTTTTGATATAGTTTCATATAAAAATAGCAAGCAACAAAAAAAAAAGAAGAAGACTAAGACAAAGAAAAAAAGGTTAGAAAGATATTTTTGACAGGATATTGTCAATTATTGAGCAAATTGAAAAAAATATATTTTTCTCAAACATGCTCGGAAAAAACGGTTTTCCGATTGAAACACAAGGACGGAAAGAGCCTCATTTTACTCCTAGGAGTAAAAAAACCATATGAAAACACTTTCCGTCCATGTCCATATATTTCTTAAAAATGCTGTCAATTTGCATACAAAATCAAAAGGACCAAGAAAAAAATTCCAAACAGCCAAGGTAACTGCTCGCTTTTTTAGCACAGTGCGTGTGTTTCTTTTTGAATTTGCATTCCAATGTCTATGGTTAGTATTTAAAAACAATTGACAGTCGGTAACATTCGTTCATTCTGCATAATATAATTGTGAAACCGAATATTAAACTATTTGTTGTGTAAATACTTACTATAAAAAATGAGCTCAAGCGACGAAAGCGACGAAATAGGTACCACACCGCTTATATTAAAATCTGAAGCTGCCTCGGTTAGGCAAAACCTGCTTCCCGCTAAATCTAAGGAAATTAAATTACTTGCTTTTTAGAAATGTATTTGTATTATTTCCTCACATGTTTGAGAAAAGCATTATGTATGCCTCGGCGGAAACGAGGATTTCCTGACTCGTATTTTAGCAGGCCTCGCTGTTGCTCGGCCTGCTAACCACCTCGTCAGGAAAACCCTTACTTTCCGCGCCTAGGCAACAATGTACTATTTCCTTTTATCGAGTCCAATTTAAGTCATAAAATAAAATCAAGAAATTGCAGAGTAATTTTCCTTGCAGCGATTCAAGTGCCGTTTGTTTTTACATTTTTTTGCTTTTTTAATGCTTTTTGATTTTTTTTTATTATCCTCGTTATTATTAATCTATGTATATTCGACCAATACGGGGACTTTCCCTTACCGCTTTCAGACTATTTTGTAGAACAATAACTTAAGTGGTAAGGGAATTTCATCGTTGAATAAGTTCCTTGGTACTAACTAATATGTTTTAACGTAAGTATCGCGCGTACTATAAAAAACCTATGATGGCTCATGGCAAAGCACGAAACGATTAACAGAGCGAGATAGAGTTCAATTTCGCACTTCCGAATTCGGAATCGACCTCTTGTTAAAAAAAACAATTGAAAAACAGACTCATGCACATTTTTTGATGTTTCGCAATTATTAATTTTAATAAGATGCTACTAGCAGCGGTCCTAGGTTCAAATCCCGGTGAGGGCAGATATGTGTGATGTGATGAGCACTAGTATTTGTTCCTGAGTTTTGCATCTAGTGAAATATGTATTTCTCTATAACAAGTTTTTATCGTTGTCTTGTACCCATTGTACAAGCTTGGTTAGAGTTCAGTTGGAACTAGGTCAATTTGTAGGAGATTATCTACTGATTTTTTTTTTAATATTACGAATACGTGACTACCATAATATCATTCCTTATCTAAACAATCTTCAAAAAGAAGCAAGTGACATAAATCTGAAATTGACAGTAAACTACAAAGAGATCTACCTTTATTCCTTATTGCATTGTAATAAGGTCCAAAACTGTACACGTAATAAACAAGGTGGTCAGACGAGAAAGGTGGTCAAGGATAACCTGTATAATCTATAATAACCGGGCCACATGACATTCCACCTTTTTCTTAACGATATCGTTATCATGTCGTTAACGATTAGGGTGCGTTGCGGTCAAGTTACGAGCTTCAATGAACAATAAAATAGGGATATGAAACGTACAGAGTGAAATGGATGCATGGTACTTATACATATTTATACGTTTGGTCGTGTCATAATTTAATTTAGAATGAAGTGATAAGTATAACAAAATCGACTTCTTGTCTTGTGTTTTACGTTTTTGGTGAAATCATACAATTAAATCAAGGTTATTTACCACCTGTTTCACAATCGAAAAATAAAGCATATTTCACGGATAAACTTAGGCCTTTCTATTTCTTACACTTGTAAATGGACAAGGAGAGAGCCAACTTTAAATGTCAGATAAATTTACACGTCGATTGTGAAAGAGTCCCTTTATAAATCAATAAATATCAGGATTATGTCACACCAATTCACCAAGTCGAAACTAAGTTCTAGGCTTGACTATGTGTATTAGACAACGATTATTGTATTAAAAACAGAACTCATTCGATATAAGCACTTATTGTGTAGGTGTAGTGTTCATTTATATATAAGTACTTCCCCTAGTGTAACTCGAGGGGAGAATCGAATGCAACGTATGCTGTCTAGCAAAACCAGTCCGTGGGTCCACAGGATACCAGCGTCGCACTTCCAACAGGTGATACGACATATAGCTGAGTAGATACCATTTTCGCAGCACTAACTTATCACAGACTGTAATAATTTATATTTAAGCGAAATAAATGTTTTTCTATTCTATTTTATATAAATACTCATACATACTAAAATACATAGAAAACATTCATGACTCATGGTGATGACTCAAGTATACGCGCTCATCACACAAATATCTGTCCTTACCGGGATTTGAACCCAGGACCGCTAGCTTCGCAGGCAGGGTCACTACCAATACCAACTAAGTAGGCCAGCGTGTCGTCAAAAAAGTCAAATAACTTTAAATAGAGAATCAGTTAATACTTGTTGTTTTTTGAGAAAATTTTTGTGTAGTAACGGCTTCGGAACCCTACACTGAGCATGGTCAGACATGGTCTTGCCCGGTTTTAATATGCTTTGTCCTGTGCCTTCATTGTGACATTTGAATTCGACAGAAAGAGACAAAGATTTTTTTTACAAAAATAGAGTTATTGTGCGTTTTGTAAGGGTGCTAGTGATAGATGAATATGCCATAGGGTGAGTAGCCCATTCAAGTAGCCAGGGGGGTTGCCATGACATACAAAAGCATTTCAGTTAAGGGTGAAAGAAAGGGACAGAGCCGTGGCAGTTGTAATTCTCTGTCCCTTTCTCTCAACCTGAACCGTGGGGTTATTTATTTATTATATTTACATAAACTCAGGCCTACATTCCCAGAGTGGGTAGGCAGAGCTACAGATTGACTAACAACTCAAAAAAATAGTATAATTCTGTAACAACAATTTTAGGCCAACAAATTTAAGAATCATTAAAGACATTGAATTGATCAAATGGAAAATATTACACACTACACATACATACATATCGAAACACATGTTAGGTTAGGTTACTCTTGCGACTTCATAAAAATTAAAAACCACTTACGGTAAACCTCTTTTTGGTAAATGATACATTTGACCAAAAATACTTTGCCGAAACAAAGGAAACCCGTTAAAATCAATATGAATACACATCAAAGGCGATATGGTTTTATCCAGTACAATAGAAATCCTAGTCCTGCTCTAATCGCATTGTCTCATCGTCATTCATTAATTTGTCATCCACCCTTCGAGAATTGGTATGTTTGTATTTGAAACGCAACGCTTACCCAGCCAGTTGCTTTTTTTGTAAGTAATTTCATTGCAAGCCCGGTGTGTCCCTTTTTTGTCTCTCTATCTCCCCGAAAGTTCGTAAGATATTCAACAGATGACGTTGCAGTCACTAGCACCTTAAAAATCAAGGGAAACGGTAGAGCGTTCAATTTAAATGGATAAATACAAGAATTATATGACGCTACACTTACTCAAATTTCTCAAGAAATAATAACCAATGTTTAATGTTAAATCATATGAACTTTTTTTATCATTTACGTGGATTTTTTTGATAAATAATCATGAACTACGATTCCGTGTTCTGCAACGCGCTATCAAAGTTTTAAATGTCCCTTCCTATATATACCATTGGATTCCAAGGCCATTCGAGGGTCCGTGTCTACACGGTGGAGTAGTACCTCGGGTAAGAGCTGCCTTAAATCTTACCTATTCCGTTGAGACTTATATTTGGGGGGTATTTGTCTCCTGGACTGCAGGCTATCTGCCTCGCTGAAACCCGGGCCTGGCGCCCAGACGAATCCGATGCGCTCACCGCGCTCTGCAACCTAGTTCCACGAGAACTACGAGTATACAATGGATCTAATCCATACACCCCCGATGTAGACGATTTGACTCTCTTTTGTTTTTTTGAACATAATTTCTACTTGAGGAAACAATCTGATAATGTATAGGTGGTACTTTTCACCTCAATTCAGGTATATTTAATTAATATCGTATTTTATGGTTTTTGTTGTTTATTATTAGCATCCATGTTAATATTGTAAATGTTAGAGTAACGTTGTGTTTGTTACGCTTTCACGGCTAAACCGCGTAATCGATTTCGATGAAATTTGGTATGGAGATAACGAATGAATACACAATATATGAAAAAGTTTAGTAAAAATTGGCGTATGAGTGAGTAACTTAAAGGGAAAAGTGGGCACCCTTTTCCATTAAATTGACTACACGAAGGTTATTACACTTTGTCATACATGCTACACATTGTGTATTCATTCATCTGTACAACAAAAAACCATTCATAGATTTCAAAACAATTCTTTAGTTTATTTATTAGAAAACACAATAATAGTACGCCACTGGACGCTCGGTGCAGTCCTAACCACTGCACTGTTGGATCAAGGCCGTTCGTCGGTGATACTGCAAACTGCGTAACTAACAAATTTATGATAGAGCGAAATAAACCTTACTTCATTATTAATAAGGTGGATTTTGCTCCTTATTTAAAATGTTACTAACGCGGTTTTGCAGTTTCACCGACGCGTTCCTTTATCACGCCACCCTACCTGGTACTGCGCTAATCGCATCCATTGTCTCTCCGCCTAACGTTAGTTATCCTATCCACCTTTTTTTAATTTGTATTTCATGCTCATAGGCACCTTGCACTTACCCGGCAAGTTGCTATTTCGTTTTTGGTGAATAGGGTTCAATTCTAGCGCCTTGGGCTTAATTATAAAAATGTATTGCTATAATTTTAACGTATCGAGAATATTAAATAATTGTATATTAGTAATAACAATAATATCGTTAATTACTTATTATGGAATGCAAGTACACACAGTACACAGTCTTTTCTAATCACTAATCATCGCCAGATATGTTAAAGACTCGATCGATACAGGTAAAATATGATTATTTCGGGGTTAGGTTTGACAGATAAAGTTTGGTCAAAGTAAGTAATAAAATAGTGTAGATGAAATTTCGATGGTTTTCAAAAATTCAAATTCGAAATTCAAAATTCAAAATATTTTGTATTGACTTGCCCACGTGATCTGTCAAGTTCAACCTCCTCGTACCTCATATCATCGACCATGTCAGAACATTACTAATAATTAAGTTATAAATGCTAATAAACAATTAAAACGCAAATTAATATTAAATTTACCTTAATTCTGATGAAAATACTTTTCTGCAAGAAAATCAACCACCAATAAATTATTAGATTGTTTCCTCCTCAAGAAATTATGTCCAATAAAACAATAACCCTCCTTCTGACGCAGTCGGGTAAAAAAGGGTCAAATCGTCTACATCGGGCGTGTATGGATTAGATCCATTGTATACTCGTAGTTCCGTGGAACTAGATTGCAGAGCGCGGTGAGCGCATCGGATTCGTCTGGGCGCCAGGGCCCGGGATTCAGCGAGGCAGATAGCCTGCAGTCCAGGAGACAAATACCCACCAAATATAAGTCTCAACTGAATAGGTAAGATTTAAGGCAGCTCTTACCCAAGGTACTACTCCACCGTGTAGACACGGACCCTCGAAGGGCCTTGGGATCCAATGGTATATATAGGGAGTGGCTTAAAATACTTCGATAGCGCGATGTAGAACATGGAATCGTAGTTCATGATTATTTATCAAAAAAATCCACGTAAATGATAAAAAAAGTTTATATGATTTAACATTGAACGTTGTTTATAATTTCTTGAGAAATTTGAGTAAGTATAGTGTCGTATAATAATTGTATTTATCCATTTAAATTGAACGCTCTACCGTTTCCCTTGATTTTTAAGGTGCTAGTGACTGCAACGACATCTGTTGAATATATCCAGAACTACGATTCGGGAAGGTGCAGCCCACCTATTTTAATTGTTTCAAATTGGTTTGCGCTAAAACTTTCTTAGCATTTGGCATAGACAATTAGTTTATTAGTTTGCAATTGACAACCGACTGTAGTCGCGATCGTACGGTAGCTTACGTCAATACTAAACCTAATTTTAAATTTCGATCGGTCCATTTGCAACGTCAAAAGATGGCGGACGTGTAATTTGTTTTAGACTTTAATTTTTGGGTAATTTGGTGTTCAAAGTTCTTTTCTGATAGTGATTTGTACTTTTTATGCCTTAGTGTCGCACAGTGATTGAAGACTTGGACTTATTTCGTGTATCTGGCATCTTTCTTCTCGTTTCAAGTGGACTCGCAGTGGTGCAGAGGTTAAAACTATCTTGACCTCTGACCTACAAATCACCGTACAACGTTGCCCCCAATCTTCCTAGAGAAGATTGGATTGTGTTTTATACTCATATAAACCTTGACACTGGCGAAATCACTTCACGTGGAAGCCATATCCCTGCGGTAGTAGCTGTTCAAGTCGCCGCGAGGGCAAAAAAAAAAAAAAAAATTCGATCGGCGGTTTTAACCTTAATGGTACAGGGTGTAAGTGCGCGTGGCTGTGTGGTGTTTATTACATGTTACTGGTTTTTTCCAACATTTTTTTTATAATGTACTTAAGTGTGTGCCTTGGTAATGTTATTTTAAATCGAAATTTAGAATTTTACTAGTTTTTAGTTTTCGATAGACCGTACGTTACACTCTACAATGCATTTTATCAGCGACCATGTGCGTTTTCCTGCCGAGGTAAATATTGCCTAGTTTAATAATTCCTCATGATGAGAAATTGTGCCCACTGAATTACTCAAATTAAAATCTATATTGCATATCACATTACAAATACATATTACTAAAAAAACTGATGGAAATGAAAAAAACATACATATACACAGAAAACATACAAACATAAATATACATAGAAAACAGTCAACGAATATTTAACATATATTTTGATCTCTTATGTACAAACTGTGCGCTCACCTCTTAAAATAAAGCATGTTTATATAAATTCTCATGTAAGTGAATAACAATGTATTCTTATGGGAAATAAAGATCTTCAAACCCTTGTGCAGGGTCCGTCCGGGTTGGTACCACCATCTTATCCATTAACCTACCGCCAAGCAGCAGTGTTCGCATTGTTGTGTTCCGGCTTGGGGATAAGACAGCCGGTGAAATGACTAGCATAAAGGCATTCCATCTTAGTCCTCAGGGTTGGCAACGCATTTGCAGTCTGTGAATGCGAATGTCTATGGGTCACAGTTTCCACTTACCATCAGGTGGCTCATAGGCAGGATCACTAGTCACTACCAGTCTTACCCAATATTCTACTCGGCAAAACCACATAGCCTTTCAAGTGTTAAATAGATCAATTGAAGAATCCTAATTCGTCCTTTTTGCATTGCAATGTCTCTGATTTATTTTTTCTTATCTTTACACAGTATAAAACGAAGTATAAATCGGAGAAATACTGGAAAAGGGCCGAATCTTAAGTACCCGAAACCGACGTGCGTGTATGATTCGATGTATGAATGATGAAGAAGCGAAAGAAATTTGTCAAGATCGTAGCAAGTGGAGAGAAGTTGTCTCTGCCTACCCTTCTGGGAAATAGGCGTGATTTAATGTATGTATGTATGTAAAACGAAGTAGCTTACGTCGTTTGTCCCTCTGTGGTCTACCATCCTACGGTTGAAGTTCATTTGCACGTCATGATACGACAAGTTAGACTTTCCCTTGCAAAAATATTATGACAGTGATGATATTAAGTGTTAACCTTAACGATATTTACATAGATCGCACAGGAACTTTTGTCTAAATTGGTAGAGCATTTTCGTATGTAAAGATTTGAGTTTTATTTATAAATAATTCTAGTTTATGCACGCGTGTCAGAAAACTCAATTAAACTGAAGCGAAGCGAGGGCGGGTCGCTAGTATTAAACGTTTTGCGACGTGGAGCCTGTTAATATCTTTTTTTTCTATATACAATAAGAGTCAAGGACATGTCAAAGGTATGTATGTCCCCTCCTTACCTTAAAACAAAGAAAAAATATACCGGGTGAATCATAAGTCGTGAATAATTATTAATTAAACCTATTAGTTTCGGAAAGCCGGCTTACTATTCACGTAATAGGTAGGGTGCTTGAAGTATGCTCTGCCCTTATCTATCACTATGACATTTGAATTGGACAAAAAGGGACAACGAATCGTGGGTTTATGGGGATGTTTTTTTTTTTCTCGTCTTCCCGGACATGGCGGTGGTGGTGGTGGTGGTCGCCTACGTGGGGTGTCGTTAGGTCTTTTAAAAATATTGAGGGTTTTAACGTGAATAATTTTTCAACCAAAGGATCTGTTTATGAAATGTTAAGCTTTAAAGGGGTAATTTTTGTTACAGTCAAGTTTGTGTGTGTCCCACCCTACAGCCAAAACTACAAATACAAAAAATCTAAAAAATCTTCAATGAAATCGAATATAACGAATTTAAAAGAAAAACTATCTCGACTAAATAGACTTTATACGTACTATAGTCACCTAAGACAACACCAAATAACCTTAAATAGAGACTTAGTGTTTTTTTTGAGATAGTTTTTGTGAAGTAACTATTTCAGAATCCTACACTGAGTATAGTCTGACATGCTCTTGCCCGGTTATCTTGATACCATCTGACTTAATCCAGGGTCAACGAACCCGCGTCTCCCCATCGACGAGAAAAATCAATCACTCAAGTCCTCAGTTAGACAAGTTCCCGCGAAGGGTTGTTATTAATTTATGGCTCGCAGACGATACTTTATTCAGACGAAGTGAAGATAAGGAATGTATCTATCTTGTATGTTAGTCTATAATGGAAAGTAGGGATACATTTTGTGGGAAGCTTTATTAAGACTCTGCCATCCCGGCTCATAGCTCCGGAGATCCTAGAGCTGATGCTTACCTCTCCCAAAGGATTGGGCTAGCTATCCAGAGAGGTAATGCAGCCAGTGTCATAGGGACCATGCCGCGAGCGGACCTGCTTTACATTATTTACATCTTTAATATTTGAGTAGCTTAGTTTTATTTTAATTTTAATAGTTTAGTTTTAACTTTTAATTGTTAACCTATTAAATAACCATACTGTGGAACGATATCGCTAGTTCTTGTCTAAACATATTTGATAATTATTTGATTTCAATCTATACAATCTTTTTACATATTTTTTTAGAAGTTGTCACATGGCAAACTTTGTATTATGATTGGCACAATACACTGCATCGGCAAAGAAGCAAATAAAAAATAATAATCGCGCACCGAGGATTCCCCAACGTGGGTATTATTGTATTCCGATTTGAATTTTACAAATAAAATGTTTAAAGGAAATTTAAATAATAATATTAGGTGTACAACCCCATACAAGAAACGTTTTTTTCAACATATTTTAGCGTCACATTGGTCATGATTATACACCGTGTTTTTCTTGATTTACGATGACTTCGGCATATTACTAGATACATCCGTAGAAACTACATGGTAGATAAAAAAATTAAATATTGCAAAAAAAAAAATGTTTTCTGTTTAGAACAAAGTAATTAAATTTTGTATCTTTGGTCATTCTAAAAGGACCTTTGGAGTTAACTAATAGATAATCAGTGTCAAATATGTCAATGTTGGCGTGACATACTCGAACACACACCATTAAGAGCCTTTTACACCAGTTCAACGTGATTAACTGATTAAATTTTAAAATGAAATATCTTTAAAACCGTAAGAGTTATCATTTGTCTGTCTTCGGGAAATTAACTTTATTTGACCTAAAGAACGTTCCCTTAAAGTTATCGTAAATCAAAAAAAACACGGTGTATAGGTAGTACAAACCCTAAAACACACCACATATAAGTACAAATAAATGGTCAAATGAGAATTAGGCTCGCGCTCATTCGATGTGAAACCGAATTCCAATTGGAATTTATTAATACCTACTGGACCCGCGGTGTGCGAGTCCGTCTCGCACTTGACTCTTTTTTTATCTTATGCCCTTTGAGAGCTATATATACAATTAAGCTATAGTCTATCCGTTTAGGTACTTAAATAAATGTAAACAAAAAAATCACGTGGTTCTGGATATTAGCCAATCAAAACTGTTCCGTCGAGCGTTGACGTATCAATGTTCGCCTCCTATTGGCTGACCAACTATGTCACGTGATTTTTTTGTTCACATTTATTTAAGTACCTAAACAGATAGACTATAGTATAGGTCATGATCTCATGATAGAGAAGGGGACCATAGGAATTTTAGCGAATGGGTAACATTAGGTCCATGAAAATTCATATCCCTGATTAGTAACTTAGTTTTACTCGTCGGCTTTATTGCAAAAGTTCATCAGACTTCTTGGTTTTGCTCATTGTTGTGTAAAATTTATTCCATCTCATTGCACCGAGCAAACACGGCAATTGTGGCCTTTGCTTGAGACTGCAAGCAGGCAAGTGAACTTCGCCCTTGTGATGCTAATGCTGACAATTGCAGTCGCACTATGAACTAGTAGGGGTGCCCTGGGATTGTTCGCCGAGTGCAATTAAATGTATTACAAATTGTGATAAAACATATTTTTGGAACACGCTTTAACCTTTCACGCGTTTCAGTAACCATTGTTGGATACTAGAATATTTGAATTTGGAACAGTGTGGTTCGAAATGAGATTGATATTATAATACATATGTATACGACATGACGTTCCCCGTGGTAATTGATAGATGTTTTTTTTTGGACAGGAACCATCTACTTATCGAAATTGAAGTAACACGACCAAACTCAGGAATAATAAAAAAAACAAAATTCAAAATATTTGTTCAGTAAATCGGCCACATTGGGGCTCTTTTACACGTCGGTAATATACAGTGAATCTATCTAATACTCTTTACTAACATTAAAACCACATACAGCAAGGAAAAGTGAGGTTATGGTTAAATAGCGATCTTTTCCAGACAGCCTTACAAAGAAGCCCTTACTTCATAAACCTTTCCTTTCTAAGCAACTTAACAATAGCATTGAAGTATTATGTTTTCCTTATTTTACCCTACTGCGTCAGAAGGGTTATGTTATGTTGAATATTGGAAAAGCTATTGCAGGCGGAGTATATACAGGGTGACTGGATATTCGATAAAAATCTTTTAAGGAGTAGAGCTCATTTGGAGCCAATAAGGTCATGTAGTACCCTGGCCGAAAATTATTCGTTTCATAAATATTTGAGATTTAAGTTTTTTTTAAAAATTACGAAACGTAGCTCAAATAAAAATTATGAATAATGCTCTTTCATGTATTTTCTGAAAGTTAAAATGACAGCGATGTTTAATGACAAAAAAATAAACACATAATGTTACATTTCAAGTTATTTCATAAAACTTCAATAAAAATAAACAAAAAAGTAATTACTACATTATTAAAGAATTACTTGATTTTAAACATTGCAACGTACAAAATTCCTGGAAAAACTTCTTTGGTTTACTAGCTATCTAATGAGATACAATACTTAACAAAAAAATAGATATTCAAATTAATTAAGTACTCACTAACACTAAGAAGTACACTTTTTATGAACGTCGTTGGTATAGTACGAACTCCTCAGAATTCAGTAGTTATCTTCAAATGCCTACTTCAATGGCCGATATTCTTGTAAACAAGAGCTAAACTTAACTAATTAAAAGGTAATTAATAAAGAGTTTTCAGATAGATTAAGTAATTACAACACTCAGAAATGGATACCTGTGTCCAAATGAGCTCTCTCTACTATGCATCATTAAAAGGTTTGTATCGAATATCCAGTCCCCCTAGTTAAATAGTAGTAGTATAGATTGTAATATTAAGTACATTGCTCTTACAACTTTCTATAGATTGCAGAGCTTATTTTTTGCTTTTCACTTATTTTTTGAATTGCAGTCGGGTTTTCTGTTTTTTTAATAATTTATAACTTTAATTTCTTAAATTCGTCCGTCCATCCAACCCTAGCGGTGAATATTAACTTCGTGTTTCCCCTGACTTTACATGACAATAGGCTGCAAACGCTGCAAGTTGTTTGCTAGCTAACTTGTCCGAGTTTAACACAAATTACATAGATGTTTAAATAATTATAGTCTTTATTTTTTGAACTCAGCTTATCCACTACACAAAGCCATTGTCTGAGTACAATACATGACTATACTATTATCTTCTTTTGTTTTGAATATACATTGAATTATCAACCCTATCTTTAGCAAAATACAGTCGGGAAAAAATAGCATTATCAACATTTTTGTATTTCATAACCGACATGGACATAATGACGACTTACTCCATAGAAAAACACCATGAGATTCCTTGCAATTTCAATGGATGTCGATAGACTATATGATCTTATTGTAAGATTATAAATGCTTTAAAAGAAAAAAACACTTCACGCGTTGTACTTACGCCAGGTATGTCGCCAGGGTCGTACTCGTTCTAATTTTTTTGTATGCATTTACGAATACAAACACAAGATAATTAGTACTCGTGTCGTGTGGTTGCCGGATTAGAATAGTGTCACTCCATGTCTGCAACCTGTCACTAATACGCTGGTAAACATCTTGGCCTGTTTGTGCAACGTGTGGTTGCTGAATTATAAACAACTTTTTGAAGTTGTAGGTAATTCTGTGGCTCTGCCTACCCCGCTCTGGGATTACAGGCGTGAAGGTATGTATGTATGTATGTCTAGTAGTACTATGCAGAGAAAATAGCGGCCTTTACAAGGTACAGTTTGGACTGCGCATCTGGGACTGCGTTCCGAACCGCAGATAAAACCGTGTCGCGTCGGTCCGTCCGCCGATTTCGAGCGCGCATCCAACTTTCAAGGTTTTGTTTAGTCAATAAGCTCAGTTCAAAAAATAAAGACTACTAACGGTTGTCAAATGCACTAGTACTACATAGATAATGCAATTTAACCAGTTATTAACCGTTTTTGTATGAAAATAACCGGTTAAAATCAGTTATAACCGGTAATTTGCATTCCCTACTACTACATGATGGCTCTATAACCTTTTCTAGGGTTCAGGACCCTATTAACCCGGCGTTACTCGCTAGGTATTTTACGGTATTTCGCTATATCTTATTAGTATAAATTTAAAATTCAAAATTAAGTACTGTGAGGTATTTTTTTACCCAGTAGCGAGAGTCGCCGGGTTAATATGTCTACGCTGTCCGTCCGTCGGTCCGTCCGTCCTAACTTTAAAGTGCTTCTTAAAATCTTAGGAACCGAATAAATAGCTGTTATTTTTTCCAGAATATGTGTTATTAGTTATTACAGTGGATTTACTAATAAATAAATAATAAAGTGAAATAATAAACCGGCCACTCCCGTACACATTGTTAAGAAAGGCGAAGGCTGAGATACGCGTCATACTCGTCAACGGGTGCTGTTTGTTGGGTCCGGTCTGTTCACGCTTGCAAGGAACTGTTTTCCAGTTAGTTATTTTAATTATCATTCCTGACGTAGAGACCTCGTTGTCTGGTTCTCCTAGTCACTATTTTTAATTTCATGTTATTGGCGTAACGTTTGTAATGATCTCATTTGTGTTACCTAAAAAAAAAAACTTTATTACCTTGTAATGATTAAGATACAAAAAGATAAAAGATGTTAATTCAGTAAGTAGGCCGCACGGGCACTTTTACACGTCAAAAATCCACCAGCGCTTCGCAAGAGACCACTGCTGAGAAGAAACGCCGCAAGAAACTCAACAGTCAGTCGTTTTTTAAATATTGCTTATGATATTATACAATAATAAACTTAACCTAGCATTAAATAAAACAATGAATTTCACATAAAACAAAAAAATATATATTTATGCGTAGTTGAGCAGGAAAATGTTTCAGAACTCAGAATTTTCACAAGAAGTAATAAGTAATAGTAATAAAAAAAAATGGAAATTATTCAAGTTATACTTACCTATGACGGTGCAAGACAACCCACATAAAAAGTTTCCATACATTCTCCCACAAAAACCGTGTCCCCGAAACAATATACAATGTTTACATATTTTTATGACAAAAAAGTAACTTACTTTTAAGTATTATTGTACCTATATTTTATGATTGAAAAAATGACCTTCTGGAGTTTCTTGTGGCGCTTCTCCGCAATATGATGGTCTTGTCCGAGGCGCTAGTAGATTCACTCATATGCCCTTATTAATAAACGTGGAGTAACCGTCGAGTAGCTAAACCATGCTTTGTCCTTATCTGTCATTTTCAAATGTCACAATGACAGATAAGGATAAAACATGGTTTAGCTACCCCACAGTTACTCCACGTTTATTAATAAGGGCATATAGGTATTACCGACGTGTAAAAGAGCCCTGATGCGGTCAAATTACTGAATGTTCATTTATTGATAGATTTTCTATGTATTTACTTACAATGCTGTTATTGTTGATTATTTTTAAATGGTTTTTATTTTATATATTCTCTATAACCAATGAAACTATACCTTTACCTGTAGGTATCGCATAAACAAAGTATTGTCCAAAGCGAATGATCTGTGGGGCATAATTTGAATATCGTGAATGTTGCGTGGCCGTAGAAAGGATCAGTGTTGTTCCGGTGATTACACCCCTTTACGACCAAATCGATCAACCCTTCGTTGTTTACGACCCAAAAGGGGTAAATAGCATACGCATTATTATATAACGCCTTTGGGATGTTAAGATCAGTATTATTAATGAGGAACGTATACTAGACAGTGGTATAGGTTTACAAAGCATAAGTGACTGATTAATGCAGACATTATATTATATTGTAATTATAACTTAATTAACGAGTTCTGGGTTTTATCTTGATCTTGAATTAATTTAATTACGACGGGCTGGCTTAAAGCCCTTTTTGGTGTTTGTATATGGTAAGACGAAATATTCTATGATGAACATTGTTATTGCCTATGATATATTTTCGTAATGCAGGAAGCTTCTACTTTTTCTCAGTTATATTCTTAACTAGATAACATTGTCGTAGGGCTCGGTACCCAAAACTGTCAACAGAACTTTGGTAATAGCCTCCACTGTCAGCGGGCCGCATTTTATCAACCGTAATAGATAGACATAGACAGTTCTATCTCTATCGCAGATATAATAACAAGTCATGAAATAGTAGATTGTATAACTAGGGTCAAAAATAAGCCATAGTACCCCGAGATGGTTATGCGAGGGGTACCTAATATGGCTTTTAGACCCGAGTTATACACTCTACTTTTCACTTCGATTGTGAGAAAATAAAAGAATTATACAAAAGTAAAAAAATCTTTTATTTGCTGAGCTGTCAATACTTTCGATTTTTTGGACTTAAACCCATCGGATAATCTTTTCAAGAAAACGGTTAAATTTGTGTAAGTTTTTAAGTTTACTTGGTGCTTCGATTGCATCGTTGTTTTCAGCATTGACCATATACTCCACAGTGTCGAGGACTTATATTTCATGGAAAGCTCATCAAAATAATTAAGAAATACACCTTCACTGTTAGAATCAACTTGCTTTTCATTTTTCCATTGTGTAAAATTATTGTATGCCCTTAAATAGTTTTCACGAGATTTCACGGGCAAATTATTTTCAATCAGTTTTTTGGCCCTTTTCTCCATTATTGTATTCGGCGTAAGTTGCAATTCATTTTCATTTGACGACATCTTAAAATTAACAATGATTATCCACCCACAATGTATTCCGCGGCAAAATATTGTTTTAATTTGGCGGCGTGTTTTTTTTTAAACTACTTTGACACAGATACAAAATATAGACTAAACGGCGCTGACCGAGTGAGTATTTAGCGCTTTAAAGCGTAGCTCAAACGATTTATGATATTTTAGCAATTGTAAAATAGGTACTAAAAAACACCTAATGTTTTGAGAAATGAATTCTGTTACCTGATTGGTCGGTTTTAATATAGCTTTATTATGGTTGGTTGATATCAAATACATTTTTTTTTAAAGATTTGAATTAGTTAACAAGTGTACGTACCAAAAAGAACCTAACGTTCCGACTGACAGTCGATGTGTATTGTGATTGGTGGATTTAATTTGGTGAAGTATTTTGATTGGTCAAATTAAGATGTTTTGTAAATGTAAATCATTCTATTTTCAATTTCATATTTTCCCTAGTGAAAATATATATATTATATTTTCCCTCGGTTGTACATGTATCACTTGAGTCTCGCTTGATAAGTCTAATTTGACAAACTTTTTGAGCATGAGAAGTGAAAAATAAATTAAATGGGGCCCCCTTACAAGAATGGCACGGAACTCTTCGTTGGCGAGACCGGCGGCTTAGCCTGATTTTTCAATTTAATATTTTACTAAAAGCTAGCGGTCCCGGGTTTGATCCTCGGTACGGGCAAATATTTGTGTGATGAGCGCGAGTATTTGTTTGTGAGTCTTGGATGTTTTGTATGTATTTCAGTATTTATTTTCTTTTTCTTTTGTGTGGTTGCCGGGCTAGAATAGTGCCACTCCATGTCTTCCCATGGATGTCGTAAGAGGCGACTAAGGGAATAAGGGCTTGTAGTACTGTTAGGCGATGGGCTTGCAACCTGTCACTAATGCACTGTTAAACACCTTAGCCTAATTATGCAAAGTGTGGTTACAGAATTATCAACAAGGTTTTAGAGTTGCTGATAATTCCGTAGCTCTGCCTACCCCACTTTGGGAATGAAGGCGTGAGTTTATGTATGTATGTATGTATAAATATTTACATCGTTGTCTAGTACCCATACTCATAGCTGGGCACCGTTAATCAAATAGTTAACTTCGTTAATCGTTAATCCGCTACAAAAAAAGTTAACTTCGTTAAACGTTAAAGCGTTACATTTCGGAAGAATTAACGCAAGTTAACGTTAATCGTTAATCCGTTAATATGTGTAAAAAAAATGCATTTATATGTCATTGCGTTAGTGAACTTATAAAACCTGTTGGTTTAAGTTCTGGAAGTTAACAGGATAGGAACAAAACAAAATACAAAAGGGCATAAGGTGCATATTCCCTTTCATGAACATTAACATGTTGAAGTTCTCGTCTGAAAGCAAGGCTAGTTTTGGACTTAAAATGTCTTTACCCGTGGAAAACAGACGTTTAATTGCAGAGCTTGAGGGTATAGCAGTATTGTATTTAATGAATACATACATACATACCTTCACGCCTGTAATCCCAGAGTGGGGTAGGCAGAATGAATAGATTTATGAATATCTGTTCCCCGAGGAATGCAGCATCTTTGAACGCGTCTTTTGATTTCATGTCCAGCCACATTTTAACGAGACTTTGCGCTCTACTCTTTAAAGAGTTCGAGCTCTTTGGTTTTTCTATAGACTGAGTGACAGAATTGAAAAAGTCTTCCTTGTCATCGTCGTTGTTTCTCACACTACACACTCGCTGCTACGCGCCGCCCGGCACTGGTCGTTTCATTGGTCTGAACCTGTTTTTCTTGCCGCGCCGCGGTGCCGTTCGGTAAATAGTAGGCATTGGATTAACGATTAACGGACTTCTGCATATTAACGGAAGTTAACGTGTCCGTTAACATTTTAAAAAGTTAACTTAAAAGTTAATCCGTTAATCAAAATGTTAACTTCGTTAATTTACGATTAACGGATTAACGAGTTAATGCCCAGCTATGCCCATACTACTAGGAAATGAAAATAACCTTTAAAAACCGGTTGACTTTTCATACAGAAATGGTTAATAATCGGTTAAATTGCATTCCCTACATAGTACAAGCCTAGAGCTTAGTTTGGGACTAGGGCAATTTGTGTGAGACCGTCCCTTGATATTATTAATAAAAAATTGCCGTTCTCTTATTAAGTCAAATATAAAAATGGTGTATAATTCTAAAGAAAACAAAACCCCGTTGTCAATAGAGTGACGTGCAATTTGTCGAGTATTTCGCACACAATGTGTCTGTAATATCAAAGAGTATTTTCCTTTTCACCGCAAAAACCTTATAAGGCATCTTGACGGATGCCTCTCATAATTCCGATGACACCAAAAGGTTATTTTTAAAATAATACTTTAAGTATGTTATTGAACTTAATAACTTATTTACAAATCTATAAGCGATAGCATAAATATTATTCTCCAATATTCGCTGGGTAAGGCAGCTTTATCTGCAGTTTCAAGGGCGAGGAACACAAGTTCAAGTTAGTTGAAGGATTAGAGCTATATAGGATTCCTATCTGTCTTTCTCACTGCCTAAAACGACAGATTTAGACAGTTTGACGTTGTATGGTGCTTGCTTGATGACGGACAAAAATTTAGAGATGGACATCATAGCCATGTGGTAATAGGTAAACATATATCTGGTTCTTCTTTTTTAATAATTTGCCAATGTCAAGTGAGTGAGAGTAAAATCAGTATTAAAAAAAACCGGTAATTTTTCCATCGGCCATCTTTCCTCCCTGAAGGTTACTGGAATCCGTAGGTAGGTACGAGATTATCTTGGGACTTGAGTATTTTAATTTGTTTAAGTCAACATCGTGTTGTAGCATACAATTGTTGAGAATAAACAATATCATTAGAATTAGTAGAAAGAGGCGCTAAACGCATTTACAAGGAGTTGGAAGGCAAGGGGAGATCTTATAGAGTCCAGCAGTACATAACTGAAAAGGTTACTTTTTTTGTGTAAAAAGCACGTAAGTGTAGATCTATAACTTCATATACGCGAAGATGAGCAAAGTAACAATGCGTTTTGTTGATTTTAAATCCGTTACATTATAATTATGATGTATATTCAACCTTTATTGTGACGTAGCAATTTGCGATCACGGACCCATATTGGCTTGGTCGTTCCAAAGCCATAGACAAAGCTCCAGGTATCGTTAAATTTTAATACATTCGCATAAAGGGACCTCATACCCTCAACTACCTACCCTATAAAGGTGAAGGTCGCTTTAATTCGTTGCGTGCGTTCACAGCAGGTAAGGCTAGACAAGTTGCATTTTACATTCTAGATTGCATTATAGACTCTAGATCGGGGGCTTAATCAAGTTGCATTCTAAGGCTGCAAATACACCTGCGAGAAATTGCAGAGACAAATTTTCGTCAGTGCCTAGGGATAAGTAGTGGTTTTTAAGTTACTGGGGGACATTTCTCGCAGTTTTCCATGTAGGAGAAAATATGGCCTAAGAACTACTAGCTATTTTAAAAATCTACCAATACCCAATCCATCCTATACATTTTATTTGGCATGTATTACTGTTAGGCTTGCAACATGTCACTAATAATACGCTCGTAAACACCTTAGCCTATTTGTGCAAAATGTGGTTACAGAATTATCAACGAGTTTTTAAAGTTTTAGGTTATTCTGTAGCTCTGCCTATCCCACTCTGGGATTACAGGCGTGAAGGTATATATAATTATGTGTATGTATATAACCATTTTATTTGATTTTTGCCATCGTTAATTTAAGAAGCGCGACATGGTTCACAAGACCCTGACAGAGTGATTTTAATTAAGAAGTGAACAAGCCCAACTGGTAGTAAGAGGGATCTAAGTTCTTTAGACATTTGTAATATTTATATTTTTGTGCAATAAAGAGTTTACATACATACATACATAAATTTGCCATATGAAGATTAAAACTACGCCACCAGTCCTGAGGACTAATATAATAAAACAGGAGGATAATCTCACATGAATCGGCCTAGTATTATAAATATATAAATAAATACATATCAGGGGACCATGTCACACCAATTGACCTAGTCCCAAACTAAGCTCTAGGTTTGTACTATGGGTACTAGACAGCGATAAACCAACTTATATAGAGAAATACATAGCGTCAGTGATACTGCAAAAACGCGTAAGTAACAAATTTATGATAGAGCAAAATAAACCTTACCGTCTTATTAAAAAGGTGCATTTTGCTCCTTATTTAAAATGTTACTTACGCGGTTTTGCAGTTACACCGACGATAGGTACTTAAATACATAGAATCGTCCAAGATTTAGGGACAAATTCGCGCTCATCACACAAATATCTACCGCTTAACTTCATTCTCGTACCGGGGTTTACATCCGGGACCGCTAAATTCTTAGGCAGGGTAACTACCAAATACGCTAACGTGTCGTCAATATGGATGCCTTGCTAATTATTTAAAGGGTTTAACCTATTATAGGCCGTTTAATTTATGGTTCTATACATTAAAATTAAATTTTAATTTAAATTATCAAATAATTCAGCTTTATGCTGAAATCCCCACACTGTAACCACAATTTGACCACTAATGCTTGGCGACACGGTTTGGCAAGATTACAGGCAGGCAATAGGGATGCCACGCGAGCGTTTCCGGTGCGTTGCATCGCCGTAACGTTGTGATTTCAACATAGAAGAACACAAGTGTTTCTACGCATTGTGGGGCATGTCGTTCTAATTTATATGTAGAGCAACACAACGCACAGGCAAGGCTCGTGTGGCATAACCCTCTGTAGCGCTTCAATAAATGTGAAACTTTGCGAGAATATTTGTCTTTCAATCACACATGATTGACTAAATCGATTTGGAGGAAATTCGGTACACTGGTATTCTATGTCCTCGTTTAGCAAATAATAGAAGTTATAGTAGCGAAAAAAATCTACGATAAATAAAGTAGTTCTACGAGAATGAAGTTAAGCGGTAAGTCATTGCTTAAAAAACCCTTTGTAAGTCGGACAAGAACTTGGTCAGAATTGCACATGGATCGTTATCGTGTTTCTCAGTAGCTCCTTTTCTTCATTACTAGTCAGAAAGAGATGCGCTGAGGTATTTTCGGCCCTTATTACTCTTAGACACGGGAGTTACGCCGCTTTGTCCACGCTCAAATGACCTCAAAACTAATTATTGCCTTCCCACATAACGTAATCTATACCACCATGTCCCTATTATTCCCTTTGTATAGCAACAATAGAGGTTTTTAGAGCGGTTACAAGCATCGTTAGCCAAATTCCTAGAGCTATAAATATATTTTAATAGGCGTTAGCTGCTCGCCTCGAATTGGGGCACGAGAGGTTCAAAGGGTCTTAAATATTGGAAGTGATCCGGCCTACGTGTGGTAAGGCCGTACAGGTACACTTGGGGAGAAAACACATTTAGCCCCATTAAAAAATAACTTAAATATTCATAGGCACTCATGTATTTTGTCATATGATTGAGCAAACAATTGACAACAATTCATTTTGTGCTAAGGTAGTAAAATAAAATACCGTTTCTAGATTTTACACTGCTGATTACAGTAAAAATATCTTTGGATTTTTTTATGCAGTAGTTTTTTTTATATTTAGGAAAAACAGTAAAAAATGTTGGATTGTGAATGTTAGGAATACACTTACAGTGCCCTTAGTCCATTTATTACCAAAGGAATTGAAAAAATATACAACTGTCATGTTAATTTTTTATCTGTCTGATCAAGTAATCCGACTTGATTCTAACGACACGCTTTCGATTCTACGCAAAATAATCTATTTATTTTAATGGCGTCTACTAATTATGTAATTAATTAAATTACGCAAAATAACAAATTTGTGAACGAACGGCAGCGAATGATTGACAAGTGAGTGACATGACATGACAGTCAGTTCTGTTTATGTTTAAAGTTACTTTTATTTTATATCATGCTAAGATCACGACATCAGTATTCCTAACTTTGTATATACGGTCTTTTTAAAGACTATTTCTTTAAAAAAATATTAACGACGAATTTAAGTTAAATAAAGAAAAACCAAGAAATACGGGTAGTCTAATTTTTAACCAGCTATTATAAACGCGAAAAAACAATAATGTTTTTTTTTTTGAAATGTTGTCAATTGACTTTACATATTTTTTATTCAGAATAGTTTTGAATGTTTTTCTAAGAGTATATTTAATACAAACCTACCAGAATGAAGGTAAAAACCACATCAAAATCCGTTTTGTTGTTTAGAAGATACAGGCGCACAAGCATACAGATAGACGTAAAAGTGATGATGTGCTACAGATGGATTGGGTTTGTAGAAATCCAGGAGGGAGGCATTTGTTCAATAATGGACACAATAATCTGTAAGAGTACCAATAATAAAAAAAATGACCATAAAATTTACTTTATTTTATATATTATGATGCTTAACGATAAATTACCGTTATTAGAAGTTATGTCTCTGTCTGACTGAAAATTTGTTGAATTGATTCCAATAAATATTTTAGATTGCTATAAGGCTAATAATAACAATAATAAGGCCGCAGGGCAGCTAGTGGCGAGCTGTTGAGCTGTTGGTGAGTGGCGATACCACGGACCTGAGTGCTCCCGAGGGTAGGTCCTGTTCCTCACCTCACGCTTGCCTTCACCGGCCGGCTGCGGTGTACAATGACGAGGAACAGGCCTTCACCTCTGGCTTGCCTTTATTGGCTGGTCAGAGTGGAGTCGCAAGATATGCTCGAAGGGAGGATGTGTTGCATAAGTGGTGAGTGGGCACCTTATGGTCGTTTAAAGTCCAGAAGCACCTCTCCACCCTTAGCCCCTCTGGAACTGTTGCCTCCCTGCTGCTATTTTGGTTTGCCCATTCCATTGAGTCGGCGAGTCACCGCCTGCCATTTCAACCAAAGTAATTAGCATTAGCCAGGCCGGCGCCGTAGTTTCATCCATCCATAGCTCATTCATAGAGCCTTTTATTAATATTCCCATCCTTCTTAAATAGTCTTACACTAACCGGTGGTTGTCCGTGAGAGCATACTTCTATAGTTTGAACTCAGGGATAATCGCTGGTTGGTGTCCCATCACTTTACTAAATTTAACTTCTCTAAAGGTCCTCTGCGTGTTGGCTTCGGCTCCAAGTAGGTACGCCTTCCAAAGGTCCGGGCCTCCCATAGTCCCGTGATTGGTAAAGAGATACAAATAATAATAATGCTTTCTATTATTACGTGATAATCGTGACGTGTCGTGACGTCACACTGTTGTATTATTTATAAATAGTTATACATAGTTATATAAGCGCTCGTGTTTATCGAAGAGCTTTCCCATGTTTTGCAGCTTATTAAAAGCCCTCATTTACCTCGTTCTTTCTTTAACTTTGCGTGACGCGGATTGAAACTCGAAACGTTTACTTTTTTTCATTAATGACTATAATCAAGCTATTACGGTAGATCTTATCGTTGCTAATTATGTTGGTAATGTTCATTGATAATAGAAGCATTTATTTTCCGTTTGGTGAGCTTTTGGTGAGTCACGGAATTTTGCGTTTAAATATGCAATGGTTGATTGCGTTTCTCTATTAGTGACCATTGTATAGACCTCAAACATTATGATGTATTATTTTGTTGCAAATCCATCGATCGGTAATTTTTATTAGAACCAATTATCACAAAATAAAATACATTACAATGCTAAGTAAAACTTGAGATAAATGGTGATAAATGGGACGTCGAGTAGTTCTTCTAACACCTTCAGTAGATTTTTCTCTCAATTGACAAGATTTCATATTTTCAATACTTTAATTTTATTCGTTTTATAGATACTGTTTGGAAGGAGGAAGACACTAATAGTTTTATTTTTTCCCTAGCATGTATACTAATTTTATTATTAATTTATTAAGATGTTCTTATTCTAAAAGGGCGTAACTTCATTTCTACGACACAATGGACATATTACGTTAGTCCAATCTGTATAAAAAAAAAGTTTTTCTTTTTAATAATGGCGGTCAACCGATCTCAAGTATCTATCCATCTGTCAATAGTGTCAATGTCAAACTTGAAGTATGACAGCTTTTTTTCTCGTGAAAAAGGCAATGGTATTATATCTATTCAGGCATAGTATTGGTAAAACTCGTTTTTTTTTAACTTACTTGCAATTTTGTCAATAAAGAAAAATAAATCTAAATAAATATTTTGCCGTGTTCAGGAGGCAAAACCCTTTCGATTCGTATAGTAATTTGCATGTGTCACCAAAATGAAATGTTGTCAATTATGCCGTACGCTGTGTCGAAATTCGGCTTCGGTATTTTGTACGCTCTGACGGCTCAACAGTTGGGAATGTAAATTAACCGATTATTAACCGTTTTTGTATGAAAATAACCGGCTAAAACCGGTAATAACCTGTTATTTGCATTCCCTACTCAACAGGAGTATCTTCGTCGACGAATTTTGCTGTTAATTAAATAACAGAATGTCTTGGCAGGGGCCCGTTTCTTGAAACTCACTTATACTTACTAATAAAATAATAGTTCGCCCAATACAATTTTGTACACGTCTACTAGTGAAATGTACTGTCACTTGATTAAATTTGGTACCCACCTTAGGTCCAAAATCAATCTGAAATCCTAAAACAATAAGGTTGAGTTTCCTATAAGTTACAAATGACTTGACATCTCTAATGACATTGATAACTTCAAGCATATTTTTCTTGAAAATGGTCATAAATTAACGCTCGTGACGGTCCCGCAGCGCGCAGGTTCTAATATTATTAAACTAGTGAGTTTCAAGAAACGGGCCCCTGGAGGCCGCTTCTCACGCTTCGTAGTAGAGAGAGGACTATACTGCCCTACTACGGAGAAAAGGCACAAGTGCAATTGATTCAAAGAAGCATATTGAACTCTCAGTGGTTATAATAAGGTTGGAAGTGCAATACAATTATTATAGTAGATGTGCCTTTTTTCCGTAGGAGGGCAGTATATTGTTTCTATACAATATAAGCACTAACAATGACAAGACTCAAGACAGTAAAGCTTCGTGCAAATCAGTTGCTTGGGGTTAATTTGTAGATACAGTCGACCTAATGTGATATACATACATCGTTATCGCGGGAGCCAAACAAATCTAATAAAGAACAGATATAACAGATGGTCGGTTCAGTATAAACGGAATATTCTGCCTATACACTCTAAGCCTCTAAGAAGTTCTTCATATCTTGCACGAAATTTTCGCTGAAAACAGTCAATTACACTTGTCTTACAATTTGTAAACGCTTTTTTTTGTCTGCTTTAATAAAATAATATAAAAGTCAAATATTTTTGTCCAGAACTAGTTTAATTTCTTTAAATATATTTCATATTTAATTTAGATATATTTTTGTATCTTTTTGTACATATCAAATCAATCAAGAATGACAAATGTCTAAAGTAGCAGGAAAAGTGACTGAAGAGGTTGAGGTTAGGATTGCGTATCTAATCTCTTTAAAAATATGTACTACTAATTAAGTCAAATACGGAGGTAAGACATTTGAAATAATATGATACATTTTGAACTCGTAGGTATAAACGTGTCTCGATACGAGTGTCACTTCTGTTATTGCCTATTTGTCATAATCTTTGACTACTGTCAAATCGTTTTTGCTCCCGCGATAACGATGTATGGACTGATATACGAATGTAAAGTTTAAGTAATTTCATTTGGCATTTCATAAAACAATGAAAAAGGTCAATAAGATGCTTCTCTTGATTTAAACTTTGGAGACATTGGATTGGATTGGATTGGTTGTGTCAAAATTTAAAATACTACTTTTATGGCCGAATGTACAGTCGTGAACCGGGATTGTTGAGCCACTTGCCATTGTCCGTAATTTAGCCGTGTATTCAATAACCGATGTCAACGACTGGCTCACAGCTATTCGATTTGCATTACATAGCCAAATTAGAAACATGGGTTAGTGGCTCAACAATCCCGTTCAATTCATCTCCGTTTTGTGACTATTAGAACAAATCCCCATGTATTATTTTCGGTCGAAATTACATATTGGTTTCTTAAAATCACTATACCTAAGTATATTCTGTCTTTATGTAATGTTCTCGATATTTTCAATAACGACTGAATGGATTTTCATGCGGTTCACCATCAGTTTGATATATTTTTCATGGGAGGTTTTCAAGGGTTCGGACCAAAAGGGTAAAAACGGGACCCAATTACTAAGACTCCGCTGTCCGTCTGTCTGTCTGTCTGTTGAAATTTTCACAGATGATGTATTTCTGGTGCCGCTATAACAAGACATACTAAAAACAGAATAAAATAAATATTTAAGGGGGCTCCGATACAACAAACGTCATTTTTTTTTTTTTATAACATGTGAAGCCAAACGAGCACACAGGCCACCTGATGGTAAGTGGAAACTGTGACCCATAGACATTCGCATTCACAAGACTGCAAATGCGTTGCCAACCCTGAGGACTAAGATGGAATGCATCTATGCTAGTCATTTTACCGGCTGTCTTATCCCCAAATGGAACACAACAATGCGAACACTGCTGCTTGGCGGTTGGTTAATGGATAAGATGGTGGTACCAACCCGGACGGACCCTGCACAAGGTCCTCCCACAAGTACAGATTAGTTATAGATAATGGTACGGAACCGATCGTGCGCGAGTTCGACTCGCACTTGGCCGGTTTTTATGTACGGGTGTTACAGAACACTTACATAAATCAGCAGGTCACTAGTTGATAATAAAACATAAAAAAACATAAAAAAATAAAAAAATAAAAAAACACATTTATGAGAACGCCTTATTAAATCTTAGCGGCAACGGTTCGCGGGAAGCTACTCGTACATTACATGCTATGCTACCAGTAACGGTTAGCAGGATATTCCAGCAAAACAATCTATCAATCAATCAATGAATCCATCAATCATTTATTTGTGTTTACAGGTCATTACAAAAGATGGTAAAATATGTATGTATAGTATCACTGTAAATTGCCGGTAGGCGTACAAATGCTATAGTAAATCAATGAATCAATCCATCAATCATTTGTAGTATAATTATCCAGTACTAGACAAAAAAATTGCTAGGCTTGGAGTTGTGTTCCTGTTCCCTACACCAGGTAAACCTGTCTTGTAAGGAACGGGGTCCCTCCGACCCTTAATAGTAAGAACAAATTACAGCCAGTGCTATTTAACACAAAATCATTATACTCTTATGCAGTTCAAACAGTGACTAAAAGCTTAAATGTTATTGGGTAACAATGTTGAATAAAATCATGGATGGATACATATACCTATAGCTAGTTAAATTAGAACTAAACTTAAGAATATTCATGTGTGTGTATGTATATATGTGTGTGTATGTGTGCGTATGTGTGTGTATGTGTGCGTATGTGTGTGTGTGTTGAGTGTGGGTGGGGTGGGTGGGTGTCAATAATATAACAGGAATAAAGTATAAAATGTTAAAGTTTAAATCTGATTGGTATTAAATATATTAAAAATTATCTATTAAAAATTCAGTTACACAATAATAACATTTTTCAATAATTAATTTCGATAGCTTTACCTTAAAACTAACAATGTCGGCATTTTTTACATTGTCAGGTAATTTGTTGAAGACCAAACCATACCAAATAAACTTTTTTTTAAAGGGCAGTTCACTGACACAATTCCCTGGAGTTTCGTTATCATGTAAACTTCTGAAATATGTGCGAGTTGTGTTATTCTTACGAGTTATTCTTGTGCATGTTTCAGAAGTGGGAACTAACTTTCCCCCGAGTCTGAGATATCTTAGAAGCCGCTTCCGTATCAGGTTCTATGCGGATGTCAGTTATAAATAAAAGCTTTTTATTAAAGCTCCTAACTTACCTTCCAAAAGTTTTAAGTGCAGAAACTTTATGTTAAAGTGTCTTGAACTTTTGTGATTTCGGCACGTAACTAGTAGTTTCAAAATGATTGATTCTGAAAAAAACCCACTCATTGTTTTGCGGAATATTTTCTTAACTACCTCCATTTCACAAATAGATACTTAGGCAAACGAACAAACATACTTTATATATACATACGTGTCCAGTAGGTAGTGACCGTCTTTCGGCTAATATAATAGTGGTGAAAATACTCAATAACCGGGCAAGAGCATGTCGGACCATGCTCAGTGTAGGGTTCCGAAGCCGTTACTACAAACAAATTAGACCTCGCGACAAACCTTAATTTTACCGTTGGAAAACTGCTACCCCCATACATCGACATAGGTCGCGGTCAGATGACCAATACCGCAAAAAGTTTTCGGTAGGTATAAACATTTAAATCGTTTGTAACTCAAGAACCACTGAAGTCTTCTTAGTAGTGATAGTATTCCTATTAAATTCATTATAGGGGAAGATTGGCACCATTCGTACGCTTTTTGCTCTGAGCCTTGTAATATAATAACTAACAGCTATTTTAATATGAATCTAAAGCTACTTTATCGTCCGCTTATCTGACTATAATAACAGCTTATTTCTGATCTGATACAAAGCAATTTGGCCAAGTTATAACAATTTTCCCAAAAAGTGGGAATTGTACGAATGCACCCCACACGTGGGGTACGTTCGTACACCATTTGTTTCTTCCCGGGATTTATTTTTTTCTCAGCTATTTCACCTGTTTCATTTACCTTTTAGGCATATCTTATTGACCTGGTTTCATAATGATTATATTTTTGATTTTAATTTTTCTTTAGTTCCATGGGGTGCATTCGTACAGTAAAAAAATACATACAATTTGATTGTACGAAGGTACCCCAATCAAACCGATCATAAAAAAAACAAAATAAAAAAATAACCGTTAAGGTAACTCCAAAACTATTGTTTAAATAACAATCTTAAGCATGTATTTACAAACTAGACTAAAGTATTTTTTCTCAATCGATTAAAACTTATTGAAGACAGATGCATTCAAAGGAGAATCAAAAATTACTTTCGAGTAACCAAAACACACTCTTTCTGGCAAAGTCTGCTCCCGCACTACCATCATTTTTGGAGGGTAGCCTATACATATGAGCGACAGTCCCGTAAATAATTTTGAACGTTTCAACATGTTGGATACTCGAGATATGACCACTGTACGAAGCTTCCCCGACGAATGGTGCCAATCTTCCCCTATTATGTGCTTTCATTTAAGATATTTTACAGACTTTTAATATTTGAAGTTTTAGCGCTTAAAAGCTGAATATTTCATAAACGGATACCTTATCGAAACATTGTTTTGCACAACAGAGAAACAATTTGGCAAACCCGCAATATTTTTGAAAGACCTACCTATCCAACGACACCCCACACTACGAGAAAAAGGACATCCCCACGTTTCGTGCGTGCGTGCGTGTAGGGGAGGTAAGCAAAAATATATATTTTTTCAATATTTTATTTTACCACTTTGTTGGCGTGACTAATATGGGTGCGTCCCACGAGATATAACTACATAATAACTATTTTCATGTTACTAACGTTTACGAGATATAATATCGTATGATATAAATGTGAGCGAGCGAAGCGAGCGAGCAAGTCTTCTCTGGGCAGAACCGACTCGGTTAGGTTAGGTTAGAAGGCCTAGGCGGGAGCAAAACTCCCGCCTAGGCCTTCGAGGTTATTTTTTTTTTGCCCAGAAAATTCAGACTGCTGCCAGTAAAGTTAGTAAGGTAAGGTTCATATTTAATAAAGAAGGCCACTTAATACTGAAAATAGAATTTAATTTCAAATAACATATGCATGTATTTATTTTATACGTGTATTATGTTTTTTGATGTTAGATAATTTGATTAATATATCTTTTAAATCTTAGGTGTTATGAACGTTATATGTTTTATAATAGTTATATAAATTGATATTATATATTAATAACGTTATACTGTATGGAAATAGATATTTTGAAATTATATCTTTATATGAGTGTTATATTATCAGTTCTTATATCTCGTATTACTTACCCGACTAATATGTACCAATACCAATTTACAGCTTTCTAGTACTAAGACTACTAAGAGTCTCTGAGCTAGGCTGCGGACGGACGGACGGAAATGACGAAACTATAAGGGTTCCTAGTTTGACTACGGAACCCTAAAAAGGTCCCGTGACAGCAAGTGTGCGTTAACTGTGATGATACTTGGTAGGTTTTTATTGAGTTATTGTTTCTTGCAAACCATATAATATGAGCCGCTTACTCCACCGCCCTTGCGGGGCGGGCGGGGCCTGCCAGGCGCTAGGTAGCGTTGAATAAACTTTTTTTAATAATCCCATGCCACATCTGTTATCTGTTGAATGACAGAGACGTAAGATGCTTGACCGTACCGCAGAAAACATTCAGTGTGACAAGTCCTGGCGTTAACCGCTGGGTGTCGCAGCCGATAGCAATATCGTAGGTTCGACAGAGGCCCCGTCTTTACCTTTACGTACAGTGATGGTTTTAGCATTACCAGCGCTCTGGGTGAGGTTTCTACAACACCAACAAGCTGTTATTCAAACCCATACGAAAACGGCAAGCGATAGAATGAAAAAACCAGCCGCAGACGCCCGTTTACTATATCTGGCGCCCAGGGCGGTCGCCCTACCGCGCCCTACCCTTAAACCGCTACGTAAAGCGTTAATATCCCGATGTTTTTTTTATTTATAAAAACGCGTTTACACATTATAAACATAGACTGTGCATGAGTTGTAAATATCCAAAGAAATTTATGTTAAATATGTCTAAATAATAATTGTACCGTGTATAATGAAGTTTTATTATCATTTTATACCTAATAAATAGGTACAACAAAAGAAAATAAGATTATCACAGTCACTTTAGTAATGAACTTAGTCTTAAACTTAATTTACTCTTTTTCTGAGCTGCCCCAGATTTTTAGAAAGAAAGGCTAGGAAGATTTACAAGATGGTCTGATTCAAGAGGGTGATTATTATCCGATCATAGTTAAACCTCTTTTATATCCTACTGTTTCATAATAGCAATTTTTGCTATAATAGCAAAATTCTTATAATGACACATTGCTATTCCTTTAACCATGGTTCCTGTTAATCTAACTCTTCTCTCCGCGCACTTAATGGAATTCATGAAATCTATTATATACTAATCAGCTAATCACCAACAAATAGATCATGAAGGTTCCCAGACTGTCATTAATGTCATCGTCATACCTAGTACATTAGATTGTGGTGAGAAAGCTAACCACAAAGTCCTGTACTGTACCCCTCCTAAGAAGTAGAGTAACTTAATAACCATTACAAATTAGACCCTATACAACTAGAAATATGGTCGTGTACGCTTTATCATAATATCAAATCGCTGCCTTTATACAATAACACACTATTGCAAAATACTACGATTTCGAGTTAAGTACCTATACAGCGACGTGCAGAGTAAGCGAAAGTTTATCGTGAATAAAGCAGCCATCATCTTACGATAAAAAAAAATTCACCTCAGCAGCTCAAACAAGCAGGTTTTGCTGCTTAAAAACAGTGAGCAAAATTCAATTTTGCTTCTGTCACTTTCACTTCGATAGGAAAAAAGCGAGAGATAGTAGAAACAACTTGATTCGAAGTTAGATTTTCAAATTCCACACATAGTAGGCACAAAAAGAAACGCACGTTCGGATGCACACTTAACCGTAAAATTGCAAATAAAACTATCTGTTAAAGTTTGAAATGTGTTTATTATAACTATTTTATTCAGTAGGCACAATTTTTTTTTTATTTATGTTTTGAAGACAAAATTAATGAAAAATAAGAAGTTTTCACCTCAGCAGCTCAAACAAGCAGGTTTTGCTGCTTAAAAACAGTGAGCAAAATTCAATTTTGCTGCGAGCGAGAGGCAAAGTAGCTTTTTAATTATTTTTTTTAAATGCCGTGAGCAGTGCTGGGGCTACTCACAACATTCGAAAAAATTGAACTTCACTTTGTTCTGTCACTTTCACTTCGATAGGAAATAAGCGAGAGATAGAAACAACTTGATTCGAAGTTCGATTTTCAAATTGCACACATAGTAGGCCCAAAAAGAAACGCACGTTCGGATGCACACTTAACCGTAAAATTGCAAATAAAACTATCTGTTAAAGTTTGAAATGTGTTTATTATAACTATTTTATACAATAGGTACAATCATTTTTTTTATTTAATGTTTTGAAGACAAAATTAATGAAAAATAAGAAGTTTATCATGTATCTACATCATTTTGTTATCGTTTTAACAATCTTTAATTTCGTGACATAAACCGCGGGGGCAGTTTCAGAACGCATTTCAAAAATAGCGGGATTATTGTAGCCAATAGCCATAGACAAGACCTAGTTAGGTTTTTTTAAAGCCACAGTCTACATAAAGCTGTATAAAGTTGTGTTTGCACTACGGCATTATCAAGTTGAGTGACAGGTTTTATCTGTTTCATGTTTATTTTTTCCACTTTTCATTTTATTAGTATTTTGCAAAAATGCTTGTGATTGATGCATATGCGATCGTGTCGTTATTTAGTCGTGTATTCACCAAATGGTCACAACGGAAGACCTGCGTTGGCCCTACCAGCTTCACGCTGTGTTGTTCTCGCTGCTGAGGTGAAAAGTTGTATGTCTCACACGAGACCAAAGTTTTTTACGTCTCGTATCTTTGAATCCCTCGCTACGCTCAGGATTCTAACCTAGAATCACTCGCTACGCTCGTGATTCAATAATAGAATCCTTCGCTTGCTCGGGATTCAAAATCATCACTCGCAGCAAAAACCAACTTTGCTTTCTTGTTGAACAAATAACTATTATCATGTATCTACATCATTTTGTTATCGTTTTAACAATCTTTAATTTCGTGACATAACCGCGGGGGCAGTTTCAGAACGCATTTCAAAAATAGCGGGATTATTGTAGCCAATAGCCATAGACAAGGCCTAGTTAGGTTTTTTTTAAAGCCACAGACTACATAAAGCTGTATAAAGTTGTGTTTGCACTACGGCATTATCAAGTTGAGTGACAGGTTTTATCTGTTTCATGTTTATTTTTTCCACTTTTTATTTTATTAGTATTTTGCAAAAATACTTGTGATTGATGCATATATGCGATCGTGTCGTTATTTAGTCGTGTATTCACCAAATGGTCACAACGGAAGACCTGCGTTGGCCCTACCAGCTTCACGCTGTGTTGTTCTCGCTGCTGAGGTGAAAAGTTGTATGTCTCACACGAGACCAAAGTTTTTTACGTCTCGTATCTTTGAATCATCACTCGCCGCAAAAACCAACTTTGCTCTCTTGTTGAACAAATAACTATGATGATGGCTGCTTTATTCACGATAAACTTTCGCTTACTCTGCACGTCGCTGTATACTTAACTCGAAATCGTAGTATTTTGCAATAGTGCGTTATTGTATAAAGGCAGCGAAATGTGCTTTTTTTCTTACGAGTATATCACGGAACACGATATCTCCGTTATTAGACGTAAACGATAATATTCGACCCCGAATCAGTGTACAGCCCGGATTATTATTTCAATAAAGACATTTTCACCTCAGCAGCAGCTCAAACAAGCAGGTTTTGCTGCTTAAAAACAGTGAGCAAAATTCAATTTTGCTGCGAGCGAGAGGCAAAGTAGCTTTTTAATTATTTTTATTAAATGCCGTGAGCAGTGCTGGGGCTACTCAAAACATTCGAAAAAATTGAACTTCACTTTGTTCTGTCACTTTCACTTCGATAGGAAAAAAGCGAGAGATAGAAACAACTTGATTCGAAGTTCGATTTTCAAATTCCACACATAGTAGGCCCAAGAAGAAACGCACGTTCGGATGCACACATAACCGTAAAATTGCAAATAAAACTATCTGTTAAAGTTTGAAATGTGTTTATTATAACTATTTTATACAGTAGGTACAATAATTTTTTTTATTTAATGTTTTGAAGACAAAATTAATGAAAAATAAGAAGTTTATCATGTATCTACATCATTTTGTTATCGTTTTAACAATCTTTAATTTCGTGACATAAACCGCGGGGGCAGTTTCAGAACGCATTTCAAAATTAGCGGGATTATTGTAGCAAATAGCCATAGACAAGGCCTAGTTAGGTTTTTTTTAAAGCCACAGACTACATAAAGCTGTATAAAGTTGTGTTTGCACTACGGTATTATCAAGTTGAGTGACAGGTTTTATCGGTTTCATGTTTATTTTTTCCACTTTTCATTTTATTAGTATTTTGCAAAAATGCTTGTGATTGATGCATATGCGATCGTGTCGTTATTTAGTCGTGTATTCACCAAATGGTCACAACGGAAGACCTGCGTTGGCCCTACCAGCTTCACGCTGTGTTGTTCTCGCTGCTGAGGTGAAAAGTTGTATGTCTCACACGAGACCAAAGTTTTTTACGTCTCGTATCTTTGAATCCCTCGCTACGCTCAGGATTCTAACCTAGAATCACTCGCTACGCTCGTGATTCAATAATAAAATCCTTCGCTTACTCGGGATTCAAAATCGTCACTCGCAGCAAAAACCAACTTTGCTCTCTTGTTGAACAAATAACTATTTCCTAACAGAGCGGAATTCCCGTCAGCTCTGCAACTTTTCTAATAGGTTTATTGGTTGACATTTTTTTTTCTTTAGAACAGAAATAACTTAAAGTATATAAGGGATGGACAAGGCAGGCTATCTTTCGGGAGCCATTTGATTGACGATTTGAAATAAGTTTCAATATTAAGGTACCAGAGCTCGTAACCTTACTCCTGCGATATTTGTAATAAATAGGTTACTGGCGACACAGACTTACCAGGGTTCTAAAAAAGACAGTATTGAATAATAACCAGAGCTCGGCGGGGGTGAGCCATTTACACGTCATTAATGTCAAGTGTAGATATTAATATAGATATACCTTAAAAAGAAATATAAATAAATTAAAAATATTCGGCATACTCGAAATCGTAATAATCTTTCTTCTAATTATTTATTTTTATTCGCTTACTTCAAGTTGAGGGGCTGCTTATAAAATAACACAACAGAATAATAGAATATTGATATGTCATGATATTTGACTCGGTTGAATAGGCATTCTTAAACAGTTTTATTACCTATGTAGAGAGGTTTGATAATTATCATATCACTTGATTAACTTTTATAGTAGCATATGGATAAAAAAGCTTGCTATAAAATTCATTTGTTTTGATGGCGACTTAAAGAGAGAGGCAGCCTAAATAAAATAATTTCAATAGTTATTAAATTACGCCACGTCTACCATTGAATGACAAGGTATGTCCATGTTATGCAAACTCTGAAAACAGCTCACCCCAGCCGAGCTCTGATAATAACCCCCGCTTGTACAGTCAAAGGCATTAATATCTATACAGCCATCTCGTCAAATATATGTATACACGGACCTTATTGCTAGTGACATAAAGGTATAAATTTATTTTAGACGTCTTGGGAACTATATATATTTATAACCTTGACTGTACGTGAACGTTAACCCTAGGTTAACATTTTGATTCGTTGAAATTGACAGTTCTCATATGAATCTGACATTCATTAATAATTTGACCTAGGGTTAAATATACCTACATGCAAGCGGGCCGTAATGTTAATTTTTCACGTAATAAAAAGGTATATTAGAGGTGTTACTTTATGAGTTGTTTTCTCACTACTTGGAATCAAATTTCTTCTTTAAACATATTAATTGGAGAGCATATATCAAGTATACAATATATCTTTATTTATTGTGCAGAATCTACACATTAAATTTATACATCATAGATTGTTAGAACCCAGGATTGTTGTTACCCGTGTATGTATATATTCTCACCTCACTACACTGTAGATTTAAACCACATACAGATAATTTGTGAAGGTCTTGAACAAACGTTAAAATAGAACAGCTTTGGTTTTGGTAGAAAATACATTAGCGCAGTACATTAGTGGCGTACTTACATCGACATTTTAGTGATAGCTTTGCTCAGTTTTCTGCATTAATAAAATAAAATCTTAAATAAAATATCGCACTGCCAGATAAAAAGTGTAGTAAATCAAAATACAACTGTATTTTAAAATCAACTTTAACACAACGTCTATGAGCTTGAAACAAAACTAACAATGATTTTGAGTTGATACAGTCTTGATCTAGCAGTGATATACTTCCACTTAAAGGAAACTTTAATATCGAACGACGAGGTATTTCCGTACTCGGTGAAATTATTCTGTGCCTCCGATTTTTATAAACCTTTCAAGCTTTTACAGTTGTATGGGATGGGATGTAAAATATTTGTTTATGTTATATTATTACTTACGTACCCGGCATTTTCACCGAGGTTTTCTCTTCCAAAGCCAACTAACTCCAGTATTGCTGCATATGTACCCTTCATAGATACCTACCTTAATTGAATAAAATAAATAGTAGGTATTTTAGTTTAAAAAAACACTGTTTCTGGGTTTTGTTCCACTTAGAAAACATGTTTGTAGGGAACCACGCTTTACTCGTTATTTTTTTATAGCAACGTATAATCGGCCAAATGGAACAGCCACCATAGAACTATGTCACAGTGATGATATAAATTAAATCGAAAGAATTGTCAAATAAACTGAAACAGTTCTTTGGTAGGGCACGGATCCATTTCGGCGACCGTACTACGTTCAGTTCATTCACAGGGCCTTTAATAAACCCTTTTGGATTGTACTCCTCACTCCATCTCTCTCATATTCACATGGTTATATGAGAAACAGATGCATGCTATTTCACGACAGCTAGTACAGTAAGTAGTAGTAGGTTTAGGTTTAGTTAAACGGGACGATACTTACACAAGCACTGACGACAATATCTTATCATTCACAGCTAGATGGATGCTATATCGACCGATGAAAGATCTTTCTTTCGAGCTAAGGTTTTTTAATGATGTTTTTCATGATATTCATTCATGAAGTCGGGTCCTCTTATACTCGTAGGTAGCTACTTAGATTGACGAACATTGAGGCAACTATGCAACGCCAATTTTAAGCTGTGGGGCTCGACTAATTGAAAACACTGTTTTATTTGAACATTTCATACGTGAATGTTTCACATATAGGGCAAATTCAGCTTTTGGCGTTTGTATTTCCGAACCAATACGGCTTGGAGGCCTTCAAAAAACGAGCCTTCTTTTTTCTCCTGTGATTCTTCTGGTATTGCGGGTGTTTATGGGTCGCGATGATCACTTACCATCGTGGCTCGCATGCTCGTCTGCCTCCGTTTTCATATAAAAAAACATTTTCCATACTTTAACCTCATTAAATTTTCTAGAAGGCTTAACAGGGGAACCTGTCCCCTGAATAATACCTGATTCATGAATCATCTCTGGTCTGATCCGCTTTTAAATCAAATTAACTTTATAGTTATACAGACTAGCTTTCCGCGCCCGACGCCACCCGGTTGTTTTTTCTTCATACAAACCTTATGAAATATACTTTACCACCTATTCTCATACTTACCAAATACAATGTCATATAAAAAAATCAGAAAAATCGGCCGAGCCGTTTCCCATATACTGCACTCTGAGTCTAGTTATCTCGGTCTCATCCATACCGGAAACTTATACAGGGTGTAACAAAAATCCCGTTCTATTGAACCAGAATGATTTTTAATGACACATGGTTGCCAACATTCACCAGCCGCAGCGCGTTTTGTACGCTTGAATTAATCAAAAATGTAAAGCGTCGCCACATGTAACACTAGTTCATGTGAACACGAATCGCAACATGTGCCGACAAAAGTTCCCGGTGTGTACGAGCCATTAGACCGGACCAACAAATGAAACAACACGAAAGATAAAGTGCTTTATTCATTACTGAATCTATACAGACTTCGCCGAATACAAAAACAACAACAATTTCGAGACGGAACGAAATAATATACATTTAGCACAGTTCTAGAAACAACATCTTAATTGACGAACTATGTGACAAACAAGGCAGTGATACAAGTGCGATTGAAATTAATCTTGAGTATTTTACATCGTATCAGTCCTTACTTAATACCTAATAGCTATTGGATTTAGGTGACAGTCAAAATGCCGCTAAGAAAACTATGGAATATTAGGGGTTATTCCCACTTGTTACCACCAAATGTTTTAAGTGTAGTTATCATTAAATATTTTAGTGGTCAGGTAGTCAGGTGGGAAAAAAAATCCCAGCTGTTACCAGTGGTAACAAATTGGTGGTAACAGGTGAGAATAACCCAATATTAGTCACGACTAACATTGGATAATAATTCGAAGCTCCATCTCTTTATCTCGACTTAGATACAAATGACGAGTGAAGGGGACGGGGCATCAGAAACTTCGGTTCTAGTGATTCGGTGTAGCCACCCCGACCCAACTAGCAAATCCCCATCAAGACAATTAAAGATTTAGCTAAGTTTCTCCTATGGTGATCTCCTTTATACAAACTTAAGTCTACGTTTCATTATTTTCGAGTGTCAGCTATGACCAATATCACGATGACATGAGGGGCTTTTTGGTTGTCAACAAATCTGATTGGACTGTCTAATTGAGGTAATAAAGAATAAATAGGGTAACTTAGGGCCTAAGGCCGCCCGCAGACGCGGCGACTAGAATCGACTTTTATCCGATTTCCGACGCATCCAGCAGCCGTGGAGAGATTACACAATAGATACCTACCGCCACGAAGCCCACGAACCAACCGCCGAGAATAGGCCTTTGTGAAACAGTTTTGTTTCTTGATGATTTTATAAGAGAAAAAGACCTATAATACAATAACCGATTCAATCTCTCATCTCCAAAACGATATATAAACCCAAAAATTAAATGTGTAGACCTTGTTTTCTCCTAAAATATAAAACTGAAGGTATTCGTAAATGTATTCGTTGCTTAAACAGATAATAGAGTTTTAATTATTAAAATAGCAACTTTTAGGTAAAAAAATGTAAAATTTGAAGACATTTCAAATCGGTTATGAACTACAGTTGGCGCGTCTTACATTGGTTACAACTTACAACTAAGCAATAAAGCGATGGATCCTATCACTGCACGGGGAACTAAACGTTAAACTTGTACACCTACGGTCTAGAATGTAATCTCTCGTTGTTAGAAGGTCTAGACAGCATTTCCCGCGCAGTGTATGTTGCCGTTGACGCTCAAGGGGATGGTGTTGAATTCGTCGTCGATGTCGTCGGATTTTCTGTAACAAGCATTACTTTAATAAAAATCAGTTAATTATAGCTATGTTTCCCTGGACTGATCATGGTGGAGAACTTTGGGGAAGGCAGGCCTTCCCCATTCCTCCTTTGCCGGCTGTCATGTTGATGAAGAAGAAAATTATGATGATATTAGGATTAGAACTTTTGGTGGCAAACCGTGGTTTTAGGTTCCATGGAGTCGCTGTTTCTTGATTATCATAATACATACCACTTTTGATTTTGACCTTTAGTAATGTCATATGTATAAATTCCATCTTTCAATAAATCGCTAAACAAGTTTAAATGAAATTTAGTACGGAGGATATCTCCGCTGTGAAAGCGTAACAAACAAACTAATATTAGTTGGGATGGGTAAACGGAACTAATAATGTATTCAGTTTATTTAGAAATATAACAAAACTAAAGGCCAAAATCAAAGTGATATGTGTAAGTAATAGCAACTCCATAGATTCTATGACCACGTTTTGCCACCAAAATCCTAACCCTAATGATAATAAGTACATGTATTCTGTATTCTCTTTTTTCCATGGCATAGAGAAGGCAAACAACTACACAGAAACAGAGCCATCTTAGAACCATAGGCATTTCCATTCACAAGACTATAATCTAACGATTGGAAATGCGTTGCCGACCCTGAAAACTCAGATGAAATGCCTCTATCAATTTTAACACTGTATTTGTATACTTGTTTTCTGTAACTCTGAAATACAAAGATGTAAAGCAATCAAAACTTTTACATCTCACATGTAACATAATGAATGAGAACAGAACTTTCTCATACCTAACCTACACCGATATTAATTAAATCCACATACATAATCTGGGCAGCTCAAACATCCTACCCTTAGCAGGCATATTTCACTTCTATACAAAGCGACAAAGTAAGTCCGGTCAACACGTAAAAGTATTGAATACATATAAAATATATGTATAATGCTGGCCGAACGCGCCTAAATAAACCATATTAACTCCTATTGAAAGTTCATTTTTCGTAGTTTACTGCGAACGTATAGTTACACCTACGTTTGCTCGCTCGAACGGTAGGGTTGTCAACACATCGAAAATATTAATATAAATTAACAGGTACACATTATGAGAAAAACAGTTACTTGAATAATCAAAATATAATATTTATTTGTTATTTTTTATTGTTTTACACAGGTTTTACATATGATTCAACTTTAAAAAATGCTGTCGCAAGTTTTTGTTGGACCGGAATAATCTGTTGTTAAATTTCAATACGGTAAAAATTCGAAATCTAATGAATAGTTTTAATTACTTACATTACATTCACCAAAATAATTCAAAGAAACAACAACACACCACACACATCTAACCGAACTTGACGTAATGACTAGAATGTACCTACTACCACAGATTAAGTAAGAGTGTACTACTCGCCTACTTGCATCTCGCTTGACGTGTCTCGACCATGTCTCGACACTCAAAAACCGGTCGAGCGAGTTGACATCGCCGCGCGCGGGCATCCTTGATGTATTAGCATCGGCAACTATGTTCCGTCAGGCGGTGATTATCGGACGTACCTCGCTCAGATAAATATCTGTTACGTAGTAACTCTTACTTAATCTGTGCCCTTAGTGTTGCCGCAGGCTTCTGTGGTAAAATAAGTAATTAAAACTTTTGTAACAAAAATCAATAATGAGTTCGACTGGGACAAAGTTAACAAGTCAGCTAGGCTGCAGAATTCCAAATTAACTCGTAGAGAAAATCGATCACCGCCGTGACTAAGTTTTAAGAGGCTTCATTAAACTCATTTGAAATGGATTGACTTTGAAAAAAATGGCATTGTTAAAACGGAGAATGAAGTTAAAATATCGCACGTTCGCAGCGAACCTAATGAAGTTGTATATACTCGTACTTTACATAAATTAATAAGGAAAGTCATCAAAAAATCCAGGAAAAATATCTAATAAACGAAGTAAAATAACTCATAATTTTCCTCAAACTTTTAATATGCAAACATGACGCCCCATTAATAAATTAACGTAAAAGATGGATTTAGAAGTTTTTAATGGGCACGAATTTTCGCAATTTATTAATTAGGTCGACCCCATGTAGCGATTAGATGTTGAGGGTTCCCGGGATGGCCGGTTTGGATCTGGGCTTCTTTAGTCACTCGGTAGGGCGGTTAAATTAATGTTTTAACTAACCTAACCTAATTATAATATATTAACTGCTTTAAGATGTTACTAATTACGCAAATTAAAAAACTATAAAAAATATCCTTGGTAATTAATTTACACTGTTAACCAGTGTAAAGCTTTAAATAAATAACAAAAAGGGATTGATCTGAAAGTTCTAAAACTAAATGAGGAATAAAACTACAAACTCCTTTAGGTACCGGCAATAACTAACTCTCTTTACATACCGCTAATTACAATACAAATATTTAACAGTAAATTACCAAAACTAATAAAAATATCACAGTAAACGCTTAGCTGCCAAACTAAAACTAAACAAACGTCAATAACAATTTTCCCCATCACAATAATACAAAAAGCGTAAATTATTCCTAAACAAGGCGACAAAACATCCAATCCATCCAGCATCCGAAACTCATTAATCCTATAGAGATAACTAAAAGTACGCTTAACCGAGATTAAACAGACTAAGCAACAACTAAGTACGAAAAACTGTCCACTCAAGTCGGATTAGTTTAACTTTAGCTAGCACCTACAACTACATGCTAAGGCTGTTTTATCTCACGAAAACGTGTTTGCCATACGGGTGTGTGTAGATGCACACGCACGTCGTCTCTGTGTGCGTAGCTATCGTTGCTTAGCGACGCCGCCGCCGTAGTGTGCGTGTCTATACGTGTTACAACTACAAGTATGGCAAATCCACTTTCGTGAGATAAATTAAATCTACAATACTTGGACATTCTGTTATAGAACCAGGTAGTTTTATAACACTAACGAGAGAATATTGGATACTAGTTAAGTATGTACACAAGAGCAAAAATAACGAAATCATGTTCTGGAATTCTTGACACACAAGAACCTGCGCTCTTTTTCACCATGCTAACAATGACAAGAGACAGGTGACATTTCAGTGTACATTGCGCTGGTGATATGAATCCCAGTGATGTGAAAGCTTGTTAACTTTGCAATGGCAAGATGGTGAAATAGGAGGCAGGTATTTTTGCTCGCTAGTGTATTACTTTGTCACTAAAATTTTATTTTAAGTCTCATCAGATTCCTGAAAAATCTAAATAGTAAATCTGATAATCATACCCCCGTAAGGCCCACGTCAAATTTCGTTAGTTCGAAAAATAATCTTGTGTATAAATTTAGTAATGAAGGCGCCACTGAACGCTTGGAGCAGTCTTAAGATATAAGTCACTTTGACAAATTTCTTCAATTAAGACCTTGATGAGCCTGGATAGAGAGTGTATTTTTTTATGGATACAGTAAAATTAACTAGTAGGGGTTCGTCGTTGCGGATTTAAAAAAACTATCCTAGGTATTTTTTTTGTCAAACGGCAGTTCGGTAAAATAAGTTTAATCTACCACTTACGACACGACACAACGCTGTTACGAATTAGTTACAACTCTACTTGCTCGTAACTTCAAGCAAGCAAAGTTAGAGTCGAGGCGGCATCCGTTGACTAGCTAGTTTGGAATCGCACAAAATAGGGAACGTTACGATACTTAACCCGTTTCCAGGCCTTGCTAAAGAATACAAGCAAGAAATGGAATAGAGGCACGAATTTGTAACTTCCTGAAGGATACTGATCCATGAAGTCATATTTCAAGAAAGTTCAATTAAATTTGAGTCATAAAATGTAGGTAGTTAAGTTCAATTTTGAGCGACATGAATGTGGTCGATGAAATGTACTATGTACAATACTATCTTTCTCCGACCCTAGGATCCAACTTATCCTTAAACCTAGGATTACGCGAAGGAAACGATGCTCACACGCTTAGAAGAGGGATTCAGGGCTTGATTATGGAGACGCGGCGTCGACCCCCCGCCCCGCGTCTCTTTTTTTAACCGACCTTTCGTTTATGACGTTCGGCAAAGACCTAGTTTAATGTATAGGATATCTACAAAGAGCGACTCGAAGTTCAAGTGGAATTTTAACCGACGTTTCATTTCAGGCGTTCCGCAAAGTCCCGGACGCATGCGCGATTTGATAGTCAAAGTAAATTATACCCCCAGTCTTAAGAAATAAGGTCACTAATACATACGTGGTTCTGTGAGAGATACTCCCTTTTTTCCAAGGATTATAGTTGCGGTTAAAGCATCTGTCACTTTCGGACCAGTATGTAAGTGCGAGAGTGACGGATGCTTTATCCACCGCGTCAATAGCTACCGTAATACGGGCCCTGGTCCAACGTCTAGGATATAATCTACCGTTTAACCTGGCAAGGCCCACCATACTGCAAAATGGGATTTTTTTGTAACTGGGACTTTGAATCTACAATCAAGGGAATAAAGTTCAATTGCGATTGTTCGAAAATGCCATTTTCAGTTAATGGACATAGGAAAATAAACCTTATTCTTATTGCAACCGAGTTCAAAGTAAATTGCCTAATGTACATCCTATTGCACACTGGGCCTTACGAGATTTACTGCCGCACTCAGAGACGTCAATTAAATTTAACGCTTCATTAAAGTTGCTGCTGTCACTTTCTTTGCTATAGCAATAGAATAAGACAACACGTCACTAAACAAGCATTAAATTTAATTGACGTCTCTGAGTGCGGCAGTTAGTATACACTTACGGTCACTGTTACTGGATCACTTTACAAATACGGTTACTCGGTCGACTTGCAACACAGTATGGCTGTAAAACTCAGCGGATAATCTCCACTGCACAAAACAAACATAAATAAAATTAGAAACGTAAACAAAAATGGCTAATTGTCTTCAAACATTAATTTCTACAGGATAAAGTTATCAGTTTTATTATCGCATTTGTTGACTTTGTCAAACGAAAGATATAGTTTATCTAGCGGCATCAAGAAATAGTGACCACTAAGTACGAATATATTTAGTACTAATTGTTTCCCGCTACTCCGCCCGCGTGGATATCGTTTATCGCTTTTCTCTCGGGAACTGTCAAATTTTCTGGGATAAACAGTAAAGTTGTGTAAAGACTACAAAGAGATGTATCCACTTTTTCACCTAAACGCATAACGGTCCAAAAGTGGATACATAATATCTCTTTGTAGTTGACTGTACGCTAAGTCCTTCTTCGGGGTTCAAGCTACGAGTATCTTTATACAAAATTTCATCGAAATCAGTTCACGCGGGAACGCGGTGGATGCGAAAAGTACAAGACCGGTCTGAGTGGAGAGCCTTGGGGGAGGCCTATGTCCAGCAGAGGACGTCTTTCGGCTGGCATGATGATGATGATCAGTTCACCGAATTGGCCCGAAAAAAAACCGAGAGAACTACATACTTCCGAAAAGTTACAACTCCAAGTTGATCAATATCCCGAATTTTCATACTCACGAACCCACTTATTTGATGGTAAGCTATTTTTTGTCCCTTCTATAACTAAAACCTCACCTCCAAATATTTTCCCAATAAAACCCGCATTATTTCGTTTTAACGGACAAAAATCATTTGTTTTTTCCGCGCAAAAAACTCCTACCCAATTACCCTCACGTTCATATCAGCTCGGTGTTTTCAAAGACCAACTAGTGCAAGCCAGAATCGAATTGCATAATCGCTGCACAACGCCCGCACGACCGAGCGACAAACTGTATAAAGCGAGTGCACGAATCAGCGCTAATGGACCCACTTCCTGTCTCCGGTCGCCCGCTTTGTGTGAGCGAGAGATACGGTGATGACAGCGAGTGTACTTGGGATTTTACACGGTGGTGTTTTTGTTTGCAGAAATGTTCAATTATGACAAAAAACATGAGCTTGAGTTACTTTAATGTCTTACAGTACGCGCGCGATTTGAATGCCGAGCTTAGGAATGTGCTAGTACGGGACGGCACTATACAGTATAGCGCACACTGCAGGCGGGAGGAGAGGCGAGGCGCCCTCCACCTCAAGCCCCGACTGCATTCAATTCGCGCGTAGACTGTAGTTTTCGTTTTGATTTTTGGTGCATTGAATTAAGGAAAAAAACAATATAATGTATTAAACAGGGTAGAAAGTTGAGATGGAGCCGTAAGGGCAGCTACTTGATCCCTTTACGCTACCAGTCCCATTTCTATCAAGGATTAAAATACTTTTTCAGAGCAACTAAGGTTAGATTACCTACTAGAACAAATCAAAGAAGACTTTTGTGGGTGTTCTTACTAGTAACGGGTGATAACAAAAAAATGAGAATCATTTTCAGTAGTCTTAAAAAAAAATATCTTTTGCCATAGACAAAAAATTGTTCAAGATGTTATTTGTACCTCTTTTGATATTCTTGATTTTTATTTGTTTCATTTTTTCAATCATTTATAATTGTCAAAATGACGCCGAAACAAGAAGCTCTGCGAAAACGCGTTGTACATTTTTATAATAAAAATATAAACATGGGGAAAAGTACACAGTAGATTATTTTACCAAAGAAAATGTAACAGTTTCTACTATATATAGAATTCTTGCATCCTTGACGATAACTCGCAAACGTGGTAGCGGCCGACCAGCTAAAATAATGACCAAGGGAAGACTGAAGACACTCCATATCACTTTCAATGATAGTGATTCCATGAGCCAACGAGATGCCCCGAAAATATTAAAACCGTACATTTGCCGGTCTTTAAAAAAGGTGGGTTTGGAGTGCCGCAAGAAGATAAGGGCACCGTAATACACCGATCAGCAAAAATGTAACATTATGTCACAATGCCGCTGGATGGTTACAAATTACAAAGAAAAATCGTTTATTTTGGATGATGAAAGTTATTTCCCTTTGAGAAAAACCCATATACCTGGAAATGATCGGTACTATACCAGCAACATTTCAACATCACCAGACAATATAAAACACAAGTATAAGCACAAGTTTGAGCAGAAAGTTATGCATTATGTGGCTTTTTCCGATAAAGGTGTGTCAAAACTGTGGTTCAAACCTAGTGGTTTACCAGTTAATCCTAAACTCTCATAGAGTGAATGCTTGAAAAAAATACTTAAGTATACCATTTAATCGCCAACATCGCCTTGATGGAGAATATGTGTTTTGGCCAGATAAGGCATCGTCGCATTACGCCAAAAAAACATTGCAATTCCTAGACTCCCATAATGTGCCATTTGTACCGAAAATCCGAAATCCCAAAAACCTTCCATAATGTCGGCCGATCGAAGATTTTTCTGGTTTTTGAGCAGTTTGGTTTACAAAATTAATTGGGAAGCAGAAAATGGTGCCCAACTGATAAAAATAATCAAAACCTGTGTGCGAAAAATGGACAAATATGCCGTCCAACGGTCTTGTTCAGGCATTATGTCAAAACTGCGTCGAACAGCTGATTACGGGCCCTATCGTAACGTGCATTAATAATTTTGTAAATAGTTATATGTGTATTATAACCCTTACTATAAAAAAAATATAAAATGTTACACAATTATTTTTTTACACCCTTGCAAATAATTCTCATTTTTTTGTTATCACCCGTTAGGTACTCTAACCTAACGTGATACCAATTGGCATTAAAAAAACTGTAGATTTTCTCGCTGACTGTACATTTTATCAAAAAACTGTGAATGGCAATCGTCATCACTTAAAAATTTAGTAAAGGTCTCCTAAGAGCATTTCCGAGTAGCAGCAAGGGATCTAGTAGCTGCCCTTACAGCCCCATCTCAACTTTCCACCCTGTATAGGCATCTTCAGGGTAAGCTTGCGTTATCGTCCACAAAAACTTCGTCCTCTAAAGGCAAAAATGTCTAACGGTGTGGTAGAGTTGAGGAACACTCAATATCAGAAATTCCGGAATTGAAAAGATGCAGTTTTAAGTGGCTGGCGGTGAATGTGTTAAATGAATTAGGCCCAACTAAAAACAAAATACTAATACAGTTACTTTATTTTACGAAAACCAACCAAAAGCCAAAAGCAACCAGGAGCACAAGAAAGCTCAAAACCACATTTTATAGACTGGTCAAAATTTCAAAATAATTCTTAGGAAATTGTAAAAAATTCTACAATAAAATTTAAAAAAAAAATACTACGCTTACTGAATCTTAAATCTGTCATAAACTAAAAACTAATTTCTTGAGCATATTATAAAGTAAACGATAATATCCTCGATGAGTAATCCACGCTTAAAAAAAGCCTACTGTGCAAAAATACTGTGATATTGTAAACTTATGTACGAAAAAAAAAAAAAAAAAATATATATACCCCGCGGAGTTCATTACGCCGGTCTCTCGGGGCAAAGGTTTTAATTCTCGAACCGGTGGTAAATGCTTATTGAAATTCATAGGTGCATTATTATTATGCCTGAATTGAAGAATAAAGAACTTTGACTTTAAATTTGATCAATCGATCAACTTAGACGGTCTCTACTTCTACAAATGTTTCCGAATGTGCATTAGATCTCCATAATAACCGGTCAGTATATTAGCCTGTTTGTGCAAAATGTGGTTAAAGAATTAACTACAAGTTAAATAAATAATAATAAATAAATATCAGGGGACAATGTCACATCAATTGACCTAGTCCCAAACTAAGCTCTATATGTATACTTAAATACATAAAAAACATCCGGGTAAGGACCAAAAAGTTGGACCAATTCACTGTCGAACCTTTTTTTTGCATACCTGAATAACCAGCCCATCGAACAAAAGCCATAAAAACCCCCGCTGCTCACGGACCCCTGCTCACGGGCAGTCGAAACTTAGTCATTGTCACAAGTGCACGTCTTTGTTCTCGGCGATCTCGTTTTTGCAACGTATTCTCTTTGCAGTGGCGTTTTTGTGTGGCAGTTTTTTTTAAAAACAGCTTTCGATCATGGAAGAAGAAGGTATGTACCTTATAATGTCATACTATTTTACTGTTTTTAAAAATAAATGACTAATTTTAAAGCAGTTCAATATGCTTTTTTGAAATTCAATATTTTGACAGTAAAATATTCAAAAAAAGGTCTTTTTGTTTATGTGTCGGGCCATGGCGGGTAAATTTTTTTTCATTAAAATATAGTTAGGGTCAATATGGATTGAATTAAAAAGAAAAACTGTCCGCCTTCTTCCGCCATTTTGTTTTTCAATAGGTTAAAGACAATGGGTCAGAAACTTCAATTGTTTGAATTATATATTTTTGTTTTCTTTTTCCACAGATTCTTCGGAAATGATTAAGGAATTTCCTAAAAAAGCATTGTTTGAGATAATGCAAGAGTTTAAAGGAGAGAAATTGGAGCAAAAGTTACTTTTGCTGGAACAAAAATTGGTTCAAATGACTCATTGCCCCGAGCATTCAATAAATGTGTTAAATCGCACTTTAAGACACTTTAAGAGTGATTTTAAAATACTATGGAAAAATGCACAATACAAAGAAGAGCGCTTCTTAAAAAGCAATGAAAAATGGCTGACATCTTCTATAAAATTACCTATTTGGTCTCCGGAAGTAGTAGCACAAAAAAAGCAAGGACGGCCAGCCAAGGATTTTCAAGAATTAAGTGCTTGTAGTAAGCGACGAAAAACGGTGCAACTACGAAAAGAGGTATCTGCCGAAGAGCTGACATATGCAGCAAGTGTAAGCCAGCGAGCTGTTGGAAATTCTGACGCTTCTAAAATGATCAAAGAACTGGTTGCTTCGCCTACGAGAGCTAATAAATTACGAAAAGTAATAAATAAAGTACAAAACCAAGACCAAATTAAGAAACATACCCCTGAGGAAGCACTGGCAATTTTAGTAGAAGGAGACTTTACCAGAAAACAGTGGGAAATTATACATGGAGCTAACAAAAATATATATCCCTGTTATTCACTTGTCAAAAAAGCAAAAATGAATTGTTATCCCGATGAGGAGTTTATGCGAATAACTGAAACCTGCTCCGAGATCGAGTTGCAAGCATTATTAAATCACACAGCATCGCGTCTTTTTAAATATGCATCAGAGGTAATAAACACGTGTACACTTGAAGAAAAATTGAATTTAGTATTGATTACCAAATGGGGCTGTGACGGATCCCAGCAAAGTCAGTTTAAACAAAAATTTCAAACTTGTACTGACAGTGATGCAAATATATTCCAAAGCTCGCTTGTGCCCTTGAGATTAAGTGTTGTTATTAACAGTGAAGAAAGAAAAGTTATTTGGCAAAACCCAGTGCCTTCATCTGTTAGGTTCTGCAGACCTATTCGTATAAGATTTGTCCATGAGACGTCCAAAAACGAAATACGTTACGTGGAAGACCAAGCGAAAAACTTGAGAAAAACCGAGATTTCGAATGATGATGGTGCAGTCAGTATAACGCACATCATGAAATTTACTATGGTAGATGGAAAAGTGTGTAACGCCGCAACTGATACAGCATCCACCATGAGATGCTACATTTGTGGGCAGACGTCTAAAGATTTTAACAAATTGAAAGAAGAAAAGGAGATAAATGAGGAAGCACTACAGTTTGGGCTGTCAGTTTTACACGCAAGAATTCGGTTTTTTGAATCTTTATTACATTTGGCGTACAAACTACCTTTAAAAAAGTGGCAAGCACGAAGTTCAGTAGAAAAGAAAAGCGTTGATGAAACTAAAAAACGAATACAAAAAGAGTTTAAAGAAGAAGTGGGACTCCTGGTAGATATTCCCAAAGCCGGATTTGGAAATACGAATGATGGGAACACCTCAAGAAGGTTTTTTGGGGATCCGGATACATCTTCAAGGATCACCGGCATCAATGCAGATTTAATAAAAAGATTACGGGTAATCTTGGAGGTGATATCAAGTGGCCATAGTATAGACACTGACAAATTTGCAGCGTACGCACACGAAACTTGCAAAATGTACGTTGAGCTTTATGGGTGGTACCCTATGTCACCCACAATGCATAAAGTTTTAATGCATGATGCCAAGGTCATAGCTCATGCCATACTGCCAATAGGACAGCTTTCGGAAGAGGCAGCTGAGGCGCGGAATAAGAATTTCCGCCAATACAGAATGAATTTCTCAAGAAAATTTTCAAGAATAGATTGTAATAGAGATGTACTAAATAGACTGCTATTGAGCTCCGACCCATACCTCAGTTGTAAAAGGGGAAAGCAGCGAAAGAAAAGTATACCATTTACAAGGGAGGCAATTAGTCTAATGGCCGAATACACACCAGTATCTCAACATGATCTTTCAAATGACCAGAATAGCGATGAAAATGATGATGAAAATGATAACTCAGATTAATTGGACATAATTAATGTGAAAAGTGGTTTTTGTGGCGATATTTCAAAGCAGGATTCTTTTTAATACATATATACAGTCAAATACAATGTTTTATTTCACCACAAAACACAAAAACCGATTAAATAATTTTGATCGGTTTTTTGACACAAATACTCCTCTGTGCGTCGTCAAAGTTTTTTTGTTTTGAGAGTTGTTGGTTATTCTGTAGCAGCTCTGCCTATCCCACTCTGGGAATGATGGCGTGGAGGTATGTATGTATGTGTGTCTTCGTTATCTTTATCATTGTTTCTGGGAACAGCGGTTTTTTTCTATGAGTGGTTCCTCTGTCATTAAAGCATCGTTGTGAGACTATATTGGATTGATAGTGTGAATATAAAGGTCACATACGTTCAGTTGTTTGTCCGCGCTGACGAGTCTTTGTTTAGAACTATGCACGTTTATGTATAACGGTTAATATTTACTTTTATACATGGAGTTACTGTTATGAATTTAAAAAAGCAGGTCTAATTTACATTTACGAATGGCAAAGTTATTGGGCGCTATCTTTGTTTGTTTATAAAATGGGTTTCCCGCGACATTGTCCTTGTAGAGTTCAATTTATGTGACTAAAGCTATTTTTATAATTAGGATTCAATTTCAATTCACCTTTTCCTTACTACAGGAGTAATTCTTCCTTGTCCCTCTGTCAGTTAGTCACAAGTTTTTTATATTATGTATATATACAGTGTGTGTCTTCCATACGAACTTGGATTTTAACTATCAATAGTTTTAAGCACTGCTGTTAACGATTTCATAATAAAAATAAAAATATAAAGAAAGACACGCTGTAGATATAAGAATGAGCAATACAACATTTGTTTGACAAATTCTTACAATTCGATTTTTAACATCAATATGACACAGTTCTATGGTAGGCCTAGGTTCGATTTTGCCTAATGTATACATAAGTACGCATATAAACACAAAATTGTATTATAATTATGTTGTACGAAATGATTGGTAATTAAGTGGTGACGAAAAAAAAGTATACGGAAACTACATGAACTAAATACTTGAACGAAAAGGGCATTGGGTAGGTAAGTTTGTATGAAGAAAATTGCCTTTTTTTTTCAGCGGCCACTGATAATTTTAGCATAGTTATTTAGAGGACCTCTAAATACACATATATATATATGTAATTTACGGCGTTAAACAATATCGGAGCGGAGATAGTAAAGCCTTAAGTATTCCGTTTTTGGTACTAAAAGTACGCCGGTATGAATATTTGAATTTCTCGGCTCCAATGCACTTAAGAGTAATAAATCATTAATAATAAATAATAAATAAATCAAAATATGTTTATCTATATATTAAAAATGAATCGCTAAATGTGTTGCTAAGCGCAAAACTCGAGAACGGCTGAACCGATTTGGCTGATTTCTTTTTTGTTGTGTTTATCAATGTCAGGACAAGGTTTTTATGAAGGGAGTAATTGAAAAATCCACCGGGAAAGTCAGGAATTTGCAGCGGGGCGAAGCCGCTGGCGGGCCGCTAGTATTTAATAATTTAACCTTGAAAATGTATGACTTTTACATATGACAACACTTTTACCCAAACCCCTTCGTATAAATTTCCCCTACTGTTTCCCAATTAATATTTTATTGTAACAATATTGCAGTTCGCACAATGCGGCATCGCAACAATGCACTAAGGTTCATTTGCATACATTTGCCTTAGAATTGTCGGCAATTCGAGCCACGAGCCCGTGTAATCTACGTAGGTCAATGGAGACTGTTAGTGCGACCAGCGTATGTTTCCTGCATTTGAAACAGTTATTGTTACAATATATCGTCGGTGTTACTGCAAAACCACGTAAGTAACATTTTAATTAAAGAGCCAAATGCACCTTTTTAATAAGACAGAAGGGTTTATTTTGCTCTATCATAAATTTGTTAGTTACGCGGTTTTCCAGTATCGCCGACGATATACAATTATAAATTGGGTCACGACACAAACATTATTCGCTGTAACATACTAACGTAAGTTTTTATTTTATTGCGTTATAATTTGGAGTTTATTATAGAAAGTTATTATGAATAAATTATTATGAAAATCATTTTGGTTTTTACGCAGTGGTTATTACGTATTTGATACATGATTATATTGATCATCATCATAAACAACGGAAAAAATACAACAATATAAGTATCTTGGTCTTTTTTATCACTTTCGTTTATGAAATAAAATTTATTTGGCACTTAAAGCACTTAAGTTAAAAATAGTAATAATAATACAATTTGCTTAACTAAATCAACTTAAATTCTAAATAATACCTTAACTGCATTAAGCCCAACATGGTCTCCACTCAGCTTTTTATGCCACGATTTATTGTTTAGATACACCGTGACGCTGGTTTTCAGTGAAACCTGGAGAGGTGAATGGCGCACCGTAATAACTACACACTATTTAAAATTAACCAAAACCAAAACACTATACACAATTGCATACAACTACCCATTACTACATTGCACTTTCATGAATAAATAAATAAATACATATGCGGCTGTGTCTGTTTGTGTGTGAGTGAGTGCGCGTGTGTATGTGTGTGTGTGTGTTTTTTAGTACCTACTTGGATTTGTTGACGAGACTCTGAACAAAAATGTATTTCAGGAATTATTTAGTCTTTATTGCACCGAAATAAGTACAAATTGCGGACCTAATGCCAAATGGCATTCTCTACCAGTCGATCAAGAATCACACACAAATTTACATAAACATAATAAATAAATTGTTAAAATCTTGTAAAATTTAAAAGACTAGACGCTTGATAACTTGATAAGAATAAAAGCATTCTCTCTTTGGCATCGTATAAGTAATACCGCACGTGCATAAGAAACTATGCACATATTAAAGCAAAATTTCCACCAGATAATTTACGGAGCTCTGCGCTGTTGTTCATAATAACGCTGACGCCACGGGCGGTTGGAAACGTACTTGATATTACAAGCGCAGTGAATAATATCAACGCGGTACAAACCTTTGAGGAATATGCAAAAACACCCTGTAGAGTATCTGTGGTCTGCTCGTACCTTTATATCACGATGACCCTTCTCGAATTTTAATATTAGTTTATATAAACTACGGATAGATGGCGGAGTTTAAACGTTGATGGATCACGATCGTGATTGCTCGCGAAATATATTGGAAAGTTATCGATATCGATGTTTTATACAGCGCGCCTTTTAAGAAAATGAACTTAACTTTAGTACCTCGAGCTCAAGTTTTTTTTATCGTTAAATATCGATAGCGGAACATCTTCGAGTTTTTATAGCGATTGTAATCAACGCTGTATGTCCGTAGTTAGTACCAAAGTTACTTATCACGTACGTAGACATTGTATGATCATGTCTGAAATCGTAAATCTCGTTTTAGGGTTTCATGCTATGGATAAATTCCGTGAAATTACTAATGACGTAGGCAAAACAAAATGTCAGTGCTAGAGCAATAAAAATCAATAATGCTGGAAGAACATTGTAGTGCCAATTGCATTTAGTAATCAAATTTTAGATGACCATATTTGAAATTCAGGTATATGAAATTAAAAGTAAAACCGATTTTAAAACCTCCCTCCCTCTCTATCCCCTATATTTATGGATAAAAAAAGTAATCACTCGAGTAAAAGTAACGTCTTCAAGAACGATTTTATATGACTTTTGACATTACTATTATTTAAGACAATTACCGCCTGTTTCACAATCGACAAGTAAAGCATATTTGACAGATAGGTAAATTTAGCCCTTTCTCTTCCTTACACTTGTAAATAGACAAGGAGAGAGCCAACTTTAAATGGCACATAAATTTACTCGTCGATTGTGAAACAGGCCCTTAATAATTTTTCTTGGCTTAAATACGGGGGTAAAGTGTAACAAAGACAACACCAACATAGGCTTACTACGGGTAAAACAGGGATAGCCTTTTTCAAGCTACCGCCACAGATAGCACAGACCGCAATAAATCAGAACAGTTATCAGTTGGGGAGGACTCACCGTTTCCTGTACTTGTATATGATGAGCACGATGAACGCGTTCCCGATGAACAGGGCCGCTATCAGCAGCGACGGGATCACGATGTCTGCAACCAAACGGGCGGGTTAGGGTTGGCGGGGTATGTATTATACAGGGTTTCTTTTGGACCCCACGCCAAATTTTGCCACATCATTCCAGAACAGCAGTACAATAAATCACTACATAGTATAAAACAAAGTCGCTTGCGCTGTCTGTCCCTATGTATGCTTAAATCTTTAAAACTACGCAACGGATTTTGATGCGGTTTTTTTTAATAGATAGAGTGATTCTTAAGGAAGGTTTATATGTATAATACATTCCACGCGGGCGAAGCCGCGGGCGGGTCGCTAGTTTATGAATAAAATAAAAAAATTGCATTATTTTTCTTCTACTTTTCCAAACATAACAAAAAAATATAGTCACTCTTCTTGTTTACCGTCCTCAATGCCACCACCTTTTTTTAAAAGAGGTAGAAACTTTTTAGTCGACGTCAAAAACTTACGTTGACCAGACGCGCCTAGAAATTTAAAAATAAATGTGGCTATAAAATGTACGTAGGTATCAAAAGGGAAATAAGTGAATCTTTCACTTAACAGTCTCTTATTACTTCCCATAAATCATATTACATTTTGGCGGGGGGTCCAAAAATAACCCTATATAATACGAGGATCTATCCACGTATTATTTGAAGAGAAAAGTTTGTTGTCATGCCTGGTTGACTACCACGTATTCGCCATACATCCCAGTCATTCAATTAATATTATTTATGTTTACTGTTTATACTTTTCAATTGTTTTAGATACAGATCTAACAATGTAGTTCATAATAATAATGGTGACGTCTATTTATTATTTACCGAACGCCGTTAAATACGCCGTGACAAGCGTAATAATAATAACAATGCTGTAATTGGTATTATACAACTGTTTTTACGGGTGGGTTATGGGTGGCATTCTTATACCGTAAGTATGACAGCGAAATTAGCAGTGTGTCTGCGGAGAGAAAAGATAGCTACAACACCATAAGCATTCACAACAACCACAATCTTGTAACCAAACATTTTTTTAAGAATTCGTGCCCGCGTCATGACAAGCCATGCACACGCCATGCGTCATGGCGTTTAATTAATTAAACGTTTATTTGGCTGACCAAAACAGGGTAATGTGAAAGTAGGAGAAGGAAGAAGTATTACAAGTGAGACGTCTTAGACTCTTAATTAAAATGAACTAACGTGAATTTCATACAACAATTTATGTGATGGGATGTAATGTATTGACTGAAAATGAAAAATAATCTATTTTTAAATTGAGAACAAAGAGTCAGAACCAGGTCGATGATGGAGTGAGTTAACCTAAAAGGTACCTATTAACCCTGCTTTTGAAAGACACAGGATGTTCTATATCTTATTCGCATTAATAATGATGACACGAAGCGATCCTGTCACATAACCCTATCCAGCACGTAACAGGATAATACGTTTTACGGGGTGAAAGGGGGGAAATAGAAACAAAACAGGCTGGTTTGTGCATACACCCTGTATACCTGCCCGTGCCTTTGTTAAATATACCTGAGGCGTTCTAACGCTGTAGACGACGCAAATTGCAAGCACCGTCAATATACCTCCATTTTATGAACTTAGAATGTAATTTACATTTCACCAAAGGCAATTATAATAATTTTTAAGATATCACGTAGTAAATGTATTTGTTTCCCTTTATACCCTTCCTGTTTCGTGTTTAGTCAGATGTTATGATATTATGATGCTCTTTATCCGGGTTGGTAATTTCGGCAAAGCCACGTAGCAGCGAGTTTTCATTATTCCGTCCTTATTCTTTTGTTCGGGAATCCAAGGCAATACAACGTGTATTCATTGTTTTATAAAGTGGAAACCTCTCTAGCAAAAAAGTTAAAGAAGTTTTTCGTTATGCCCGATCATTTCAGAGTAAGTATAAATATGTCGTACTGGAGATTTCTCAATATTCTAGTTGTCTGTTTGACAGAATTCAAGTGGATGTTTCAAACGCAATAAATCTATTTGGTGGATTCCGGTAACCTTTGGGAGGGGGGGGGGGGGGAAGATGGCCGATTGAAAAATGCCCAGCTATTAAGTACTTTTGTTAATTTTGATTTACTGTTCTATTTACTGATTATAATCTCTCACTGACACTCACGAAATCACTTGGTGGACCTCCATTAATTTAAAGAATAAGGATAAATCTATTTTCAATACGTCAGATTGTCACAACTCGGTAATGACGTTTGTTTTGTTTTTCTTAATTGATTCATTACATAAGACTCACCAACAACAACCATGCATTATTTATTTTGTTTCCTTATAAACTAAACTACACTTCAAGTCCTATTTCGCAAAAAATAACTTGACCTTAGTTTTTAGGCAGTGATAAAATGTTACCAGTAATACACTTTAAAAGCATTCTCAATCTCCGGTGGATTGCCTAACAGTTTAGCTGAGTAAACCTTCTTCCCTTCCATTGCTGAACTAACACAATTATCTGCACAACAGTTGCATCAAATATATAAATTCAGGAAGCGAAACTTTGGTGCCGGTGACGTCGCTATGACGCAAATTCACATATAGGATGCTTTTATATAAACAACTAGCGACCCGCCCGCGGCTTCGCCCGCGTGGAATGTATTATACATATAAACCTTCCTTAAGAATCACTCTATCTATTAAAAAAAACCGCATCAAAATCCGTTGCGTAGTTTTAAAGATTTAAGCATACATAGGGACAGACAGCGCACGCGACTTTGTTTTATACTATGTAGTGATATTGGACACCCCACTGATTCTTAATAATGCTATAATGATAATGTTAATATTAAAATAATGACAAAGACTATATGAATAAATATTTAATTTGGGTAATATAATAATGAAAAATATTATTTCCACAAGTAAATGAAAAACATTACTTAAATGATATTTCGTTGGATTTCAAAGTATGCAGACCGCTTAAAATTCAAACTCAACATCCCATGTGCTTGGTTGTTTTGAAATGTTTTTCTAAATTGCTTACATTCCTGTCAAAACCTTATTTCATTATTTACAATTAGAAAAAGAAACTTCTGCAGATACGCCTGTACCTATAGACTACATGGCGACTTTACTCAAGCGAAACAATAATGTTTCTGTTATATTTACAATTTATACACAAATAAATAAATAAATTATTATTTTTGTTATCGTCTCCAATAATCTTCTTTTTACCATGACAATGCCACGCAATCATCTTTTTTATAAGTACTGGCCGTCTCAAATCAAGTGTCAATATCGGTAAACTAAAGAGGCAAATAAGTTGTTATTAGTTATGAAGTAAAATCTAGATAAAAATACTCAGTATAATCTTGACGTCATACGCCTGTCATCGGCACCAAAGTTTCACTCCCTGTCCTGTATCTCTTTTCCGTTGTATTTATTTCCACACAGACCTAATTGTATACTACAATTTCCAAGAAATCGCAATACCATTCTATTTCACCGATGATTTAATTTTATTTAGTTCATGTATGAGATATATCTGAAAAACCCTTGACAAAAGCTTTTACTTTGAAGTGTGAGTCTTGCAGAGTTTATGAACATTATGTCATGTTGAATTCAGATTTATGAATGGCAATCGCCAAAAATAAACCAAACTACTCATTTTGCAAAAGAGTACTTCAGACAGATCCCAAAATTAAATTTATTGTCAAAAGCTTTTCTTCAGCCGCCTACGTTTCCTTTACTCAGACAACCTTTTTTAAATTAAAGTAGAAGTATAATTAAACTAAGAATCGCGGCAGTGACAACCCTAGTAAATAATCGTTATTCATACTCTTCCGTTTCCTTATCGGGTTGTGTGTCGGTGAAATTTCATCAGATGAGACTATACAGCGAACAGCGGGCTAATTATGTTATTACCGAAGTGGATAAACGTGGGCCAAACATCTGTCACTTTCTGACCCGTATGTAAGTGCGAGAGTGACGGATGCTTTATTTACCGCGATAAACGAGGCCATGATACGGGCCCAGGGGGTCGATTGAATAATCTCACTTATATTAAATATAAATGAATGATTTTCATTCTCAAATTATTTTACGCGTTGATTTCGTTTGAGTGGGTGGTGGCACTTGATTTTCCCGATCCGTAGTTACTGGATGAGATTTAAAAATCTACCCCAGACCCTTTTGTTGAAGGATCTAATAAAACTATAGCTATTTGAATGTCGTAACAAAACGCTTTAATCAAAATGTTGTAATGCAATGTTATAAAAATTGTGTTTAAAACGTCCATAATAAAACCAGACACTTTTCCTTAATTGTATTTCTAAATACTATATCAATGTGCATATTCTTGATACAATCATCCCCTGCTTATTGAGATCAAATTAACGAATCTCAACTCTAAAATTATTTTAACTATTTAAAATGTTTACCACTAAAATAGATTTAGTTTTAAGAATGGGCAATGCTACCCCCTAGGGCAGGGGTCGGCAACCTTTTGAGTCGGATAAAGAGCCACAAAAAAAATTCTTGCCAACAATAAATAGCCAAAAAAGTAAATAAAGTTTGTTGATATTTGTTGATTTTTTTTATAAAATAAATAATATTTGCGAATGGAACTAAAGAGCCGCAGCCTCACATCCAAAAGCCGCATGTGGCTCGCGAGCCGCAGGTTGCCGACCCCTGCCCTAGGGCTAAAGCAACCCAAGTTTACGGTATTTAATTCGGTCTAACTCCAAAGTAATATTGTTGAAAAGAAACATGCCCTAAAATGGCTCGCAAGAAAGTATTTTCCTCCAAAATGGCTAAACTTAGTGTGAAGACATTTTAGAGCATAATAAAGTAGAATTTCCTTCTAACGGAGCTGTTATCGTGAATGTGTCGTTAACGGGTGTAGCTAAAGGCTAAAGCGTTTCCGATCAATCTAGTGAAAAGAAGCGATTGGGCAGAACGATCTTAAAATGTGGGAATTACTTTGAATTACTTTGAAAATACCTATTTTTTACAAAAAACTAAGACAGAAATACGAGTATGAATTGAGTAAAAAATTTAAATAATGAACGTGTATCTTATTGTACTTGGATGCTATAAAGGTCGTTTTAAATAAATACAAACCTAGTTAACGGCTTAAATCATTAATTCATTATTTTATGTAACGAATGTTACCCATATAGTTTTTATGACTTACTTTCGTTACACAAAGGAAGCGATCATGATATTTTTTTCATGAAGCCTTTGTTTTTTTTTTTTAAACGACCAAACCTTTACATTTAAAACGCATTTTTTTCCATTTATTTGTCTCTAAAATATCCTTATTGAATCGATTCTACCGTAGAGTTCGTAAATTAAATTGAAAATCTTCATTGGGGTTTAATACTATTTATTAAGTAAGCAAGTCATAATTAATTTATTAATTCAATTACATCTTACCAACAATATAATATTTAGTGAGCCTAACACGATATGGAACGCCAAAACATGTATTTAATTACAACGATTCTAGCGAACATGCAAAACAAAGCCATATATCAGGTCAAACTTAGGCAGAACGTTAATTGTTTGATTACGCTTTAAACGCGTCCAAAGGGAAGTTTCCGATGGGATACAGGAACTTTCCAGAACTTTAGCTGTGCAATTTGCATAAAATATCCTTTGTAGGAAACGAGGACTTAAGCAGCGTTCCTTCGTCCAAAAGAACTATAAGGAAACTGCTAAGAAGCGTTATTTGAACACTATCCTTACTTTTAGCATTTTGAAAAAAGAACAAACAGCGAAGCTTCTAAATATGAACGACTGAATACTTCTGAACGGGGAAGAATAGACTTTGTGAAAGGAAAAGTATTCTTCAAATGAAGGGTAGATTGAGAGAAGTGACCTTAGTAACTTTTTAATATCGAATTCAAAGTTAAAAACCATGATGATTTTGTACGTAATTCTCGTGTAGAGGTTTTAAAAGTGAGTGCATAAAAGTTGTGTTAAGATTAATTTCTGTAACTTTAAGTTCATTGCGAACTCTACATTTTAGGAATAAAATCTGTTTTTTTCAAACGTGGCTTGATTTTTCTTTCCGTGTACCTTTCATCATTAAAATAGCAGGATTGATTACAAACAACATAGCTAACATTAAAAAATAATTGATTAGTTTAAACACTTAATACATTTAAGAATTGTTGGTAATTCTGTAGCTCTGCCTACCCCACTCTGGCAATGAAGGCGTGAGTTTATGTATGTATTTGGTTAATAAATTCACATAATTTAGATGATGTTTTCTAGCTTCAGCGTCCGCAAAGAATTCGTAATTTTGGCATCCCACGGAAACCTATGTGAACATCCAAACTTTCGCATATTATAGTGTTAAGTAGTAAGATAATTTCAAAAAACAGAAGCCATGTTTGTCTATCATAAAATGGTATTCACGCCGCTCAGTCGACCTATTACTTTTGAAGATCCTGAATCCTAATCAACGCGTTATTTCACCTATAGTCCAACTTCGTGCCGTGTCTTCATCATTTTAGCGAAAATCCCTTTGCGAGGGTCGAAGGGCTTCAAGAGTTTAGGATAGTTGCCTTTGTACCCAGCTACGGTCTTGGGTAAACACTTACCTTCGCCAAGGGGTAAAGAATCGCGATGGGGAAGTTTTAATTGATTAAGGTTAGTTGGATAGTGTAGTTTCTGTTGTTTGATTAAACCGACCTGAATAAATACGCGGGTAAAGAGTTGTGGGGAATTGAGAAGTTAAGGTAAAACCAACTAATCACTAATTTAATTTGAATGGCTCATCATTCATTGGTTTTTCTTTGGCAAGGTGTTAAACTGAACTACAAAACCCGCTGCATTAGTCGAATTCATGTAACCATAAATTACTTGCAAGTTTTATTTAACTTGAGTATTTATTTTCAAATATTTCATCAATATGAACTCTTAAAATTACTTACAATAATGTTGATCAAACTAAATTTAATTATAAAGTGAAAACCGGCAATCGGTTGCGGAACAGTCAACCCGGTTATGACTATGAAGGGTTTGTTATAAAGAACGTGGCCGAGTATTGAACCCTGGGGAATCGATGCCGACCGCAACTCGCGTGTATCGGGTAATCGATATACCTTGACTGACGGCTTAACTTGACCTGCTTTCCCGACCCTGCTTATTAGACGTCTATTATTCAGACGAGCTTGTTAGTAAATCTTGGCAAAGTAAATATTTTGATTGGAAAAGTGAGATGGTTTTGCTGTCTTAGGTTATTAGCAGTGATCGGATTTCACGGAGCAACACTGCGGGATATAGAGTAGAAATCTTAATATGGATATGACTAAAATACCGGGATCTGGTTCGAAAAGAAAATGCAATTGTTGGGATATTTATAAATAGGCATTAGGATAGGATTTTAGCCGTGTAAAGAAATCGATTAAACATATAAAATATTGAGAAAATAATTGTATGCTATTTCAATTTCATACAAACTAATAAAATATAATATCTGTGTGTAGTGTGGTGAACTGAAAATGCATACCGTATTACCTATATATTTTATTTATATTCATACCCAAAGACTATTTGGCAGATCAATTTTAAACAGAGTATAATAAAAACTAACTTTTTTTCTTTTTTTCCATACCTAAATTACTTTTGTCAAAATATTTATTTTACACGTTTAAATTGTATTGAAATTTATTTGAAGTAATAAAGTCAGAATAATATTTAACAACATATGCCCCGGGACCCCGGGGCATATCCATATTAGCATAATGTTTGAGGTCATTCACCCCGTGTTGCACCGGGATATCCGATCATTGGTTATTAGTATTAGGTATAATCCCTGAAATTTTGCATACGTACGAAGCTGTAGCACAAACTTACATACAGTGGGATGCTTACAAATGTAATCTAGCGTTAGGAATATCGGAACGCGGACATAGACGCGGGAGATTGTTAGCTAGGTTATAAATAAAACATTGTTCGGTACAGTAAACCGCAACTTATAGCGAATTATCATCCTTCTCGCTTGCTTTAAAGTCTTGTAATTTGAAGCCAATGACAACATTAGCTCTTTAGCTCTACTTCCAGAGAGGTCCATCTTCATCGTACAACCACACATCATCAACATACATAACTGTGGCCAAAATAAAATGTTAAAACGTTTCAGGGTATTCATAATCAAGTATTAGTTACTCATTACAACTTAGTGACCTTTTAACTGTCATATAAGTTATTAGTTTACATTTAAAAATCTTTAAGCAACCAACCATTCCTTTAATTTAAAAACCACACCGCGGCAACTTTTCCCGGCCGCGGCTTAAATTGCTGGCTGCTCTTTTGGTCGCCGCTCGAGCTACTAATTTCATTAAGCCGGCATGAAACGAGATGGTTGACCACTTAACCCTGTTTAAGACGTAAATGAGGAAGTAATCTTTGTAAAGCACCAGCTTTAGATTTTCTTTAATTGATTTAAAATAAACGAACAAAGTTTTAATTTGGTTTTAACTGAATTTTATGCAGCAAAAGACCTAAATTGGTGTGTAGATTAAGTGAATCATCCGAGGTCTTATTTCGTTTGTCGGATAAGTTCGTATCTGTCTTGCTTTCTCAAAACTTATCGATGGGTTTCTAAGGGAAAGGAATATATTAACGAACTTATCGTTTGATTATTCACTGTAATTTGTAAGTAGGTAGTGTGAGAATTGAAGATGATGTTGTTTGATAACGTTACGCCAATGTTTACATAACGTTTATGTATAAGTAATGTAGCGCGTCTTATAGTACTTTGTTTTTTTTTCACATTTGAATAATAACGGTTAAATTCGTTTCCTTTAATAACTTAGATAACACTGAAAACTTTGTCAAAATCTTCTCATTTTTTATCGTTAATTACTAATTGGAGATATGTACAAAACAAATGTATATCATTTCTAATTTGTAAAAGCTATGTATAGTTGATTAAAATACTTAACGTGATAACTGTTATGAATGATATAAATATGATAGTACAACTACAATATTAAACTATTGTTTGTAGAACTTACTAGTTAGTATAAGTCTAGCAAGAAATCCCCGCGTCTTGCGAACATGTTCTAAACTAGTTTCGAATTGAAAATGGCCCCAAGTAAAATACCCAGGAATTGGTACGGCATGAATGTTGTTCTTTGGAAAGGACACATTCTGGAAGGCCTTTGCACGTCGTAAAGTTTGCATCTTATTACCGACTCGAAAATTATAACAGTTCGTTTCTGTTATTATTTGGATTTGTCCACAACGTGTGTTTAAAATTGAATTTGTGTTTAGCCGTTAAAGACAATAAGATTAGACGGGCCATTTGATGGTAAGTGGCAGTCATCGTCGCCAATATACGTCAGCAATGCCAATTAATTTGCTGTACCTATCTTATGCCACAAAAGATTCAGAACCAAGGACCCAATAACGGCTCAATCACATTATATATAAAAATCGTATGACTGTACATTCTGTTCACAGTCTCATGTCTAATTTTGATAGCCAATTTCTGGCATCCGGCGTAAGCGCGCACAATCCGCCAATCCCCCCCGCAAAGCGTCTCCTAGGGCACTCCTCTACGATGTGAGCGATCGTCTGCTGTCGTGCTGACCTTTTATACCCCCATTTGTACAGATTATAATTACATTACATTAATGATATGGACTTCTACTTGTGTTTAGCCACTGACTCGCTTAACCCCTGAACAGACATCGGCTTTTACCCAAAAAATACAACTTAAAAAAACGGCGGTTGGAAAATGGACAAGAACTGGCACGCAATGATTTTTTAAAGGGAACGGGTGATCGTAAAATAAAATGTTGACTCACCGACTATCATGTTCGCGTCGTTGGCCGGCATGTCTGTGTTTTTATTGCCGCTCGAGTCGTTGGTAGCGGCTGTCTCGTCTGTGGACAAAGAACCATGTTCATCATCATCATCATCATCATCATCATTACCACCGTCATCATCATCAGTCTTATTTATCATTTTCATTATCATTACATTGCCCCCGGCGTCGTTGCCTGTTTTTTTTTGTATTTTATTAGCCTAAAGAGTTCTGCACTATAAGTAGACGCAAGCCTAAATCTGTGGTAAGTACAAATAAGATAAATAAGCATAACTAGATAAATAATCAACCAACGAAATTAATGGTTTCAATTGATTCTTCTAAAATTTGGGTACGGACCCGTGCTTCACCTCGTTATTTCACCTGGGTGAAGCACGGGGTATGCCCTAGTCCCCGTGCTCCAACTGACAATTGATAGATAGTAAAGAAATGAAATACAACCGAGTGCTGAAGTCTTTTATTACGATATTATGAAACACAAAATAATACAAAATAAATGGCAAGATACAAATCACATATAAACAGAAACTTCACTTGAAATAACATAACTCTTTACCGCCTTTATGTTTATGACAAGGCGAAACGCAAGCTTTTTTAGAAAAAAAAAACTCAAGCTATTCCAGACACAGATAAAAAAGTTACGTTTTGAATAAAATATGGATGTATAAGACTTGTGGCCTCATTTTAGTATGGCTGTTTTCACTTTTTAAAAAGTTACAAACTAGATAACAATGAAATTTGTATGCAACATTGCGGGCTTGTGTAGCGAGCACGCAATGTAATTTTTTTTTAATTTGGGAACTGTGTAAACTATGTACTTCGCGTCTCAGTATGGAGTTAGTAATGTCAACTTTTCCGGTCATTTTTGAGAAAAATAATATTATTCTCGTGTTGTCAACAATGCTTTTGTAATCAGCTATTAACAAATCTGAAAATTTTCCTGGTACTTCTACTTCCCAAATGTCTTTAAATATTGTTTTGCTGCACTGAAAACCTTCTTTTCGTTTATCATTTAAAACATGTTTTTTACTACTGAAGGGCGGTATCGTTGTAACAAGATCGAGCCCTTTACTGTAGAGTGGTTCCACTGCATGCTTATATACACTTTGCAAAGGCTCGGTCGATGTCATCGCTGCTGCTTTAGCGTCCTCCATAGCCAACAAAATTTCTATTTTTGCGAAATCCGGTACGCAAATATCATCGTTAAATTTTGTTGTATGTTGCACTTTCTTAACGACCTGGTCATTCTGAAGTAAAAATATTTTTTTAATAGATGAATAAATATAATATGTCTTTACGAAACGTACCGTAATAACCAATACAGCAAAAATATACCACCTACCTGAGTAGTAACTGAACCCTGTCATTTTATGCCGTTCTTCTTTTTTGATTCGGAGCAAACCCAAAGCTGGTTACCGTTCTTATATGTCTTGTGCTTATAATACTGTAAACCACCGTAAACCATCACAGTCCCACGTTTTCGATGTAGGTAAACAGGAGAATTGGTGTTTTCAGATTCCATTTTGAACAGTAGATAATGTTATTACATGAACTGTTTTCATTATTATTTGATTTTATTTGACGTGTGTAGTTACGCAAGTTATTGACAAATTATAAATGACATAAATCTAATACTTTAATGTAATACAAAAAGGTGTGTAACATAATGAAAAGGTTGCAATTGACTTGTATGTTATAAGTGGTAGATAATGTTTAACAAGGTAGGTACTACAGATTACGAGCATGATTGTACGAAAATAATATCAGTTGGAGCACGGGACTAGTGATTAACCCCGTGCTGCACCTGGGTGAAACACGGGACCAGGTTATGCCCCGTGCTTCACCCAGGTGAAATAACGAGGTGAAGCACGGGTCCGTACCCTAAAATTTGTTGCACAGTCACAATTTACTCTTTTTTGCCGTATGAGCAAGGATAAATGATTTTTCTTATAAAATTTAACAACAGGAAGTTTATAAAAAAAATGATTGTCAAACAATTTGTTATAATTTTTTTGTTCATTATATTTACAGAGAAAATAATTCAACAAATTTCTGCTAAAACACGAAGCCACACTCACCCTTTAAAAGTGTTAATTACACATCGAAACTAGATATGTTATAAATGTAACGCATATTACAATACATAATTGTAATAAAAACTCAACGCTCATTAGTCTCCCTGGTGTACTAAAACAATCATTAAAACTTTCCCTGTCTCAATTTAGTACATGCAGCCACTGGTGATAATATATTATTTAACCCTTTTCCAGTCCTTGCTAATGTAAGGACACAAGCAAGAAATGGAATAGAGCCACGAATTTGTAACTTCCTGAAGGATACTGATCCATGAAGTCATATTTTAGGAAAGTTCAATTAAATTTGTGACATAAAATTTAGGTATTTAAGTTCAATTTTGAGATGATGAAATAAAACCGGACAGAAATGTACTATAACTGGAAAAGGGTTACCATTAAGCTCAAAAGACAGATGTCAAGTCTTTATTGCTATGGTACTAGGCATATAAAAAGTCAATCCTGACACATTTCACAAGCATGAACTTACTGCAGTAAAACAATACTAATGTTATTTGTTGCGTGTGAAGGAATATAGTACATTGTTAATAACAGCATTGTTTCCCTCCGTCCACTAGGATCCATTGACAGGATCCATTAAAGGGGTCAAGGGGACTTTTTGTACATTCAAATCCATTAATGTACACTTAAATCTATTTGTATTGGTTTACACTTTTTAAAACGTTACGAAGTCTACAAAGATCCATTAATAGATTCTGTTGAACTTTTTCAACAATCGATTTTAGTATACTACAATGTCCACGAGTATCCATCAAATTGATGGATTCAAGTGTATTAAACGTTTAATAAAATCCATTTTTGGATACTCATATACATAGTCGTGAGTGCAACATAATCCATTGAGGGATCCCATCGTATTCAAAAGTGTAAACGACTCCAAATGGATTTAAGTATACATTATAGCCCACTATACTCCATTAATGGATTTGAATGTACAAAAATCTTGACCCCTAAATGGATCCTATCAATGGATCCTAGTGCACGGAGGGAATTGTTTTACCCTCTGTCAACATCATCAATATTCAGAAACTTCTTGGTCGTGCAATATGCCAGGATTTTAACTTTTTAATCTGCCTAGAGGCGAAAAACCGTGTCAGATATTTTCATATTCTGCAATTTTAGATGGTATTATTACTGCTCAAACAATACGTATTTACGCCACAGTGCTTCCAGTTTCAATCCGTGTAAACGACACTAACATACCGAACAATTAATTTTATTTGCTCTATATTATTCCAAGAAACCTGAAACCAAGATCCAAAAGGACATGAAACATAGTAAGGTCAAGTAATCATAAGATGTTTTGGTTCGGGAATGTATTTGGAGTCGCGTGTATGTAACCACAGACGGTAAACGTTAGCGATTCAGTTACACAAACATTGGATGTCGTAATAGCTTGTTGCAATAGTTGTCTCAATTTGTTTAGTTATTTGAGACGATCTCATTCGCATTTTTGTCTACATAGCACTTTTTTTTTCTTAAATTGTCATGAATATCGTCGTGACCTAACTACATAAAGTCAGTCACAATTGAAATAGACAAAAATGAAAATAAACCAATTATCAATATAACTCCATAATCACGTGCGTTTAAAGATCGAGGGCCTTTGTAATTATTCATAGAGTTGATCATTACTATCATATTAACTTTAAGATCAAGAAACACGCAGCGTCTCATGTCTAGAATGCTGGTCCGGCAGAGTATTCAGCCTAGATTCGTTTAAAAAACAGGTTAAACTTACTTATAGATCTATTTTCTTGTTATTTAGAACAAAATACTGTAGTCAGCAAAAGACTTAAATCGATTTAAATCCACCATGAAAGGAAATAAAAGCAAAAAACATTTTCGATGTTAAAAAATTGATCGAACCGCCTCCGTGGACTTTTCAATCAAGTTTCGTAATGGATTGATGCGTTCCCGAGGAACATCACGGAAAACTTCCTTTTTACGCATTAAACGTAAAGAGGAAAATAATACAAAATATAAATAAATAAATATCAGGGGACAATGTCACACAAAAGAGGGTTTCCGCGCATCAGTTTTTTCACTAGATGGCGCCTCTGGGAAGTAAGGTCTTTTTGACAGTTGATAATACGTAAAAAATATAAATTGGAATAATTTTGTACCTAAATATTTCAAATGTGTACGAGTATATATCAAGTGAAAAAGTAAATTGTCACTAGTTTGGTCTTCTTCTAGGCATATATTTTAACATCAACTGTCAAAAAGACCTCACTTCACAGGCGGCATCTAGTGAAAAAACTGATGCGCGGAAACCCTCATTGACCTAGTCCAAAACTAAGCTCTAGGCTTGTAGAACGATATAAATACATATATAGAGAAATATATACTTAAATACATAGTAAACATCCATAACTCAGGAATAGGGATGATCGATATTCATCGATGTTGTATAAACATCGATGTTTTAACATCGATGGGTTGACTTCGATATCATCGAAACATCGATGTTACTAGAATAAAAGTATCGAAACGTCAATTATTCCACTGGGCGCCGTCTAGCGTGCATTAGTGTACTAGCTTCAACTTAATGTTACAGTGTCCCTAAAAAATACTGGGAATGTTAATTTTTCTTATTATTTTTGTGATTTCTAGGTGTCTCAGGAAGAGTGGGCTTTTTAAATTTAATGTCATTTTCTAATAATTAAAACATTTTATAAATATAATAGACAGTTTTATTTGTTTCCAAAAACATCGATGTTTTTCTATCGATATTTATCGTACATCGATACTTTTGATTCGATGTTAACATCGATGTCAACATCGATGTTTTTCTAATATCGATCATCCCTACTCAGGAACAAATATTCGCGCTCATCACACAAATATCTGCCCTTACCGGGATTTGAACCCAGGACCGCTAGCTTCGTAGGCAGGGTCACTACCAACTAGGCCAGCGTTCTATTCCGAAACTTTTGCATACCGTATCTTGAAAGTTTAACATTCAAAAACATGACGTAAAATATGGCATCATACGTCTCTAACTAAATTTTAAGTATGTTCGAGTAAGATGTAACGAACCCAGTGTTGCAAAAGTTCCCGATTTATCGGGAGATCTACCGATTTCAGCTCTTCCCTCCCGATATCCCGATTTAGAGACCCAATCTCCCGAATTTCTACATTTCGAACTAAAGTAACAATAAAAACAATATTTTTATGACGACAACACCAAAGGTAACCTGTTAACATTAAAACAATGCACGGGGATTCCCCAAAAGTTCACGCACGGCTTTTCAACAATGTAGTTCCCACAAAATACATTAAATCTAAATACCCTAAAATAGAGTTTATTATTGTATAGTGGGTTGTATTCGGGAGATTCCCTAAAAATCAGATAAGTAGATAGAATTATTACTTCACTTTCTTTATTATCGTTTCGTTCGTTTAAGTTCTATTTTTTTTATAATTTAATTGTTTGTAAATTAAAGTAATTAGTGTAAAATACAGTTGTTTTATTGTAACTAAAATCTCCCGAATTCTCCCGATTTTTAACTGGAAAATTTAACGAATTTTAAATTTTCACTTTTGCAACACTGAACGAACCACATAAAGTAGATTGAATGACCCCTGTTAGGTGCTTCTCTTACAAAACTAGGTAGAAGCTATAATTGAAAAAATATATTACAAATTATTAACCGACTAAGTTGGTGATACTTTGTTGATGAATTGAAAAGTGATTACTTTAAGAGAACCTGGCTCAATAACACCTCTATACAATAACCATCTTCAATTTTAAAAAAAACGTATCAAAGCTGCGAAGCCCCGACAAAAAGATACTACCTTGTTTTTTTTTGACAAGTATCAAAAAAAAAGAGCGCCAAAGTTGTGATATAGTTTCCGACATTGAATTTGTTATAATAACGTGCTTTTGGGGCTGGATAGTAGTAACTTTTATTTAGTACTAGCTGTTTCCCGTGACTCCGTTCGTGTAGTTGTTGAACCTCGGACTATCCACCATTAAACCTCACTCAAAACAACACCTGGCCAGGAACCAAAGCTTCGAAATAGCCTCTTTAGTATGAAAAACGCACTCTGACCCGTTTTTTTTGTCCCTCAGTGTATAAAGGAAACAGAAATATACATGAAACATCATAGACATTTTTGTGGTAAAATTGTACACTATTCGTCTTCTGACATAGTATATTAATAGCAATAGAGCGGGGAGCTTTGGTCGTTGTGTCATTGTTGACATAATTATTGATAGTCATAATTCGATTCGATAGATGGAACCCGTAAACTTTTTAATATTTCTTAAATATGTAAAGTGTTGACAAGGCTAGTTTAGGTTAGGTTTGTTTTACAAAAAAATCGGCCAAGTTCGAGTCGGAGTCGCCCACCGAGGGTTCCGCACATGACGCGGTTAACTCAATTCAAAATTTGAACCGCCGTTCCTTGCATACAGACCCTGTTATTTTGCGATTTATTAAAAAATGTACAGATTTCCGGTTTTATTTCCTATACTTGTAGTAAAGTTGTAATTCTGTAGCTCTGCCTAGCCCACTCTGGGATTACAGGCGCGAAGGTATATATGTATGTATGTATGTATGTATGTAGTAAAAGAGAGTGTTGAAATACACGTTTTTTGAGCCGAAGAACAAAGTGATCCTATAAGGGTTCCGGTTTTTCCTTTTGTGGTACAGAACCGTAAAAATCATGAAAAAATAAATTTCTTAAAAAAAATAACTTGTGACTTGTGATAAATATTACCTAAAACATGTTATGACAAAAAAAATAATAGCAGATGATATAGACCCTATAAAGTGGGTTATTACTAGACCTAGAGATTTTCCTAGCACGAACGACGTGTTGTTAGTGCTTGACACAGTAAAAACATCGACAATCCTGCTATCGATAACCACTACTTCAACGTCATAGAGGAAATAAATATAGTTATTAAGAAAATAATCAAAATTAAAGCTCATTGAAGTGCCTAATAAGAAAATAGCAAAATACAATCATTATGTCATATTATAATATATAACAATGTGGTGTGTTTTAAAAAGTAAGATAAGAATAATAAGTTAATAACAAAACTTTCAATTTATTAATATTTTAGGCACATACTTCAATGAAAATAGCTCGATGACATTGAAGTGGACTTATCGATAACAAGATGGTCGATGTTTTTATTGTGTCAAGCAAAGCACTAACAACACGTCGTTCGTGCTAGGAAAATCTCTAGGTCTAGTTATTACTATCTGATACCACCCGCACTTTGTTACCTTATTACTTTTTAAATAAAGTGGCAACAAAAGAGTGCGGGGTGGCGGCAGATGGGAACATGCTCATTAAACTCAAATTTCAGTAGGCCTGCATTATAAATTGGATCCCTTTTCCATAATCTCGAGGTTACGCCCCAATACACTTTATTATATGTAAACTGATACAGAATTCGTCGGTGAAACAGCAAATCCGCGTAAGTAACATTTTTAATAAGGAGCAAAATGCACCTTTCAATAAGACATTAGAGTAAGTATATTTTGCTCTATCACAAATTTGTTAGTTACGCGGTTTCGAAGTGTCACCGACGAGATATAAGTAGGTATCTCTAATCATTATTTAACAGAGCCTTGGCTCAGTGTGTGGAGTAATTGCAACGTTTTAGGGTTCCGTACCCAAAAAAACGGGACCCTTTTACTAAGACTTCACTGTCCGTCTGTCTGTCCCCAGGCTGTATCTCATGAACCGTGATGGCAAGACAGTTGAAATTTTCACAGATGATTTCTATTGACGCTATATCAACAAATACTAAACACAGAATTAAATCAATCTCGCACTTGGCCATTTTTTCACCTCGTGATACGACACGATATTGGCCTACTGTCTCATTTGGCTGAAGTAAGTAAGCCTAAGGTCTTCCTCTTTCACTTTTTCTCTCAACGTTGCCCTCCAAAATTTTAAAAAAGAAACAACGTGACGTATCAGATGTCCCATCCTTTTTTCTCTCCTACATTCTATGGTTTCAAAAATATGTCTTCTCTCGTTTACCATTTTCAAAGCCTCTTCGTTGGTTTTCTTTTCGTTGGATATTTCTACTGTATATATTTCTCTGTATGTACGTTTAGATCTTTCAAACTACGCAACGGACCTGAACACGGTTTTAATGAATAGATAGAGTGATTCAAGAAGAAGGTTTTGTATTTAAATAAATCCTGATTTATGTACGGGAGTTACAGAAAACTAGCATAAGGCACTGGTCCCACCGCCGGCGAGTGAGATATGAACTATCGACTTTTTTCTAGCCCAAGAAACGAACAAAAGATAATCGCTTCCGTGTAAATAAAAGAGAGAGATATATATTTATAGTTCATCGCTCGCTGTTCACACTGCCGGCGAGGACACTCTCCCAACGCCCGGCGGGTAAGCTACAATTCCATAGAATTTTTACTAGCCTCCCACCGATTGTCAACTGTTTCTAGTACCTACATAATTTTACTAGTTGCTCGCCGAGCTCGCCGGTATCTGGCGGTGGGACCGCTGTTTACTAGTTGACCGCAGCGATAAAAGCTACCGACTATAAAACGTCGTCCGCGAACACTCGCTTTATAGCCGAGCGTCAAAACTATCAAAACTTTACTCGCTTCTCGTCGCTCGCCCACTCTTTTGTAGTTTATAGTTCTACTAGCTTATAGTCTGTAGCCGGCGGTGGGACCAGTGCCTAAACCTAAGCAAAACTAGGGCGGCTCGCTAAATAATACAGAAGAATATTAGTCTCCCTGCCAACGAACTTAGATCTAAATGGATCTAAATAAACCTAAGCACCCGAAACCGACGTACGTGCATGAAGAGATTGATAAATGTAGAGGAAGCGAAAGTTGTATGTTTAGATCGGTGCACCTGGCGTTCCATAGTCTCTACCTACCCTATTAGGAGACAGACATGAAGCTATGTATGTATGTATGTGTATGGGATCTAAATAAACCTTTTACTGATAAAAGGGAGTAACAAATAATAATTCATCATTAGCCAGTTTACGAGAAAACAACCCGTCTGTTTGTTCCTAAGCAAATTAATTAGAAACGGGTTTATACATACTCTTCTGTAGAATCCCTGTTCACATGTACCATGTATTTAGCACGGAAATTATTCTGAATAACACACTACTTACCTCCACTGTAACATACAATTTTCTTTGATTTATAGTTATTTTGCACGATTCCAAGATTTATTTACGTAGGAAACAGGTGCGGTCCTTAATATAAATTATATTCCGTATATGTTTTGACATGTTGACAGTATGAGATTCATAATTTACGTCAATGAAGCCGTCTGGGGAGCCAGTCCTCGTCTGACAGACAAGGACGGCATAAGTATATACAAACTCCATGCCAAATTAAGCGGAGTTAGGAAAAGATGATGAATTATTTGTGTGACACGTACTTATGGTCAGTAACGGAACTTTTTTTTTTTTTTTTATTGCATAGGAAGGCAAACGAGCACACAGGAACTAGACCAAAACTTTTGATGCCTGTATAAGTGTATATAGTCGAGATCATAAATTTATGTATGTAGAGAATACTTCTACATCTCTATTCTCAGTAATAAATTCGACGAGGTTTGATATCATGTTTGTAAGTTTATACTTACAACTAAAATACTTAAAAGCTCGACTGTAAGGGTAGATTGAACGATTACCACGTAAAAGGAAACTCCCCTAAATAGGTATATTTTGGTAAAAGGAGACTCATAATTTTAACAATAATATAAAATATTCCTAGTTTCTTATTAGCTTTCGGCTGGCTATCGTTATCAGATCAGTTATCAGTGTTATCAAGCTTTTGAACTTGCAAGTGTATCAAAGAAAAACGAACGAAAAATGGTAGCAGTGTCCTTTGTATATAATACAAATAATGTATTATTTTATTGCTTACCATTATCTTATCAAGTGGTTTGATGTATTTTACGATACTTAAATAATAAGGTTGATTGTTGATTATTTTAACTCACAATGAACTAGTTATCTTGAAAATAAATATATCTCAGGGCCGTAATAAAAAATAATAATAGAGACCTTGTTATAATAATACACTGTTTAGAGACGATGAAATTGACTTCTTGCGACTAAGTTTACGCGTTATATCATTTTAATGATATTTTATCTTAATAATATCATTAAGTACCTAAAGACCTGATAAGTTTCGTGACTAAAGCTAATCATACAACGCAGATGTCTGTATCGCTTTTATCTGTCCAAAAGGTTTTTATTTAAATTACATATTCGCAAAAAGATGTATGTACATAGTGCAGGAACATAATTTCTGAATCCTACACAGGGTGTCCTGTATTTAATTTTAGAGGTCCAAAATCAATGTATTTATAGACGAGATATATTTGAACAACTACGGTTGGTAATTAAAAACTTACGGTTTTTGAAATCGCAGCTTATTAAAATTTTGATATTTCGCATCAAATATGTGACGTTATTTGGATTGTCAGAGATGACTTGTTAGATCCGTTGTGCTAATAATAAAAATCAATCATCGAGTCAAAAATAAAAATAAAATTTTGCTCAGTTTTATATATCCCTTACAGCTCAGAATGTTACGATAGTACGGGTTAAATGTCATTGGAAATGAACCTTTTCCCGTGAATAAAAATTAGATTTTTATTAGATTTCTACACCGTTAGATGTCTAGGCGTTAAAAACTTAAATGTAAAAATTTGTATTCACTTTGCGTTAAAATTTGTAGTTATTTTTCGCAGTCAGTCGCAAAAATGCACAACATTAGCACAAGGCAGAACGAAGAGATGAAAGTGAAAAGTTTTGATGAAGATGGTGGCAATGAAAAAGGAAATAATGTGACTCATAGTCCTAACTCTATACACTTTGAACTTTGCCTCTTCAAACACGATTAAGCTAATCCATACGAAAGCGTAAAACCGAAACAAGTCTATAACGACCCTGGTTCAGGGCCGGCAGGCCGACGCGCAGGGCCGACCGAGGCAATTTCACGAGACACCCGTGGGGGACATAAAAATATTCAAATAAGTACCGGTTTGTATCGCAAAAAAGGCTTCGAAAGTATTAAAAACGTGTGTGGAACTTTGATCCTTTTTTGCAGATTTTTTAACAAGGACATTGTTTAGTATTTGTTGTAAAAAATCGATTCCACGAAAAGCTTTGAAGCAATTCACACTTTATTACCCCCTAAAATCTCGATATCTTAAAAACGGCTAGACCGATTTTGATAAATCATATCTAAGAACCACCGCTAAAAAACCTGCTTTCACACAAAAAAACCGCTTCCAAATCGGTTTATCCGTTTAAGAGTTACGTTACCACAGACAGACACACACACACTTAAACGTCAAACTTACAACACCCCTCTTTTTGCGTCGGGGGTTAAAAATGGTGATTATGAATGGTTCATGCATGATAAAAGTACTTTACAAAAGGTAATAAATAACGTATATTTTACTAAGACAAAAGATCTTATTTTGTTTAAGAATATGAAAATACACTATCATTAAGTTGTTACGAGAGCAGGTTGTCACTTAGCTAAGTGCCATGAAAATTTAAGGGTTTTTGCGTGACGCTGGTGTTCAGTGTCGCCTGGTAACCATCAACCATCTATTTCTTATCCGTACGTATCATTATTCATCGTATCAGGACGTGAAAAAGCTGGCAGAGAATAGAGAAAAGTGGCCATTACTCCACCGACAAAAGGAAAATAGCTTTTAAGTGAAATTATGATTTATCTCCAGTGAAGAAACTAAGGTATCTATACCTACTAATGTAATGATTTCGTCATTTTCATTGTTTTTATGTCCAACATCTTAACACGTTCATGGACAGTAATAAAAAACCATTTTAATTTGACCCCCGTATTTATGACGCCCATGCTATAGCCGGTACGATACACGACTGCTATAGCATCCGCGTCCATGAACGTGTTAACTAAACGCGAGACGTCTCCAAATTTACAGAGACAGTTTTATAGCCCGAAGACTAACATAGGGTCCTCTTTATCCCAAAATTCAGATAGTTAGTTCCTTAAACTAACAAGTCAAAAACCTACACGTTTCTAATACATGATGTATATTAAATAGGAATGGTTAAATTGAACGAAAATGGTCATCAAAATTAGGCACTGAGATAGCGAGTAAATATTGACAAAACAAGGGTGTTCTAATTAAAAACGGTATTTATTTATCTCATCGCGTTTGTAGAAGGCTCTGACGAATAATTAACTAAGCCCGAGTCTAAGCTCGCTTAAGTGTGACTAATTCTAGGCTAGCATTATTTAGAGGAACTTTAGTAAATGGCCTATATTCAAGTTGAATAATTCATGTTAAGTACCAAGGTTCTTGGGTTGTTTATTGCTCAGAAACTTCATTTGTGAGTAATGATTCAAAATCTCGGCTATAAGGAGTTACGAAAGAGGTATGTACCTGCGTACCTAAATAGATTGCGGAAAAAAGGTTGAACTTTTTTATAACATTGTTTTAGTGCTCATTTACGTAGATTAGAGGTCTTTAGATAAAATTCAATAGCCAATGTAAGGATAGGATAAGAGAGATGACAGCATTGACCAAAAAAATAATTGTGAATATTTATTGACACGTACGAGTATATAACGAGAGTGACGGATGCACACAACCATTCTAGGCCCGGTGTTACAAACTAGTTATTCACCCTGAGTACCAAGATAACATAATCAGGTTTTATACATGGTAAAATAACCACAGTAAAATACAACAATAGCGCCTAGGATTCGATTTCAAATTCTTCAACACAACAAAAGAATCAATTTGACGGTAGCTCTAGTCACAACTGCTCACGTTCGAGAATAAACAGATGTTTTTACCACATTCACAGTCTACAAAAAAAGTAGACCCACGTAAGGTTTAGTTTTTTAATGGCATTTGAAGACAAACGAACACAAGCCACGAGATGGTATGTTAAATCTGAGGCTCATAGACATTTTAATTCGCTAGACTACAATCTTAAGATTGTAATCCTAAGACTGCAAAAGCGTTGTCCACCCTGAGAACTAAGATGTAATGCCTCATTATGTAATGCCTTATAAGCCCCTAATTATTTTTAAACGGAAGGATGTTCTGTAAAATAAATTATGGTTTATGTAAGTGTACCACAGACAACTCGCACTAGCCGAAGCGAAGCCAGGATGATTCGCTAGTCCACAATAAAATTAAAACTAACAGATGGCTAATAAATCTCCGGATAAACATCTTTATTTCTATCCTCTTCAGAATTATTGACCATTCAAAACCAATCTAGTTAACTGTTGTATTGTCAGCCTTTTCTTTAGTCCCCCAGCCCCTGTCCAAGGGGAGGAAGGGACGTAATTCAGTTCGCAGACACGGGGTCCATAGCTAATGTGACGTACGGCACCCTAGGGCACGTAGGGTTGACAATTCGTCGACCTGAGTACTTTTTTTTAAATGTTGATTTTTAAAATTAGGTTACAAGTTAAAATGGTGTCAATATTATTATTTAAGCGAAAGGATAATAATTATGTTAAATTCATTGATTACGTAGCGACAGACAGAGAAAATACAAGACAATGGTAGAGTTGATTAATAATTTAAGTTTAACGAATAGATATCACAGCGAAGATATTTACTCGAGTACAACTTCAAATAACTAAATTATTATAAACAACTGAATATATTTTCGACTGTTGCTGGTCTAGACAATAAATAATTCAGTACGCATTAATAATTCATGTTGAAAACCAAATCACAAATTATATTACGCAGGATTTACGTTTTCAACATTTCAACATTATGAATATTATGTTTAATTAATTTCAGAATATCAGTCAGGTGAAACAAAAATAATTACATTACGATTAATTTAATTAGACTTCGACACTCGGCAATTCTCGACTATCATCGCGAGAGAACAGAAGTGCAAATGACACGAGACACATTGCTGCCTATTCATTACATCAAAGTGTGCGTTTAACAGTCTAAAACAGTAATGTAGATCACCTGCCACAATAACATTTTTTTACAGTACACCTATGAATAACACAGATGTGGCTTGATTTTATTATTACATCGCATTACTAAAAACACAAATATTAAATAAGTAAATGTATAATGTTCGTTCGTCAGTTTGACGTTATTATTCTATTAACGATTACTTTATTTCGTGGTTTGTGCAGATTAATTTAACTAATCTAACTTGACTTCATTCATATTAGTATGCGTTGTCGGCACATCTAGAATGATATGCAGTTTATGTTTAATACCTATGCAGAAAAGTAGATAAAGAAAGATAAAAAATTAAAAAGTGATGAGTGGGTAAGTACATATTTTTCGTCCTCATTGTATTGCGTTAACTATATGCGTTAAATCTATAACATAATAAATTGTTAACATACAAACAAATACCTATACTCGTTTTCCGTGTTTGTGTGACAAGATTGAAAATAAATATTTACTGCTGACAAACCGCAAACCAAACGTGACCGAATAGAATAAAAAATAAGTTTTTTTAAATGAAACTCTACCATAAAACATTTTTAAGGAAGACGTGAGCTTATGTATGTATGTATATACATAAATAAGCTCACGCCCTCCTTCCCAGAGTGGGGTAGGCAGAGCTACAGAATTACCAACAACTCCAAAAAAAACTTGTTGATAAATTTTTTTTTTTCAATGTTACAATTAATTAATGAAGCATATTTGACGATTTTAAGGCTATGCCTATAATAATCTTAGTGTCGCTAATAATCTACTACAATTATTTACTTTCGAACCAGAAATATAACGAACCAAGAACATTAAATAAAAATATAGATGGATTCCATATTAGTCCATAGTGTTAAAAATACATATGCAATATTGAAATGTCATGTCTAACGGTCCTAAGAGTCCACTTACGATTAACCCCCTATTTCACCATCCTGACATTCCTGACAATGATAGGTGACAGGTCACAATTTGGTATACATTGCGGAGTTAATAAGTTTTCACATCACTAGGATTCATATAGGCATTGAAATATCACTGTCGCTGTCAGGACAAAATGGAGGCATAAAGAAGAATGGAAAAAGGATAACGAGACACTAAAATTGGTTTCTTTCTGTTCAATTTAAAAGTCTCAGGTAGTCTACTGGAATCACGCAGCCTTCGTTAGTTTGTTACTTACTATAATATAGTTATTTCTGGTTAGAAACTTTAAAAACTACCGTAAAATATTAGGCATAAACTACCTGTGCCAAATTTCATTAAACAAAACTTGGTTTTGTGGTTTAAGCGTTATTCAAACTTTTATATTTATAGTAATGAATAGCATAACGGTACGTTAAAATAGGCTTGTTTTTCTCGACCTGGTAAACCTAAAAATGGTTAGAAATTAATGGTAAAGCAAGCCAAACGCACGTAGGTCTAGGTATTGACTATTAATATGAATTAACAGGACGAAGAACCGCGCGTGAGTTTCAGGATCTAAGTATAAATTACTTAAACGATATTGAAATCTTTGAACTAACAATTGAACCCTGTCTAGATTTTGCTTTTATTAAATAAATTGAGAAAGTGGCAACCCTGCTGCGCATTAGAAAGGCTTCCCCCGTTGAGACCGCACACTACAGGATCGTAAAGCAATTGCACGGGACTTGACGAGTTTAATTATCGCCCTACATGTAGGGTAGGTATGTGAGTAGTCGGGCAAATTCAGTTTCAGTTTCTAGCCTTAAGATTTTTAGTGGGTTTCACCGTCGTTTGGACCGGCCGGCGCGCGGGAATGAAGAACTATTTCTTGCTGGTTCTTTTTACGCAGTCCTGTGTTTAAAACTGAACTAGTTTCAGACTTTTTTATTTCAGTAGAAAATCCAAAGGAGGTTTTCAACGATGCTTTGTAAGTATAAAAAAAACCTTAAAGTTTGCCAGTACCATGCTATAATGTAATTGAAATGCAAATTTATTATTTAAAAAAAACATATCTCTCGTGTACACAGTCTGTATGTCATAGGTACACGAGACAGGAAATGTTCTCTTATTGTAATTTATATCTTCTGTGTTCTCGTTTTCTATTTTATTTTTACTTATTAAATCGACATGACGCTGGCTCAAATGCCTCATGTTTTCTATAAAGTTATATTTATAGTCTAAAACCGAACATAGGTTAACTTCAGATAATTCCGAAATAAATATTCCCGTGGAATGGGAAAATTACGAATTTTACGCAGTCAGAGACGCGGGTAGAAGCTAGTTAGTACATAGTTCTTTACTCTCATCGCTCTAGGCAAAATCCTCTTAAATGAAAAAGAAAAGGCTAACTACAGGATGAAAGAAACTGCCAACTGTTTTTTTGCGAAAAACAAAATTTCTTGCTCTTACACCGGAAAGAAACGATTCCAGCAAGGATTTTATTTTTATTTTATAGGATTACTAGCGACCCGCCCGCGGCTTCGCCCGCGTGGAATGTATTATACATATAAACCTTCCTTAAGAATCACTCTATCTATTAAAAAAAACCGCATCAAAATCCGTTGCGTAGTTTTAAAGATTTAAGCATACATAGGGACAGACAGCGCAAGCGACTTTGTTTTATACTATGTAGTGATTAAACCGACAGGTTGTTGTAAATTGTTTTTTTTATTTGGGTTAGAAATCTGTTTCTTGTTGTTCTGTATAGAGACAGAATGTTTACGATATGTTGATAGTTTTAATTCAAGGTTTTACGAACAATAATAGTATAAACGGCAATAATAATAATCAAAAGAAAGAAATGTGTCAAGATCGTAGCAAGTGGAAAGAAGTGGTCTCTGCCTACCCCTCTGGGAAACAGGCGTAATTTAATGTAATGTAATGTAATAATAATCAAAGAACTAAGAGAATATCGCCTCTACCAAAATTTCTGAATAAAACTAAAATAATTTTAAATATCATAAAGAATTTCTTTTAAACGCATTAAGAATATAATCTTGTTTTTCTGAGGCTCGTATTTTTTTGTCCTAAACAGCCTAACTAAATAATAAAATATCTTTGCTTATGAATTTTTAAACGGATTCGGAGTTTTTCAAAGCGGAACAAAAAGGTCCATATTGTTAGAATATCGATCTAGTAACTACTATTTCTATTTCATAAATAACAACCATTTAATTCGCACTTTACTTCGATATTTAACAAGCGAAGTAATAGGTAGAAAATCTAAATCACCTATCTCACCAAATACTTATTTTAACGTTGTTCGGATTACACTTTTATAAGAACTAGCCAGTAAATATACGACCCCGAATCTTGGTTATATTTACGATAGCGTACACACATGCTATCAATAACACACATCGATATGATAATGTGGTTAACCGCCATCATAAAAGCAGATATTTTGTAACAGGTTAGGAAATGTAAATACAGTTTAATTATCTTTTCATTTTCAGTGTCTTCCTTCCATAAAGATCTACATACTACAAACATTGTGTCTTAGACGCGACCTACACATTAAGCTAAATGCTAATCCACATCATTATATTGCCAATAATTCTACATAATGCTCGTTTTATACGCAAATTGATAGACCTGGCACTGAACGCAATCTTGAAGGAAGGTCAAATCACAAGACTGTCTCAAGAGAATGCAAAATAGCCCTATAAAAGGCAGTCAATGACTAATGAATCCTCACCTCAGAGAGCTATCGCTAACGGTTGGGTTACTGAAGGCCTTATGGGGTTTAAATCACAAGTGACTTTAATAGTTTGGTGTAGGTTGTCGTGTTAAAATCGAAACTCTGGTATTTGAAGACAATAAAATTGCCATAATTTTTTCTTAGGAAAATCTGTTTCTTTTTACTGCATTGTCACTATTTTATAAATACAAGGCCGACTTACAAGAAAACAGTGATACATTGTATCTTAGGCGCGACTTTAGTAATGCAAATTCAGCTAAATGCTAATCCACATCACAATTGCCAATAAATCTACATTATGCTCATTTAATATGCAAATTAATAGAGCTGGTATTAAATGCAATCTTAAAGAGAACGATCAAGTCTTATAGTCCCTCCAGAGAAAGCCAAATAGTCGTATAAAAGTTAGTCCGTGACTGATGAATTCTCACTTCGGAGAGGTGGTCGTTGTCACTTATTAGCACTTGCGGGTGGCTTACTGGAGACAGTATTTGAAGTCACAGGTAACTTTAACAGTATGACGTTTGTGTGTTTGAAATGTACGATGGTATTTAAACGCAATACCTACCCATATTATTAAATTAAGTGAAAAACATTTGTCTAGATTTGATAAAATCCGATTAAATACTTGATGAAGGGAGCGGGGAAATTAACAAATATGGATATTCCCACAGAGTTTTTCTGAGTTATAGAGCTGCTTACCTACTTTCAAACTTATTTAAATAAAACGTACCCAATAAATATGAAAGATTTTGTAACCTAAGTTAAGTTTGTTTTATGTACATTTTTTAAATTAGGTACTTACCTGATAATTAATTATGATATGACGTTCAGTTAACCGAATCATTTAACCTAGAATTTTATAAAACCAGTGAAGAAAAATTCATTTTTAGATGGAGAATAATATGTTACGTTATTTAATAATACACAATAAATTACTGATTACCTCGTTAGCAACTAATCTATCGCTTATACTCGATAAGCGGTACAATAGCCCACATCGGCCACACCAAACCGACCCTTATTCCTCATTAATATAGGCACATGAGTAGCAGAGCAGCAGAGATAACCATATCAACGTGAGTTCCATTGTCCTTGTGTAAACGTCAAAGTTTATCAGATTACGTAAATTATTGAACCATTTCTGTCTAATTTTGAAACACCCTGTTAATTACCGTGAAAGCATAAAAAGTTTTGTTAATTATTATTTTCATAATTAACGTCTACCTACGCATTATAACATACGTCTACGGTTAATGTACGCCGCACATGCAACCTCCTGCTTAGCAAAACTTAAACCTTGATAGTAATTAAGTTAATAAGCCGAGAATTTTCTATAACCGTAAACGCAGTAATTAAGGAACAAATTCCACCCTTTTTCCCATAAGAACGCACGCATAGTAAAGGAAACCACAACGAAAACACACTTAAAACTATAAAACAAATAAACTTATCACTTAAAACCACTAAATAAACAATTATAATGCTAAAACCGCGTGGTTACAAACACTTTCCTTGATAATATATTTTTAGAAACTCGTTAATAATTTAAGAACTCACTTCGTAAAACACGTGTTTCGGTGACGCGAGACAATTTGAAAATCGAACCAACTCGGCGGCGGGCGAGCGACGAATGAACTCCCGTATTTACGAAAACGCGTCTGAACTAGCCCTATAATGAACGATGAAAATAATCAACCACCACAATTCAAAATCAACCATAACTCATTTAAAACAAAGTTGAGATTCATCTTACACGACTTTTCATGTAAATAATCGCGTTGTAAGTGAGGCAAATGTTGTTGTCTCTTTCATTTGTTCATGATTTGATTGTAATTGAAAGAGTACGAACGCTGCTCTTATGCGCATGTGCGCGCTTTTCATAGTGCGAATGTGAAATAAACATGAAAGAAGTTTTTATGAAAAGTATTTTTGTTACGTACTATAGACGTCATTTTGGAATGGTTGCATTTTATGATCTCGGGAGAACGACCGTGCTAAAACTGAAGCTTTTGATATGAGGTTGGTGGGGAGTTGATATCAATTCCATTATGTTTTATGGACATAGCAGTTAGTAGCAATAAACCATTTGTGTAATGGATGTTCTTTGTTTTGTTGGACATTACGCCAAGTAATTCGAACTCCTTAGACAAAAGATATTGCGTACGTGGCATTCCTTTGTTCGGGAAGCCATAAAGGTTGCATAAAAAAACAAAGAAAATGAAGAAAACAATAAAATTGGTTACCTTTTGTTCAATTTAGAAGTGTCAGGTAGTACTCACACATTCTTAGTTAGTTTGTTACTTTCCTACTATATTATAGTTGTACTCAAAGGGACTTAAAAATCTGGGATAAAAAACATCCTTCTGCGGTATTAAACTGAGTACCTACCTGTGTGCCAATTTCCATCAAACTAAACTCTAAATTACATTAACTTGAATAATATATAATTATGTAGACCGTTCGACATTCCATATTTGAAATTTGATGTAAATTCCATATTCGTTTTGTACAGAACTACATGCAAGATCGCATTTACTTGAGTTCTTCAAGCGTTATTGAAATGACATACAAACATCCAAACATATTGTTATTCCTTGCAAACATGTATTATAGTATCTACATATTAATAGTAATCAAGCAAGCTTACGTTGATATACCTATTACATGTATGTAAAGGTAAAATCAGCTTGTATTTTTTGACAAAGTTAAACTAAAATTGTTTTTAAAAATTCAAAAGTAAATCGGACGAACGTATTAAGTTTAATATTAACAAATCGGACGAAGAATCGCGCGTTTCAGCCCTGTATGCCAAGTATTACTTTAATCTCGAATAAGCTCATGAAAAACACGAGTTTCACTAATAATAAACTGCATACACGATATTGCAATCTTTTAACTAAAAATTAAACCCTGTTTAAATCTTCTTCATAAGAAGTTTTTAAACTGAGTGTTTGAGTTTAGTTTGCTTTTATTAAAATATTTTGCAAACTAATACTTACTTAGTTGATATTGAAACTATGATCTAGTACCTACCTACTTACTTGTTATGTTATGAATCTAACATGTATCTTAACCGCTCATTAAAACGTTAATTTGCATTCCCGATTTTTAAATAAAACGGCAGGTTAGGTGCCTGAAACTACGGTAATTAATAGGTACTTTATTACAACAATACTTTGTACCCAACAAAGTATAGTCCGTTATGTTACTAAAATTGCATATTTACGTTATTTTTAAGTTCTTGTATTATAAAAAAAATGTAAATGAAAACAACTTACCGACACACAAAGGCACACTGTCGTTCCATCTGTTATCGTCATAGCACCATATTACGCGCGCCCTCTGCCGCGTGTCGACGAAAACATGTTGAACGTTGCACATGTAGTGCGCTACGTCTTCGTTACGGTACACCAAGTAGCCGTCAGATGGCGCTGGCAGCGTTACGCAGCCTATACCTGCAAACAAAAATGTAAGATGGCGCTGTTCTCAATGCAAATAAATTAACTACATTTTGTCGAAAGATGGCAGTGTAAGCTAAAGTAGACTAGCGAATGCTTTACCACCTGAACTGAATGTTGCAGCTAAATGGAGCGCGATGATAAAATCTAGCAATAACATACCAACGACCATATTTCCAAATTGTCACAATGAAGCTGTTAGTACATTTTTCCTCTCCTTACGGTCAAATTCTTTGGACAACTCGTGGATTTGATTTTGGCGATAGCCGCCCACCGCGGCTGTTTTCGCTCTTGGGTCGTAGCCAGAGCCAGGCCTACCTTCTCCATAATTAAAAAAGTTCTTTACAATGACGTAAGATTCGAGGTTTAATCCCGTAAAAAAACAGATTTTAAAGGCGTTCAATTTCGTCGTATTCAACTTCTCTTCCTTTATAAAAGGCCAAAAACTTCTCAAAACCTTACTCTTATAATGAAACAACACCCCTCTCTTGGGGAAGGCGCCCTGTGACCTGGTCTCCACGTCTACCTCCACCGAGTTGGTGGTCGAGGAGAGCCGCAGTGGCAGCTCCACCTGGTCGCACGACGAGAGCAGCGAGTCGCCGTTGGAATCCTGGACTATGACATAGTCCGTGCACTCGGTCTCGAAGGGACCTATACCTGGTACAAGAAACTGTAGTTATTAAGGATACATACACATACAAACATACCTTCACGCCTTGATTCCCAGTGTGGTAGGCAGAGCTACAGAATTACCAACAACTCTAAAAACTTGTTGTTAATTCTGTAACCACATTTTACATAAACAGGCCAAGATGTTTACCATGTGTACATTAGTGACAAGTTGCAAGCCCATCGCCTAACAATACTACAAGCCTTTATTCCTTTAGTCGCCTTTTACGACTTCCAGGGGAATACATGGAGTGGCACTATTCTAAGCTAGCAACCACACGGCACGGCACGGCAGTTAATAAGGATGTACGGGTGAATTATTTGATTCTTACCACGACAACAACCTGTACAAGGGTTTACGCTTCTATTTCACTTGCTCTTATGATTTATCTATCTATCTTATTCGATACCTAGGACCACAAGGTTTAACTTTACCTTTTCAGATACACTATTAAGTTTTTTTTTTATTTAACTACCATTTCGAGTGTTTTTTCACTGACTAGCTAAGATGAATTTAATGTTATTGATAGTTTACTTTTCTGAATTGAAAATTGCTAAGTTGCCTGCTGTCCCCAACTAAGTTTTAATTATAGGACGGCACAGTATCTCAACCCCCTTGCCGTGCAATAAGAAAAAAAAGTCACTGGTACGATCGGTCTCTTATGTAGCTGCACACTTAAGTGCTTTGTCGCTTTAACATCATGTTTGAACGGCTGCACTAATCTGTTAAAGGCGTTAAAGTGACAAGGTACAAAAGTGTGCCGCTACTTATATAAGGCTAACTGTACCCATAGCAAAACTTACTTCTTAAACTGACATCCAACAGGGTGATCCTAATCCTCTGTTCAGGGTGCGCCGTGAGCCGCCACCGGCACTCGTCCCCCACGTAGAAGTTGGGATATCCCGGCGTGCGGATATATCCCTCGCTTTCGGCGCCCGCGCCTAGCTCCACCTCACGGTTGCAGTAGTGGATGGACAGGGTGTCTGGAAGATAATGATTACGTATGAGTATGATGAATATGGTGGTAAAAATAAAACTTGGTCATTGGGGTGAGTTGAAAGTAAGGGGTGCAAGCGACAGTAGACTAGGGGCACCCCTATATCCTCGTAAATCCATCAATAAAAAAAGGAAGGAGCTGAAGAAGAATTTCCTCTGTTTTTACGACGGACAATTAAATTAGTAAATTGTTTTTTACAATATTTTTTAAGACGTGTTTTTTTACTAATTATTAAGAAGTGGGCGTTTTCACTAAAAAGTGTACCCAATTAAGGACTGAAATTAAGGAACTTTAACTTTGTCAGTTTTGTGACGAAAATTAGCTATATATTGACGGCCGCAATGTATGGCTAATTTTCGTCACAAAACTGACAAAGTTAAAGTTCCTTAATTTCAGTCCTTAATTGGGTACACTTTTTAGTGAAAACGCCCAAGTAATATAAAATTGAAGCCCCGCAGAGATTTCTTCTACGTCTGTGTTTTACAATGATAAGAGTGATAATTTTATTCATAAGCGAGATTCAAAAATACGGAGTTGTAGAAAAAAGTTAATATAAGCCTTTTATCTACTAGAATAATAATTGGATTAACTCCACATCACAAATCACAGCTTCTCTAACGAAGTTGTTATCTTGCGAATGCAGACAAAAGCTCTGGATCCATTCTGAATCGATTTATTCTTGAACTGGCGCACTTTCCTCTCTTAGTAAAATAGATATCACTATTCAATATCAATGCACACGAGCGGATTTTCACTTTTAAAGAAAATAAAATCCCGAATCTTCCATGAATATGATAAGTAGGTTTACAATTGCTGCAAACTTTCAGAAGCTAGTGTGGTAAAATCCGATCCCGGCTCCGATCCGGCTCTTAAACATACTTACATAGAGTGTAAAATACAAAACCGGTTTTCTTATTTCCAGTCACTTTGTTTTTAAAAGGCATTAATTTAATCGAAAGAGTTAAGAGGCATTTTTGTGAAGTCTTTCTTAAAGCATTTTCTTACATGGAGAGAGTTACAAGTTTTTTAATGAAAACGTTTAGGCAAAGAATGTTCTAGGAAAAAATCATTTTAATTAGTTTATCATAATAAGTTCTACGGTTACCGACATAGCCCGAAGAATAGCTAAACTGAAGTGGCAGTGGGCGGGGCACATCGCACGCAGGACTGATGGCCGATGGGGTCAGAAGGTTCTTGAGTGGCGTCCGCGGACCGGGACACGAGCTGTGGGTAGGCCTCCAACAAGATGGAGTGACGACCTTGTAAGGATCGCGGGAAAGCGGTGGATGCGAAAAGCACAAGACCGGTCTGAGTGGAGAGCCTTGGGGGAGGCCTATGTCCAGCAGTGGACGTCTTTCGGCTGACATGATGATGATGATGATGAATAAGTTCTAAAAGAAGGTTCTTGAGTGGCGTCCGCGGACCGGGAGACGAGCTGTAGGTAGGCCTCCAACAAGATGGAGTGACGACCTAGTAAGGATCGCGGGAATACGGTGGATGCGAAAAGCACAAGACCGGTCTGAGTGAAACCGGTCTGGCCTTGGGGGAGGCCTATGTCCAGCAGTGGATGTGTTTTGGCTGACATGATGATGATGATGATCATAATAAGTAAATCATTGTTCTCCGACGTCAATCCGGGAGAATACAAAGGGTAGACGTGAATGGAAAACGATCACCTGCGTACCACAGGGCTCAATTTTGGGTCCTTTTTTATTCCTCATTTACATAAATGATTTACCATACCTTATAAAGGACAAACATGATATAGTATTGTTTGCTGATGATACCTCACTCGTATTTAAAGTCAAACGACAACAGGAGTTTAATATCGATGTAAACAATGCTATATCAAAAGTAGTAGATTGGTTCAGTATTAATAATTTATTACTGAATGAGAAAAAGACTAAATGTATTAAATTTATGACTACAAATGTGAAAAATAGACAAACTACTGTAACTATAAAAAATGATAGATTAGACCTAGTTAATGATACAGTATTTCTTGGAATAACGTTAGACTCCAAACTCCAATGGGGTCCTCATCTGGCTAAATTAGCGAATAGACTAAGTTCTGCAGTTTTTGCAGTTAGTAAAATTCGGAATATAATAGACTTGAAAACCGCTCGATTAGTTTATTTTAGTTACTTCCATAGTATTATGTCATATGGTATTTTACTATGGAGTAGTGGTGCTGACGTAAACAGCATCTTTGTTCTACAGAAGAGGGCTATTCGTGCTGTTTACAAGATGGGTCATAGAGACTCGCTTAGAGATAAGTTCAAAGAAACGAATATATTAACCGTATACAGTCAATATATTTATGAAAATATTATGCATGTTCATAAACACATCGGTAGTTTTAGAAAGAACTGTGACATACATAATGTTAATACCAGGAATGAACATAAGCTCGCAGTGCCCTTTACACGGCTTCACAAAATAAAAAACTCTTTCATGGGTAATTGTATAAGGTTCTATAATAAGCTCCCAAGTAGTGTTACTCATTTATCAGTAAATAAATTTAAGAGTTACGTTAAACGTCAACTAATTTCTAAAGCGTATTATAGTATTAAAGATTATATAAATGATGACAATGCTTGGGACTGAATTATTTGTATTACAATTATTAATGACCGTGGAGACTATATACATCTCCTTGTATGCTTATTATTTTAATTTGACATCTGGAGACTCTTTACATCTCCAAAATTGACCGTGGAGACTTTCTACATCTCCCTTGTTTGTGTTTGTTGTTTTGTTTTTTTGTTTAATTACCTACTTACCTATATTTAATTTTAATTTGACATTTGGAGACTCTTTACATCTCCGGAATTGTATTATTATTTTAACCTGACATTTTTATTAATTTAATTATTATTACTACTGGGACCTGTACATCCCTGTGACATTTAAATTAGATAGCTTATGTTTAGTATTGTAATAAGTTCTTTATTTAAAAAAATGGCTTACTGTTGAGTTTCTTGCGGTGCTTCTTCTCAACAATGGTCTCTTGAAGCGCTGGTAGATGGTAGATTCAGACTTGTAAAAGTGCCTACAGGGCCTACTTACAGAATAAATGATTTTATTTTATTTTATTTTATTTTAATTAGATATTAGACATTATAATGTTGGGAGGGTAAACAGCATTTTGGCTACATCGACTTCCCAAAAGGTTTATTTACTTTAAAATTTAGTTAAAGCTATAGAATAAGATACAAAACTGGACAAGTGCGAGTCGGACTCGCCCACTGAGGGTTCCGCGCATGACACGGTTAACTCAATTCAAAATTTGGACCGGCGTTCCTTGCATAAAGACCCTGTTTTTTTGTGATTTAAAAATGTAGTTATAATGTTTTTCCTTATATTGTTAGTATAAGACCGTATTACTTGCCATATTTCAAGTTCTAGGTTAACGGATAATAGCTTGTAAATTTTGATTCCCTTTAAAGTGTTTAAATATAGGTTTTTGCGGCATAAACGGCCGTATCTTTTGAAGTTTTATTTTTCACAGCTTCAAGGAACTGTAGACCTGAGCATATTGTTTTAATTCCAACCCGATACCTTTACGCGTTCCAGAGATAAAGGGTATTGACAGACAGACGGACGGACGGACGTCTTAAAGATCCACGATGAGGATGTTATTTTTGTAAAACCCTCTAAAATAAATAAATAAACATAAACATTGTTTCCCATTTTCGTCACATCAACAAATAAGAAGGTTCTTTGGGTGTGTTAATATGTCAATGTATTACGTGACGTAATTCCGACGTTCACAATAAATTTTAATGTGACATGAATATGAAATGGATAAACTAAGTTAATTCCATTCACATACCAAGTTACTCTGGTACAGTCAATATCATGCGGTGTAAAATTAAAATTTCATGTAAAACTGGGCTAAGAACTACTAAACACTAAACTCCTAAATGAATATTACTTAGAATCCAACCATTATTTCCAGCGCGCTGGTGTGACAGACAGACAGACACAGAGTCAGAGACTAGAGAACGCGCACCGAACTTTTTGGACGGGCTTTTAACGAAAGATGAACTAAGTTAATGCTTTTGCTACACTAATACATGATCAAACAAAACGTTACAACGTTTAACGTTTACGTTTACGTCACTTCCACACTAAGTTGTCTGCACAGTGCGTAACTTATTAGGTATAATTAGTTAAACTCATTACCTTCCAAATGAGTACGTTCTCATTACTCCGACCTACATTCCTCTTCTGCGGATAATTATGCCTTATAGTGCACACTGATTCTATGATAAGTTGTGTACCTATAACATTAGTACTGTTGGTGTAAATGGTGCAAAGTGGTTCGAAATGGGTCGTGGAATGAATGCTCGTCGGTCGGTTTTTGGACTTGCCCTTCTCACTGCCGTCCACTGTGATATTGTTTACTTGTGGGAGGACCTTGTGCAGGGTCCGTCCGGGTTGGTACCACCATCTTATCCATTAACCTACCGCCAAACAGCAGTGTTCGCATTGTTGTGTTCCGGTTTGGGGATAAGACAGCCGGTGAAATGACTAGCATAGAGGCATTGCATCTTAGTCCTCAGGGTTGGCAACGCATTTGCAGTCTTGTGAATGTTAATGTCTATGGGTTACAGTTTCCACTTACCATCGGGTGACCAGTGTGCTCGTTTGCCTTCTCATGTCATAAAAATAAAACAAGTAAAAAAATATTAATATAATCTAGTAGGTTTACTAGGTAGGTACTTGATCGAGAAATTTCTTATGTAATTCAGTATGGTCAAAAAGATACCCTGTGATCGTTTTCTCGTGTACGAGAGTTTTGTAAACTAGTAAAAGTAAGTGTGAATAAAGTACTTAAATCAAACAAATTATCATGTCGTGACAGAACATCAAGGAGGCCTGGAATCGGAGGGAAATGGAGTGCTTACTTTGAACTACACCAACAAAAGAATTGTTATTAAATAAGAGAGAAATAGGCCCTTAAGAATACTGGCTGTGCTGGTTTCGTCACGATGTTTTACTGCACTATAAACGCATCGGGTAATGCGCTAAGGTTCTAAACCACAGTTATATGACAACCGGAGCTTACTCTGGACCTAATTATCACAATTCGGCACTCCGAGTTCTATCGTCCCAAGGTGCTTTGTACTAAAAATAGTAAACCGTAAACAGGGTACTTTGATCAAATTCACAGTTTAACACGAGTTTTTATAGAAACTATAAGACAAAATAATAAAATGCAATAGGCAATAATCGGTTTTTCTTGTTTTTTCGACTTGATTAATTGGAAAAAATGAGACCTTTATTTTCTCAAGTTAAACTACGAATGGGGGGGGGGGTTACTTTGAAAACACAAAATAATTGAATGAATATCTCAAGTAAACCCGCTGAAAATCACAAAATTCTGAAGAAATATAGAATAGATGTTGATCTTTTTCGATAATAAGATTTGTTTAACATAAGACACCATTCAAATAACATGCTTTTTTGCATAACTCCTAACCTAACCTCAAAAATCAAGACAAAAAGCACCCTAACAGTAACACGCTCACTTTCTGAAGGAGCAACTATCGCCGCTACCAGTAGCGAAAATATAATGGAAATATATAATGGAAGCATATTCCAACTCCTCAAAAAATACATGTTTTGTGTGGAATGGTTGTTGCTATCAAAGTTACCCCGTACATAATACGGCCATTGAAATAACAATCTAAGTACTTACAGCGGAAGAAAAGTGGAAGTTTTAGGTTCATTCCGTCGAAATTTCAGTTTACCCTTTTACCAATACTCCTACAACTCAAAAGGACTTAGTGTCAAAATACCTAATTTCCAGAATGCCTAAAATTTTTCTTCATTACACAAAATACCCAATATGACTCAATTTTAAAAGGTCTAATTCTCATAAGACTCAAAATTCACAACACCTTTATCGCAGTATACCGTATATTCAAAACAACCAAGTGTCAGAATACCTAAATTTCTATTGATGATTAAAATCTATTTATTATCTTCTTTAGTGCTGGCCACTTACATTGAAGTACCAATATTAAGATTATGTATGAAGTTAGAAGTTGCATTTTAGTTGTACGTTTAAATTTTAGAATTAAGTTAAGTAAAATTGAATAAAAATGTATTTTTAAATGCATGTAATTTTCCTTTTTTTCACCCCATAAACATGTGGATAAAAACCGATTTTCTCAATAGATATCAAACAAACTAGCCTTTCCAAGCTAGTGAGGTGAAAAAGTTATTTTTTTTTAACCACTAAGATCAGAATCACGAGTTCATTCCATTTTTTTAAATAAATAAATGTCGTAAATATATTTGATCCATTTGGTTACATTTTCAATACACCCTATGGCCGTAACAAAACGGACAAGGTTCCCAAAAATATAGGACATTTTAGGGGCACTTTTTCACATATCAGGTTCAAAAAGAACTCATGATTCTTGGTACAAAAAAATTAGGCATTTTGAACCTGTGACATTTTGACATTCTGGAGTTTTCAGTTTAAGTTATTTAGAAATTTTGTCGTATCTATGATTCGGTATTTTAAGGAAATGTACATTTCAAAATTTAGACATTTCGGACATGAGACGTTTTAGGTCGATGTCATTATGACATTTGTGTATCTTAGGAATGAGGCAGTTTAATTTTTAGGTATTATGAGCCCTTGGTAATTTGAAATTTAGCGAAATTAATGAATAAGGTATTATGAAAATTAGGTGCGATAAGCCCTACCCAAGTGGAATCTCTTTTGTTTTCATAATTAACGATCAAATTAGAAAATTGACTTTATTTCATTCAAAATAGATTTATATTTCATTGACAAATTTCTTCGTATGGTGGGCCTTAGGAAGTTATAGTAACCTTGATGCTATATGTAAGCTCTTGAGCACTATATCTGTAATTTCGAAACGTCATCATCATTGCCGCGTGGTTGCCGGCTTAGAATAGTGCCACTCCTTGTCTTCCCGTGGATGTCGTAAGAGGCGACTAAGGGAATACAGTCTTGTAGTACTGTTAGGCGATGGGCTTGCTACCTGTCACTAATATACACTGTTAAACATCTTAGCCTAATTGTGCAAATTGTGGTTACAGAGTTATCAACAAGTTTTTAGAGTTGTTGGTAATTCTGTAGCTCTGCCTACCCCACTCTGGGAATGAAGGCGTGAGTTTATGTATGTGTGTATGTATGTAACTACAAATAACTAAGTAAATCAAGCTCGGCACTAAATCCTAAGTAATAAACGACTACCGACTTCTAATAACTATAGGCCATTAGCTAGCACTACTCTGTGACCAATACCGAGCTCGTTAGCAAACTCACCTTGAACTTAAAAGCCTTAAAAGCTCTCTAACATTTGGCTCGCAGATCTAGGTCGAGAATCAGATTTTGTACACTTTTAAAGTTCAACGCATTTTTGGCACTGAAATAATGCAATTTGTAACAATACAAATTCAATTTACTTTTGTATTTGGAAATAGACCAAAATGTAACAAAAAATTAAATTTATCATTTATTTTCATTATGTTAACTTGTTTTTTGTTTAAATGGAGCGAACTGTTTGTTTACATACCATGAAAACGACGTATGGTCTCAGGTCGTATGGACTTTGAATTTTGACGTTAGTTACTACGAATGTTTGGAGTAGTATAGTATCAATCAACGTCAAAATGTCAAGGTTGGCTGCGATACATCAAGTAACAAAATTAATATAATAAAACTTTTTTTTTAACATTAACAGAAACAAAAATTAACCGTACTTCCGTGATCAGAATCGTGCGAACTATTACCCCGCCAAATATCTCAAAAGGTTTTCAAGACACCCTGTATATTTATATAAAAGGCAAAGCCGACTCACTGACTTATACATCAACACAAAGCCGAAACTACTGTACCTAGAAACTTGAAATTTGGTACAGGGGTTCCTTTCATGATGTGAGTGAGCAATAAGAAAGGATTTTCCAAAAATCGACCCCCAACGGGAAGAAATGGGGGGAGTAGCGGGAAACAAATTCTATACGTACGAAGTCGCGGGCATCCTCTAGTTATAACGTAAAAAAGCAAACACACATTCAGGGACACTACCCAAGCAGCACATTAGTGAATTTTGCAGCTTATCTTATAGCTTTATGTTCTAAATGAGTGGTTTAACAGTGTTTGACCACACTTATAGCTTTAAACACAACTCAAACTTGTATGCGAGTTCATCCTGTCACTTATAGTTGCTTAGGAACGTTTTTTGTTTCTACTTTATTACTTATAGTTGGGTAAAGTCGATTTTGCTACTTAAAGTTGCATGCAGGTTGTAATTGTCACTGAATAAGAAGCAATAGTGATATATAAGGCCCTAAAGTAACTTATAAGCCACTTTTATATATAAGTGGCAACATACCCTTATTTGGAACTTTTAATTCCAAATGACTAGTATAATAGAGTAGTGTATCACCAATAGTGGCTAAAGAGATAATTTTACGGCCCTTTTGGAAACTAAAGTGATTGCAACTTTAAGGCCTAGAAGGGTCGTAAAATTATCTCTTTAGCCACTATTGGTGATATACTACTCTATTATACTAGTCATTTGGAATTAAAAGTTCCAAATAAGGGTATGTTGCCACTTATATATAAAAGTGGCTTATAAGTTACTTTAGGGCCTTATATATCACTATTGCTTCTTATTCAGTGACAATTACAACCTGCATGCAACTTTAAGTAGCAAAATCGACTTTACCCAACTATAAGTAATAAAGTAGAAACAAAAAACGTTCCTAAGCAACTATAAGTGACAGGATGAACTCGTATACAAGTTTGAGTTGTGTTTAAAGCTATAAGTGTTGTCAAACAATGTTAACACGTTCACGGACAGTACGTCGAGAGACGTAAACAAAGACCCTCGTGATATGGCATTACGGCTGTGGCCGGTGTTTTTAATTACACCAAAAACGGAACTCCGTCCACGGCCGGCTGTTTCCCATAGCATTTATAGGAAGCACGAACTCTGTGCCGTTTTAGGCTTTAACGCAAGCCGCTAGTGTTACAGCACAAAAGCTCTAGGGCATAGCATTCACTGCTGTGCCACTCGCAAGATACAAATAAGTGATTTTCAGACCTGATAGTTTCAAATAGAAAACAAATAAGTGAAAATAAACACTGTAAGTTCTTTTTTGTTTCGCCATGTTTACAAATTGGAGTCCTTGAAAATGATTTATTTTAAACAGAATTTTATCACACTGACGCATAATCATAGACTTTTGATAGTTGTGACGATGTTACTTTAACATTGTACGTAACCTACAATCATTAGGCCAGGTTTTTACAGTTTTAGTTCTTATCAGTATCAATTCCTTATATGATTTAACACTCTCTTTTTAAATATTCCTGATCTAATCAAAGGCGCATCGAAATTTACAAAGAAACCATACTATAGTTTCACGGTAAAAAAGCATTCGCAAGAATTTCGTGCTTATTTCAATGCCTGAACGTGAATTTTAATCAATTACCAAACAGATGTATAAATCCAAAATTATAATGGCAGATCACATTCACTTTAAAAAACTTACCGACTTAATTGTTGTCACTCAAAGGAACTTTGGCGTCCCATTTATCACTCATTGACCGAACTGAAATATTATTATTCATTCGTTCAATAATCGTCGTTCACTGCGCATAACTTTCACCCATAGTTCTAATTGCCACTTAAGGTAATCGTGAGATCTCTTATGGATTCAATATAGAACCAAAAATAAGCTGCAATTTTTCTCCCCGTGGTTCTATATTGGTTGCCTAAGGGTTCTTTCCACCTATATAGAACTTAGTCATGGCTATATATTTCACTTAAGTATCTAAATAGATATGATATACGAGCTATTTCCCACCCAGTGTGCTACTTGGGTATTCTACTAAGTAAAACCATATTGCTTTTGACTTGTTATGGTATTGTTTTCAACTCAGCCGCCATTACTGTCAAGTAAATAAGAGCTATCAAAACAATTGCCATATGATAACATGTCAAAAGCAATTAGGTTTAGTCCAAGTTGAATAGAGACTCTTTCCAAGTAAAACGTTTTGTATGTATTTGATTGTAAATCAATACGATCACGATACATGTAATCATATTAATTTTAACCGATATAACTAACTTTTATCGTGAGAACAATAAAAAAACAAAAGTTACTACTTTGCAAAAAAAAAGGCTTGGGGGAGGCCTATGTCCAGCAGTGGACGTCTTTCGGCTGACATGATGATGATGTGATGATGAAAAAAATAATTGAAAGGTACATTTCATAAAAACTATTATTGCGTTAATCCCACCACAACCCTGGGAAGCATAACACTGGGATTATAGCACAGTTTTTGTTTATTACCTGGTATTAACCAAATAAATGTAGGTAACTACGTATTTTATCTTATCTTTTAATCGCTAATCAGCGACCCATTGCGGCTGTTTCTTTCGTAGCGGCGTAGCGACAGACTGTCCTTGAACTTCCATTGAAAGGTCGTAGACATTCTACGTGCTACGGGCTACGGTTTGTTCTTGAAACAGATAAAAACAGCCAAGCTATCTTAGTAGCAAACTGCTGACAAAAAATAAAGTAAGGAAACAAGTAAGCATTAATTTTGTTGATCTTTCATCTAAGTAAATAAAAACATTTGTAAAACCACATAAAAATAAGGAAAAGTAGCCACATTTCCTTATTTACTGTAGCAGCCAACTTTTAAATGAATCTATAAAAGTTGCCGCGAATGCAAAGTCGTCAAATAAATCACAACGAGGGAGCAGGAATGTTTTGACTCTATATATACTCAGCATTTCTTACCTGCAGATTGTTTTTTATTGTATAAGAAGATTTAGAGGTTCTTTCAAATATATTACGGTAACAAAAAGTAAAACTATACATAAAATGATTTCTATCCTGTGTAATTAATCAATTGATTTTATTTAACTTTCGAGAGAATTTTTCATATCCAAATCATCATCGTCTTTGGCTGTGTTCAGATAAGTTCGAAATTAATTAACACCACAAATTCTCCGCATGCGTCTCCACGTATTTGTGGTGTTAATTAATTTCGATCTTATTTCAACACAGCCAAAGGCGACGATAAAAATATCTACGCTGCGCTTCGCTGTATTTTGCCACCTTTTTGTTCTGAAAGCTCTTCAACAATAATTATAACGATATGGTTTAAAATAGAGTAGAGTTTTGACGAGCGGTTATTAAAGCAAAGTTGACTTTCTGTCTCCAGGTATTTCATAGCGTAGTAATACTTCGCCGTGGTTGCGGAACAAACATTTAGATAACGTTTGCGCATTCTATTAACCTTTACATAACAGTTCTAAAGCAAATTAGCCTCGAATTTTAATTATATGGTTGACTAGCTTCTGCCCGCGACTTCGTCCAATAAAACGTAGCCTAAGTGTTAATCCAGTGTATAAGCTATCTCCGTTCCAAATTTCATCAAAAACCGTCCAGCCGTTGCAGCGTGAAGAAGTAACAAACACACACAAACTTTCGCATTTATAATATTAAGTAGGTTATTAACGCGCCTGTTGTCACCTTGTAAAATTTATAGGTATTTCCTGTAGCTTTGAAAATACCTCTGAATGTAATCCAAAGCCAATTTACGAGGGACCGTATAAACAGCTGTGATAAATATCTATCATCATCATCATCATCATGTCAGCCGAAAGACTTCCACTGCTGGACATAGGCCTCCCCCAAGGCTCTCCACTCAGACCGGTCTTGTGCTTTTCGCATCCACCGCGTTCCCGCGATCCTTACAAGGTCGTCACTCCATCTTGTTGGAGGCCTACCCACAGCTCGTGTCCCGGTCCGCGGACGCCACTCAAGAACCTTCTGACCCCATCGGCCATCAGTCCTGCGTGCGAAATATGTATAGGAGTAAATAACTATTAAAAAGAAATAATGCCAGCAATCATAACGATCCTACTTTCAAAGCTGATAACTTTTAAACGGCGCAACCGATTTTCATCAAATCTAGCGAAGAACTACTTTTAGATACACTAACTTTTAATTTAAAAAAAAACAAATCTGTACAACCGCTTCGCAGATATGATGCCACAGACGGTTACCTATCACAACTTCGAAAAATGTTTGACCGAATTTTGGTTCGACAAATACTTTTCGTCAATTATGGTTTGGGTTTTTTTACGTTTGGCCGAATGATCATTTCGAATAGTTTTATTTATTCATTACTTGTTTTGGTTTTTTAACGATTTGACAAATTATCTATACCTTATTACTGGTTTCGGCGTATCAACAGTTGTCCAATGTAATGCTTTGTCTATTTGTCTTTTTCCTATTTCTGATTTTACCTTAGTATCCTTTGCCGAATATTACGGCTCGGTTTATTCGTTTTTCGGGGTAGAAAAAAAATAAGCTCGAAAACCAAGGCGGGAGCAAAGCTCCCGCCTTGGCCTTCTAACCTAACCTATCTGAGTCGGTTCTGCCCTGACTCGTCTTGCTCGTTGCATTTTGTAGATAGTTGAAGCTAATTACAAGCAAGATTTTTTGGCCGAAATGAATATTTGACGTAACGTAGCGAAATCTATATGTAACATTGATGAAGTGAAAAATGGGTTAAGAAACAAAATACAAAACGATCCACAGGCTAGTTGTAGCATTGGTGTAATGAAAAATGGGCTTTGAAATAAAATACGTAACAATACATAGGGCACGTGACTACAAGGAGAAAAGTTGCTTGGACTAACGAACCATTTACTTAAAGTCAAATGGTGAAATAAAAAATTGACAAATCGTGCCATCGAAGAAACGATAAAAAACGAAACGTTTTCGGTCAAATGAAATTCGGTCAAAAAATCTTCGCGTTTGTGATAGGTTACCGCCACAGACAGACACACCGATCATAATCAACATCTTGCTCTTATATCAAGAATTTGGGGTCGGCGCAGCAAGTCTTCATGACTTTTTTAATTTAATAAAACAGATAGGTACAATTGGTTAACTTATAACACCCCCTCTATTTGAGTCAGGGGTTAAAATTCCTGATTGCACACTAAAAAAGGGCCGAGTTCTCCGACCAATTTAAGAGACGGTTACGTCATAATCAGCTGTTTGACCGACCGTTTAATTGTAGGTGACCACTGCACTTAGATCCAGTGATCACGAAAGGTATTATCAAGTGCTTGAAAAACAGATGTTGTTAATAGCGCAGCAAAAAATAAAAACTGCGACATGAAAAACGCTGAACTGCTCAACAAAAACTAAAACACAGCAAAGTACGTTTTTGAACATTCGGGGTTTTTTAGTTTAGTTTTTGATGCGCCTTTAAATACTTACTAGCATCAGAAAATAAGTAAATGACGAAACATTCACGATGTCTATCACGTTACTATTTAATTAATTTACAGTGTTTACAATACCACACAGATTTCAATTCACTGCACTGTCAATTCAAGACAGTAAAATTTAAATTACCGTTTCGATCGTCTGGCGCATAAATATAGTATGGTGGAAAGCAGTGAATGTTCATGTTTTTTTGGTTAAAAATTTCCAGGAGACGAGCTGTAGGTAGGCCTCCAACAAGATGGAGTGACGACCTTGTAAGGATCGCGGGAACGCGGTGGATGCGAAAAGCACAAGACCGGTCTGAGTGGAGAGCCTTGGTGGAGGCCTAATGTCCAGCAGTGGAAGTCTTTCGGCTGACATGACAATAATATTTTCCAAGGGTTTATTTAACTTGCAATGTATGTATGTACGGGTCAAATCTTGCTAGTTAAATTTGACCCATTTCCTGTCAACGGAATGAGCTAAAATTTGGACCACATATGTAAACCCGATGACAATGCAATATCATGGTATCTGAGAGGTGATCTGATGATAGACGGAAGGTGGCGACCGGATCTCCGTTATTCTCAAAGTAGACCCACCGTGTTGGGAGTCAATAGTTTGGTCTTATATAAGTAGATAAATGTTTTGAAAAAAAGTACATTTGGCAACAAAAGCTTGACCCACAAAATATTTTTTGGCAGATTATTTTTTATGACAAAGGCATCAATTTAAGCTCACCAAAGCTCAGCAGTTTTAAGATTATATTTCAGGTCAAGGGCAAAATTTACGTATTTCTTGTTGTGTTTACCAAGCTTGTGGTAAGAACTACCCTCCCTTGCCAGGGCTCATAAACCTATTGATTTACGACCGGGCTCGGAGCCTTCGGTACAACTTCCATTCGCAAAATACGCATGTCTAGCTCATCCTCGACCCAAGAGCTTCAGACGTAAGGAAGCTCGACGATACATCGTCACGGTCTTTTTTCTTTTCTTGCAAATAATTTTGTACCAAAAAAAATTGTGGAAATAAATAATTTTGTGGTTGTATGTTTTTTGCTCACAGTCTAAACTCGGTGAGACTACGTCAAGTATGGTGAATATTCTGTTACTATACCACCTTCTGACTACATAATCAGATGTGCTTTGAGAGACCATAACGTCATTACTTTGAAAAAACCTCGTATCTGATATTTCGTGACGTACAATTTTAAACTTAAAGCTGAAGATAATAAAGTCCAAACACATACATCTCGAAATATCAGATACGAGTTTTTTCTAAAGTAGTAACGATAATATGTTTTCATTGTTCCTACATATTTCAGCCAATTCCAATTGAACCTCATTATCAGACTTTATACATGATTATGTTTTGTCTCTTGCTTCCTTCTATTTTCTTAGTAAAACAAGAGAAAAAACAAAAATTAGTGTTTTTTAAGCGAGATCATGGTCTCCCGATAACGTAGGTCAAGTTAGACTGGTAAGCCATCCAGCCAAATGGCATTCCTGCGTTAGGGAATAACCTCACTGCCTAGTAAAACATTGCCTATTTTGATTGGGTAATATTTTATCTTGTGTTTACATCACTAACGTAAGCCTGTGTGTGTGTGTGTGTGGTGACGCATGTACACATTTACCCATTTCTAGATCAATCCGTATTAGATCAATGTCATGGACCGTACTAGGCATATTAGGGTAATTTTATAATATTGCCTGTCGCTGGGTTTATAATTTTGTGCACTGTTTTTGTGAAAATACCCCCGTGTGGTTGCCGGGTCAGAATAGTGCCACTCCATGTCTTCTCGTGGATGTCGTTAGAGGCGACTAGTGCCCGGTTCCTATATTTAAGAAACGAATCGTTGTCCTTACGGGCAGTAGCGTAATGACATTTGCTACGTACAAAATGTGTCAATTTTTAACGAGCCGTCACAACTCTACCAACGATTTTGAATATAGGAACGCACCATAAGGGAATATAGGCTTGTAGTACTGTTTGGTGATGGGATTGCCATCTGTCACTAATACGCTCGTAAAAATCTTATCTTAGCATATTTGTGCAAAATGTGGTTACTGAATTATCAACAAGTTTTCAAGTTGTAATTAGGTAATTATGTAGCTCTGCTTGCCCCACTCTAGGATTACGTAAGTATGTATGTATTTTTATGAAAACCCTGTTTATATTTGATTAATTGTTTTAGCTTTACTTAATCTATATCCTTTGCTTTATTATTTACTGCCAGAGTTTCATAGTAATCCGACGAACGAAAATGAAACTGCATTAATACGAGCTCGAGCTTATAGAGCTATGAGTATTTTATATGAGAAACAGTGGGATTACATAGATCCGTAATAAGCTTGGCTCACTACAATGGTATTATGGCATTAAAGTTGAAATTATGTTAATTAGAGCACGGATTAAGTCGAGCTTAACCCAATGAAATCAGGCTACATGCTGTAGTTGGATTTATAATTAACCACCAGCATAAAAACCACCATATTTAAGGGGTAAGAGCCTTAGTTAGCTCGTCTGTCTACCATTACTCACCCGGACAAAAACCTTTGAAACTTAGAGATTCATTTGTAAAACAAAACCCATCCTTCGATTTAAATACAAAACTTCACCTCTAGTTTATTATGGAACACAATAACAGTAAAGAGCAGGCGCAGTCTTACCTGCTCTACAATTTCCCAGCATAGGCGTCGTATATGAAAGAGATTTGTGACGTCAGTCAGCAAAATTATGTACGAGTTGACGTCTATGATCGCAATTGGGATAGTTCATATTTTTACGATTACTCTAATTCGAAAACCATTTCGAGGGATAGGGTTTTAAAGCCGTTGTGCATTATTAAGTTTTTTAAATACCTATTTAACCTTTGTTTGACTTTCGTTTTCAGCTTGAAGCCCTCCTAGATGTACTTTACGGGTTAGGCGAAAACCGCTTGAAATAGTACGTTTTAATACACTATTCTATTACAATCACATTTTATCATTAGATATCATTTGATTGTTGTAATTTATTAGAAAATGCCAACCCAAATTTAAAATAATCATGTCATCCATAAAATGTCTACTCAATAAATAAAGATATTAAAACAAAATGTATGAAATGGGTCTCTTAAAATTATCCATTGTTTCGAATTAGAATTTAAAAACCGAGAGTTTTTTTTGGTCTATCTCAATTAGCGGAGCTTGCTGCTCTCCGAATCATCTGATATCGTTTGGAGCGTTGAACAAATTGCTCCCAACGAAACTCCGTAATTACATATGATCGACCAATAGGTATACGTTATCTGCAATGATCTATCTAAAAAGGCTTATTTATTGTTCTGGCCATTTTTAAGCTTTTTGGATAATATCAGCATCAAATCGGGGTTAAAATTGATCGGTGCGATATGGCTTTTGACTGATTGGTTGGGGAGATAAAACTCAAGAGCCAGCTAGTGGCGTGCCTTGGGAGAGGCCTCTGTCCAGCAGATTGACTGATTGATTGATTGACCGTTATTATTATTGGAATTGGCTTATTGACCCACATTTAACAGTCAGGATTTTTTAAAATATTTTTGAACATTTCGTACTTTCGATTTTGAAAGAAAAAGACAAAAACGAGTCCGATCTTACCGAAACACTTTAATTATCTCTTATTTATAAACGCACAATACTTAAAGTATGCTTAAAACATGTTTTGGCCTTATCATTCATTGCGTCACTTGAATTCGAAAGAAAGTAACAAAGTATTCTTTAACTAAAACTTATCACTTCGGTACCTAACCATCCATCAATTAACCATCGTTTTTACAAAACTGGAATAAGACTTACTCCGAGATTACTCTATACAAATCCGGCGCAAATCTAGCTATAAGACCTTATTCTCGTTTGGCCGAATCTACCCTAAGGGGCCTAAATCTATAGGTACTAACTAAATAGGTATATTTTTTAGGAACCTACCCTAAATCTATACTAACTATATAGGTATATTTTTTAGTGTGCAATGGTTGCAAACAAACCAAACTTAATGATTGCTAGTTTAGTAGGCTTATTAATGGGAACGTTATCTGACCTCTGCCAAGCCCTGAAGGACCCCTCCTGCGAAGGAGGGGAGCCACACCATCTGTTCAGCCACCTGAATGAATAGATTTGGTAGGAGCTATTAATTCAGCAAATCTGGGAGACCCTTAACGAAGTTCATTTCACGTCAATACGACAAGGGGTTCTAGTGGAAAAGGTTATATAAGGAGACATAGAAGTTTTTGTGGCAAAAACGTAAATTAACTAGGGGCTTCCCTCCGATATTAAATTTATCGATAACTGTTTCAAATACTTATTTCAAAGTGATATATCATAGTAGATAGGTATTAAGTTCACCGGATAGAATAGAAATTAGCGAAAATGCTGATCACTTCCCATCGATGTTATGTAATGATAAGTAAAATTTTATGTAAGTATTTTATAAAATACTTACTTTAATGTACTTACTTGTATGCCTATAGGCATACTTAATAGGGATAAGTTTGAAATTGTACATGTTCATTTTAAGTTTATGTACGAATTTATAATACATCCTACTAATTTAACAATCTCAAGGAGATACAATCAACCTACAATGCAATTTAAAGACTTCAATTGGAAACCGCAAACGCGTTGCCAACCCTGAGGACTAAGATGGAATGCCTCTATGCCAATAAATTCACCGGTTTTAGAAGGGTTATAACAATATTACTTTCAGAATTAACCCGTACCTGATATATTCAAAGGAGACATCAATAACGATGACGTAATTTATGACACATTTAAAGTAGACGCGTGAAGTTTTCGTCACGCTGCTGGAATCGACGCTCTTTGCAAAACCGTATAAGTACAAAAAGCTGTTAAGTTAGTTTAAACTTTGACATTTGCGAATAAAACTCAATTCGTCCTATTCACTTTTGGTTATTATGAAACTTTACAATAGTGATACATGTTTATGTTTGCAAACTTCTACGACACAACAGACTGTTGCTATTGAACGTTTGGCTCAGGAATATCGATTGTACGACTTAATCGGCTTATCGAAATTAATCCGCAAGCTGCATTAACCATGCTTTAGTGCAAAAAATATTTCAAAGGGCAGATTTTATCTCAGCGGTATAGTACAATTACATTACGCGTGGAAGAACGGCTTTTGCAAAAATCGATTAGTTTTTAAATCTATGATCATACTTCGCATAAAATTTAGATTAGATTTTCAGAAACTACGACATTTTTAAATATTCCTGTTGAGCAGGGTATTATTAGGCACTATTAGGTTAGGTTATCAGGGTGTGTATCTGGCATTGTAAGTAATGTACAAACATAATCTGTAAGTATTTGCTTCATTATTTTAAGTGCTCATTCTTATAGGATATTTGCTTTCTTCCCTGTACATAAGTACAAAATAATAATAATAATAAATATCAGGAAACAATCTCACACAAATGTACCTAGTCCCAAACTAAACTCTAGGCTTGTACTATCGGTACTAGACAACGATGCACATACTTATATCGAGAAATATATACTTAAATACATAGAAAACACCCATGACTCGGGGACAAATATTCGCGCTCATCACACAAATATCTGCCCTTACCGGGCAAAATGTATGATATGCACCCTAGAAACATACTGCGCCATCCGACAATATACCATTAAACTAACTTTATATTTAATAACTCCCCTAACCATAAACTATAGATTCATCGATAACCATCTCCGGGATATTGGATAGATTTGCTTTTTCGATAAACATCGGGCATCCCCGTCTATCTTCGGGCGTGTTCGTCCAATATTCGAAATGCTAGGAAACTAATAAATTTGGACTTATCGCCTATCTCTTTCAGGGTGACTTGAATGCGTCTGGTCCCTCGCACTGACCGGCTTCCGTATAGAGAGCTTGTAAGTGCTTTTGATATAGTGGGGTTTTTCATTTTGTTTATCCAAGCGTAAATTGTGCAAAGACGGCGTCTATTCAAGTCTGTTATTGATCTATACAATCCTACTAATCCTACTGCTACTTGTATAATAAATAAGAGTAAAATAATCATTTTACCTTTTTTTTTACATTTATGAGATATATTAAGAATGCTGTCGGGAAAAATGTTTAAATGTAACAAAATGGAGAATGGAGAAATATTTTTACTGTGTTAAGAAATACTTAATTGGGTGAGTATAGTTTTTTGTCGTGGTGTATTTTATATTTTATTTCGATAGTAATTATTATATAGATCTGAGAATAAAAATCCTTTTATTTTTATCTTCTATAGTTTTTCCGAAATCATTTTTTAAAACACTGAATTGACAGTTCATAAATTTCAATGCCTGTTTCCCTCTTACGCCTTGGTCTCCAATAAAAAAAAAAGAAGTGAGAAAAAGTAATCGTTGACAGTTCTCGTTTGTCAAACCATCCGTTACACTTACACCTGTATTGATTGTTTTGATTTCGTTTGCAAGTTTGTGTCGACTGTATTTTAACGACGGCTATTGCTTACACCTGGACTCTGGCTTTTCTACTTCTCTCCACGACCCTGGAACGGATTTTGGACACCGCTCGATTCTTATCTCGACGATTTGCGGCACTTTAATAACGACTTTCTTTTTGGGCTAAACAAACAAATTGGTTTGTTCAAACCTCTTGGACGATTTAGCGACTGTTGTAGCGATTAGATCGGAATTATATAATCGTGCATATAACTCGGACATAGCACGATGCTTTGTACCTTCGTGCAATAAATTCAGACGAGACTACTCGAAACGAAATAAAAATCACCAATACACGCGTAAGTATAACGGATTGTTTGACAAATGAGAACTGTCAACGATTACTTTTTCTTTTTTTTTACTTGGAGACCAAGGCGTAAGAGGGAAACAGGCATAGAAAGTTATGAACTGTCACCTCAGTGTTTTAAAAAATGATTTCGGAAAAACTATAGAAGATAAAAATAAAAGGGTTTTTATTCTCAGATTTATATAATAATTCCTATCGAAATAAAATATAAAATACACCACGTCAAAAAACTATACTCACCCAATTATAATTGACTTAAATGTATAAAAGCATAAATTAATGATAAATATCAAAACGAATTACGAATACGATTATCGCAAATATTTGTACTCTTACTTGTATGCTGAATACAAATAACTAAGACTACAAAATGTATGTAACTGTATTTATCGTTACGACAAAATAAGTCAAAAAACTTACATTATCTTAGCTGTGGGAAATTATAACGCTATAACGTGTCATCCTTATTCTCCTACGCTATACATCACAGGGAATTAGTGCCTCATAAAAACGATATTATCGTTAATGGTGTGAATATTAGTTTTAGTCCGAACGTAATAGGCAACATTCTCGTATAAGCCATCTTCTCAATTTACTTGTTATTATTACGTACATTCACCACAAAATGAGTAGGTACATGCATTCACCAAAGATCAATACTGCCTTTCTACGGCTAAACACAATATCTACAACTATATAGCTATAGCCGATTTAGACTCTACTCTATTAGTAAAAAAGCCTGACCACATATTCGATCAATAGCAGTTACTCCCTTTTGGTACACAAATGCAAAATATCTAGCAGTCACTTCGCCACAAATCCGGTAAATCACACGCACGCGTTTCCCAAATTATTTGTTGCCATACTCCATTACCCAAGCCCCTGACTTCGAGACATTTTGGGGTAAATTCGTCACTGTATCGACAACCAACCAGTATAACAAGACCCACCACCCCTAACCATACTGAAAGGAATGCGGGGGAGTTATTAGAACTTCGGAGATCTTGTTTCGACGGTCGGTTAATACAATAGATATGGGGCACGTGGGAATCGGTAAGGGTAGTTTTATGCCACCGTTACAATACGTTTATAGCCACCAAATGTTCACGGAACTACCAATTTAGAAGCCAAAACGAGCCATAATGAACCTAGTTACAAATGAAATAAGAACTGACGCGATGGCATATTGTGTCGTAAAAGAAAATGGCTGCTATCAAAATGTCGGTTGTAAATTGGGTGTCATTATCAATTATTTGGGATCCCTGTTGTAATAGCTTCCTTTTATTCGGATCGCCAGACTTGCCCATTTCTGACACAATGACGGCTAAATTGATAGAAACGTAACAAGTTGTTACCTGCCTAGAGTTGGTCAAGTTCAAACTATCTTGACTTATATTTGACACTGGAGGGCGTCTGTGACTACGTACCTATGCTTCCTTATACGGGCATCTACGCGATTAAGTCCTAAGGGTGTTGCCTTCAGGACTTAATAGCGTAACAAATAAGCGTTTATAGTTTAATATTGTGAAAATCGTGTTAGTTTAAAACATTGTTACTTCGCAAAAAATGTTCCCTCCAAATTTAATGTACAGCGAGTGGTCTGTCAGTCTGGCACGGAAGAGTTTTATGTCTGTAAACGGTGGGTTTTTTTATGGTTTCGTTCTGTCGCTTTATTTTATTATGTTTATTGTAAGCAAGATTGAGCGAAAACCTTACGATATAGAATCGGTCTATTACAATATCTGTTAGCTTAGACAACATAAACCCTTGTCTTATGCAGTAAATAATGCAAGAAAATAATAAGTATCAATCAAAACAGTCTTTGGAAATTATCCTGCGAAATGGTTGTATCTTTCTTCTATTATTAAGAAAAACACATTATTTCATTCCATCAAAATTGTATTTTATTTTTCAGGTTAAAAACTGGTTTAAGCTTATAACTTTATATCATCATACAAATGCAACAAAAACGTGAAAAATGACCATAGAAATACTGCATAAGCTAATTTACATGTAGCAGAAATGGATTTAGTGATTAACTTTAAAATCAGATCACGTTTGTATGGAAACCTAACTAAACAGCACCTATTGTCCAATAACAGTCACATATGGCCCTCTAGGGTACAATCCAAACAAGAAAAAACGAGACAAAAGCTCAATCTAACGTGGCTCGGGGCTCCTCAGGGATCCCTCTCCTTTGGGATCCTGTTGCAATTGAAAAGGAAAGTGTGGGAACAGTGGTTTTGACAAATTATCGGCCTTACAACACGTGCAGTTTATTTTCCGCACAAGTGCGGTAAACGAGGGTCGAGCATTAGGCGCAGTTGGAATCATGTTCTTGGCATTAGGTATACATATATATATGGTAACAAGGTTTACTGCTTATATTTTAAATACACAGGCGGATAAAAAAGAAAGAAGTCCAGAGGGGTTATTATGACATAACTATGCAGTTCACTTTACGCTGAGAGAAAAGGACACACTCACCGTAAAATTAACTGCGTAGCTATGTCATAATAACCTCTCAGTTCACATATAAAAATCACCATCATGCATCATTTGCTTTTGTTTTTAATAGGCACTGTGAAGGTTGAAGGCTCCACGTCACCTCAATGGCCCGATATTTAAAAAAGGAACACTCTTAAAATAACACAGACAGAACTAGACAGATCATCTTAAGATTTCAATAGAAATGGTTTTATGAATAAGCAACCACGGTTATACTTTAAATAAATGTATCGGCATATATGTATGTAATGTATACAGCTATTTTCTATTATTTTACCAGTTTTTTTAAGTTTATAAAATGGTGTATATTAATATATCAAAACAGAGTAAGTACGTCATTCATCTTATTTATTTCTTTTGTTATTTTCGATATCACAGTCAATTAAGTAAATTCAGCGTCTGGGAACACGTATTATCAGAATTAAAAGTTAATCTTATCTATTACTCCTGCAAATATAACCTACCCATTTTATGACTAAAGCTAAAGCCACACTGACCCCTATTCTGCTACTTTGCTAGTGCATCAAGGGAAGGTAAAACGTAATTACGCCATTACTTTTCTGCTTTGAACGTCGTTCTGTAACTTTATTAGCCACAAAGGGCACTCTTATAAGCTGTATTTGTTGTTTTATTAGGGGGAAAATGTTCTTGTTAAATTATTTAGTACATGTAAAGAAAAATAATTAGCTACTTACTAAATCAGCTTTTTGATAAACTATATCTTGCTTGCGACTTACTCGTAGAAGTGGTATGTCGCTATTCCATTCAGAGCTTTTATTTTGCTGTATAACCTACGTACGTCCCTCTCCGGTGTATGTCTTTACTAAATTTCACTTCGATTGGTTGAGGCGTTGAACAATAAAGAAGTAACAAACAAACATATAATCAAACACACTTTTGGTTAGTTCTGCCTGCGATTTCGATTATCTATATACACTCGGATTTAAAAAAAAAAACCGTGATGAAAAATAGGCAATGTAGCCCTTGTGTATCTAGCTAGTTTATAAACTATCTCTATTTCAAATTTCATACAAATCCATCCAGCTGTTGCAGCATAAAGGAGCAACATGATAACATTGATAACATAAACGTTCGCATTTATAATATACGTAGGATTCGGTTAAGGATTATTTCGAGTGAAAACTTCAGTTACGAAACTAAAAATTACAAGTTATTTACTGCAGCATAAAATAACTCATAACAACGACAATCACCCTAAATTACAATATTATTGAATCGATCCAAAAGAAAAATAAGCGTGACACTATTACCACATCTGGCATATTGATGACACTTGTGACGTCCGCAACGAAACGATTCCGAATGTAGGACGTTTTGATAAACGCAATTTGTGGACGCACGTGTGCATTTAGCTTTAGGAAGGGCTTGATGAAGAACTGAAAAAAAAATATCTTCTTCATAATTAAAAACCGGGCAAGAGCATGTCTGACCATGCTCAGTGTAAGGTTCGGAAGCCGTAACTACACAAAAACTATTTACTAGGTTAGGTTTGTTTAGTATTGTAATATAAAACACTAAAAAAGAAATATATCAGACGGAATGGCTTTAGTAAAAAAGAAAATTCGGACAAACGATGCATTAGGAAAAGGGGACCAATATAACCTATAATAACCATATATACATACACACAAACAGGTCAAGACCCTCCTTTCGTCAGCAGTCGGGTAATTAAGCCAACCGGGCTTCTGTTAGTAGCTTTACACAGGGTGGCTTGTAATGTGATATTTTTAAGGGAAGTAGAATAGTCGACTTAATTGCAAAAAAAGGGCTTTTTGCCACACTCAGGTTTAATAGCTACTTTATCAGTTAGCAAAATCTGGAAGTTACATCAGCAGTAGGTATGTATGCGACATGTTACACTACAGCATACATAGTTTCCAAACGTTTTGGTCAGTACTTAATCCTCAGTACTTAATACTTAGTCCTCAAGTTTTCTGTGTAACAATTATTATATTTCGTACGTGAATAACTTATTTACCATACCTTTGGTTTTCCGGTACTTACCTAAAATTGTCGCAAAAATATACAGTTTGATCCTATTCTTATTTTGCCCAGAAACAATATACAACGATCGGAAATAATAAATAGGGATATATTCCCTGTATCAATGGTATTATATTTACTTTGAAATCCGCATGCAGCCATAATATTAAATTTTCATATCATCACATCTTCCAAATGGGCCTTTTAAGACGTTGAATCTTCAAAAAGGCTCAATATCAATAACGTAACACGAATGGGTTAAGCCGCAAACACACTAACAGTAGATGCGGCGCGTTTCCACACTTATATTAACATAAAGCAAGCTTTAAAAAACCCGACTGTAGCTACATACAATACATACCTTCACGCCTTCATTCCCAGAGTGGGGTAGGCAGAGCTACAGAATTACCAACAACTCTAAAAACTTGTTGATAACTCTGTAACCACAATTTGCACAATTTGGCTAAGATGTTTAACACTGTATATTAGTGACAGGTAGCAAGCCCATCGCCTAACAGGACTACAAGCCTTTATTCCCTTAGTCGCCTCTTAAGGTGGGTACAGACTGGTGAAACGTAACATGCAATGTGTCATGCAATGAAAGAATTCACCGTACAAAGTGTGTTACCTTTCATGATACATTGCAGCAATGTGTACGGTGAATTCATGACACATTTGCATGTTACGTTTCACCAGTCTGTACCCACCTTTACGTCTTCCACGGGAAGACATGGAGTGGCACAATTCTAAGCCGGCAATCACACGGTACTGCAATATACAACGATCGGAAATAATAAAGAGGGATATATTCCCAGTATCGATGGTATGATATTTACCTTAAAATCTGCATGCAGCCATAATATTAAATATTCATATATCAATAACGTAACACGAATGGGTTAAGCCGCAAACACACTAACAGCGGAGGCGGCGCGTTTCCACACTAATAACAAAAAGCAAGCTTTTTAAAATATATATCTACCGTGCGCGCGCGCGAGACGGACGTGTCGTTTGTAATTATTATTTAACGTTGCTCTAACATATTACTGTTACTGTAATGGCGTTTAAGTGCAGTGGCTGTGGGACGAATATATTGAGTCTCCAATACATGAAATGCTCAAATGTCAAATGTAAAAAGACTTACGATTTAAAGTGTATCGCCATGCAGCAGGGGGATTTTGAAGATCTGTCCCAAGATTGTAAGGAGAAATGGATATGCCCCGAGTGTACGTGTCAAATACCAAAAAGTGATAACACCAAGACTCCGATTAGGGGTCATCTGAATGACACGTATAACACCTCTACAGATTTTGTCAACACCAAGCGGGGAAGTCGCCCCGGGTCGAACACCACCGATGATCATGATCGTGATTATGATCGCAACGTTGAACTGATTGCCGAGATGAAGCAGTTTCGATTGGAGGTCATGGCCTGTTTAGATAACCAGGCCAAACATTTTGAACAAATATTACAACTGTTTTGCGAAACTAGAAACGATATCAAAGAAATTGATCGTAAAATGAGGGTACTTGAGGAAAAAATATCTATAAATAGACCACCAGCAACTAAAATATCATCGTCTTCTATTGAACAAAATACGGAGAAGCAAAAAATGGAACTGCAGTCTTCCTCTTCATGCAATACCGAATCATATTCTAGTATAACGCAAAGAAATAAAAACCAGTCTAAACGGACAAAAGATGTCTCGTCAGTTAATAATAAGGTTGGGGCCACGAAAGCATCACTTTTACCTCTTGGTGCGGGTAACTTGGCGGGAACAAATATCGATCTTCAATTGGACGCTGAAGAAACAGATCCTGAAAAGGAATGGATAGTGGCATCCCGTAGGAAGCAAAAGCAGAAAGTTATGAAGGGTGAGAGTACAAGTTTAGGAATACAAGCTATGGAAAAGAAGAAACACCTTCATGTTTGGCGTTTGCTGCCCGAAACAACATCAGACCAAATGGAGTGTCATGTAAAGTCCATTTGTGGAGCCGAGGTCTGTGTTGCAATCGAGAAAATAAAACATAAGACTGAGAGAGGCTACGCATCATTTATAGTGGGAGTACCTGAACGATTCTTTGGTGCTGTTAGTCAAGCAAACATTTGGCCACGTGACGCGGAATTTAGTGAGTGGATTTGGTTTCGAAAATCGTCAAAAACCGAGAGAAAGTAAATCTATAGAAATTCTATATCAAAACGTGAGAGGTCTCAGGACAAAAACCACCGAATTTCTAGCCTTTCTACAATCGTCTTCATCGGAATTATTCGCAATAACAGAAAGTGGTTGTAATGCTTCTATTTACGATACTGAACTGGTACCGCCAGGTTATCCAATATTACGTTGTGATAGAGCGGATGGTCGTAAACAAGGAGGCGCGCTTTTAGTGGCCACACCGCGGTTCGAGTTACGTCAGGTGAAGTGCGATAGTATAAATCTAAACGCCCATGCGTTCGAACTTATTGGTGCAACAATATATTTAAATAATAAGTTTATATTTGCTTGCTTTGTGTTATATATTCCGCCGAAAACAAATGAGAGCGAGTATATGCTAATGTTTAACTTGTTAGAAGGTTTTTGTGTAAAGTATAGTGGAAAATTAATTGTGCTTGGTGATTTTAATTTATTTTCTTGTAATGAAAATGTACGTGTATATTATGATTATTTTGTGACATATTGTGAATTCATTCAGAAAAATGGAATACCGAATTGTAGTGGTAGGCAACTGGATTTAGTGTTGAGCGGTGCCGGAGTGCGCGGGCCGGTGACGGTGCGAGCGGCGGACGAGGGCGTGCTGCCCGTGGACCCGTACCACCCGCCGCTCGCGGTGCGCGTTGGCGCGGATTATCTCGCTGCAGTGAGTATTGCGCCAAACCTATTACCTAACGATTTTAGTCAAACAGGTTTACCACTTAATCAATGGAATTTTGCTAAAGCGAACTTTAATCTTCTTTACAACTCACTTGCACATATAGATTGGTCAGCTCTTTATGACTTAAATAGCCTTGACGAGGCAGTAAATTGTTTTTACAGTATACTTTATACAGTGTTTAACAGTTGTGTCCCTATTAAGAAACGGAAGTTAATGACATTTCAGTACTCATATCCGGAATGGTACACGGCTGAAATAATTCACACTATTAAAATTAAACACTTATTGCATAAACAGTATAAAAAGAGTAAATCTAAGGACGATTACAGTTCGTTTTCACATTGCAGAATGGAGTTAAAAGTGGCTATTTCCACTGCCCATGATTTATACCAAAACCAAATGCAACATAACATGGCAAAAGATCCAAAATCTTTTTGGAGTTTTATAAAACGGAAAAGAAATACTAGCAACAAAAATAAATTAATGGAGGACGGACGTGTATTGTCTCCGAAGGAATCCGCAGATGAGTTTGCGAAATTCTTCTATTCCGTTTACAACCCAATACCGGCCGAACTGAACGTAACTGCAGCGAGCGCGGCAGCGGCGGCGAACAGCGCGTTTGTTCACATCCACCAGCTCGAGCTCGCAGAAGTTCTTCGGGCACTGTTGCGACTCCCACCTAAACGCTCTGTAGGGCCAGACGGTATCCCACCATTTATTTTTAAGGACTGTCGTTCGGCCCTAGCTGAACCGTTGTGTCATATATTTAACATGTCCTTAAAAACTGCAAACTTTCCCGACCAGTGGAAATTGACACGTGTGGTTCCGGTTCCGAAAGGTATTGGTGGACCGAATGTAAGTAACTATAGGCCGGTAGCAGTGCTGTGTGCACCTGCAAAGGTGTTCGAATCTGCAATTGAGCGATCTCTGCAAGCACAGGTGAATTCCCAGTTATCTGATGCTCAGCACGGCTTCCGTGCAGGACATAGCACATCGGGGAACCTGCTACACCTCATGACTCAAGTGATACCAACAGTGGATGCTGGCGGCCAGGTAGATGTCATTTATTTCGATTTTAAAAAAGCCTTTGATGTGGTGGATAATGACATCTTACTGAAAAAGCTGGCTGACGCTGGGTGCACATCGCACATGCTTGCATTTTTTGCCAGCTATATGAGGAGTAGGCGCCAATATGTAGACTGTAATGGTCATAGATCGGAGCCGTACTACACGAGATCTGGGGTCAGTCAGGGTAGCAATTTAGGTCCATTAGAATTTGTATTAATGATCAATGATCTTCCAGAAGTTGTGAAAAATTCACAATGTTTACTTTTCGCCGATGATTTAAAGCTTGTACGGGAAATTAAGGATATGACGGACTGTCACAAACTGCAGGAAGATATTTGTCGGGTCTTTCAATGGAGTCAAGATAATAAACTTTATTTTAATGTCTCAAAATGCTCATCAATATCCTTTACCCGGACCTGCAGTCCGTTACACCACCGATATGCAGTAGGAGGGGAAGTGATGGAACGCCTTACAGAGGTACGAGACTTGGGGGTTCTTCTTACCGCCGAGCTATCATTTAAAAATCATGTTTCAATGATATGTAAAAAAGCATACAGAACCTTAGGCTTTGTAATGCGGCAAGCGCGTGGCTTTTCGAACATACGCGCCATATGCGCACTATATGAATCACTCGTTAGAAGTCATTTGGAGTTTAACTCAAGTATTTGGAGCCCGTTCGAAGCGAAATATAAGCTTATGTTGGAGCGAATCCAAAATAAATTTGTCCGTTTTTTATATTTTAAATTGTATGGCGTGTATCCCTTTTATCCGCTTATGTACCCAACGTTATTTGTGTTGGGAATGGTAGGCTATAATCGGTTAGAAGTTAGAAGAGAATTAACCCTCGCCTTATATATATTTAAATTACTGCGGGGAAGGGTCAATAACCCAGGTGTATTGGCAAGGGTAAGCCTGTGCGTGCCGGAGCGGTACGTGTGGCGCCGGCGCCGGCCGCGGCTACTGGCTGAGCCGCGCGCGCGCACCCAACTGTTGCGCGAGGCTCCCTGGACCCGGGCGCTGCGCACGCTCAACCAGGTAGCCACTAGAATTGACGTCTTCTATTGTTCGTTGAATGAATTTACAAATGTTACTTTATTTATATTATGCTCCTAATGTAATGTTCCTGCTCGTAATGTTAATTTAAATACAACCGGTGCTAAATACTTGCTACACTATCGCATTGGGCTGACCTGTAATGATAGATGTATATGTGAAATAAATAAATAAATAAATAATAAAAACCCGACGGCAGCTAACCATGTTTAAATGGTAATAAAACCTAAAATATCATTAAAAATTCAAAAAATATGAAAGAAACCGTAAGACAATTTTTAAATACCTATTCAATGATACTCCACTTGTCATATTCTACTATTTTTCTTTTTTGGTCTAGTTGCCACCATAAATAATATTTAATTTTGATTATTTTCATACCTTGAGTAACACTCACAAGATAAGGAAAATCGATTTTCATAAGAATCATCAAAATCGGTCCACGCGTTTAGTTTCTAGAGCGCTGCAAAGAAGCAATAAACACACTACTCGGCGGCAATTTCAGCATGGGAACGGTGCGCAACGCGCCGAATACGCATTTAGTGCGTTTGCGGCTTAAGAGTAAGCACGATTAGACAACGTACCGTCGAAGCAGGCGTATTTGAGGTTAACCATCCCCGGCGCCCACCCGCGCGACGGGGGGTAGTCTTCCTGAAGCACGAAACTGCAGTGGTTCACCCCTGTACATCTGAAACAATAGAACACCAATTTCACTTATGTTTTCAAACTTTCGTCAAAGCACAGCCAGAAGCCCAAGACAAGTCGCTTAACGCTATTGTTAACGATTTTCAAAAACTGTCAAAGGTATGGAACTGACATAAGCGCTTGACACGACCGTCCGGCGGCGGCTTGCGTCAATCCTGTACGTTTTCGTTAACGATAACGATCTCGCCGAGCATCTTGACGTGCGAATATGTTGAAAAAAAAAGATTTAGCACATTTAAGAACTTGTTTTTACTAAACTACGAGTATTTCGAATTAAAAATAATTGTTAAGGACATGGTTTCGATATTTCAAAAAAAATAATAAAAAAATAAGGAGCGTCGAATCGTGTATTCACTTTTAACAGTTTCAAGAGAAAATGTTCATGTTTAATATTTCCAAAGAAGAGATACACGACGTACGCAGCTTCCGCGGTTGTTGAGACACACAGATCAGATCACCGACTTAAGGAACATAATCGAATCAAGCCTAATTAATACTCGTACTACCTAACTACTCTGCGTGCCTATGAACGCACGGGGCTACTATAGTTTGGAGGGTAATACTTCGTCGACGGATCGATGATAGTCGTGTAAAAGTCATAAACTGGTGACAGTGGTGACAATACAAAGAGTAGAAGAGACCACCACCATACAAAAATCATGACTGTGATGTCTCGGTTTCTCTTGTGAGTGTAAACGTGACCAAGTAAATAACCTATTCCGTTCAATAAACACCAAGATACCTAAATAAACTTCTCTTTGTTATAATTGAAACCCTTTTCCTTCCTTTGTTCTATTTATTTAAGCGCCAAGATTTCGTCCAAATATACGAACGGACAGAGTCAATTCAAGGTTGACATGTTTTTACCTTATTTCTACAATTAAAAGTTAAAACGAATATTATTTAAATTAAAATAAAACTAAGCTACTCAAATTAAAATAAAACGAAGCTACTCAAATATTATAGATGTAAATAATAATCACCACTATAAAAAGAACACCCCCTCTAGCAGGTCCGCTCGCGGCATGGTCCCTATGACACTGGCTGCATTACCTCTCTGGATAGCTAGCCTAAACCTTTGGGAGAGGTAAGCACCAGCTCTAGGATCTCCGGAGGTGTCTATGAGCCGGGATGACATTTATTTCTTAAAATAGATGTATTTTATGTATGTACCTGCTAGAGGGGGTGTTCTTTTTATAGTGGTGATTATTATTTACATCTTTAATATTTGTGTAGCTTAGCTTTATTTTAATTTGAGTAGCTTATTTTATTTTAATGAGTTTAGTTTAGTTTTAACTTTTAATTGTAGTACCTATGTCTAATAAATTAATGTATTTGAGAAAGTAAATTCAACTGATAATACGAAGATATTAGATAGAAACACCATAAAATTCCGTTTTTTAAACCATAAAATTTCGAATATTAATTTATCCGAATTGTTATTTTACCATAAGCTGTGTTACACTGGACCTGTTTTAGATTAAATGCATAATTAAAATTCGATCCATATTTGGTTAGGTTTTTAATAAGTCTTCTATCAAAACGTAATTTTTATCGGGGGTTTTGGTCTATCTATTTAATAATAACGCATAAAATTACGCTAGTTAATTCAACTCATAAACTCATTATTAATGAAAGCTACCGCTCAAAAGTCACTGTTTATAAATGTATCATATCATTCGATGCACTCTGTTTACATTTCGTCACAGATAAACAGAATCATCAAAAGCCCCGCTTCGGGCAATAAAAATAAAAACTGTATTCGTTAATGTAACCTCCAACGAGCCTTAATTTTCATTGCCCTTCAATCAACCATAGAGTGCCAGGCAACCTGATGTACGTACAAAATTGACGCGATATGAAGCTCATGGCGGTGAATGTTTTAAGGGTACAATCGGAGGGAATAACTTAAATGCTCCAATAAAAGACCTTTTATAACATAATTTGACTGCCCATTTGAGTTGGGCTAGTTTTCAAAGCATATCATCATCATCAAGGTATTTAATTTAACTACCGATGGTTACGTTTATACATAAATGTTGCTTTTGTAAAATGTTTAATAAAACCGGCCAAGTGCGAGTCGGACTCGCGCACTAAGGGTTATGTACCATTATCTGTACAACATTAGCAAAAAACGGCTGTAATCACGTTTGTTGTACGGGAGCCGCCCTTAAATATATATTTTATTCTGTGTTTATTGTGTTTGTTGTTAAAGCGGCAACAGAAATACTTTTTCTGTGAAAATATCAACTGTCTAGCTATCACGGTTCGTGAGATACAGCCTGGTGACAGACGGAACCCTAATTAGTTTAAAACTGACTACTTAGTATTTAATTTGTAACGTTACCAGAGGGAAAAAATATCATGACGTGGTTTTTTGATCTCTAAAGCATTGTGTAAAAATAAGGTAAAACCGTAACAAACAATAAGAACACTTATTAATTTATATAAACAAAAATAATACCCGAAAGTTTTACCATTTGTATTGTTTGCAATTATGCAGGTCTTTTAAGGCTGGACAGTGACTGACGGACGGCGCGGCGTAGGGTTCATAGTTAATATGGCCCTTTTTGTAGGGAACCCTAAAATTTAACTTAAGTTCTTCGCACGAAATGTGTTTTTTGGGTTTTAACCCTCACAGTCAAGGTCGCCATACTTAATCAAACCAAAATAGCAAAAGCACAAGCATTTATTAAATACGTAATCAAGTTAATTAGGAGGTTAATTTCATTACACACGTATACGTCAAATTGTGTGTAATAAACTGCACACTTTGTTTATGCTTGCTTCTTACGCCAAGTTATGATTTAGTAACGTGATAGCTTGTTGTTACGGCTCAGGCCGGGACTTTGCGCCTCGGGATCCCAATAAATCCCGGATTTGTAGAGTCAGGTCTTGGTTTTACTATTGTATTTTGAATAGATTTTATTAAGGTCTCAGTTTTAATGTTTATCGTGGTTAGAATATGGGTAAAGATAAAGATAAAGACATTTATTCAGTAAGTAGGCCGCACGGGCACTTTTACACGTCAATAATCTACCAGCGCTTCACAAGAGGAGACCACTGCTGAGAAGAAACGCCGCAAGAAACTCAGCAGTCGGTATGTTTTTTAAATATATTTAATATTACAATGGTACTACTAAGTCTAGCTTTAAAAAATTAAAAAATATATCAAATAACCTGCGTAGTTTCCGCAGGAAAACACACTAAAATCTTAAGAGCGAGAGAGATAGAAGGAGAAAAGTATAAAAGAACACCTACTTATGGAAATAAGACGGTGCAAGACGAGAAGACGACCACATAAGATTGATATGTTTTCCTACATCAACGGTAATATGACCAACACTGTGTCTGCTGTGCAGCATAGAGTAATTACCGGTTGTTATCCACTTTTGGAAATATCTTTAAGTTGTCATGAGCTCGTTTGACAATAACTAGAATTAATGGATTGAACATATGAACGAAATAAAATACACCTTCGAATCAGTATTAGGTAAATTGAACTGCTTTAGTATGTCATGGCAATCCCCAGCAAACATTTAAAAATCGAAAAACTAGGTATAAAGTTTGCTCACGTTAATGAGTTTTCTTTCACGGTGACATTCCACTCTCATAAAACTGAATATAAGACCAATCCAAGCAGAGCATTCAAGAGGGCTATAGTACCCACCCAGTTATGTAATAAGCATCATAATGGTATATAGGGTAAAGTCACCAGTGGTCAGCCAGAGACCAGTAGTAGACCTTATATGGGTGCAAAGAGTGGGAAATATACCTTTCGTACTCTTCCCGCTCATACAAAGTATAGGCAGAGGCCGACTACAGGTCTCTGGCTGACTACTGGTGCCTTTACCCTACTCATCTTATAACTCAACAATAATAAGACCAAACAGTAGTTAGAACTGCAAGGGTTTAAAACCCTCTAGTACCGTCTGAACACCCGCTACGAAACCGGCAGCTTTGTATACTCATTAGCAGAAATAAAATAACTTTGTCAGGCTATACTGTTTTTGTTTTATTCATAAACAAACAGTGTTTACACAGAATCAAAATACAATACCAGCTTAAACCCGCAACTGAATCGACGTGAATTTATTTTGGGCTGATTGTATTCTATGCCCCTTTTCGGGGTCATACTTACTACCTTTAATTAAAATCGGTTTTCTTGATGAGATCCACCTGCTTAACAAACAAACAATAGCATTTATAATATGAGTACCTATGAGAGTATGGATTAATACAATAATGCTTTTGCTTCCTCGCCACTGTAATCCGACACTGTCTTGTCGGTAATGTATGTCGTGCATGACAAACGACCAATTTCACGGCGTCTGGATCCGATTACGCCGACAATTTTGTCGTCCGACGTAATAAGACCGATTTCCTTAGGCTCGTGATTTACGTTCGAAATTGTTGGCACCTGGTTTCTGTTGAGATTGATTTCATTGGAAATTTTACTTACTTTACTTACTTTTACTTTTTTTTTACTTTTTTGTTAGGATGCTGAAGTGGTCCCTCTCCCCAAAAAATCAAATCCCGCTTCTTTTTCTGACTATCGTCCCATATCCATTCTACCTTTCCTATCCAAGATCCTGGAGCGCCTTGTTCATCAGCAATTGTCTTCCTACTTAAACAGATATGACCTCCTTAACTCCTTTCAGTCCGGTTTCCGTCCAGATCATAGTACGGCTACTGCTCTTGTCAAAATCACGGACGACATTCGCGCTGGCATGGATAACAGGAAACTGACGGTTTTGACGCTGTTGGACTTTAGCAATGCTTTTAGTTCCGTTGATTTTGACATAATGCTTGCAATTTTACGCTCCCTTAACATATCTCCTGCAGTAATTGAATGGTTTCATAGCTACTTAATCGGTCGTCGGCAGCGAATTAAGGTGGGTGATTCCCGATCTTCATGGTGCGGCACGCTAGCCGGCGTTCCGCAGGGTGGCGTGCTGTCTCCGCTTCTTTTTTCTATTTTTATTCATTCTATTACGCAAAACCTTCTCTCTTCTTATCACCTTTATGCTGACGACCTTCAAATTTATTCCCAGGGTACGCTTGACGATCTTTCGTCGGTAGTTGACGCTGCCAATGAAGATTTAAAGCGTATATTACATTGGTGCAATGGGTTTGGGCTAAAAGTAAACCCTACTAAAACTCAAGTAATTGTCATAGGCAGCTCCAAACTTATTTCTAGAGTCAACTTTGAAAATCTTCCCCCAGTTTTTTTCGACGGTGCTCTTATTTCTTACTCTCTACAGGTTAAGAATCTCGGTGTCATTATGGACTGCTCTTTGTCATGGGCACCTCAAGTAAGTGAGACTAGCAGGAAGATGTTCGCAGCTGTAGGATCTCTAAGACGACTTCAAAACTTTCTGCCTCTTTCTACTAAAATTGCGCTTGCTCAAACTTTACTCCTTCCTATTTTAGATTATGCTGACGTGTGCTATTTGGATCTTACTGAGGAGCAACTAAATAAGCTTGAGCGTATTCAAAATTTGTGCATACGGTTCATATTTGGGTTACGCAAGTATGACCACGTCTCCATTTTTCGCAGTCAGCTCAAGTGGCTCCCAATCCGTGCTCGTCGTAACTTTCATATTTTAAGTCTCCTCTTCAGCATACTTTTCAACCCTGCAACCCCGTGTTACCTTAAGGAGCGTTTCAATTATTTTAATTCAGTTAGAGCTTCCCAAAACCTTCTTTTGTCAGTCCCCTTTTCTTCCTCTAAGTTTTACTCCAATTCCTACACAATCCAGGCAATAAGGTTATGGAACGCTTTACCTACAGAAGTAAGGCGTGCTCAGTCTATTTTAATTTTTAAAAGCAAGCTAAAGGACTATTATTTATCGCTTCCGTAGTTTTTCTATGATTTCCTTTACTTTTATTTTTACCATCCTACGACCTCGTGTGTTATCTTTGTTTGGCTGATTTCTAGAGTATGTATATATATATTATAGTTGTATAATAGTATGTATTTAACGTGTATTTAGTATGTATTTATTAACTAATTTACTTTGTTTATGTGTATATTTATATGTAGTTTATATTTGTGTAAGTAGTTTTTACAATAACAGAAGTGTTTCTTGTACTTTAGTTTGAGTTCGGAATAATTTAGTTTACACCGCCTGCCATGTATTTTTGTTTTTATTATTTCTCTGTCCAAGGTTGTCTGGAAGAGATCGCTATTTAGCGGTAAGACCGCCTGTTGTATACCTATAGTTAAAATGTACTGTTCCGTGTTTTGTTTTCTTTTGGTGTTCAATAAAGAGTATTTGTATTGTATTGTATTGTTCTTTTAATTATTTAGCTATTATTCTTTATTGGATTTGACGACATGATAAAGGTCATCTTTGCATGACAGAGCAAAAGGATGAACGCGCCGTAAAAAGTATAACTACGAGTACCTACTATACCTATAGCTCCAGTTTATTGAAATAAAATACAGCCATTATTAATCAGGCAAAATCATTTAAAAAAAAGAGGAAGACCAAGAAGAACTTGCCTAGAGTCTAGACCAATATAAAGAAAAAATAGGCGTCGGGCCGTATTATTGTGTTAAAGATAAGGCTCGGAATAGGAGAGAATGGAAATTACTGCACCAACATGAGCATAGTTGTAAGTAAATGATTTTGATAAATTATTTTTAAAACGAAACTTGAACTTTTTGCTATGATATTTCAAAGTTCCTTTTTTTAAAACATCTGTAATACCTGCGGCAGCAGGTGTTTTAGTGATGAAAAAACACGATGTTTAAGACAGCATTTCTCGATTTAACTTCAGTCTCAAACCCCCTTCCATAATCATATCCAAATGATTCCGGTACTTCAAACGCTGCTACAGACTGGAATGAATCGTAGCTCCAAATTAGCATTTCATTCGCATTTCTCGCTCGATCTGCGAAATTGTCAGAATTAGACGAGACGAGCCGGATTTAATTAAAGTTTATGCCAGGAGACGAATTGTCAACTCCTTTTTTCTTCGTGAAACGGTGATTTAAAATTCACGATCAAGATTTTATTTACAACTCGAAGTTACTGACGCAAAGTCAGCTGCCATTGTGAAACAAATAGAAAGTAAAAAGCATTCTATTTGTTTAAATATATAGGATATAACAGTGAAACCTTATTACTCTTGAAGGGGTTATCGTCAAAATCAATTAAGTAATACCGTTTCGATAGCTCTTATTTACTTGACAGTAGCAGCGGCCGAATTAAAAACAATACCATGACAGGTCAAAAGCAATGTGATTTTAGGATGTAGAATAGAATAGAGACTCTGAAAAGCTTATTACGAGTAGGATAATTGTTCATATTGTTAAGTAAATGCCGTTAGTTATATTTAAAAACTATGACCAAGAGCGGGTTTTAAGATCCGCTGTAAACTTAACTAATAAACCATTAATCGACAATAATAAAGTAATAATAATAAACATCTAATCGACACATTTTGACCAGTTTCTACTATTCGTTACGATTTTTAACTATCAACTAAGTTATCTGTAGGTCAAGATGTACCCACGCTGAGAGCCTGTTGTTTGATCAGTTGTTAAACTAATCGTTAATAACCCTCCTTCTGACGCAGTCGGGTAAAAATCATTACTAATGGTTAAATCTCGAGGAAATGTGTCAACTGTCCGATTCCTTAATCTGTCCTGAATCTGTGTCTAACTTAAAAGAAATCTTCTTTTATTTTATTTTTTATGCCTGTATCCGCCATTTATATTCTTACACCGTTGAAATAATATCACACTGGAATTATTCTTATAATGAAACACGGCCAAATCCCATTTAATTTAAATTGTAACGATTGTATCTCGCATCATTAGGTACTAATAATATTTCAAAATCCTTTAAAAATAATGCTTTTCCGATAATTTGAGACAGCCCTAGCCAACGTGTGCCACCGAAATTACCCGCGGAGATAGCATCAGTTAATTTCCACCTTCCATTCCTGCCCGGCCCCGCTTCCACGGCTAACTGGGGTTTAGGCCAGGGTAATTCCGAATTTTAGACTCCATTGTAGCTTAGCATCTCAGGAAATATCTGTTTCGAATGTAAAACAAAATACGTTAATTTTCTATGTTAAAAATATTGAAATGGTATGGCATAACAAATACCTACAGTTTAAAGAGCACTATGCCATTGCAAGCGTTTTAAAACCCAAAAAGTTACACACTCTTTTATTTTTTATACTTACCCCCTTACTTATAAACGTGGAATAAGCTTCGAATAGTTTATGACATGCTTTGTCACTTTCTGTCAGATGCAAATGTCACAATTACAGATAAAGACAAAGCATGGCATAAACTATTCCAAGCTTATTCCATGTTTATAAGTAAGGGGGTTAGAAAATAAGTAGTTACCTATTATTTTAAAATATCAATATCAAAACACAGTGACGTACTCACTCGTACAAAAACGGAGCATTTTATCACTAAGGTTATATCAAATTTTATAAATGCGCATTATTGAAAAGACCCTCTCCTTTCCATATCGTTTCTTTAATAATTTAATAAAATATTTACAAAGTGAATGAATGACTTGCTTTTATTTTAATTGTTGATTTCCCATGGAAGTGGGGGCTGATTCTGATAATGCACGATAATCAAATATTAATTTGAATAAGTATTATTAACGCTCGTAAAACACTGAAAGCCAATGAACATGTTTTTTTATCTATAAGCTAATAAGGCCTATTCGTAACAGCAAACAATCATTTGATCGTGCAGGTAAATAATGTACAATGATAAATGATCTTTTTTTTAATACTTCCTGATGAACCCGAAAAACAAAAGAATACGAATCTTATTACCGGTAAATAAGAAGATTCAATATTAATCTAAATGCTTATCTCGGTTTGAAAGGGATAAGCGAGGCATATACCTGTCCTCAGGGTTGACAAAGCATTTACGATCTTACGTAGTATAGCAATCTTTAGATTTCAGTCTTGAGAATGCAAATGTCTATGACCCGTATTAATAAACTGATCTCGACTTTAAAGCCAGTCTCAAAATGCGTCACAAATGACAGTTTTCTATGGCTTGACGTTTACTTTGACGTATCTTGTGAGGCGCATCTCAGTCAAGATGAGTTTATTAATCTGGCCCTATGGGTCACAGATCACACTCACCATCAGGTGGTATTTGTGCTCGAATGCCTTCTCCATGGCGATAAAAAAAAAGTCTTATTTACATTTACAATCGACAGAATTTTTTCTTATTCAAAGGCATACCAATTTCTTTCTACTGCCATCAGAACTATGAATAGATATATTTATCCACTTTAAAACAATTTAAACTCAATAGTTTGTAAAATTGCTGTATTTAATCAAAAATCCGATAAGATCAGTTACCCAACCACCCCTAAACTCATACACCTGGTAATCGCTGCTTGAATTATTCAATAGCACGGTCTATTGGACAGACGGGGCATTTATTTTTATATATGTATATAGTTATTAGACCACACCACACCAAATGAGAAGTAGCCAATACCCCGTTTAATATAAATAACTTGCGTAACTAAACGATTTTAAAACAAAGAAATATGCTATGCATGCGTAGCAAAGTGCAAGATGCAGATCATTTCCGAAGTTTAGCAAATCTCCCCAAGTGCTGAATGTTCTTATTCCATTCAAGAAATAAAAATATTCATAGTACCTAATTACTTAAAATTTCTCATTGGGAAGTTTCGCAATTTGAGAATTTTCTTCTTATTTGTATGCATGCATAATTTGTGGAGTGCCTTGGGGGAGGCCTATGTCCAGCAGTGGACGTCTTTCGGCTGACATGATGATAATTTGAACTTACAACAAAATATTATTTAGGTACTTATAGCCAAAAAGAGGCTAACGAGCATGCTCAGGATGTGTCCCTTTTAAAAGAAGTTATAAACTAATTTACTGTTATAGTAATATAACAAATTTAATTCACTAGTTAAATTTACTTTAATGCCTTTAGATATTTTTGGAAATATATGAAGTTCGCTTCTTATTCACTCACTCATCATATCGGAGAGATTGAGTGATAATAATTATACAAAGCAAACTGAACTGGGGGCGTAAACATAATTCGAAAGTCGGCGAAATGTATACGATTGACGTAAGATCATGACAGCGCTTAAGCACAATTTACATTGATCAAGGAAACTGGCAATTACAGTGCCAAGGACGGAGTGAAAAAATACTCCACTGTCACTGTCCACTATCCACTGTCCTTGAGCCAGGGACCGGAAAACCCCTTTATTCGACTAAGTCTATCGATCGGGTAACTACATCATATGCTCTCCCAAACGTTAGCGTATCCCTATCGTTAGGCTTACCCTAATGAATGATTAACCATTGAGGTTACCAGTTTCGTAAGGGTTTCGGATTTAAGCACTTAGCATTACGTTAGTGTTACCCTATTAATTCTCCCTCTCCGTTGACTCTGTTTCGCAGATTCGTGTGATTGGTTGGTTTCAAGCCTGTGTGTGGATAGCCAATCAATTGCTAAGTAGTGCAAAAATAATTTGTATGGACTGCGCGTAGAGATTAAAATAGCTTGAAGCCGTTCAATAAACACTTCATAGGGAAAGCCTAACGAGGGTTTTAAGGAATTGGTAAGCGCTTAGTCGAATTAATTGTATCGTATGGGATAGCTCTTCATTGGGGTAAGTCGAAGATATGCTTATCGCATCGTTAGGGTTTGTAAAAACCAGTCAATTATATACCCTAACGAAAACCTTTTAAAGGGTAAGCGGTTCCGGTCCCTGCCTTGAGCATTGTAAATCGGACTTTATTTCAAACTCCTTACATTTCCAGTCGTTACAAAACAGAAACCTAAGCAGCGTTTGCATGTTGGCTATGCTTACAGAAGTTTTAGAGTTAAACTAACTGACCACTTTATTTGATTTTCATTTCATTTCATTCGTGAATAACATACAGTTCATGTCATGCACAGTCAGCCAAATAGTTTTGTAGAATTGTTGAGCACCGTTGGCACTTACGCGCGGGTGGCTACGCGCGCTGCCGTCCTACCAAAGAAGGCGGCTCACTGCATAGTAAAAGTATAAGCATTTTAAATTGAATGTGGTTGCCGACAGAGTATAGAATGTAGTAACATTGCAATTAGCCGCCTTCTTGAGTGGGTCGGCAGCACGGTAGGACGACACGACGACGTCACGACAAGAGCCGCAGCGATGTTGCTGCGACTCGCTTTACGATACTCCACCGCGGTCGTACGACTACATTATTTATTTACTTTAATCGAGACACGCGGGAGCGCGTCCAGCCAAGTTCAAGATACGGAACTGGCGAGCCGCACCGCGTGTCATATTACACGAACCATTTGGAGCCACTTTTGACCCCCTCATAAATCAAAAACTATTTTACATAAACGTATCAAATTTTGCTCATATATTGAGACTTGCGAGATACATATTATGTGTTCTAATATTCATAAGCTTATCTCAAACGGTTATTTAGATATGAATGTCCAAAATTCCTCATTTTTATCATTGACTGACCTATAGACCAAAACTCTAACCCAGTTCCAGATGACCTAGAGAGTTAAAATTTGGTATGCAGATAGGTAATTAGATGAATACAAAGGAATAAATAAAAAACTGGCAATTTTTAAATAATTAGATTCTATTATGAACGCTTAACATAAATACCTAATATTACTTATAGTACCTACGTTATTAACTGGGATTAATTATTATTTTTATATTTAGCGCACATCAATAGTGTAAAATCATTACCTACTCATAAATAATGATAAAATAATAGGCATTTAGATTTTCGGTATATACACGACGCGCGCACGCCGAGTGACGCCGGAGCGGCGCGGGCGCTGTGACGATCGAATCGAACCGTTGACGCGAACGTGGCCGAGCGAGCGGCAGCCGCGCTCACAAGCGCGAGCGCCGGCTTGCTGTCCGTCCGGTTGTCTCTCGATATCTGACCTATAAGGTTGCAATTTATGCTGCGAAATTGCTAAGTTTTCTTAAGGAAAACTTATAATTTGTAGTAATATTATTATTACAATTTCTTTAATAAGTTGGTACCTACGTACGTATAGTATTATAGTATAGGCTATAGTTTAAATAAATAATAATTTTATAGTTATAAGTAGGGAGGTGTATATACTTATTATTATTACAATTCCTATAATAAGTGGGTACGTAGGTTTAGTATAGTATAGGCAATAGTTTAAATAAATAATAATTGTATTTTTTAGTAAGTAGGTAAGTTAAGTATAGTTAAAAGTAAGTAGGTGTATATACCTACTTAACTCTTGAGTTTGAGAACTTGTTGATAGTAGCAAATAGTTTTATCTTTTTATTACTTAGGTAGGTACCCACCAAAAACATAAATGTAAAAAAGGAGAGCCAAGTTCAATACAAAAATTATTCTCTGCTGTGGGCTTGGCAATGCAATTGTTTTATATTTATAAAGTCTACTTTTAGTTTTGAATTTGTCCTTTTAAAAGGACCCACCCACGGCGTTACGAGGATATGTACTTACCTACAAAAAGTAATGATATCCCACCAAAAACATAAATGTAAAAAAGGAGAGCCAAGTTCAAAACAAAAATTATTCTCTGCTGTGGGCTTCGCCGCAAAAAGAATGGAGATCTGACATTGAGTGCCAAGTTCTATGCAAAATCCAAATATGTAGTCTAAGGGCTGACTTGGCTGATTTTCCCATACGAATTATATAGCCTTCGCATGTTCTAAGCCTGTTACCATTCGGTTCTTATTTTATTATTCCGAAAATTTGGCTTGCTGTGACATGACTGTGTAAAAGTAGGTACTAATAATAATTCGTATGGGAAAACCAGCCAAGTCAGCCCTTAGACTACATATTTGGATTTTGCATAGAACTTGGCACTCAATCTCAGATCTCCATTCTTTTTGCGGCGAAGCCCACAGCAGAGAATAATTTTTGTTTTGAACTTGGCTCTCCTTTTTTACATTTATGTTTTTGGTGGGATTCATTTTTTAAGGTGACCTGGTAATTGTACATCAGCCCTATAAAAAGTATACACTCCACTTTTATTTAAATCACGTCCGAGGCCCCTAACAGAATCATGTCGTACCTAATGACAGACCATTCTCACAACCACACAGCTGCGACAGAGTCCTACGACAATACAATATATTTATTTATTTATTTATCTTATGGCATAGTGAAGACAAACGAGCACACAGGCCACCTGATGGTAAGTGAAAACTATGACCCATAGAAATTTGCATTCACAAGACTGCAATGCAATCCTAAGACTGCAAATGCGTTGCCAACCCTGAGGACTAAGATGGAATGCCTCTATGCTAGCCATTTCACCGGCTGTCTTATCCCCAAACCGGAACACAACAATGCGATCACTGCTGTTTGGCGGTAGGTTAATGGATAAGATGGTGGTAGCGATCCGGACGGACCCTGCACAAGGTCCTACCATATAATATATACAATATATATATACGCCCACGCACTACTAAAATGTTCAATGATTTGAATTCTGACTCGAGAATAGACCTCTTTTATAATAGCACTCTCTCTGTCAAAAATATTATTATATCAAAATAATATCTGTATAGTACTACATCGTAATAGTGTTTTCACATCTTTATTTTAGCGTCATTGTACTCTTTGTTTTCTTGTCTGCTTGTTTTTTTTTTTTTTTTTTGAGAATTTGAACTCATGACTGTTGTAGTTATGGCTTGTTCTGACTCTTTTGAAGTAAATTTGTTATTGCTTACACATTTAATTCGAGACTTTGCATGTTATTCTATAGTGAATGTGTGGAAGCTTGTAATTTGCTTTTAGATATAAATATGGTCGATCAATTTGTATTAGGCAGTAAGCTTTCCGAATAAAAAAAAAATAAAAAAAATAAAATATATATATGACGGGGGGGTCTCAGCAGGGCCGTTTACTGAGTTAGCTTCATCCATTGTTCTAATTAACACTCGTGATTTTTAAAGTTAATAACACAGTATGGTAGTGAATATTAAAATAACTTCTGATACACGTACTTTGTAATCTAGTTTATTATAATCCACAACAAGTTGTAACAAATCAATACTGATTATAAAGATATCATCGGATTAAAACGTTACACGATAAGTTCGCAGAGAGCATTGCTCATGACCACGATCTAGAATTGAATGCCGTCCCAACCGTTCATTTTGACATCCGCTCCAACTTCCCCCCATTGCTAACGTCATTTAGGACACAGTGTTGCCATCATAATAATGCCATAGTGGCGCCCTCTCTACGACCTTATCCAAGCAACAACTATCTGACAGCTGTCACTTGATGTAACGTTCCGTTATTGCAAATCAACAAATCATTCGATTGACAGCTCACTGACAGCTGTCATCGAATAGCAGTCTTCGTTAACACGACTTTCTGCAGAGGATACGACACGGCCGTCCTGCTTATCACACGTCCACGTGTGATGAATCTGAAAAATAAAGAAGAGAAGAGAACAGTAACTTCATTCACTCTGTCATTTCCTGACCAAGTTCAATTACTATGTCAATAAAACTTTACTCAGTCTTTCATTGTTTATTTTTTTCAAATCATTACCTAATAGTTATTTCATTCTTATTGCCATGTAAATCAGATGACACCTCTCAATCAGTTGTAAATTTTACACCTCTATCATAACCTAATAAAATTGATATAGCACTATGTGCTCCAAATTCATCGTCACCACACAGGGTACGGTTATGGTACTACAAAGTACTCCACATTTTCCATCGCCCACCGGCGGATATGGCACCGAAATGCTCCAAGTTCATCGTCTTCCACTTGAAGACGAATATGGCAGTTAATGCTCCAAAACATCGTCACCGCGAGGCAGACGGATATGGCACTAAGCTCCAAGTACACATCACTCATCTTAATCATCAAACAAAATTAAACTTAGCATATTTATTTACAAAGGGAAGGGATCACACACATCATCTTCGCTTTCCACTACCTGAATATCGGGCATTGCTCTCAACCTGTCGTGAGCATATTTGTAAGTTCTATTCCCCGTAGGGGCCTTTAGGACATACCTATCCCCATCCAACACTTCTATAACCCGGAAAGGCCCTCTATATTTGGGATCCAATTTAGTTTGGTTCCTTTCTTCGTTTTGTAACAAAACATAATCACCTACTACAAATTGTTTAACTTTGGACTTAGTCTGATCGAATCGCTTCTTATCATACAACGCGTTTTTCTCCATATTAGAACTAGCTTGTAACCGTACGTCTTCAACACAAATGACAGGTTCATCTTCACCCAGAAACATTAAATTCAGCGGTCTGGCCACTCTACCTATTAACAACTCAAGCGGACTTGATTTTGTGACACGACTAACAGAGCAGTTAAGGGCCAATTGAACATCAACTAAGGCTTCCTGCCAGGACCTTTCACGACTTGTCTCCACAGCAGTAAGCATGTTTTTCAGCGTGCTCATAACCCTCTCTACCTGCCCATTTGCACGTGAGCTACCAGTTGCAATTAAATGAAGATCAATATTGTGAGTTTTACAGAAGTCCCGGAATTCAGAGCTCGCAAAGCAACGACCTTGGTCTGCAATTATTCGCGCGGGTGCCCCAAACAACGAAATTGCACCGTTCAAAGCCTTAATACTGCTGGCAGTATCGATGCGAAGAGTGTGAAACAACAAGGCAAACTTGGTGAATGCATCGACTAAAACAAACACATACTCCTTCTTATCATTCTTGCCACTCAATTTCCCTGTAGCGTCAATGTGCAGGGTGTGCCACGGAATAGAGGTTTTTGGTATGCAATGCATTTCAGCTTGAACTCTTCCAGAGTGCGACTTTGAAACCTTACAGGTGACACAGTTGTCAACAAACTTTTTAACAAATTTGGACATACTGTCGAACCAACAAAGGTCATACACCTTTTCTAAGGTTTTTTCCCAACCTAAATGCATCAGCGCCTCGTGAGTGGAATTAATCATCGACCATCTGAGCGACCTAGGTAAAATAGGTAAGCATCGTGTCCTATTATTTCGCTGAACCTTACGATACAACACACCAGACCGAACTTCGTATGTTTTTGCTAGATCCTCATCGAGTTTGCTGTCGTTCAAGTCACCCATTAACTTAGCGATGTCAGCGTCCCGCTGCTGCTCTACAAGTAACCAATTGTCAGGGAGGTTATAATATCTACTCGACGCTGTTCCACCTTTTCGACAGTAACACTCGAGACAACAGGTAAAGGATTTCGAGAGAAGAAATCGACGTGGCACATCTTACTGCCATCCCTATGTACCACATCAAAGTCAAAAGCTTGGAGGAAGGCCCACCAACGGTGGACTCTCGGGGTCAGATCTAACTTTTTCCGCGCCGACTGTAGTGAGTTACAGTCAGTGACCACTGTAAACTTACGTCCGTGTAAGTAATGCCTGAAGTGCTTTACTGCGTTTACGACTGCTAGAGTTTCCAACTCATATGAGTGGTACCTTGACTCTGCAGCCGTAGTCCGCTTGCTAAAGTAAGCAACGGCGTGAAATAAGTCTCCCTTCTTCTGAAGTAGGATAGAGCCATAACCAATGGAACTTGCGTCCGTATGGAGCTCTATTGGGCAACTGGGGTCAAAAATCATAAGTACCGGCTCACTAGTTAAAATCGAAATAATTTTCTGCCGAATAGTTTCATGTTCAGGTGTCCAGACAATATTTCCTTTAATGACGTTCGTGAGAGCATAGAGGGGAGACATAATCTCTGAAAACTTAGGCACAAACTTTCTAAAGTACGATGCCAATCCGATGAATTGGCGGAGTTGCGTCACAGTCTGGGGTGGGGGTAAAGCTACAAGGGCCTCTATCTTCCTGCTATTTGGGCGAATTTCACCTCGTCTAACTTCAAATCCCAGGTACTCAACCTGTTCTTTCATAAAAGAACACTTTTTGATATTGAATGTAAATCCAGCCTCGGTGAGAATTTTAATTACAGTTCGTACCCTTTCCAATGTCTCATCAATGTCTGAGGTACCAATGACGAGAATGTCATCCATGTAAACCACCACATATGAATTGGTAAGAGGCCTTAAGACTTTAACTACCGCTCGTTGGAAAACAGATGGCGCATTGCGAAGTCCAAACGGCATAGTGACATACTCGTAATGGCCCTCAGGTGTCACAAACGCTGTCTTTTCAATAGAGTCGGCATGCACAGGCAATTGATGGTAACCACTGGCCATATCTAACGTGGTAAAATAATGGCAACCATGTAATTTATCAATTTGATCTGAGATCAGGGGAAGGGGAAAGCGATCTGGAACAGTGTTGTCATTAAGCTCCCTATAATCAATGCACATGCGAGCAGAACCATCCTTCTTTGTAACAAGAAGTACAGGACTTGCGAACGGGGAAGAGCTTGGACGAATGACTCCAGCATCGAGAAGCTCGTCCATCTTCTCTCGTACGACTTGACATTCGGAGGGACTCATTCTGTAAGGGCGACGACAAACCGTCTTATTTGGGTCCTTTAGTCGAATTTCAAGTGGATCAACTTTAGCTGGAGAAGATGGGGTACCCTCCGTGAAACTGTCCCTAAACTCATCCAAAATTGATATCAATTTGTTTTTGAAGTTAACAGGAATATCAGTGTCAATGTTGTCAAAGGAAATACAGGGAACCGTTTTAGAGCACACATTGACGTAATTTTTTTTTGTCAGCTGCAGCTCATCACACGCCATATGTACCTTTACACCCTGGCTCAAGATCTCCCGACCTATCATGATATTATGAGTCATATAGTCATCACGTAAAACATGAAACAGAATTTCAAGCTCTATATCATTAATACAGACCCTTGACAGTATTTGGCAAGTTGAACTTACGTAAGTTTGACCAATGCCCGTCATTCTAACAATGTTATTGAAACGTTTTCCTATCAAATTAGTACTAACAGATTCTTTTATGAGGGAGCACTCAGCTCCTGAGTCATAAGAAAATAAGTATCGCTCACCAGATTGCATCAAGGTTCCTGAGGGCGCGCACATGTCCACGCGACGCTCCACAGGTTTGGTCGCGGCGCTGTTCCTGACCGCGTCAGTTGTACTCGTACACTGCGACGCGTAGTGACCTTGACCCCCACACTTGAAGCAGGTCAACGTCGCCGGGGGAGTGGATTTTGCAGATCCATTATTCTTGCTTGATGAACTTGCCTCGGACAGGGTTGCAGGCGGTCGAAACTCTTTCCTAGGACTATCCCTTCGAAATCGGCACTGTGAACTTTTGTGACCCATTCGACCACACACATAGCATTTGATCGCCGGCGTCGCTGGTAAAAATTTTGTTCGCTTGGCACTTGATTCATCCAGATCACTGTGAGTTGTAGAAGCAGGGGTTTTTCTTTTCAAAAATGACAATGCTTTGAGCTCTTGATGCATTTTTAAACGCGTATCGATATTAGTCGTAAAAGCCAAGTGTTGAACACGTGAATCAAAATTTCCAATATGTGCCATGACGGTGGCAATAGCAATCTGCTCCTTGTTCAAATCCTTCCAGCGAGATAGAAGTGAACTCATTAAAGAAGCAGCGTAAGCGGCATAACACTCACCTTCTTTGGGCTTATTGTTATTTAGGTTAGCAAGGAACGACGCTGCGGTTTCCGGGCAATCATATCTGGAGATAAAAAGATCTTTAAAATCGCTCCACATCATTCCAGTGTACGATACCTGCGAAAGCCACACTGAAGCCTGTCCCTTGAGGGCTTTACTCAGCGCAATCATCAAAGATGCCCCATTTAACGGGTTATCTGCCATACACATGTCGGCCGTAGAAATCCATGCGCGTGCGTCAACTGTTGGTGCATCCGGGTTGAATTCCGGTAACTGCAGATTTTGATTTGCTGCCGGTGGCTTCATCGCTTGCAAAATGGCCATGAAATTCTTATTTTGCTGTTCTAACAATTGTCGCCATTTATCAACATCACTATTGTCTTGTGGGGAAGCGGATTCACATCCCACTTCTGATGACGGGGGGGTCTCAGCAGGGCCGTATACTGAGTTAGCTTCATCCATTGTTCTAATTAACACTCGTGATTTTTAAAGTTAATAACACAGTATGGTAGTGAATATTAAAATAACTTCTGATACACGTACTTTGTAATCTAGTTTATTATAATCCACAACAAGTTGTAACAAATCAATACTGATTATAAAGATATCATCGGATTAAAACGTTACACGATAAGTTCGCAGAGAGCATTGCTCATGACCACGATCTAGAATTGAATGCCGTCCCAACCGTTCATTTTGACATCCGCTCCAACTTCCCCCCATTGCTAACGTCATTTAGGACACAGTGTTGCCATCATAATAATGCCATAGTGGCGCCCTCTCTACGACCTTATCCAAGCAACAACTATCTGACAGCTGTCACTTGATGTAACGTTCCGTTATTGCAAATCAACAAATCATTCGATTGACAGCTCACTGACAGCTGTCATCGAATAGCAGTCTTCGTTAACACGACTTTCTGCAGAGGATACGACATATATAATATATGTTTTACTATATCTGCATTTGCTACTGCATTGCAAATCCTGAATTGAGTTAAAACTATATAAATAACGTACTAAAACAACAGCCAGTCTCTACAACTGAATTGTGTTATTATTTCTCTGTGATCCCTTTAAATCCTGCACAAGGCTGTGGCCGCTCTGTGGGCACGTACAAGCGCTTTCCTCCGATTTCGTCCGAAGTACCTACTTAAATAAAATGAAATTTATTTCACAATGCAAGCTTACAAAATAAACTAAGCACTTAGTTTGCTTTTAGTATTGACAAGGATTTGGCTTCCCTCCAGTCGTTGGTTAATCGTAGACCATCGAGTATAACCGTTTTAAGGCACTGGCACACAATAGACGCTTCGACTGCGTTGCGACTTTCATGAGTCAAAAGTGTGTTGTAAGACAAAGTGCAACATTTTTTCGATTTTCCGGTCAACAAACTATCTCTGTACCAAATTTACCATCGTTCGGCGTAGGAGTTGAACCATAAAAAATACACCTCTTCAGTAATCCTTACACTTACCTATTCATCATCATTTCAGTGCACTGCAAGGCCTCTTCATTTTTACGCCACTCATTACTAAATTAATACAAAGAAAGAATAGAAAATAGAACTACAGTACTGTACACGAAACGCCAGCATTTGTGACGTAACGTGCTTCAGCACCCTTACAATAAAGAAACATCAATTAAAACACAAAAAAACAGCATATAATTAAACCCAATGTTATTTTAGTAACATCTTTGCTAAGTAGAAAGCGTGTACGAAATTCGACGATACGACTCTAAATCGATCCTTAGTTCCTTACAGAACATTTTCCATTTGCAACGATACATTTCCTTCTAACGTACATACTCCCCTGCTCTCTACCTACTCCCCCGTTTCCTCAGGCTGCTGAGCCGAAATGCCAACAGCTCCACTTTTCAGTTTATTTTCGCCCACATTTGATACGCCCCGGTTTCAGCACTCGACACACTTGCAGCGGGTAACGAATGCAGTCCCCTTTGATACAGAGGCTCACTTATGTAGACTCATTCAGAGAGGCTGGAAGTGTTGCAGGCTATTGGGAATTACAGTGTGATGTTTGTTAAAAGGTTGCACGACATAGTCAAACTTAATTTGAGATACTATACTACGTTGCTAGATGAGAAGTCAAAGCTGACAGCTGTCAGAGCCGTATTAATTATAACCTATTATTTTGTTTGATGTTATAGTTATTAAAAGGCCTATATTAAATTCCACAAGTGTTAATACGTCCTCAACACTCGAATCACTCATTTTTAATAACAAAACAAACTAGAAAACCATGCGAACATTTAACGTTGACGGCTTAATTGAAAAGTTTTGACTTAAGTTTTTTTTTTCATTATTTCGGATGTGTTTTATTCGCACATCGACTTACTTGGACTGTCAGAACATTTTATCCGTTTTTACAACAAGAATGAAGGTTAATGTTGAATTCTGATATTTATGAAGTAAAATAAAGTTATATATTTAGTGTTTTTACTCGATGCAATTCATTCATTGTCATGTTAAAAATTCAGCACTTTTAACGTTTAAAGTTTTGTTAGCTGTCAAATATCATTTAAGCTGCCTTCAAATATCAAAACTCTTTCTTCACAAATGGATAAAAGCGATTTTCTCAATAGATATTAAACAAACAAAAAGGGCTTTCCGAGCTAGTGAAATGAAAAAAAAACTACCTATTTCAGCAAAAAGTTGAATTTAGTTTTAGCTTCATATCGGGTTCAAATCTTCAACTAAAAGCTTCAAGTGGCCCTGAATTGAGTTTTAAGCTGCCGTCCACGTAACTGAGCGAATCGGCGGAGCGGTGAGCAACGAAAAAATCCATCAATAGGAGAGCTGCGATGAGCGAGGCTAGAAAAATAGAGTACCTATTCCTCTTGGTGGATCTTCTCCTCGCTCACCATTCCGTTGCCTCGCTCTGCTCTAGTGGACAGACAGCCTTTGGCTGCGGCTCCACTGAGGCGGAGTTGAGCAGAGTGGAGCGGAGCTTTGCCAATAAATATTAAGCAATATAATCTAAACTAACGTGCGCAAGGCTCGCTCGACGTGACCGCACGCGTCTTCTATTGGTTAATATTGGCACAGCTCCGCTCCTCCTCAGTGGAGCCCCAGCCTAAGAACGTCACGTACAAGAAGCTTATATACTGTGAAGAATGTAGAACTAATTTTGCAGTGAGCTAGAAAATATAAACTTGAATTCAAGTGAATTTTGTGAGTTGCGCGTCGCGTATTTTCGGTCGCGTAAGTTCTGCTGCATACGAAAGTCTTGCTGATTAGCTATGCCTCGCCTCGTGAATCAAACAGGATCTTTGTATTAAAACGTAAGGTAGCAGAAATTACGCGACGTACAACTCAAAAAATTACGCTCGTTTGGGCTTCACACGTCAAAGACAATATGGCTTTGCCAAGTTTTAATAGACGCTCAGTAACGCCTAAACGATGATGACTTTGATTCTTAAACGAAAATCCTGAAACAATTAAATGTTAGTTCAAAACAAGACGCTCCACTTCCACAATCGATGAGGACAATATTAATAACACATGTTTTTATAATTAAGAGAGACAAACGACTCGTAACGGGTTGACTTAAGCCCGGCAAGGGATTTACGTCGTCCGATAAATCAAAGTAATTAATGGGGGCTTCGATGCGAACTACATCGTTGAAATATTACGAGGATCCTTCAGCTTGAAGATTAAAGTTGTACGATAGTGGCCTCTTTTGTTTTACTACGTTTTGATAGTAACTGCGCCGTTACAGATTTTAAATATAATGTTTCAATCCGCGATTCCCTGCCAGCTAGGGGATGCCAACCGGTGAACCGATTAACCGGTTCACCGGTCACCGGTAGCCGGTGAAAGGCCGGTTATTGCATGCAAAAACCAATTTTTCACAGATTTGAAGTAAATCGTCGGTGAAACTGCAAAGCCGCGTAAGTAACATTTAAAATAAGGAGCAAAATGCACCTTTTTAATAAGACTGTAAGGTTTATTTTCTCCATCGTAAATTTGTTAGTTACGCAGTTTTGCAGTTTCACCGACGAAATGTAATATAATAATTAATAATACATACCTACTGTACGACGGTACAGAACCCTCGGCGCGCGAGTACGACTCGCACTTGACCGATTTTATAGTAACGATTAATCCTGTTAGTTATATTTATTATTTTATTTATTTATTTATTTATTATAACAAACACTAAGTTTACATATTATGCATTCTTCCACAAAACTGTTTGCACAGTTTGTCTGCAGAATCTACGGTCCAGCTTGTTGATCACTACATAAAAGCAGTACTTAATTAGATAACTAATAATTATATTAGTACATACATACATACCTTCACGCCTGTAATCCCAGGGTGGGCTAGGCAGAGCTACAGAATTACCTACAACTTTAAAACGTTGTTGATAATTCAGTAACCACTTTATGCACAAATATTTAGGCTAAGATTTTTACCAGCATTAGTGACAGGTTATATTAGTATGTATTAATAATATGATTATACTCATTCTGACCCACAATTATATTATTATGTATTTATCTATTTACTTTGTACACTCTTAATTCCTTGACTTGACAGTGACCAAAATGTGATCAGGACAAAGGCCTTCGTAACCAAAAACCTAGTAAGTATCTAAGGAGTGATCCGGAAAAAAAGTAGCAGCACATAATATGGAATTTATTTTTATTTTGTGCTAATTTCTAAGCAGTGCATTTGTTATAGTAATCTGTAGATACTATTAAATGAAATAAACAATAAGAATGGTTAAAATTAATGAGGGATTTCAAATTTTCGCCTTTTACATTAAATCTCACCTAAAACTTTTTGAACAGTGTCTTTTGAGAGAATTTATGAGGTGTTTGTCATAAACGTAATTTTTTTCTTTAAGTTTGATGGACTAGTTAATACCTTATTAAATTGTCTTTTGATCATTAGTTAATATTTTTGATTTGACTTTAGTTTCGGGTAGTTACATGGATTTTCAAAAATGGTGTATTTGCCATTTTTACAGTTTGTCTCCCATAGAAAAACCCCTGTCAGAGGTTAGATTGGAGAAACTTCCTTACTACCCAACGTGAAATCCAGTTAATTGGTATAACTTACCGTATTCGTATAATAATATTCTTAAAAGCATAAAACATGTTCTGAAAATGGAAATTCAATTGTGGTATTGTAGAAAACGGCAAGCGAAGATTGTCAAATTGTGTTGTACAAAATCTTATACTTAAAGTACATTGCAATAAATATTGAGAAAACTTTTGAATCTCATATATTTCAATATGATTGTATTTTTATTTAATAGTATGATATCTACAGATTACTAAAAAAAAAAACTGCTTCATAATTAGCAACAAATAAAAAATAAATACCAGATAATTCATTGCTACTTTTTTACTGAACCACTCCTAATATACCACACAAAATGACCCGAAATTCGTCTGCCCGATAGTACTGCAGACATAAATATTTTGTTTCTTTTAAAGCCACTTCCCTCCAACAATTGCCCTCTAAAAGCTCTAACTACGTATTTAAAACTGCAGTTTGTTGGTCTATTTATGCTCCGGGCCACAAATAACGGGCTATTGCCGATAATCGTTCCGACCCAACTCTCAGGGGAAATTACTTTTAGGGGTAACTTATTTTTTAGAGCAACGTTTTGTTGTAAAAATGTATTTTGTTTTGGCACGTGTTCTGTTTAAGTGTAACGAATTTGGTCATAAAGACAAGTTATGTTGCAATTTTTCGGTGGAGTTGGTATCGTTTTTGTGATTTTACACTTTTTTCTAACTGCATTATTGCTCTAGAGTAGGAGTTTTTGACGTTATTTTATTAACATCCCAAATTCTTTTATACTATTAGACCTACCTAATTATGTATTAATATTTGACTCAAGCTTTTATCATTAGTCATTAGTGTCATTACCTACTAGTAACGTTATCCATCCGATGTAATTGCCTAAAATCCAAAAGACAGCCAATTGGCTTAAACATCTTCACTTGCCCCATAAACGTCTTGACCCATCTCTTGCTTTTCCAATGGCGATAAAGAAAACAATGAGAAAATATTATTGTTAAGACAACATATAATTAATTCTTTGTTGGGGCTTTATTTTACTCGGTAAAACCATATAGCTTTTGTAATTTTTAAACTCAGCCGCGATTTCAGTCAAATAAAAACAGCAAAAGAGCTATTCAATTATTCTAACTATTACTTTCTATATCTGTTGTATAGTGTATATTTTTGTCATTATAATATATTAGATCTTAATAAAATGAAGAAAGAGTTATCATAACATTGACAAAACCATAACTTGTCATTGATTCCCTATTACGCCGTCGAAACTAGCTGTAAAGTAAACTTTTACAGACACGTTAATCGACACAATTTAAATTTAAGGCATATAAACCCATTAACAAGACTGCATTGGCCCATGCCCGTCACGCGCCGCTTTCTCAGGCCCTTCGGAGCCCTAGGACCCCACAGGTGCAGTCAGGAAACACCGGAAACGCCGCCATGTTTGATAAACGCCGAGTTCCGGCGTGTGCGCATGTTTTTGTAGCAGCCGATTAATAGGTGTTCGGAATGACCCAGTCATTTGATGAGTTGTCATCGTGAGGGGTGCGAATGAGTTATGACAAGTTTTTTAATAACAACAATGTTATTGTAAAAGCCGAAATGCCGGTGTACCCTTGTTTTGTCGACAACCTTTTCATCGAATATTATTTCATCGACAACGATTCATCGAAACTTTTGTACTAGCACAGGTAGGTACTAGTAATATTGTTTGGCGTTATCTTATTTCAACTATTATTTATTTAAATTTATCTTACTACGTGGAGATACTAATCAACGAATACTACTTAATCGCTGATTTGTTTCAAATTATATTAATTGGTACAACTACAAAACATTGCAATTAATTTCTACGACGTATTACTTTAATACAATTTTATGTGCCCATTGCACATTTTTTTTTTTTCGAATTTTGCATCTTTACCATATTTTGTTGCAAGGCCAAACTTTTGAACTCTTCTGAAAAATAAATTAATAATATTATTGCATAACTAGTTATATCAAGAAATAGAACTACGAGGCTTTCAAAGTAGGTTAGGTTAGGTTAGGACTGCGACCCCCAAGAAAACGAACTGTTGACCGAAGTGGGTTAGGTTAGGTTAGAACTGCGACCCCCAAGAAAACGAACTGTTGACAGAAGTGGGCTAGGTTAGGTTAGAACTGCGACCCCCGAGAAAACGAACTGTTGACAGAAGGGGTTAGGTTAGGTTAGAACTGCAACCCCCAAGAAAATGAACTGTTGACAGAAAAGCATGATACATTATTATTATTAAATTATAATATTACAATAAATTAGGATAGCAAAATACTACCAATTGAAATAATTTTATGCGGAATAAATATTAATACAAGTAAAAAAAAACAAATAAAAAAAACCCGAAATGATTAGTCATGACATGAATTTTATTGAAATAAGTCAAATACTAATTAAAAGACCTCGGTTCAAATTACCTAGTATCGAGTCCTCGACGCAATGACCTGTCGATGAAATGAAAATACTTGAAACGTTGTCTTTGAAATAATATTCGATTAAAAGTCTGTCGGCAATTCAATGGTAAACACGAAATGCCTTTTCAAAGGAAATAATGAATGATGATGGATACATTAAAGGTTTTTTAATGGCTTTTCTTAATACTTACCGCGCTCAATAACCATCCTTGCTTGATTTTCCCAACGATGAAGTAAGAGTTGTAGCACGTTAGTAAAATGACTTTTATTCGTCAGTAACTTAATTGTTACCGTAAAACCTTACAACTTTGCCCTTTTAACATAACTTTGCCATAGTCGTCACTTTTGAATATAACCGAAATCAAAAAATATCAAACGCACACCTTATTTTCAATCTGTGGTAGAAAGTTAAACATATAGCTGGCAAGACCGAGTAACGGCTGACCCCCCACCATGCTTTAGTCACTCGTCAGACGGCTGCGAACACAGTAGTGTATTTTGGTGGGCCAAAAAGTGCGAAAAAACTTCTGTGGTAAATTCACCTACGACGTCCTAACAGGTATGTACTTTTGACTGTTATAACTCTATAGTTAGTAATCGCTACAGACAAAAACTCAACACTGTATCTCAATTAATTTCTGAGTTATGGCGGTGGGCAATGTTATATGCTAATTCCGGGAGTGCTGCTCGCAACATTGCCCAGCATAATTTCACCGTTAGGGTTGTCACTCAAGACGTGATAACGGAATTAAAAGGACAACTATATGCATATCTGAATTTGATCTCTATATTGTTAAAGTTACATAAATGTGTTTTTTTAAGTTTTGTTGATTATTCATTTTATTTTTGATTATATTGCAACATCACACCGTTGTTTCTGTTAGAATGTCATTTGTTTATTGTACATGTTACGCCATTTTTTTGTTTAATTCGTAATTATAATCTGGTTTTTTTCACTATAAAGTACTGCCCATAGAAATTACTACGTGGTGCTCATTTGTTTCTTGCATAGAACTTGTATGGCAAAGTACTTTGTGCCAAAAAAACCGAGTATAGTAAAAATATTGTTTTTTAATGATGAATAAGTATTTCTGAGGTAATTTGATTTTATGTTATTAATAAAAATCTGATTCTTAATGAGCCTATTATTTATATTTTAAAAGATGCTTACAGCTAAGATTAGACTTTCTTCATTTATACAGACTTAAACACATTACCCTCCTTTAGGTTTCGACTTAGTCGCGTAAAATCAAAAATTGACAACCCTAATTCACTTTCATTTTTGTATGAAGATGTCACAAAATCGATTCACAACTTTGCCCACCGAATTTAGGTGGAGAATCCGACGTCAAAAAAGACTTTTAATTATATGGAATGAGGTCATAGTTAATGTATATTATAGGTTTTTAAGGACCTGATGATAAAGTCGTCGATGCCAAAGTTATTAGCGTTACAAAAGTGGGCAATGTTGAAAAAAAGTTTTTTTTTTTGGCCCGCAGCTTTGAGAGGCATTTTTACCTTAATATAAAGGCGTATTTTTGTACTCTATTCATAACAGACACCAAGAACAGAGTCCAAAGGTGTTATTAGTACAGACTTTTAATTCAAAAAGTTATTATAAACGTGAAAAAAATAGCAATAATTGCCAAAAGCGGGCAAAGTTGTATGGTTTTAGGTATATCAATCAAAGTACAGCGGTCAAACAGGTGACAAGATAAATAAAATAAGTAAGTAAGTAAGTTCATTCGCAAAGAACAAATCTAATTATTGTAACAACTTTTTTATTAATAACACGCCCTTTTTAGGGTTCCGTAGTCAAACTAGGAACCCTTATAGTTTCGCCATGTCCGTCCGTCCGTCCGTCCGTCCGCAGCCTAGCTCAGAGCTCTTAGTAGGTCGGCCATTCTACTTTTCGATGCCTAATAAAACGTCCCTTAACGTGAACGTAAATTTGGAGTCATAATTTTCAACAAAACTAGATAATCTTAAAAATGCACACAATATTCGGATTCTGATCGACATACTTGAATATTTTTTATTTCTAAATTGGGTTGGGCTGTGTAAAAAAAGGCAATAATAGTAACGCAGTGGTCGTTATTCGTAAAGGGACGCTGAGACTGGTAACGAAGTGGTAATTTGAGCAGCAAATTCGTGTTTTATATACAAAAATGACAAAAATAGTGGGTAAATTTACAATATAACGTGAGATCTGGTTGAAAATTAATGTGGGACTGCTGTGAAATTATCTCAAGATATCTACGAATTTTTATAATGGATGTTAAATTATCATTTCTATTTTAGGTATCGAAAAGTAGAATGACCCAGGTACTAGAAAGCTGTAATTTGGCATAAATATATTAGTCACGCTAACAAAGTGGTAAAATAAAACCTGTTTTACGATTACAGTGTCCGTTTATGAAATATTAAGCTTTAAAGCGCTTTAGAGTCAAGTCAACAGTTTTCCAACGGCAAAGTTAGGTTTGTCGTGAAGTCAAATTTGTTTGTAGGAACGGCTTCGGAACCCTTCATTGACTATAGTCCGACATGCTCTTGCCCGGTTTTATAAATTTTACGATTGAGCAAACTAGTTAGCTGAATAGTTATTTGACTTTGTATCTAACTTTACCATTTCGCTGAACAGCATAGTCCAAGATAGGACAAAGTTACCCAGCACAGTACACCTTAACTTAGCTGACCGTATTTGCATAAGTCCGTATTACACGTGTGTAACTTGACTGAATCTACAAACGCTACTGAAATCAACTTTGAACTTCACGTAGATACGGTACGGCTCAAAATTGTTTGCAGATTTGATGGAAGCCATGTTGGAATATACGGAAGTTGAGCTGCATTAATTCTCTTTTTGTTTAATGCAGTTGCTAGGGTTGCTATCTGTCGGGGCTTTCCCGGATTTATCCTAGTTTAGACAGCGCCCGGGAAACGTTGGGAAAGGGTTACTTTACGTTCCCATTAAACAATTCTATCTACTATTTTTAACCGACTATGGCGAAGTAAAGGAAGGGTAATGATTTTGACATCCTGTGTATGTATTTAAGCATATCTGTCCTAGGATGGGTAAGACACTTTTGTCCCACCACCGTCTAAGATGAGCGAAAAGCGAGAAGAGCGAGCGAATGTATGAGTCTCTTTTATTGGTGCGAGATCTGTACCTTTTGTTGGAGAGATATTTCTTGCCGGCAGCGTGAACATTATGATAGGGTAAAGTCGCCAGTGGTCAGCCAGAGACCTGTAGTCGGCCTCTGCCTATACTTTGTATGAGCGGGAAGAGTACGAAAGATATATTTCACACTCTTCGCACTCATATAAGGTCGACTATTGGTCTCTCGCTGACCACTGGTGACTACCCTATTATGAGTTTTTTTTATTGACACGGGTTTCTTGAGTGAGAAAATAGTCGATAGCTAGCAGCTTCCTCACCAGAGGTGGACCCGTTAGTTGTATGTACGCAAGTGATGCTAGAAGACGTTTAAGTTACAACTGCTGCGCGTTATAAATATGTCAAAATCGGTACTAGAATAATACAAAACCGGTCTCAAAACGATGAAATTCCCTACCAGTAACTAACACAGTAGTAAATTAGACCACAAGGAGTATATAGCAGAGACTCTAGCCGGTAAAAACCATATCGTCTTTGACCCTTGTCAATGTATTGATAGCTTTTATAGTAAATAAATGACAGTAATGGCGGCTGAGTTAAAAATAATACCGTAACAGATCAATAACAGATCAAAGACGATATCGTCGGTGATACTGCAAAACCACGTAACTAACAAATTTATGATGGAGCAAAATAAACCTTACTATCTTATTAAAAAGGTGCATTTTTCTTTATTTAAGATGTTACTTACGCGGTTTTGCAGTTTCACCGACGATATGGTTTTTACCGCCAAGAATAGAGGCCCAGATAAGGTTTGCATTTTATAACATGTGTATTTAAAAAAAAATGAAACAAAACTTTGTTTAAGTCAATCACTAATACTTGGACCCTATATATACATCGTCCTCCTGATAGTCGTCTCAATCAGAGTTACACAATAACCGGATAACCGGGTTGGACCGGTGCCAACCGGATAACCCGGGCGTAGCGTGTCATATTACAGCTTGATCCGGGTAAACACGGCTTGATTCAGTTTCGGGTACAGGGTGGTGCCGAATACAGCCGAATAGAGTTATGTAAATTGTACTAATTTCGGATTAATTGGCGTATCAGTTATAATTAACTATAATTGACGGACAGAATTGTTTATGTCTAGTAAGATATTAAGACGACGTAAAATAATACTAAAAGGGTAATAACTAATGTAGGGTCAAAGTGGCCGTTACATTTAAATAAGGTACGTTATTTCCGCCATCTTGGATTGTTGGCGACAGACGTCATAAACCGCGATATGTGCTGAATATCTTGTAGGGTTACCTAAATATGGAAAAAAGTTTTACTTTGTATTGAAAATTATCCACATTAATGTTTGAATATCGCAAAAAATTGCATCACCTATACGTACTTAGAGTTACATGGTTAGTATGAGAAACAAGTATTTAATATTTAAATAAATATAAATCGGTTTCTGACCAACAACGGTAGGTAACTGTAACAATCATTATTCGAGTATCTACTAGTTAATACCACTTTAGGGAGTCAAACAAAAACTCCAAATTTCCGAAGCAACAATTTAATCTGCTTAGCGTAACTTTACTCTCCTATTAATATTCCAATTTAACTGAAAGGATCTGCAAATGCCATTTAAACTCAGCAACTATACTTAATACACTCAAAAGCGTTTAAATACGGCCATATCTACGAACAAAATCACATAAACAATGACCCAATTTCGTTGCTTTTCAGTGTAGAATTACAGTTAGCCATTTCGAATTGCGATCCTGGCCTGATTAAGTAGAGCTCCTGTATGCATTGCTGCACAAACATGCAGCAATCGGAATCGCATATGTTGATACTAAACGTGGAGTTTGAAAATCCAGTCCATCCCTTTTCCTCAACGATGGCGGAAGAATTGAGAGATAAAGCCAGAAAGGCCGTGCCAGGATAAGCTAAGAGATTTTGCCCCCTTGAGTTTGGGGTTGTAATTTTTATAGATTGTGTGGCTCTGCATTAGTAATTGTTTTGCCAAATTTGAGCACCCTAAATATCATAGTTTTCGTTTAAAAAAAAAAAAATTATATTTAATTTTTCTTTGATATTTTTTTTTCCTGTTAACCGATTTTAATGAGCTTGGCATATAATGTACATTTAACCAAGATGATCAAATGGCCATAATTATATTTTCATTATGCCATAGAAAAAAAATTAAAAAAACCCATTCAAACTTTTCAGTTTTTTTTTTTTATCACTTCCATGTTAGAGACCGCTCTAATTTTTTCACTGGTAAAACTCCCACTAACGTCCTATAATATGTATTTTTTTCAAAATTTTTGCTAAGGGAGAACATGGAGTTATCTTGACATGAAATTCTTTACATGAGCATTTCTAAAAAAGTTTGTACATTTCATTCACGACTTTAATTTGCAAAAAAAATTGCAGGTTGGTAGAGTGAATGAAGCTGAGCCTAAATAACATAGTCTCCCAAAATGTCCTCATACATTTGTATGAAACTTTCCTTTTTTGTTACCATGAACCAAAGAAAGTTAGTAACAAAAAAGGAAAGTTTCATACAAATGTATGAGGACATTTTGGGAGACTATGTTATTTAGGCTCAGCTTCATTCACCCTACCAACCTGCAATTTTTTTTGCAAATCGAAGTCGTAAATGAAATGTACAAACTTTTTTAGAAATGCTCACATACATTTCCTAGAACCGCTATAATTTAAATCGGAATGATTGCAACCTCTTTAGAGGAACGTACATGTTGCATATGAAATACTTACTGGCCACTTACATTTCAACTTTTTAAAGAAGTAAAAAAAAAGACAACAAAAAGAACTCCTTCCAATTGTCGTGCGTTGGTAACATAATATAAACCATTCCAATATGAATTCATTATCAAAAACCACTGCAATACAACGCGTTTTCCGTAAAAAAGTTAAAACGCTGTATTGTCTCGCAATGAAAACAATTCTGCAAAGTATAAACGAACAATACGATTTCTTTAATAATACACTTCCAATTTTTGATCAGGTAAATGTCACAAAGGCATATTGTGCATTTGTATAGTAATTAATAGGTACTTAATTTTAAATAGGTAGTTTAAATAATTAGTAGTAGAAGTAGTAGTAGTAGTAAACTCTTTATTGTAAGTACACACAAATAATTACCTATGTTTTTTTATCATTTAGATTGAAGACATGCATGTTAAGTTATACTACCTGAGACTCCCAAATTACATATCCGTGGATAAACATAGGTAATTATTTGTTTGTACGTACAATAAAGAGTTTTACTACTACTACTACTTTTACTACTAATTATTTAAACTACCTATTTAAAATTAAGTACCCATTAATTACTATACAAATGCACAATATGCCTTTGTGACATTTACCTGATCAAAAATTGGAAGTGTATTATTAAAGAAATCGTATTGTTCGTTTATACTTTGCAGAATTGTTTTCATTGCGAGACAATACAGCGTTTTAACTTTTTTACGGAAAACGCGTTGTATTGCAGTGGTTTTTGATAATGAATTCATATTGGAATGGTTTATATTATGTTACCAACGCACGACAATTGGAAGGAGTTCTTTTTGTTGTCTTTTTTTTTACTTCTTTAAAAAGTTGAAATGTAAGTGGCCAGTAAGTATTTCATATGCAACATGTACGTTCCTCTAAAGAGGTTGCAATCATTCCGATTTAAATTATAGCGGTTCTAGGAAATGTATGTGAGCATTTCTAAAAAAGTTTGTACATTTCATTTACGACTTCGATTTGCAAAAAAAATTGCAGGTTGGTAGGGTGAATGAAGCTGAGCCTAAATAACATAGTCTCCCAAAATGTCCTCATACATTTGTATGAAACTTTCCTTTTTTGTTACTAACTTTCTTTGGTTCATGGTAACAAAAAAGGAAAGTTTCATACAAATGTATGAGGACATTTTGGGAGACTATGTTATTTAGGCTCAGCTTCATTCACTCTACCAACCTGCAATTTTTTTTGCAAATTAAAGTCGTGAATGAAATGTACAAACTTTTTTAGAAATGCTCATGTAAAGAATTTCATGTCAAGATAACTCCATGTTCTCCCTTAGCAAAAATTTTGAAAAAAATACATATTATAGGACGTTAGTGGGAGTTTTACCAGTGAAAAAATTAGAGCGGTCTCTAACATGGAAGTGATAAAAAAAAAAAACTGAAAAGTTTGAATGGGTTTTTTTAATTTTTTTTCTATGGCATAATGAAAATATAATTATGGCCATTTGATCATCTTGGTTAAATGTACATTATATGCCAAGCTCATTAAAATCGGTTAACAGGAAAAAAAAATATCAAAGAAAAATTAAATATAATTTTTTTTTTTTAAACGAAAACTATGATATTTAGGGTGCTCAAATTTGGCAAAACAATTACTAATGCAGAGCCACACAATCTATAAAAATTACAACCCCAAACTCAAGGGGGGCAAAATCTCTTAGCTTATCCTGGCACGGCCTTTCCAGCTCGAATTTCTAATATTGCGGAATTTGATGAAATTTACATGAGCATGAGAGATGCAGAAGTTTATATGTGATCGATCATAAATAAACAATAAAACACTACGTTTATCGAAATGCATATGTGTTTCGACTAAGTATTTACGCCGACTGGGTAAGCTTTTATGCAAATTGTGGCAAGTTAACTTCAGTACCTTCTGACCTAGTTCAGCTGGTCAAAGGAATAACGAAGGCCATATGCTCGTACTGCCTCTTGGTTTTGGACAGAAGGAAGATTTTGGAAACATAAGTAAATACTGAGGCTACAATTAGGAAAAATATTTCTTAGTTCGCAATGCGAGCAAAAAGGTCTGGACAAGTGGCAATAGCGCAAGTGACAATAGTTAGATTATATTTACTCATAATTTAAGAACACAAAGCTTTAAAAATTGGTAAAGTTTGGTCTGAATATCAGTATCTTAGCATTGCTGATTTCAATGGGTGAAGGTGTCCGGTTTCCATGAGGACTCTCTGCTTATTTATTCGCTTGTAGTTCATTTTTCCAACTTCCTACACCCGCTATGTTTTCATTTCTAACCTAATAGTACATTATTACCTAGGCAGTGAGGCCCGCAATAGCCGTTCCTGCCGAGCTGATATATAGTGCTTTTCTCAAAAATTGCAAGAAAAAAATTGCAAACAAACAAAATCTTCACATGAAAAAACTATTACTCTTTGTCACCTTAATGTGTATGACAAGGAGAAACGCAAGCTTTTTTAGAAAAAATAATTCAAGCTATTCCAGACACAGATAAAAAAGTTACGTTTCGAATAAAATATGGATGTATAAGACTTGTGCCCTCATTTTATTATGGCCGTTTTCACTTTTTAAAAAGTTTCAAACTAGATAACAATGGTATGCAACATTGCGGGCTTGTGTAGCGAGCACGCAATGTATTTTTTATTTTATTTGGGAACTGTCTGTAAACTATGTACTTCGCGTCTCAGTATGGAGTTAGTAATGTCAACTTTTCCGGTCTTTTTTGAGAAAAAATAGTTTACATTCACGTCTTAAAAGATACAAATAATTTACATATTAGAGCTATCACGAGAGGTCAAATAGGGGGCTGTTAAAATCGTCGCAATTTCCGAGTTTTCCGACCCAAAACGCATCGTTACGCTGACCGTCATTGTTTTCGGTCGATGTATTCGACAGGCTTCTCGTTACGGCCCTTCGTCGACTGCGACCTTTTTAATCCGAGATAGATTGGCACGAAAATACGTCCCGACACGATTTGTGAACTGCCTTATGTCCAGCAGCCTTAAGCCGGGCACTCACTTACGAGCAAGAACTCATTTATAACAAGAGGCCTTGGTGTTTTTAGTCGGTGCGAGCCCGGCAGTACCAACAGGCCCTCCATTCCCAGGTCTCCCAGGAAGGGATTTTCATCTCTGCTCCTTTAAAATTTAATTTTCAATATCCTGCTAACGAAAGCGGAGGATGCAAAAAGCACAAGACCGGTTTGAGTGGAGAGCCTTGGGGGAGGTCTTTGTCCAGCAGTGGACGTCTTTCGGCTGACATGATGATGATGATGATGATCCTGCTAACAAAAGCTTTTGGCAATTCAGGCGACAACAAAAAAAAGAGCAGGAACTGTTTCTGTTGCACATAAAATCGTGATGTGGACGCGGCTCGCGAGCTTGTTCTCCACTAGAAGCTCGCTACTGTAACTACTACGGATTGCTAGTGAGTACCCGGCTCAGTGGGGGATGCGAAGTATACTAGGGTAGGTTTATGCCATCTCAGCAATGTTAAACAAAATGCAAGGTAAATGCGATTGGAGCATTTTTTCTTCGCAACCGTCGACAAAAATGACTTGGCTCAACTACCAAATACAAAGTGAAAAATAATTTATACAGAGTGACAAAGTTAGATACAGAGCGTATTATGAAAGAGTATATATACATGGCGCTAATTATTGCTTAGAAATAAATTGTTCAGTTTGATACATCGATTATAAGTATATGCCGAGTATGTTTTTGACAATAAAATGAAATAAAGACTTAGAATTCCTTAAAAATACTTTATTCAGATTTCAAAAGCATTTGACGAAAAATCCAAAAATAACGTTACAAAATGAGGATTGTTTTAAAACCCAAAGCGTGTCAACTTCTTTTGGAATTTGTCAACAGAGTCAACAATTAAAGTTTCACAAGAATTGTGTAGCTGTAACAACTTTGAATATAAGACGTCTTCAAAAATATAACAATTTATTTAGAGTGTACTTTTCTATTTTACGAGCTAAGGGGAAGGGAACTCTACGTTAAAAACTGTATAAACTTGGATAAGATAAAATAAATATGAGGTATTTAAATAGAGTGATAGTATCTTACAAGCTACTTACACTACAAGGTGTCCGAAAAACCTGCTGCCAAGCGGTCTTTTTGTGTTTCGGTTAGTGAGATAGCCAGTGTTTATTACAAATAAATATGCTCTAAGATCAGCAGACAGCTGTTAATTTCATAAAAAGTATTTTACATCTAATTTAATATAGTGATACATGGCGAATATACAAGGTGTCGGGTTTCTTGTGGTCCAAATGAATTTTTTTAATAGCTCATCTTGAGGTCTACCAATAACACCCCCATGTATGTTCAGCGATTTTTAGTACTTTCAGAGATATTGATAATTTTAATCGGAATTTTAATGTGGTTACAGAATTATCAACAAGTTTTTAGAGTTGTTGGTAGTTCTGTAGCTCTGCCTACCCCACTCTGGGAATGAAGGCGTGAGTTTGGTAATTTTTCCTTGTGTCCATCGTACGAAAAACCCTTCAGCTCTTGTATTATTTCAATGTTTTGTCAGTATTTCCTTACATTTTTAGAATCATTATGAACTTAAGATGTTTCTAAAGCTACATTCCAGTTTTTACTTCATGGCAACTTTTTGTGTAATCACACAAAGTTAGTTTTTCCATACTAGATGAAACACAAACATGTGTTTCACTACTTACTGAATAAATGTCTTTATCTTCTTCATACACGTACATCTGTTTCGGGTGCCAGTGAATTTATTATGCATATTATATTATCGAATGGGAATTCTATCTCAGTCATCAGGGTTGGCAAAGCACCTCAGAGACTCCTTACCGTTGCCTTCAGAAACTACTCGTCTTAATTTTAGGATACGCTTACTTTTACATTTAATCTAATACTTTCACACGAACGCTTACGTATCTCGTATCATTAGAAACCTACAGCAATTCCGGCACTTAGTTGTCAAGATATGCGCCCATAGCGGTTTCGAGATACTGTCTGCTTGACGGCACGATTTATTGCGATTGCCAACCCTGTGCGTTACAAGGCCGCCTAGGGTTGTCCCTGGATATTTACTGGGTTACATAAATAAAATAAGGAGACAATCTCACACAAAATTGGCCCAGTCAAATAAGCTCTAGTCTTGAACTAATTGTACTAGAAAACAACGATACGTAAATAAACATCCGAGACTCAAGAATAAACAGCTCTAAAGTTTCAAAAATACTGACCGCGTTCCCTCGTCATCAAGGAATTTGAATGTTTACTAGTTTGACATCATACGTAAATTAGCCGAGTTACACTTTTCCCGACGGGACGCAACAAATGACAATGTGTAAAATGTATAAGTGTATAACCCGGCAAATTTTCGAATCGAATTCCTCGATGGTATAAGAGACGCCGTTCCACATAGCGATGAGCAATTTCTGAAACATTTCATAGGTTTCCTTAACGGTGAAATATTTCAACTGTTATAAATTACAGAAATGTTTCTGTAAAAAATGTTACCGCATAAATTTCACTTAAATTTCATGTCAAATTTCAGTTACATCTAACATCAGTAGAACGAATAACGAAGTAGAACGGCCGAGGGGTAGTTGTGGCCGTTTGATTCACAACGGACTGAAGTTCAAAACCACATGAAGCCGAGCAATTTTTTTCAAAAATCTGTCATTTGTTTTACTTGATATGTGTAGTTATATACAGTGGTGGGTAGTGATGAACGATTTCTGAAACATTTTATAATAAACTTTCCTTAACTGCGAAAATGACAGCTTCTGAAAGTTACATAATTAGATGGAAATGATTCTGGCACAGGTAAATTTCATTTAAATTTCATGATAAGTTTCCGTTACTTACATTACATTACAAAAGTTTAGTAATTTTCAGAAATTAAACGATTCCTCTTCAGTAACTTTTAGAATGTTGCATGAAATTATAGGTGAAAGTTTCACTTTTGAAACTTACAGAGTATTGCAGAAATTTAAGCGAAAGTTTCACTTTTGAAACTTACAAGCCGCCCATCACTAGTTCCACATCGATTACTTGCCATAAAGAGTTCTTGCTGCAATATGTTTGCTATGCACAACTGACTCCCGTTGTCTTCCCATATCCCACGTCCACACGATATATCACCAGAACAGTAATTAACCACTTAATTATAAGTGGTGTAAGGCGGATTCACTGCCCATTTATCATTTCCGCGGTAATTAGAATCACGCGTTATGTCGACGAATGTTTCATTTAAATTGGATACAGGCTTAACAAAGGTCTTAGAAGCGGAATTAAAGTATGTACGGAGATTTAGACACACGTTTGGTATTCCAGGACGTGTTCAATAAAAGAAATAGTCTAACATTTTACAGCGGTTAACCCTCAAATACAAGGTCACACAAGCCTACAGTAATTGCATTGTTGTGCTCCGGTGTAGGGATTTATTTATTTTAAAAAACAACCGGTGAAATTACTAGCATACATTCGTTCCTCCTCAGTCTTCCAGGTTGGCAACACATTCGCGGTCTTAGGATTGCAGTCTTAAGATTGAAGTCTTGAGAATGCGAATGTCGAATGGCCGTATTCATAAACTCGTCGTGACTGAGTTGCTCATCTCGGGACACGTCAAAGTAAACGTCAACACATGAAAGCTGTCAATTTTGTCGTGTCTTGTGACTGACATCTCAACCAAGATGAGTTTATTAATACGGCCATCAGGGTGTCTGATTCGACTTACTATCAGGTGGCCTGTGTGCTCGTTCGCCATTTTCATTTTCCATGCCTTAAAAAACCTGCCCGGGAAGCCTAATATGGTTGCGTTTATCGCGTGACAAAATGTGTTTAAAAAATCCGTCACTTTCTAACACGTAAGTTATTGTATAAGTACGAGAGTGACGGATGTTTTCTCCACAATTTGTCACGTGATAAACGCAACCATAACTAGGCTCGCAGAACATTATATAAGGACGCGTATAAGAAATATTGCATATTTCATTAAATAAAAATAAATAAAATAAATATCAGGGGACAGTGTCACACCAATTGACCTAGTCCCAATTTAAGCTCTAGGCTTGTACTATGGGTACTAGACAACGATATAAATACTTATATAGAGAAATATATACTTAAATACATAGTAAACATCCATGACTCAGGAACAAATATTCGCGCTCATGACACAAATATCTGCCCTTACCGGGATTTGAACCCAGGACCGCTAGCTTCGTCGGCAGGGTCACTACCAACTAGGCCAGCAGCGCGTCGTCAAACAATTGTTGTCTTAATGCTGAAACGTAACCTGCAAGCCTCCTATAACAGACAATATTCCCATTTATCAAGCAAATTTAACTGTCTTGGAATTCATAGTAGCACGTCATAGCTAAATATACCTTTCGGTTGAAGCAAAAAACATCCTTAATATTAGTCTTCAATTCAAAATTGCTGAGATATGACGGCAGCTGAAGTTGTCATCTCTTCACTAACAATAAAGAAGATTGTAGACGGTTTATTTCACATTAAACTTCGCTGTTATTCTGTAACGCAACTAAGCAAAATTCGTCCGATAGACCTATTGTAACTTGACCTCCAAAATAACTTAGATCACGCAACCATCCGTATCCACAACGCTGGTTTCCCAGATGCTGTGAGAAAGAATATCCTCTCACATAAAGCGAACTAGCCATACTAAAGCATGAGACACACGTACACGTATAAACTGTAAGTTTCCGAAACACTGGCTTCTATTAGCTAGAACGAATTCTACATTGGTCGTATTTTTTACGAGATTCGTGAGACAACTGCTGAAATTACTAACATGGAGGCATTCCATCTTAGTCCTCAGGGTTGGCAACACATTTTGGATACTAAAATAAGTTTATTGTGCGTATGGGACAATGTCACACCAATTGACCTAGTCCCAAACTAAGCTCTAGGCTTGTACTGGGTACTAGACAACGCAGCGATATAAATACTTATATAGAGAAAAATATACTTAAATACATAGAAAACATCCATGACTCAGAAATAAATATTCGCGCTCATCACACAAATATCTGCCATTACCGGGATTTGAACCCAGGACCGCTAGCTTTGTAGGCAGGGTCACTACCAACTAGGCCAGCGCGTCGTCTCGTGTTTATGAATCAGGGGGGTACTTCGCACCACACTACCCATAACTATCTGCTAGTATTTTCTAGTATATATTAGCAGTCTAACTATGATTGTAATCTATTAAAGTTTTAATTTCGGCAAACTATTAAAGACCGGATATTACAAAATAAACCAGTCTGACATTGAACGATCTTTACGGTTAGCCAACGGTCATAAAACACTATTAAAAATACCACGCAGGAATTAAAATTTTATTTAACTTTAATTTATGTTCTTTGGCATGGGGTGGTAAGACAAATCAGCTGAATTTGCGATTTCCGATTTTCTCGAGTAGTACCTACGTCGGTATTAAATAAACAAATTTACTATTATAAGTATTATAATACCATAATCACGTACTGTTAAAGATCAAGCAAGGCCTTATTAATGATTTGTACACTTGATCGTTACTTTCTTTTTAAATAACGTCGGTGATAATGCAAAACCGCGTAACTAAAATATTTATGATAAAGCAACATCAACCTTACCGTCTTATCAAAAAGGTGCATTTTGCTCTTTATTCAAAATGTTACTTACGTGGTTTTGCAGTTTCACCGACTATAATCATCAATGATACATCCGCATAGATTTCATTTATCATTATTCCCTCGGGAACTTTTAATATTTCGGGATGAAAAGTGGCTTGTGTGTTAAGCCAGGGTATAAGCTATCCTTCTTCCAAATTTGATCCAATTCCGTCCAGCCGTTGTAGAGTAAAGGAGTGACCAACTAACACACACACAAACTTTCGTATTTATAATATTGGTAGGAAATCACGCTCCATGATTTTTTATGGCATAAAGAAAGCAAAAGAGCAGACAAACAGACCACCTGATGGTAAGTGATAGGATCTGAGACCCATACCTACCTCTAATTATTTGAGTTCACTAGACCATGATGGCTTTAGGACTCTATGATTAGCAAGCGCCAAAAACACCCAAAAGTTCCTAATATTTTGCGGATGGTAGGACCTTGTGCAGGGTCCGTGCGATCGCTAGCACCTTCTTATCCATTTACGCCAAACAGCAGTGTTCGCATTGTTGTGTTCCGGTTTGGGGATAAGACAGCCGGTGAAATGACTAGCATAGAGGCATTCCATCTTAATCCTCAGGGTTGGCAGTGCATTTGCAGCCTTAGGATTGCGGTCTTGTGAATGCGAATGTGTATGTGTCACAGTTTTCACTTACCATCAGGTGGCCTGTGTGCTCGTTGGCCTTACCGGTCTTTTTTTTTTTGAACGGTCGACTAAAGCAAAATAGTTATGCCTATTTAAACTCCATGCCCTTATACTGCCTTTTTCTATTAGACTGTAGACCAGCAGAGGGTCTTAAAAACAAACTAAGGAAGGCAATCGAGCACACAGGCCACCTGATGGTAAGTGGAAACTGTGACCCATAGAGGCCATAGACATTCGCATTCACAAGACTGCAAATGCACTGCCAACCCTGAGGACTAAGATGGAATGCCTCTATGCTAGTCATTTCACCGGCTGTCTTATCCCCAAACCGGAACACAACAATGCGAACACTGCTGCTTAGCGGTAGGTTAATGGATAAGATGGTGGTACCAACCCGGACGGACCCTGCACAAGGTCCTCCCACAAGTAATTAATGTATAAGTATCAACCTTTCAAATATGGAAAGGGTTACTCAGTTGATCACTTTTATACTACGACAGTATTACTTCCTCTTAGAACATAAACAAATGGGTTCTAGATCAAAGAGTTCTGACACATCAAAGACGGATATGTTATGATTGAGTTCAAAGCTTAACATAGACCACAGGTTGCAAATCATCAAATTGTCTATTAAATATAAACTTGGCTGTGTAATCTGTGAAATATGACGCTTTGAAAGATTGTTCCCATTCCCACGGCATAGAAATAAGAGATGTGCTATCTATATGATGCGTGATTATTAGTCATCAGATAATGACGTTACGTGGTAATAAATGAGTACATCATTAGAAATAAATATCACAAAAAATATCAGATGACAATTTCACACCAATTTAACTAAGCTCAAGGCTTGTGCTATGGGTACTAGACCACGAAATGAATACTTATATAGAGAAATATGCATAAACTTAAATACATAGAAAACATCCATGACTCAGGAACAAATATTCGCGCTCATCACACAAATATGTGCCCTTATCGGGATTTGCACCCAGGACCGCTGGCTTCGTAGGTAGGGTCACTACACTACCAACTAGGCCAGCGCGTCGTCAAACTTAAACTATATACTTAATGTATGTATTTTGTAACTACTTTTTCTTTACGTAAGTAGATGATGGAATTGCACTGCAATAGAGTATATGTATAGCTATATGTAATGTATGTAAATAAGGCAGTCTTATGGTAAAGTGGCAAAACCAACACAACGTGTTGTTTGTGTGAGATTAAATGTCAGTTGCGTTGTCATCCTCACAATGGCAAGCCTGAAATAGTTACGAGTATTTTTCTACTCGCGTACTGTAAACCGCTAATATGCAAATTAGAATAGTTACTAAAAACAGTTCTGACAATTTATCACAAAAGTTGGAATGGCAAACGAAACGCTATTTTGTTGATGTCCATATTGAACGTAACCATGGTAACCAAATAACAAATCGATGGATATCAACCATCTATTTTTTGTAATTTTATACATGTAATGTTTCAAAATTAACTTTGTTTTTAATATACGTAATTGAATTAGGTGTTAAAATAATTTTAAGGGTTTATTATACAATTTATCTCTGTGTTCACTAAACGCCAAACCTACTAGAGTTATTTAAAACTAAAACGTCGTCAAGTTATGCAGCCACTTTGTATTTCTCGCTTTATTTTCCGTTGACAAATTTCACTCACCCTCGCCTATGCCCCAGCTGTATCTCATTTAAATGTGAGTTCTATCTATCTCAATTTAAGCTTACTTTTAATAGTACACGATTGAGGGAGATAAGAGTTTCTGGAATTAAACTTGTATTGTATGAATGTAGCGCACTAGGGCATAGGTGACAGATCAAAATAGAACAAAGGAATGGCGCGGAAACCGTCTTTTGTTTCCCGTGAAATATGTATTCGCTGACTACCGGCATGTTTATATTTGTCAGTGATACAGGGAGTTCTATTTAAAACGCGGCAATTCGAATGACAGGGGGTTATTATGACATAACTATGCAGTTCAATTTACGCTAAGAGAAAAGGACAGAGCTATACAACTGCTATAGCTCTGTCCTTAATGTTTTTCTCTCAGAGGGTTTATTTAAACTATTATGTAAATAGCCTAATTGTGCAAATTGTGGTTACAGAGTTATCAACAAGTTTTTGGAGTTGTTGGTAATTCTGTAGCTCTGCCTACCCCACTCTGGGAATGAAGGCGTGAAGGTATGTATGTATGTAAATGAAATTCTATGTGATGAATAAAAGCTCGAAATACTTCAACTGAGTAGGTTTATAAGGTTCTGTCATCCCGGCTCATAGACACCTCCGGATATCCTAGACCTCTCTCCTCTCCCAAAGGACTGCGCTAGCTATGACCATGCCGCGAGCGGACCTGCTAGTGGGGGTGTTCTTTTTATAGTGGTGATTATTATTTACATCTTTAATATTTGAGTAGCTTCGTTTTATTTTAATTTGAGTAGCTAAGTTTAATTTTAATTTTAATAAGTTTAGTTTAAACTTTTAATTGTACTACCTATACTAAATGTACACTAAGTAGGTATTATATTTTAATCGTTTCAAATATTAACATTTACCTACAGGGCTAAAAAGTATCACAACAACATCGATCACATTAAAATAATCCAAGCAATTTCTTCTAAGCCGCACAAAATGAAATGTAAACAAGTTCATTGACGCATAAAAAAGGGCCGAATTGAATGAATCCAAACTAAATCAAAATGGCCGCCAAACTGCGCAGTGGCAGCACGTGAGCCATTCAGACTGCCCCACATAGAGGTTCCCACAGGACTGGGGTAGCCAGCCTGCGAGATCATAGGGAATTTAAGACGAGAACGGTTAGCAAGCAAAAATTATTTATTTACAGCTGCAAGTTTGTGGGAATGCTTTGTTACTGTTTTGTTATTGTTTTGGTACCATATTTTAGAAAAACTGTTCTGGATAAAGATAAACGCACAGTTCACGTATATTTTAATCCAGTTCAAACAAGATCATCGTATTCCATTTAAAATTTCAACAATGTAGTAACTTTTTTTATTTTGGTTTTTCTTGATTTACTCTAAAACAGAACCACTCATTCGTCATAATCTGAGTCTAAAAAAACGTAAAAACTCCACTTTAACTCAGAATCAGTCTGTAACAAAACGGTATCAAACGGTTATTACACACAGGATGTTTATAAATTGGGACTCACTGTATTTACTTCTATCTACACACATATCATAAGTCCTCTGTTATGCGTTCAAAACCCGTTGGCATTGACCAGCATTACCTGTGGTCTGTGGTAGTAGGTTACAGCAATGACAGCTGTAACGGAATTTTGAAATAACGTTTAATATTATAAAGTAATTAGTTTCAAATTTGGAACATCTTCCAAAACAATGCTTTTTAGTTCAATGTCGTACGACATTTGATTTCGAACGACATGAGACCCGGGCCTTTATTAGTATATTTATGGTTTAAAAATAAAATATTTAAATTCTTGACACTAACACAGCATATCTTAATTTTTCCGCCATTTTTGTCATCAAGTCTAGTCGTCGGCTTCTGAACCCATCTTAGAGTACTTATGATATGCGTGTAAATAAAGTAACGTATGTAACATAAATCAGTTACGTAAACTACTATTACGTCATATTATTTAATTACCGTTACTTTACAGCTGTACTGCAGCACCTCTATAAGTGATATAAAACACGCCGATAATATAACCTACCGATATTCCGTGGTTACCCTACTCATCACTGAGATCAGCGCCTTATTTATCGCACACAGAAGCACAGATTTAGTTCCCGTTTACAAACAATTAATAACTTGACATCAACCAGCGCCGAGGAAGACGTCATTAATTATTTAATAAACAGCTCTTAGTCTTAATTGTTTCTATTAATGATACCTATGTACTAATGATGAATGAGTAAAATTTTCTATCTTAAATATTTGCAGTACTTTCCTTCCAGGTTCAAGTTTCAACAGTCGCCGTTGCCTTTTTGAGTATATTTCTATTTAGTTTCTACTAAAAGTGCTCTGTTAAAATTGCACCGTGCTCCAAATACATTTTTTATTTTTTTTTCTAGCTCAATTTTAGACCCATCTGAATGATCTGATTTGATACAAAATGCCTCAAAAAATACTTAGCAGCTCTTCTGCTAATAGCAGAAGCAAGTTCACTTGTAAACTTGCATCTTAGTTGATTTATCTTACGTAACGTTATTATAAAACATTTACTTTATTTCAAATAACGATAAAGCACATAAAAATACTTAGGGAGACGTTCCGGATATTTGTAAATTCCCCCCTCAAATTGGAGAACGTTACGGCAAAGGGACTAATTTACATGTTCATCCCCTAATTCTATTTCCAATCTGGTTCTGCTGACCTATATAAAAAGTTGACTACGAAATTGAATAAACGGACACTTAAATCAGCAACTTGTCATATTTTAAAAACGAACTTTAAAACCTTTTCAAGTTTTACCGCTAATTGAAATATCAACTGCGATACTGTATATTCTTTCTACATTGTTTTGACAACCAAGCAAAACTTAAATTTTAACTCAAATTAACACTTTAACAGCATTAAAAAAGAGGTTAATGGTACCGGCCATGTTCCAATATAGCGGGCTGTCAAACATACGTCAGTTGACAAGAGATCCACTTCCCTCTCGAATGACTGATTGTCTATGACTATTTACGTGTCGGCCCTGACCGTTCCGCCTTTAAATATGTCTGGCCGAATATATGTCCTGTTCTTTTTTTAAACTATACCGGTAACAGCCTCGACATGGGCCACCTACCACGTTTAATTTGGAAAAGAGGTATATTCTAAAGAAGTTTCAATTGAGAAAAAAATGGTTTTGTATTAAATACTTATTTTTATGATATTATTGTAGATAAAAGAACAATTAACGATTCAGGCGAAGTTTCATGAACCCGTGAAAGACAAAGAATTAAGAAGGGCTAAATAAAGGCTATCACCATAATTTTACTGCGATGTTTTATCAATAATTTGCCCACTGCGTTTTTTGTTGAAACTTTTTCCAAATTGACTTTAATACCGTTACTCTATTATAGCAGAAACTTTGGAAGCAAGCACAATTGAAGCAGTTTATTCAATTCCAACTGTTGCCAAGCTCAAGATCGAATTAAGCACTTCGTAGTTTTCTTGGCAATGCTCCATTTTCATAGTGGTCAGGCCGGAGATACGAGTTTCCGCACTATTCGACACCTTGGATAACGCTCTAAAATAAACCTTCAGGAAAATATAAAACTTATTTTACAATGAAAATACGATGAAAAATATAAGTAGGTACATACCAAAATTTGGTTTTAGAACACTTTCGTCCAATCAGAAGCAGATGGACTAGACATTACATTCCTTGCAATGTCTGGTTGTGAATTTAACATAAGACATTATTGTGTGTCCTATTAGGTCACAATAGAAAGATACAAAATTAACAATTTCTGTAGGCAAGAATAGTTAAGACTACCTATTAGAGTAAGTATCTAGTCAGTAATGGATATATTATGGCAAATATGATTACTTAACATCAAAGACATGGCTTCAACCACTTTTTAAGGAGTAATGTGTGGTTGCCGGGTTAGAATAGTGCCACTCCATGTCTTCCCGTGGATGTCGTAAGAGGCGACTAAGGGAATATAGGCTTGTAGTACTGTTAGGCGATAGGCTTGCAACCTATCACTAATATGCTGGTAAACATCTTGTGCTTCCCATGTTTACGTGAAAAACTTCAGAAACATCGCTGAAAACTCAGAATAACCCTGACAAAATCAACCTGAAATTGCAAAGCTAAGTAAAATCTGCTTGAACACAACAAAGGAACAATTTTCGGATCCCTAAGCTCCAACATCCTTTAACCTTCTCCGACGTGTTGATACCTTCCAACTCGATCATATTTCATTCAGCGTCGCGAAATCCCTCTATTAACATAAATATCGCTTGCATACGCTCACACGGGATGGTTATGTAAGGGATGAGGACGAAGGGTTTGTTTTACATGAGAATAGGGCGACTAGTGATAAATGTTGAAGACTACACGAAAAATAACCTTTATACGATGCGCCTTTACATAATTTCTTATTTCATTCTTACGGGAACTAGGTGACAACGCTATACGCTTCAGTAGCCGTAAAGTTCAATTTTGTTTGGGCAGACACATGATGTATTTATGGGACATTGTATCAGAGATTTATAGGGATGCTGATGGTGATTTGATTTCCTCAGGCTCAAAGTTTATAGAAAAAATGTGAAATGCAGTAGTTGTTGTATGCATAGCAAAGTTAACCCATATCGTGCCACATTTTGTCTTAGGCTTAGTACCTGTAAAAATAGTTGTAAGAGAGGAAAAAAAACAAAAAAACACTATTTATTAGATCTCAAAACCCTTGTTATACCTATCTAGTTTATATTTATCTAGTTATGTTGGAAACTTTAAAATAAAAAAGCTTCCGTTGATTTGATACAAATGGAATATGTGGACATTGTTTGACCAAATAAAAAACAAACTATAAACATTTCTTATTTATTACACTTCGTAGCAGAGGTAGAGACCCAGAAGGAGATAGAGAGATGGCCTGGAGTCGTTTGCGAGGGATTTGCAGGAATACGCTCTGGATAGGGACGAGTGGCGAAAAAAAGGGGAGGCCTTTAACCAGCAGAGGGAAACCAAAACAGGCTAGTAAAAAAAAATACCCTTCGTTGTGTAGTGTCACAAGCTTAGTAATTCCAGAAATAATAAGTTCAACCCCGTGTGGTTGCCGGGTTAGAATAGTGCCACTCCATGTCTTCCCGTGGATGTCGTAAGAGGCGACTAAGGGAATATAGGCTCGTAGTACTGTTAGGCGATGGGCTTGCAACCTGTCACTAATACGCTGGTAAACATCTTAGCCTAATTGTGCAACATGTGGTTACAGAATTATCAACAAGTTATTGGAGTTCTGCCTACCCCACTCTGGGAATAAAGGCGTGTGTTTATGTATGTTTATGTAATAAATTCAACTTATCACATTCAGCTTTGAAAAGGGGAATATATACGAAATACGAGTTATCAAATATCTTTGTTATCTGTCGCATATGTGAAAGTCTTATTAAACAAAGAAAACACCGTAATAACGTTTATTCATTACAGCACGCGGACCGAGAACAAAAAGGCAATACCAGTGGTTTAAAGGAGGTATGGGTTCGTTCTGCCTTTATTAACTCCATTCAGACGGCACGAGCTTTTCTGCTTCACTGATACTTTAATTAAATTCCGTGATGTTCGGAGAACAAAGGCGTAAGTACAATTAACGCGAAAAAATATTTACTAGAATAGACTTGCAGGCGAGACTAGATTCTAGTTAATGTCAATAGGCTTAAGTATATAACAAATATTGAGCTGAGCCGATATTCTTTGCGTCATAAGATGGATGGATGGATGGAAGAGTGACCCTGCCTACGACGCTAGCAATTCCAGGTTCGATTCTCAGTTAGGGCAAATATTTGGAATTAGGTCAAGATGTGAGAGATTGCTCCAGGATATTTTATTCGACCTTATCTAACCTTTAGAAACCAAACTTTTGTAAATTGCAATGAGTTATTACTCTTAAAAAAGCTTTCGTGTTTACACATTTGTTCTTATAAGCTCTACATACATACATAATCTTTATTACTGCGCATAAATTAACCTAAAAATACAACTAATACTCTGCTACCAGTGACTTTGTCACGTTGAACGTCAATGCTTAATCTTTGTGCCAAATACGTTTGTGGCATATACCTAGCATTGGACCGAAAAGTAACTTCTGAAATTGTGAAAGTTTCTTATGAGAAATTCTCGGAAATTTCTAAAAATATTCTTAGATTTTGTAAGGAACGAGAACATTCTCAATGCTCTCAAATGTTTCCGATAATATTCTCAGTAATTTCTTGAGAAGATTTCTTAACTTCTGAGAACTTTCTGCATCTTGTACATTTCTACATATAACCAATGCTTTCATAACTTTCATACCTTACTAGGTACTTAGAAAATAAAAGCGTAATCGGGTACGGAGTAAATCAATACACGGCTAACTTTTAATGAAAGAAAGAAGCAAATAACCAAGTGGGTCAACGCCTTAGGGATTGCAGGTGCATACTTCTAAAATAAAACATGTTCAGCAGTTACGATACCTATACTGTAAATTAAACTGAACTTTGCAGTTGACCTCATTACACGGAGTGCAAGAACTTTATTACTGCTTTCAAGATAGAGAAAGTTCACAACTTTCCTGGCAGTTATTAAACAGTTGGTTTCATGTCACTTTTTACTTTCCAACAATTTCACGCTTGCGTTTTCTTCATACACTGTTTCGTTATTTCTTTTTGTCATGGCATATTTTTATGCACTTTGAGCATGCATTTTTTAGTATTATAAATTCTCGCTTGACTGAACTTTTGTTATGTTGTGATACAAAACCAAGTAATACCATAGTTTAAGTGAAAGTTTGTTGACAACAGTGTTTTTTTTAAGCTAGAGAGTGGATTTGAGCTATCAGTTCAACTGATGTGAAGTGACCACCGCTGCCCATGGATAAACACCATGAGAGGTATTGCTGCTGCGTTGCTGGCCTTTGAGAAAAGAATATGACCGTCTCAAGAAGGAAGGAATACCTACTTAACTTGTTTATTGAATTTTAAACATTAAACATTAAGTTATCTATCTATTCTAGATTATGTTCGAAAATGTGAGGGAGCCCTGAGGGATGACATACGAGCCTTGCCTGTGCGTTACGTCGTCGCCACTGCGTAGTTCTACATGTAAATTAGAACGACATGCCACACAATACGTTACACATACAAACACTTGCGTCGCTCTATGTTAAAATCACAACGTTGCGACGATGCAACGTACCGGCAACTCTCGTGCAAGGCATGGCTCTTATGGTGTATCAGTAAATTCGACACTGAATTCGCTTTTGTTGGAGAATACTAACACTGGACGTGACTTTGCGTTACCTTTTCAAATTCTCAGAGTTAATAGTTAATGCGTAGGATAGGGAGCTGACCGTAGGGTTCTCGTGAGTTTATGACCTCGATACTAAGGTATCGGACGGTTTTGTCTTTTTTAAGAGAGAAAGGTTTTTTCTTGTAGCGAAACACAGCTTCAGTTATTTAAAATGAAGAAGTACTTAACCGTTTTTTCTACCTCGCAAAAAATCGTAGGTTTGACAGTATAACACAGTATTGATTGAATACAATGTGTTGGTTATGTACATTTAGCTCATATATGTTTCATTTATATTTATTGTCTTTTACCGTATTTTAACGCCTGACAAGAGGATTTCGAAGCTAAAAATTTTCATGCACATGTTTCTTTCCCCGTAAATCTAGGCCGATTTCACACACTACATTTTTATATCAACTACACTACAACATATGTATTCAAAAATGAACACCCATGGTTTATTGGGTGAGAAACGTGAAGCTTGCACTCTGGTTTTGATTTCCATTAAGGGTAAACTTTATATTTCTATATATTTATTTATTTATACACATATAAGTAAGTAAGAGCACTTTTCGTTTAATACCCATAGTACAAGTCTAGAGATAAGTTAGAAACTATAGTGCATGATTAATATGATTATTCCCTGATATTAACAATTTACTTTATTACATGCATTTACGCATAACCTTCCTCCCAAACGCCAGATACGTTGTTTTTTCTTTGGAGGAAGGCAATCGTGTAGTTTAAATAATTCAGAAACCTTGAAGGTAGGGTAAGGCTGGGCCGTAATGTAACGACTTAAAGGTATCCACAGTCTGCGTGTTTCCCAACCATATTACGGCCTTGAATATTAAAATTACGCTATCGGAGTGCAAAAGAGCGCTTGGTATGTTAGTACCTTTGTATTTCCTACTACTTTAAAAATAAATAAATTATACATACTGTACTGAACGGGTAACCTTTTACGATATTTTCGTCTTAATTTACTTCGCCACATGCATTGTGGGTTTAATCTTCGGTACATTTTCCTTTCCAGGAAAATAGCTCTAAGACACGTGGTTCAAATTTTAGCCCACTCCATTATCGGAAACTGGTTCAAAAGAGACTTGCAAGATTTAACCTAAGCTGTAAAAAAAGCTCTGGATCATGTTTTGCCAAAAAAACGTAGCGCGAAAGCAACACATATTCATCTCAATTAATTTAACTGCGACGTCCGACGGGCTGACCCATTAAGGCAAGTCACTGCATCACTGGGTCCATTAAACTGAATGTGTCACTGTGGACCATGAAGCCAAATCGTCCCTTTACTTTGACAACCTCTTATCTGTTTTCAATAGTCAAAGTATAGTCAACCTCTTATCTGTTTTCAATAGTCAGTCAAAGTATTTAAAACGCTTAGTTTAAAGAAGACTGAGGATTTGTGGGGCACATCAGTTAGTGTACTTTTTCCTATCATAGGTGTAATTGCACCCCATCTAGCATTAATTTACAATAATTGCATTTCAGAAGGGATCTTTCCAGATCTTATGAAATATAGTAAAGTCATACCTCTTTTTAAATCGGGTGAGATGAGTGATATTACGAACTTCCGTCCCATTTCCATACTACCAGTTTTAAGTAAAGTCTTTGAGAAACTAATTCTGAATGATATGTTAGGTCACTTTAATAGAAATAAACTACTTAACAATAACCAGTTTGGCTTTACCAGAGGTCGATCAACAATTGATGCGGCATCTGTTCTCATTAAATATATATATAACAGTTGGGAGCAATCTTGCGATGCAGTAGGAATATTTTGTGACCTTTCTAAAGCTTTTGATTGCGTGGTTCATACGACCCTTATTTTAAAATTAGAACATTATGGATTGTCTAATAAAGCTATAAGTCTTATGTCTTCTTATCTCAGTGATAGAACTCAAACAGTTGTTGTAAACAAAACACAATCTGATGGAGCTACAGTGAAAATAGGTGTGCCTCAAGGCTCTATTTTAGGTCCTTTTCTATTTTTGGTTTACATAAATGACTTGCCACCATCAGTAGATAAACTTTGTGATATTGTACTTTATGCTGATGATACTTCACTAATTTTCAAGGTAGACAGAAAATCCATAGACTTCAGTAGCATAAACTCCACACTAGTTAAAGTACTTAATTGGTTTACTAGCAACAATTTGCTACTAAATGCTAAGAAAACTAAATGTGTTAGATTCGCTTTGCCTAATGTTAAACCGTTAGATTCTAGTATTATTCTAAATGACGAGTGTTTGCAAATCGTAGATAAGGCAGTTTTCCTAGGCATAACAATAGATAAAAAGGCCGTGCCAGGATAAGCTAAGAGATTTTGCCCCCCTTGAGTTTGGGCTTGTAATTTTTATAAATTGTGTGGCTCTGCATTAGTAATTGTTTTGCCAAATTTGAGCACCCTAAATATCATAGTTTTCGTTTAAAAAAAAAAAAACTACATTTAATTTTTCTTTGATATTTTTTTTTCCTGTTAACCAATTTTAATGAGCTTGGCATATAATGTACATTTAACCAAGATGATCAAATGGCCATAATTATATTTTCATTATGCTAAAGAAAAAAAATTAAAAAAACCCATTCAAACTTTTCAGTTTTTTTTTTTTATCACTTCCATGTTAGAGACCGCTCTAATTTTTTTACTGGTAAAACTCCCACTAACGTCCTATAATATGTATTTTTTTCAAAATTTTTGCTAAGGGAGAACATGGAGTTATCTTGACATGAAATTCTTTACATGAGCATTTATAAAAAAGTTTGTACATTTCATTCACGACTTCAATTTGCAAAAAAAATTGCAGGTTGGTAGAGTGAATGAAGCTGAGCCTAAATAACATAGTCTCCCAAAATGTCCTCATACATTTGTATGAAACTTTCCTTTTTTGTTACCATGAACCAAAGAAAGTTAGTAACAAAAAAGGAAAGTTTCATACAAATGTATGAGGACATTTTGGGAGACTATGTTATTTAGGCTCAGCTTCATTCACCCTACCAACCTGCAATCTTTTTTGCAAATCGAAGTCGTAAATGAAATGTACAAACTTTTTTAGAAATGCTCACATACATTTCCTAGAACCGCTATAATTTAAATCGGAATGATTGCAACCTCTTTAGAGGAACGTACATGTCGCATATGAAATACTTACTGGCCACTTACATTTCAACTTTTTAAATAAGTAAAAAAAAAGACAACAAAAAGAACTCCTTTCAATTGTCGTGCGTTGGTAACATAATATAAACCATTCCAATATGAATTCATTATCAAAAACAACTGCAATACAACGCGTTTTCCGTAAAAAAGTTAAAACGCTGTATTGTCTCGCAATGAAAACAATTCTGCAAAGTATAAACGAACAATACGATTTCTTTAATAATACACTTCCAATTTTTGATCAGGTAAATGTCACAAAGGCATATTGTGCATTTGTGTAGTAATTAATGGGTACTTAATTTTAAATAGGTAGTTAAAATAATTAGTAGTAGAAGTAGTAGTAGTAGTAAAACTCTTTATTGTACGTACAAACAAATAATTACCTATGTTTATCCACGGATATGTAATTTGGCAGTCTCAGGTAGTATAACTTAACACGCATGTATTTTTTTCAAATTTTTTGCTAAGGGAGAACATGGAGTTATCTTGACATGAAATTCTTTACATGAGCATTTCTAAAAAAGTTTGTACATTTCATTTACGACTTCGATTTGCAAAAAAGATTGCAGGTTGGTAGGGTGAATGAAGCTGAGCCTAAATAACATAGTCTCCCAAAATGTCCTCATACATTTGTATGAAACTTTCCTTTTTTGTTACTATCTTTCTTTGGTTCATGGTAACAAAAAAGGAAAGTTTCATACAAATGTATGAGGACATTTTGGGAGACTATGTTATTTAGGCTCAGCTTCATTCACTCTACCAACCTGCAATTTTTTTTGCAAATTGAAGTCGTGAATGAAATGTACAAACTTTTTTAGAAATACTCATGTAAAGAATTTCATGTCAAGATAACTCCATGTTCTCCCTTAGCAAAAATTTTGAAAAAAATACATATTATAGGACATTAGTGGGAATTTTACCAGTGAAAAAATTAGAGCGGTCTCTAACATGGAAGTGATAAAAAAAAAAACTGAAAAGTTTGGATGGGTTTTTTTTATTTTTTTTCTATGGCATCATGAAAATATAATTATGGCCATTTGATCATCTTGGTTAAATGTACATTATATGCCAAGCTCATTAAAATTGGTTAACAGGAAAAAAAAATATCAAAGAAAAATTAAATGTAGTTTTTTTTTTTTTAAACGAAAACTATGATATTTAGGGTGCTCAAATTTGGCAAAACAATTACTAATGCAGAGCCACACAATCTATAAAAATTACAAGCCCAAACTCAAGGGGGGCAAAATCTCTTAGCTTATCCTGGCACGGCCTTTGCAATGGAGTCCCCATATAGCTGTACTGGCAGGTAAACTAAGTTCGGCAGCTTACGCAGTTAGGAAAATTAGACAACTAACCAATGTTGAGACAGCTCGCTTAGTTTATTATAGTTATTTCCATAGTGTTATGTCGTACGGTATTCTGGTTTGGGGTAAGGCAGCTGACATACAAACTATATTTGTGTTACAAAAAAGGGCCATTCGTTCTATTTACAACTTAAATTCCCGTGACTCCTTAAGAGATATTTTTAAGGAAATTAATATCTTAACTGTAGCGTCACAATTTATTTATGAGAATATTATTTATGTTATAAAAAATTTGGATTCTTTCACAAAAAATTCTGATATACATAATTTAAATACTAGAAATAAAAATAAAATAGCTATTCGAAAATTCCACGTCCGTAAAGTACATAAATCATTTGTTGGTCAATGCATTCATTTCTATAATAAATTACCTGAGGTGGTATTAAAGTTACCCTTTCCAGCACTCAAAAATTACTTGAAAAAGTCGTTAATGTCTAAAGCGTATTATAGGATCGAGGACTATTTAATAGACAAACATGCTTGGCCTAAACCCGAAACTTAATCAATAATATATTTTTTATTTGTGTTTTTTCAAATTCAAAATCTTTATCTTGTCTGGGGGACACCGTTGATGTAGGAAAACATATCAATCTTATGTGGTCATCTTGCACCGTCTTATATACACATACGTAGGAGTTCTTTTTTTCCTTTTCTCTCTTTCTATCTTAAGATTTTGGTGTGTTTTCCTGCGGAAACTACGCAGGATATTTGAAATATTTTTATAATTTGCTATTTATAGATTTATATAATGCTAGACTAAGTAGTACCATTGTAATATTAAATATATTTAAAAAAATGACTGACTGCTGAGTTTCTTGCGGCGCTTCTTCTCAGCAGTGGTCTCCTCTTGTGAAGCGCTGGTAGATTCTTGACGTGTAAAAAGTGACTGTGGCGAAGGCTAAATGCGTTACGCGTTTGACCTGTATGTATGTCTGTTCCGTCGGTTAATGGCGCGAGTGTCACTGGGTACGTAATATTCTTAAAATATCCAAATTACCGAATTTATGCGCTTTAGTACCAATTTCACCAAACGATATTATCAACTTAACAGACGATTTGAGTGTAACAGCTGTCAAAATGTAGAAACTAACAGTCGATTCATTGATTAACATTTAACATCGTTTGATGAAATTGGTACCTACTTAATGTTTCTAACATAATAGAGATGAAAATATTAAAAATGAAGTTGGGGTTTTAAAGATTGCTTTTAATTTTAGGTTTAAGATTGCTTTTAATTTTAGGTTTAAGATTGCTTTTACATTTAAAATGTCTAAGGATCAAAATATCCCCACATTAGGTACCTGACTACTTTCAGATTTTGCAAAGTATCGCAATGCTATTGCCAAATACCAAAATAAGGTAAAAATAATTTTGATCCTTAGATTTCTTGGATATGTCTGTTTATTACGCTTTTACGGCTAGACCACAGACCCGATTTCAATGAATTTTGGTTCGAAGATAGTTTAGTGGGTACTCTTCACACCGAAAAATTGATCTATTCCCGTGGGATTAGCGATAAACGACTTCTGCGCGATGGAGTGGTGGGTATCAGCAATCCATAAAAGTTTCAGGTATGAAAAATACCCTATTTATCATTCCCTGGAGCTCAAGCTAACTTCAAGCCAAATTTCATAAATTCAGGTCCGCAGTTTAAACATGAAAACATACGCATATTTCGTTTGGAAATGCTGCTACACCACATGCACGTTCTGTATTCTCAACATAGAGTAACGAGTATGTTCTTTCGATCAGTCTTCTTTTATTCGAAGTATTACTCGGAAAGTGCAGTCTTTGTTCGAAATTGAAAGCTTTTCTTTGTACTTTAGTTACTTCCTTATAAAAGCTCTTTTAAATTCTGCAGCAAATTTCTGTGATCATGACTAAGCGTATTTTTGAACGAAATTGGGAAAGTTAGATTCTTTTGGACTAAACATGTATTTCAATATTCCCGTATACGTTCCAGCTCTAGGATTGAATGTAGGGAATGCTGATTTCATATTAGGTTTAATATAAAAAACAAATGAATTCTGTACATCCAATATCAAATATTGCATCAAATATTTTTAGATCGTGAGACGGCGAATCTTACGGTACTCATATGGATAAAATATTTCGATCTTGCTCTGTCTTACTCTGCCTTTACATCTCTTTATTTTGTGTGGAACGACGTATTTTTTTTTCCAAGGAGACGGGGGTCGTTGGTGGGATTGATTTGGGAGAAATAATGATAATTCTAACTGCGGTAAGAACCCATTTTTGTTATCTTTGTATTTTATCTAATTATTGCGTAATCCCGCTTTTTATACGGAAACTTCGTACAAGGAAACTTGAAAGTTTTTGACAAACAATTGTGTAACGACAAAAGAGTTCGGAAACTATCTTGGAAGAGGAAAGCGTGAAAACTTTCGGCTGTAGCCGTAGTTACTTACTTTGTTTCTTGTCGTAAGATGGTACAATCCGAAGAATTCGATTATTTTAAATGCTGCCTATTTTGTCTGCGTTAAACTCAAACAGAGCCTTCACTTTAACCTTCATAAATAAGGTAGGTACATAACGGCAGGCAGACATACTCAGATTGCTACAAGTCTTAAATATCAGGATCGTGATCACTATAGGACTTATAAATCAAGTCATACGGATAAAGGGATATTTGAGAACGCACCCTGTCGCCGCCGCCGCTCAGATAGATACATGCCCCGTTTATAACCCGCGACGCGTTAAGAGGGTGTTCAAATTAAGTCGTTCCGACCACTAGTCCGAAGCACTAGTTCTAATATTCAATACTTTTTTTCTCATCTCAATACATACATACATTACAAATATGCCTCTTTCCGCAGCTTTGGGCAGAGACCACTTCCTTCCACTTGCTACGATCCAGACAAACTTCCCTCGCTTCCTCCACACTCATAAGTCTCTTCATACACGTGCGTCGTTTCAGAGTCTCCTGACCTGGCCCTGTCTTAATACGTCTCCGATCTGATCGTGGATCGTTCGCCTTGGCCGCTCGCTTCCAACATTCCCATATACTCTTGCCTCATATATCCGTTTCGTCAATCTCACTTCATCCATTCTCTCCACATGACTAAACCACACTTTTTTTTACTTTTACTGAAGGACCACGTATTTGGTGTCTTCACCGTAACTACTTCACCCGGGCATGGGTAGCAGTGCCCCTCGGGGGGGCATGCTGAACCCTAAATGACTAAACCACTTCAGCATTCCTTTATTAATATATACTTGTCACTAAATCTTCTTTTAAACCACAACATTTTCTTACGTTCACCTCAACCATACTTCTCAACGCCCTCATTTCTACTGCATTAATCTCGCTCGCTCTCATAAGTTCTTATTAAGAGCGAGTCAGAGAGAAGTACAAACCCGAAGCACCTTCTAAGTGCTCACAGAGTGTAAGTAAAAACTAGGTCATATTTATTGTTGTTGCAAAATAAAACGTAGCAAATATGACTCAGAAACTTTATTTATATCAAACATAAAACTGGAAAATAAACAAATCTCGCCAGTTTATATCGTTCCCTATAACAATTTATCAAACTGTTTACTAACAGCTCTTATATTCGTGGAACTTACGCAATATCATTTTATATCGCACAAAAATGTTATAAAGTAATCATCACCCATTATTTAGTGAGATTTATTGAGGCTGCTTCACACAAAGACTCTTAGTGATTTGGCGAAATTCCAAACGCTCAAGGTTATGTAGACAAACCCATCGATTTATTTAGTCCCATAAAAATATTGTAAACAAGATTTAACAATGTTTATAGTAATGCCTGGCAAAACATACTTTAAAGTGGTGATTCTGTATTTTTTGTAAAATCGTTTTAGACTCTAATAATAGACAGGAAACTCCGAAAATTAATTTTCAAAATCTTAACACAGCATCAAGGTAATTCAGGTTCATAATGATGTGATGAATGATGAATCATGAATATAAACCGTACTTTAAGCCTTGTTCATGTGATTGCCATGCTTGTCACTCTATGGTCAATTGGTCAGTATAAAAGAAGGGTCCACGGAAAGAACATGTCTAGTCACATTAGTAACTTTTTGAGATATCGCGATTTGAAAGTTAGGAACCATGTAATTTTTTAAGAGTGAAAAGATATAAGTTATATGAATATTTATATCTGCATCTGAGTGGTAGGTAAAATAGTTCATGTCGTCCTGTACATTTGAGATTCAAAACTCATTTTCATAAAAAAGTGACTAGACATGTTCTTTCCGTGGAACCTTCAAATGTATATAAAAAGAAACAAAGGAACTTACCGTACGTAGTAGCCAAAGGTAGGCACGTAGTAATAGTTATTTGTTATACAAGTGGGGAAAGTTGTATTTTACCTGCGAGTGTTCATTTGAAACACGAGCTAGCGAAAGGATTCTATGATTGACCACGAGCGAAGCGAGTGGTTCAAAAATAGAATCCTGAGCGTAGCAAGTGTTTCAAGACACGAGACGTAAAATAACTTTTCACCCGTGTATAACACAAAACTTTTCACCTCACTACAGCGAGGAAACTAAGAAAAGGGTTTGTACTGTGAGCTCAGTTCCGCATTTTGCACGGTTTTCTGTAATTCCACAGGTGTTAATACGTCTTTATCACTCGAATCACTCATTTATTATAACAAAACAAACTAGAAAAACATGCGAATATTAAACGTTGACTACAGCGAGGAAACTAAGAAAATGGTTTGTACTGTAAGTTCAATTCCGCATTTTGCACGGTTTCCTGTAATTCCACAGGTGTTAATACGTCTTTATCACTCGAATCACTCATTTTTAATAACAAAACAAACTAGAAAAACATGCGAATATTTTAATGTTGACTGCTTAATAGAAACGTTTTGACGTAAGTTTTTTTTTTATTATTTCGGATGCGTTTTGTTTGCACATCGACTTATTTGGACTGTCAGAACATTTTATCCGTTTTTAAAACAAGAATGAAGGTTAATTTTGAATGCTGATATTTATGAATTAAAATAAAGTAGTAAGGCTGTATTTAGTGTTTTTTACTCGATGCAATTCATTAATTGTGATGTTAAAAATTCAGCACTTGTAAGGTTTTACGTTTGGTTAGCTGTCAAAATTAAATATCACTTAAGCTGCCTTCAAATGTCAAAACTCTTCCCTCACTTGTGAATAAAAAGCGATTTTCTCAATAGATATCAAACAAACAAAAAGGGCTTTCCGAGCTAGTGAGATGAAAACATTATTTACTATACTATTAAGAATAGTTTAAAACAATAATTATCAATTGTCAATACCAAATTTACGAATACCACTCCCGAATGCTTCCAATATAGGAATAATCAAGAACAGTACAGTACAAAATTAGTCCTACCCTACAAATAGCATTATTAAAAAATATATATAACCCATCAACTGTAAGGCAATTCTAATACATTCCTTTCTTCGTTATTAAGATCTTCATACAGGATTTCCGAGAAGCTGCGAAAGGAAGTGAAGTTTCCGATGAATTCTGATTGAGACGAGAATTCTTCCGCAAACTATTTTATAGTTTAAGATCGTTGTTTGTGAGTGTGGGCGAAACTGCTGAGTCCCTGCCTTGTAATCGCCTTTAAATGTAAAGTTCTTGTTTAGATTGGAGACACTACAGAGGCAACATATGATAAAGTCAGTAGTGTTGCGCGATCTGGGGGTTATTATGACTTTTGGGGGTTTTTACGGCGGGCGTAAAGGACAGAGCTATAGCAGTTATATGGCTCTGTCCCTTTCTCTCAGCGTAAACTCAACTGCATAGCAATGTCATAATAACCCCTCTGGATCTCAATAACCATAACTAACAATGTACAAGTTGCACAACATTCTCAGAAGTTAAAAAATCTTCTCAAGAAATTACTGAGAATACTAGCAGAAACATTTGAGAGCATTGAGAATGTTCTCTTTCCATACAAAATCTTGGAACTTTCCGAGAATTTCCCATAAGAAACTTTCACAATTTGAGAAGTTACATTTCGGTACAATGCTAACCATAACGCTTATGTGTCTGTTCTTTGGATATATTAATCTTTATAACATTGCCTTGAAACTGTTAAACGTGAAAACACGATAGTAACAAAATCCTCGATGGTTTTATTTTTCAAACATGATACCTTCTTAGCATGTTTTTGGTTGATTTCTGGAAACCCAACGATCTTTAACGATGAGTTTTGATTCAATAGTTGAGGATTTATGATTTCTCAATCCTGTTAAAGCAATTTTTTAATAAATGTTGTGTTTGTAATGGAAACAGCAATTAAATATTTATATTTCCATCTCACGTTCTTCGCGAGGAAGCATATCAAGCCATCCTTTTTGATTCTTATGTGGGTGTGGCAGCATAATATGTGGCCTGTTAAGCTATTTTTTTTATAAGAGTGGGAGGCAAACGGGCATGTAGGTTACCTGATGCTGATAGGAAGTAATCACCACCGCCCATAAACACCAGTAACTCAAGAAGAGTTGTCGGTGCATTGCCGGCTGACTAGGAAAATGTAAGCTCTTTTCTTGAAAGCATCCATGTCATAACTGGTGGGAAATACGGAAATATTTAACAACAGTCAAAGGAAACACAAGGTAATCCTACTTTATCAAAGTGTATTATCTAAGTAAGTAAGTATCCATTATACATAGGTTATATAATACGTAGGTATGTTGGATTTTGTGATTTCCCGCAGGCTAAACCGCTTGAAGGGCTTTGAAGTGTGGGGTAGAGTCGACTACAAAGAGATGTTTCTACTTTTTTTATCATGCATTGTTATAAGGTCAAAAAGTATAATATAAGTAGTGGACTCAATATAATTTACACCGATTTGTCTTAACGCTTTAGTTAATGTTTTAGTTGGTGGTTTGGTATTGAAATAGAAAAGATAAGCCGGTACAATAGATAATATTACCGGTGCAAATAAAATTTATTCAGCTACTTACCTACATATCTTTGTTGTTTGTAGTGGACCGTACATGTCTTACATATTAAACACTGGCAGTTAGGTTTTGAAAGTTTGTTTTTTTGATAGACTTACTGATTTAGTTTTATTAATTTATTAATTTAACATCCTTTAGGATAACATAACTTGTATGTGTCCAACCCTATGCATTGTCCTAACTCATTAACTTCAGGGTTAGCTGGAAGAGATCCCATTTAGGGATAAGTTCGCCTTTGTACATTAGTTTAATATTTATATTTTTGTGCAATAAAGAGTTTACATACATACATACATAACAAATATATCAAATGTCAAATTCATATATTTGTATTATAAATGCGACAGCGTGTTTGTTTCTTTGTCCAGTCTTTAAAGTTAAATACGAGTACCTACCTTAGCCAATCGACGTAAAATTTTCTTCAGAGACTTTTGATAACTAAGACTAACATAGAGTTTATATCCCAGAAATTTAGACCCACCCAATAACAATGAACCAAGTCTTCGCGGCCGAACTCGCGGGCAAAAGCTAGTAGCTAGAATGGGAACGAGGGGTACTCCGATCACAGAACGAGGTGACTATTGATTGAGCACTGCTAAGGCTTCTGCAATAGTATCTGGGACTGATGTTATGTCACAATAGGATCCCATATTTCTGAGATTGCTTTTTGTCGACCACGTAAGGAAATAAATATATGTTAGGGTCTTATTAACACGCGTTATTATATGGAAATAAGAATTAGTGTTAACTTACTCAAATTAGTCTTGACCTAGTCCCAAACTAGAAAGAAAATTAAGCTCGGAGCTTGTCCTATGATGGTATAAGATGTATCTTATTAAGGAAGATATTTTATTTTCTTCCTATTTCTCTGTTGTATGAACTATTTGTTATTTCCTGAAATTTTGTTCATTTGTCTATCCTTCGGCATTGTCCTTGCTTCTTCTACCCCAAGGTTAACTGGAAGAGATCCCATATGGGATAAGTTCGCCTATGTACATTATTTATATTGATGCAAAAATGTCTTGTAATGGTTTATGTGCAATAAAGAGTTTTACATACATACATACATACATAAGACTACGTTAAGATATATACTAACGATAACGAACGAATAACGATAATTAACTCGTTCCTTTTTCAAATTTATGTATGAAAAATCGTCACTAAGGAACGTTTTAATCGTCATTAATTGATTACGGCGGTCAGATATGTAAGAAACTTCCAAGATTTAGGAACGAATACGTGTGCAAGCACACTTTATGGGGAAACTAATGTGTGTTTTAATTCAGAATATACAGACTAGCTATATGTCAAATAATAAAAATAAAAATAAAGATTAAAGTACTTTTTCGAATCAAATCGGAGATATACTGGAAAAGAGCCCGGTACCCGAAACCGACGTGCGCGCCTGACTCGATCCATAAATGTGGAAGAAGCGAAAGAAATTTGTCAAGATCGTAGCAAGTGGAAAGAAGTGGTCTCTGCCTACCCCTCTGGGAAACAGGCGTGATTTAATGTATGTATGTATGTAAAATAACGATGGCAAACTACGAAGAATTCCACTGCTAGCCGAACCCTTAATAGAAGAAGGAAACTAATTAGGATGAAGACTTATAAGATTAATAGGATAAATGTAATTGTTTTTACAAATCATCAAAAAAAACCCTGTACGAGTATTATATAGATTGAAATAAGAAAAGTAGTTCAAGGACAACAAGTCACATGTAAGGCATGTGCAAGCATCGAACCCCAACCGCAGCGCTGCGGTCCGCGGCCCCACCTCGGACCAGACACCTCACAGTTATGTAATAACAAAACAGTTCGATACCCTGATGAAGGACTCACTATAGTGAGTTTGAATCGTTTTTCCATAAGATTATTTCTCGCAAAGTTAGCTTTTGCTGTGGTAAAATCAATATCGTAGGCCGTACTTACAATTGTTAGTTATTGCTGCAAGTTTTGAAACAAAGCTATAAGCAAGACGGAGATGCAAATATTTGCCACTTACTCTTACACATAGTTCCGTCTCAATACTAACAGCAAGTAACTTGCAAGTGTAAGGGCCTGTTTCACAATCGATAAGTAAATTTATCTGTCATTTAAAGTTGGCTCTCTCCTTGTCTATTTTCAGGTGAAAGACAGAGAAAGGACTACATTTATCTGTCAAATAGGCTTTACTTGTCGATTGTGGAACGGGCGGTAAATATGCTGTCTTACAGGGCTGACATTATATCCTTGTTGTTTTTGACGTGTTTCCGTATTGTCAATGTTTTGTTAGCTCTTATTTACTCGTACTTCACAGTAATGGCGGCCGAGCTAATTCGTCTATATCAATATTTTTTGACCCAGTAGAATAGAGGCATAAAATAGTGGTCACTTTAGTACCTTATGGGTACCTATGGCTTTGAAAGTTTGGTTTGATCTGCTATACACCGTAGGAACGAGTAACCCGACAATTTTAACCATCGATTCTAGAGCCAATTTGTAGTATATAATGTAATTATTAAAAAAAAAACATAATTAATTGAATTTAAACTCTGTCACCTTAACGTAAAGCAATTTTTTCTAAGAAAGATTCATCTTGTAAAAAGCAATGTCATCAACGTACAACGTAAATTAATTTAATCAATTTCTTAGTAAATAATGCTTTAGGTATAGGTGACAAAGTTCAAATTAAATTAACTATGGAATATTTTTTTTAATAATAAATATCTTGGAAATTATGCTTTATTGGACTACATGTTATATCACATTATATAGGTACTACAAATTGGCTCTAGAATCGATGTTTAAAATTTGTCGGATTCCTCGTTCCCACGGATAGAATTATTTGTGCTCGAGGTACAGTAGTCAGTTTACTGATTGTACATGTATTCGTTTTTATTAGTGTCCGATCGAAGTTTCGGTTTCGGTTTAAGCCGGTTTCGGCATAAAAAACATGTTTCAGCCGAAGGTTCGGTTTCAGTCAAAAAAGTGCCGAACCTTTCGGTCGCGCCGAATCTTACCTACTTCATAATTGCTTTCAATTTTATTCAAGTTACGAGTATTATTTTGAGGATGGGTGATAGTCATTTGTTAAAATTAAAACTCGGAACACATCGTTTTTCTACTTTTATAAATGGACTTGTTTGATTTTATGGGACTTACAACTGGTTTATTGTTAATATGTCTAGAAATAACGGTCTACTTATATTCGTAATATTCAACGATTTTAAAACATCTATAAAAGTTTCGGTTTCGGCTCAAACCGAATAACCGAATCTTCGTCCTCGGTTTCGGCCCAAACTGGACCCAAAACCGAATCTTCGCTCTCGGTTTGGGAAAAAATCATGTTTCAGTCGTACTCTAGGTTTTACCCATGTTTGCATCATTTTAATCTCCAATATCAACCATCTCAAACAAACCAACCTATCCTTTTATCCATTGTCCAAATCCAATAAAAACAGAATAAATCACGACCGCCACGAAAACCGCTCGACAATGCGTAACGCTCAATAGAATCACTGACAATGCCTTTTGTAATGCCCGACTATCATTCTGATAGAAAAAGTTTATGCGGAGCGTTTCACTAGGAAATTGAAGCAAGAAATAATGTTGTTCTTGTATCTCGTGTATTGTTTTGACGAAAGTTTTTGGGCATTAGTAAAACCCTCTGACATAACATCTAAGTAGATCTAGTCAGCTACGGAAGACTTATGTAAGCGTGGTAACTTGCCCAATGCAGCATACGCAATTTAATATTCATATGACACTTGGCGGTTACTCTAAAAACCATTTAAATGAAGTATTTTTAATCCTAATGATATGATATTGAAAGTACCACGGTCGGGCCATATCCCTGCTGATAACGGCATACCAACCACCTAATAAATAGTATGGAAATCCAAGTCTCTCTTTATTTAATTTAATCCTAAATCCAACGCCTATACCTAGTAGAAATGTGACAAAATTTATTAAATTAAGTTAAATTAGTAATAAAGTTCCCTTCAATATATTGACGATTAAAAAGAATGATAACTACCGTCAACTTGTAATGGAAATAGAAGCAGAATTAGGTGTGGTTTATATTTCTTTAAAAAGAAAAAAAAACTGTTGTGTCAAACGGGACCCTATTACTCCGCCTTCGCTGTCCATCCGTCTGTCTGTCCGTCCTAACTGTAGAGAACTGCATCATTTGAACCGTAATAATAGATAGCAGATTATTTATTTTTTCCGATTTTGTAACAAATGAAAAAAAAAACTCGAAAATAAAGATGGTTTCTATAAGTACGAGGTTTTGCAACGTACTTTGTTTTTTTTTATCGTAAAAACGGAAAACGCACAAGCGTCAGGTAAGATTATAAATAGTTTGGATCGCATTAATTCGATTCGATATTATAATATACCTACCTACTGTTCGGTGGCACGAAACACTCGGTGCGCGAGTCAGACTAGTACTTGGACCGGTCTCTTCAGGAATAATATGCAAAGACGACAATGACGGTGGTTATATCGCTGAAGAATCACCCTTAAAAAGGACCACGACAGCTGATTTCAATCCAAGAGAATGCGACTACTTAGCCCTTTTACTAACAGCTTAATTCCGACGTAGATCTCTTTTAAACTAAAGATTAAGAAAATAACTTACAGCTGATCGGGTTCTTAAAGTTCCCATTCACAAAAAACAATAATTTACATTTCTTTATCTTTTATTCAAATACCTATTTATTTAAATCTGAATCAGCTAATTAACAAATAATGATTATAATTTAAATTGCCATCTGTCATCATCCACATAACTCTCAAAATCATTGAAACCATAAAGCATGCGCTTGCGACCACACGCGGCGACAAAAGAGTATCAACATTAATATGTCGCAACGCTAATCAGTGGGGCTATTCTTTACCAACGACCTTCACATCGAAATCAAACTTATTTGTTATTTATTACAGATGCATTCTTTAACGCACCAAAATTAAATATATCGGGTTTTACATAGTATCAAATAAGCTTAATTCAAAGCGACCCATAAATGTTACAATGGTTTGAACGAGGTTGTTTTGCTAGTATAGCCAGCTGGTCGCTGCTTAGTAGAGCTCTGCCACATACATTCAGTCAACAGTTACTCGATCAAAATAAAGGAACATTGGCCAAGACAGGATGCTAAAGTAAACGAGTTTTAAAAACTGTCAAAAATTATGGAATAGGAAATATTCATGTCTTATTTCACAACTCCAATAAAAGCTGATTCATGTAACCAGCAGTTAACTAAAATCCTTTTTTGAATAGCTATAAAAATAACCAAAATATAAGTAAAAAAAAAATTGTTGCTATTAGTTTGATGGAAAGCCATCAAAACAGTATTTAACATGGAGTTTATATGGCCGACCTGTTACGTAACGTCACAGTGCATATCGGATCTCTCTGTCTAGTCACTGTCTAATAAGCAGTTTGAAATGCTTGTACCTTCCTTATTTTAAGGCCGATAAAATAAAAATAAAACACTTTTGGTGATATTTTTTTTGAGAAATGCGATTCAAAAAATCCATGCATATTCCCTATTGACTTAAGCGCTGGACTCGACCGTCCGGCAGCTTACGTCAATTCTATAGATTTTCGCTAACGATAACGTTCGTAGAATGCATGTTATCCTAACCACAGGGCTCACGTAACTACTTTTATGAGAGCAGAACTCCTGGTCTGTCACAATAGGCTTTGTAGCCTACATCGACGTCGATTTTAACTGTAAAATAAAGAATAACCACGATGTTGGAGCAACATTCTTAATAAGGTAAAGGAAGCCGGCCTCAGCTGATTGAATGATGAGGTTCAAATTACTGGAAGTAATAAATAACCTCTAATTATATGGAGTCGACTTACACGTCAAGATTAGAATAGTCCACTGAGGTAAACGTTTGGGTAAAACTGCTATTATGGTCGTGAATGTCGTGATTATCGATGCGGATAAGGGTGGACAAAACATCTGTCACTTTTTGACCTATGGGTGAGTGCGAGAGTGACGGAAGCTTTAACTACTGCGATGAGGAAGACCCTAATACGGGCCTTGATTATGATAATGATATTGTAAGATTTGTAATTAATTACTTGCCTACTTTTTTTTAATGTTTGATTTTGCAGACCCGAGGGGTTATTATGACATAGCTTTGAAGTTCATTTTACAGTGAGCGTAAAGGACAGAGCTTTAGCAGTTATATAGCTCTGTCCTTTTCTAACAGTTTAAACTGAAATACATAGCTATGTCATATCTCATAACCTCCCTGAAGTAATAACTTCTTGAAGACCTTCTTATCCGGGAGGTTTTTTAAAATGTTCAGTGTATTTCAAGTTTCAAGTCACACCTAATAGTTACAACTAGCATTGTACCGTAAAGTAATTTCTCAAATTGCGAAAGTTTCTTATGAGAAATTCTCGGAAATTTCTAAGAATATGCTTAAAATTTGTACATTGCTAGTTACAACTGCCCTTTATTTAATCGAGATCAATTTATGTCGATGTCTTTATAAGAGATTTAATTGATTTATAGTTATTTCCATTCGATACGTTTTTTTAGTACGAATGCTTTCTAAAGGCGATCCCTAACATCTTTGTTAAGGACTAGTTCAATTAACTATTTACGCATTGATTTGGGTGATTTCAAAACTACACTAACTCAAAATCAATTAAATTGAATATTATAATTTATATTCTTCATTTCCTCGTCATCGTAATCTGACAGATATCGGCCGATACACACAAAAGAACGGAAACGCTCCATATAATCAACTCGGCATTGATCGGATCCAACACCGTTAAGTATGGGAAATCATTTCATCTCAATAGACACCTGTCTATTTGTATCGATAGTAATTGACCGCTTCTATCGATTACAAGACAAATATTTTAGAACCCAACTGCTCTAAGCTCTTATAAAACTGGCTTAACTTGACGTATCCTAATCAATTGATTCATTTTGACGAAGACTTTTTTGTGTGATAACGCGAGGTTTTTTTGTTTTGGTTTCAGTTTTTTTTTAAATGTATTTCTCTATATGAGAATACCTTTCTATGGTGTTGTTGTGTGCTGCAGACAACCTCTACCACAGTGAGACCGCAATATGACTTAAGTCCGGAAATGACAACAAAACAGCCGTAGTACTCATCCAGGAGCCATGGATGCGGACTCCAGAATATCGGTTGTTGGCATTAAGGTTCTACCAGGCTTCTTTTTGGACTCACGTGGCACCTCCAACAAGGACGCAAATAATTTACAGCTGCAGTGTTTTTAGTGGGTATTCCGGCCTCTCCCACATAACCATCCCAGTTACCCGCGGACCTGGGTGGTGTACGTTAATGCATATTCCTAGCGTAAAGGAAAGGCTTCTTGTTGGAACGGGTTATTGAAAGTATTGCTATAAACCCTTCACTCAAAATAGGCGCATTTTTTGTTTTGACCAGCAATAGACCTTTATTTTCATCTGATGGGAAATGGTGAAGTCTAACCCGATATTTAAGCCGTCGAGTTGCGGAAAAACCCGCTATAACCTACCTATATCGTTGCCTAGTACTCCTAGCCATGAGCTTAGTTTGGGACTAGGTCAATCGATGTTAGGTCCGTTTTTATTAAGTCAGTGTGACGGCGTATTTTCAGGATAGCATAACCGCTTATGACGTCGTTTAGGTTGTTACACTTGTGACTTCATCAAAATACAGCGGAAAAGACCTCTTAGGTAAAAGAACACTTGGGAAATTATACTCGACCAAAATGTTTGTTGTTGGGTTATTATGACATGACTATGCAGTTCAGTTTACGCTGAGAGAAAAGGACTATATAACTGCTATAGCTCCGTCCTTTACACTCACCGCAAAAAGAACTGCATAGCTATGTCATAACAACCCCCCGGTATTGTTTCTGGCAGTACGGCTACTCCTGCTCAAGTTATAGAATACCTATGAATACAGTCGCCAACAACAAGTAAACGGTTAAGTTTCTACCATGAGCCATGTATCCAGTAAATACATCTGTCCGACATCGGCTATGCTGCGAAAAGTGAGAAGTATAGATAGTTTCCTTATGTCCCGCCAATACAAAAAAAGTTCTTTGATTTATTTTGTCAGGGACATATTTTGCACATTTGAGAAAGTTTTATATTGAATAGTTGATTATTTCAGAGTAATTAGTTTCAAAAATGTACCTAGTAAAATTTGTACCAAGAGTATCTAAACCCTATTCTTTTTAGCCACCATAAATGCAAAGATCACTTCAAAGCGTATTCCTTATTACCCCACAACGGCGAAGCAAAGCGGAGGGTAATGTTACCAAATGTTATCAATATCCCTGCATTCTTCAACTGTTAAGAAAAGCCTACAAATGCTAGCGGTCATAAACGTCAATAAGGAAACATAAACTATGTTATCCAAAAACGTCTAAATTGGATCACAAAACCGTCCCCAAGAGCATAAAGGAGCAATTCGCCGCGGACCCGATCAATGCTCAATAACTCCACTTAGTTTAATGGCCGACATCAAGAATTTTATTAAGTTAGAAATGTTCGAAACTAGCGGAGTATCATTGGACTGTAATTTTGTTAGTAAACTGAACAATGGGAAATAAATAATACTACATTTTCATCACATTTGGTTCGATATAAAAGGTTAAAAATATAATGTCCTAGATCTTGGCCTCTTTATCACATCATAATCAACATTCACTTGTTCTTATTTCTCGTGAAGTACTTCTAGCTCTTCAGATTCTTGCTTCAAAACCTAACACAGCCATACATTTTTAAATATAGAACTTTTTTTATCTATAAAAGGCAACGCTTTTACTCTGAAATTGCATTACAGCCGTAAAATGAAACCGATACTCCTCCACAAGCCATTGACTTTTTTCAGTACATTTTATTAGCGCCGAAAATAAATATGACTTCCTTGATGTAGAGTGTTTCATTCACCTCAGATGCAAGTCAATATTCTGCAAACAATATTCAAATCCTCTTGAGATTATAAAGATGTATGTACAATACATCAAAACCAGCATCTGATTCATCGAACAATCGATATCTTCGGTTTCCAAACAGCTTTCGAATCCCATCCAAATGGTTTTCATCATAATGCTAATTTTATGTGATATTTACTCATTACAAAGAAAGTTATCTTTTTATAAACGACAGTTCTAGCAAACACCTTGATTTTCTTTATCGTGCAATGTTTTATTCTAATACTGAGTTCTCAACGTTCATCAACTTTCTAAACCCTAAGCTTATCTTCTTTTGAACACTAAGATTCCAAAACAAATTGCTTTTCTACTATAAAGACATCTTCTAGTGAGATCTTGTAGTGAGAGTCTATATTTAGTTAAATAATTGAGGAACTAAGAGATAAGATCACTGGCGTTGACGATAATTGATGGAGTTCTCTTGGACGGATTTCTATTAGGCATTGTCGAAAATTGGCGAACAATCTGTTGGCACGCTTGAATTTGCGCGTGATTCGGCAGGAAATATTACCCGTTAATATTCCACTAAGTATTTATCTGGCTCGACATCTGGGATTATTCACGTAAGCCAAAGGGGTGGAGGGAGGCATGGCTTTATGTTGATCGAACAAACGATAGGTAGTTAGTTATATGACCGCTCATTCCCAAAATACCATAATTTGAAAATACCAGATTATACTAAATACCAACCTCCCAAAACACCAGATTCAAAATAACGATTAATTTATTGTACTTACCAAAAATTTAGAATTTTGTGTTTTGGGAATCTGGTATAACGTGTAATTTGGTATTTTCAAATTATGGTATTTTGGGAATGAGCGTATATGACATACAGAGGTACCTGGTAGATACCCTGAATAAAGAGATAGAACGCCAAATAACAAATTACTATTATTGGGCCCTGAAAGAAGTCATGAAAGGTAAACCTATACATATATATACTCCTAATGTATGTAGCCAAACTCTGAGTTCTGTCAAATAATACGGTTGACAATCGGCCTCAGGGTACAAAAAACGAGGGACGATGATATCAGGCAGATTGCAGGAACAACCTGGCACAGAATGGAAAGAGAGAGACGAAAGGAGGACGTCTTTGCCAATTGCTGCAAATTAAAGAGTATGGATGCAAGATGAAAGGAGAAGAAATATATGTTTGCTTCCTGTTAAGTCTTATGCAATCTAAATAGTGTGTAAATGTCTGAATAAAGCCTTATTTATTTTATGCATGGCCAAAGACCATACTAATTTCTAAAGATCCGTAAAGTGCCGAAAAGCTTTTCCGCATCGGTACCTACAGTCAAAATTTCTTCAACAAGCAAGCTCAATCATGATGATAGACGACGCCATCACTGTAGATCTTAAAACGCGTTTAGAGCCTCATTAATAACTCAATGCCTTTTGTTCTTCCAGATAAAGCGTTGTTTTTTAACTAGGCCGTAAAGTTAATGGTTACGTCATTGCGTTTAACGAATGGGCGAGGATAAGTGTTAAGTGTGATATTTTATGAGAGAAATGGTGTAAATTAACATTTGATGGTGCTATATTTTCGACACATTTTAGGATTTTTAGGGTACCACAGCCCAAACTGAATAATTTTACATCGACGTACATTCTTTTACCTAGTTGTTGTAAGCAAAGACTTCCTATTTGGATGATGAGACTAAAGTTTTTTAGATAGGTAATTCACAAAATTGTAAGCGGCTAGACCTAGAAGGTAAGGGTTCCGTTTAAAAGTCACCAGGAATAGAAAGATTGAATTGAAGAAATTGAAGACAGGACATAAAAATATGTACATTTCGAAACACTCACAAAATAAAAGTAATTTTGTGAGTGTTTCGTTACATTAAAGGTTTGGAAACCGTAGAAAATTCCGCAATTAAACTTTTTAATTCGTTAATTATTTACGGGCTGTGCAGTGTTTCTTTACTAATGTTTATTTAAGAGTAATTAGTAGGCAAGTTACTTTCGACATCGTCAAAAGAGAAACCTTACAAATGTAACCAATTCAAATAAACTTAGATACCTTGACGTATGCTCATATCAATGACATACGTTTTTATACCTTCAATTTCCGACGAATAGTCAAAAGCATGACCTATTACACAAAGCTAAATATGAGCTGTAATCGGTGACAGGTGACAGGTGACAATTAATTATCTAACGCCCACGCCACGCTCTTACGGCACCCTATGATTTAGGAACTTGTCCACAAAACACCTCTTTGTCAACTGACAGGTTGACGGTATAAGAGGCCAGTATAACCCTACAGGTGTCTGTTAATATGTTCCGTACTTTTTGTTCCTCTATCAATATGTAAATTATCAATCGCCGGAACCCGCGTGGTCCCATGCCGCTTCCGGTGCGTCGACCCACTTCCCTTAATTCCTACGACACGCTTTGTAATTAAAATTTCGGGCGTGACCAAAAATATGGAGGCGGTGAAGGTTCCGCAAGTCAATGTCAACAAACGAACTCACGATGGTGCAGTGCCAATGCAACTAGCCTGAGCTCTGAGAATTTTGAGTCCTGGGTTTGAATCTCTCTGAGTCGTGGATGTTTCATACAAGAACGATTTTATACGTATAGAGGTATCTATAAGTATTAGTATTAGCATGTTTTACAGTCAAGTACAACGATATGTAATGGGACGCATTTGCACCTTACGAGAATTTCATTGTAATATGGTGCAAAAGTGTAACAGTGTAATGACAGGGACTACATACATACATACCTACATAACTTCACACCTGTCTCTCAATGGGGTAGGCAGAGACTATGGAACGCCAGGTGCACCGATCTAAACATACAACTTTCGCTTCCTCTACATTCATCAATCTCTTCATGCACCCACGTACGTCGGTTTCGGGTAATTTTTATTTGGCCCTTATTCAGTAATTATTCCTAATGACAGGGACTCTTAGTCAATATAAGATCAATGTGTGGTTGATCACTCTGAAAAAAAAGAACAGTATGCAAAATAGAATAAACCTGAACTTTGATTGCTTTTGTCCCATAAGCCCAATGATCGAAAGTCATCGTTATTGTTCCAAAAACAGTTAAAGCTTGCGAGCAAATTTTACCGTCTTGGTAGTAAATTGAAATATTGTAAATTAATTAAATACCTAGTAATGTTCAATCAGTAAACGTGATTGTCCTTTGTTTTTCAAGCATTTGATGATAGTGATCAGTCGATCTAAGTGTTTTTGCTTTGCTGTGTGTAGTAGGTTTTTTTTAGTGCAGAGGTAATTGCAATTATTCTATTATATCATTAAATTTAATCACATAGTAGTGTGAAGTGTGTAGATAGGCGAGTGTTAGTTGACATAGAATGTAATAGAGCTCTTGTATTATAATATTATAATACTTATAATATTAGAAGCATTTCGTGCTATTCATAATTTTAAGTAGGGCTCACTGTCTGGCACGGGCACTTACCACGGTAAGATCAAATAGCTACAGTTTAATTACCTGTTTCAGTTTTCCGTAAATTACTTACTATTGACAGTTTTCCTATTTTTATGTTACTTCGTAAAACTCTTCATACTTTTCTCGGAAGCTACACAATTTCCACAAGTAAAACTGCCTATTGGAATCCAAGGAATTTTGCGTGATGGGTTTTATAATCATTAAATGTTTCTGTATGTTGGCGATGATCTCAAAAACTACTGAAGGGATTTTCATGTGGTTTTCACCATCAGTTTTATAAGTTCTGGCTTATGTACGGGAGTTACAGATAAATCACAAAAACTGAAGCAAAGCGAGGGCTATTCTATTATAATTCAAGTAATTAAGCAACAACCAAATGGTTCCACAAACTGCTGCATTTTTCGGCTTAGATTTTTAACAGTCTTTTGGAATCTAACATGGTTCAGTTTGAGAACCGCCTACAGAACCCTAAAGTACCTACTCGAAAAGTGCCCCGCAGAGCTAATTAATTAAGCCGTCCTGGACATCGTTGTAATCAATTTAATGGCAAAAATTCTCCATTCTACCAAACTGCTGTTCGCTCTTTCGCTTTAAACGAAAATGACGGTTTTTCTATTCAAAAGTGTTCTTTTGAATGGAAAATGTTTGGAGTTTCAATAGGGATTCTACTAAAAATTAATGACGATAAATTACAAAAAATTTAAACGTTTTACATTGCTGTTTGCTAAAAATGGAGCCGGAAAAATATATTGCGGCGCAAACAAGGAAGCGTTAGAAATCTTTATCTTAGCATAAGATAGCTAAGCCCTTAACAATTTCTTAATTAGGCGTAAAATTAAAATATGACATGTTCCACTATGAAATTTTCAGAACATCACGTCGTCCCCGGCGAATAAAATAGTAATAGGAAAAAGTAAATTTTACAGGAAAAAATAAAAACCAATTTTGTTCAATATCTTCAGACCTATAAAAAGTTTACCAACTTGGCGTATATAAAATGAATGGTATTTTTTTCAGGTTTAATGTTTATAATTATTTGATAATTTTAATTATTTTCGTTTGTTTGTTATAAGCTAAAATGTATATTACCGTAAGTATACCAAATAAATAAAAATTAAATCTTGCATAATTTCGTAAAAAAAATAAAGGAAAAATGTGGAAAAAAATCACTATATGCATTACATTACGGAGAAGCGGAATATGAAATTACACGAAAACTATGGTATTATCGCATTACCATTTTATTCCCCGGGGGCGACGACACAAACGACGACGACAAACGACATGCCAAATAAGAATTTAACCCGAAGGAAAGTTATATCCTTCTTTGCCTTATTTCAACAAAAGTAATCTTAACATAAGCTTGACAATCCGCATTTTTAAACATTTAAACTACTAAAAACCTTTACACAATGCCCGAATGTAACTCGTTTAAAATATTAACCGTGTAAATAAAACGAAAATGTGCTCCCAAATTGACCTTTCCGCGGAGAATATTTTTAATCAGCACCAACTAAGCAATAACTAAGATAATACTACTACAGCAATATCAACCTTATGACTAATGGAAAAGGATTAAGTCTGCTTTGTATGTTGAATTTGAGATACTACTTATTGGCTTAGAAGGGTAGTACTGTTCTCCTGATTAAATATTAAAGCAACACGCTCGCGCGCACAATCAACCATAAATGATAGAGCAGCAGAACATGAATTGTTTTGTTATTATGTTAAAAATGGCCTATAATGCGAAGCCAGAATGGTGGCGACCATTACAATAAAACAATGATATGTTTTGTCTTTTGTTCTTGGTGAGATAGGCAATAGGAAATATGCATGGACTTTTAAACGCATATCGCAACAAAATATGAAAATACCATTAAACAGAGAAAATACCGGGAAGAAAAATACTCCACTACATACTCCTCTACCATAGATTAAGATTTCACACAAAACATTTAAAGTACATGAACTTCGCAATAGATTTCCAAACTTTCCCAAAAGGGTAAGGACCAAAAAGTTGGACCATAGTTAAGCGCAGTTAGTTGTTTGTAACAACGTAGTCGAAAAAAGTTCCGTTGTGCGACGAAAATTATGTCCAAAATTGTATGGCTAATTTACGTGTCACAGCGGAACTTTTTTCGACTTCTTTGTTTGTATGGTGCTAGCGTGCCCAACTTTTTGGTGCTTACCCAAAAACCTCATCCAACACTTGACCAAACATTTGTCCAAACCGGCAGCTGATCTGCCTCTCTCATCGCGTGTAACCCAGAAAGAAAGTAATCTATATTTACCTTAAGCGCCGGCTATAATTGGAGGAGCATGATTATGGAGTGTACAAGTGTAACTGATAAAATGCATTCTATCTCAGCTATGTAAACATTCGGCGCTTAGATTGAAGCGGTACGGCACGAACTTTTTCCTTCTATTGAGTAAAACGGTGTTTACTTAAACTAGCAATAAAAAATGCAGAAGTACTGCTGTCTTACTCTAACTTTAAAGTTAGAAAAAGACAGCAGACAACTTCTGCAATTTAATTGCTAGGCTAAGTCGCCCTTAAGTCTGGGCTCCTAGTGAAAAAGGGTACAAGTCACCTTAACTGGTAATAATAAAGGGTACTTATATACATGAACGGAGTATTAGACTTGAACCTTTTTTCCCTTGATCTTCTGACTGTCTTGCACCGTCATAGGTAAGTATAATTTGTAAAATTTACATTTATTTTTAATTTTTATTACTACTACTTATTAGTTCTTGTGAGTTTTGACACATTTTCCTGCTCAACTACGCATGAATATATATTTTTTTTGTTTTATGTGAGATTCATTGTTTTATAAATGCTAGGTTAAGTTTATTATAATATAAGCAATATATAAAAAACGATGAACTGTTGAGTTTCTTGCGGCGTTTCTTCTCAGCAGTGGTCTCTTGCGAAGCGCTGGTAGATTTTTGACGTGTAAAAGTGCCCGTGCGGCCTACTTACTGAATAAACCTCTTTTATCTTTTTTAAGTTGTAATTCTGTAGCTCTGCCTTGCCCACTCTGGGATTACAGGCGTGAAGGTATGTATGTATATATGTATCTTTTTTATCTTTTACTTTTACGTAAATGTACCAGTTAGCATTAAATGATACGTACGATATATCGAGCTTCTTAATAGCTTTCGACCGGCTATCGCTATCACGCTTACACTCGCAACTGACACTATATTTATCACTCATGTGTCAACGAAGATTGCCGATCGCTATCAAGAAAATAGTAGCACTGTAATCCCAAAACACGTAAAATCTCTCCCCATTCCCTGAGAAACTATTTTAACTAATGTAAAAAAATGCTAATCATTAAACCGCAGGCTCTTCAATCCTATTTAACAGATTACATAGTGTAAATTATGATCTTCAAATAAAATAATTTTACAATAAAAACGGTGACCTATCGTGTTATAATCAAAAACGCAGCGGGCCCGCTGCAGAACCGCCCCGTGCGTCCCCTCCTAGGCGTTCCCTAACTTTACGAGCTCGCGTGTTACATTCTTCGTACAAATATGTTTGTTGTGCGCGTCCGCCCATTTTAGATGGGATATTTTGGAGATTCCCTCACTCCTGTAATATAGATAAGCTGCTAATGGCTGCTCAGATGTTTATTGACAAAGATTAAGTAGCCCTGCTGAGTTTTGCGTGCCTTTAAAAATGAAGGTACCTACCTAATAGCTAGGGTTGCCAGATGTCCGGTATTTAAGCGTACAGTCCGTTATTTTCGAGGCCTGTCCGGTAAAAAATAAATGGTCATACCGGACAGAACAATGTCCGGTATTTTGAAGAAAGTCGGTACTACTCTGGTCACAAGCGCCTACAAAAGTAGGCATATGAAATCCCTCAAACGCAAAACTCGCTGTCTGTACTGTATGTGCGTTTGGGGGCTCTCACTTCACCACTGTATACCCGTCTCACTCACTCGTACTTGCTGCCTGCGTCCACCCCCCACCCGCGCGCGCCCGGTGTGTTTTGTTTTGATTTCGAGATTTGTTTACCTAGTCAATAATAAGATTACGCATAAATAAAAAAGATTAGTATAAAAAAAAACGTATTTTTTGCGACCTAGCATATAACCCCCCCTCCCCCGCTTGAAATAGTATGTTTTAATACACTATTACAATCACTTTTTATCATTAGATATCATTTAATTGTTGTAAATTAGGAAATGCCAACGTAAATGCCAAAATAAACATGTCATCCATAAAATGTTTGCTAATTAAATAAATGTAAGTATTAAAACAAAACTATCGGGTCAAATTCATATTCTTTCGAATAAGAATGTAAAAACCGTGAGTTTTTTTTGGTCTATCCCAATTGACTGAAGCGCTCGACGCCACCGCCCGGCAGCTTTCGTGAATCCTTTCAACATTCGCCGGTTACAACTTGTGTAAAGCCACTGCTCAGATTGAACGGAGCACTGAAAATGCGCATGAGTAGAGACCACCTTTGTTATGGAGAAGACAAACAAGCACACATACTTGGTAAGTGGGGTGGAACCATAGACATTTGCAATCTCAAGACTACAATGCTAAGACTGCAGATGCTTTGCCAGCCCTGGGGACTAGATTGAAAGTCTGTATTGTAATTCCCACACCAGCTCAACGACTGCGGTGAGCTGGTGTGGTGACTGAGCTCGGAAGTATATAGGTACACAAGAGGATGCCCGCGACTTCGTGCGGATACCAGTAGAATGACTTTCCCGCTACTCCCCTATTTCTTCCCGTTGAAGGTCGACTTTCGGAAAATCCTTTCGAAGTGCACCTCATAAGGAACCTACGTGCCAAATTTGGAATCTCTACACCGAGTGGTTTGGGCTGTGCGTAGATACATCAGTCAATCACTTTTGCCTTTTATATATGAAAGGTCCACGGAAAGAACATGTCTAGTCACATTAGTAGCTTTTTGAGATATCGCGATTTGAAAGTTAGGAATCATGTCATTTTGTACGTAATTTTCGTGTGGTAAGTAAAAGTTCATTTCGTCCTCTACATTTTGAGACTCAAAACTCATTTTCTAAAAAAAAGTGACTAGACATGTTCTTTCCGTGGACCCTTCATATAGATATGACAAATGACAAAAAAACAAAATCTTTATTCGACATTACATATAAATTTTCAATCTTCAGACTTAAATCCTAAGACTACAAACGCTGTTAAACTGATGTTGTTAAAGACCAAAGTTTTGGTTTGATAATAGGGAATATGCATGGATTTTAAAAATCGCATTTCTCATCAAAATATGAAAATACCGTAAAAGAGATAACCAAAACGGAAATTAAAATTAAAATCGGTCAAGAAATACGGAAGTTATAAGCATTTCAAACTTCTAATTAGACAGAGAGATCCGATGTGCACCGTGACGTCATTGTGCACTGCGGCCATATAAACTCCATGTAAAATTCCGTTTTTCTAGAAAGAGATAGGAACAAATCTTTGTTGGCTTATATCTTGGTTATTTTTATAGTTATTCAAAAAATGATTTTTGTGATCTGTTTGTTACATGAATCAGCTTCAATTGAAGCTGTAAAAAAAAAAAACATGCATATTCCCTATTGTACCATTCTACCTTCAACAGCATGTATTCGAGGTTGGTTCTCTCGGGAAATAACACCTGAGTAGTTCGAGTCTTCCGTTTGAATGTGTGTCATTTTGTAGTCAATCGTAAGTCGTAAAATAAGGTAGGTATGGCTGTTTTCACGTTAACACAATGTGTTAGTAGTTACATAACAGACTATCTGGAATTATAGGAAGTAAATCGTCTTAATTTTTTTATGCTTTTGGTCTGACACTTCAGCATAACGCTGAGCCAGTGTCAGCTTCGCTACCGTGAGGACACACACGCTGTGCTGTTCCTGTCACATTATGTTTTCTTTTCTTTATTTATATTTATTCTATTTAATGAATAAAATTACTTTCTTTTCTTCATATATGCACTTTTGTATGCAAATGTACATATGCCTATGGCACCGCACTAGCGACGACGCGCATCACTAGCGTCGCCATATCAACGTGAAAAACAGAGCCGTCAAGAACTTCACATTTGTCTCTCGACGCGGCCGTTTGCTATTTGATATTTCTAATTTTATTGTATATTTCTTTCTCGTTAGTAAACCGATTTATGAAGAGTCGCATTATAATTTATAGTAGTTAACAGGCGCATAGCAGCACCAAATTGGTGACCCGCGACGATTAATAATTATGTCGGATAACGAGTTTGAAGATACGATGCAAGGAGCCGCCGGCCCGGCACAAGAGACTACAGGGTCTGTCGACCGAGTTGCAGTAAGATTGCCGCCGTTCTGGGCGGACGACGCCGAGGTATGGTTTGCCCAGGTCGAGGCGCAGTTCGCAATATCGGGCGTAAAAGCCGATTCTACAAAATACTTCCAGGTAATTCGTGAATTAGACCCTAAAACCGCAAAGGAAGTTCGAGACATAATTACGAAGCCCCCGGAACAAAATAAATACGAAAAATTCAAAAAAGAATTGATAAACAGGCTGTCAATGTCAAAAGAAAACAAAAGACGACAGTTGCTGCAGCACGAAGAGTTGGGCGATCGGAAGCCAAGCCAATTCCTCCGTCACCTTCGAGGATTGGCTGGCGACAGCGTCAGCGACGATTTTCTCCGTAGTCTTTGGTCGTGTCGCCTACCTACGCACGTGCAGGCCATTATCGCTTCGCAAACTACTGCTTCGCTGGACGACATCGCTGTTCTTGCTGACCAAATACTTGATGCTACTCCTAACCCTTTCTTTAAGCAGGTAGCGAGCACAAGCTCTTTCGAAGATATGCTGAAGAGAATGGAACAATCCATCACGGCGCGCATCCAGAGCGGGTTAATGCAACAAATCGCACAACTGAGCGCCGGCAGCAGCAGCGGTTATCGTCGGGCGCGTTTCAACCGGAGCAGGTCGCGCAGTCGCAGCAGGTCCAAATCACACGGTCGGTATCAAGCTGTCAAAGAAGGTATGTGCTGGTATCATAGCAATTTTAATTCGAAGGCAAGAAAATGCATTCCGCCGTGTAACTACAAACAGGAAAACTAGTACGACAGTCCATCGCGGCGGCAGCTGACTGTCACGCCACAACCAGCCGTCTATTCATAACGGACAACGTAAGCAAAATTCAATACCTTATTGATACCGGCTCCGACCTCTGCGTTCTGCCACGAAAATTCATGCCCAAATGTAAGTCGCCTGACAGCTACGCACTCACAGCAGCGAATGGTTCTATCATACATACCTATGGCATAGTCAAGCAAAATTTGAACCTAGGTTTGCGGAGGGATTTCATATGGAACTTTGTCGTAGCAAACGTAGATAAGCCAATCATAGGAGCTGATTTCCTTGCTCATTACGGCCTCGTCGTCGACTGCAAACACAGAAGGCTAATTGACAGCGTGACTACTCTCACAACAGCGGGACAACTTAGACATTGCGACCAAACCAGCATAAAAGCGATCTCAGGTGACAGCGAGTACCATCGATTGCTAGCGGAATATCCCAGTTTAACAAAACCGTCTGGATTGCCGCGAGAGGTAAAACATTCAACTGTGCACTACATCCGAACTACTCCAGGTCCTCCAGCATTTTGTAGGCCACGCCGTCTAGCTCCTGATCGGCTGAAAATTGCGAAGGAGCAGTTTGAAGAAATGCTTCACGATGGCGTAGCACGACGATCCGATTCACCGTGGGCGTCGGCACTGCACCTTGTGCCCAAGAAAGGAAATGGTTGGCGACCGTGCGGGGATTACCGCGCGCTCAACGCACGCACCATCCCCGACAGATATCCCGTCCGCCATATAGAGGACTACGCCCACCGTCTAGCAGGTAGCAAAATATTCTCAAAAATTGATTTAGTCAAAGCATACAACCAAATTCCTGTTTACTCGGATGACATTTGCAAGACAGCTGTCACAACACCGTTCGGGATGTTCGAATTCCCCTTCATGCCATTTGGTCTTCGAAATGCAGCTCAAACCTTCCAGAGGTTCCTGGATGAGGTCCTCAAAGACCTGGACTTCGTCTACTCATACATCGATGACGTACTCATTTACTCCAAAGACGCCGAACAGCACTTAGAACATCTACGGCAAGTGTTTGATAGATTTCAAGAGTATGGTATGCTCATCAACGAGTCCAAGTGCAGTTTTGGTCAGAAAGAGGTCACATTCCTCGGATTTACAGTCTCTGAAGACGGCACTCGTCCTATTGACGATAAGGTAAAAACAGTGCAGGAATTCCCGCCACCCAAGACTGTAGGCGGATTACGCAGATTCCTCGGCATGCTGAACTTCTACAGGAGGTTTGTTCCTCATGCTGCCGATGCACAAGCACCTCTTCACGACATGCTATCAGGACCTAAAATCAAAAGCACTACTTCACTTACTTGGACCGAACAACAGTTGGAAGCTTTTCAAAATTGTAAGTCTAGTCTCGCCAAATCAACTCTACTGGCTCATCCCATCATTGATGCACCACTAGCCCTCGTGACTGATGCTTCTGGCACAGCCTTGGGTTCAGTGCTCCAGCAATTAGTGGAAGGACAATGGCAACCACTGGCTTTCTTCTCAAAGAAGATGACACGGCAACAAACACAGTACAGCGCGTATGATCGGGAGTTGCTGGCTATTTACGAAAGCGTTAAGCATTTCCGGTACATGGTTGAAGGTAGACATTTTGTGATATACACTGACCACAAGCCAATCACCTTCGCTTTCCAGCAAAAAGACAGGAAATGCTCTCCGAGACAATTTAACTACCTTGATTTCATTTCGCAGTTTACCAGCGACATCAGGCACATCTCGGGGAAAGACAACATTACCGCTGACACACTCTCCCGTATCGAAGCAATTGCCGTGCCTCCAGACTTCGAAGCCATCGCGCAAGCGCAGCAGTATGATGCCGAGTTGCACGACCTCATTGCCAAGCGATCTTCGTCACTGAAGTTGGAAAAAGTGCCCGTGCCAGGTACGACTGTTTATTTATATTGCGATACCTCTCAAGCACGGCCCCGACCCTTCATCACCAAGGAGCATCGACGAAGAATATTCGACGCAGTACACGGCATGAGTCACTCAGGTACAAGGTCAACAACTAAGATGGTAACGGAAAGATTCGTATGGCCCTCCGTACGCAAAGATTGTGGTACCTGGGTACGTACGTGCGCAGCATGTCAACGCGTCAAGGTGCAACGTCACACATCTTCTCCGCTGGGAAACTTCAAGCTACCAGGAGACAGGTTTAGTCATGTCCACATTGACCTGGTCGGTCCCCTACCACCTTCATCCGAGTTCCGCTACCTCTTCACCGCCATAGACAGGTACACACGCTGGCCAGAGGTGAAGCCACTTTCAGACATCACAGCCGAAACCGTAGCTCATGCGTTCTACGAAACATGGATATCTCGATTTGGTTGTCCACAAACTGTAACAACCGATCAAGGACGTCAATTTACCTCACGTATGTTCAAGGTTTTGACGGAGCTTTGCGGAACCCAGCTGCGACACACAACGGCCTATCATCCCCAGGCCAACGCCATGGTCGAGCGCCTGCATCGCACTTTGAAAGCAGCCATCATGGCCCACGACAACAACAAGTGGACCGACGTGCTGCCGATCGTACTTCTTGGCATAAGAAGTGCGTGGAAAGAAGACTTGCAGAGCTCAGCTGCAGAGATGGTGTACGGTGAGCCATTGCGCATCCCGGGTGAGTTCTTTCATACTCCTAACTCACACGCACTGCAACCTGACGATTTTGTCGCACAGCTAAGACGTCATATGTCGCATCTCAAGCCTGTTCCTGCATCGAGACACGGAAATAAGTCTATCTTTGTACACAAGGACTTAAGTTCATGCACCCATGTTTTCCTGAGAAAGGATGCACTGCGTGGATCTCTAGAGGCCCCATACACTGGCCCACACCGCGTCTTAAGTAGAACGGACAAGACTGTCACTGTAGACTTACTCCGAGGACCAGTGACTGTCTCAGTTGATCGTGTAAAGCCAGCCTACGTTCAGAATGACACGGCTGCAGCTACAGCAGCTGGCTCCAAACCTAAAGCTGTTGCTCCCGCTGGGACCACTCGTTCTGGCCGTATTGTCACATTTCCTATTCGCTTTCAGGCAGGACTTTGAGACTCCCAGGGGGGTCCTATGGCACCGCACTAGCGACGACGCGCATCACTAGCGTCGCCATATCAACGTGAAAAACAGAGCCGTCAAGAACTTCACATTTGTCTCTCGACGCGGCCGTTTGCTATTTGATATTTCTAATTTTATTGTATATTTCTTTCTCGTTAGTAAACCGATTTATGAAGAGTCGCATTATAATTTATAGTAGTTAACAGGCGCATAGCAGCACCAAATGCCTTTTATGTAGTAAAAAGTATTACTCATTAAAAATCAACATAGTTAGTTACAGGAAAAACGTGAAATCATTGGACGTCTACGAAGTGTCTTCGGCTTATTAAAAAGGAAAGGCCTAGAATAAGTCTACAGACCGTATCGCTTTCTTAGATTGTTTGCCGATGAAATTGGTTTGAACAAAACTCTATCGGGAACGGAACGCAATCCCAGCTTTTGTTGGCTAAAGTACTGTTTCCTTTTGTACATATAGGTAACATCATTTACTTTGGAACTTGACTCTCGATTCACAAAAGGGTGGTTATGTTTTTATATTTATGTATCCATGTTTCTTTGTGACCTCCTGTGGGCTAAACACATATTCGGGGTAATGTCGGATTCCCCCAATGTGTCTGTCTCTCTCTGTATCTGTGTGTGATGTTACTTTATTACAACCGTAAGTAATTCTCTTAAAAAGGTCGTTCTTGAACTCGACGCACCAAATATTAACCAGCGTGTTATAGTAGTCGCGTCAGAGTGCAAAAACCACGTTGATTTAAGGGCTTCGCTTTACCCGACGAGTAGCGAGGATGTGATTCTCTTAAGCGTATCATTTTTCAACTCAATGCAGCTAATATTTACGGGCGAGTTAACGTTATCCTGTCAAAGCGTACAAAACACATTTAAGAGCGCATTTTGGATCATTTTCAGTTTGCTTTTTGTTTACAAAAGAAAGACCTTCACACTAATCGCAGATTACAATATAGCTTTTAATTAAAAGTCGCTATGTGAGCTCAGCCAGTACTATAGAACTTTACTAGGCAGTATTTTTACACATTTGTAAACAATGGCCATGCAAAAACATGATGAAAAAGACAGCGAAAATATTCACCATATAAATTGAGATTTCTCAAATGAAATGCCACTATAAAAATCAAAAAGCCCAGATTTCCTGTACTTGCGTTAAAAGCATTGTATCTATTAAAATAACGATAACAATTAAGTTATGTTTAATAAAAGAAAGAATTTCTTTACCTTTGCTTATCGTGCGCCCTAAATAGCCGATAACTTCTGAACTTTGAAATCAATAAAATGTCATAATAACATTCATTCATTAGTCCTGTAGTAAACTGATTCAAGTGATGCAACCACTATAATGCGTAACCATAACTGGTAAATATAGTTTATCTGTCATTATTTAGGCCTATCCTGTTTCTAGTCTATTACATAGGATTCATAGCGAAACTTCTGAAAGACGGTTTCTAAGGCTAAGTGAAAAATCCACCAACAATTAAACAGATGTTAAGCGTAAAACTAATTTATTTTGGTTGTTTTTACCGTAACGATGAATATATAATATAAGTATAAGTATTTTGCGGGTGGTAGGATCTTGTGCAGGGTCCGTCCTGTAGGCTTAGCCAAGAGCCAAACGGTGTTAGCGTTTTTCCATTCCATCGACTTTTAATGTATGGGATGACAAGTTGGTCACGTGGTTTATCACAAAGAAACGCTAAATGCTAGCCAAACGGCCTCACGTACAATCGCCTATGAAATATCGAAACGCCCAAATTAGCGATCAGTGCTGTCACAATGTCGAAAACCATAAATATGTCTAGCCAAGTGCCACTTAGCGTTTTCCATTTCATCAACATTAAATGTATGCGGTGACATGTTGGTCACGTGGTTTATCACAACGAACAACTAAAATGGCTAGCCAACGTCCTCTCGGAAAGTTGGTCACTAGTCGCTACAACCATCTTATCTATTAACCTACCGCCAAACAGCAGTGTTCGCATTGTTCTGTTCCGGCTTGGGGATAAGACAGCCGGTGAAATGACTAGCATAGAGGCATTCCAGACGACGCGCTGGCCTAGTTGGTAGTGACCCTGCCTACGAAGCTAGCGGTCCTGGGTTCAAATCCCGATAAGGGCAGATATTTTTGTGATGAGCGCGAATATTTGTTCCTGAGTCATGAATGTTTACTATGTATTTAAGTATATATTTCTCTATATAAGTATTTATATCGTTGTCTAGTACCCATAATACAAGCCTAGAGCTTAAAATTGGGACTAGGTCAATTGGTGTGACATTATCCCCTGATATTTAAAATTATTATTATTATTCCATCTTAGTCCTCAGGGTTGGCAGTGCATTTGCAGTTTTAGGATTGCGTTCTTGTGAATGCGCATGTCTATGGGTCACAGTTTCCACTTACCATCAGGTGGCCCTGTGTGCTCGTTTGCCTTCTCTATGCCATAAAAAAAAACATTATATATATGTTTAGCAACATCCATATAGTCTCTTATACACATAGAAACAATTAAAATCGACTTCACTCATTAGTTTATGCCAACTAAAAGAGATTTTCAGATGTTTCACATAAATAAAATAAAAAGGTATAATAATTAATAATAGTTCAACAAAAGCTCATAGTAACAACATAAAGTTAATTCGTAATTGTTGAATGTCATGTTGCCCTTTGTACCTATATTGTTAAGACTCCCAGACTTAAGACGCTTAATCATAACTACCAATAATTAGATTGTTTAATTAAATACCTGCACAAACAATCCTTCATTACTTCTTGTAACCATTTTTTATCTATATTTTTTTATCTGACAGCAAGGGGTTATTCCTACCTGTTACCACCAATTTGTTACCACTGGTAACAGCTGGGATTTTTTTCCCACCTGTTACCACTAGTAACTACTGGGAATAAAAATTCAAAAAACCACCATAATGTTTTAAGTGTAGTTATCAACAAATATTTTAGTGGTAACAAATGGGAAAAATATTCTCACTTGTTACCATCGAGTACTTTAATGGTAACACGTGGGGAAAAAAAACCCAGCTGTGGTAACAAATTGGTGGTAACAGGTGGGAATAACCCACAGCAAGCAGTGTAAAGTTCCAAACCAAGCTTCCTCGCAAACGAACCCTAAATTGCTTATTCCCTTGCAAAAAACAAAATTATGACTGAATTCAGCGCGTATCGTGAACATATTTCCCTAGAGTTTTATTTTGGTTTGCGGCTACAGAACAGTACCTTAAAAGGCTAGGCATGTGTAAGAAAACCTTTTGGCCCGTATTTATGGCCTTTGTCGCGGTGGATAAAGTATCCGTCCCCCTCGCACTTACATACTAGTCAGAAAGTGACACTGGTTTCATTCACGGTTAACTACATCGACAAACACGACCATAATGAGCACTTGTCCCACCGCCGAGTATGAGTGAGAAGCAAATAGAGCTTGTAATCAACTATGAATATATTTGCGTCTCTTTTATTCATAATCAATATCTTTTGTTGGAGGGAGAGTTCTTGCCGGCAGCCAGCGATCAACTATTCTGAATATATGTGTCCCTTTTATTGACTCGGGATCTATATCGTTTGTTCGTTACTTGAGCGAGAAAATAGTCGGTAGCGAATCGCTTCCTCGCCGGCAGTGGGACAAGTGCCATAGCCACGCCGGTTGGTTAACCTTATTTTTAATATTATAAACCCGAAAGTTTGTTTGTACGGATGTATGGATGGTCGTTACTCTTTCATACTACAACAGAATTGGATGAAATTTGGAATGGAGATAGCTTATACACTGGTTAAAACATAGGTATCCCGAAAAATTTAAAAGTTCCTGAAGGAATAACTATAATCGAAATCTACGCGGTCGAAACAATATATTTCAGCCCAGTACATTATGTGACCATTGAAAAATTATTATCAACCTTTGACATGGCCGCTTAACTAGGTTGGCCTCTCAAGCGCTTCGTATCGCTTATCAAGTTTACTGGGCCACCGCCTAAGTGCTCCAGAAGAAAGAAAGAGATGGAGCTAACGTGACTTCGGGATTCAATTTTGAAAGTAAGACCCGGTTTTGATACTTGTTTACCTACTTTGTTCTTTTTGCTGACGAGATAACGTCTTTCAAATCGATGAACGCCGGCTGCACGCACGAAAAAGCGTGACTCATTGTCACGTTCCGCCTAAGCCGAGTGTGCAAGCGAGAGCGCGGAACAAGCGATAGAGAGGCACGATCGGCCTCAGAGTTCTGCTTGTGACTCATCGTTTATTCAATAAGGCAATAAGGAATCATTAATAAATATGGCAATCTTGCATAATTGCGTTACTTTCAACCTAGGCTTTAGGCTTGTATAGTAGATTTTATAAATATGTATACACTTTGGTACCTTCTCTATTTAATGTCATGTTTAAACTGTCATATATGTATTGTCACAGCATTTAAAGTGACAAAGTACATAAAATTACACATTTTTTTCAGCTCGACTATACCATGGATACAAGACAATCGTAACATTAGGAATTTAGAGAAATACATACCCCGTGTGGTTGCCGGGTTAGAATAGTGCCACTCCATGTCTTCCCGTGGATGTCGTAAGAGGCGACTGAGGGAATAAAGGCTTGTAGTACTGTTAGGCGATGGGCTTGCCACCTGTCACTAATACACTGGTAAACTTAGTCTAATTGTGCACAATGTGGGTACAGAATTATCAACAAGTTTTTAGAGTTGTAGGTAATTCTGTAGCTCTGCCTACCCCACTCTGGGATAACAGGCGTGAAGGTATGTATGTATGTACATACCAAACAGGACAAACATGACTCAGGAACCGGGATACCGGGAATCGAACCCAGAACCTAGTTTCGTAGGCTGTGTCACTACCAACAAGGCTAACCCCTTCGTCCATTATGATCCTATTACGGTTTTAAAATACACAAACCATTATAAAACCGCCTATGGCTCTCAAAGCGTCTTTAAAACGCTATTAGTATCCAGAAAGAGTTCCCGTGGGATTTAAGGCCCGCGGGATATATTGTTACACCGACCGTGGCCGAATACGGTATGCCTCTTGTATTTCTGAGCTGCTGGTAGGTACGCCGTGATCGGAATTAAGATTTTCAAAGTCAAATACTGTTCACTGCTAGTAATTTAAATAAATAAACATATATCAGGGGACTATGTCACACCAATTGACCTAGTCCCAAACTAAGCTATAGGTTTGTGCTATGGGTATTAGACAACGATATAAATACTTGTAAAGATTAATATATACTTAAATACATAGAAAACATTCATGACTCAGAAACAAATATTTTATAAATGATGTTCTAAACAAATCATGCTTGTAGAGGTTTGTCTCTCAAAAATATACTTTTTTTTCATTTTTATTAGATTATTAGTTACTACGAAAGGAAATATTCAATATTCTCAGTGTTTGCTACCTCCGCTTTGGACTAGTGGTTGGAATGATGTTATTTTGTTAATAGCCCCATATATATATTTTAAATCTAGCACTAGCTGTTACGTAGCAAAGAGCATGTGCCAATTAATCTTTTTAGCAACTCGCAGAAATTTCATTTATTTTCGGAGTAAATAATGAAAAAATAAAATTGCTTTTTGAGACAAACATATAAGCACATACGTTCCTGTTGTCAATAGTGGTCTACGTCTAGGTCCTAAGAGCCTAGACCAAGATGCATAACGCGTAAAAGTGAAAAAAAATTAGCGGTTAGTGTTAAAATATCAAACCGAATGGTTCCATCAAAAAGCATTGATATTATTAAGTAAGTATATTAAATCCAAGACGGCCCGCCTCACCAATTAACGTATAGCGGATTTAAAGTGTTTCTCACTTTGGACCTAAAGCGCATAGAAATAGAGTTGAAAAGTGACGAAAAGATACAGATCATTCTAATAAATAAGTAATACCACTATGAACCCTGGTTGCAATGGCAACTGCACATTGACGCAACCTAGCATTTTCTGTGAGTGTAAATAAAAAAATGCCCTGTTTAGTTCTGGCTGTCACTGTTATTATTACTGCCAAGTACTTAAATACTCTCAATAACAATTGACCAGAGTGAGTTTAAGTTCTTAATCAATCCAATAAAGATTACAAGATTATGTCAAATAGTAGGCACCTTCAAAACTATTTAGTTTTATAAAAGCCCTATATTTTTCATTTATATTACCTAATACGGTGAAACACTAGAATAGTAAAAGACTGCACCATTAAGAGTAAAAAGCTTCTAAATTTAGATTAGCGCCGACATTTATTAGATCCCTACAGAATCGTCTACTCTCAGCGCGTAATAAAACGTGCTTTTTACTTTGCCTTAGCCGGAAATATCTGGGTGACAACGAAACACAAAGGAAAATTAGTATTTGGAACACTTAAACCTTCATTATGTATGAAGTACGGTAATTTTATCTCACAAAAGCGGGCGGGCCATACTTGTAGTCGTATCTAACGAGTATAGACAGACCGCACACGCGCACTACAGCGACGCTTACAGCTACAGTTTATGACAGCTAAGCTACGCACACAGAGACAAACATGCACGTACTTGCATCTACAGGGTGCCTCTGACCTTGGGGCTTTAAATGCATAGATCATTTCTACTCCTGAAACTAAACTTCTTTTGTTCTGTAAGTTGTTAAAAATATGTTCAGTTTAAATTTATTTTTTATCATACAAGTTAAATCTAATTTTCAATGTACGCGATCCAATTCTCCATTTTCCTTTAGCCCCCGTACCAAGGTAATGTCGCCCCCGTACCATGAGATAGTGATTACATGGCCAGTATGTAATACACTGATTTTACAATTAGACTTTAACATCAATTCGTTATCTAAATTTAAGTTATTTTTTCATGTTGCAGAACAAAAGTAGTTCAGTTTAGCGAGTAGAATCGATCGTTGAATTTAAAGCCCCAAGGTCAGAGACACACTGTATACTAAATATTCTTATTCTTATGCCGTGTGGTTGCCGGCTTAGAATAGTGCCACTCCATGTCTTCCCGTGGAAGTCGTAAGAGGCGACTAAGGGAATAAAGGCTGGTAGTACTGTTAGGCGATGGGCTTGCTACCTGTCACTAATATACATTGTTAAACATCTTAGCCTTATAGTGCAAATTGTGGTTACGGAGTTATCAACAAGTTTCTAGAGTTGTTGGTAATTCTGTAGCTCTGCCTACCCCACTCTGGGAATGAAGGCGTGAAGGTATGTATGTGTATGTATGAAATTGTATGACTAATTTATTAGTCAATAAAATTAAATTGACAATAATAGCAGAGTTTTATGTGTTCGTGCCCGGCGTCGCCCGTGTTATTTCCTTCTTCTATACAAACCTTGTCCTCAACAAGAAAAACAGCCAAGTTCTCAAGTGACGTTCAATAGATTTTAATTTATTAGATAATCTTTAATTCATGTCTTCTAACATAAAACAAAAGATTAATTCGTGTTGTCAGATAATGCCATAAATAAACCACTTACGTCCATGTGTTCCTATCTCCTTAAAACACGTCTCTATTTGCCTCGGTTGTCAACAAGCATGTAAAACAGATACTTAAATAGCTGTCAACAAACCGTATAAAGACCGTAAAAATAGGAATGCTTAAAAACCAAGATGTTAGAAGGTGGTTTGGGCTAAATAATAGATTGTTTACCTCGTATAATTTTTCATTTATTGTCGCAGCTTTAGAAAGCAGGAGATATTTTTACTGTTTACGATTTGTCAGATTTCTTACGAGTAGCGTATAAAAATACTGGCCACTCACAATTGGAATGGCTCTCTTGTTTCAAAAAAATTAGTGGCCAGCACATTTTCATTCACTCATACATTATCTTTAATATCATTCGCCGTAGGAAGTTAGTGAAAATGTATATCGATTTAAAATAATGACAAATAGTTTACTATTTCTAAACAAACGGTACTAAAACTACTTATTCTTAGAATGTTATTATAATATCAACATCAAAACGACCGTAATCCATAATTGGATAGTTATATGGTAATACAGTCACGCAACTTCCTATGAAGTTTTATACTCTTTTATTTATTAACTTCCTCGAATACTATTTGATAAAAGTAAGTTGTTAAAGTTAAATAAGGGGATTTTATAATAGATTAGGAGGCATAACAATTTAAATAATAATGAACTTCGGGGCGGGTTAAAGATTAATATTAGCGTCAACGAAATGAATTCTGTGTATTTATACCTAAATGATGAATTAAATTAGGTTATTTTTTGGTTTATTCTGGCCTTTCGTTACATTTTCAAATCCGACTATTAATTCCAACGATACCATTTTTATGCCCATAGTTTCTTAACAGTTACAAGAAAATAAGACCACACACAATCCTTCGTCACTTGACGCGAACGGGATGCCATAAGTTATTTCGGTAATTAGTGCTGAAATAAGGAAAAAGACTCACCGATAGCTCAGCGGCGCTCTTAAATTGACTGACGCCTCTCTCGACGACACCCTTCTCCTCTTATCTCCCTCCCGCAAGCTGCCGTAGCTTCTCGAAAACCCCACGACACCACAACCATTCACTTCACCATCCATCAACTCCAACAACTCAGTTTCATTCACATATAAACTATCATTCACTCGCGATTCGCGCACAACACTAACGTTTTCAAATTTGGAACGATTGTAATCACTCTCGTAAACGCCGTTGTGTTTGGGACTAGAATAAACGTACACTCGATCGAGTTCGGAGTCGTTTTCAGTTTTTAATTTTAACTCGCGCATGAGAGGCTGGGAGGCGTTCAGGTGGTCCGTGGGGGTGTACCACGCTTCCAGGATGGCTATGTGGGCGTCTAACGCGCGGCACGTCAACCGGAATGCGAAGTCGTGGCATTGTTGTTCTTCGACGATTTCTGGAACAAAAAACGGATTGGTTTCAGAGAGGCGAATGTAGGTTTCAATACGGCTTTCTGTTGCATTCTGGGTTGTTATCTTTTTCAGCTCGGGTGTGGAGTGGAGTGGAGTTACGACACAAATTAAATACGCTTCTTGTATAAAGTTTGCTTTTTAACGTGTTAGTATTTATTTTCAATTTGCCAACTGTTAAACTTAACATAACCAACTCCTATCTAAGTTTCTTCTCTCATTAAATATTAAAATTTAAAACCATCTTGTCCAATAAATATTTTTTGTCACATTTGCTGTTGAATCTATTTGTCTATCTAGTATTCGTGCACTCAACTATTTAATGAATGCAGTATAAGCAGTAACGAAATAACGGACGACACGAAATCAATACACCTGTGAATTAACCACGGCATTTGACATATTAACTTGTCAAAATATTAATGAAGCAATACATTAATGTGAAGTTATTATTGTACTGTGAACATTAACACGAAAGTTCCGGAAATATGGCACCAATGTATATTTACAAAAACATCTTATGATATGTTTGTTTGTTTGTTAGTAGGTTCTAGTCTTGCAAATCCATTTAATAACGATGGAGCGGTCTTGGGTTTGATTCCCGGTATGGGCAAATATTTGTGTGACGAGCACGAGTATTTGTTCTTGAGTATTTCCTATGTACTTAAGTATTAATTTCCCTACATAAGTATTTATATCTTTGTCTAGTACCCATAGTACGGGACGGTCAAGTTTTTGAACTTTAAGGTTACTTTTTTTATGTTATAGTAGGCAAATGAGCAGATGGATCGCCTAAAGGTAAGCGATTACTGTCACCCATAGACACCTGCAGCACCTGATATTTGTAAATGTAATGTGTATTAGTAAATCAAACAACTACACAAATATCATGGTATTTAGAACTGATTTGACGGTGTACCCACAGGATCTCTTCTAGGGACCGTATAGTATTACCCACCTAGTTTAGACCCGTTAGATGTCAATAAGCAGAAATCTACTTTGGAAAAAAATCTACAATCTAGGTATATTTTTCTAATCTCATGAAGTTCGTTGCTGTTTCAATAATTCACAGGTAATCTCGTCGCGGAAATAACGCGGTCCAACCTGAATAACGCGGCTTTTACAACAGGACTACAGGACGTGATTAACATGTGGGCGGATTAAGCAATAATAGACTCTGGATCAACGGCATAAGCGCTTTGACGCGCCTTCCCTGCTCTCTGCATCTACCAGATGCATTTAAATGTGGACTCCGTGTTACCAAAGCATTACCCGTCCCACTATAAAAGCTATAAACATATTCGTGAACCATACACTCGTAAAAACTGTAGTTAAAAGGTAAATCCTCATTCCCTTGCATAATTCAAAGACTCCGCATTCTTGCACGGTTTTATTCTTCATTCATAATGCCGGACCTTTTCGTACCCTTGTAATAAATTCATGACGTGTTTAAGTTACATGTACGGGGGAAATTCTTTTGAGGATTACTGTTTTGTTGGAAGGTTACTTCGTTTGTTTGCTGGGATCAAATGTTTTATGTTGCTATAAGTCCTAAAACTTCATGAAACCTGGATTCAATAGATCAAAGAAGAGGTAAATCCGACAAATACGGTCTATTGTTTTTTACCCAGGTTCCTTCAAAAACAATAGACAATCGAAATTGCATGGACCGTTTTGTTTTATAACATACAATCGGTATTTAATCTTAGGGTGGCAGACCACGTACTTGGCTGACTGTGTATAGATAGGTATATACCAGTCCAAAAAGAATGCAAATGTCAATTGTTTTTTGTTTGAAACAAAATATTTCAAAAGCAACAAACATACTCGTAGATGAGAAAGTAAAATCATTGAAATATCTTCATTTTATTGTTTATTAAGAGTATTTAATAGACTGATTCATACTTACATCTACTATACGCTCTACGTGTGATACTTCGCTGACTTTTCTTTTATATCCTTTATTTTAGGATGTATTTGTCGGAAATGGGGACACGACTAAAGACTTTTATGACGACAAAGCATTTTTCCCATAACACGCGTGGTTCAGTGTGACGTCACTCAGCTTTTTCCACATAGCTTGCATGTTTATGTAGATGTCGCTTCTCCGTGTCATGGTCGTTAGATAAATTGATGTTATGTGGATCATTTGGGCATTTTTAAATGATTGAGTCTAGCAGTGCTTCTTTAAAATTGTGATCTTTATCATGACAAAGTGCACAAGAAACACGACAACTTCAAGAATTCAGAATATCTAATTATACTTACATACATACATACATTAAATCACGCCTGTTTCCCAGAGGGGTAGGCAGAGACCACTTCTTTCCATTTGCTTAGTTATACTTAAGTTTAAAAATTAGAAATTTACCGTTATTTTAAATAACTTTATCAAGTAATGCCGCTATTCACCACAATAGTGCGAACATCTATTAAAAAACTTGTTAACGTAACTTAAATCCAGTACCTTTTAAAGGGTTTCAAATACCTCGCAAATCTAACAGATTGCGTCCCAAAAGGCAGACTAATGCAATTTAGCAGCACACAGGCAAACCCAGTGCACCGTCCACCCCATCCCGCGTCCCTCTTGCACACATCCCAACAAAATACCCACCTCTCACCCACACAGCACCCTACTGCTACCAATTTGAAGCGTTACTATGGCAACCATCCAAAACAGAGTTTGCTCAGAACCAATCAATATTGATCCCTGCTACCTCCTCATTAGCCTCACATAAACGCCCAACAGACGACTCGCGAAGCTCAACATATACTGGCTTTTTCTTAACTCCGAGGATTAACAAGGCATCTCTATTACGGGAAATCAAGCGTTAATTGGTGGAATTAAAGTGCAATTTAGATTAATCGGTATGCGTTTTCCCGGCAGGGAAGGATGCTGTTTATTGATGTCGAGGGCGAGAGTCCAAATGACAAAGGTAGGGCAATGGACATTATACAAGTGCTAGGTGTTTAATAATTGTTGTATGGTTAACTGTTTTGTTGCTACCTATTTTTTAAGCCTCCTAAATTTGGCATGATAAAATGCTGATTTTATTCAAGGGCTGTGACACAGAACCATTTGCAGATTGTTTGATGGCGCCATCTTTCCTACTCGAATGTCTTGTAGGTACTGGATACAGTGAACACTTATTCTTCCCCGATTCGTATTTTCATTTGTCCACATACTCCTCCCAAACTATTCAAGATATCAGGATCAAATTTAGCGCGTAATACGACATCTGGCCATGGTTTAGAATAAAATTAAAAACCGGACATACCACGGAGGAATAATCACCGAAAATTTGATCCCTTGGACTTTTAATGGGAAAAATTGGAAAAGTGCATAAACTACGATTTTAAGCGGCGTTCTTGGCTAGAAAAGTTTTTGAAGCTTCATCTTTAGCTTTAGTTACAGACATGATGAGAAATCTGTAGCAGCTTCGCTCCATATAGACTTGCCCGGGGACGACAAGTTCACCTAGTTCTTAACTGACTGTTGTCTCACTACCCTGTCGTGGAGTAGGCATAAATCCGTAAAGAAAGTATGTTTCTAAGATGAGATGATTTTCGACAAAGAACGTTAAGCTACTCCTACCCTTCTCATAGAAGATTGTATTGTAACTAGACGCGGAAAACTTTTGCTGTGTCGCATTTTTGGGGATCGCGTAATGTTGCGTAAATTGTTGAAAAAAAGTCAAAGAAAGCGGATTATCAATAGAATTTACTTCTTGATCCAATTCTTTGAACTGATATAGGTAGATCTGCTAATACCAAAGGGTTTCTACTTTGACTAAACACCCCCGCAACATCTATAACTATGCGTTAATCCTAAAAGAAGGGGTGCAACGAACCAATGCACACCACTCAAGAAACAAAACACGTCATACCGAGACTGCATTGTCATGTCGAAAAAATATTTTATAAAGGAGAGAAATCAATTCGCCGACAAATACGCGGAGGGTGCAACCCTACTTCAGCAGGGGTGAAGATGTCTCCGTGCACTGTTTCCATTTTCAGCATTCAGTTCTTTTAATATTGTCAATTTGACACTCTACTACACTCAGAGACCGCATTCTTGAAGTAAATTACCTGGAGGGTTGCTTGACACACAAGCAGTTCAGTTTAGTTTGAGAGAAAGGGACAAAGCTATAGCAATTATACAACTATATCCCTTTCCCTCAACCTTAACTAAACTGCAGTATGTCATGATCTACATACATACATAAACTCACGCCTTCATTCCCAGAGTGGGGTAGGCAGAGCTAAAGAATTACCAACAACTTTTAAAACTTGTTGATAATTCTGTAACCACATTTTGCACAAGTAGGCTAAGATGTTTCCCAGTGTATTAGTGACAGGTGGCAAGCCCATCGCCTAATAGTACTACAAGCCTTTATTCCCTTAGTCGCCTTTTACGTCATCCACGGGAAGACATGGAGTGGCACTATTCTAACCCGGCAACCACATGTCATGATCTCATGTTATTTAATTTAAATATTTATGCAGTTAGTATTGCCCAATTACGATTGCAATTTGTACACGCATACACATATGCAAATGGCAGTGTAAAGTGGTAAAACTATAAGTATGTTTCATTATACAAGTAGCAATTATTTTTTTTCAGAGTCAGGAAAAGATTGGCAACGAAGTTGCTGTTAAAAATCCTTTGTAAATTTACTTAGAAGAGTCTTAACTAGTGATTTAACATTTATTTTCTTGTTTTGTATACAATACCGTATCTGTTTTTTAACTCATATCTGCAAACGTAATATAAGTCGTACCGTATCGTCTAACAATGCGAACTTTCTTCAGAGGTTCACCCACTTTTCTGGATAGACTGATAAACACGAACCGCTGCTCCGCATAAAAATGTCAAAAACATTTAATAAATACTTTCTTTGACACCTTTTTATCTTTGCTCCCGGTGACCTTTGTAATTTAATTTTCTTTTTTTTTCATTGTATCAAGCACTTGACCTAGATCTTCATTTTATATAGAGAAAGTAAATAGCTATTACATCAATGACATACATTTCACATATATTAAAGTAAGTACCAGTTATTTGAGGTTATACTCTATAATGATCGTACCTTGCCTTTTAGATCGTTTATTTCTTCTGTCTTTGCTATAAAAATGGATTACCGAATAGGTACTGAATTTCTAAACGATTATCATGAACAGTTTCACCTGACTTATTCGCCAGTTTTTCGTCAAGCATTCACAATCAATACGTTACGATTCTCCAGTCACGTCATATCCTTTGTCGGGTATTACAATACATGTTTTCACAAGTTACCCCTAGCCTAACTGTGTTTTAATTTTAACTTGAATTATGGAAACATGTCCTAATATGCCCTATATTAAAGAATGACAACGTAAGTCTTTCTACTTTCCTCCGTTCTTAAGATATTAAATTCCGTTCGGAAAGTTGAAGCCTTAATTAAAGCAACAACTTTGAAGTTTTCTTATAACGGAGCTTGTTTCATCCTGTACCTGCTGTTGAAGGGATTAAATATTTTAACTGTAAGTACAGTCAACGTCAAAGATATGTTTACATTTTTTTATTTCATTGAAATAAGGTGAAAAAAAAATATATATCTTTGACGTTGACCGTATAGTCGGCCTTATAAGTAGCGGAACACTTTAGTTCCTTGTCGCTTTAATGCCTTTGGGACTTTTAACGACTTCAAATATGACGTTAAAGTGACAAAGCAGTGTGCAGGTACTTATAAGGTCATCCGTCTAATCAACGTTGTAAATTAGTTGCTCTATATAATACTTTGTTGCTTTAACGACAAGTTTGAACCACCTCAAGAAATTATATACCTTCTATAGTCGCGCTATTCTAAAAGTTCCAGTTTGACAGCTGTCAACTCAGAACATTAATGTGTTTGAGGTATGCTTGTCGCAACTGACATTGGCTCAAGCCTTGTGGCTGCCATTAAAGAGAAGAAGAAGAAGAAGAGGTATGTGTGGGACTTGGCCGAAGCGCGTGGAGCTAACCCCATGCTTCTGTTTAGTCCACAAAAGAGAACACTCTTTTACCGAACAGTAGTTCTCGCGTGTGATATCCATGGACTTACGACTATATCTAACAAGTCCATGGGAGTGTTTATAAATAACCTGACATTGGCGAAATAAAACTTAACATGACTAAGTAACTTTTAACTTAATTGACTGATACGAGATTATTTTTTGAAGAAGCGTATTTTGACTAGGGCCTTACGAGGATAGATACGTAACTTCAAGAGGAATTTAGCAAATACATTGCTGCAGCGTGTCTGGCACGTGCTAAATCGGAGTTTCGTGTTCCCCCATTTCCTCGAGTACCTACCTATTCTTGTTTGTCTAGTACACAATCAAAAACCTCTCAATCTCAGTCTCAGATAGGTTCACACATTACTGTCTAGATCTCTTATCAATCCGGAAATTCCGAAACAAACCTTTCAGTAGCACAAGGCATTCAAAATTCTATTGTGTCAGATCGTATATACATCGCATCTTTAGAATTACAGTGACCTAATTCACAAATTTTCAATTTCGAATTAGGTATTTATGGTAATAAATTTATGACTCTATGTCGAAAGATGAAATGTTGAATTAGGTCACTATAATTCTAAAGGTGTGAAAGGTGTGAGGTGTGGTGGTCTTTTTTTTCCTCTTTCTCGTTTTATGTAAGACAGAACTTAATAACCGTGCGGTTGCCGGGTTAGAATAGTACCACTCCATGTCATACCGTGGATGTCGTAAGAGGCGACTGAGGGAATAAGGGCTTGTAGTACTGTTAGGCGATGGGCTTGCAACCTGTCACTAATACGCTGGTAAACATCTATTTGTGCAAAATGTGGTTACAGAATTATCAACAAGTTGTAGGTAATTCTGTAGCTCTGCCTACCGCACTCTGGGATTACAGGCGTGAAGGTATGTTTGTATGTATGTAGAACTTAATAAATACAGTAACCGCCTCAGTAACATTTGATCTTATTTGCAACACTAACAAACACTTGACTCGGAGAAGAATACGCGTCCCCAGGGCTATCAGGTGTGGCGACACCTTAATTATTAACACTACTCCTGTAACAGAGGGTGCCAACCCTAAACGTATCTGTACTGCAACAGGGTGTAACCGACTCTGTTTGAAATTTATTTACACTGGGGCATAATGTTTTGTTTTCTTAGCGAATTTAAGTTTCAAACTACTAATTAAAAGTGAGAATTTCGTAATACGTTACTGAGTTATGCGCCTGCGTTAGTCTCCCAGGTAGTAGTTAAATTTTAATGTCTTTATTACGAGGTTAGGTTAGGGGTTAGATCCGGACTTCTAGCTGGCCATGGTATGGGCCCACCTCTCCCAATCCACTTATAACACATTCAAATTTTACTACTACCTGGGAGACTTCCAACTAAGATTTTTCAATTAATTCTGATAATAACCACAATTGCTATACCTCGTTGGATAGCTGAAGAAATGTAGATATTTTTAAGATTGTCTGCAGTATTACTGCCGTAGACTTTTTTTTAAATATTTGTATAAGAAAAAAATATTTTGTGAGAGTTTATTTCCTTCTTTAGCTATCATTAATATACTACGACTCGGTTTGTTCAGTTAATGGCAATTCAAGTGTCGAGAATGTTGAAGCAACTTATCTTCTATATAATTATTGTATAAACAACCAAATTAAATGCAAGGTTTCAAAAAAAAAAGTTGCAATCTACAAAAAATCGGTGTTTAAGAATAATTATCTTAAAAGTTGAATATCTTGAAAACGGTTAAGTTTAGTATATGGTGTTTCTTAGTCAAAGTGGTCAGAAATCATAGAAACTACAACCCCTTAAAGGATCTAGGTCGACTTAACCAGTAACCCTGTATACATATAGCCGACTGTATGTAAAATTTAGGGGTGGACCACCCTTAACATTTAGGGGAATGAAAAATAGATGCTGTCCGATTCGCAGACCGATACCAGACGATATGCACACAAAATTTCACGAAAATCAGTCGACCATTTCGGAGGAGTTTAATTACAAACACCGTGACACGAGAATTGTTACATTAGAAAGATATTTATATGTATATACTTTTACGAGAGCATCCAAACCATTTGCCATTGCAACCCCCAGTAAAGATCTTACTACAAAATCAATTTTTTGGATCGTATGAATTTCCAATGATCTAAAGAGAACCCAGTGCCCATGAGTTACAATTACCGTACCGCTAGCGAGTCGAATGCTCTGTCCCTCGCACTCTATTGGAATACTTGCGAGGTCTGCGAGGGACAGAGCTTCGACTCGCTAGCGATTACGTTAATTGTAACTCATGGTAAGGGTACAATAGCAGAGTTACAATTACCATATTCGCTAGCGAGTCGAATGCTCTGTCCCTCGCAATCTATAGGAATACTTGCGTTGCGAGGTCTGCGATAGACAGAGCTTCGACTCGCTAGCGATTACGTTAATTGTAACTCATGGTAAGGGTATAATAGCAGAGTTACAATTACCATACTCGCTAGCGAGTCGAATGCTCTGTCCCTCGCACTCTATAGGAATACTTGCGTTGCGAGGTCTGCGATAGACAGAGCTTCGACTCGCTAGCGATTACGTTAATTGTAACTCATGGTAAGGGTATAATAGCAGAGTTACAATTACCATACTCGCTAGCGAGTCGAATGCTCTGTCCCTCGCACTCTATAGGAATACTTGCGTTGCGAGGTCTGCGATAGACAGAGCTTCGACTCGCTAGCGATTATGTAAATTATGACTCATGGTAAGGGTGTAGCATAGAGTTACAATTACCGTACTCGCTAGCAAGTCGAATGCTCTGTCCCTCGCACTCTATAGGAATACTTGCGTTGCGAGGTCTGCGATAGACAGAGCTTCGACTCGCTAGCGATTATGTAAATTATGACTCATGGTAAGGGTGTAGCATAGAGTTACAATTACCGTACTCGCTAGCAAGTCGAATGCTCTGTCCCTCGCACTCTATAGGAATACTTGCGTTGCGAGGTCTGCGATAGACAGAGCTTCGACTCGCTAGCGATTATGTAAATTATGACTCATGGTAAGGGTGTAGCATAGAGTTACAATTACCGTACTCGCTGGCAAGTCGAATGCTCTGTCCCTCGCACTCTATAGGAATACTTGCGTTGCGAGGTCTGCGATAGACAGAGCTTCGACTCGCTAGCGATTATGTAAATTATGACTCATGGTAAGGGTGTAGCATAGAGTTACAATTACCGTACTCGCTAGCAAGTCGAATGCTCTGTCCCTCGCACTCTATAGGAATACTTGCGTTGCGAGGTCTGCGATAGACAGAGCTTCGACTCGCTAGCGATTATGTAAATTATGACTCATGGTAAGTGTGTAGCATAGAGTTACAATTACCGTACTCGCCCGCGAGTCGAATGCTCTGTCCCTCGCAGTATTTAGTCACCGTAGCGAGTACGGTAATTGTAACTCATGGTAAGGGTACTGCAGAGAGATGCACTCACCGTCTTAAAACGCATTCGCTGCTGAAGCGCTGAATTAGGTTGCCGAAAATAATTGCAGGAAAGTTGTATTTTTAGTCCAAAAAACTTGGCAAGCTGGTTTGTTTTTAGTTTAGAACGCATAATCAGACATATTTAACCACTTTGCCCAGTCACTTCAAAACAAACTAATGTTAATCTTAGTTGTCATAATATATATTTTTCTCTTCTCATGCTCTTAAAATGTTACTTTAGTCTCTGTTCATCGGGACTAAAGCTCCTTATTAGTCTCTAGGGATTAAAGTTTTTTTTTTAATATACTTTGGAAACTCCTAAACAGCCAATGTGTTTGTGAATGACAGATCATCTTCATTTTGAGTGATTATGTATAGACATTTTTTAGGGCGTGAAAATAACCTCAAAATGAGAACTTTGCAAAAATATATTTAAAAAATCGTGAATCACTATCAATGATTACTAATATGAATCTTTTTATTTATATTAATGATGAATTAATTTTATTACGCATGGTCCAATTACTTTTAAAATAGTTTTCAAGTTTGAACCTGTTGGCTAAACACGCAAGCATTTAAAGCGTCATTTTACAATTGAAAAAATCTGCGAAACAAATTTAAAAGGAACTTTGTTATACTTAATCAATATTGTAATTTTGTATGGAACGAGGTTTTTTTTCCTCCCATTCAAAGAGAAAAGTAGAGTGTTTAACACAAGACTAAACCACCATAATGGCACTCGAACTACATAGGTATATCCACCAGCTAAACATCTTGTGTCATTATGGCCTGCTTTAGTCCCTTAAGTTCCTTGTTGAACTATCTACTAATGTATGGGATATGTATGTATAAAATATTTTTGCGCGTTGTATCTATGTACATATTATAATTTTCATATATGTATTCTAAACGGTTCCGTATCAGAACGCCTAAAATTAATAAACCTAATGTATCATAATCCCTAAAAGTTCATAATATATTTTTTGTGAAACCGTATTTTTTCAGGATTCTTATAAAACAAACCAAACCAAACTTAACGAGTTCTATACAATGCAGCGGCCTTTTAAGACATCCTGAATAGTCTACGGTTTCAGAAAAAAAACCCATTTGGATTACGAACTTTTAGGGAAGTTCACCCCATAACAATACCGATAAAAAGTCATTAGAACCATAAACATTTGAGTACACATCGGAAATCCATCCATCATTGACAGTGTGAAGCCGCCTTTACACTTTTTATAACAATACATTTCGCACCTACCGTAATGTAAGGTAATAAACGTCAAATTAGAATGGCGTGGGTGTCGTGATAAGTTGGCAAAGCGCAAAGGTGTTGGGGATGATCGTCTATTCAAATAATGATTGATAGAGCATTGATGGTTTACGGAAGGTAACTTTACTAATTCGAACATTAGTTGGGGCAGTTCTTTGATTGTGCGGGTTTGTTCGTCTGTAGACTGTGCGCGTGATGATGATGATGTATAAATCCAGGACAATAGCAACACCCTTGTTCAATAAATTGACAACTTTGTCTGTAAAGCAACGTACAATTTTGACAAATTGTAGCGAATGTAAAAGGGAATTGGAATTACAAACATAGAAGGGAAACTTAAAAATCGGCCAAGTGCGAGTTAGACTCGCGAAAAAAGGGTTCTTTTAACTTTCGTCCCGGAAAAGAACATATTTTTGATTTCATAAAATTGAATAGTTCCCGTGAGATTTGCGTGATAATCGACTTCTACAAGGACGGAGTCTCGGGCAACAGCTAGTATAGACTAGTATATAGATATATAAAAATCAATGCCATTTTTCGTTGTAATTTTATAACTCAAGAACAGACTCACCTATCCAAACCAAATGTTTAGTCTTTGTTCGGACTATTTAGTAGATGGTTTATGTGAAGTTTCCACAAAATCGGTCGAGCGGTTCTTCATTTATCACATTTTTTGTAACAAATGAATTGAAAGTCAGAAATTTGCAGCGGGGCGAAGCCGCTGGCGGGCCGCTAGTATGTTATAAAATGTTTGTTGAATGAAATTTTCAGGAAGCTCGTGTTATCTAGATTTAGGTTAAATTTGTAAAAACGTATTTGGCACCGAGAACGCAAAAAATAAATTTATTTTCGTTCGTTATGCATTGCCAAAAACACGATAAAAGTTTTTTAATTTCACGTTTCAATTGCTCAAATTAATGTTCTGAGTCAGTTAGGTATTTCACGAGACTTTTTTGGTACCTAAATTTAAAATAAAATTATCCTTGTTACGTTACGTTGACGACGCGTTAGTCTAGGTTGGAAGTGACCCTGCCTACCACTAGTATTTGTTTCTGAGTCTTGGCTGTTTTCTATGTATTTAAGTATTTATTTCTCTACACAAGATTTTATCGCTGTCTAGTACCGATATCACAAGACTAGAGCTTAGTTTGGGACTAGGTCAATTTGTGTGAGATTGTCCTCTGATATTTATCTATTTACGTTTGCCAATTGCCACTGTATGTTAATCAGGCCGCTAGCAAAAAAAAAAAATTGTTTACTCACGGCAACAAAGCGTGAGTTTACAACTTAAAACAGATTTATTTTACTCCAAATTATGGTCTACAAACATTATAAAAAACTTGTGGTAATGTATTCTAACCTGCCATTCACTCGAGCTATTGAAAGCTCATACAATAGGACCCTTTAGCTTCCTAATATCAAATCACCTGGGATGCAAGCATAAAAAAATATAAAAAAAACAGCCGAGTGCGAGTGAAATATATTTACTGCGTGGGTTCGGTACAGAAGGTATTAAGCCAGTGTTTGGCTTTGTTTGAAACTTTAAGCTTTCCAGGAATATATCTTTGAACAAGTAGGTATGCATGCAGCTATGAGTAAGTTGTATCGGCTAATATTGTTAGGGGTTTAAAATAAATAAAAAGAAGACAGTTCGTAATGTGTCGAACTAGGTAGGTAAAATTATCGGCTTTTTTTGACAACACGAAACTTATTTACCAGATAGGTACCACAGAGAATAACTTAGCAAATACATACACACATACATACATAAACTCACGCCTTCATTCCCAGAGTGGGGTAGGCAGAGCTACAGAATTACCAAGCACTCTTAAATAAGTTTTTGATTATTCGGTAAGCACGTTTTGCACGCAAATACAAATCACAAAAAAAATAATGTTATGGTAATCGCAGCTCCAGTAATTTGCCATAGGTGCCGTTCGTTTTAGAGAACCCCAAAAATTGCCCCAGTAGTTTACTTAATGGCCGTCTGTCAGTTTGTATGAAATTATCATCTGTGCGATATTCGTTCGGAATTATACCGTAGGGTTGGATAGGGTAGCGATGAAACCATTTGTCAAGAGCCAACGCGGATTTTATTCATCTAGGAATTGAATTTGCCAATTTTGAAATTTGATATTAAAATTACATGCCATTCCTAAAACAAGGGTATTTAACTTTTTTTCTAATGTATGGCATTTAGGTATTACAGGGTGCGACAGTGTGTTGTTTGTCTTATGATTATGACGGTACTGGCTGAAAATAAGCGCTTTAGGTGTCTTACACTGAGGCATATTGTTGAGACAGTGTTCGTGTGACCGTTTCGCTTCCGCGAAGACACTTTCCGAGCTTTTCTTGTAACATTAATGGTTTTCTTATATTTGTATGTCGTCTGTGTAGTGAAAAAGTATTGATTTGTTGTTGTTAAACAATTCAAAACTACACGTCGCCAGTTTTAGGTACCTACCTCCTAGTCTAACCAGTTTTTTTTTATAGAATCATACCTCTGACATTATTTTGTACGGTGATTTTCATCTACTTTCGAATGGACATTGTAATTATGTGTGGTAGTTTTTGATAATTTTAATCCATAAGTAAGTTGGAAAAATAACTTTGTCTTGATTGCATTGTCTTGATGCCTTAATTCTTGTTTAAGCCTAACGTCTTAGCTACTCGAATGTGCAGGTTTTCACTCGATGTTTTCTTTCAACGTAAGAGTCGTAAGAGAACTCGGTACCTTTTAATCAACATTTGACAGGCTAAGCCACTAGGCCTGCACTAGTACAACTGTCACACATCGACACTATTGGGTAATGTTCGTCTTTATGTACTCATATACCAAATTTCAATGGTCGAAAGCGCAAACGTCACCATCACAAACATGATCTGATCACACAAAATCGCAACTAAAAGCTCGATTATTTGCTTTCAAAGCTCTCCGCAAACAACGGATACGCGCATCGCCTGAAGCTTCAAACATTATTATTGCGTCGATTTATTTATTTTTTGTACGTTGTTCTGATATATTGCTTTAGTAATGCATTCTTGGTACCTAGTATATATATTTAAGTACTAACCACGAGTGAAATTGCCTTTTTTACTTTAGTGACTCATAAGATTCTACTCCCAGAAATATACAGCAATTAATAATGTACTACCTACCTACCTACTATAATTCTAGATATTTTCAAGTGGTAAGTGCGTAACATAAACTTGCATCATTTGCCGGCTCTTTTCTAACAAGCCTTGACGACCACACTGTCGTGCGTATATCTCCAATTGTTTTAGAGGTCCTTTCAACTTACCTATGAACCCATCTACTCCAATAACCACCAGCCACAGCAATCCCACGTGCCATCGCGCCGCAGACGCGCTCACCATTTTCCACCACCCAAATTCACATCTTTCAGCATTTTCCCGCACCATAAACTATCAAATAACATTTAAACGCACTAATCACTGGATCTCATTAGCTTACGTTGCACGGCATTGTGAAAATTGGATTAAAAGTTGAATGACTGCGAACGTAAATACGAAATGCGCGAGTCGGAGCGCGCGCGACGTACCCCCGCGTCGGCTGCTCGAGCGGTACTGACTGACTGGCTGAATTTTTTTTCACGGCTACGGCCGTAGCGTAGCGGCTAGCGTTTTGGGAAAGCCCGCAAAGATTGATCGAGTTTTCATGGTGACGCCGACACGTGGGTGTTAAGGTCTATCGTTCAATGGTCGTGGATTGCTGAAAGTAACTTTTGAGGCATAGGCGTGCAATCTAGTGGGCTATGAAATACCTAATAACTAGAGTTTATCTGCAATTTCAGTTGCGTAGAGTTCGTTTAATGAGCTCGCTTTTTTGCGGAAGCTGTCTGGAATTGGAATAGGATAAGTTATAAAATGAAATGGTGTAATGGGTCAGTCCAAATGAAGTCTGCTTTTTGTTAAAATATTGTAGGACGCCGCCTTCAGTTGGACTAACCTATTACCTACCAATTTATTAAAAGAAGTTTTTTTTGCTTGTTGAAGGCAAATGCATTTTAGTTGTAATATTTATGCTGTTATGTAGTCCCACTTCTCAATTAATAAGAAACTATATAACATTTCAATCTCGCCTCAAGCAACGCCGTGGGAAACTCATAGTCATGTATATTTAATCCTAAATATGCGACGTCATAGTCGCTCAACTATCTTAATCGAAATATCTTGTCACCACCCTTGAAATATATACCGTTTAGGAGTTCCGGTGGCCATCTGTGGTCTTCATCATCAGTTCCACTTCACCAAATAGTGATTTCCAAGAGCGAGTTACAATGATAAATACCAAAATCGCTATGGGTGTACCCATAAATATTGAACAATTCCGTCGATTCCTGATAGACTCCATCATCAGATCCTCATTTTTATTATAAATGGGACCAAACGAAAAGTACAAGCTTTCAAATAAAAAAAGAATCATCAAAATCTGTTCACCCAGTCGAAAGTTCTAAGAACAAACTTAAAAAAAAAACAGACGAATCACCTATTTTTTTTTTTTAATGTGACAACACAAAAGTATTTGTAGTTTGTTTATCTCTTATGTTTGCGCATTCTAATGAAATGTTATTTTTATTCATATATTAAACAAATAAAAAAATATTAGCCAACAAAGTGTGAAGGACAAAATAAAAATCGTCACGGTCAACATTACGGCACAATTAAAAAAAATGTAGAACCGTAGTACTTTAAAATCGAGCCAGGCTTAAAAAAAAGAGCTAAAAGGCTCGAGTCCTTTGGAACACTAGTTGCAAGTGACCTTAGCTACCCACCCTATTCATTTGGCACACGACTTGCAATACACCCTGTATATCTGGGGCACTGGCTTAATAGTTAATAAGTACCTCAAAGACTATGACGTTATGGAGAGGAGCGATCAGAGAGGGCTATAGCCCGCAGGTTAACTCGTTATAATGCTACTCTTAATAATTTCAGAGCAAGACGCCTACACGCTACCGTGAAGTCTCCAGTTTTGATTTCAGAAAAGACGGTTAGCGTGCAAAATACCTGGAAAGTGGAATTAGCTGCGGAGAACACTAGTACCTATTGAAGACGCCACGATGCCGGGAAGCAAGCGGTTGCTGGACGAGTATGAGTTATATAAGGCTAGGCCGTCCTGTAATATAAGAAACCATACTGCCCCTTCTGGCCGAGGAGACTGTATACTTGTACCTATCGTTGTGTGAGAAAATAAATTAGGTAGGTTCCTATACTAAACTATCTACAGACAGAAATCATCATCATGTCAGCCGAAAGACGTCCACTGCTGGACATAGGCCTCCCCCAAGGCTCTCCACTCAGACCGGTCTCGTGCTTTTCGCATCCACCGCTTTCCCGCGATCCTTACAAGGTCGTCACTCCATCTTGTTGCAGGCCTACCCACAGCTCGACAGAAATACACAGACGCTAAAATGGCTGTGTGGCAATTTTATTTTGAAAAACATTTAAATGAAAACAACAGCAACAAGCAATGGATTTTCATATGTAATGGAAGCGGAGACTATTGGTAAATGTCTTCCAGCATACTCGCCATGTGCGTGATAAAAACTTTAATTTAAGCCCGCATAAGTCACCTGCTGAAAACCCCTACAAAAAGCTCTAATTAGCAACTTCTTCACATTCGTGCTTTATCTCCAACCGACTGTCCTTATCAAAATACTTTCACGTGTATAGGCGCCAATCAATCCCTGCATCGATCGAAGACCGTACATTAGTATGAGCTAAAGGGGCCGCTTCTGTGTCCTTTTAATTAAAAAGGGCTTTTCCGCCCTTTAACGAGCAAAGCAAATTCAATCGTTAGGTTGTAAAATATGGTTGGTTGTAGGCTATTTATAACAGATACTGCCCTTTTTTTTATATCAATAGCCTCACTTGGCACTCAGCTCACGTCCTGTGTCCTGTAAACGATGTCGCTGGCATTTTGATAAAAAACAATAAATTCGACGGGACACGAGCAGAATTTGGGAAACTTTCCACATATCGGGGGCAATGAAAGTTCGAAAACCTCAAGTTCTTATAGTAGACAATAATTATGATAATACTTGTACAACTTACTTTAAAGCGTCGGTCTAAAAGAGCGCCTATACCAATTAGGAGCCAAGATGCAACACTACTTATACTTAACCTCTTGTATGCGGTAGGCAGGAAAATTTGTTGACGACTCAGTGCGGCGACGCGGTCACGTGACCAGTCACGTGACATCAAACCCTCACAAATAGCGGCTATATTGAATATTTTTATGTAAGGAGCGATTTTTGGTAAATTTAATTACTTTATGGGCTAACCTACAATGAACTTTATACCCTATTTAGATTCACAGTAAGGTTCAAATTAAATTCGGGAAGGCACGCAAAGATTTGGTGTAGATCTGCTCCCTAGCAGTTTGCGTATATGGATCAGATCTGCTACTACGCATACGAGGGGTTAAGTACGTTTTTCTCTTGTATCACTCTAAATGTATGGGATGACAGTTGACCACGTGGTGTATCGCACCGCACATAACTTGGAAGACACAGAGATTTAAAAAAAAACCACCGTCGAATCTTAACCTGTAATTTTTGAATTTAGTACCATTTGAAAGCTGCAATGTTGAACTTACAAGCTGTGTTTTTTTATTTTTTGTCTTTTGTTTGGTTTTTACCGTGCTTGTGGTTTTTTAAAACAATTTTCAAATTTCATACAAAATGAGCAAAAAAATGCAACTTTTTAAAAAACGACACGCTCGGTTAAAACAGAACAAGGGACAAAAAATAAAAAAAACATAGCTTGTAAGTTGAAAATTGCAGCTTTCGAATGTTACAAAATTCCTTCTCCGAAAATAGTTATTTTGTATGCAGAACATAGCGTGGCCCCTATTTTGTTTTGATTATTTAGTATACAAAGAGTAAGATTTTGAAAGACCATGTAACGCAACTGACATTGGCACCAGCCCTGTGGCTGCCGTTAAAGAGAAGTAGACCGTGGTGTCTTTGAACCACACTTGATCTATTACTACTGGATTTTTACCTACATAGTAGTGAAGTGGAAAGTGATTTTTTGTAAATGTGTCACATGTAGGTACTTATTTTTCAGCTTCAGCCAATTACCTTAATTATTGTGGTGAGCATGAGAAATAAGTTTCAGTTTCAAGTCATGCCACTGACACCACTGTCGACCACAGTCGACACAAGTTGAAGATTAAAAGACTTTGTTTCGTACAAATTAAGTTGAAATTTGCACAGCATAGCAAATATGTTGGGCGTGTGAGCGACACATTTTGTATTTGACGTAAGGGGTTGAACACGAGTAGCACAAGTTGTATTTTCTCGCTTGTCGCTCAGTGCGTCTCTATCGATACAGACTAGATAGAAAGGGAGATCCGAGCGACAAATAAGTCACGCATCTTGTACTAGCCGTGCTGATATTAGACCCGGCGGTATAATTTGGCGGTAAGCAGGGAAAAGGAAGATAAAAACCAAGTTCTTACTTAATTATTTATTTATTTGTGGCGTTAATTGTAATTATAACTAAACCTTAATACACGATCAGGCGAATAATACATTTTATTACAGATAGTGGTCCGTCGTGATACATAACCTTATTTAGTAAGCGCTCGGTTGTTTTATGCGATAAACGCTACGTTAAACTCGATGCGTTTTACACACATCATTTTCAATCAAATAATCTAATTGTTTTCCGCGGGAAACGAACCGTAAATATCTTATGTTAAAATGATGTGCGTCAAACGCATCTCAAAAGTAGCGTTTATCGCATAAAACAACCGAGAGTTTTATGGAACGCACCACGTCCGTTGCTTCAAGGGACGTATTAAAACTGATCTTGGGATGCTAATTTCTAGACGCTTCAAAGACCAAATCGTCGCCTTAGAGTGAAAACCTGCTAAATCCTTTTTTAAGAATTAGCAGATTTGCACTTTATTTCATCTGTTTAAAGTGCAAATCTGCTAATTCTTAAAAAAGGATTTAGCAGGTTTTCCGTCTAAGCCGACGAAATCATGATATGTTTTGAAATGGGCATCTAACCGTATATACATAAACATAACAGTAATTCAACTCCGGCTCTTTAGTAATTCGAGTTAGGTACTGATTCAGCGTTATGTCACGTCACACGCTTGAGGCGCGTTCGTGTAAGGTGCTCATACATACAAGCCGCTTCATGTAAAGTCAAGGGTAAAAAGTAATATCCGCACACAGATTTAAAAATATGTACACATAGACCTAATTTCCATAGTAATAATGTCTTAGTACATATTTTCGAGACTTTGTGGTGTATACAGATGTAGTGAATCAACATACGTCGTTTTTCGTCGCGTAAGTTCGTAAGTATCTTGCTTTCTCGGTCCGCTTTAGTACACATCGATAAGCTCATTGAGAAAGCAAGACGAATACGAAGTTATCCGAAACAAAACGATGTCTATGCACTAAATCTAGGATTGTCCAACTCGATAAAACCATATCGTCGGTCATACTGCAAAACCGCGTAATTAACAAATTCATGATAGAGCGAAATAAACCTTACTGTGTTATTGAAAAGGTGCATTTTGCTCCTTATTTATTTATTATTATTTATTTATTATTTATTTATTTATTCATAAAATTTGCAACATAACAGTAACATAACCAAATCGTTACAAACACAGTCATAAAATGTTACATACGCGGTTTTGCAGTTTCACCGACGATATTACCATTTTCGTGTCATCGTATTGTTTTTAACTCGAGCGCCATTACCGTCAAGTAAATAAGAGCTAAAGTCAAGCGGGGTTATTAAGTCAGTGGGGCAATTACGTCAAGTGGCTTTAAAGAACTCCCGTTCTAAAATTCGTATCGAAGAGTGAAGTGAGTGAAGTAGAGAAAAATATCTACCTGTCAATAGATGAAACTTTTCTATATTAACTTTAAAACGGGAGATAAAGCCACTTGATGTAATAGCCCCGCTTGACCTTATTGTAACGTTGAAAATACGATAACACGTTCTTAGGCAATATGGTTTTACCCTTATACAATAGTGGGCCAAGTAAATAAGAGCTATCATAATGTTCATAATACGACATGTCAAAAGCGATATGGTTCTACAGAGTTGAACAGAGCCCCTGTACAAAGAAGTTTTACTGATTTGTTTATACTGTGATTTAACTTAAGATTAGTTAATACGACCCTAAGGGCCTGTTTCACAATCGACGAGTAAATTTATCTGCCACTTAAAGTTGGCTCTCTCCTTGTCTATTTTTAAGGGTAAGAAAGAGAAAGGGCTAAGTTTATCTGTCTAAATATTATTTACTTGTCCATTGTGAAACAGGTGGTTAATCTACTAATTATCATAATGTAATAGATCAAATTACCTGCAAGAAGATTTGCTACAGTTTCGTTCACACATTTCGCGAAACTGAAACATATCCGTGGGCCTTCACAAGTTGCATTCTTGCATCTTAGACGACTGTTAACCATTTCTAGTCGTTAGCGTTCGGAAAAAAAACTTGTCAATGCCCATTGGTATGCGATTATTTTGCTCATTAAACATTAAGAGTAACTTTAAATATGCATTCCGTTTGGTCACAACCAAAAAAGGAATTGGTGGAATCGTTATGAATATTTCAAGTTATTCAAAGTTTTATTGGGTTATTCCCACCTATTACCACCAATTTGTTACCATAGGTAACAGATGGGATTTTTTTTTCCCGCCTGTTACCACTAAAGTACTCGGTGGTAACAAGTGGGAATAATTTCCCATTTGTTACCACTAAAATATGTGGTGATAACTACACTCAAAACATTTGGTGGTAACAGCAGGGAATTTTTAATCCCAGTAGTTACCACAGGTAACAGATGGGGAAAAAATCCCAGCTATTACCAGTGGTAACAAATTGGTGGTAACAGGTGAGAATAACCCGTTTTACTTTGCAAAACAGGGATAATAAAGGAATTCCGATTGTTTGAACGAGAATAGAACAAATTGCAATTTGTTTGTTTCAAAATTGTTCGTAGTTATATCAGCTGCATATAAACAAACATCAATTCTAATTTGTTAGTCATCTTTGTTAATAGCAGTGTTCATAAAATTATCCAATTTATCAATTACTAACTAGTAGGTTTACCTACCTGATATACATTCGGTAATAAATTCGTCATAAGCATTAGATCCGTAGCTTTACCGAAAAAAAGTGGTGAACCAAATGAAAGACCAAGTCCAAATATAATTTTAAATGTTTGATTGGCACCAAGAAAACAAATAAGTTAAAAAATATTTTTCATAGTTACATGATCTTCTTTTATGTTTATAATGTCAAATAGGTATCGTGTATTGTTCAAATTTTGTTTTACAGTGAAAGCAGTAGAATATAATAGTTATGGTCTTATGGTCAATTAAGTGGTAATTTCTAAAAATGAATTCCTTATATTTTTTATGTTATAATTGACATCCAGAAGGTTTAGAATCAAAAAGCTGAAACAAGCCAAAATTACTTTTTTACCACCCAATCCACCCAACCAAGACGACTCATAGCCTCTTTTTATTAGCTAGACAGAATATCCTACCACACAGAACTGAAGTAACAGGTATAATATGAAAAGTATGCACTAATCGAATAAAAGCTTGAGGCCCTTCTCAAACAAACATCGATTCTTAGGAGCAAAGTAGTTTTTCACATACCGCTAAAGCAGAGAGGTCCCCAAACTATTTTGACGCGTAGACCACTTAGCAATGCTTATCTAATATCAAAACATCTTTGGGATTTTTTGCACGGAAATGGGGGTCTAGCCGGTTAAAAACTGACACAGGCTACAGTTAAAATTTAGCGCGGAAAATATTAAGAAAGAAAGAAAAACGTTTATTAAGTGCAACACAAAAAACTTATTAGAATATACTTAAAGATAGCATCAACAACAAGAATATGCAAGCACATAAAAGGCGACCAGCTCGACAAGATGCTGCGACTTATAGTAACAGCATTTGCGAAATAAAAACTTACTCGTACTGAAAACAAAAACGTAATTTATATAGATAGATATGTGTTTATTTATATATTTTATAAGAAAATATTACGAAAGTAAGTAGGTTCCTACTATACGTGTATGAATATGGATTATTCCATTAAATTGAAAGTCAAAGTTAAAATCACGACCTACTTAAATGGGACCCACAATCGCGGACCCCCATTTTCGGGGGTCGATATAGACCAGCTTGGGGATCTCTGCGCTAAAGTGATAAAGCATTAAAATGTGCTGCTACTCATAAGGCCCAACGTACGTTAATGTTATATTATGAGATGACTTTCCCTAAAACGTAACCGTGTCTGTTTGAAAAGGGCCTAAGGCATATAAAGCCTTATATGAGCGGTAGACGCTTAACATGGCTTCACACCACTCCTAACATAACTTATCAAATAGGTCCCGAAGTCATGCAACTACTCCTTTATACCAATCTCATATGTGTTGTTTACTGTAAGATAAAAATGTATGATAAATATTGGACACTGGGAGCCCATGGTCCTTATGAAACAAATCAATAATAGTCACATTAAGCTTATAACATAGGATCCCTTACTTTAACTAAAACTGGCGCATGAAAATACTAACAAAAAATAAATGAGAAATCAGCAATATCTTTACTCGGAGGCCCAAACGTCACGAGAGCACACAAATTTCGGGTAACGCGCCAGATTTAGATTTCGCGGTAACATATCTACTTACTTAACGTTTCACTCTGAACACGACTCGTTATAGTTGATTTGTCGTGATGTTACAAAGGAAAAACATGCAATAAAAATAAAACAGTTACCAGAACTACATTACCAAACATATGTTTTGTTCTCAATTAAAACAGGATTATGAGATCGAAATACGAAAACGGTCACATGGTTTTATAAATTTAAATATCTATGGCATTAATCATCAATTTTGTTTTATGTTACCTATCTATCAGAAAATTCCTTGCTTATACGGCAAGGTTACCACTTACCACTCGAAAATGTGTAATGATGGGTCTAATTCGAAACTAACCTCTATATTCAGCCATTACATTTAGAAACATTTTTGTTGCATGAATATCAACTTTGGAATTTCTGAACATATTGTTTGATTTTTCTATACAAATATAAAGAGTCCGGCGATGTTTTTAATTGACCCATCTATGGACCACATAATTTCCAGCATTTTGAGCTTTACGAGGACAAAACCCGATGTTTCTACAAAAGTCTACCAAATTCAACAAAAGGTAAATAAATAATAACTTTACCAGGACAGCCTCGAGCGGAAGATTATATAATTACCACAAGTATTTATCAGAGTATAATAGAACCGTCCTGATCTCCCGATTTTGTACTGAACTTAGACAGTCACTATGTCATAGTTAAACAGAATACATTGTTCTGTGGACACACATTACACCCTCTCATTACTACAATAATAGGACACTTATTGAATCAATACCAGATCTCTATCACCACACCAAGACCGTCCCAGCAAAGTATAACAAAAATAAATTAAATGCAATACCCAGATAGTCCAGTGAGTGTCGACATGTTACATCTGCGGCAGGAACTCAATGGGCGTGGCGAACTTGAAGTCCTCCGGGAATAGTTTCGCCGCGAACGGGTACATGAGCTTGTAGGACTGGCGGATGGTGACGTCGGCGACGCCAGCGATGTCGCCGATCTCCTTCTGACTGCGCTTGTCATCCGATGCCTGGAAAATATAACATAGAAACTGTGTAATAATGCTAGCCAAGATAAGGTTTCAATTTAACGGTTGTCATTTACAATATTTCTAACTGATTAATAAAGGACCAGCTACATTTATTGTAAATCTACTAACATTGAATGTGCTATAAACTGAAACCTTAAATTACAGTTTTTCTACATTTTCTAATTGTGGACCGATTTAGATAGTTAAACGACTATAACGAAGAACATTTAATTGTTTAAATATGATTATGACTTTCCTGCGGCGTTGCTTGAGTTATATATATATCAACTAAGAAGTGGAACTACATAACAGCTAATTATGATCACTAAAATGTATAAAATAAAATGTTTTAAAACAAAAAACCACCTTTAAAAAATAACTTCTTGTAAAATGGTAGGTAAAAGGTCAGTCGAACTGAAGTCGGCGACTCACAATATTTCTAATTAAAAGCAGACTTCAGTTTGACCTACCATTTTACAAGAAGTCATTTTCGCTTTTTGAAGACGGATTTTTGATTTTTTATTCTGTCCATTTTTGAATGGTATTGTAATATACGACATAGGAGCATTATTAGTTCAATTGTAAACTTATTATAAGTCGGCAACAAATACGTGAAACCAGTGCAAACTAATGAACATAGAATTTATACCTAAGCCGATTTTAATGACATTGCAATTACAAAACAATGAGGTGACATACTTCATTTAGCAACACAGCGCACCATTAACCGCATACCAACGTAATCAGTTGCATTCTTTCAAATATTCGAGCAAAATAAAAATGATAACATGTGAATGTGCAAGGACATTGTATCGTTGCATTGTGTACATACACAAATTATACAATCAGAATCACATTTAAGCATCTAGGCTTAAAATATGCTTAATTCAAGTTTGGTTGCTTTTTAATATTCCTCTTTCCATCTGAGCATAGTAACAACAGTCGAGTATGAATTAGTTGAGAGATGTTCCGGCAATTTTAGCTAGGCCTCCTGCAATCCCTCACCACTTCTGTAAATTTTAGAATTTTGATTAAACTTTACCTGTGAAGCCATATAAATAGCGGCAGCCGCGACTGAGATAGGGCTGCGCCCCGACACAATGTCCAGCTCGCCAGCCTTCCTCGCAATGTGCGTCGCCGCCCTCTGCACCGAATTCGGCAGCCCCAAGTTCGAACAGAACCGAGACATGAAGTCTGCAGTGGTGATGAGATCCACAGACGTCTCCAGGGCTTTGAGGATGAGTTTGAAACACCTGCCAATTTCTTTCTTGCTGATTTTGCTGACGGCACAGATCTCTTTGAATGTACGGGGCACACCTTCTTGGCGACAAGCAATGTATAAGCATGCTGATGCTATTGCGTCGTTTGCTCGGCCCTTTAAATTTTTGCCATCGTGAACCTGTAAAAAAATAATAGATGGTTAGACTTCCTCGAGTCAAACAGTAAAAGCCTAACAAAATATATTATGTCCTATGCAATTAATGTGGTAAAAGCAATTTGTAAATAGCTGCAGAAACATGTTATTGAGCCTGACGTCACTGATGTAACACAGTTGCATACAAAGTTTCATGGTCACTTATTTTACAATAACACATTAGAAATTCAAAGTACCTACTTTAATGATATTATAAATGCAATAAATATGTTTTAAGTGTTTAGACAGATACAAGGCATTATTATAAGATATAGGTACAGTCAAGGGCATAAATATGTATATATACGTTCCCTTATTTTTGAAGGCGTTGACTTTATTTAGTTTTAAATGGGTGATTCTGACATGTGACATGTATAATAATTAATAAAATAAGACCGAACGTGACGTAATGTATAAAGCTTGGCAAAGTATATTGTTAATATTAATTAGGTTCGTTAAAATTTGACAGTGTATAAATATTTAGTGATTTAAGTATAGTATAAGTAGCAGGGCCCGTAATTTTCATGCCGATGACATCAATTTGACGTCACGCTCCATATAGGGTGATCCCAAATAGTTTTATTGTAAATTATTAATCATTAGTCGTCAATCATTTTAATCATGTACAAATGACTTCAAAAGTACTCTATTTACACGTGGAATAAATAATACCTACTTGATACGTGAAACGTAAATATAACTAATTGTTTTTTTTTTATACATACATTTTATTAAATGGTATTGTTAACAACGCATTACAATAATTACGTAGAAAACAGAATTCCTCTCTAACGTAAAGCATGCCATCCTTCTTGCATTAATTCCCATGCAAAGAAAATCTAAGTCATCTTCGCGTTCATACGTAATGCAATATTCATAAAAATCCTTTTGTTTTGTAATCGTATTTTTGTTTGTTTTGTCACACATTTGGTTAATTATTCCAACTTCTTTGATAAAAAGAAAATGTATCATTGATGGACACATTTTTTCTGATTTTAACAACTTATAGAATTAGGAAATCAGTATTTTTATTTCTCAGTGGCACTTGCACCATTTAATAAAATGTATGTATAACAACAAATCAAATAGTTTTATTTACGTTTCACGTATCAAGTAAGTATTATTTATTCAACGTGTAAATAGAATACTTTTGAAGTCATTTGTACATAATTAAAATTATTGACGACTAATGATTAATAATTTACAATAAAACTATTTGGGATCACCCTATATGGAGCGTGACGTCAAATTGATGTCATCGGCATGAAAATTACGGGCCCTGTAAGTAGTATTGTACGCCTGCAACGGCTGATTGTGCTGAGCTTCCACTATTTTATCTATTATAAGAACTTTTGTTAACACCACAATCTCACAATAAATGATTTATGATTATGATTAAGGTTTTTTGATAATTATTCCAAAAACAATGTGACAATTTAATTTCATTTTTCGCGTAATTATAAATTATCTTTAAATCAGGACTTTTCAGATTTTTTGGTCCATAAACTTCGGAGAAAACGGTGGGGCAGGTTCGGTATTTTTTTGTACATTTTTGACTATAAATCAAAAAGTATGTCACTAATAACTATAAAAAAATAGTTTTTAAATTTGAAGATTGAGCCCTTTAACGAAACACCCCGTTTCCTATATTCAAATCACTTTATAATTTTCACCCCTCATTCTAGACCCCTTCTCAAATATTTAGAAAAATAATTTCATATTATTTTTACTAAAAACAGTGGGCAAGCAAGATAAACAACTATGCCTAATTTCAAGTTGAAAGCTTCTACCAGTTTGAGAGATAAACTATTGTGACATACAGACAGACAGACAGACAGACACAAGACTCACCATAAGGGTTCCTTTTTACCATTTTGGTACGGAACCCTAAAAATGTGGTACTTAAACTCAGAGGACAATTCACTAGGTACTTATATTCGCTTCGGCTGATATTGTACAATACGCAAAATGTACAAACAGTTAAAATGTACATACGCAAAATCTACATCATGACAAACGTACCGGACACAAAATGTACGTACGCAAAATGTACGTACGCAAAATGTACTTACGCTGAAACCACATTACGCAAAATGTTTCAAAAGAAAAATACACATTTCGCGAATTATTCAATGCAAAATGCACAATCCGCAAAATGTGACAAAAGCAAAATGCTCAATCGCCAAACCAACAAAACGTAAAATGTACAATTGTACAGTAAGCAGGGTGTGTGTGCTTTGCGTGTAGTGCACATTTTGCGTATTGTATATTATCAGCCCAAGCGCTTATATTTAGGTATCACAAAAAATACGCGGACTGTGTGTGTTTACCCTATTTTCAAACGTTTTAGAAATTAAAATATGGATAAGTAGGTTCTTGACAAAGATAGATAATCTGGTAAATTGACTCCATAATCAAAAACGAAAACAAGCACAGATATTGTATCATATTTAAAACCAACATGTTTGTTGAAATCCGGTAAAAAAAAAAGTGTGAGTAAAAAATTTGATGGACCCAATTTGAATATGGGTATTGTCCTACTTTTTATGGCAGTAAGTCGAGTGTTGTGACCACAACATACCTTACACTCTTCCCGCTTCGCTTGACATAAAAAACAGAGATTCTGGGATTGTCCTACTTTTTTGGCAGTAAGTCTGAATCTGTTGTGATTGCAAGATACCTACTAACCTAACTAAAATATTAACGCCAGTTGGTCACCACAAAAAAAAACTTAAACAAAAGATGTTTGTATTATCATTTATCATATTCTACACAATACATAAATAAAAAAACAAGTGTTATATTGACATCATTTTCACACCACCAAGAATTCAAGAAAGTCTTTGGACTCACTATCTATATCTATATGTAGTCACTACGGCCCGTAGTCCTACCAGTAGTAGGTACTATTGTTTTACACTCATTCAGACCCAAGTACTTAAAAGACAAAATTGGAGATTTTCTATGTAGTCCTACTGATAGGACCGTGGTACGCTATGACTACACAACTGTCGAAGGAGCTGGGTCTGAATAATAAAGTTAATAAGTACTATCTATGGGTAGGTTGGTACCTTGGGCCTTAGGTTATATTACAAAAGAAGCTAAGTTTAACATATTCTACACGACACATCAATAAAAAACATATGTTATATAAGTCCAGTCCCTTGTTGGGGTACACCCCAACCAAATATTTCCCTGAACTTTCTAAAATTTCCCTGACTTTTCCCTGACCCACGCAATTTCCAGACTTTTCCCCGTTTTTCAGAAAGTGGCCACCCTGCCTTCTGCAGTAAAGGAGTGATTATTCGGCGAGTGTTTTAAGCCCTAATTATGTACAGTTACATACACTACAAAAAAAACATACAATAATGGCGGCAATCCCTTTTTTTTTTTATCACAAATGAAGTCCCTGTTCTCAAGTCACTGCAATAACATTACAGTACAGATAACAAAACATTACAGTACTACCACAGACAAGAAAGTTCTCATAGTAAGATTGGTTGTAATAATGCTGGTCATTTCCTACGGGTTTTGAACGCATAATAGAGGACTTATTATGTGTGTAGATAAAACAGCTTTATCTTACTTGCTATAACTTGGCTGCGTAGCAATTAGCATAGCACAATGGTGTAATGAATAAATTTAGGTCTTAGCCTTATGCAAATGAGTTTAATCTGTGGTAAACGATGTTGATCACACATTTACTACCTACTTTTGTATTCTTTTTTGATGCGATTATTCATTTTCCTCAATAAAAAAAACATGCACATGAAGTGTGTTTAATAAATGAATAAATAAATATCAGGGGACAATCTCACACCAATTACCTACCTCCAAAACTAAGTTCTGGACTTGTACAGCTGTAGACTATGTAGAGCATCGTATTTTCACGGAGATGTACGAACGTGTCTTGCTATTTCAGTTGGTCACCGTACAAAAAGTACTGAGTTTGATTGAAGTAGCATGACAAATACGAAAATTCCCGAAAAAAAACCATTGAAGACAATTATGCATTACTTCTGTAGTATGGCTACTAGAATATGGTATATACAACGTGTTACAAAATACCCCGTAAAAAATATAATAAATTATCAAAGCCAAAAATATTGTCAACCCTAGTAAGCTGTCATGTCAGGGAACCGGAGTTAGCATAGATTATTTAACCCTTTAGCGGTCAACGGGCATATATTTGACCACCATATTAAAATTAACATGAGTCTTATGAATAAACGTTGTAGTTCTATTTTTGAAAAGTGTGACAGGTGCCAACGACCGTTAAAGAGTTGAGAGAGGCCTACCTACCAATTTTAATAATTGTCAACTTTAATGGTTTTCTGTTTTTCATCCACAAAGGTTCAATACTATGATGTCATTATGCTTAAAATACTGGCTTAAGAAAAACGTCAAGACCGAAAAAAAAGTTGATATTTAAAATCTTCTTATCAATATTCTACACGTTCCGTGTTTTACCATATTTTTTTCCAATATGACGATGTTTTCTAAGTCAGAATATTACGATATGATGTTATGCGTAGGCCATGAAGATAGTAATTTAAATCGTGCTCGCAAACTGTATCGTAGGTTGTGCATTGAGCAAGGTGGAGCTCACTTTGAGCCGTTCCTGTAAATTTGACGTTCAATACGAAAAAGTAAGTGTTAGTTTAGGTTTCTTCGTTTAAAATCTTCCAAAACTCGACTTGTAATATGTATCTAATCGAACTCTGTTCATTTTGTTTATATCTCTTTACCGTTTCGCGAATTAGGTAAAAATGTACATAAACATTCTGCGTAGTCAGTTTACTCTTTAATTTTACTGAAATAGGGTTTGCACATCAATAAAAAAAAAAATGTTTTTTTTTTTTTGGCGGTAAGTCATACAGTGATAGTACAGTTCTCAAAAATCGTAAATGGACTTGTTATAAGGCACCATTTAACCCCCTTTCGGCTTTACGGGTATTTTTGTAACACCCTGTATACTTATATAGAGAAATAAATACTTTTAATAGATTGAAATAACAAATATGATAATATTCTCCATACAAATTACCCAATGCCCTTTGGACACAAATTTTCCAATTACTTTGAAAGAATAATTGCCATATAATGAGCAGAGATCGGAATAGGTAGAGCTAATTTGCCTAAACTTGATGCATGTTCATTCATAAATGTGTTCCTATTTCACTCACTCATGAATGAATATGCATCAAGTTTAGGCAAATTAGCTCTGCCTATTCCGATCACTGATAATGAGCATCAAAAAAGCTAAACAATAGTTGTTGTTAAAACCTCACCTGCTTAAACAAGTTGTTGGCCCTGTCAACAATAGTCTTGGGCAAATTGATGCGGTCAGCCATAGTGTTTATTTCTCGGAATGCATTAATCAGTGCTCTGTCTGTGCTGCTGATATTTCTTCTGTTCTGGTACTTGGACACGCCAAAGCTGTCAAACGATGCGTCCCCACGTCCTGGACCAATGATCGTAGAAAGATCTCCCCCTGATAGGAGAGGGTTCTCAGGACCACCAACACGAGACGGGTCTACTCCAGACTTCTCATTGCTGAATGTACGCCATTCTGAACCAACATCTATAACTCTGCAAATATAATTAATATTTACTTACTGGCTTACTTGCTAGGGTTTTTTTTTGTATAGGGTGTATTTTGCACCTTATTTAATTTGTTAGTTACGGTGTATTGCAGTATCACCAAATATATCCAATACAGCTTGTAATGCAATGTAGCTTAAAATGCAATTTTGTATGCAACAAGTCTCACTATGTGTCAATTGGAATGATTTTACAATATTACTCACACAAGAGGAAAACAATGTGGATTAGAAAGAACAGGTTTGTTAAGTTAAACAACGATATCATATTAAAGTAAGTAGAGTCTAGTCTCAGAAGCTTCCGTTTTCAATGTCGGTAAATTGAGAAAATTAAGAATGAATACCATCACCCAAATATGTATTCATAAGCATCTTTTACTGTCGACCTCGTCAGAGAATCACCTGATGAATATTTTAGTAAAATGTTTTTTGATATTTCGCCACTTTCGAAAAGAAGTATGGAAAGCTAAAATAATTTCGTAACGTTACCAAATATCCAGAAAATATGTACCTGTCCCCGACTACGAGGCCGCATTCCGAGCATATCATGTCCCCTGCTCGGTAATCCTCGATAAGCGGCGCATCGGGATGAGCATAGCACACCACTTTATTCGTCTCAAATCTAAAACCACAATGGAAAGTTCATGAGCAAGTACTTAACGTACCATCAGGTAAACACTAAGCCGCGACAACATGCACAAGGCTCCAACCACCAACGATAACTTACGTATCACATAAGCCAACACTATTAACATTCTGCTATACAACATATACACGAATAACTTCTAAACGATGAAATCAAGAATAAAAATAAATCAGAAAAACAGACCTTGACGTGCTCGCCATGATTGTCAATTGTTGTATTAAAGACAAAGACAAAACAGGTGTTTTCTAACGTCACTAACCCGGATCCATAAACGAGGGAGGAAGATTCAGATTCAAGGTGTTTTGCCTTATCATTCCTTTCAGTCCCAACTTATTTTTTTATTTATTTATTTATTAAGGAAAACAGTTATGTTTATAATTATATGTAGTTAAAATCCATAATTTTTCGCATTGTACAAATTATCGCAAGCACAAAATGCACAAACACACGTAATAGATTAACTTATATTAAGAAAAAATCTATAGTTTAGTATACCTTTCATGTAGACATTTTACTCCGTAAGATGTCATTGCCGGCTTGCCCTCTCTGACCTCAAAGAAAAAATGAACTTTTTTAATATTATGTACTTGTAAAAGATAAGTGTTACAAATTTCTATTGTAAACTATCTAGACCAAACCTATGAGCTTGCCATCCTATAGTATTAGGAACCTAAATCCTACCTATAACTGAACTGCTTAAAACACCAAGCGTAAAACTTCATTTATAATAATATCAATGAGTTTTAATAATTGATAAACTTGAACTACAATAACTACAAATCGCGGTATAACAAACTTCCGCAAAGCCTAGGCAGATCGTGAATAATTCTGTGCCTCTCCTCTACCACAAAAAAGAAAGAGAGAGAGAAACAGAAAGAAACGCCAAACGAACGTCAACGACATGACAGCGTAAAGTAAAACGCACTTAAAATTGTATAACAGTAATAGTTTTTATTCGCTAGGTTTATAATCAGGTCCCGTCTATTACTGTAGGAAAAAACATTTTAAAAATCATTAATACTTCATTCATATTTTTTGCGCAAAGTCATTAAATTTCAGTTTCCAAACTCTATCTTGTTGCAGTTCTTTTCAAGTTCCGCCTTTAATAGGTATGGAGAGAACTGTGAAAAAACCTGTGTCGCTGCGTCAAATGAAATTGTTGTTGGAGTTTTTAGAAAAGAATAAAAATCTGGCGCTCGGTCGCTTAAGGTCTAAGGAAGGGCGCGCATTATCAAAAAAGTTATGGTTAGAGTGCGCGGACATACTGAACATACAAAATATTGGCTCGTCTTTCCGAACTGGTAAAGAATGGGCAAAGGTATTATTATAACTTTTTTCTTACCGGTATTAATAGAATAAAGATGTATAACTGTCATAAGTTTTATTTCAAATTAACAACCAATATTACCTTACACAACTCATTACTTCACTTTTAGAAATAAGTATAATATATTTATCACATTTTCAGTTCTATACTGATTATAAAGCTCGTCTTAACAATAAAGTTCGAGCTATGAGAAACCATGAAACTACAGCCGCCACAGGAGCTGAAATAGAGTTAACTTCACTTGAATCAAAACTTTGTGGTATTCTTGGATACAATATCAAAGATATCCTGGTAGCAAAACCAAATCCTCTAAAGACAACTCGGGTAATGAAAAAACAATGCAAAATATCCAAAGTACGGGTTAAGAAGATTCATAGAAGACAAAGTAGTAAGTACTTGTTTTATTATTGACTAAATTAATGTAATTCAATGCATAACATTGTAAAATTTCAATGTTGAATTTAATTGTGCATCAAATTAAATAATATTTTTTATTTTCAGCCTCGTCAGACAGTTCTATCAACTCAGCAAAAGAAATTCTAGAAAGGATAGAAGAATCTAGAATCAAAGTAGATAAACATAAAGCCGAAGGTCTATTCAAGATCGCGGACTCCATCACACAGATGGCTGAAGCCCAGAACAGAATAGCAGCCAGTATGGAGAACTTGGGAGCAGGAGTCTGGCAGTTCTTGCAGAGGTTTGGAGCGCAAGATGGGAAAATTTGGGGTAACTTAAATTTCTGACTCAATATTGCTGGATAAATTCATTCACTACTAAGATTATCACTACAAACAAAGTCCTCTGCCGCATCTTTCTGTCTGTATGTTTGCCATGATCTCAAAATCTACTTAACAGATTTTCATTCAGTTTTTAATATTTTACGAAAGCATTTTATGTTTCATAAATTCTGGAATATGTACGAGTTTTACAGAAAACACACATAAACCGAAGCAAAGCATGGGTGGGTCGCTAGTAATGGTTAATTATTATTACAATTAAAATATACAGGGTGTTTGGCACCACAACATTTAACTTTCTAACAAAATGATAATTTTGTGGATACACCAAATAGTTCCTTTTTTTTCGGGGTTTCAAAGTCGAATTTTGGTAACTTGATAAAATAAAAGATAAATCGGTATTAAATAGCCCCTAGACAAATAAAGGGTTAAAGTAGGTACCCGAAATGGATAGCTAATGGCCTCTTCTATTTGCCTGTTTCTTTTAGGCAACGCTCTACCAATCACCCTGTATATCGTTTTTGTAATTCCATATTTATGTGTACCTTAAATACAAACAGGTCATGGTCATAACGATAATTATTTTATTTTTTCTGTTTTAGGAGAGAAAGTACAAGAGCATAACATTTTGCAGTAAAATGGCCATACACAGAGGGTGGATAAAGTAAGTGAATGTTACAGACATCAGAATTATGTTAACTGAATGTTACAGACATCAGAATTATGTTAACTGAATGTTACAGACATCAGAATTATGTTAAGTGAATGTTACAGACATCAGAATTATGTTAAGTGAATGTTACAGACATCAGAATTATGTTAAGTGAATTTTACAGACATCAGAATTATGTTAACTGAATGTTACAGACATCAGAATTATGTTAAGTGAATGTTACAGACATCAGAATTATGTTAAGTGAATGTTACAGACATCAGAATTATGTAAACTGAATGTTACAGACATCAGAATTAGGTTGAGTGAATGTTACAGACATCAGAATTATGTTAACTGAATGTTACAGACATCAGAATTATGTTTACTGAATGTTACAGACATCAGAATTATGTTAAATTAATTTTACAGACATCAGAATTATGTTAACTGAATGTTACAGACATCAGAATTATGTTAACTGAATGTAACAGACATTGGAATATTGGGAGCGAAATTGAATGTCTGGTAGGGAGTTCCTATATTGATATAGAGGCTTTTCCCCTACACTAGTGATCGGTTCAAGTATTTTTTCGTAAAAATATATTTGTATTGAAAGTCTATAAAGGATATTTTAAGGGGTGATTAGTATATCTGTAAGGACTTTTCCAATCTAATGTTATATTTAATAGATTTTATATTATTTTGCGTCTTCCATCAATGGTACTATCGGATAATTATGGTCGCGGTAAAGGAATGAGTTGAGAACAGCCGCTCTGGTCCTTCAGGTGGTTGCGTACAACAATGCTGCAGTAAAAACCTTGTAAATAGTAAGTGAAAAATGTATTTTAGTATTATGTAAATAAAATCGAATATGTTAAGCAAAATGGAGCATATTAAATTTTTACTTTCCTTTGTTTTCTTTTTATTAGCCTTCACTACAAATAAATATGTATACATAGACCTTATTACGGCATAGATGTGTATATATTTTTGACATCTTGGGAACATGCATATATTAAGACTTTTTCTGTACTCATTTCTCTGAGGGCAATTTTATGCTTTTATATGAATTGCTTAACTTATTATTAAAACTACGAGCCGTGTAAAAAAGTGTCCAATCGAAGAATACCTTGAGAAAGATATTATAATTTGGCATTATACCTATTTCTGGCATTGTTGTGTTACGAAGTTACTAGCACAGAGGCATTCCATTTTAGTCCTCACGGTTAGTAACGCATTTCGACGGTTAACCACCAATACCTCCTAACTGACATTTTTGGTCAAACAACTTTTTTTCGCAATTCATGATAAATACCCTCTATCGCACACATTAGAAAGATCTCCTATTTCAAATAAAGCATATTTCTAGTGTTTTTGTTATCCTGGCAATACCTGCTAAATGACAACGCGCGATTTTTGCCCAAAATACAAAGTTTTTTGTGTCTACTGTAAAGTTTTAACATTATTGAGATAGGAGGTATTGGTGGTTAACCGTCGATTTGAAGTCTTAGGATTGCAGTCTTGAGATTGTAGTCTTAAGAGTTCAAATGTCTATGGGTCGCAGATCCCACTTACCATCAGGGGCCTATTGCATAATAAAGTACAAGCCCATACTATTAGTAAAAATCCATACAAAACCACTAATATCTTACCTTGTACTTTATTATGCAATCGGCCCCAGGTGGCCTGAGCGCTAGAGTGCTTCTCCTTGTCATGAAAAACATTAAAAACCTCGTGATGTCCTCTGTGTAACAGTACGAAGGTAAGTAGTGACACCACTATGAATTAAGGTTATACATGAATAAACGTCATCGAAGAGGCTTTAGTTGTCCTAGATAGAATCAGGGTCAAGGTTAGTGAACACCTTTTTTTGAGAGCATTGTATGAGAATGATCGGATTCAGTAATCGGCATTGACCTTCTTGAATATGCATTCAAGAAGGTTAGGATAAAGTTTCGTTGTCTACCGTTGATAAAAGATGGCGCTACGGACGCATTAGATCTAATATGACAGTATGAATAATTACTACATGTAGAAACGAAACTCCCGGCTCCCGGCGGTTGGCGCGTTAGATACCTACCACCTGGCGACACATAGTTCAGGATTTGGCCGTCTGCTATCTACTTTGCGATTCTTCTTTTTTGCGTACCCCCAACGCAAAAAGGTTATATTGTTATAAGTTTGGTATGTGTGTCTGTGGCTCCATAGCCCTTACGGGTGAACTGATTTGGATGTGCTTTGTTTATTGGAAACAACGTTTTCTAGCGGTGGTTCTTAGCTAGGTTTCATTTAAATAGATTGGGCCGTTTGAGATATCAGCTCTGAAGAAGGTGTGTGTAAGATTTGTAACTCTCGGCTCAACGTTCACACTCCACACCACTCGAATATTCACGATAATGCTCTCAGTAGGGACCATAAACATTAATATAGTAGCGTAATAGACGAACAGGCTCCTATTTCCGGCGTCACCAAAACAGACGTCTCAATATCTTTAATTTCGTAATGTCAGTCATATAATTCAATATTACGCTGTCGCCGTGTGACGCGTGACTACGAGCTCTTAAAATGGTTTTAACGAATTTTTCTTTCGCTATCTCTTTCACACTCGTATTCGTGCCGTAAGGCGACTGCGCTCTCGCTAGCACTGTCACTGTGTCTAATTACGCTAGTTTAATAATGTCTATGGTGGGCACGCGCCTCTACCTTATGGCGCGCTTACTCAGGGTCGTCAAGTCAACTTCGCTTGCCTGCCAAAGGCGACAATGGACAAGCGAAGTCATCTTGTCGACCCAGTCACACTCGACACTCGCGCCACTTGGAGTACTTCCGTCCTAACGCTAAACTGAAAACTCGTTTCAACCTGTCTAGCGCGCGATGCGATGCTAATGCTATGCGACGTAACCTTATTATAATATAGGTACAGTCTGTGAGCACTTAGAAGAGGCTTCGGTTTAGTACTTCTCTCTCACTCGCTCTTAATAAGATCGTATGAGAGCGAGTGAGAGAGAAGTACTAAGCTATGCTGCGCGATGCGAGGACTCATAATTATTTGTAGATACTCCTGCTTAGTAAGTAGGTATTTCACCTGGCCATGTCCTTGGCCAAAGACGTATATGTACTTAGTAGTAATAATAATATACCTATAGATAGGTAATATTAAATCTCTTTGTCCTTGGCAAGTACAGCAAATAACCGCACAAACGCGTGCGGCGTGTCCAGGAAATGTATCGCGTTCCGCTATAGAACTCTGTCGCAATGAGGTGACGAATTGTAAACACAACATTACTGAATAAATTAGGTTGTCTTTCACTGTGTCAGGGTTCTACAGTGGTACGCAAATTTCTTGACAAAGACGACGCCGCCGCTTCGAAATCAAAGGGTGCCGACGTAAGTAGGTCTTTTTGATGTGGCCGCCTATTACTATTTCACCGAGTATTGACACCGATGGACTCGTGCCGAAATCACTACATAGTATAAATCAAAGTCGCTTGCGCTGTCTGTCCCTATGTATGCTTAAATCTTTAAAACTACGCAACGGATTTTGATGCGGTTTTTTTTAATAGATAGAGTGATTCTTAAGGAAGGTTTATATGTATAATACATTCCACGCGGGCGAAGCCGCGGGCGGGTCGCTAGTGCTTTTTAAACGCCGCCTCAAAAGATTTTGCAATTAAACATCAAGTGTACTGCAAAAATGTATACATATACTGTTAAGTGAGAGAGGTGTAAGTCAGTATAATACTTTTATATTAGACTTAATTTTGCATTTTAATTTATTTTATTCATAGCACTTGCCGCCGCCAGGTCGACAAAGAGCTGACAAAGTCGAGCGTATGTACTTGGGTACAAGTACTCCCTTTAAGTGACACTAGTCATAGTGTAAATAATATAGGTAGGTAATCCCAAGTTCGTAGAGCGATGATGGCACCCAGTGTTGGATTGGACACTTTTAGCTGACAGGCACCAGTAGTAATGAACAGTTAACTCTAAATTCAAATTTCATACGGTCGTTAATTGATTGTTGCAAAACAAAATTCCCCCCTCTTGTTCTTAACCAGTCCTAACCACGTTTGACGTGTTTTGGTATCTTTTTTAATTCGACCGCAATTAGGTAGATACCTACTGTCAAGCATCTGTCAAGTAAACAAGAGCTATCGTAACGTTGACAATACCATACGATAACATGCCAAAGGCAATAATGCTTCTACCTGGTAGAATAGACGCCGGTCTACATACCTATTTATAACAAGGCTTGGGTATTATAGATATAGGGGGCCCTAGACAAGATGCATTACGCCGAGTCGCTTTTCTGTTCGTTTCGTTTTTAAACCAATCGCGTCACTGCTAGATCACGTAATACGAAAAGTCACGTGATCTAGCAGTGACGCGATTGGTTTAAAAACGAAACGAACAGAAAAGCGACTCGGCGTAATGCATCTTGTCTAGGGCCCAGGGCCGTATTAATAAACTAATTTTGGCTGAGGTGCCCGTCACAAGATACGTCAAAGTAAACGTTACGTCAAGCCATAGAAAACTGTCATTATTGACGCATCTTGAGACGAGCACGACCGCCGAGATCAGTTTATTAATACGGGCCATAGACTGCGTCGCCCTCCTCGCCCCGGTCGACAAGTCGAATACCCAGCGAAGTCGCTCTCCGCAGCGACATCTAGATGTAGCCGTAAAAGTTTCGTTGGGAGCAAGTGTTCACGAAATGTAGGTATGTCTATGTATATTATTTTTCACAAGATGTCGCTGATTTCAGAGGCCGGTCGGCCTAGATGTTATTTTATTTGTTACGTTATGAAACTTATGAACTTATTATGAATTGACGTAGGCGCTCGACGCGACCACGCGACCGTCTGACAGCTTACGTCAACCCTATACATTTTTGATAACGATAACGGACGCCGAATTCGTCTTGTCTAGAGCCTCAGTCGAATACTTGTATTACATTTTGCAAAACAAAACTAAGGTTCTTAGTAGTGACACTTATTTATGACTTAATTTATCTTTATGAATTATATTATAAAATATTAGTATATTTCTTAAAGATACATTGACTAGTGTAAAACAAAAAATCTGTAAGTACCTACAGTCAGCATCACATTATATCGTATCAGCCAAAGTGACCAAATAGTTCGTCACACCATACAAAATATATAATGTTGTGAATTATTGGGTACCTACTCTTTTGCTGTTATAAAATATTTGATGCTGACTGTACCTAACGCTATTAACAATAAAGTCAAAAATGGAAGTTTAGATATGTGTAAGTATGTGACCTTCCTTATATTAGGGGTTCTATCATTACCATCAGATCCCTTGGTCGTATGAACCTAAAAGTAGTTATTTAATTCTCAACGGCAACTTCATTATAACACTGATATTACGTAACTATTAACTGGTTGAAACTGGTTTTGAAGTCACAAATACTAGCAAATAATGGTTATTTAACCGATTTCAATGCAATACCTCGAAATAACGCATAATTAATGTCCAATTAGTATTTTTCTAACTGGTTCCATGTAGCAGAGCATGATTAGGGACAAGGTCAAAAATTCAAATTCAAATTCAAAATATCTATCCAGTAAATTGGCCACATGGCTCTTCAATTGGGTCAATTTGTGTGACATCGTCCAATGGTATTATGTTCCCTTTTTTCCTAGCCTATGTGAGTGTCCCACTGCTGCGCAAAGGCCTCCCCCCTTGATCTCCATGAGTTCCTATTAGGTGCCTATTCTTATTTATTAATACTACACTATAGTATCTACTTATAGGTAAGAATACGAATAGGTAGGTAAACGTATGCCTAACTAAAGTTGTTTCAAATTGAAATGTTATTATTTATCAGCTGTTTCTAAAGGTTTTTCGTTTATAATAGAAATAATCAGTAGTCGTGGACATTGTGCAGCGTCCATCCGGATTTACCATCATCTTTACTTATAATAATTTAACTTGAACTACCGCAAAGCAGAGTCTCCGTACAACGGTTTAAACCATTTTAGAGCTTGAGATGTGAAATGGTACATTGTTAACCAAGGGATAAAAGACATGAAAGGCACTTATTTCATACGAGATATTTTGACGCTCGAGCATAGCGAAAGCGCCAATATTTCGAGTGTAAAATTAATTGTGACTTTCACCCGAATTTAACACTCTACTTTTCAAGTCGACTATGAGGAAAACATGATAATAAAACTTCAAAAAGTAAGATGTAGTTATAGTTTTAACTAAGAGTAACTGATAAGATTTTAGAGTTAGATTTAGGTATGAAACTTTAAAGGTGTTTTTTTTTGTAAAATATAAGTTTGAGCCGAAATAACAAAACACGGGTCCGTTATTTTTTCATCTTCTCTAACGTATAATCAACCCAGTAATTAACAAGCAATTTCCTTTAACAAAACTCTCAACAAAACTTAAAGGTTTTTGGTCACTTTTAGTACTTTGGAGGACATTTACTCCGAATAGGTTGAGTTTGGGCAGCTAAAAAAAAATACGTGTCCGTTATTTTAGACTATATACTCTCTAACATATATAAAAATAAATCAAATCGGAGCCGGACAGTTGGGTACCTTTCCTTGTTAGTACACAACCTAAGTACCTAAGTTTTTAACAATCGTACTACCGAGAAGGCTGTATAGGTTTCTGCCACTGCACAGGTCCATTGACATAGCCGTTTTTCAAATTACTTTTCTTCCTTAGAGTTGACATGCATCACTTTCAAACCGCTTCTAAGATAAACAATGGCCTAATTTCAAAGTCATTGTCAGAAACTTGAAAAATATGTTTGTGTGGTGTACATAGCATTTATTATGCGTCGGTAGGTAGGGAAGAAAGGGACAAGAGTACAAATTACTGTCCGCGACAATTTTCCTTGTCGATTTTACGTCAGTCATTAATATTATTGTTTTTGTGAGTTCGACCATTACTGTGACAGGATAAATTAAATTCTAAGGATTTTTAGATATGAAAGAGGAAAATTATGCTAAATGCATTGGTAATTAAATGTTAACAAGCTCGTTGCCGCAATTAATGTTACCGCATTAGTATTTTCTGGCGGTCCTTCTTCTTAACAACTTAATGGCCTGTAGTGCCTACAGGCAGAGATTACCTACATAATAAAGAATTTGTAACATTGCAAATTAAAAGGAAAACCATTGCCACAAATGACAGAAATATTACTGCAAATTCAAGGAGTTTGTCAGCGAGTCTTATGTTTGGATATCGTTACCGAAGACACGAGAAAACAGGTAGCTTCGAAGAGCACAGGATCGATCTTGGTGGAAATCTTTGGCACATCCATTATCCATTATTTGGATTATCCATAAGGCGGGTTAGGCAACTGTCTTGGGTCCCCACATCGGCTAGGGGAGGCCGCGCACCGGAAAAAAAAATGTTTTAGGAAGCAAGAAAAGTCAAAGGTGCCCCCAGACCTGCCTATGCGAAGGGTAACGCTAAGTGAGCGATTTTCGTAAATTGATTGGTTTGACGTATAAACTCTATACATTTCGAATCTTTCGAGTCGATTCGAAATGAAACAAAACAGAAACGATAGCAGAGTTTGCATCTTGGCTAGACCCTCCGGATGGTTACTCAAATCCATCCTGATTTATCTTAAGAACTTACTAAGAACTCTTGCCTGTAAAATAATTGTCACATTTCTTTGCTCTCTGCCAGCTTTTTCAACTCCTGAATCCCTGATACGACACGACATTGGCCTTCTCTTATCTGGCTAAATTAAGTGAGCTTAGGTCTTCCGCTTCCTCTTTATCCTTGGACTTTTCCCTCTGGAATCGGTTAGGATGGTTACTATGAAACACTGAATTCGAAACTTCGGGTGCCCTATCACCTTCACTCGCCATTCGTGATTATATCCAGGGAAAGGGATGGAGCTAAAGTAGCTCGGAGGAGGCAGACAAACGTAGGAAATTAATGGCTTGCATTTGTCTTCCTAGACTGAGAAAGGCACCTAAGCATGAATTTGAGAGTTATCTTTTTAATTAATTTAAGTATCTAGGTACACTACACAGTAGATTAAATTACTTTTGACATGTTACCATATTGTTAAAGTTACGATAGCTAGGCCCTATTATACTGGGATCCCTATTATAGGGAGTTAAAAACAATGCGTACCACTTCAAAAGGAACATAGTTTTTCCTATTAGGTACTCCCAATAGAATAGAGGACTGTTTTTGACTTCATACGCCGCCGTGACTTCAAACAATACGATAACATGTCGAAAGCAATACGTTTTTTTCGTGTAGAATAGGGTTCCTGCCTGACCCACCATATAACTGTCACTGTAACATTTAGTTGACACTTCTTGAGATTTGGTTTTTCCGTCACGTTACACGGTTCTATGGTTGGCCAGGATCAAAATTTTGCTGTTCTTGCTCATGACTTAAGAGTGATCTAATGATCTTGCATGAGCAGATAGTTATTTTCTACGCCTTATACGCCTTATGGCCTTAGAATGTCTCAAAAATAGACTGCTTTGACAACATTAAAAAAAAAAGCATTATTGTTTTTTCGCTGGTTAAAAATTAGACTACCCGTATTTCTTGATTTTTCTTTATTTAACTTAAATTCGTCGTTAATAATTTATTAAAGTAATAGTCATTAAAAAGACCGTATATACAAAGTTAGGAATACTGATGTCGTGATTTTAGCCTGATATAAAAAAAAAAGTAATTTGTAGACGCCATAAAAATAAATAAACTATTTTTCGTAGAATCGAAAGCGTGTTGTTAGAATCAAGTAATCCGTCAGACAGATAAAAAATGAACATGACAGTTATATATTTTTTTGAATTCCTTTGGTAATAATTGGACTAAGGGCACTATAAGTGTATTCCTAACATTCACAATCCAACTTTTTTTACTGTTTTTCCTAAATATAAAAAAACTACTACATAAAAAAATCCAAAGATATTTTTACTGTAATCAGCAGTGTAAAATCTAGAAACGGTATTTTATTTTACTACCTTAGCACAAAATGAATTGTTGTCAATTATCGGTAAGAATCTAGCCTCAACGCTTACCCCATGCTTATACCCCCCTACCTTTAGTGAACTTGCTTGAGTTGGGCCTAACGTCTGTCATTTTAAATGTTAATCCTTAGGAAATTAAAAAAATACCTACCTGTGCCCACCAATTATTACAAAACTAAAATGTAAGTAAGTAATAGTGATCTCTCAAGGCAGTATCTTAATGAATGTCGAACTTAAATAAGATGTATTCTAAACCACGATAGTATTGAAACAGACGACAAAATCATCAAGAAACCACTGTATCTTGACCTCTAAATTTGTAGCAATTACTCTAAACCTTAGACTTCAATAAACCGGTCTTGTTTTTGCCTTACATCTAGTTAAATTGACCCTTACTTGTAAACAGTTAGTATTTGTTCACGGGTCAGGACAGTGTGGTTGGTGGAATATAATGTGGAATAACACCTTAGATTCCATTACGGGCCGCAATATTTTTGAGCCTAGATCGTACCTAATAGAGACTAGTTGCCCTTGGTACATAAGCGACAAGTTTTAGATACATAAGGTACATAAAACACCTTGAACTAATTGACATACCTAGGCACGAGGCTTTTGCTATGTCAACAGGTATTACAACCTCCCTTTTATATAATTACCTACTTCTTAACACAGGAAAGGGAAATTAATTAAACGAGTTGTTTAATTAATATTTATTTGATAAATATAGTAATGATGTTGTAAAGCAAGATTGAGGCATTTCGCTTAGAAAAAAAATCTGTTTGCGCTTCTCATACTCTACAAGTGCAGGCTCAGTGGCGTGCTAAAAGAGACTCTTTTGTTTCTTGGGATATTTTTTTCTTGCAAAGCCGTTATTATCTGCAAGGTTCTGTAACGCAAGACAAAGACCAAAAGGTCTCTTAAAAATATTTTTATTTTTTAAATAACGATTGGCTGAAATGTAATGGTGTACGTATATATATTTTTGGAATCAGGTCATGAAACCCTTTCATTTGATGCCCGATTCGATAGGCTTCTGAAGAAAAACATGTTTTTATTTATACAAAAATGTATAACATCCTAGCCGGAAATTATACCAGGTGGCGGATGTCCACCCAAGTCTAAAATACTTACTAAGCATTTCTGAAAAAAAAAATCTCCATACGAGAACTTTTCCACAGGACTAGTTAGGTCCAGGACTAACCATCTCGTCTCGTAATGGATTAGCTTAATCTCTTGCTGAACATTTTTTTTAAATGCGTATGAGTTTTTAAACAAAAATTATACAGTAAAAAAAAAGTTATATACATATATATTGTATATTTGCTTGGTATCGATGAAATCTTACTGTAAATAAATCTCAGAATAAAAAAACCGGCTGGAAAAAGCAGATGATTAATCCGACCCTTTTCCCTTTAAGTGAATAGTCATTGCACAGTAGTCACATGTCTGTCTGACCATGAATCATCACCCGTCAGCCAGGTATGGTGTTAGGTGGTGATTAAATATACCTATTCCTTTGGCATAATATTATCAGTGATAACAAATCTTTACAATCGAAAGACTAATGGAAGTACTTAATATGCACTAAATGCACTAATTATTAAATTGGTTCACCCAGTTGAAAGTTCTGAGTTAACAAACATAAAAAAACAGATAAATTGAGAACCTCCTGCTTTTAGGGTTCCGTAGCCTTTGAGGGGGGGAGGGGGGGGGGGGGGGTCGTTGGATAGGTCTTTAAAAAATGTTGCGAACAATTTTTCGATTAAGGTTTCCGTTTATGAAATATTAAACTATAAAGCGTTAATAATAATAATTGTTAGAGTCAAGTGCCTTTCAGTTGTCAACTGTCTTTCCTGTGACCTCCCACGGCCGTGACATTACGACACCCCCTCCTACCCTTATTTTCCAAAATTGCAAAACTCATTGTGTAATTTTATTAATTAATTAGTGTGTAATTAGTATTAGGGATAGTTACTGTTGGTTTTTTCCCACTGCCGTTTTCTTTTAACAGAGAATGTTTTGCCTAATCAAAAAAAGCTCGAGTAAATCTAGAGGTTACATTTCAAACTCATTCAACACAGTTAAAGCTTAGGCACGGTGTAGGTAGGTAATGGCTCTTAGAAAGATCTTCGGGTTCAGGTTAACTCGGTTAGTCTAAGTATACCTAAGAGCAACTAAGAGAGAAGATAAAGCGTAAGTAAGGTCGTTTGACGAGCTACTGCACTGAATATAAAGTGACACGTGGTTGAAAATTAACATAAATATGTATATTACACTGACGTCAGACACTGGTACCTACTTCATCTATAACTACTGTGATGTTATAAGCGATAAAGCTGTGATAAACCTATGAATCGTTAAATGTGATAAACCTATGAATTGCGTAGGATAAAATATTTTCATAGATCTTTCTAACCTACTAGGTAGGTAGATATGTCACCTCTAAATTCACAGATGATGCCACAGTATCATTCATTACATCACATACATGTACACTATAGTCTGTGTCAATTGAGTTTAGCAAAGATGGAAACACAACCAAACGAACCAATTTACCATTATTACATTTATTACATTGGGCATAGGGCGTTAGATTCGTCATGTGCTGGAGAATTACATAAAACTATTAGTTTTTTATTATATTTTATGATAAAGTACCGAAAATTAATTTTACTAGCGTGCCTCTACCTAAGCGACATGGTGTCCCCTTAAAAATGGTATACCAATTTAAATATCTGGGGCACTAACCTACTAAAGATCTCAAAGAAGATGACGATATGGAGAGGGAGCGAAGGGCGCTATCAGTGAGGGCTATTATAGCCCGCAGGTTCACTCGTAATTAATGTAAGAACAAGTCGGTTTTGTATACTTATACAATTCAATAGAACCAAGTTTAAACACATGTAATTAGCAGACAGCTTTATTTTATAAAAAATCCGTTTTCATACGTAAAAAAATCACAATATTCTACTTTAATTGGGTATCTAACAAATCATGGAATCATTCAATGCGTCACGGTCAAACACCCGGAAATCAGTGTGAATCATCGGTTTTTAGCGGGGAAATTGTCTAGACATTTGCCAGGTCTCTGTACAAATAAGTGACCGTTAAAAAATCGATGATGGTAGAATGACCGTTTTTCGGTCAGTGTTTGGGAAAATTCCGCAGTTGTTGAAAAAATTGCCGTATCGTATATTAAATAAGGAGCAGTGTGTTCGGGTCTTGAATCCAATAGGTACCTAAATAACAAAAAAAAATGTTGTATTTTTATTTCAATTAAAATTAAAACTTATATAAACATAAGTTTTGTAAAATTACTCACTGTTAATGAAGAGCCACAGAAAACATATTTTGCGTATCTTTTTATTCAAACTGAATTGTGGAGATGTTCTAGCGACATTCTTATATTACAGGGGCCTGTTTTATAAAGCTAAAAACTACAATTTACAGGTGACTAGTTTCCATTTGACACAACCAGGACCAATGACGACCAGCCATTTGAGCAGTGTTGCCAGTTTAGACCTGTAAAATTGTTACTTGTAGCTGTATAAAACGCGCCCCTGGAAGTCAAACAACACTTGGGCTTCTATGCAACTCGGTAAAACCATAATGGCTTTGACATGTTATCGTATTGTCAATGTAAACGATAGCTAAAAACAATAATAATATCTAGGGTAAAGTCACCAGAGGTCAGCCAGAAACCTGTAGTCGGCCTTTGGTTATACTTTGTATGAGTGGGAAGAGTACGAAAGATATATTTCCCGCTCTTCGCACTCATGTAAGGTCGACTACTGGTCTCTGGCTGACCACTGGTGACTTTACCCTACTTGAGTTAAAAACAATACGATATCGAATCGAGGCCCTGTGCGATCGACATACACAAACAATATCAAAATACGCTCAACATACGTCAATAAAAAATCACTATGACTAAACGACTGATTGGGGAAAACTCAAATAAAAATATGATTCTCTGCGAACAGATGATTATAATAATTATCATATAATGACGATGATTGGGTCCTGTTACATTTCAATTAATTCAGGGACGCAGTCAATACCAATTCGCTTGTGAAAAAAAAACCTTACAGGCGTACTCAGTGTAGATAGAGAGTTTACTGTTTATAGACTAAAATAGGCCATAATGACACGAGATGTTTAGTCACCCGGACAAAGCAAGGGTGGCTGAGAGCCTAGTTCTAAAGATCAAGTGAAAAAGGGTTTAAGTCTATTATATCTACTTCGTTCATGTAATACCCTTTTTATTACGTGTGTAAGTTAATTCATTTACGAGACAATAAATCTAAAATAAAAAGAACATTTTCCAAGATAGACGAATGAAAATAACACATCTTATAGCGCTATCTTTTTTACTCTCTAGCTACCCGTGTCACTCAAATACAGAAAGAGACAACTACGCAGTTGTTTTTGGAGTAACCTAATAAATAGAACATTGACAACTTTTTTTAAACGGAGACCGAGGCTGTTGTGCTGGTGCTCCAGAAACAGCCACCTACATGTTGCTCATGCTATTGTTCAATATTATGTAGCTGGCTGTTTTTGGCACTCCAACGAAATTAAAAAGAAAATAACTTTAGTACCTATAGGCAAAAAGTATTTAGTCCGGGCTTTTATAGGTCAGTGGAGCATGAGAAGTAAAAATGAACTTATCGCCGTTTAAATTAAATAAGGTAAGTATTAAAAGATACCCGACATTTTTAGTACCTAAGTAAGCGCTAGTTATCATTGCAACGTTGACTCAGTCGACATAATTTAAGATTCTCAACAGTTAGTACCTTGTATGAAGTAATTAGGTACAGTTTTTATCATCATTTAAATGTTAAAGACAAAGTGCTTACATTAAATACGCAATGCAACTCTGAAATGTCAAATCGTATTGCGGAATTCGAAATTCGAGCTCGAAACAGTGACGTTTCGCAATACATAGTTCATTTTCGTTTCAATTGACGCAACGTTTCATAAGAGTGAAAATCATAATACGCCGAATGGCAATGCCAACGTACCGGCAGTCAAGGCTACACCAACTATTGCATCTTCGCTTTTTTGTAAGTTTTATAATTGAAAATAAACTTTTTCTCTGAGCGAAACTAAATAAGGAATCGTAAATTACCTAGGCGCATAATTGTTTCTCATTCCCGAGAACCCACCGCACAATTATGAGGCATGAGCGTCCTTTTCCTCTTGATTCTCGCAACCGCAAACCATTCTTAGTAACAATGCGCTAAATATAAACCTTCGTGTAGTCCAAATAGTCCAAAGTACATACATACATACATACCTTCACGCCTGTAATCCCAGAGTGGGGTAGGCAGAGCAACATAATTACCTACAACTTTAAAAACTTGTTGATAATTCTGTAACCACATTCTGCACAAAAAGGCTAAGATGTTTACCAGCGTATTAGTGACAGGTTGCAAGCCCATCGCCTAACAGTACTACAAGCCTTTATTCCCTTAAGTCGCCTCTTACGACATACACGGGATGACATGGAGTGGCACTATTCTATTCCGGCAACCACACGGTAAAGTATAGGTGATCTAAATAGGTAATGTCTATCGAGTCATTAATCGCCTACACCACAATTAACATTGCTCGAGTTAGCCTCCGCGACTACCGAATAAACAGTCCGTTCCTCTCTAATTCTGCGAACAGCCAGTTTTCCTTGGCTATTTAGGCTCGGCCTGTTGACTTTAAGTGACCTTGTTTGAATGCAATCTAAGAGCCTATGCAGTAAAATTTTTGCAAACGCCTGTCCGTTGGCAGTGCAACTAGATTGCCTAATACTCGCGTGTTAAGCTGTACATTAGGCGATGCAACTGCAACGAAATCAAAATTTTAACCGTTGATTACAGTACAATGCAATTTAAGTTGGTATTACAATATGCCTAGGTAATATTAGTGGTAGTTGGGTATAAACCAAAATAAATCTCCAGTTAAAGAGTTTTGTCACCGTAACGGAATTGTCGATTAACGTCAAATACATACATTTTTGTAACGACATTGTAAGTTAAGTTAGATATCATTTAAGTGACATTTAAATATATTTTGGTTTTTACCCAGTTGGAAAACTGATAAGTATTGACCACGAGTTTCAATAGTGATGGTAAATACATTTGTTTTTAGGGTTCCGTTCCGTACCTCAAAAGGAAACAAATTGTCCGTCTATCTGTCCGTCTGTCTGTCCGTCTATCAAGACCCTTTATCTCCGGAACGCGAGGAGGTATCGAGTTGAAATTAAAACCATATACTCTAGTATACATACAGTCCCTTTTAGCTGCGAAAAAATGAAACTTCTAAGTTAACGTAAAAAAAAGATACGGCCGATTATGCCGCATAAAACGTATATTTCGAAACTGTCAAGGGAATCAAAATTTATAGGGTATTTTCCGTTGATCTAGAACTATGAAATTTGGCAAGTAATACCGTCTTATACTACCAGTACAGGGAAAAAACTGTAAACTATACATTATTAATTAAATGCCAAAAAAACAGGGCCTTTATGCAAGGAACGGCTGTCTAAATATTCAATTGAGTTAACCGTCGGTTGAGTTCGTGTCATGTGCGGAACTCTCGGTGGGCGACTCCGACTCGCACTTGTCCGGTTTTTATTTTAGCGGTGAAGATAACGCCACGAAGTAACCACGCGGTCACACTGATATAGAAACCGCGTGATATGTCATGTCAAGTTGAAACGTTGAAATCATTAGAAATTATACTAAACATCATCAATTTACTGCGAATATTGTGCAATTTTACATCGGCGGTGCTTGTCATTGTACTTGATTTTTTATGCAATATAAGTAACTAAATAAATTCAGGAAGTGGGAAAGGATACTGATAAACGTTTCGAAACAATGAAATTGCATCACTTCGTAAGCTTTTAAGATTTTAATGCCAAGTTATTCTTTACGTTGGAACGTCTTGCGGTCCTATTTGCATTTGACCCCGTAATACATTTTTATGCAGAAATGAAACTGCATGAGTAACCCCTGATTTAAATTAAAACAAAGGGTTTCGTGTGTCCGCGTCCGCCGTGAGTAATCTTCAAGATGAATCGTTGAATTCAAAGACAAAGGAAAAGAAACATTAAAAATTGTTTTATAATTAAAGCAACGTATGACTTAATCTTAAGGAAGTTACTCAAAACGCTTTTAAAACATCTATTCTTCTAAATCGGACTGAATTTGAACTGAAGTCCTGAAGTCCATATTGCACAAAAATACAGGAAATTGCTCAAGGTTTGGTCATTCAACGGTATGACCAATTAAATAGCTAATATTATTTAAGTATGTCAAATAATTTCTCATATAAGTGAAATATCTAATTTGTTTTAGTATCTAATTTGTTTCGGGATTAAGAATGTATTATACATTCTTAAACCCGAAATATCCAAAAGGAAATCAACAAACTCTTTACTTTGCTAGCTAAAGTAGATGACAACTCATCCCCAAAGCTATCCCAAATAGAAAAAAAACCTATTATCACGTGTTTATCCAGGAATGCTCAGGAGCCCTGACTAATGCCGGGAGGGAACAAAGAGACTGTGGCGTGGTATTCCGTTGAATCATCGCATTCATCACGGGAGGTGGAACATTATGAAACTCGGAATTTTATGAAAGGCAGAAATTAGTTAGTTACTTTACTTTGTAGCGTTTTTAAAAACGTTTATTTCACCTCACAGAGGATATTATGGGAATAACTTACATAAGCCTAATAACTTAAATAAATAAACCTTTGTGAGGGACAGGAGTCTGATAGAGTGAGACTGTAATACAGATCTCCAGGCCCCCACACCGGAGACAAGTGGAGTTTATAGCTAGTCTTAAGTTTACGGTACAGTCTTATTGAAGGTAAGTAAAATATAACATAAAAATAATATAAAATATAAAAGGAACAGAAATAAATTCAAAACACTAACATTATACGCGCGTTTATTTGTGTGTTTGGTGTGTGTCGTGTGTGTATTGTGTGAGTGTTGCGTGTCTGTGTGAGTGTGGGTTGTGTGTGTCTGTATACATTTCATTTTAGAGCTATTAAAGAATTTGTGTCTTACCTTAGCGGTATGGGCAAATATTTGTGTTAAAAGCGCGAGTGTCTTGGACGTTTTCTATGTATTTCTCTATAAGTAACTTCCATTTATCGCGACTAGTATCTGCCACAGTATTTATACTATGCTAGTACTGATAGTACAAGCCGTGAGCTTAGTTTGGGCACAGCCTAGGAACCAATAGAGTCGTCCAACGGGGGCCCAAGCTGCATGCAAATATTATTATATTATTCGGACGACTGTATTGGTTTCTAAGCTGTGGTTTGGAACTGCCAGTTTGTGTGAGATTGTTCTGTGATATTAATTTTATTATTATTTAATTTGGGAATCAAAAGATTTTGTTTTTTATAACCAGTGATGGGAAATAGGTGAGCTAAAATACCTATTCTTCGCGAGAGGACATAATATAGAGTGGTTACAACCGGATAAAAATTATATTTTTTTTCTGTTCCGGGTATTCGATATTTATTCGGGTAATTATCGTAATGTAAAACATGACATGTTTTGTTTAAAGTACGGCATGTTTAATGTTAGTTTTTAGTAAAAAGGGCTAGAGAAAAGAAGGAATGTACAAGATTTCTAAAAAGTAGTAGCAGGACTAATAATATGGGTTTTCCCACGCATTGTTTGTTTATGACTTGCAAATGGGCGTTCACATTTTCGGATTACTTATAATTTTAACTATATGGCAGGAATGTTACCATTTTCACTACAAACTTTACAAACATTCTATAAGGAAAAGAATGTATGTTCAACATTACGGCTAGTATTCGCAGTGCCCGGATAAATATCAAATACCCGGAATCCAAAAAATATATACTTTTATCCGGTTGTAACCACTCCATATTATGTCCTCTCGCAAAGAATAGGTATTTTAGCTCACCTATTTCCCATCACTGTTTATAACGCTTGCTTTTTTAATAAAGAAGACTTGGAAATTAAAACATACGCTTTTGTCACCAATGATGATGAATGGCTGACTAAAACTGGTGACAACGATGACGATGACGCAACAAACACTCAACTTCGCGAAATAACGAATATAACAATCATGCTACCGAAGTATATTTGGATCGATCGTATTGACGAGCATGAGGTGGCAAATCTTAGATATGATAATATTTGAGATAAAGATTAAAAATAACCAATTGACGCGTACAGATACAGATATACTATATATATGAAAAATTGAGTCCATAACCCTTTGAGGACCTGATTGTTTGATGTTATAATATTGACGGTCATCAAGAATATTAAAAACCGGTCAAGTGCGAGTCGGACTTAAGATAATATGCTTGGTAACCGCAAAAGAAAACAGTCATTTTGTTATAAACTTTATTTTCTATACAATAAAGTCCATTTTAACTAGCCTAAATGTTTATACAGATTTTCTAAATTTTTTAGTTATTTCTCAAAAAGTGTAAATAATTAACACTTAATTTTATTTTTCTCATAAAATATTTAAGTTATTAATTTATTATCTATGCGTAAGGATTTCTTCATATTTTTTTATTAATACACGTCGGAGAAAAGGGGGGGGGGGGGGGTCATTTTTTATCATTTACTTAAGTAATCAAAAATTACACCGAAGAAAATTAAAAACAAAATAGTTTTGAAATGTGCAGGTTAAGACCATTCATATGACACCCCATTTACTATAATCAAATCACTTTCATTTTTCAACTTCATTAATTTCATATTTTTTACTTAAAACAGATGCGGGGAAATTGATAACATTTGTAGTTGCTGAGGAAACTGTGACATACAGACAGACAAGGTCTCACCATAAGGGTTCCTCTTTTACCATTTTTGTACAGAACCCTAAATAAAAAACGATAACAAGACCAAATCATTGGTTATCATATTATCATTTATAAATTGCAGTTATTACGCAATTAGACCTGTTCCAACTTGTTTTAAGGGACTGCTTGTAAGTAGATATACCTACTATCCATTGAGCCGAGATTATGGACTCTGTAAGTAAAATGGCATGTATGTAATAAGATGATAAACAAATAAGACAAGGTATGATAAGGCGCTTCCGGCATCTGTATTTCCTAGTACATACAATCTGAACCTATTTAAACCTAGACTGAAAAGGAATCTTCTGGGTGAGCTTGCAAGGGCAAGAGTGAAGTCAAGAGCAAACCCATTTTCAATAAAAAAAATACAAAATAATAACCTAGAAAACGGAATAATAACCTAAAATTTAATATTTCTTCATTTTTTAAGAGCACAAATATTTACCCAACCTTTATACAATAGGGGAGAGGGGGGCAGCTATCACTGGAGGCAGCTTAGAACAAATGCGTTCAAAGACGTATTTTTAGTGCGATTATGGTCCTAATCCATTTTTTGGGCTCGCAACACTGACCCACACAACTGTCACTTGACAGATTTGACGTTTGACAGAACATTAACGAACCAGTAGCATATTTTGATTTCGATGTCATCCGTTACCGGATTTGCTCCCCGTGTGTAAGGATTTTCAGGCTGTATTTGAAGGAAGCGGTAAGTGAAACTTAATTTATTCGAAAGTACAATTTATTAGCTTTAGTGACAAAGAATAAACAATTAGAATTTGCTATTGTTTTGGAAGATATCGATGTTTATTTTTTTAAATAGGTGTTGGGGTAGTTTTGAAAAAAATATAGGAGGCAGTTTTGATTAGCAGTCTGTTCAAAACTACCCCGGCTATAAGAAATGTTCATATCTGCCCCGATATAAACTGACATGTAGGCACGTAAACTAAAATAATATCTTAGTTATTTCAGTAAACGCTCATAATGCATCTACCTGAATTAGTTAGTTTTGTACTTATTACGTTTAGTCTTGTTTGGTATAATACTTATGTCAATTATTTATCTACAATATTACTATTATATAAATTTAATTAAATCGTTTTAATTTATTGGTTTATTTGTTTGCAGGTAAAAATGGTAAGGAATTACAAAAAAAAAGAGAATCCGAATTAAACGAAGAGGATGTAACTAATGCTGTACGTGAAGTGTTGAATGGCACCATGAAACTTAGACAGGCTGCTGTTGTGTATAATATAAGACCGACTACTTTACACTACCGAATAAAGAAACTTAAAGTGGGGTCAAAGCTCAAATCAGTGAATTTCACAACAAAATACACTGTCTCACAAGTTTTATCCCCCGTTACATTGTTGGGGTAGTTTTGAACAATACTGTGTGCAAAACTGCCTCAAGGGGGCAGCTTTAGTAGGATTTCAATACTTTTCAAAAGTACCCCCCTGAGGCACCTTTGAACACTAAAAAAATACTTCTGTACAAAACTACCCCCTCTTAGTTATAACTGCAAATTATACGACTAAAATGTTAATACGACCATTTCTAGTGACTAACTGTACTAAGTACAGGTAAAAAAAACACGTATATCTCGATATTGTTGCCTTACAACCCTTATTTCAAATCTGCCCCAAGTAAATTCAAAGCTACCCACGCTTGGGGCAGTATTGAACATTATTCCTTGAGTTGCAAAATTCTGAATTGTGCCGTTGTCTTTAGCTTTGGACATGTGCAAATGCGTTAACTACATAGGTTAATAACATACGTTGTTGTGTAGAGGCTCGAAACTGGTTTTTAAAGGTAATATTTTGAAATACGTCAATGAGTGTAAAAAATGTACCAGGCTGCCCCCCTCTCCCCTACGATGTAAATACAGGAAAATATAACACAATAACATAAATATTTTGCAATCCCCAATTTCCCTGACCTACTTGATTACGTGATTATCCTAATTGACGTAGGTAATTCAAAAATTCAAAAATAGAACGTAATTTTCATGTACGTAACAAATAAAATAACACTTTGTTCTTGAAACCGCTTTTCAGCAAGAATAGCCTTCGCCCTACGTCACTGAAATAAAGAAACGAATAACGAAAAACGTCCGACGTCGTTTACGAAACAGAGTTAGTTCCATTGTGAATTTGTGACGTAGGTACGGCCAAATTGTCCTCAACAACATACGACTAAGTAAGAGTTTTTTTAGAAATTCTGACGTCATTCCTTATCCTTTTAATTTTTTATTGTAAACTAAGGCAGACCTTCGCAATAACACGTGCCGTAACACAGTGATTAACTAGTCAATTGCGTATAGTAAACCAATCATTAGCAGGTATTTTAGCCCCAGTTGACGGATGACAGATGGATAAAACCAAAGCCATTATTTTCTTTTAATTACTACGTATAGCAATGAGCAATCAGGATGTTAGAATGGTTGCTAGTTCTGATGCCTTACGTGCGGATGTGACCGTGGGTAATTGATATGTTGGATGTCTTTCTGCCGCACTCAGAGAGGTCAATTAAATTTAACGCTTGATTAAAGTGGCTGCTGTCACTTTCTTTGCTATAGCAATAGAATAAGACAACACGTCACTAAACAAGCATTAAATTTAATTGACGTCTCTGAGTGCGGCAGTTTGTTTGTTTAGGACCCTTATATAGTTCAAACAATACTTATTCTCTTGGAAGCCTTTCGGTTTTCCTTATTGATTAAAATCTGTAAATATTTCCTCAACAAAGCAACGGTCACGTAGTCCTCGATTTTTTTAACCATCATAAGTCCCATATCATAATCAACAATGAAATGTAAAGATATTAAAGACGCGCCGTGAGTCATCTGTCACGTCACAGCTTCCGCCTTGGCCTTTATAAATATTTAAGTAATAAATAAATAAATGATGTGGAAACATTATCATTATCGCCTGTTTGATATAGGTAAGTACGGTTTGACGTCACATCCGACTTAATCTTAGATCTTTTGATTACTTTACGTGTTGTTTTGTAGTAATGTTGCTATGGCTGCTCGTACAATACAGGGCCTCTATTCGAAGCGGTAAAAACCATATGGCCTTTGACCTGTTATGGTTTTGTTTATAGGTCGGCCGCCATCACTGACAACATTTCATTTTGGTGACACCTGCAAATTACTATACGAATCGAAAGGATTTTGCCTCCTGAACACGGCAAAATATTTATTTAGATTTATTTTTCTTTATTGACAAAATTACAAGTAAGTTAAAAAAAAAACTAGTTTTACCAATACTATGCCTGAATAGATATAATACCATTGCCATTTTCACGAGAAAAAAAGCTGTCATACTTCAAGTTTGACATTGACACTATTGACAGATGGATAGATACTTGAGATCGGTTGACCGCCATTATTAAAAAGAAAAACTTTTTTTTATACAGATTGGACTAACGTAATATGTCCATTGCGTCGTAGAAATGAAGTTACGCCCTTTTAGAATAAGAACATCTTAATAAATTAATAATGTAAAAAATATACATCCTAGGGAAAAAATAAAACTATTAGTGTCTTCCTCCTTCCAAACAGTATCTATAAAACGAATAAAATTAAAGTCTTGAAAATATGAAATCTTGTCAATTAAATAAGAGCTGTCAAAACTTTGACAATACGATAACAGGTCGAAAACCATTTGGCTTTTACCGTGATGAATAGAGGCCCAGGGAGACTGCGGGGTCGTGTAGCAACAAAGTAAACTAAAACTACACCATTAGGAACCGCGATTAGGAACATAACGTAATAGATTTAAAAGCGTTAAGACAGTTACTTTGTTTTTTATTTATTAAAATAATCATTGAATGAAATCATTTTATTCGGGATCATGGCCACCCTATTTCTTACTCGTCTGATCGTTCGATTTTCAAAAAGGTTTAAAGTTTCTAACATTAAAACGTAAGGTGACCATAATTTTAAAAATAATAGGGAAATATATTTATTGAATGTTTATTTTACCCGTGTGGTTGCCGGGTTAGAATAGTGCCACTCCATGTCTTCCCGTGGATGTCGTAAGAGGCGACTAAGGGAATAAAGGCTTGTAGTACTGTTAGGCGATGGGCTTGCAACCTGTCACTAATACGCTGGTAAGACATCTTAGCCTCTTTATGCAAAATGTGGTTACAGAATTATCAACAAGTTTTTAGAGTTGTTGGTAATTCTGTAGCTCTGCCTACCCCACTCTGGGAATGAAGGCGTGAGTTTATGTATGTATGTATGTATTTTAATAAAAATAAAAGTAGGTAATTGTCTTAAGGCTTTTAAATATATTTCGTTATATTCCTAATTATATTAGATATTGGGATTCAGGTGGCTTAGTCAAGAACTCAAGATGCATAACAGTATCGTTAGCGATTTTCGAAATCTGACAAAATGACGCGACAGATCATCAGCTTACGTCAGTTTTCAAAATCGTTACTTGTATCGTTTGTATAGGGGTAAATTAATACAGTTTCTAAATTATTACAAAATCTATGATATTAGGATAGCTAATTAGCTATGTTACTGCAAATTTGCACACATTGCGTAACACAAATATAATGACAGTGAAAATTATTACACAACTCAAGTAGTGTAATTAAATATACTGTAGGGAAATGAGATTATATGATACACAATTGAGAATAATCATAAACAAAGAAAAATCGTTAGTATGTCAAAACAATATGGACTTAATTTTGTAGCATGGAATCTCATGTTCTTGCAATAAGTACTTATATGAAACTTTACCATCGTAAGTCTTACTTACGTAAGTAGGGACGCAGGTATTTGTTAGAATTAGATAGAAATATTTTTTCTCATTCTAACAGATACAAGTGTAAGGCCGGCCTTAGGTACCCGTTTTCATTTAAGATATACTGTCAACAGAACAGTACGTATCTATTGGTATCTAAGCGCCGCAGAAACCGCTGCGTCATAGTCTGGTTCTCAGTGGAATCATCGATTCGCGGACACGTCATTTTCCTACGAAAGACCAGCGTGATGCATGGCCATGGTCACCTTTGTGTTCTAGTAATGCATTTCAAAGCACTTGCACAAGATGGAAAATATTGTGCAATTTTGATTGAGCAGAGACAAGTAAGTTCTGTCATACTTTATTCGCGCGGTACATGAGATGAACGTGTGCCTGGCTGGAAACAAATTGAAATAAGTAGGTAAGTTTTAATACCTTTTTGGATAAACTCTAGATGCCGTTTGATACTGGCTGGTTACATTTTTGAAGAAAGGAGGAGAAGGAACCGCACTAACTGCAGGATACAAGAGCTAATTAGTAAATAAAACTTTGTACTTTAACTCGGTTTAACTTTAAACTATAGCTGGCTGGGTGACTCGTGCCACAGAAAAAGGAACAAAGCCTGGCGTAAATCGATCAAGCGAAGGGCATTTCTCGTAGTTCCAATGTAATGTAGGTTTTACAGCCTATTGTGCCCCGGTACTTATTTCTAACAGGTTAAACGCTACGCTACAAGCTACAAGGACTGTAATTTAAAATACGAACGAACACACGATGGTATCTATCTAATAATATATTAATGACTATTGCGATTAGACTAATCTTCTACGCGTATAAAACCCTTCCGCACAGCCACATAGTACAGTCCAAGCCGTGTACTAAATATGTATTTTGAAAATCGACCCCCAACGGGATGAAATAGGGGAGTAGCGGAAAACTGATTCTACCGCGTATGAGGTCGCGGGAGTCCTACCTATAAAGAAATTATAGGTAGGTATAAGGAGCTTGAGATTTTTGAACAGGACTAGCAAGGAAATACGCCGTCAGATATATCTTCTGTACTTATCTAAGATTATACTGAACTGCGTCTGTACTTATCTATGTCACGTGGGCGGGGATTAGATGCCACAATTGTAATATATTACTACTACTATAAAATATTACTACCATATCTTACTATAGCGAATAGATAGAGGTCTCAAAGTGTGCTTTGCGAAGCCCCGGGACAATGTTATGTAATAGTAGATTGTTAACCAAGGGATGAAAGTTACCTATAATATTTCACCATAGATTTAGGCTGCATGAACGCCCGCGTCAGCTATGATCCTACAGTTTGAGGGCGCAATTTGTACTTTCTTGGTCGAGCTCGGTTTGAACGGGAGAATGACAAGATGCATATACTTAAACATGCTTTTTAAAAACTGAAACGTATGGAATTGATAGATACTATCAGCTGACGACTGACATTTATTTATTTATTTATTTATTTTATAGCATGGGAAGGCAAACGAGCACACAGGCCACCTGATGGTAAGTGGAAACTGTGACCCATAGACATTCGCATTCACAAGACTGCAAATGCGTTGCCAACCCTGAGGACTAAGATGGAATGCCTCTATGCTAGTCATTTCACCGGCTGTCTTATCCCCAAACCGGAACACAACAATGCGAACACTGCTGCTTGGTGGTTGGACAGATTACAGCATTTGGTCAAGCCAGGCAAACACGTCTAGTTAATCACGCCACTGAGCCTCTTCCATATAGAAGCTCGTAAGGGTTCATTAACCAGCACTATAGCTTCACCTCTTTTTCTCTATTGAGTCATTGCTCAAGAACAAAAATGATACACGAAGTTCCTTTCCAAGTATTTCTTTGTTCGTCAGTTATTAAAAATATACAAGGGTCGTTAGTTGATAAATCACATAAATGTGGTACGCGTGTTACCAACCGGATTTGATTGTGTTTGTTCTGCTATGATTGTGTATATTAATAACAATCGATATATAATGTTATATCAATATTGATAAAAGCAATTAAGCACGCACGAGATTCATTTTTGGTACTTATAATCAAATATAGATTTTAGTGGTTATATCTTAAAACTGTAAAAAGTAGACAACTACAAAGTGAATCAAGATTATATACCTCTTTATGTTTTTTCTAGGACAACCTATATAAAACAGATTTTACACACGAGAATAATCATTTGATTTAGGTACTTTTTATGATACAGAGTATCATAAAGTCGTATACTTTCAAAATAACTTTTCAAATATTTTTATTTTAAGTAACTTAATTGTATTGTTTTTTTTTTGTACTATAAAGTGTTGACGTACATACATACAAAAATAAGCTATGAAAATACCTCTCACGTGTAAAAATAGCTGAGCACAAACCACAACTTGTTACACAATAACAACATAACATAATATTAAAAGAAACAAAAACGTGACGCGCGAAACTCACCCCTTTATTATAAGTATTAAGAAATTTCCAAGAAAACATTTTTCATTGTTCACGTCATGACGCAGAGGGCGTGCGTAAGAGACGCTCACGCTTCACGTTTATTTAAAATATGAACAAAGGGGTTAATTTTCTTCGGCGTCCCGTAAAAGCTATTTTTAAACCTATTGTTACGTTTTCGCAAGGAGCAAGCCGGGGTTTGTGCTTGGTCTACGCATTTTAATTTCCGTAAGGGTCGGCAACGTCGCGTCGCGACGAATAGGGAATATGCATGTTTTTTTTTACAGCTTCAATTGAAGCTGATTCATGTAACAAACAGATCACAAAAATCATTTTTTGAATAACTATAAAAATAACCAAGATATAAGCCAACAAAGATTTGTTCCTATCTCTTTCTAGAAAAACGGAATTTTACATGGAGTTTATATGGCCGCAGTGCACAATGACGTCACGGTGCACATCGGATCTCTCTGTCTAATTAGAAGTTTGAAATGCTTATAACTTCCGTATTTCTTGACCGATTTTAATTTTAATTTCCGTTTTGGTGATCTCTTTTACGGTATTTTCATATTTTGATGAGAAATGCGATTTTTAAAATCCATGCATATTCCCTATTCAGCTGAAATGTGATTCTTTACGTACGTAGGTTGAAACGGTAAAAAAGATATTGTATATGTCCAATTTGGGTTATTTTGGGTACGATGTAACTGTGCAAATTGTGGTTACAGAGTTATCAACAAGTTTTTAGAGTTGTTGGTAATTCTGTAGCTCTGCCTACCCCACTCTGGGAATGAAGGCGTGAGTTTATGTATGTATGTATGTATGTAACTTCGTATTTGCTTAGAATTGGTCGTTTGGCATCAGCGCGGGAATAATCTCTCTATTCTTGAGTACCTACCTAACGAAATGACGTAACAAGACAATTTTTATTCTTAATACTAGTTTTTTTTTTGTTAGATAAGTGATCCGTGTGATCCGTCCGTCAGTTTATCTGTCAAAACCCTTCATGATAGATTTCGGGATGAAATAGGTTTGCAATACGTGTCCGACTGTCCGAGAATCTATCTATTTCATCTCCCGTAATAATGACCATTGTAATAAATTCCGTTATTAATTTCGAATTATTTTTCGCCCTTTTAAAATACCGTTAAATGTGCGTATACTTTGTTCCTCCATCTCCATAGTGACTACTTCGTTTGCTACTTATAAGTCAAAGTCGATGACAAATTTTCAAAAAAGAATCCATGTAAAGCCGCGCAAATGAAAGCAATTATAATGATTTACAATACAGATTACCTAAATAAAGATGGATAATAAATATCATAATTAGTAATTTCCCACTTTGCTCTCAGTAGGCACATATATGAAGATTATAAAAACTAAAACTTATTCCAACCTTTATGAAAGCAACTAAAACTTTAACCTCACATTTGAATATATACCCAACCCAGAATAATTAATTTAATCAATGCCAAATCAAGTTTTATTTGCTAACCGTCCCGCTCTAATGACGTCATTTTCAGCAGGATGCTAGCGTAGGATGAATAGAAAATGACCAAGGTGCTTCCATAATTAATTAACTTTCGTATACCTATTAATTACTTATCGAAGAAATTTAGCCTTTCAACCCACACGCATAAAGAAAAATCATTAATAACATTCCTCTTGGAAAACTCCTCATGAGTGTCATGACTTACTCGTGTTTAATTTAACCCCGTAGGGTCACCCTGCGTAAGCTGGGCTGGGCGTGCCTATGCCATGACCTGTGACCAAAACATGTACTTACTTAAGATTTAAAAATAACTTTTACGTAACGCCGATGGAGAAAAACCACCCTTTACAACCGAACGAAAAATGTTGTTTCGGCCTCAGTGAGTCATCATTGTCATCAAATAGTTCGTTAGTGACGATTTTTGATATACAAGTTTGAAAAAGGAACGAGTTCATTTGTTTTAAAAATGTCTGTGATACTGCGGTTATAGGTAACTGGCGCGGCATTTGTATGGCTGTATCTTTGTTTGACGATAGCTCGAGCATTGTTTATTTGATTCATTCGACCTTCATGGTGCAAAAGTAGCTGAGTTCTAAATAAGCTACGGAACAGCCAGAGGGTAAAGCCTCTAAACCTACCTATATTGAGCATTAATTGTTGATTTCAGTTTGTTTAACGCAGAGCGTTTGACCTACGTTCGAATCGACTTTACATTTTATTTAATGTTAGCGATAAAATCTTAAGTATTTAATTTCATTAACTGATGTAATGTTGTGAAATAATGTGTGTGGGTCATAGGTACCTACCGATAATGCAGTTCCGGAATTGACATAGCAAATATCGAAATTCCGGAATTGAAACAATGCTTCTTCATTGATACGGTAAATATTACATGTTTTCCAGACATTTAAATTACTACCTATTACAAAGAGAAACCCAATATTTAGAACCCAGTAGCTGTACCTACAATTTATTTTTTCTTTTGGTTGTTGTTAGTTTCGCATAATGGGTCGAACAGCAAAGCAGGAATAATTTAATGAAAAGACTTAAGAAGAAATTGTTAAATTTTTGTGATTTTTAATAATGTCAAAAGTAACAATTAATGAATGTAAGAAGATAACCCTAGACTCCGGAATCAGTTCTAAAATTCTGAAATTGGAGACCAATCTTAAAAATCCATTTCGGAAATTAAAACTATCCATCGCATGCTCTGCTAACTAATTTCGTTATTATTATTCAAGTTATAAACAATATTTTTATAAGTATTGATTAAATAAATAAATACCTACCCATACCTACTCTCATACTATTATTACTTTCTACAATACCTACCTACCTATCTATAGATGTTTATGATTTATCGTTTAATAATCTTAAGCCTAAAAAACATTAAATATTCAATAACTAATAGTCACGTCATAGGTACCTACATACGTAACTACGACAAAAAAAATAAGATTAGAAGAACAAAAATTTAAATATTACCTATCCTAATTAAAATTTCTATTGCAATTTAGTTATGTACCTATTAGGGCTATTAGGCAAGTACTCGTACCTATGTTGCTCCAGATCTATCAAATCAATCAAGATCAAGACAAGCGGAAGAAAAAACACTATAAATCCATAATAAATTAAATACCTACCTACCTAATTAAATTAAACGCTTAAGCTTTATTTATTTACTGACCGTATCGTTCGGCGCTCAAAGACGTCAATTTCAGAGGAATGGAAATGGGTGTAAAGCGTCTATAAACAACTCGACATGTGCGAAATACACCCTAACGGGAGTGAGCCATTAATTAAAATTACAATAAGATTAGGTGTAAACCTTTTTAACTCCCATAACACAGCTACGTACTTACGTAAAGAAAAAAAATCACATTCCATTCCAGTTGGATAACTCCTCGTGACCATTACCTAAAAACCTGCTGTGATCCTGCATAAAAACATGGAGTATTGTAGGTAGGTACGGTAACAACCTGCGTAGGTAGGAAGGCCGTGCCAAAGCCTCGACTCGTAACATTCATAACATTATATAAACAACTTTCACGTAACGCGGCTGGAGAAAACTCACCCTTACCAACCCTTACTCAAAGTTTAATTAATTACTTAACACATTTCCCAGACTCGATAACTTAGGTCTACCTACCCACGCAGAGCGCGCGTAATAGGTAGGTACCTACTACCCACGCTGAAACATACTTGAACTTTCTTAAACTGTTTGCGACAAAATGTTTAATTTCATTAACAAATTTAATGTTGTGAAAAATTATTATTGAAACAGGTATAGGTGAGTAGGTGATAATGTGCACATTTTGGCATCTACATTGCATTGCCAAACGTAAATGAATGGCTACAGTCCTTTCCTTTCTAAGGGGAGCGCGCGAAGCTTAGTTAGACAGAGACGACTAGCGATCAGTCGTTTCGGCCGCAAACCGCATGGCGTATGCTCGCGTACTACGCAAGTTGACGGTGTGTCGACATTGGACGTTGGATCGGTTGCCGGCTCTTCGAAATCCGAACGAGCCGAGCGGCGCGTCAAACCGAGTAGCGAGTACCGCCGTCAGTCTCGCAATGGCGTTAGTCGGCGTTGGTCGTGTGTTCCTTTGATTTCATAACAACCCGAGCGGACACCGGCCCAAAATATTGGCCTGTCTATCTGTGCTCGAATTACTCGGAAACGCTTCCTGTAATTCCGGTCATAACAAAGTGTACTAACCGCCACTACGGACAGTCAAATTTTGGTACGATATCCACTCAGGGCAAATCATTTCAAGGTTCGTACCTTTATTTTAGCGTAATTTCTTGCTAAACTATGTTACTACACTGCCGATTGTCCCGTAGTTTTGTTTCGATTTTGTAATGCTGCAGCTGAATTATTTGTTTTGTTGCAGATCATGTCCATTTCATCGTAGTTCCTCATCGTATTAAGTGTGTGTTTTGTGGATATAATAAGTGTCAGTGAGTGTAAAGTGTTGTGATGGATCCGGGATCACCTTCGTTGCTGTGGCCGCTGCGCCTGAGCAAGTCGGGGCCGGCGGGCGAGGGCAGCAAGGCGGAGGAGCGGGCGCAGTCGCCGACGCTGTCGGAGCGGCTCGCGGCGTCGCCCGTGGCCTCCCCTGCACCGCCCAGCCCGGCCCCGCCGCAGCACCAGTTCCAGGCCGCGCTGGTCGCCGAGAAGTACCTCCTCCTCGAGCAGGTCGAAGGTTCCTCGCTGTGCCGATGTGTGGACGTGCGCACGCAAGAGGAATATGTATGCAAGGTAAGCTTTATCTAAGTGACTCATGGAGTGATCATATCGTTTGCCACACGAAACTAAGGATCGATTACCTACCTATCGTGGTGCTTAGCAAAGTGCGTAGGTAGGTAAACAATCCTTTTGGAGTGATAATGATAACAATCGATGGATATAACGACAAAGTTTTGATTCGTGCCTATGTCATTTATAACCGGATCATTAGCCACTTACCTAAATCTCAAATGCTATTTAAAGAAAACACGTTTATACCGACGTAGATTATGAATTTAGTAAATAACATCTAAAAAAACACATCGAAATCGCGGGTAACCCGAGAAAGTGTAAAGTAAACGCACTGGGTGCCGTACTCTTTGCTGTCAGTGTCATCTTACTTTTTAATTTGTGCATTGTCAAAGTCTCATTCCAAAATGCCATCAAATAATAGCTGGGATACAAGAGCATAACATGTTCCGTTTCGAAACTGGCTGGTTTCAACAGAACATTGCGTAGCTTTGTTTGATTGATATTAGTGTAATCTCGCTTTCAATCGACCTTTGGTCAAACGGTACAACCTTTGTTCTAAATAATATGTCAAGTGATAGATAGGTATTTACCTAAGTATGATGTAGGCTTTATGTAGGTAGATAAGGTATTTAAGTACTTTTGTAGCCTACCTATAAACTTATTTGCCAATGTTGATACAATACGTGGACCAATATTATGCAAAATAATTTGTTAGTAGGTAGGTAGGTACCTCTTACCGTTATCAGTACTTAGCTCGTTCCTACTGATAGGTAATTAAAAAAAACATTTCAAATATCGTTCAAAGTACATTACATAATTTAAAAGTCGTTAAAACGTTTAAAGTCCAATATAAACTTAATTTAGAGGTCAGCGTAAAAAAGGTTTTTTTTTTAAATCAAAATTATTAAACATCTTTTAATCGGTAGGTACGGTCAACGGCATAAATATACATACGTTCCCAAGACGTGAAAAAGATCTATACACCTTTATACTACTGGCAATAAGGTCCATGTATGCATATATTTGACGCGATGGCTGTATAGATATTAATGCCCTCGACTGTACCTATCCAAACTTCAAGAAACAAAAGATGTTTCGATGGAAATGTGAATACCTAGCTAAGTTAAAAATAGTTTTAATAAATAAAATTAAGTCATAATACTCATAATTCTTATAACCGTCACAATTGCTTGTATGATAAATTAAATTAGTTAAAACCTCAGGGGTCTAAAGTTCACTCCGAACAAATGTAGACCCTTTGATGCTATATCCCTTAAAAAGGGTTCTCCATCCCACGGGTAGACCCCATGGAGAGATAAGCCCAGATCCCAATAATATACCCTCATGTCGCGGCCCTTTTCGTGCAATTACTCAATTGAATATTTGCAAAAACATGTTTAAATTTCTCTAGTTTCACCCACATTTCTCACGGTTATGAAATAAAAATTAATTATCTATGGTTATAATTTAACTGTCAATTAAAAAGTAAACGTCATTATTTTAAAAATAAAACTGCTGTCAGTGGTAAGGCTTGCATCAGAAACGACTCGTTGATTAAAAAACAAATGATTAATTGCTGAAATGCATTGTTGATGTCTAAGCTAAGCGATGTCGTAGTTTTATATGTCACGGCCCCGTACTGCTCGATTGCACTTGTAGGCCGCCGTTATACCAAACAATGTCATGTGTCATTTTCGCAATCGATCGCTTTACAATAACTTCTTCGGGTTCTGATTTTTTTTCATAGGAAAAACGCCTTTTTTTCTAACTGTAATAAAATCTGATTGAAAATCGTTTCATTGCTCACAAAACTTTTATTGGGCATCATAATTATCATCTATATAGGTATATACCTTAACGTTGCGTCCCTTTTGTTACTTCTAATGATAGGTGTATCCGTTGACAAATTAAGTCACGCTTCTCCACCCATCAAGCCTCATGAATTATAAACACTTGATGATAAGTAGCTCCGTCATTGCCAGGCGCCAAATGATAGCCTTCTAGTCATTTTAGGCAATGCAGGATAACACATTTTTAGACAAAGGCCCATACGGTATTGTCAAGGCGCAGAATAGCCACTTCCTTCGTGAGAACCCGGCAAGGTTGCGTGTGGCAACTACGTTGCTAAACGTATTTACAACACAGCCTCTTGCCGACACGACTGACACATTTGTATACATGCCTCATATGACGCGACACCTCGAACTTGCCAGTACGAATTCTAATTTCAAAATGCTCTGCACGATTGTCTTGTCTATGATTGTTTTCTTTAATCTGTAGAAGCGACACGTGGTATGCTCGCGCCTAAAATAAGCGAGACCTTCTCATTGACATTGTGAAATAGTCGGTTGATAACGCGTCGAATGTCACTACGAGGCTAGCGGGCCCCTCCTAGCCCGCCCCCTCTTTCCCCTCCTAAACAAAAGCGTGAGCTCATGATAGCACGCTGACGCAGACATAACGGAGCCACAAGTTTGGAAAATATGTACTCGCAAAGCGGGTCGTAGCGTAGGAATAAAGACAATCGATTCAAGTTACCAATCGGATCAGAATTCCAAGTACAATGGTACCGTTTATAGCGAACGGATGCCTGCAAACTGGGTTGAATTGGAATTGTTTCAATCTATCTGCGCCTACTGTTACTAAGGTCGAATGCAGATGCCATCATCGCAATCGATTATCCAAATAAAGATAGTCGTAACTAGGTTAGCTCCCGTAAAGCGCATTCGATGCCAAATATTATCAAGTGCTCTGTCAACATTGCGATTTTTATCAATATCTCGACAAGCAAACAACTCGGCAAATAGGTCACGGATTATTTTCGTACCGCCCAATTTTAATCTAGAGCGTAGCGTCGTTTCGTCTGGCAATGTTACTGAAAATAATAATGTTTAACTAAAAAAGAAGTCCTATTAATAATTGCGTCGAAAAAAGAAATTGTTCGACGCACGCGACGTGATTCATCATTCGTGAGTCGGGGAATCAGATTTGGAATTCGCTTCCACAATGTCGTTGACATTTTCGTGCTCGTTCGAAAATAAATGGTGACTGCAGTCGTTAGCTGAGAATAACTGTTCCGAGCCATGCCATCTCCGCGTCTGGCAAACCATAAGCCACTCCGAAATAGGTATACCGTCTGTTAACATTCCCGAGGAATCCTCCCCTTGCATATAAAGCTATAGCTTCTATTTAAAGTGAGGATTACCGTTTACTTTGATTTCTAAACTAGACACTAGTCACCCAGGAATTCCGTTTGAAGCCAGCGGGGTCCGATATTTGCAAAGGGTCAGCTCTATTGAAATGTTTCAACCTCGTTATTCACGTTAGACTTAGCCCTTTTAAATCTTGGTCTCTTTGAAATAGGGCCTTTTCAATCTATTTATTACACGTAGCCGAAGATCCGTGAACTGTTACACACATCCCTTGGCTAGTTTCTTTACAATTTGCTAAGTAAGTTTTAGTTGAATCGTAATAAATATAGAACCATCAGTTAGTGATTAATAATAAAAAACATCACGCAATCGGAGTTAACTGGGTCAAAGAAAATTGCAATGGCCTCATAAAATAACCTTTAAAATAATGCAAGAATTTTACTCGGAACACAGTTGTATTGTAACTCGTTGCGACTCGGGTACTTTATTGTTTCGTGTTTCCTTAGGTGGTGTCGCGAGACTGCAGTAGTTTGCTGCAAGCGCACTACCGGCTCGACGGACACAAGCACGTCAATCCCATCCACGAAGTTCTAGTCGGCGAAAAGCGGGTGTACCTCATATTCCCTCGGTCGCACTCTGATCTCCACTCGTACGTGCGAGCGAGAAAACGGCTGCGGGAGCACGAAGCTCGCCGGCTGTTCAGGCAGATGGCCGAGACCGTGGCCGCCTGCCACGACCAGGGCATCGTGCTCCGGGATCTCAAGCTGCGGAAGTTCGTCTTTGCGGATCCTCAGAGGTGAGTCTTCATTCCTTTAACAACGCAATGTCACACGTTTTAATTTGCATTTCTGATAGACCATGTATGATTTTGCAGTCGTGTACTTATAAATGTGTTTTCGCAAGTTTAAGAAATCGCAACGAGTAGTTCGCAATAGTTTGTAATACATAGTAACCCCTGTTAACAGCGCAACGGAGCCGTCGGCCGGCCGCGGTTCCGATTGCCGCTGTGCTAAATTTTGCCGACGAAACCACTGACGCAAGTCCTGCCTGATATCTCTCGCGGCGCAATCGCTTAGCTCGCCTCGGATCGATCGATTACATCCTCAGTTTTTTTAATACCCGGCTAAATTCGATCGTGAGAACACTTCGACCCATAAAAAGGTCGGAAGGGAAACGGAAACGCTGTTGTATTCTAAGTAGCGCGTCATTTCCTTTCTTGATCGATAGCGCCTCGTACGACCGCGATAAACAGTTATCAAGTCATTCATTAGTGACACTGTACATGCAGCTCATGTTCGTTAATTATGATAGCAGCTGCTCTCGATAACCTAAGTACCGTCGGCGCGGTATCGCGGCCGGCGCCAGACCCTAACCGGTTTGAAGACGCCTCTTTTCTATGATGCAAATTTCAATAGAATATGTGTCACGACCGCGATCAATCTTATCAACAATCTTGTGACACATCGCTCGAACAATTCCTAAAAGTATTTTGATTTGGCAAAAACATACGTTACAACGAAACAATCACGCATAGGGGATTACTCAACGGCTTTTAATTACGACGTCGAACGGTAGCCCGCGGATTTTCGAACTTTTTGAAATGTTATCTGGCCTCCATTGTTGCGAATATCTCCGACAATGCTAGCGGCTCAAGGCGAACGGTGTCATTGCTGCGTACAATACCGCGCGCCGCAATCGGGTCAAGGGTTCGCGCTGCGCCCGCGCCGAGCGTGCGCACCGCTGAGCTACCTGCCGCCCTTAGTCAGGTGATCCCAGCTAACCCCTCGATTACACCCAAACATTATTATGCACCCTTAACACGAAATATATTAACAATCGCATTCCTCGGGACCTTCAAATATTCCACCATTCACCTGCCCGCATCCCATTGCTGGCCATTGTTGATTTAATGAGATGAGATACCTTTATTTTGTTGAGATTCATGTCGGTAAAAAACCAACCTAGTTTTTTACGACTCGAGCTACTGTCTTCCTTCTCGTTAAATGCGGTTGACGCAAATAAATCTAAGTCGCCCCCGGTCACCCTCCCACGTTCGGGGCAACAACCAGCTTTTTGCGTTCGCGTCGAGTTATCCTCGCCGTCCCCGCTGAGACAATTTTCGTTACGCCTCCGCCACTCGGGAGCTGACCGTAATGGTTCCTTTGACCTTTGTCGACGCTCGTCCCTGCTGACATTCGCGCAGCCAACATGCCTTTGACGCGACCGCTAAGCCGCAGACTGCTCGAGTTGTAAAATAGGCTTACTCCGCTGGCACGACAGACTACCCTGCGCCGAAACGAGAGATAAAACAAATCCTATCTACATATTTACGCAACAGTAATAATTCAGTCCGCTTTGAGTGGACAGAGAGAAAAGGTAAAATTTAATACTCTTTTGAGCGGCGCGTCATCAAAGCTAGCGTTGTCAAAAGCGGCGGTTCGCGATGCGGAACGGGAAGCACCGCGACGACCGTGCCTCAAATGTAAAAACTTTTGCTTCACCCTTTATACATAATACTCGTGGCAGAGCGAGTGCGCCTTGAGAAGCCTTTGCCGAAGTTGCCGCTCAAAGCTGAAATGTTTTACATACATTTGGTTATTAGACACGAACTCGAGGCAAGGATAAAAGTTAGATTAAAGGAAGGCGGTGGAACAACTTTACGAGTATATGCACGGAGCTAGCAACTATCGCAAAAGGAAACATCTGCGTGTGCAAACAACGGCTAATCATTGGGCAAACGGGACGCAGCCTTGCCGGGCGAAGACTGTTTGTCTGACTATTAAATTATTTGGACAGGATATTGCATATGCGCTTCCAGTTTTGGCATGTGTGCTTTCGGAGCGGAAACGTTTTTGTTTTTAACGGATCTTCGACTGTAGGTCAGGTAAAGCGACCGGCTGCGCCGACCCATCACTGACCCGGGGTTCCCATTCCGGATGGGCCAAATGTCCTAATTAATCGGTATTCCCAGAGGAACTTTTTGTCGAAGCGCGTCTGATTATTCAGATGGTCAGTGTGACCGCGCCTTATTATCATAAAGAGGCAGCTGCCCTTGTTTAGCCCTAAAAAATCTAATGATGCACATGTCGCGGTGACCACTTGAACTCTGCACAGCTGTTCTTCGCAATCGTGAGAATTATTGTATGGTTGATTATGGAAGGTGCAACCCGAGCAAGTGCCCGCCCCGCGACTCTTTCTCACGTCTTGTGTATAAAGGCGCCCCTGATTATAAACTCGCGATCAGCATCCCGCCGCCGTCCCGTCTCAAAGGTAAACAAGAACATTAATATTGATTTCGAACTCTCTTTGACGCTTTGAAGTGGATTTTCTTAACACTCGCCCGTAGTTTTTCTTGTCCTTTGAGATGAAAACGGACTTTTTGCAGCGAACATCCCGAGAGTGCCCGGTGAAGACGTTCTTTGACATGAAAATGAAGTATTGAAGTAAGGTCGCTTTGAATTACGATGTACCGAAAGTTTTTAGTATTCAAGTTCATCTCTGATCCTCAACTAATAAGATTTGCATCGAAATTGAGTTGCGGGGCTGTAAAAGGGGTCAAACAGATTGCTTAGCCGAGGAGGGTCCGTCTAGAGGTTTGGCCGCGTAGGCATGTGGCCTTTGCATATCTGGGTTAAGTTTCCGTTAGCGTTGGCGTGTCAAAGAAAGCCGTCGGTGTAAGCTTCATCGCTGTCGCAAATCGGATTATGCTTTCACTGAGCGCTACATGTTGCTTTTGTGTCGGAGTATAGAACAAGAGGTTCATATGAAACTAGAAACTATCAAGAGAAATCTCGATTGTATCCGGGCGCGGGCCTTGGGGAGGAAATCGAGGTCGCTAGGGCCGATACCGCAGGTAGGCGCGATGCGCCCTACGGATTATCTGACAACATCCACCTTATTTAACATGAAAGATTCCTCTAATCTTACACCCAGGAAGGTGGCTTTGTTGAACCAAACAAGCAATTACCGCGGCTATTCCGAGCTGTGACGCACCGGCGGATTTGACGTCGGAAAGCCGGATGTTTGACTGTAAACTACTTTTGTCGAACCTGAATAATGCATCCATAATTTTGGCATGGCCGACAGGAAACGGCAAAGCGGAAATACATTCATGCAACGAATCTTTGTCCACCTTGTGATCTTTAAAAACAAGACATTTGCTATGCTATTTTTACTATAAGAATTAGGCAAATGTACACCAGACAGGACGGAGCCTGCGTCGCATAACCGCCGTAGATACATACTACGAATCCTTTGTAAACAGGGCCAGGTATAAAATTGTCCCCAGCGCATTGTCGGGCCCATCCCGCCCACTCGATGCCAAAATAATAATAGCCCGGTGCATCCAGGTAACAAAACAAAACCCTCGTTTTTTGCGTAACGCGGTGTTCAGAAGCCGGATCGAGTGATCGAATGCACTGCAAACAATGATGCCGCGTCGTTTGATTACGCAACGCGATATGAGGCTGTATAGCTGAGGTGCTCGGCCGATGATCCGGCTACCTGGCGGCTTCTTCAGCCTGCATCCAATAACCGGTTAGACGCGGAAATTCGAGTCGAGTTTCGACGCGAAATGTGTCTGTGTATTTGCACGTCTGTGTTTTAACGGGATGGGATATTTACGGTGCCGCTGGCACTCGCCGGCGGATGTGCCAAATCGGTTCGCGATAGAAATGCGACGCGCCACCCGGCAGACGCCGCGCATGCCAGCCCGGCCACCGACTGACACGACATTTCCTTCTAATTTAGAAACGATTTATATTCGCACCAGACCTCCTTAACTTTAGTAAACACGCGACGGTATCCAGCCGATCGACGCCCGCGGCTGCCGCTCGGCAGTCGATCTGCGCCTACATTTATTTTGAAAACGTTTTGAAACTTCGTTGCCACAGCCGTGGTGCAAGCCGGCCACATTACACGACGTATTTGCATAATACTGGGCGCTCAGTAATCCTGTACGTCTTAGTTTCGACTCGACAATTGTATAACATCGGCCATCGTGAGAGTTATTGCCGTTGCATAATGTACCTTTGGTTGCAAATTGCAACTTGCAATTGGTAAACTGCGTAATTAGATCTTATAAAGAGCACGTGTAGCGAGTTGGCACGGACGGTGTGATTGTTGAATCCATAAGGGAAGTGTGATCCAAGCTCGCTGGCATCCTGCGTGGTTGTAGTTTTGGGGCGATTTCACGACCTCGATCAAGCCGCGGTGAGGCCGCGCGAAGTGTGCCAATGTCGCCGCTAGCCGCCCGGCACCGACGCCGCCTCCTCGATCGTGCGGAACCGATGCTACGAACGCATTCGAAAACCAGACAAATCGGTAATCGACGTCTATAAATCTAGATACGTCATTCACCTTGAACACGAAATCCAGGCGCCGGAAGGTTAAAAAGACTGTTTAAGATTTCAGTGTTGTGACGCGGAATGCTCTCAATTACTCCTACGCCTCGCCCTGGACCTGAAAATAAATGAATCTTCCAACAACGCAAGTATTCGTCATGGCTATTAATAACGTATGTTCGCACCTTTTTTGGTGGTTCAGTAACACCGGACGCGGCTACCGGACGCTGGCGAGAGCTCAGGCGAATGTCACCCGTGCAGGAAGCACATGACGGGCTACAATGTGGTGACATTCGGCGAAATAAATTGCCGGACACCGGTGTCATCCATACAAAAGCAAATCCGATTGTGAAGGGAATCCAAAGCGGTAATGGGCTTATGTTTACGTACACCTTACATCAAACAACGCTCCTATTGTTGCCTCGGAAGGGCGGGGGTGTTCCGGTGGATCTGTTCACTTCCTGAAATGGCATTGTAACAATATCATATATTTTTTTCTACTTTCCTGTTCTTTCATAAATATTTCTACATCCTTAGTGTCGCAGTAAATTTTATAGTGTCGGGAGCACAGCTGAGAAAACGCACGACTAGCTATTAAATCGATCTGGTTGCGTAAAACAAAGGTCTGCGAAACCTTGTGCAAGCGGCGCGCCTGCGCCCGCGCTGTGCCGACATATCTGCAGATTTGCGTAACGCGCACTTATCCGCTGACATGCCCGTGTGTTGCGCACCAGGCCCACTGTACTTGCATTCGAAAATGCTGAACCTTAAACACTTATTAGCCTCATAATTAAAATAGTAAAACTATCAAGCGTAGTTCTCATTAGCATAGGATCAACGACCAAACCTTGTAAGGCGTCCGAGACGTTTCTCTACCCGTCCTATTCAATTGTACTAAATCTACATTCGGCTCCGCTCCGCCTCACGACATCTCCGCACCTAGTGTCATGTCATGATATCACCGTGTGACTCATCGCTCGTGACCGAGGAGCCAGCGGCTGGCGGGTTCACCTCCGCGGTGAGCTCGAGCATAAGGCACTCTCATTATACCGTCGCAAAAAGGTTTTACGGGCCGGCGCACGCGACCCTTTCTCCGAGATGGGTGCATTCACATCGCCCCGCGGCAAAAAGTTTGCACGTGCCAACAATTAACCAGGGACAAGGCTCCGAGACGCGTCGTAATTGCGCCCTCTTGGTGCCTCGTTACACGTGGCCGCTCAAGGAGAACCGTCTTGGAACAGAGGTGGAATCACTGACCGTCGACACACGCCAGCCACGTTTTACACCGTTCCATATCGTTCCATATGGACGCTCGTCATCACGCTCTCGGCGCCCATGGCAACTAAAGCTCGCCCGACAACTCAAACTCGAGCCTTGATGCTTTTATTTCTGCACTCGCCTTTATTGCGCCTTGAAACCTGCCCTGCCTGTTACGACTTTTTGGCGTCTAAGAGATTGCATCCGCGAGCGAAGGTCGCTGACCGCCGAAAACCACCCAGCGTAAACAATCCTAACATGAGAACAAAATAAACAGCCGTGATGTAACCAAATAAGCTTCATTGGAATCGAGAATCGATGCGGTAGTCGGCTCACCTCCCATGACTAGCTATGGATGGAGTCATTTTCATGTGAATGTGACTCAAAAGTATTTAAAAGAACAACCGAGACCAAATATGATTCAATTAGGTTAGGTGTTTCATGTCCTGGTGATGTGACTTTTGATGAGTCAATACTTACACAAGGTATTCGCGTTAGTTTTATGAATTGTAAGCTTTAACTTCGTAAACTATTTAAATTCGTGTATGTAATGTAATGTAACATGATTTAGGTAGAATGGTTTAATGCCGGTCTCCGCAAACACAACGGCAAAGGTTAATTAAAAACGGTTGATTGTGGTCGTCTTATCAAGTGTATGATGCTCGCGTCCATTGACCTGACTGCAGAAAACCTAAGCCGAGATGCTGAGTATAGAATGCGCTTTAGCAATACGCGCCCAGAAGGAACATTCAAACGCTCTGCGGTCTTCGTCATAAAAAGAAAACTTTCGAACAATGTAGCAATGAATCAGTGGCATGCTTGTGATCTGTGCCCAATGCGTCAATGCACTATGACGTCATCGAAAAGGAAGTGGAAACGAAGGGCAATGTCGGAGGGTGCGGGGATGAATCATAGGAACACGGGTCACTACCCCCGATACACCCTCCAGAGCTATTTATGACGGTCTAAAATTACCTTTCTAAAGCTAAATGTTACCGCCTACGCAAGCCCAATGTAAACAGGGTTCGAAGTTATCTATCATCCCATTTAGGCCGGGGAAGTATAAACATGTTGTCTAATTGGTCTTTCTACACAATGTTATATCTAATCTAAAAAGGAAGATTAAACACTTATTCCAAAATGTTTATCTCGATTGGTGTGATAATTTTATTCGCCATATCGGAGGCATTGAATAAATTCACATTTAAAACGAATACTAAAACAACTCTGCTAGACTATTTCACGCAATGGACAAAATGAAAACAAAGAAGTGTAGGCTTTATGCCGCATAACGAGTGAAGCGAGTATTTATGCAAGCAAAAAACGAGTTGGAATTAAAAATACTTGGAGTAACGCAGGCGCCGAGGTTTCACCGGCGCGATAAAACATAGACAACAGCACTTAAGTTTTGTGTTAAAAGTTTAATGGCTCGGGGGAGTGACCGGCTACCGTCGGCCGCTGCACATCTCCGACGGAGCTCGAAAGTCTCGCTACCTCATTTCCTGTTGCTTTCAGCGACTGCTCGTAAATCTCACACTTAATCATCAAACTACTAGAACCCGGCGCGTTTTACCTGTATGTTTAGTCATTCGTTGCGACGTAGTTTTCGGGGCGTTGCAATCAATGTGGGCGATTTGCGTATTACATTCCGAACGTATGATCCAAAAGACAAATATAACACGGTTCCGCCCGCTAAAACGGGGGCGTAGCGTAAATTGGTGCTTATTCCAGTAAATTTTAGCTTAACGCCCACATAGATACTGCGGAGGTGTACCAATCTAACGAAAAGCGGAATTAATGCGACCTTATATCCTACGCAAGGAACACGAAGAGCTAGAAGGATATCCGCCCGAACAAAGCGTTACCATAAAGTGGTGCAGTAAAATGTTTATAGTGGAAAATATCAAGTATTCCATTTGCCCGATGAATAGGTTGCCGTCTCTGAATGATTTACTGCTGTCCGGCCGCATCACTATTCAGAAATAGCAAACGTGTGGTTGAAATCCTGTTAACATACGTCATTTTAGCAGCGCGATGCATCGAGCGTTTACCTTACACGGGCTGCAAAATAAAACGAAACCGGCTCCAGTGGCCAGAATTACGATTAGCCCTCAATCACTGAAGTCCTCACATTGAGAACATGTTTGGAGTTGTTGTACCCGGCTGACCCGTATTATAATTCAAATGTGTGCGTGTGTTTCGATAAACAATGGCAATTATGCTTATTAGTAGGCAAGCCGCGCTTAATGTATGACAGCTTCCTGTTTGCCGCATTTGCAGTGTCTACCATCTCACCTTTGCCTTGACTTGCTGGCTACCATTCCAAATCGTAAACAAACCCGTAAGCATGCCCATTAGTTAGTTGCTGTTATCACAACGTTTTCAAAACAAATGAATAAAAAATATAATTTCCTGTTTCAATTGTAATTAATACGATGAGAGCGGGTTGTCCCCCAGCCGTCCCCGTACTTCCCTCTGTTATCGCTTCTCCGAATCACTGTCACGCCGGACTGGAATTTGCCCGGATAACAAACTAATGTGCTGTGCAATTAGTCCAACGATGATGTCATTGTTTCTCATTTCATCAACAAATGTCAAGAGAATTGCTCGCTCCGCTTCAGGACTACTTGCTCACTCAATATCGCTTGGATCCGTCTCTGTCATTCTCGTTAGACGGTAAAGGACGTATGATTATAAGTGTTATAACATTGGTAAATGCGGGCACTTCAGAGGCTACTGTCCTCTTGATTCCGCGTAGGCGCATCCTAATCTCGCTCCAAACTACGGTGACGTAACTCAGTTCACGGTCACCGAGAGGAAATGACGCAAGCGTTGCACACAGCGTTACAACACCGTGGTCGCCAAAACAACACGTGACCGCCAAACATTCGGCCATTCAGCAACGTCGAGTTGTATTGCAAGGCTTAATATTCCAATGAGACTTCAGCGTTGCCATGAGTTTTGAAGTCGCCGCGGCAGGATTCGCGAGCGTGCGTACGCCAAGGTCCCCCGTTGTCGACATTGACGCGTATTTTAAGCACAGTTTAAGACCGCGAGCGGTAATCGGGAACGCTCAGCGACATTGAAATGCGCTGCGTTGCGAAACGGTACTCTTTTCGTGGTACTGGCCTCGCGTTTGAGATTGAAGAATACGTATAATAAATATGAGAACGTATCCGACCTCCGTTCGCGGTCATGGGTTGCGTAACCGCGCGACAGACAATACCACGCCACGCTTTGACGTAACGTCAACGTGGCGCTTCATTGACTTTTGACAAAATTGTTATTGATCGTGTGATGGATGATGATATTTTATCTCCGATTTTATAGCTACTGAAACATTTCAGTTCGAGCGTCTTTTGTTTTTCAGTAACATATTTCGACGGTTACAGCAAATGTAAAGACAATAAATGCCAAAGCGTAATTTACAGCGGGTCGGCAAGTGACATTGCTGGTTGATGATCTCCCGATATGAAATCATCGATATAAACGCGACAATACTCTCGCGTCATTAGCAAACTTGTTGAACATTCCACTCTTGTTTTTCTATAGCGCACAATCGAACGTATTTGTACAGATTTGCCGGCAATTTGCGCAGTTGCCGCTCATAACTGGATCTGATGTAATCACTCGCGCCGGTCGCCAGTGCCCGCACAAACGTCAGCACATAACAATTCTCATCGATATTTTCAAGCTTCGCGAAATTTGAGCCCACTCGGTAATTCTGCTTGACGCAGGTTTTCGTTAAGATGGGCCGCCTACGCTTAACCCGTGGACCGTAGCGGTTGCTACGGCGTAGAGCCTACGTCACGAACCCGTGACGTTCGGGAGCATATTGATCGAGATAATTGTGGGTATTTTGCAGGATTACGCGTTGACGTAGGCACGCGGAAGTCTCCACAAGAAGGTCGGCATACGTAGACGACATTATTTGAGTATGATTCATATACGGGAAAGAAATTGCTGCCATTATTAATAAACTATCTGTTTACTCAGAGACGAAGTTATTAATTCTCTTTACGAGTATATTTAATCTAAAAAGTCCCGACGCGCCACTAAGTCAAGTCTCCTTTAAACTGGCAATGTTAGAGTGCAATGTCTCCTCACCTTCACCAGCGAACGGCTAAGGTGACATTGCGGCTGTACTGATGAAATTAACACCCACACTTGCAAATCGATACGATTGACGTAACGTTTATAACTTAGCGAAAAAAGTACCTTCAGTCAAGGCTGACGCAAACTGTAGGTATAGATACGTTATCTATATGATATTCAGTTTTTCATTCGCTAATTGGTATGACGTTGGGGGGGAAGCGCGTCACCCGATTCTCATTCATTACGCTTCCAAGATTTTGTTTTCCATAATTACAATCTACCAAGAAACCTCAGTATTGTTGTTTGTCTTAAAACATCGCATGTTTTCCTTTCGATCCCGAATACATTGAGGAAAACGCGTAATTATGCGCATCTGAGACGAACATACTATATCTTATGACAAAGGTTATCTTATAGATAAGTACCTAAGTGTATAAATGTATAGTTTTAGAGGAAAATGTAACCGGATTGTAGTAGACATTAAATTAACATGAGTAAGAATCCGGCGCGGCCTCCACCGAGGACCGCTCGGTTCAATGTCAGTTGCGCAAACGCTTCCGCGCAGCGCCCCACCAGGAACGAAACGTTTCACATTCAAATTTAACTCGTTTTTATTACCAATCGTTTAGCCTATTTCAAGGAAGGATAAGCAGTCGATCACAGATCTGAAGAAATAGGCATTGGCGTTTAAAGAATTTTAGAATTTTTTGTAATGTATTGGTGAAGATAGTTACAGCTATCTATGAAACCAATAAAACAATTATTAAATACTACAGTCAAAAGTAGATCACATCTTAATTTACTGTACTCTGTCGCTTGAATATCATCTTTGAACAGGCGCACGCGTTGACTTTAAAAGTGAGAACGATAAGGTTCTATGATGATATTAAACAAAACGTGCTACTTTTCGATATGACGTACCTCAAGATAACCCACGACCGCTGTCTAATCACGGCTTCTCACACGATAGCAAAATCCTCAGTCGCAGTGGACTATGACATCAAAATAATCAGGTGCCGTCATAGTGTCGAAGAATTTTCTCATCATTTCATCATCGTGACGTAAGTTCCTCTACGTGACTGCAGCCAGGTTCACTGGTATTTTAATTCAACCATTCTTATGTCAACCGATGACGGATGCGATGATACCTAACATGATCACGCGTGAAAATCACGTTCTGATGTAACAATGCTCGGTGTTGTGCTCGCGATCGACTCACAATTATATAATCTCGTGGATCATTAGCATATTTAGATAAGAAGCTACTGGTGTATAAAATGTAGACGACGGTATAAAACTGTCTTATGTCCCTGTCGCTCTGAAGCATTTTAAAAAGGACGCTCTCAAAGCTCGGCTACTAAAGCAGTAAACACTCAAACAGAGTGTTCCACTTAGGAATTGCCCGAAAGTAATTACAGGCCGTCTATTCTGAGTCAGACCAGCCAATTTAAATAGCACAGACGCTGAGATAATTAAGTAATACCTTGCACCCGCGCGGGTTTTTATCCGTGGCTCATTATTTTTTCGCTTTTGTCTGTCGAGTATCGAGTCTGCCATCTGCCACATAATTTCTGCGGTCCTATTTTATTGTAAGTCCGTTTCCGGTCCCGTTACATCCGGTCGTCAAGAGTCCTTAAGCTCCCCTTTAAATTTAAACCCTGGGAATTTAATAATTGATTGAATTAATACGTCCTGACTTCTTCATCGAGTGCGCTCCAGGATCTAAACACGGTCATTGGACTTATCTACGTACGGAGCGAGCTTCAGTCAACACTTTAGAGGTCACAACTATCTCTTATCTCTCCCAGATAACGCAGTTAAGGTCGCTCGATGCCGCAACGTGCTCTGTTACAATTAACTTGTGATAAAGGATGATGTTCCCAATGAAAGAGAAGCTCAAGGTGTTCTGAACGCATTGTGCGCTCGCCGGGTTAATCTACCAACAATCGCCACTACAATGAACGCGTTTTTGTACCTTGCGAATTCTAAGCGACCCTCTTCATCCACCGACCAGCTTGCACAGATGTTCCAGTAAACAAATACAGCATTGTGAGACTCCTACGCATGATTTATTATTCGGTCTATCGATGATGCCTCATAGAGACCCCGGCCATTGTGCAAGTCCCTATTCACGACGAAGAAAAACACCTTTCTGGAGACACAATGAATTGCACATGCAATGTCTTGTCTACCTGCACGCACGTGTTCGCCATTCGCATACCATACAAGCATTAAATCAGTTTATTCGGCCAAACCATGACGCCAAATCAAACTCCGTAACTAACCGAGCAGAGTCTATTCTCGCTTGCCTAGGAATAAGTACAACGTCTGTTAATCTGGCATCTCGTAAAAGAACTTTACGGCCAACAATTTCTCGAGTTTATTGCGATGAGTCTATTTTTGGGTTCAATATATTATTTTATATTGTGTAAGGGTCCAGTGTCTCATTGGCGTAGTCGTTGCTCGCATACATAATTCACTCGCAAGTTTATTTATAGTCCTATTGGGATCTGCACATTGTTGCGGATTCAAGTGGAAGCTATATTTTGTACAGCCTCGTTATAAATGGTCTATCGGAGGCCCGGGAAACAATGCCCGGACTGTGTTTGGACACCTGACGACTCTATCTGGGGGCACACATGCACATCCCGACATTCTATACATCGTAAGGTCAACATTTTCGTTACTATCAACTATCCGTGTTTGTTCAAATGCTCCTATAACCAGTCTTTGAGTTTGGTTTTCGACATCTGCTACGCACATACGAGGTCAATATTTGCTGTTTTTGTGGAACTCCTTTCTTTGGTCCCTAGCCTTTTGGAAGCTTTTTGTTTTGACTCAACGTGCTGCCGTTACGTAACTGGCTCACTGCTAGCCTATTGGGAAGCTTCCCATACTATTAATACTAATATAGTTTGTTGTATAATAAATAATCCCAATACTAATTAAAACGTATCGAATGAAAACAATGGAAATGGAAAACTCTGCAAAGCTGAATAAATGCCGACAGGATATTACGCGATCGGAGTAAATTGGTTTGGTCGTTATTAATTTTGATAACTGGGATTCGATTCGTTTCGTTTCGCTCTTTTGTAACAAAGGGAAACCATTGTAATTAATACTGTAGTTTCGTTGTGAATACAAATATTTTTATTGAAAACAAATTGAATTTCAGGCAGCGTACAATAACGTAACATGGCTGTATTTGGAAAAACCATTCGCTCGGGGACATGACATATGGCAACATTTGGTGATCTCGGCACCGATTAACAATTCCCACAAAAAATATATTTGATGGGATGTTTTTTCATTGGAGCTTGCGCCCGACCATCTGTCCCTTTATTGAGATTAGAAACCTTTTTTGGATTTTTACGTAAAACATGGACTTGAAAAAGTGACACGTTGCACATGGCGCGGCGTCCTACCTGCCTTTGTTCGCGGACAATGCGCGCACGCATCTGCCGCCGCCTGCACAGCCCGACACACGGAGCTATATACAGCCATGTAAAGCTCCTCCTCCGACCATCCATCACGTTCATTCAAGCCAACTGACTCTGACATTGCAATTTTTTCACCTCTACATTTACCCAATAGTAATCAAACGCAGGCTTAGGTTTGTCTATTAAACGCGAGGTCAACTGTTACATAACGCGCGCGAGGACGAAGGTAGATTGCGTTCGACATTGCCAAAACACTAGCCTAGGAATTGTTCACTCTTTCACAACTATTTTCACTATTAACCGACTTCAAAAAAGGAGGAGGTTATATGTTCCACTGTATGTTTATTTTTGTTTTTTATGTAAGTTCACCGATTTCTCCTTCAATTGTGGACCGATTTTAAAATAAAATTAATGTTTTAAAAAAACCGCCTATTGGTCAGTCAAGCTGAAGTCGACTCACAATATTTTTACTTATCTACCATTTTAAAAGAAGTTATTTTTTGCGTTTTTCAAGGCGGTTATTTTAAAACTTTTCTACTCATTAAGTGCACCCTCGTCCCGACAGTGCGCGGTGACGTATTTTTAAAACAAAGCATCGTATACTCATTATTCGATAGAAACAATCGGGTGGTCCGGACGCTGCCTTGTGAAACGAATCGGCCGCACATTACCAAACAGTCGAGTACGGCTGTGTGCTACCGCTTTTGTAGTTTTGTAATACATCTGGATCGTTTTGAAACTCATTAACCTGTTTATGTTGCGCGCACTTCAGTTACAAAAGACTTAGAGGACATTTTCATTTCATTATTCCCAAGAGCGGACAGGGGCACAAAAGGGACGTAACTATCAAGTTACTTTTGTTTGTCAGAACCCAATTAAACAAAAGATGTCCAAGCGCTCTTTGTGCGCGTAACTGTTGTCACTGTCCTCGGGAACTCGGAGAGATGTAACTACTTGAGAATTAATCCCGAATTGTTTCACGGACAATGGCTTATTCGTCATTCAGACATTGACAGACTGGACGTCGCCGATGATTAACACCGAATTTTGGCAGTGAATAGTGCAAGTAAAGCGGCGTGAGCATTGCATCGGAACTATCGCGTAGTGAGCTCATAGTAACCGATCGGCGTTTTGGAGCGGAGGCTTGCCGCAATAAATCCTTGATGGAACCTTAACCCACTTGGATGATTACGAGCGCACTCGCCTCCGGCGGACGCTGCGTTTGCGCTGTCGGCAGCGCTACAGCGCTGCTGTGCCATTTAGTTTTTTTTCCCTACAGTAGGGCATTTATAAGGGTAGCTTAAAGGTCGTGTAGCAGGTGCGTGCGACCTCGAATTCCTTAGCTACCCTTCTACGTTCTGGAGCTAATGAATAATGTATATTTATGAACTATGTCGTGGGAGCTGCAACGGTCGCTGCAGTACCGGAGGGCGGTGGAGGCGGCGCAGGTGCGCCCGCGCGGCGACCTTGCGCAATGGCACATATATGTACTCGTTTACCCACCGACATATATCGGAAACCGCTTGCGAGATACTTTGTTTGCGCTCCGTTTCGACATTTATTTTGTGTCGACGAAACCCTAACGAAACGCATGAAGTTCTTTATGAATTTGACGTTAACTCCGGCTCATTATTGGCGGTGACATGGTACCCGGTTCTAAAGATGATTGACGTCTCATCGGCCGCGTGCCAAGTGGGTCAACATGCCAATGTTATGACTGCCATTAAACCGTTGTTGCTGGGTTTCTGCTGTTTATTGAAACTTTTATAAGCCGAAGAGTCAGGTGTCGGCGGGTCATCAGAGGGGCGGCGGGACGTGACGCCGAACTGGGTCAAGTACAGCGCTGTGTCATTCATCGGCTCCCCCCTCCGGCGCCCGCGCATCGGCCTCGCACCACTGCCCTACCCGCACTGAACTTGACATATCGCCATTTTTACGCCAATTCAATCAGGTCACTGCCAACCAATTATTTGTCACATCACGCCCACGGGCCAAAGGTTGCACTAGTTGTTCCTAGTTGCATCGCGTGTTACATCAACGTAATTGCAACAAACAAGTGTGACAACACTCGTTACTTAACTCTAGTTGCAAACTCCTTGATGTAACGCCCGACGATCGAGCCTCGCCCGCTGTGCGAGTATAATTTTCCATCCCAAGCGTATTGATAAATTCACATCGCCAAATGCTAGGCCTGGGCCCTCTGACATCAGCGAGGTCGTCGCCCGCGCCTCTGGAGGCTCCGCAGTGATACAACTAATGGCCGCGTACATTCACCGCATTACAAAAAGTACTTCAGTTCCGCACTTTCTTTATTGCATCACGTTTCGCCGTACTCTCTTCTCTTCCGCTGCTGCGTTGTGCAAGCCCATCGCCCAGCCGCTCCGCATAAATTAAAGAGCGAGTTCCAATTTCAAAATCAAATTCTTTGTTTCATCCGCACGGCGATTGCGCTAGCATTCCACCTAATTGCCAGCTCACTATTTCCGTACTTTCTTCTTGCGTCACACCTTTGTTCGCTGCTCTCCCCTCGGCTATGACAGGTGAAGTTTCGCAAGTTCACTGACCCCGCGCATCCGCGATACCGAGCTCCGGCACAATGCGACTCGTCTCGTTTATGCAATTGCGTTTTAGAAATACTATTTCCGCACTTTCCAAATTACATCATTGCGTCTAGAAAAAGTATTCGCGAGGTGAACGACCGCTTGGACCTCTCGGTGTTGATCATGCTTCGGCGATCTGAGTCGTTGATCCTTCCATGATCTCATCGTAACCGTTCAGTGCGTGGATCATGTAAAAAATTGGAGCGTGCTTAATATTTTAGCGATGAGATCACGCTTTCCCTGGGAAAAGTTTGTGAACTCACGTACATACGGTACTTTCAACGAGGCAGTGCGAAGTACCGGTGTGCTTGCACTCTGTGCACAGTATACTATAAACTTTACGGCAACCATTATCTGTCTCGTCTTCCATTATTTTTCATTTGCGGTTTATTTTACAACCTCGTTGGAAACTAGCTAAGATGGAAATTTTAATTGAGTTGTCAACGTAAGTCATTTACCTGGAGAAAGGACGGGGCAACGTCCGGGGAACATAGAAGTGTGGACAATTACTCAGTATTCGATGCACGTCTCCGATTCACACAATACCACCGTCGGAATCCAAACCCTGAACTTTCATTGAACTAGAAATCGATTTAAACTATCTATGTAGGCATACCGCCTTACCTTGTCTTCCAAATGTTGCGATTAAACTAGTAAAATCGCGAACTCTAATTGATGATCCATCAGAGAACCCTGTGATAATGTCAACGCCAAGTCACGAGTAAGAAATAACGTCGAAAATAATCATTACCTATCTGCGACAAGGTTCTATAGTGGCTCTATAATTAAACTTCATGGTTTGTTGTTTTCGGCTTTGGTTAGAGCATTTTGGCGAGCGGAACTGGTCTGACTGGTCCACGGTTTACGCGAGGTCCGACCTGGAGCGTAACGGCACAAACCCGCTCAGCCCCCACACTTAATTCTTTCTACTTTTTATTCGCACGTATAAAAATATTTACACGTTGCCAAAACAATTTTTTATCACTCAACATTCATATAGCCACTGTGTGAAAATAAAGAAAATCGATCACAATATTTATGTTAAAATGGTCTGGAATCATAAATAAATGAATCATCGCTGAACTTCCTTCGTATTGTTTACGCTGGGCACACGTTTTGCCGCTCTTTTGTTATACTAAAACTATTATATACTGCGTGCTACTAACACAAACTCCGAAATACCTCACCTGAATGACTAACTACGTGGTACGTCATCCATCGCTGCTTTGGCACCTGACCGATAACATCGTGTAGGAATTTAACTAGTAATGTAGTTCGTATGCCGCGTGTCGTCACCGAGCGTTTATATTTAGTGGTACGTGGTTTTGCGTGACTTATCGCGTCGAGTCGATCGGATCCTACCTGTTTGTACTACGGACCCAGTAGGTACTATAAAACGATTGTTCCTAATTCGATGGAGTTCTTGATAATGTTCGATGTATTGTGACGTACTCTAGTTGAGGACCTTAGCGGTACTCAGTTCACAAAACATTTTTTGTACCTCGAAATAAATATTCACAAAGCTCGAACCTATAGTAATTGTTATTCAGTTTACGAGTGCATATTAAGATTTTATGGCCGCAATTGTATTGATACAATGGTTATTTACTCTGAAGATATGAGGCTGCATAATTTGTATAGGTGCGGAGTAGACGAGGTTATAAATAATGAACGCGGCGCGGGCGCTGCTAAATGCCGAGCGATTTCCATCTGAATGACATCTCCACAATGTGTAACACATTTTCGCAACAACACCTTTATAAACACGAAGGGACGTTGAGTAACGAGCGCAAACACCGCCCTGCCCGTCCCATCGCATCATTACAAAATATTTACTTATCATATCACTACGCCGACTAAACAAATAAACAACTGGTGAAAATATTAAAAGATTTTTTAACGCTGATAAGATAATGGTGAAATGGTGATAAAAATTGCGATAATGTCTTACGATAACGCCTTAGCTGCCATCTTGCGTACCTATATTCAGTACTTTCGACGTGCATTAAAAATAGCTATACAATTCGGATGAGTTTTCGAAGATTCGTTGATAGGATAATACGAAAGACGTGGGCGAGGCTATGAATAGAAGTGAGGTCATTTGATCCCACTGGAATCTAGAGGAAAATCCGCTAGATTTGGCACTCGACATTAACTTTAAAGCTCAAAATAACCCTCTTAAACTTAAACACGATTCATTAGATCGAACTAATTCAATCACATAATGGGTGCTTAGTATTGCGAACGGGCAAGATTAATCCTATTTGTGGTCCCACGCATTTCTGCAACCACGAGGCACTGCGTGTTTCGTAAGGCGAAATCGCAACATTGCTTATTTCTCGTTGTCGAAACCATCCTTCGTCAGTCATTCCTTACCTTTAGTAGGTACTTAATGCGCAGGTCGCATTGCGGTTATTGTCTTTCGATTTGGTAACTAATGAGTTATGAAATGCTAACCTGTCGGCAACTTGTTTGTTTCGATGTTACCGGATTCGGGTAAAGTGCGTCGTTTGGGAGAACTCATTATTGTTATCGACAACATGTTTGTTGCACAAAGCACCCGTCACCCATGTCAGTCTCATGCCCAGTGCAATTACGTAGTGAACTATTGGTTACGTCGCCGTTACGTTACGCCACGAGCGCACTCCGCTAGTCCACGCCACACCTACCGGTGTCAGAGACAAACGCTCGATTATTCTGCTCTTGTGCAAACTATATTATGAAATGGAGCGTAAGGACCCAACGATTTAATACGCGATATGCTATACGCGAAATGTTTTGCAAATCCGCTGAACGAAACTATTACAAAACGCGCAAGGATTTCTTAAGGTTCACGTTCCGTTGTCGAAAGGACGCCTCGCTCCACCATTAATTTCAATTCGTTTAAGTGTAAAGATACAGCTGCCAACAATTTCAGTTTTCCAAGCATTTGCGTCATCCGCATGATCCAATACTGTTAACTAACGGTTAGTAATGCGGTGCCCGGCGCCGAGCGGAGTTCGCAACACTTCTGACTCGGCTCCCTACATATCGCAAGCTCTTGCGTCGCCCGCGAGCAACAGCTTTAATGATTAATCGTTGCTCTAATTTCGATATGTATTGCAACCCCTGTGTGGGTTGGATACATACAATACGGCCGGTGAGATGCCAATAATGGCCCCATAAGGCCGCGCAAGACATTCATCTGGCCGTTTCGCACTTCCGACTCGGAATAATGAGAAGGAAGCGATTGCAGAGCGAAACAATCGTCGATTCCGGGCGCGCAGCCGCAGCGGAAACAGCGCGGGCGCACACGGATGTGGATTTACTCTTTTTATTATCGGCCGATCTAGAACGCATCTGTCGGGCGACAAGCGTCTACAGCTGCCCTTCTACGGTTGTCGGGCCTGTTCTGCGACAAACAGGCCGGACGGCACGCGCACCTGTCACCACCCGCCCGCCGGAGCAATACTAGTTTCATTGTTTCACACATTAAGATATGTAATTTCACTTCTTTTGCCATTGCGTGTCATCGTTAGCGCGAAAGTTATCTTCGCGACGATCGCGCGCCTGTCACACGAGACTCTCCTTTTTGTACGTTTGCCGTAACCACGATGATTACCTGACGAGGTGGGAGCTCAAGCTTTTTACCAAACTGTTTCCCAACATGTGGAAAAGTCGGTTTCAAACGTAACATCGAGTTATGAAAGTGAATACGCATAAACGTTGCCAGTAATCCAGCACGGCAGAATTCCTTCCCCGAGTTACGCGATTGCGGCAGGATTGGGCCACATGTGCTGCCTGCGGCAGTGCAGCGCCGGCGCCAACTTTTTTCCTGCACATTTCTAGCGTGTCCACGCAATGGCCCTGAAAGATCAAGGGTAAAATATTGTAATTGCATTTGTTCATAGGCTTTTCACACGTGTGCGATGTCGGTCGAAGTATTGCACAACTATCATTTAGTAGAGCGCGTTAGATATATCGGGGAAGAGTCAATGAACGGAAATGTTTCACAGGCGGCAGTGTCATGCGCCCGTGTTTATCGCGGCTTGCATAACACCGGGCCCACTTGCCCAATACCGCCTGCGCGGAGCCCTGGCTGCATGGTCCTGCCTGGATTAGGGGCGCATCTGTCGCGCGCCTCCTTGCTGCTTGCTGCCCGCTCCGGGTCGATGTACGCTTTCTACAGCGCTCTTTCCCGGCCGCGCTGCGCGATTGCAAAACGCCTCTGAGGTCGCGCTTTCTTCGTTCGCGACGCCGGAGAAATTGTTGCGCCACGCCGCGTACACCGACCTCCCGTTAGAAAGTCGACCGCTCACCGGATTTAACACACGTAACGGTGCGATTGCAACGATTCGAGACCGAGATCGATGAGATTCTGGCACATTTCGCGGACGACGAATTCCGGACGCTTTCTTTCGTTACGCAATCGCTGCGTAATAGTCGGGGGTCATCGAACGGTATCACCCGTTTCGTAAACGTCGCGAGCGCACCGCGCCCGCGTTGTCGCATCGCGCAATTGGCCAATTGCGTGCTGTAGTGCTAGTGGCGTTTGTTTGCGCAACGGGCCGTCCTGGAGAGCCGCCCGTTCCGCACTCCGTTGCAACACGGGATTATTTCTGCGGCGCGGGCGCTTGGACCGCCGCCCGAACTTGCAACATGCCATATCGCAACGCTCATAATCCGCTCCATTGTGACACGCGGCCGAGCGCCGGCTGCCAAATACGGCGCCGGCTACTCGATCTCCTTACGCACATAAATGTCACCCTCGCATCATCCCAGGCCCACGCCCATTGCCATCGTCAATGCAGTCGATTTAAAACTAAAACAATTTTGCAATCGATGTTCACATGTTTTCGCAAGCGGCCCAGCGCTCGGTTTCAAAACTGAGTTCGACTTGCGTTATCGCGGCGCCGATAAAGCGAACCGTGCCACTGCCTGTGCGGTTTTGAGACCTAATTCTGGATGTGAGTAGTCATGTCGGGAGTTTCACAAGGTTTCGACATGGGTCGCCGGATCGTGCTAGATAAGCGGCTTAGTTCTGTGAATGATGGTGTTTTATGAATCAAAACTGCATCCGGCGGGTTGCGTAAGCCGGTCCATGCAAGCCCGTACGTGTAATTGAGGCTGGTGGCCCGGGAAGGTTTCCCAATGATCCCGGCCGCGGCATCTCGGTGAGGCAAGCGGTTGCGACACCGCGTCCCTACGACTACAATACGAGTTACGAAAACCTATGACTAACTGACACTGCAGGGCTCGCAATCGTGTTATATTAAACTCATTTCGGTGTATTCGCGTTGATTTTAACCTTTTCATTGTGCATCGTTGCAGCGTTGCGCAAGTGCATTCGTCATGTATAGATACAGAGCAGGAAGTGCATGCGTGCACGCTGCATCTGGGGCTCCGCCATTGTTTGTTACGAAACTGTCAGGGTTGACTCGACGCTTGCGAAACATCCCACTAATTATAAACATCTCACACAACACATGCTAATAAATACCTATCTATACATACAAACACTATTTTTACCTTATCACTACATAGTATAAAACAAAGTCGCTTGCGCTGTCTGTCCCTATGTATGCTTAAATCTTTAAAACTACGCAACGGATTTTGATGCGGTTTTTTTTAATAGATAGAGTGATTCTTAAGGAAGGTTTATATGTATAATACATTCCACGCGGGCGAAGCCGCGGGCGGGTCGCTAGTTTATAATATTAATTGGTTATGTTCATACAGACTGAAGAAGACTGTAGGTTTTGATAGGGTTGATCGTGGGTCCGAGTTAGACAAAAAAGTTTACAACTAACCTCGTGCCATGAGAATAATATGTATATTAGCAATTAAATAGAAATTCCAAAATCAAGTCGCATATAAAAAAGCTCTCACGATTTCATGTCACACGAGACTGTGAATCCAACAATTAACATTCACGGCAATTAAAACATTTATGGACATTTCTACTTAAAGTAAACTCATGCAATTGAAATATTAACTGTTAGCTAAAGTTGCGAAGTACATGAGTCAATTTGGTAATGAAGTGTCAGTACGTCACGAATTTATTTACATAGATATTTAAATGGAATGCTGTACTGTTACAAATACTAGCCGTCCCATTCTAATGTAATAATAATTTGATGACTCATACAAATTGCCTAAATTTGATGTTTTTTTTTCATCTTTGATCAACACTTATACGCCAATTTCACATTGAAGAATCGACAATAATAGAGACTCAAGAATAGCCTTTGCCAAGCAGTGGACCATAAAAACTAGAATTTTGTTTCAAAACTCCTCATGCGCTAAATCTAGTTTAAAACCTATAGAAGAGCAATATAATCGCACATTCGGTGCGGGCATGCGTAATGCGAATTGCGTAAAGTTGCCAGTGTAGTTGCGACAGATGGCCGAGACACGCCGCGCCAGGGCCGCGCGATCGGAACCCGCTCGGAAATCCGGCCAACCTTCCGAGTGCTTGCAACACCGCCCCGAATGTCATGTCAATGCCTTAACAAGAAGGATCACTTGATCTATGATGGGTTCCAAATTTAAAATAAAACAACCGAATGTCGCTTAACTTACATAGCCATCAGAGCCCACTTAGCAACAGGGTCATCAAAAAACGACTATTTACATTGTTATTTTAATATAAAGCCAGTCTGTTGCTAACACGTAATAGCATTTACCTTGTGTTGTGTGAGTTTAAAAAAAACACGAAAATATAGTCAGGACAATTAATAACTTAACCGTAGTAAAACGCTTGTAGTAACCTAAGATAGATGTTTGTTGCGAAATGTATCGATTGCAAGACAGACAGCACTTCAGCCTCGCTGTAGGGATTTAATTAGGATCAATGCGCTTGCGCAGCGAAACCTAAAACGGACACGAGGACGCCCTCCAGATTCAGACTCCGCTCACTGACGGATTACAAAAAAGGCCCGAAGTGCAATTGCATGATGACGTCACTGTACTCTTAACTGATGATTTTTATATCCCTTGATCTCTGTCTACAAAGATTTATAAAGTTCAACATCTTTTAAATAATTTCACAATTTACATAAGTGACATTAAAGGACCTTCCGACAGTACACAATCGACGCAGGGTTGCCACTTAACCAATAACATTGTGAGGCAAATCTTAGTGTTGTTAATCTGTGTAATGCTGTTTCGTCAGCGAGTTCCCACAGCTTGCCTCACAGATGCGCGGACACGTGCCGAACCACGCAAACGCTTGAACAATACCATTTGTACCACTTATAACTGTTACAGGACAATGCTGTACATACAATTAAGTAATAAATATCTCAGTGGGAGTTATGACGAGCTTTTTTCAATGTGGCAATTTCATGATTAATTGACAACCCTGAAACTCAGGGTCCTATTCCGAAAATCGAAACAACGCTCAAATTAGCGATCGCTCCGGCCAGTCTCATGAGAAGCGCTTGCGACATCTAACGAGAGTAACCTTTACAGGCTTACGCTCCATATTGTCACGACCGATCACTCGTTAATAAACAGTTTCGTTTATCTCAAGGCCCGAATTATAGTTGCAACTGCATTGCGTTAACGCTAGTTGATCAACTACATGGCGCGCACACTCAGGGTTACTCGAGAGTCCTATTACGTCCGAAAATCGCCAAGCCTTTACGATTTATGTTTCGTCCGAACTTCCAACAAAACCGCACGTGTTTTGTAATTTTGGACGAACTTGATACTGTTGCGTTTGGGAAACGCAACACTGATGTTAACAAACTTTCTATTTTTATTTTTACATAGTTATTTACTCGAGGCAATTAACGTAAAAATAGATCCCCTTTAAGTTGCTTTAGCTCGCCCCTCCAGCTTATTATTAAACAAGCTAAAAATATCGGATGCATTAATGCAAGTCGATTTTAACTGCGTCCCGCCCTCCGCACACCTGCCCTCACCTTGCTTCTCATTCGTTTTTCTTTTAATAATTGCGGCGATTTCGCATCGAGTACGCTCAGTAAATGCGACGTCCCCGATATAGATAAAAATAATCGAGCTACATGCTTTATAAATCAACGCGGCCGAACAATGGACGGAGAGGAGACTGTCTTCAGTTTAATCGCAGGAAATTAGATTATTAAGTTGATCCAAAGTCAAAGAGGCAATTGACGCGGCGAGGCTCCCACGTTTGCGATCGATGAGTTACTTTACATTCGGCGGCACCGAGACGCTGCGTACGGTTTCGAATAACTGTGCATTTAATGCATTTCGAAACGGCGCGCGGTGAAATACGAGGTCGCGGGCCGTGCCGAATCCCGTAACGTGACGAAATCACATAAATTAATAAAAATAATATAGGCGACAAATAATGAAGTAACCGCGTTGCATGTGTAAGTCGCGTCGCGTCCCGCATTGTCAAAAGCTTTAATCAGATACAATTAATGCAGAAACAGCTTTATAACGTCGAACGGGTTTATGATTCGCTGGTTATTGATACTGACGCGTCGCCGAATGAGGTCGGCTGATAATTTTGCAACGATTTTTGCAACGCATCGCATAATGTATGGCTTTATTTGATGCTAATTAGGCGTACGCGTTGGTTAATAGCTCGCGGACAAAGCTTTGTGCTCAAAGGGATCCATTACGGCCGAGCGGGCAGCGTCACGCTGCATACTGTACACTGCCTACAGGCGGACGATTAAATGTGGGTCACTGCGCTCTGGTTGACCTCTCACAACACAAAAATACCTTCAGTCATGTCTGCTGAGCATAATCAACATCTATTTCCTTTGTTACAGGACGACGTTAAAGCTAGAGTCGCTAGAAGACGCCGTGGTCCTCGATGATCCCGAGGAGGATTTGCTACAAGATAAGCGAGGCTGTCCCGCGTACGTGTCGCCCGAGATCCTCCGCGCCCACCGGACGTACTCCGGGCGCGCCGCCGACATGTGGTCCCTCGGCGTCATCCTCTACACCATGCTTGTTGGGAGGTAAGCATCCGACACATTTCAAATCCCTACCCTACCACCTACCTAGTGTAATCGATTAAGGCTCTACCATAAATCCCTATTTGCAATTCAAATCGCTCAAATTATCTTTGGCCCGTCGGGACAAAGTAAAGATTGCCCGCGAAAAGTTCACCTGCTAAGCGTGGGACACCCCGGCCGGGCCCGCGGCTCCGCGACCGTTGAGCGTCCCGAGTCACCTGTCGGCCGTTACGCGCCAACGGCCAGCCATTATTATCACCCACATAAACGCGCCTGGTGAAATCTTCGCCGCACCTGCCCGGTCATGTGGCGGAGACGTTGCCTTCCAAAGCCTCCGCACCTGCCGTTCGCGAGCCTTTGTTTTCTATTTTTCTACCCGGCACCCGTAATTTAAATTCGAAACTCGGGATTTGGCCGCAATCGGCATCACCTGTCGCCGGAAGGGTTCTGTACCTGGCTTTTTGTTTCGCATCTGCCCCCAAATGACAATCGGAGCGCCCCGATTAATTGGCTCGTAAAAACTGAACAATTTGGAGCCGGGCCTTAGTCGATGTTAATGATTTCAACTTTTCAAAATGCGATAATCGTTTCTTGCTACGATTTTAAAATTGTTTCGTTATAAAACGACTAACTTTATTTTCTATTTGTTGCAGGTATCCGTTTAATGATTCGGAGCATGCGTCGTTATTCGCGAAGATCTCGCGCGGCTACTTTGTAGTTCCGGAGTGCCTGTCATCCCGGGGCAAGTGTCTGATCCGCTCGCTCCTGCGGCGGGAGGCCTGCGAGCGACTGAGCGCGGCCGACGTGCTGCGCCACCCCTGGCTGGCGCGGGACCCGCGGAACGAGCTGCCGCCGCGCGCCGCCGCCTCCCACGACCGCCTCGTGCCCGACATATCCCTCGAGGACGACTACGTCTAACCCCAACCACTCGAGCAGCTCACACTACCCGGTGCTGGCATCGGTCCTGTAAATACACTGACGTCGCGTCTGTAAAATCAAAGCTATTTATGAATTTAACTGTAAGTTCCGGCCTAACGCCGCGCCGCTTGCGGTTGCTCGCTGAAATAGTCCTTTAAGTCCGTTCGATGTTTTTCAGTAAGTAAGCCCAAGCCAAATAGGTCTCTGTGGAGACTTTAGTTAGTTTAAGAGCGCGGGGCGGCTGGCCCGCTCCCGCGCGCGCTAATTTATACGCATGGAGGCCGGGAGGGACGCGCGGGTCCGCTTCGGACCTGACCTCGGTGACAGATGAAATGCCAATTGCATATATGTAATGATCTATGAACTGAGATGTAGGATCCTGCGCGGACGCGTCGGGTCTCGCCCGAGCTCCTCCGAACTGCGGTAGTCGTAGCATTCGTAATGACAGAATAAGTGAGACTGATATCGCGTTCTTGTGATCTATGAAAACGATAAGCGATCCAACTTTATAGTGAGGCGGCCGTTCCGACGCCGCCACAGATATTTATGAAGCATTCTGTTAACTAATACGTTAATTCCTCTCGCGTGATGCATCCGAAACGATTTCACATCAATATAAACTGTATATTGCATTGAAGTTGTTACGCTAATGTTAGGTAAATTATGTATATTTTGTATTTATATAAAATGAAAGTGTCGTGTATTGTGATCTCCACCGATGTTATTTAGCGATATTTTGATTGCCATTACGTTGTTATTCAGAAGTGATCATTCTTTTGTTTCGACGATCAGTTGCTTCCATCATAGAGTTATTTTGATTATATTATTTGGTTATTAAATCGCAATTATTCGGCAAATCGACATGCGAAAATTTATTTTGTTATATCGAGCTAAATTATGTTTTAAATATATTCGCTTCACCAGTACCGAGGCGTGAAGTGCGGTCGTGCCATCTATTTAATGTTAACTTATAAATATGAATCGCTGCGCGCTCCGGGCACGCAGCTGTAGGCTTCCTGTCGGTACTTGGTGTTGAGTTTTTTATTTCGATTGTAAATTTCGAGATCAATTCTTTTAGTTTTTATTACTTTGTTCCAACGAAAGTTCCAAATCAAAAATCTGAAATGTTACCTTAAAATTGTTACCTTGTTTTGTTAAATCATTATTTCTTTGCCATTCTGTTTTTGTTCCTATCTTTCGTTATCGAAGGGTAGCTGCTGGTTTAGTCTTTCAGATAATGAAAGTTTTTTGTACAATAGTAGTGTACTGTTAAATAAAATATTACTATTACTTCCTAATTTATACAAACTGTAAATAGACCTAAGATGAGGATTATCAAAAAAGAACGAATGATAGAGGGAATAAATAATTAAGAAAATATAACCTGAATTTCTTTTAATCTGAAAATACACCTACATCTTTCATTTAACAGGAGTTAAACCATGAGTTACACCAAAAAGTTAATAAGGTTTTGGTTTTAATATAATTTTTCTATTAATGAACGACTTTTAAACCTTGTTTAACTTTTTGTTGCAAATGGCCTTGAAAAAAGTTATAGAATACAGGAACTAGCTTAAATTTAGGTACATGTCAGCACACGCACAGTGAAATCACAATATTAGTAGGTTCTCGGTTTTGCATTCTTACTCACTCTTTCAGGCATAAATAAACAGATAGATGTCAGAGAGTGTGACTGCGATAGATAACCTAGTACCTACTCTACTATTAATACTGTGGTTTAACTTTAGTATTCTTATTTCAAATTAATAGCATCTACGATTAAATAAGTATTAGAGGTTGAAATATCAATAGCTTAAAATAATTAAGTACCTACAGTCAGTCAAGGAGGCTGCCCACTGTAAATATATTATGTGTACCTTGGCGTTTTGACCTTTTGAAAAGCCACACACGGGTCTGGCTGTCAACTGAGGCGCTACTTTGAAAATCGAAGCTAAGTTAGCTCCACTCGTTCGTTATTCGAGACTAAATCGAGAGAAAAGGATGGAGCTAACGTAACTTCAACATTCGATTTTCAAAGTAGGGCCGGCCAATGAAAGTCGTGCCATTGATTCCACGACGGCTACAAAGTACAGCTGTCACAAGTTCGATCAAGGAGCTGTACAATACACTTAAGTACCCTAATCGGTTTAAAGTCTTCGTCAGATTAGTTCAGCAGACTACGTACATGACGTTAAAGTGACAAAGTCTCTACCATAGTCTGTGACTCGTATCTCTCATTTCACTCTACCATAATAGGGAAAATTGTGGTTGGGCCTGTGGTCATCTTAATAATACCATTTATATGAAATCAACGCATGAGTAAGGGAGACATTTGATTTTCCCAACAGCAGCTTAAATTATCCTCAAACCTTTGGCCTTGTCTGTCTAAATTCCAAGCAAACACGATTTTTTTTTAAAGTGGAGGAAATTAATTTACTTGACGTATTAAGTATTCGTCTCGCCGGAACGGGACTAAATAAATAGATTCAGTAACCAGCTCTATATTATCCAAAATTGCGCATAAAAATATCTGATACGTTGTTATGTCTCTAGTAATAAATACATAATCGTCATTGCTTTAAAAAAAACCTCGTATCTCACATTTCGTGACGTACGATTTTAACACTTAAACATGAATAGAATGCAGTCCAAACTCATACATCTCGAAATATCAGATACGAGTTTTTTTTAAATAGTTACGATATCAGTGGCCCTAGACAACCATGCGAGAACGTTATCGTTATAGAAAAAATATTGACGTAAGCTGTCAGATGGAGCGACGAGAGTTAATGTAAATTTCATGATGACAGTTTTCGACAATCTTTAACGTTAAGTATCTTTTTGAGCTCCCCGTAACTTTCGGGGAGGTAAGATGGCCGATTGAAAAATGCCCGGCTTTTACTTTTTACTCTTCGATTATAGTCTTGGTGGCGAAATCACTTGGTGGACCGCCATTAATTTTGAAGAAGATGAAGGAGAAGCATCTTTTTAGAACCACAGATATATTAAGGAGAAAGAAAGAAAGAACAATAGATTTTTCAGACATCAATAAAGAGGACATAACAAATTGAGTTTCTTGGGGTGTTTTTTCTCAGCAGTGGTCTCTTGCGAAGCGCTGGTAGTTTTTTTTTTTTTTTTTTTATTGCATAGGAAGGCAAACGAGCACACAGGCCAATGGTAAGTGGAAACTGTGACCCATAGACATTCGCATTCACAAGACTGCAAATGCGTTGCCAACCCTGAAGACTAAGATGGAATGCCTCTATGCTAGCCATTTCACCGGCTGTCTTATCCCCAAACCGGAACACAACAATGCAAACACTGCTGCTTGGCGGTAGGTTAATGGATAAGATGGTGGTACCAACCCGGACGGACCCTGCACAAGGTCCTCCCACAAGATGTTTAATTTTATTTTAATTTACTAAACAAAAGAGACAAAATACTTACATGTGGGCGACCTAACGCCAGATGACGTGAAATGGTCCCAGCTCAGCATGTTGCTGGACTTGCTGGTAGTAAAACCAGCGCTGGGACTATTTGGTGACCTCACGGTAGGGCACAAAACCACAAAAATAAAATACAATAAAAAACAAGTAAAAAAATACAACAATGAACTATTTCTAAAGAACTAATAATGGGCAACACAGACTAAAGTCCGTTCTACACGATAATGGCCTGCCAGTCCATATTACAAGGTAATATTCTAGTTCGATTACAATAGAGAACTTATAACTATCTCATTCTAACAAATAGCTGCATACAAATTGATATATGTAAATTGAGTATCGTCAAGATCCGCCGCGTCTTTAACATCGGCTGGTGTGTTAACGTCATCCGTCCATACCACTGCCACGAGCCACGACCGAGCGGCAGCGCTAGCGGTACACGAGCGACAAATACAAATGTATCTATAGAGATATTAGAGATGTATCAAGCACGCGCTCAACGATGACGTGATATCAATCAATCAACCGTCTGTTTCAGTAATATACATGAATGAGTAGCCTCTCTAGCATTAAGATGTGTAAGTATAGGCAGGATATATAGTAAGTACATCCTTGGATAATGGATGAATAATGCACTAAGAAGGAATTTTTGGAAATTCATCCCCTACGGCCACTGCACTTAATATAAATTCGTGCGGGCCAAAACTTTAGTTTCATGCCTGATCATGGGGTAATTATTACCCCGTAACATTAGTATTAGTTAATTATTAGTCTTCGTCTTCAGGGGGTTCCTAGATAACGCATAAGGAACTCAGTTGGTGTTGATTATGTTCATGAGTGGCTATGATTATGAACAATTATAGTCAGGGGCGGGTGCTATAAAACTAAATACTACTGACTTGTAGCTTAATAAAATCAGACCCTGGTAGTTCGTTGAACGAGCCACCAATGTGCAAAGTTCCTATTCCTATCCTTTCCTGTCACAACTGAATTGAGACGCGTGAGATAGGTGAGAAACATATTATATAATTGTATCTTCATATTCGGTGTCCATTTATGTGAGAGGGGCACTTTGACTTTTTTACCTACGTACTTTTAGTTCATTTGCTGCCAGTAGGTACACAGCACTCATCTAAACAAAAGCATACCTAACGTAAGTATGAAGTAGTACGAACTCAAAGAAATCCCAGTGAGGCGGTCTCATTTGTAATTACAAAACGGAATGGTCCGGCTGGACCGGGGCTCTCTCGCTTTCTTTCCGCGGGCCGGATTAGAAGGGCTCGCCGGCCGGACTTGGCCCGCGGGCCGTAATTTGGGGACCCCTACCCTGGGGTTAAAGAAAACACGGGGCATCTTCTATTTAATAATATATGATATAACTCACGTGACAAAGTAACTAGCTGTGACAGTTTTTTGTTCCTAATCTAAAATCTTGCTCTTGTATTTTTTTTAGATCCAAGAAGCTGTCAGAGCTTCAACAAAGTGGACTACGAGAAATTCTAGTGAAAGACGCGGCAAGCCAGTCGCAGGGTTCGCGGTGAAAACTTCGGGGACGCCCTATGCAATGATGTCGAATTTATGTTTAGCCGCTAATGCACCGAGAGGACACGCCTGGCGAAGATATTAACGTTATTCTTTACTAATACTCAAAATGTATGGGATGACATTCTCGTGTTTTACGCTACACCACGTGGTCAACTGAACTGTCATCCAATACACTTTGAGCGATAGAAAAGAATGACGTTAATAGCATTTTCACACCACCTGCTCGACAATGCCAAATTACATATCATGCAAACCTTACGCAAACCAAGTCATTAAAGCCCTTGGCTTTAGCCGGGGTGTAATGTTGTACTGAATCTCATTATAACCCGCTGGGTTGTAATATTTTCACTTTTCATAGTTCTTATTACAATGGCCTTAATGTCTAATTTCGTAATAAAAGATCAACTAATACTCGAAGGCCGGGCGCGGCGCCGCCGCCACCGCGGCGTCGAACCTAATTTGAAAATCGAACATTTTCTAAAATCGAGCTGGCCACGGCAAGCTGAATGGAACACATTTGAAATTAAACAAAAGCCGCGAGTATTGTAAGACGCTGCAATAAAATACATTGGTGATATGATAACTGCAAAGTTTTAAATAATATATCATACAAATATCAATTTTCACTTTTAATTTTAATTTACTATAATAAAACGCTGTTTTTAGTAGACTCGCTTTTTTATTGTCTCGCAAAAGGTGAGAAAAGTAGAGTACACTCCTCGGGGATAAAGCTGTTTTCTTCTTGGGCGCGCTTGAACCCCTCACTGCGCTCAGGACTCTTCTTACTACTTACTTCTTACTTCTAACTCGTAACAATCTGGAGTCCTTCGTTACGTCCAGGATTCAATATCGCGCCCGTGACATAAAACTGTGCTTTATCCCCTCGGTGTATAATCTACTATTGTATCTTGGCTAGGGCCTAGAGCGGCATGTTGCGTTTGCCCCGCGTTCTCTTAATAAAAACGCCACCGCGTTCCGCCTTGCGCTGGGTGAACGCTACTTTTTTAAGCCTATTTAATTTGGAAATGTCTGAGAGCGGCGTTTTATTCAACTTATTTGTCGTTATTTTCCTAAAACAAACGTTGATGTATGATTTAGGAAACGTTTCGGACTGAAATCTCTACATAATCTCTAGATATGTCCCCCTGTTTACGCTTAGATGTTTCAAACTACGCAACGCAACTGATTTTAATAGATAAAATGATTCAAGCTGAAGGTTTTTATGTATAATAAATTCTGTTGTTTCGCCGTGTGGTTGCCGGCTTAGAATAGTGCCACTCCATGTCTTCCCGTGGATGTCGTAAGAGGCGACTAAGGGAATAAAGGCGTGTAATACTGTTAGGCGATGGGCTTGCCACCTGTCACTAATACACTGGGAAATATCTTAGCCTACTTGTGCAAAATGTGGTTACAGAATTATCAAGAAGTTTTAAGACTTGTTGGCAATTCTTTAGCTCTGCCTACCCCACTCTGGGAATGAAGGCGTGAGCCGTGAGTTTATGTATGTATGTATGTGTATAAATTCTGTTTTATGTACGGGTGTTACAGAAAGCTCACATAAACCGAAGCGACGCGAGGGCGGCTCGCTAGTAATTATTAACATTAAACGGGGTATTTTTTAATGCATATTTTTACTTAAAATTGACCAAAAACGTGGAACTCCAATATGCAACAGCTATATAATAGGCATAATGATCTTGTTCCCGGTTTTTTTATTGATTCGTATAACATATTATTTAAACGAAGACGAAGAAGTTGGTCACCTTTCTAGGATGAAACGTGGAACGTGACGTAGTCACGTAGTTCTATATACTAATTAGGGGAAAATATATCTCCTTATTATCACCTTTAAAATTGCTTCGCATCGCGCCATAATCTAACGCTTAACGTCACGTAGACCCACATTACGAGGCAAATTCTTTGTTTAGCACGATTTCGAAACATTGTGCAACACTAAACAAACATACATTCATGTAATACAAACGTTTAACTATTATTGCCTACAATCAGTGCTGTTGTTGAGTGGATATGGGTATTATACTCGTAGCAAAAATGATATCGAATGTATGTGTAGGTACTTATAGACAATGCCTGATAGATGCGAGTCAAGTGAAACATAGGATAGTGAGTTGATAAGGGTTCAAGTTATTAGAAACATCAGTTAAAACCAGACCATGGGACCTTGGTCAGCCGATATGAAAAGCTTTATTAAGGCTCTGTCATCCCGGCTCATAGACACCTCCGGAGATCCTAGACCTGGTGCTTACCTCTCCCAAAGGATTGGGCTAGCTATCCAGAGAGGTAACGCAGCCAGTGTCATAGGGACCATGCCGCGAGCGGACCTGCTAGAGGGGGTGTTCTTTTTATAGTGGTGATTATTATTTACATCTTTAATATTTGAGTAGCATAGTTTTATTTTAATTTAAATAAGTTTAGTTTTAACTTTTAATTGTTAACAGGAAATTAAATTGTTAATACCAAGTTTAGACACTTTATGGAACATTTTCTGTATAAATGGGTACCTAACTAAAGTCTGAGTGGAGAGCCTTGTGGGAGGCCTATGTCCAGTAGAGGGCGTCTTTCGGCTGACATGATGATGATGATGGATGAGGTACTATGCAAATAAACAAATTGACAAACCATCTAGGACTCAGGAACAAATACTCGCACCGTTACAGAAATATTTATTTCTCACCGGGAATCGATCCCGGGACCACTAGCTTCGTAGGCTGGTCTCTACACTACCAACTAGGCTACTGCGTCAGAGTTGTGAATATTTAAAAATAGCACGTTTATAACACGTGAGTAAGTAACCCGGAAAATTAAATAAAATTGACACATAGAAACAAAATGTTGCATCATCTAACTGAATGTTTATTACAAGGTTAAACCGAAAATAACACATAGCCATAGTAAACGTAATTAAAATTCAATGGTTTTACAGATAAAACTCGCATTTCATACCATTGCGAACGCAGCCCCTGTTTCACCATTTTGAGGATGACAGGTGACAAGTGACAGGTGACATTCAGTGTACAGTCGAGTTTATAAAAATGTGACAATTCATATATGGCCATTTAAACCTTTTTTTTTTTTTTATATCATAGGAAGGCAAACGAGCACACAGGCCACCTGATGGTAAGTGGAAACTGTGACCCATAGACATTCGCATTCACAAGACCGCAATCCTAAGACTGCAAATGCGTTGCCAACCCTGAGGCCGAAGATGGAATGCCTCTATGCTAGTCATTTCACCGGCTGTCTTATCCCCAAACCGGAACACAACGATGCGAACACTGCTGCTTGGCGGTAGGTTAATGGATAAGATGGTGGTACCAACCCGGACGGACCCTGCACAAGGTCCTCCCACAAGTAACACCTGACATAAAATAGACAAAGTACTAAAGTGTAGGTACACATATTTATGAACTCGACTGCACATGGCGCAGTTTATTTCAAGCCCAGAGATATATATCAGCGTATTCACTTTGCAATGTATACCAAATTGTCACCTGTCAAGATGTTGAAATGGGGGGCAGGTAAAAAAGTTTCTGGGCTAAATCATATTGCCCCTGATCGTAAAGTATATAATACGATAATTAGGTAGTAAAGTTTACAATACGATAACATGCCAAAAGCATTATGGTTTTATCGAATAGAATAGTGCCTTTGCCCAATGATGTACCTAATCTCATTCGCACAATGACAGGTGTCAGAGGCCCGAAGTTCGAAATTACATTAAAACTAGAGAAAGGGAAGGAGCTAAGTAAGTTCGAACTTCGATTTACAAAAGAAGGCCTCTGGTGAGACATTACTACCGTGTTTCCAATTCACAACGCATCCCTAATACTTCAGTTTACGCCTTTTTAGGGTTCCGTAGTTAAACTAGGAACCCTTATAGTTTCGCCATGTCCGTCCGTCCGTCCGTCCGTCCGCAGCTTAGCTCAGAGACTCTTAGTACTATAGAGCGGATAGAGAGCTGTAATTTGGCATAAATACGAGGGGTGATCCAAAAGTTTTGATAATTGGTATTAAAAATGGGAGTTATGTAAATCGTTATATTTTAATTGGAATATGCACACTTTCTATATTTGCAATCACTTATTAACGTCATTCAATTGTTTTATTTTACCACTATAAAAATAATTTTACTTTTGGAGGCTAAATTTTATACCTTCACTAAGTCATCACCACCTCGTGATTTTTTTATAGTTGCTTTTGAACATTATTGAATGAGAAGTAGTAGTCGAAAGTTAGGTCTAAATAACGGGGTGAGCGGTTATCAGTTCTCATCGTTGTTCGAAGAGCAGCATCCTTGTCAATTCGAAGGCTCTGAAGCACAATTCCTGCCGCAAATTAGTTTTTTTTTTATTTATTGCTTATTTTTAATATTTTCCCATAACTGTGATAGAATAATGTTATATAACTCTCTTAGATTATTTGAACTCAATTTCTAAAAGCTAATGTCACAGTATATATTTGTAGGATTCAATAATCCCGGAAAAGGCCGAAAAAACCACCCTAAATTTTGGTGACAGACCTTGAGCTAAAAAATCCAATGCAAAGATAACTTATTTACCATCTAAATCATAATGATAAATCAAGGTTTCATTTTCAATAACTATATTTTTTATTAGTGTACCTGAACTTTCTCCACACCGCTCCAAATTATTACAAAACTAACTCATATTTTTGCCGCCTTGTGAAATTGTTTATACACATGTATTTTGTTTAGCTATCACAGAAAAACAAATGAACAATGTATATATATTATTTATATAATTTAATATTGATTAGTGCCGTGGTACATTCCACATTAAAAGAATATCATTATGAGGATGGTTCATACCTATTCTCAAAACTTTTGGATCACCCCTCGTATATATTAGTCACGCCAACAAAGTGGTAAAATAAAACCTTGAAAACTTTTTTTTTTAGTGTACCTCCCCTACGCGTAACGGGGGGATGTATTTTTTTGCTGTAGTGTCGTTGGATAAGTCTTTCAAAACATTGCGGATTGTTAAAACAATTCTTCGATTAAGGTATCCGTTTATGAAATATTACGTTTTAAAGCGCAAATTTTTGTTAGAGTCAAGTGTTCCCCCCACCTCCCCTACAGCCAAAACTACAAATACTAAAAATCTGAAAAATATCTTCAATGAAAGCACATATATTGCATATTGTAATAGATACAACCCCAAACTTTGTATCTATTACATGGTGGAGGTGCGGGGGTTCCGCTAATTTATATCGCAAGCTAGCGAGTGCTCGAACACGAGAGACAGGGATAAGCCTAGCGTAAGGCAGGTCCTAAGAGGAAAGAGTATTAATACGGTAAAACGGTATCGAAAGGGTAATCTATTTGTTATTTTGTGTATCTTCCCCTGCGTAAGGTTAGCTCAGCGAAGATGGCTGCGAAGAAATTCAATGGGTTATCGGATGTGGAGGACTTTATTATGCAGTTCGACGCCATCGGGATCATAAAGTCCTGGACGGACGAGCAAAAAAAATATGCAATTGCCGCATATTTGGACGGATCAGCATTGCTGTGGTATAAGACCAATTACGCTTCTTTCACGACGTATGAGGTCCTCGTCACCAAACTGAAGGCACAATTCACCTCGCAGACCGATTTCGCACAGAAATTTTACTACAGAAAGCAGCAACGGCAAGAGACTCTCATTGAGTATTTCTATGCATTAGAGAGTTTAGCGGCGAAAGCGGAGATCAAAGATGACTCCAAATTCATCAAACATTACATTAACTCCGTTAGTGGTCGTTACCAATGGTTACTTGCCTCAAAATTGTTTGCGTCTAAAGAAGAACTAAGAAAAACACTACTGCAAGTGGAGGATGTGTATAATTATGAAAACACGTATGCACAGAAAGTGGAATTGCCAATCTTTAATCCGGAGGTGAGCTTCGAAGACATCAGAAGTCGTGGAGACCAGTCGATGCACACGCCGCAGTCGGAGTATGTGACACCGTACAGACCGCCGGGAACGGTTACGACGCCGCGTAGGGTGCATTTTGAACCGCAATCGCCACCGTCACATAATTTGCGTCCACGTCCATGGAGTCAGCAACAAGCTTCACGAAGGCAGCAGGATGCAACGCCTTCTTCTTCGAGGCAGCACCCAAACTACAGTCCCCGTCGCCAGTGAACCGGATTGCGACGAGGTGGAGAAATAGTCCGGTTATGCAGCAGCAGGATGATGTAGATAGTTCTAGGGATGTTTTTGTACCCATTATTTCTGTACAGTTAAATAATGTTGATTGCGAGGCACTCATAGATTCAGGAGCGTCCGTCTCATGTATATCGGTATCGCGTTTGGAGACCTTGAAATATATATCCTACGTAGAGTCTCCTCAGGTACCGTTGAGAGCTGTGGGTGGCCATGCCATCAATGTGGTAGGCAGCATAGATACTAGCTTCTTAGTCAATAACGGATATTTTCGCCATAAGTTATTGGTTATTTCCGATCCCGCAGAACTTTTCATATTAGGGCAAGATTTTCTACGCGACAACAAGGCCATTATTGATTTTAAAAATGGTGAATTAATATTGAAGGAAAGGATTGCAGTACCTTTCAAGTCAATGTCAAGCCAAGATGAAAAAAAAACAAATTTCTCTATACAAACCAAGGAGTTTGTGCATGACGTTTATATGAGCAAAACTGATTGTTTATTTTACAGATTTGGTGCAGCAGAATGAAAACTATTTGTTGAATCTTTCGGAAACAAAACCGGTTGTTTTTGACATAAACGATGAATTGTTGGACAAGCAGGAGTCGCATGTTACCTGGCGCCGAGTGCGCACGGATAACGGAAAACAGAATAAAAGTATTATTCAAACTAGCCATAAGTGTTCTTTTTATTTACAGATACAACCCCAAACTTTGTATCTATTACAATATAATAGGAAAACTATCACTACTAAGTAGACTTCAGTGGTTCTTGAGTTACAATCGGTTTAAATGTTTATACCTACCGAAAACTTATTTGCGGTGTTGGTAAACTGACCGCGATAGGTCATAGGACATAGGTGTCGGGATATCTAACAGATTTCCAAAAGGCAAAGTTAAGTTTGTCGCGAGGTCTAATTTGCTTGTAGTAATGGCTTCGGAACCCTACACAGAGCATGGTCCAACATGCTCTTGCCCGGTTTTAAAAGTCTACGTCGACCGTATGTAGCTAAGGACTCGAGTAGGTAAGTAGGTACTAGTAGGTACTGGTAGGTACGGAGTTGATAACCTGTGCAGTGCAATTACAATGGTGACCACATTAAAATCATCAGATGTTGGCTAACAACCGCGCCCACGTTATTTCCAAACTAGTTTTGAAAATTAAAATATAATGGTCTCATAAAAACAAAATAATACATCAACTCATTAGGTCGAAGGTTAAAAGGCCAAAAACACCGCATAGCCCATACGTAGCACAACTCGACGGCTTTACAGAAAAAAAACTCGTTTCAAAACTTAACGATCTCAAAGCAAATTTTCTTTTCATCTCACTAGCTCGGAAAGCCCTTTTTGTTTATACGATATCTATTGAGAAAATCGCTTTTTATCCACAAGTGAAGAAAGAGTTTTGACATGGCAGTGCTGAATTTTTAACATCACAATTAATGAATTGCATCGAGTAAAAAACACTAAATACAGTCTTACTACTTTATTTTAATTCATAAATATCAGCATATATTCGCATGTTTTTCTAGTTTGTTTTGTTATTAAAAATGAGTGATTCGAGTGATAAAGACGTATTAACTAACACCCGTGGAATTACTGGAAACCGTGCAAAATGCGGAATTGAGCTTACAGTACAAACCATTTTCTTAGTTTCCTCCCTGTAGACAACGTTAAATATTCGCATGTTTTTCTAGTTTGTTTTGTTATTAAAAATGAGTGATTCGAGTGATAAAGACGTATTAACACCGGTGGAATTACAGGAAACCTTGCAGAATGCGGAACTGAGCTTACAGTACAAACCCTTTTCTTAGTTTCCTCGCTGTAGTGAGGTGAAAAGTTTTGTGTTATACACGGGTGAAAAGTTATTTTACGTCTCGTGTCTTGAAACACTTGCTACGCTCAGGATTCTATTTTTGAACCACTCGCTTCGCTCGTGGTCAATCATAGAATCCTTTCGCTAGCTCGTGTTTCAAATGAACACTCGCAGGTAAAATACAACTTTCCCCACTTGTATAACAAATAACTATTTAAGCGTTTGTTGCGCAAGCACTACTTGAATAAATAAAATAAATTAATAACATTAACAAATAAAAAATTAAAAATAAAACAATAGTACCAAAAATGCTGGTGAAAAGATGCAGAACTCAGTTATGGAGCTGTTTTTCACTCCTCACCTGGATACAGTATCAGGTAGACGCCTGTCAAAACAAACTACACCTATATTTTACTCATACTGTAAAATGTACAATGTAAAAACACAAAGCTTCGATAACCTGCAGGATTAAGGTTCTACATAATGTTTTATAAGCATTAACGACTATTTATGTATGTATGTGTATTTAAGTTATGTTTATTTATTAGTTATGTATGTAGGTACATTTTATTGTATATATATACTTACTTACGTATAGGTTTACACTTTTGTATTGTGAAATACGGTTTAAATAAAAAACATAACTCCAAATTACACTTTTCAGATTCAATATGTCGTAAACGGTCCCAGAAATCTTAAAATTAATATTAACTGTACACAATGTTTGTTTAACAGCTATCCAGTGATACCCCACTCGACGTCATAAAGAAAAATAAATCTGCCTCCAGCGTAGGAGGCACAAGAATTAGCCACCCAAGCGGAACAATTTTTTCCTCACATTCAAAGTGAAAAGTAGTGTTTAACGCGAGACTAAACAACCATAATGACACTCGAACTATAGCCACCCTCGCTCCGCTCGCGTGGCTAAACATCTCGTGTCATATCTTGTTTTAGTCCCTTGTTGAACAATCTACTACTTCTCAAATTTTATTTTACTACTACTGTCGGCGTATTTTAAATGTATAACTGCGTCAAATAACAGCTTTATAGTACCAAGATTCTCTGAGCCAGACCGCGGACAGACGGACATGGCGAGACTATAAGGGGTCATCGGAACCCTAAAATTCGGAACCTAAAAGCTAATTCCCAAACAGTCTATAGGCCCTTTAGCTACAATCTTTGTACTTTCAAGGACTATACTAACTAATATTAGAAGTAAAAGTTTTTTTTTTATGGCATGGGAAGTCGCATGGGAAGGCAAACGAGCACACAGGCCACCTGATGGTAAGTGGAAACTGTGACCCATAGACATTCGCATTCACAAGACTGCAAATGTGTTGTCAACCCTGAGGACTAAGATGGAATGCCTCATGCTAGTAATTTCACCGGCTGTCTTATCCCCAAACCGGAACACAACAATGCGAACACTGCTGCTTGGCGGTAGGATAATGGATAAAATAGTGGTACCTACCCGGACGGACCCTGCACAAGGTCCTCACACAAGTTTCTATAATATTAGTATTATATACATACCTACATACATATGTACATACCTTCACGCCTTTATTCCCAGAGTGGGGTAGGCAGTAGAGAATTACCAACAACTCCAAAAACTTGTTGATAACTCTGTAACCACAATTTGCACAAGTAGGATAAGACGTTTAACAGCGCAGCGCAGTAGATATTAATTTGTACGAGGGCAGAGTGAGAAGTCTGGTAAAAATCATATTAAAGGTATTTTCTTCACAAATTCATTAATGTCAATTTGTAATGCAGCCTTTTTGGAGGTAAATCGTATATTTTCAGCCAGTTCACACGACTAGTTTTTTTTTTGACAGCTATGAAAAAGAAACAATCACTTCGGTGTTTGCAAACATGGAGAAAAGTGAGTTTCGTGTTCTGATTAAACATTCTTTTTTGCGAAAAAAAACCATTACGGATACAAAAAAAAATTAGACATATATTACGGGAACTCTGCTCCATCGATTAAAATGATCCACAAGTGGTTTACGGATTTTCGTTGTGGCCGTACAAGCACTGCTGACGCCGACCGACCCGGACGCCCAGTTGAGGTCACTACACCAGAGATGATCACCAAAATCCATGACATCGTATTGACCGACCGAAGAATAAAGGTCCGTGAGATAGCTGATATTGTAAGCATTTCAGATGAACGGGTTCGTAATATCCTTCACACTTATTTGGATATGAAGAAGCTCTCCGCCCGTTGGGTGCCGCGATTGCTCACAGTAGATCAAAAACGCACTAGGGTGACCCTGTCAGAGGCATGTTTGGCGAAGTTTAGGTGTAATGAAAAGGACTTCTTGCGTCGTTTCATAACTGTTGACGAAACCTGGATTCATCATCATACACCAGAAACCAAGGAGCAGTCAAAACAATGGATTGCTTCAGGTGAACCTGCACCAAAGAAGGCCAAAGCAGTTTTATCGGCGAATAAAGTTATGGCTACTGTCTTCTGGGATGCTCGTGGTGTAATATATGTTGATTACCTTCAGAAAGGTAAAACGATTAACGGCGACTTGTTACAGCGATTTCATGAAGTTTTAATGGAAAAACGACCCCATTTGGCGAAAAAGAAAATCATTTTTCACCAAGACAACGCACGGGTCCACACTTGTGCAGTTGCTATGGCTAAAATCCACGAGTTGCGTTACGAATTGCTCCCGCATCCGCCTTATTCTCCAGATTTAGCCCCCTGCGACTATTTTCTTTTCCCAAACTTAAAGAAATGGCTTGGTGGAAAAAGATTTGGTTCCAACGAAGAAATCATCGCAGAAACCAATGCGTATTTTGAAGGGTTGGAGAAATCGTACTATACGGAGGGAATCAAAAAGCTAGAAAAGCGATGGACCAAGTGTATTTTAGTTACATGGGGACTACGTTGAAAAATAAATATTTACTTGGACCAAAAAAAAATAATGTTTAATTTTTTCCAGACTTTTCACTCTGCCCTCGTATTTACGGAGATTAACTTAAATTTAGTGAGCATTGCGACTTTCGTTTTGCATATCTCTAGCTTTCATACCTACTAAGATACACCTACCTACTTATTTACTTTTGTTAAGGCTTATAAAATAAAGTTAAACGTTTCAGGTGATTCGGTAATTCGTACGTCAAGATTTTATTGGGTATTCAGGCGCAGGTATGTTTTCTTATCAAACTGGTAATCTACAGTCAGCTGTTGTCCTGATAAGGTCAATTAAGTACGGGATTCCAGTCTTCAATTAACTTGGTTCAATTTGAGAGCTTACTTAGATGCAGAACGCAGACGCTTACTTAGTGGTAAGACTGTCTGTCTAGGTCGCTATATCCATCTAAATCTTTAATCCACTGCCAAGCTGCTGTGTTCGCATAGTTCTGTTCCGGTGTGGGGAAGACAGTCAGTAAAATAACTAGCAGAGGCATTCCATCTTAGTCCTTGAAGTTGGGCATAGGTAAGTAGTTTTAGTATTGCATTCTTGTGATTTCATTCCGCGGACAGGGAGACGAGCTGTAGTGCCTCGGAACGCGGTAGATGCGAAAAGCACAAGACCGGTCTGAGTGGAGAGCCTTGGGGGAGGCCTATGTCCAGCAGTGGACGTCTTTCGGCTGACATGATGATGATGATGGTGATGATTGCAGTCTTGAGAATGCAAATTAGGTATATGGGACTCGGATCCCGCTTACGATCGTCACCTTGCTATTAAAAGAAGTCGGTTAAAAAATAATCAATTTTACATCAGTCATTAGACTCATCACTTTAATCACATCAACTGAAAGACATTCACTGTTGGAAGTATAGGTACCTACAACCAAAATCCATAACGAATTATGTTTTGTTGCTTAACTTTCTGTGAGACCGTATTTATAAACTGATCTTGGCCGAGATGGCCGTTTCAAGATAGGTACGTAAAAGTAAACTTCGAATCACAGAAAACTATCATTTCATTTCACTACCATTCTGCCCTCCTTAGGGTGATGGAACCAGTAATGAACAAGGACCAATGATGGACACTTGATTCTTATGCTACGGAAGATAAGGGTGATTTTTTTGAGATAATCAATTTACAACCTTATAATTTCTGACCTAAGAGCTAAGTGTCCATTGTTGGTGCTTTCAACTAAGAGTGTCCAACATTGGTGCCGTCACCCTAAGCAAATGAAAAGTATCACAAAATCAATAACCAAAGCAGTTTTAGTTCTCTTCTCGTAGTAATAAGGTTGATATTGCTACAGGATTTTTATCTGACTTACTGCGTATTAGCTTAGGAGGGCAGTATTACTAACAAGATGTTTATTTATAGGACTTGACAGAAGCGCGTAGAACTAACCCCATGTGCGTCTGTTACGTCCACCAGAGTAAATACTAACTCTTTAACCAAACAACTTGTCTCGCGTCGCGTGTGATATCCATGGACTTATTTCTTTCATAATTCTATGTTGACTGTCTAACCGCCTGTCTCACAAACGATAATTAAAGCATATTTGACAGATAAATTAAGCCCTTTCTTATACTTGTAAATAAACAAGAAGAGAGACAACTTTAAATGGCAGATTACTCGTCGATTGTGAAACAGGCTCTAAAACTCGTCATTGGCGAAATATTGAGAAAAAAAAAGTTTATACGTCAACTACTTACGATGCAAATTAATTAATTCTTGTTTTCCCCGAGGATAATAAATTCCCGTTGATGATAACCGAGTACGCAGCAAAGAAACATTATATCCTCGTGAAATACCAGATATGAATACTCTTGTATTAAGAAGTTTTAAGACTTGTTGGTAATTCTTTAGCTCTGCCTACCCCACTCTGGGAATGAAGGCGTGAGTTTATGTATGTATGTATGTCCATTAAATAAATTCCCATTTGATAACATAAGAGACACATTTCCTTGAGGAAAACCAAATAGGTATCCCAGTTTTGTCTGTCCCTCGGATCTGTATATAGGTACCGTAAAATGGGGTTAAGTAGTTAGATTAATTTTAAAATTAATCCTCTGTAACCAGCATTTAATCGTAAAATAAATTCTTAAAAATATTCTACTGGCGACTACTCATTTGGAGTAACTTAGAGGCAGACTACGGTAGACGGCTTAGTAGAAAAAAATACGCAGCTTCAAATCTCGATTCTTAAATACTACTACTACTACTGCTGCTACTTTGATTTTACAGTGTGTTTAAGTGCATCACAATATCAAAGTCACCCATAAAACATGTCAAAAAATTGTGTTTTTTTTAAAGTTTTAGGAAGGCAAACGAGGAGAGGCCATTTGCAACGTTAAAAGATGGCGGACGTGTAATTTGTTTTAGACTTTAATTTTTGGGTAATTAGGTGTTCAAAGTTCTTTTCTGATAGTGATTTGTACTTTTTATGCCTTAGTGTCGCACAGTGATTGAAGACTTGGACTTATTTCGTGTATCTGGCATCTTTCTTCTCGTTTCAAGTGGACTCGCAGTGGTGCAGAGGTTAAAACTATCTTGACCTCTGACCTACAAATCACCGTACAACGTTGCCCCCAATCTTCCTAGAGAAGATTGGATTGTGTTTTATACTCATATAAACCTTGACACTGGCGAAATCACTTCACGTGGAAGCCATATCCCTGCGGTAGTAGCTGTTCAAGTCGCCGCGGGGGCAAAAAAAAAAAAAGAAAAAAAAAAAAAGGCAAACGAGCACACAGGCCACCTGATGGTAAGTGGAAACTGTGACCCATAAACATTCGCATTCACAAGACTGCAAATGCACTGCAATCCCTGAGGACTAAGATGGAATGCCTCTATGATAGTCATTTCACCGGCTGTCTTGTCCCCAAACCGGAACACAACAATGCAAACACTGCTGCTTGGCGGTAGGTTAATGGATAAGATGGTGGTACTGTACCAACCCGGACGGACCCTGCACAGGGACCTCCCACTAGTTTCAAAGGTTTTGAGTCGTCTGAAAATTCTTGAACTACTAATATTTTGCGCTTGCAAATGAAAGTAATTTCGGGAAAGAGGTTTAAAAATAACTACGACATTGCACAAAATCGATGATTCAAAAATTATCAAATTTGCCTCGTGTTTCCAAAGTCACCACATTTTACGGTATGCTTGGATCTGTGGTTTTCACCATCATTAAGATAATATTCCACAGGTTTTTATGTATAATAAAAATAATAAATTCTGGTTTAAGAACTTACGAGTATCATAGCAGAACTCTATTTTTCTAATAACCAGGTATCGAATTTTGTTGTCGTTACACTCGAAGGGCCCATGCCAGCATGCCAGATGGATTCCAGGGCCTCTATTCTAGTGGGCCAAACCATATTGCGTTTAACGTGTTATCGTATGGTCAACCTTACGATATCTCTTAACTCTACAGTAATGGCGGCCAATTTAAAAATAATACCATAACACGTCGAAGTCAATATGGTTTTACCCCCGGGGAATAGAGGCGTTGCTTCACCGAGTCTGCATTTTACGGTACGGGAATACCATTGGCCCCATGGGCTATACGGTCTACGGCCCGGTAATAGGGTACTTGCCTCATATTAAATTTGGCTTAATAAATTAATATTTTCTGTAGTATTAGACTAAAGAAACCAATATTTATCGATTTTAGATATTAAAAGTGTAAGATGGCTACATATTTTCTATTTAAAATTGTTCATTTTTTATTTTTTATTTTGAACTCCGAAATCGCTGTCGGACATGGTGTGACGTCATAGGACTCTAAGCAAACTTCATATCGGACCTTATATACGAGTGAAGTTCGCTATGTAATCTGCAAGTATTCTGTGCTGTGACATGACATTGACATTTATGACCCGTGGACTTTTGAGGTTGTGTTGTGATCGTAATCGGTTTAATTAATATTAGTAAAAACCTATTCTGCGTGTTACTGTTACTGCTTTCTCGTTTTATTGATAAGAGCAATCATGGATGTTGGATTCGTGAAGGCAGATAGCACAAACTTACCAAGAATCGACACGTTGATGGTCGGTAATTTTTTTGCCTTGAATCCAGATTTCATATCTAATCCATAATTTTCCTGAGGTTTTAACTGATGTGTTCTTGCATTCTCGGACAATACAATAACGATAATTACTATATTTTCCATGTAAACTGGTGGAAATCATGGTTTTTATTAAAAAAGTATCGAGGTTTTCACAATGATAAACGTTTATTTATATTATTTTATATGTCAAATGCACTGGTCAAATGTCAATCAATGTTTGTTTTCGGCTCGGATGACGTCACAGCACAGATAATCTATAGACTAATATGGCTGTAAGCGTTTTCGCCTGTTAACGAAAACTAAACTTTTAAAATAAAGTTTTGCGGTTTTCTAGGTCCTAAAAAAATATGTCAATTTTTTTTTAAGCTAATCTGACAATAATTAATAATTTGAGACCTACTTTAAAAAAGAGTCAACTAGCCTATTGTTTCAAGCCGGATGCTTTTGCATTGCAACTATTCGTTAGAGTAATATATGTGCTCACTCTAACATATAGTTGCGTCCCAGTGTTTGCGGCAAACACCAAGCATGTGGAGCCGGCATTGGAAAAGGTTGCCAAAATTTATGATTTATCCGAGCCGTGGCAAAAAATCCGCAACTTGGATACTGAATGCTTTAGTATAAGAAGTAAATACTTTTCTAATACTTGTTGGTACAAAGACTTAAATTTGTGACCTACCTTAGGTTCAAAGTCAATCTGAAAATCTACAACAATAAGTTTGAGTTTTCTACAAGTTACAAATGTCCTGGCATCTCTAATGACATTGACGACTTCAAGCGTATTTTTTTAAAATGGGTCGTCACGGTACTTGGCGCCATTTTGCCGCCGTCCTGCTCGGGTTTCCGACTTCGGGTGAGTCAGAAGAACTCCAATATTACTTACCAGCATTATATACGTTTAGGGCCTGATAATAATGAACTGATTTGCATGCTTGTTGGGAAAACGACATCGACAGGAATTCAGTAAACGTTTTAAACATAATTTGGGTACATTCAAACTAAATTAAATCATTCACTATTTATTAAAACAAAAGCAGTACTGACATATTATTTAATGCCATCTGCATTATACTTTACAACTAGCCATTTTATAAAACAGTGTTCTCTAGCCATTTAAATGGAGACGTGACAATGTATGGATGCTTGGTTAAAAAATAACAAGTCGACATCAGTCACATTTTTAGTTGATTTACAATAAAAAATATACTTAATCACCTAAACGCATAAATTAATTGCAACTCTTCTATGCTGTTCTCGATTGATCTGTTCTACTTAAAAACAAAAGATAATTAACTTTTTATTAATCCCAACGAATGTCACTTTGACAGCTGTCACTGTCAGACGCTGCCATAGAGAAAGAAAATGAAGTGGTTAAGTGTTTGTGACCGCTGCTGTTCTCGGAATACCACACCTAATCCAGAATTAGTGATGGGCCGCGGTAATATTCCCGTTACCAGTAAGTTTCCGTTTGGGAATATTCCCAGTAAGTTTCTAATGTTACCAGTAATATTCCCAAAAGGTGGGAATATACTATACTGGTGATTTATATGAGATTTAATGATTATATAATTAGTTAAATAAGCAATATGCATAGATATATTCCTTTCTCTTTTACACATATCACCTTTTTTCTCTTTCACACAAACTTCTTATCTGAAATGGCACAAACACAAAGGACTTAGTTTTGCCCGTGACTCGACTCAGTGCACGTGCTTTTTGTGATGATAGTGAAAAATGTGATAATGATTACTAAGCTTAAAAAAAATCGTTTTTCATGAAAAGAGGAAAAACATTTATTCACGCCAAATTACACAATCTAAAAACATAACAAAATTAAAAAAATACAGTAAAACAAATTCTTAAAACTAAACTTAAAACCTAGTGTTACCTCCCCAAGCCCTAATTACAGCCTCCATGCGATCCTTCATTGACCTCACCAACGTCACGATTCGTTCTTGAGGAATGTCACTCCACTCCTCGACGACGGCATCCCGAAGCTGTTCAAGGGTAGCAGGGGCAGTATCACGAGACTGCACCCGGCGTTTCAGATCATCCCAAAGGTGCTCTATGGGGTTCAGGTCAGGACTTCTCGCTGGCCACTGCATCACGGGGATCCCAACCTGATCCAGGTAGTCCCGAACAATCAACGCCGTATGAGAGCGGCCGTTGTCGTGCATGAATGTGAATTCAGGCCCGACAAAACCAGCATACGGGACCACGTGGTCCTCCAGGATCTCTGTGATGTACCGATGAGCAGTCAGGGACCCCTGGCCACGTCCACCTCCAGTGCGGGAGACGCACACAAGGTCGGTTTTGCCCTGGATTGAAATTCCGCCCCAGAACATGCAGGATCCTCCTCCGTAGCTGACGGTTTCTTCAAAGCAGGCTTGTAAGTACCGTTCTCCCTGCCTCCTGTACACTCTTCTACGCCTATCGTTGCAGAAAAGGCATACCCTCGTCTCGTCGGAGAAGAGGACAGACTGAAGTCTGACTCGCCTATGCTCTGCTGTCAATTTATTGCAGCCCTACGAGGCAGGATTTTCTTCTCTCGCAGCCTTCTTCTTACTGTGGAGACGCTCACCGACGTCCTCCGAGCTGTTCGGAGCTGCTGTTGCACCTCAACAGCGTTGGAGAATCGGTTACGCAAACACGTTGACACAATATAGCGGTCGTCTCTGTCGGAAGTGAAACGTCGTCTCCCAGATCCATGCTTCCTGATGTATCCTCCAGTCTCCTGGAACCGCTGGGATACTCGTTTCACCCGGAAACGGCTTATGTTGAGTTGTCGAGCAACATCAACCTGCCGTAGTCCTGATTGCAGTAGTGCTACCACTTGAGCTGCTTCTTCTGCCGTGATATCCATTTTTCAGAGTTTTCTCTTACTGGAGCTGTTCAGGTGTGACTTCTGTGATGTCTGGATAGCAAATTACCCATAATTCATTTTTACCTCCCCTTTTATTCGTGTTCAGGGTGGCACAAGTAGTGAGTCCTTTAATGAGTTTTCCATCACTTTTTTTTAAAGACCCTAACGTGTCGTGATCATTGTTTTTACGAAAAAGAACGATTCGTGTTTTTAAAGTTGATTAACTGTGCTTTCAAATGATACTAATATTGGTAGGGTACAATAAATAAGTTAAGAGCTTTATTCGCTTGAAATCAAAATTTCAAAAGGTGCGATTTTTTTGACGCCGTTTGTATTTGTATAATTAAACTGATTTTCCGACATTTTCTTTCATTTTGATCGAAACTAAGATGTTTTTACCGTGATTTAAAGTTTACTTGGCCATAATTACACGATGGGAATATTCCCAGTAACATTGGAAAAATACCTGGTAATTTTGGGAATATTCCCGGTAACATTGGGAATTTACTTTCTGGGGGGGAGCTCCGTATTTTTTTTTATTCTAAATTGTTCCAATGTTCACCAAATAAGCATAAAACACAAAAAAAAAATTACTTTATAATTCAGTTTTTCTATATTTCCCTAAATTTCCAATACTTGGAAATATTACTGGTAACATTACTGGGAATATTCCCGCCATGGGAATATTCCCGGTAACGACCCATCACTATCCAGAATGCATCATGATCACAGCTATCTTGATTACTTGTTTTTTTTTTAAATTGGTACTGTTAATGGTTTCCAGGCTTGGAATCAGTAGATTGAAAAGATATTATACTTCGATTATTTTTAATAATATTTTGATGTTGATTTATTGATAAACAGATCTTACGTTTAAAATATTTGTTGCTAGCAATATCTCTTAAACCGGTCAATGACAAGGCCAAACGTTTAAACAATTGTAAAACAAATACAAGTTGATGTAAAATTGCAACAATAAATAGACTTCGATTAGACTAGTTTGAAAGTGTTGCCAGTTATTTTTATATTGATGAGAACATGTCCATGGTCTGAAAAGTCCAAGTTAACTGTACGTCTATTACAATCAGAAATGTCAAATAATAACAAGTTATGAAATCAGATCACAGTAACAGACAAGTAAATGAATTTGATCTCACAATCCATAAATAAACTATGGCACCATTTATATATTTTAAATTGAACTAGACGCATTTAAAATATCCCAACATTATTATGATATTTAAGATGTACAAAATAAGTTATTTATAATCAAAATTATAGGGATATTTTTGATCCTTAAGACATTTCAAATGTGTTCTCTGTCATATTATGGACGTCTTCTTTTACAAGTAACATCTGTCGATCTGTTGATAACTGTTAAAACGTTTGCCCAGTTGAAAGGTAACAGCGATTGGTCTAAGTTATTGGGATGACGGTGGCCTAGTAGAGCCGCTCGGCCTGGCTGGGCCCGTGCTGCGCGGCGCGCGCGGCCATGCGGCGCTGCAGCTCCGGCCGGAAGTGCCGGATGAGCCCCTGCACCGGCCACGCCGCGCCGTCGCCGAGAGCGCAGATCGTGTGCCCTGGAAAGTAAAAAAAAAAAACAAGCATAGAAAATTGCGTACTATTTTATTATTTTTATCCCACTAATATTATAAATGAGAAAGTTTGTGTGTGTGTTAGTTTGGACGGGAGGAGTAACAAACTAATACACACACACACACAAACTTTCGAATTTATAATATTAGTAAGATTAGTAGGAAGAATAATTTGTCTCTCTGATAAACGAAATTTCTGATAGATTTGGTAAGTATAGTAAGTGGTTATTGTCTTTGTTTGACTTAGTTTTTGCGAGTATAAGTATTAATAGTAAGACTTACCTTCAATTTGTTTAGAAAGCTCCCACAGCATGTCAATCTCTTTCGGTGAGGCGTTGCCGTCGACGAATCTAAAACAAACATAATATGTTATCTTTATATTGATTACAGCACCTATAAAGACAAGATGTATTTTTGGAATACTTATAAAATAATCAGACTCAGCTAAAAATCAGCTTAAGACAAACAATAATTTGGACAAACTTTTACTTGTGGGAGGACCTTGTGCAGGGTCCGTCCGGGTTGGTACCACCATCTTGTCCATTAACCTACCGCCAAGCAGCAGTGTTCGCATTGATGTGTTCCGGTTTGGGGATAAGACAGCCGGTGAAATGACTAGCAGAGACATTCCATCTTAGTCCTCATGGTTGGCAGTGTATTTGCAGTCTTAGGATTGCGATCTTGTGAATGCGAATGTCTATGGGTCACAGTTTCACTTACCACCAGGTGGTCTGTGTGCTCGTTTGCCTTCTCTATGAAATAAAAAAAAAACGATGCGTTGGGAAAAATCCATTAGTCTCGAACACCGACCTGTACATGATCTTGTTCATCCAGCCCACGCCCTCGCGGCACGGCGTGCACTGCCCGCACGACTCGTGCTTGTAGAACATGATGAGCCGCGCGATCGCCTTCACGATGTCCGTCGACTTGTTCATCACGATGATGGCCGCCGTGCCGAGCGACGTCTGCGCCGCCACCAGACCGTCGAAGTCCATTATCGCGGTTTCGCATACGCTGGAAACGTTTAGGCAAGTATGCATCAGTTAATACCCACGAGTAATTGCGGTTGAAATAGGGCTTGCGATCCAGGGATTAGTTTGTATGCAAACCAATCCTGGGATTGCATGCCCTTGCTAAAAGCAGTGCCCACAAGAACTTTAGTTTATCAAACCTAGTTAAAAATATTCTTACTAAACTAGCTTTTCATTTAAAGATATCCATTACAATTGACTTACCCATTTAAGAGCTATTACGCACTGTCGACTGGTCGCCAGCGACTCGGTCGACGGCGACTGTGACTTTCTATAGTTTATCTACTCTCATATCGTAAAGTTCGAATTATAAACTTCAAAACGAATTTATATTGGCATACTTTATAAACACAATACCGAAATACATACATACATACATACATAAACTCACGCCTTCATTCCCAAAGTGGGGTAGGCAGAGCTACGGAATTACCAGCAACTCTAAAACCTTGTTGATAATTCTGTAACCACATTTTGCATAATTAGGCTAAGGTGTTTCACAGCGCATTAGTGACAGGTAGCAAGCCCATCGCCTAACAGTACTACAAGCCCTTATACTAATAATAGTAAATACTAATAATACTACTTTTAATACCGAAATAAATTAAAAAAAACCCTTTATAACATTATTTCTCTAACAAAATAATGTTATAAAGTATTTTTTTTAACCATTACGTTAAGTTAATCCAAAAAGTCACCAACGAGGTTCCATATCAATTATTTTTTTATAATGGAACGCACATGCCGTTCGCGTAATTTTTACAGCATTACAAAAAGGTTATATTCCAATTTTTACTTCTCTGTGACAGCGCCCGCTTTAACGCATGCGCGGTGATGTGCTAGGTTTTGGCGCCATTCATTGAATACGTTTTGCTGTAGTTACTTTATTAACTTTGATCTTTTATTTAGTAGGTTGAATCGCAATGTAGTGTATGAAACTGCACATAACTAGGTATTAAAACACTCGTGTGATACTATTAAAAACCTCGCCTAGTGGCTCGGTTCTTAAACACACACTCCTGTTTTAATACACCTCTTTATGCAACAATTTCATAAACTACTATTATATAGGTGTTTACGCCCGTGGTCGCCGGTTGCCCGCCTATGTTTCGGTCACCGAGAGACCGAGTCGCCGGCGACCAGTCGACAGTGCTTAATGGCTCTAAGAGCTATAGATGTGAAACTAATAACACCCCTCCACTTGCCCAGGGATTTACTCACTCTTTAGGAATAAGTGGGGTCGAGGATCCTCCCGGAATAACTGCCAGCAAGTTATCCCATCCCCCCAAGATGCCTCCAGCGTGTCTCTCAAGCAACTCCTTGAGCGGGATGCTCATCTCCTCCTCGACGGTGCAGGGCGTGTTGACGTGTCCTGAGATGTTGAACAGCTTGGTGCCGGAGTTACGGGTGCGCCCAAAGGAGGCGAACCACGCGGCGCCGCGCCGGAGGATTGTCTGCGGAAGTTGGTGATGTTAAAGGGGTGATATACCTAACGTAGCGATAAGCTTGGGGTAACAAAATATCGAAAATTGGCTGCTTTGATGCTTGATGTAGTAGACAGATATGAAGATGAGACACATTGCACAAATATGAAGTTTTTGATAATCTTTACCGCCATAAAACAATGCTGAACTTATGTGTTGCGTGTGAAGGAACTTTATTTCTACCGTCAACATTATCAATTTTCAGAAACTTAGGATTTACTTCTTATGACCTTATGTGCTTAGTGCTGTAATATTAAATAATAATCTACTATACTATTAAATAACACGTAAAATTAATATTTTCTCTTTCTTTTCATCTCAATTTTTCAATATCTAGAGAACACTATATGTCATATGTTTTTATGCTGTCTTTTTCTTGCATAGGTATGAAATATGGTAAAACTACTTACCGGAGCCACAGCAATAGTCTCCACATTATTGACAGTGGTAGGGCACCCGAACAGGCCAATATCCGCAGGGAACGGGGGCTTCAACCTCGGCTTGCCCTGCTTGCCTTCAATGGACTCTATGAGAGCTGTTTCTTCTCCACAGATGTATGCTCCAGCACCGCGGTGTACGAAAACATCGAAATCAAAGCCGGAGTTACATGCGTTCTTGCCCAGGAAACCTGCTTGGTAGGCCTGTAATGATGGTAATAGATGTTAGAGAATGAAGGTATGACAGTCATACACTTATCAAAAGCATAACAAACAACATTTTGATTTATATATTGAGTTCTGCTATGGGTTTTAATATAACAACCATTGGTTCTGGATTATTGTCTATGGTGATGGACTTTTTATTCCGCAGTTAGATTGTGTATGTCAGGCCATTGTGCGTATCATTGTCAGTCTAAGAAATATAATATCTACTAAGTATCTAAACTAATCAAGTTTTTGGTATCCTAACTGCTGATATTAGATATTAAATCAACAACTGCATTTAAAATTAAACAATAAAATAAAAGAACAACCATTCTACAACTATTTACATTCCAAAATCTCTTTCTCAGGTTCTACTGCTAATTAAATGAAAATCATGTATTTTTATTAATAAATAATGCAAACAAAATTACTTGAATTTATAAAAAAAGGAGTTCTAAGTTCTTCAGTTATTTTTGTTGATTGAAATTGATTCACCCACATATTAAATACAGATTTTCACTGCCAAATATAGAACTTCACTGAAAAAATAAAAAAATATTGTAGATTGAAACAAATTAATAAAATAAAAAGTCTCTGCAATGATATCCTGTTGATCCTAATGCAACGGAAATGCTCAAGTGTATTTAAAATCATTTAATAATTGATATCTACAAAATTAGAAAAACCAAACAGTCCCTGATGATTATGTTCATGGCCTTCACCTACAACTAAATACAAATATCACCAAGATGTAGTCAGGTAAGGCCGCAGAGCGTAAAGCCACTCTACTTTTATGTTACCAAAAGAGACATAAAGATTTATGTCTATGGTATTTACTTTCAATAGGTAGTTGTGATTAGGTTCTTATATGATACCTGGAAAATAAATGCTATTTGTAATGTTACATGTATTTTTGGTAGCACAACAGCAGAGGCCTTACCCAGTCTTGTGATTATATATTTCCCAATATTGTGTAATATAAAAAAGTTGTGTAAAGTATTGTTAATACTAAACAACCATAATCACTGGAGCTTAAAAGCTCATTAGGATTTTATGAGAACATGATTAGGAAGCTAATTAAAAATGAAAGCACATGTTTTAGTCATCTTAATAGTTTAGCTAATATTGATTAAATTGGCAAGTTCTTCATAAACCTTTTAAGTAACAACAAAAAATCATTTCAAGCTGGGGATTGTAGTCAGAGTTGCAAATTATGCACATTGTATTTTATTTATTATATAACTTAAAATCTTTAATTTTCTTTGTGTACAACTATACTAATATTTGAATTTAATGTTTAATAGGTATCGAGAATCTAATCTTACCTCAGCAATAGCAACCTGGAGGTTGCTGGCTTCATTGTAAAACTCTCCTCTAATGTAAATGTAAGCTGCATTGGCCTTCATTGAAGCCCCAGCAATCAAGCACCCCTCAATCAGCTTGTGGGGGTCATGACGCATGATTTCTCTGTCCTTGCATGTGCCTGGTTCACCCTCATCAGCATTGACTACAAGGTATTTAGGACGGCCATCATCTGGCTTGTTCATGAATGACCATTTCATGCCAGTAGGGAAACCAGCTCCACCGCGACCACGGAGACCTGAGCCCTTCATTTCATCTGTGAAGTTAATAGTTATTAATGGATAAGTTCAGGAAACTTAATAAACACTATTTGGCCATTGAGGAAAGGACATCTACCTGATACTACTGGACTTGTCTTTAATAACTAAGTTATTAAGTTGACATCTATCATAGCTGATAATTATTTTACTATATTTTTTCATGGCTGGTACTTACTGACAATCCAATCTGTGCCCTTTAAGATAATCTCCTTGGTCTTATACCAGTCGCCGCGGGCAAGAGCTCCCTTCAGCCTCCAGTCGTGTCGGCCATACAAATTTGTGAATACGCGGTCGCTATCAGGCAGTGATCCATACTTGGTTTTCGTCGGGGCCTGTGTCTGCTGGAACCGCACGGGCACATTGTTGACGCTTACCAACGGCCCAACAACACCTGGAAAACACCACGAGACGTCAATATTATGTAAGCTTCACAGCTACGCACAATAGAACTACACTCTCAAAGAGTGATCATATTCACAGCAGCTTAATTATAAAGTTGTATCGTGATTGTTTATCAAGTAGAGTAGCTTTTATATACCAAACTGAGACTTCGCCCCATGAATTACTCGCGCTAGCGCCCCAGCCATTTTTCCAAAACTGGCCAAAAATGTACACTATGCTGTCAGTTGTCAACAATCTGTCAGTTCGCAAAAATATATTTTTCCCTCGTTTGGATACTAGTCCTTGAGCGTAGTTCTATACATAATTTTGGGCGTTTAATTCTCAAACGCAAATATTCTCATCTGCTAAAGTGTCAGTGTCGCAGTTGTCGCGGACTTAATAAAAAAAAATTTGTTGTGTTTTGTTTGCGCAGCAGATTGTACGTATTTTTTTGCCAAATTTATAGGTATAACTTTATGTAAAGGTCCAATAAGTTATGTAAACAACTATTTTTACTACATAATCTAATTGAAGAAACTAAAATGGTTTTCATTAGTACGTTTCTCAATATTGTAGTATTAGTAGCAAACTTGAATTTCCATGTAATTATGTCATTTCACATTCATAAAGTGCGCTCTTTATCATCTTAAATTATATCTTTATCGCTACGATCTTTACGGTACCACTATCACGTACCTTTGAGCCATATCCTTGTCAAATAAATTATATTGTTATTGTTAAAACCAAGTAAAAACTGTTGTATTTTATTTTCAGGCAAAGTTTTAGCTAAAGCTATGGCTACAATTCCTAATGTGACGACGATTAGCAATCATGTCACACGTATCCTTGGCTGCAACCCTGGACACATGACACTACAGGGCACTAATACATACCTTGTTGGTACAGGGCACAAGTAAGAACAATAAACTAACTTTTTATGGATACAGTGAAATATTAACAATAACACAATATGTACTTACGAAGTAAAAATTATGTAATAAAACTAAAACTATGTCAAATAAAAATTAAATTAAAGTAAAAGTAATAATAACTAAGCTAATTACGATAAAATTAAAATTAAATAAAAACTAAAAAAGAGAGGGCCCCTGTGGCAAAGTACTACAGATGCTGGCAGCATTTCCTCAGTGAATAGTAATGCTAACGCGCTGCTTGAGGAAACTGCCAGCTACTTTTTATGTGTAGGTTTTAGATTTTTAGGTTTGCTTTCATCAGTTTCATCATCTGTCATCAGTTTCCCAGGTGTATTCTAGTTTGGAGAAAGTCAGGTGCCTATCCACTTTGATACTACACAATTCAAATATTTGGCTGAGATGCAAACACTTTATGAAATTTGTTTTATTTACACCAATTAATTCAATTAATAGGGGTAAAGCACCAAGTATTTGACACATATAGTTGAAAAAACAGTACTTAATACATCTGCTTATACAAGCATCAATGGTTTTGGTAAAAAGTGTAATACAAAACCCTAAAAAATCAACAAATAAAAAAAACTACTGAATGCTTTTTTTTCTCAGCTGTAATGTCCTCTTGGGGAGAGCTGGTAGATGTGTAACAGTGGTCACTTTTACATGTCCTATAGCGCTACTGCGGGGATTAATTACTGAATTATTTTGTTTGTCATTTTTCATCTTTAGAATCTTCAATGCGCAAATCAGACTCACACTTGGTTGGTTATTATTATTTTTAAATACTTAATAAACTGAATGAAATTTGTTTTCAGCCGTATCTTAATAGATGCTGGTGATAAAAATGTGCCACAATATGAAGCAAACCTAGCTGAAGTTCTTGCTAGCAAAAATGTGAAAATAGAGCATATTGTATTAACACACTGGCATCATGATCATATTGGTGGAGTTGAGAACCTTTTAGGCTCCGTAGCAAGTAATATTTAATTTAAAAATACTATTGTAAGGGGTTGGCTTAAAGTAATGAGAATTACAAAAACTTTTTGAGTAATGAGAATTACAAAAACTTAAAAACTAACTAAAACCAGTATGATATGATAATCAATCATTACAATATAGCAAAAAGTCCAGCGTCTTAAATTTTTCGTAGCTTTCTTCTTACCGTTCATCATATGTTGGACATCTATTTTTACACTTTTTAGTTAATTAGTGGTTTTTGTACCTCGCGCTCCAACTGAGTTTGTAATTTTGCTTCCCGCCCATCACTGTAAACTAGTCTACTTAGAATTACCAAAAAAACCTCCATTGGACGAGCTATAGGGGCAATTCGGACGGATTGAATCCCTCGGTACGAAGTGAACGTTATGCTCTTTTAGTCAATTCTGGGTGCTCCCTGCATAGTGATACTTTCTCCGTAACTTCCTGCACTTCTTTGGAATCTCTTCAAGCTGTTTGTCGGAATATTTGGGTGCTTTTTGACATTGTAAAAACATCATATTTTACAGCTAACTTATCTGGGACTGACCCACTTTGTTTTGTACAAACGTTGCCACCTTCGTCCGGTCTCGATCATTAAGAATGGGTGGTCTTACCGTTTTTGGTAAATCTTTAGTCTTAATACCAAGTTCCCACAGTAAAGTTCTTGACGTGTAAGTGCCCGTGCGGCCTACTTACTGAATAAATGACTTTATCTTATCCACCGCTGCATCAAACATTCAATTGTAGATGGAGAAACATTTTCACCTTTGAGATGAGAGACCACTTCAGATCATTCACTCCGTCCAAGAAGGCGATAGACACGTTCACGTAATAACTTCCACGCGGACATTTTTTTTAAACCAGCTAAACTGTTTTTGCCTTATTAACCATATTGACATATTTTCTATTAATAATAGCTGTCTAAATCCTTTTCGTATTTTTTTATTGCCTGCTATCGTCAATTGAATACCTTTTCATTACTTTAAGCCAACCCCTTAACTAGCTTTAGCCTTAGACTAAATAACATGTGAATTAAAAATGAAACAAAGAAACATATTTTCGCATTTATGACATTTGTAATAAACGTCTATCGCCTAGTGCTTGAGGTATTGAGTTGTAGCCACTATGTACATCAGACGTTCCATAACTTTCAAGGTCACAAGGTCAGGTACCTACACTCATCAAGTCCCTTTTATTTTATAGACTCCCTTATTAAATACTTTTGTCTACATGTATTTTATCTGAGCTGTAAATTTTGCCATCGATTTCACAGAACCCAGGTGAGCTTGCAATGGCACTCTTAGGTTATGCAGAATATACTTAGGGAATCGCTGATGTACACACCAATAAGTTTTGTAACAGTAGTTGACTAGCTTTCCATCGTAACCCATTTTGTTCTGGGGAACGGATATCACCCTGAGGAAAGCTGCATAGTTCACTTTTTTTTTTTTTTTTTTTTTTTTTTTTTTTTTTATATCATAGGAAGGCAAACGAGCACACAGGCCACCTGATGGTAAGTGGAAACTGTGACCCATAGACATTCGCATTCACAAGACCGCAATCCTAAGACTGCAAATGCGTTGCCAACCCTGAGGCCGAAGATGGAATGCCTCTATGCTAGTCATTTCACCGGCTGTCTTATCCCCAAACCGGAACACAACAATGCGAACACTGCTGCTTGGCGGTAGGTTAATGGATAAGATGGTGGTACCAACCCGGACGGACCCTGCACAACATAACAGCTAGAGGAAATTGCACAAAATATCGTATAGAAAATGTATCATGTAATATTACCCATTCGAAACAGGAAAGGCTAAAGTCTGGAAGCATAGAAAATCCCCAGAGGACACCCCTGAGAACGATCTACCACTATCAATACCTATGAACTGGCTGTCGGACGGACAAGTGATCAAAGTAGAGGGGGCTGCAATAAAAATACACCATACTCCGGGACATACAACTGACCATATCTGTGTTATGTTACCGGAGGACAAGATATTATTTTCTGGAGATTGTATATTGGGAGAAGGCACTGCAATATTTGAGGATTTGTTTACCTACATGAAGAGTTTGACGAAGATAAGCGATTTGCAGCCAAAAGTAATTTATCCAGGGCATGGTAATATTATTGTGGTAAGCTGTATTTGTTCACTAGCTTTTACCCGCGATTCCGGCTGTGTAGTAGTCGTTTATCCCTATTACCGCAGGAACTGTGCATTTTCTGGGGATAAAGTGTACTGCTCACATTCCTTATGTTCTGTTTAAAATCTTAATTTACAGAAGACGATTTACAAGCTTTTTAAACGACGAAAAAAGAATAAGGTTCTCAATTCGTCTGTATATTTTTAACTGGCACTGCTTGTATGTATGCAAGTTGTCCGTCAAAATTTGCAAGTCAATTTTGAACCAGCAGGCCTATTGCCTAACGCACTCGCAATCGGGACCTTTTCCGTTATCATACTTCTTATTATCATTGGCAGTCTGAATAGGGCCCGATTACTTGAAGAAGAGAATATAAGTTTGAGAAGCATCACTGACTTTCGTTTTTTGTTTAATTCACAGTTATTTTGAAGTAAGTCGATTGCGATAGGCAATAGGCCTGCAGTTCCCGTAAATGGAATGGGCTAAAATTTGGACCACGTATGTAAAGCCTGATGACAATGCAATATTATGGTATCTAAGAGCTGATCTGATGATGGAGTCGGAAGGTGGCGATGGTGGAGATCCGCTATATTTCACGTAGACCCACCGTGCTGGGACTCATTAATTGGGACTGGATAAGCTGACAACGACTGCAAAAAAAAAGGACAGTCAACAACAAAAGGTTGTCCTATAAATGAAACTTTTGAAAAGCTTATTTAATTTAATGTTAAAAAAAATGTTTCAGAATCCAAATGAAAAAATACAGCAATATATCTCACATAGGGAACAAAGAGAGCTGCAAATACTGGCGGCCTTAAAGACGAATACGTCAAGACAGATGAATGAGATGGAAATAGTTCAGATGATTTATACTGATACCGCAGAAGAGTTATGGCCTGCAGCCGCCTATAATGTTCACCATCATTTAACGAAGTTAACCAAAGAAAATAAGGTTAAAGTAGTGAGTGTAGATGGAAAGAATAGATGGCATTTTAATACTGGTTTTGAGAGTGAAAGCCACTTATAAACACAACTACTATAATTTACTTTAAATTTATACAATATTTTTATTTATTTTTGTAGCTGTTTATCTTTGGACTGGCTGCTGACTGGCTTTTATTTAGTTAAAATTGATATTGTTTATTACATATATTTATATTTGAAAATGTTGCATGGTGCTGATATAAAAATAAAAAATATATAAAATTAAACATTTTATTTTGATTTAATAGATACGTCCTTAAACAAAGTGTTGTCTTAATAACTTAAGTTCATTCATCACTAAAACAGGGTGTTGAAATAATAATTAACTAAATAATGAGTTGCATACAATTTTGTGGTAGATACGAAGTCAATACTGACACATTGCACTTTATTGACTGCAGTAAAACAAAGCTAAACTTATTTGTTGCGTGTGAGGGAATATTAACATTTATATTTTTTACTGCTGTCAACATTAATATTCAGAAACTTCATGGTTTAACAAACTATCTAATCTATGTTGAGTCAATACTGAAATATCGACATTTCCTTATTTCTATTAAATTTAATACATATCTGGCAATCCATATAACAAGTCCATCGAATTATGACTTATTTTAAACGTTTTTATTTTTTATAAAAAATGGGTTTGCATTCGACGTTTTATAAGTGCTAAGTACACCAATGTTTTGAGTAGACGTTTTACGGTTTTCACATGTCGGATGAAACACCCGATTAATAATGAGTTTAGTTTTAACTTTTAATTGTAGTACCTATGTTATTAAAGTTTATTAATAACAGGGACTTTTATTTTCAAAAGGTGTTCTGAAAAAATACATGCTTATAAGTTTCTCAAATATATGTATACAGGGTGGAAAAAATGAACGCCACATGGATGGCAACCACCTTAAATATATTGGAAATAGCAAGTTCTACGCGAAGGAGACTTACTTTTATTTTTGAAAACAAAAAATACTGCATTACTTCATTTAAAAAAACCCTCTTAACCGGAAATCAAACTGGTCGAATATGACAAAACAATAAAGTCGTGTTTAATACATTCCGACCACTAGCCACTAGACCAAAGCGGGCGTAGCGAACACTTTAAATATCCAATATTTATGTTCTCAGTATATAGTAATGAAAAACGTTTGAAAAAAAAATAGTTTTTACTGTTGAGACCGACCTCTGTAAGCATTATTTTGTTCAGAACACCTTTTAAAAAAGTTCCCGAGGCCCTACTTTGAAAATCGAAGTTACGTTTGTTCCATCCCTGTCACTCGACGACAACATTCGATGAAAAACGACGGCATTCGTGTAACACAACCAAGTTAAGATGACAAGCTAGTGGCTCAACAATACCGTGTTGTGACTGTACTTGTGGAATACCGCCGTTATCTAGAAATACACACTAGTGTTTTGACACTTCAACGTCATGTTTGAACAGGACGGCTAGCACATGTTGTCCGTGACTTGATTGTCGCTCCGATCTCCTTTTCTCACTAGGCGCACATAAGGGCGCACTGAGCGACAAGCGAGAAAATACAAGATGTGCTAGCCGTACTGTTGCACTAATTTGTCAAAGGCGTTAAAGCAAGGCACAAAAGCGCAGCTCCTAATAAGGCCGACCAACAAGAATGATGTCATGTGCAGAGGGCGGAATTGCTCATGGCAAAAATCAAACGTCAATAGAGTTGGAACGTTGAATTTGATCGACTTTTTCAGCTATCGATAAGTTCAGTCACTATAACGAGTAAAACACATTCTGAGTTTAAAGAGGTAAAGAACGATAATAGTTTTTATCTAAATTTGATAATATTTCGCGTTTCTTGCAACATTCCATGGAGAAAAAAAATCACATTTCCGGATATCAAAAAAAAAAGTCCAAGTATCATGTATTATTATTATTACAGAGAAGACGAGGAAAACGTCATCAGCACAGATTTAGATTACGATACTGTTTGATACGATGAAAATTAGTTCACAGGTGATTTGAATCCTTAGGTTGTATTATTGAAACTTAGGTAGTTTTATTAATGCAGTACCTACTAAGATAAGTAGTTTTTAAAATTATCGTTTTATATTGTCTTTTTAAAAAAAATTATAGTGTAATATTCATATTAAGTCTATTATTGTTTGCTTATGGATTTGAGGTTTAGTATTGTTAATAAATAAATAAAGATGCGATAGGTAAAAATAATTTCAGTTTAATCGATAGTCGATAAAATTCAACGTTCCAACTCTATTGACGTTTGATTTTTGCCATGAGCAATTCCGCCCTCTGGTCATGTGTTATATTATCCTCGTAAGGCCGAGTGATATCAATTAAGCACGTTTAACACATACAACAATAGGTACAATAAAATAAAATTGACTATTCGATACTAATCTGCGTCGTTTGAAACATCAATGAAAACGACGTTGTAAGACTTATATAATAATAATAAGTAACCATAATAACATTTCGTTTATTAGCTTGTCGCATTATCGGAAATATATGGTAAAACGTAACTACAACAGTACTCTTACCCTGTGTTAGTTACCGTACTCGCTATGAGTCGAATCGAATGCTCTGTCCCTGGCACTCTATAATAATGCTGAGAGGGATAGAGCATTCAGTAGGCCTTGGCCCAAGACGCAAACGCCGTTTACGTTTGATTTCAAACGACTCGAAACGTATGGAGTTGACATAAGCGGTCGATGTGATATGGGTAACGACCAAAAAGTTGGTCACGCTAACTCATTCAATTAAATTATCTATGAAACTAGTTAGGGATACTTTTCGTCGCACAACGGAGCTTTTTTCGCCTTCGTTGTTTGTATGGTTAACTACGCTTAACTATGGTCCAAATTTTTGTTCCTTACCCACCTGTCATTGATTCTAGTCTACATATTCTATACATTTTGTCGATTTTAGAGAATCGCTATCTTAGCGTTATGCATCTTGAATAGGCTCCAGGCTTGATCTTTCGAATACAACCCAGATTGTTCGGAGATTTTACAGTAAATTACCATGCATTCAAAATACTGTTATTTACAAAACAGCTAAAGTAATTCCACTTTAGTTCCTTGTTCTCTTCAACTAGGTTAATTATACCTCACAAATTGTACCTCAAATGAATCATGTTCTGAGTATCAAAAAACCCGATAAGAATTTAGAACTTGGGGTCTGTAATTGAATGGTACTGAGATTAATATTTCCTAAGTTCACCAATAATAAAATTACAGATATAATTTTATATAACATTTAAACAGATAATATAGCTTTGATTAACTCTTAAGGAGATTATTAAGTACTTTAATCGAAGTTTTAAGTTACGTTAGCGCCGTCTATTTCTCTCGATTAAGTCACGAATGACGAATAATAAGGACGAGCCATCAGACGGCTCTAATTTGGCGCTTAATAGAACAGCTAAGGCACATATAAAAGTTTATAAAGCTAAGTATTATAGCAACGAATATTTAAACCTTAATCCTGCGAAGTTTGTAACAAAGTGTCTACAGGCGCATATACACTGCTAGAAGTGGATGCCTTAATGGCACGATGATTGTATTATCGGTGAACTAAGGTACAACAATAATGTACTCTATAACACAACATCGTAATTGAGTTAACAGTTATCGCCGGACCATCTTGGGCATCGGCATCAAATCTGAGTCGTCTACGAACCGGTGATTGTCTATAAAGTCTAGTAACCGCTCCTTTGTCACGGGGTCTTTTATACTCTCGCATACAGCTGCAAAAAAGGAAACATTGCTGTTAATTAAATTTATATTATTCTCAAGACGATAGCACTTGATTTTAGTCCAGTCAATATAGACATTCCAGTTTGCATTAATTCCCAACAAGCTGGATTTTTGTGCAGGCCTTGAATACGTCATTACAAATGATATGTCAAAAGTCCCCATCGATCCCGCTTGTGCGTTGTTTTTTATTCGAGGTCAAAGGTCACAAATTTGCGTTTTTTTCGTATATCTCTGAAACAATGAGAGCTACCGAAAAATAGTTCAAACAAAGTTTGTAGATCGTAAAATTGTCTACAAAAAAGATTTCAACACTTTTCTTCTACAAAGCATCGCTTTCGAGATATCGTGACTTTAGACCGCAGGAAAGTCGTATTTTCGACTATAGGGGCAATTCACGTGAAGCGGGCAGCGAAAAAAATTTCAGTTTCTTGATTTTGTTTATAATTGGGTTAATTGGACTTTTATGTGAACAGAAAAAATGTACATCTTTACACTCATCATCACTCATCTTTAGTACAACGCGCCGTGCGGCACCTCCATACTTTAGGTCACCTATCTTCTAAACAATTCGAGATACCATTATATATTTTTTTATATTATATTGGTCGACTACAAGTTACATTTTCAAGTAAAAATAAAAAAAATAAAAAAATGCGAAGTTAGAATAAAACTGATTTTTGATACTAACTTCAAGTTTACGATATGAAAACAAAAAAAAAAACAAAAAATTCATCACTTTATAAGAAAAACAATTACTATACTCACATAAACACTATTTATTAATTATTAAATCCATTTGATTATCTGCATTAATAACTTTCGAAAAATCCTTTCCTCACATTTTGACAATATTTTGACGTCTTATAAATTGGTAACTAAGCGAGTAAAAAAAAAAAAAGATGTACATTTTTTCTGTTCACATAAAAGTCCAATTAACCCAATTATAAACAAAATCTAGAAACTGAATTTTTTTTCGCTGCCCGCTTCACGTGAATTGCCCCTATTTACTATTAACACATTTCCGCACCACCTCTGAGGTAGTGTACACGGCGCTTTTTTTTTAACGAATAGGAATACTCCACAATATATTTTAATCGAGAGAATGTAATGGGACACTATTTTATTGATGATTTTTTTATTTATTTAAATTTAACGAAAATTTTAACAGCAAGAAAATTACATCATCATTCATCATCAAATTCTTCATAGTCACTCGTTTCTTCCTCTTCACTGTCTTCTTCCTCTTCTTGCTCGATTTGTATAGACTGCTCCAAGAAGAGAGATATATCAGTTATATCCTCACTTAAAATTTCTATATTTTTCACACTTTTTGGTACTGAGTAAATTATTTGTATTTTTTTTTTGTTTAACGGTAAGTAATTTTTTTAAATAAGACCAGTTAAGTGATAATTATTAATTATTTAATCCAGAACACGAGTTTACCAAATCAGAACAGCTATCTTTCTGACTACCTGACTACCTGTCGGTCGGCCCGACCGGTTGGCCTTGGATTGGGTCGAGGCGTCGGGTCGAAGGGTGGGGCGACTGGGGCGGGCCGAGCGATGCCGATCTCATATCGCATCCGAATAAAACCGAGCTTGTGCGAATCGGCCGGGGGAAAGCGTCACCAGGCCGCCACGTAGTTTTGAAAAGAAAAAAATGACAATTAGTCTAGTCACAAACTCAGTACCGAAGGAACCGAAGAACCGGGATTTTTTTTCGCCAGTACCGGTACCAGTTGAAATGATAATTCCCGGGATTTCCCGGTCCTTTTAGTACCGGGAATTCCCGGGAGCATGTCCTACCGATGATGCATACTGGCCACGTATGAGTGCATATTCGTATTTTCTAAGTTTAAAATAGCCATAATTCGAGAACAGTGCACCGTAGAAGAAAAAGTGTTGAAATCTTTTTTGTAGACAATTTTACGATGTACAAACTTTGTTTGAACTATTTTTCAGTAGCTCTCATTGTTTCAGAGACGCAAAAAACGCAAATTTGTGACCTTTGACCTCGAATAAAAAACAACGCACAAGCGGGATCGATGGGGACTTTTGACATATCATTTGTAATGACGTATTCAAGGCCTGCACAAAAATCCAGCTTGTTGGGAATTAATGCAAACTGGAATCATAATTTAATCTATTTTGACTGGACTATTTATAATGTTTAAGTGTTGCAATTCAATGGCAAAATATAATCTGATGCTTGATTCCGAAGTTGGTAACAGTTTTGGACTCGTTTCGGCATGCAGTTGACGACTGTGCGAAAAAAATCTACAGTCGGCAGAAAAAGCTATTCTAATACTTTCTTTTGTGATAAGAACTTTTTCTATCTAGAAAATTGGCTACGACAAGACACGGTCGCCCCGCTACTCAAATTACCGTCGAGGGGGTGCGTTAATGTACATACAATTAAGCAGCAGGACGAGCCCTCATCACAAGGTTTTCCATATTAATGTTGTCATTAATAATTAATGGATTTTTCAAGTAATTATTAATTTCAGTAAGAACAAGATCAACAAAAAAAAATTATAACCTGGGGTCGGACAAAAAGTGCAGATGACGTCAAACCACTTATAGGATGATTTCAAATAGTATTTTTGATTTTCATAAACAATTATCACTTATCATTTATCAACCTCTTTATTAAACGATATCGCCACTTGAAATGAGTAAGTACGGTTTTGACTGACATATTGTCAATCAGATGAACAATAAATTGACTTCGTTATTGTTTAGCTATTGTATCTTCACGATTATATTTAGCTAAAAATTACATTTACTAATGTATAAAAAACGCTGTAAAATGTCATCTTTACTCGAATATTGTGGCAATATATATATATATATATATATATTCTACAACTGATATTTTAATATAATATCCGTAGGAACGCAGACTACAGGACAAGGCAAAGATAACTCTACACAAACTGAGCAATCAAGTACTGCGATTGTTATGGATACCGCGAAATTGTTGGCTAATTTTTTTTCCCCCGGTCAACCAATTGAGGAAAAAAAATCATTCAAGCATATTTTAAGTATGTGACAACAATAATAGACTTGTTAGAAAAATAGTCATCTATGCATAATTTCATTAAATAATAAGTATAATAAAATAACACCAAATTATCTTTTTTTTATTTTTACTTATCTTACCAACTGTTCCCACTTTTGAGTATTAAACCTATTTATCTGAGGTTCCCACAGACTTGTTCTAATTTCAAATAATTATACCTTATGGTAACAAGTTTATGTCACACCTGCCCATAAAGTCGCTTTTTACGCCCGCTACGCGTACGGAAAAAGCCGCAAACATCTGCGATCTCGGACTTTCTTTGTTTTATCTCCCTAGTGGTGTAATATACTATTATTCACTACATCACCCTCTCTCTCTCTCATCATCACCTCTGTATTATTAATTCCATGGATATTTTTTTTACGATTATTTTATGTTTCATTAATACTACTTTGTTACTACATGTCACACGGAAGTCTAAATACAAACTTAAACATCATCCTGTGTGCAAGATTACGTCATTTTTACGTCATCCGCACTTTTTGTCCGACCCCTGATTATAACTATCGGATATTGACTCACATTTTGCAGTATTATAACTATTAGGATACGACTTGTCCGTCCGTTCCCTCATGAACACCCATCGGTTGTTCTCGAATGTGCACTCTATGATCTTGTTGTTAAGGTGTTTGATGTCTTTCGTCACTTTCATCGTCGAGAAGGGAGGATCTAGTTGGCCTACGAATAGTTGGCCCACTTTCGTCGGTAATATACTGGAAGGTAAAAAAGTTAGGTATTTTTAAGATATGATAGCCTTTTTGTCTGTGAGCTATACGGGCTTCCAGTACATGTAAGACGCCCTAAAATAACACCCTGCACACGACAGAAAGACAGTTATATTCATATAAGGGTGTGATAAATATATGCATTTCTACCCTTAATTTGGCACGGTACAGAATATAGTACATCCCATAACGTTCTCTTTTTTTTTGATTATGATCTTAGCAAGTGGAAAGAAGTGGTCTCTGCCTACCCCTCTGGGAAACAGGCATGATTTAATGTATGTATGGATTATGTGATTCAAAATCAAAAAGGGTTCGAATTACCGACTTTTATTATTTTTGCCAAATTAAGGGTTAAATAATACAAGGAAGTTATATAAAGATTTCTTTTAAATTTGTCAAATTATTTATTTTTAGTTTTCTCAAGTAAAAAGTGTAGAAATCATAAGTCATAAGTTCATAACTTTGAAAGCACGTTTTGTTCGGCTTACCCCTGACCGCCTTCCGTGACTATTTTCAGCCTGAAGTCGACGCTGTTCATGTTGCTCGGCTTCCATTTTAACACGTCTTCACAAGGTCCAGGTACATACGGCTATAAACAAATGTAAAAATTTAACTATGTGTACACAATACACAGTTCATAAAAAGTCAGCAATTCGTGTACGGGTACACTTGGTTAAATTTAACTGCTTCAGTTTTTACTGCAACACGACAGACAACCACTCTCTATTCCACTTTGTTTTAACCCATCTATATAATATATATGTTGTAATAGTATCGCTGTTGACGTTATTGTTATAACATCAACGAATGAATATAAATAACAGAAGGCACATGCAAAACTTTAATCTTCTCACCAAGCGAAGTAGTTAGGCCCTGAAAATGAAGCTCAATGTTGTATGTAACAATGCTATGTTGTGTTGCAGTGTGTGTGTCAAATAAATATAGGTTTGAGTTTTTGTTTACAATTGACTAACCTTACTAAGTATAACTATGTTTTAAAATTATTTCTAACCTCTTTAGAGGGCTGGAATATCAACCCATCAGGCTCATGTGAGAGGGTCTTGGCGAACTTCTCTCCTAACAGCTGATGTGCCATCCTTACTTCGTAGAACTGCTTCAACCGCACGCTGAAAGGCTCGCGGTCTCTGTGTATCATCTTCTTCTCTATCGCTTTTAACCTAGTACAAATGTGTATCACTCGATTAAAGCACAACTGTTTGAAACATTTGAGCGTGTTACTACTTTTTGCTGCGTACATTAAATATTTTTGATTAGTTTGAATGATTACACATATCGAGACTGGTGAAAAACATCTTTAACTGTTATGGAAATTTAAAATTGGCTCGAATATACATAATTTAAATCAAGTACCTACTTAATTTAAAAAGAAAAGATTTTTATCTTTAAAAAAAATGTATTTCCAGGTGTTAATACTATATACAAAACTTACCTAGGATTAATAATTTCATGCTCTATATAGTCCATTCTGGAGGGAAAGAAGGCTTTTTTTGATATGTCCTGTCCTTCAAACCTTATTACGTCATAACACAAATATCTGGGTATTTCTCTTCCTTGTACCTTGTCTATTACCATTTCCTAAAACCGAAAGAAGAAAACATTTTTTTAGCCTCACCTATCTAAAGGCTGCGTTTAAATCAACCTGCGAGAGGCAGATTAGGGATGCGAAGAAAAAAAAACACCAATCGAATTTCTCAATTTTTCTTTGCCTTTTTTAGAAGCTATCCCATTGGTATAAATTTTAATACGCCTCGCACAGGATACGCAGTGTTAAAAAAATACGGAAATAAGCTAAAACGACCCATCAGTTTAACCTACATGTGTGACGCTGTGTGTACTATAAAATCTGAGTGGTCGTTTACGCTCTGCCCCGTGTGAGTAGAAATGCAACGTTACATTTTAATAGTGTTTTATTAGCTGGTGTACTTACGCCGTCTAGTAGAGTATCTTTCAAGTGTTGCCTCAGATCTTTTCTGTGAACGAACCGCAGCCCAAACACTTTGAACACACAGTTATCTCTGTCTATCATGTACACCTCTCCCTCTCCGTCGATTAGCATCATATACCTGGGAAAAACGAAGAAAAAAAATCTCAATAGTCTCATAACGTGGTTTTTTCTCGCGACGTTTTTGACTCAACATTTCACGTTTTGAAGCGGGTATCTTATTCAAGTTTTAAATCCGCACCACGTTACATAAACCAATATGGCGGTTACCGCGCAGGTAATACTCCCCAGTATTACCGCTATGGTAACGCGCGCTCCCCTCACACCGCGCATATTACCGCCTCCCTGTAACACCCAAAATCTGGCCCTTACTGGTCAGAGACTAAATGAACAACGAGGTTTCCAAGAGATTGAAAAAATAAAATCAAAGTCAAATATTTAGAGCTACTTGTACGAAAATAATAAATCAAGTTTAAGTTATAAAACTAGATTTTAGACTGACAGTCCCATTATTTTTTAAGACTAAACTGAACTTAAAACTCACTTCATTAATATATCTTTTAACTGTAAGTGGCCCCTTAGTGGGAAGTGCAAATCACATACATTTAAATACAAATTATTAGGTAAAAAAGGACAACATTATTGCAACTATGTATACTCATAAAACTTCTTCATTGTTTGACAAATAACCCTATTTGTAAAAATTAGGGCGCTCTTTTTGGATTGAAATTGGCAACATGATCCAATTGTGACCCGAAATTTTCTGTATAATATAGTAGTTGCCACTTGAGAATAATGCGATTTTGCTTTTCATCACGTCTAACTCTTTTTACCCAAGGCACTACAAAACTTTTAAATATATTTTTTAACAAATGCTAATACCAACCTAACTCCATCAGCCTTCCACGACACCCGATACGGCTTCTCATGCAGCTTCCTCAAGTTCGTCACATCCATGGATACGGGCTGCGAGCCCGGGAAGCCAGTCCCGGGCCACTCGCAGAACTCCTGGGCCTTCTGCTGCACCTCCAGAAGACGAGGCTGCGTGTTGAAAGGCTCCACTCCTCTCACGCCCGGCATGAACTCTGATTTCTTGATGGTTGTCTCTTTTCGACCTTTTTTGGGTTTGAGGCTGTAAAAAATGTTGAATGATTAATAGGAGTTATAGTTTCTGCCTTAAGGTAATAAACTGATTTTAAGTTCACACCTTGACGCTGGTAAAATTCTCCCACTGGACGGTAGCGTCGGTAGCCATATGTATTAAACTAGGTTTTGCGCGCTACTCCGTCCGCGTAGAAGTAGTTTATCGTATCGTATCGTATCGTACGTTTCTCTGAACTTAACCATCGGCAGATTTTTGAATTATGTTGCAGATATTATGAAAAACTAGGTCTGCACGTTTTCCTTTTTAAGAAAATATATCAACAAAAAAAAATAGAGAAAAAGGAACGGAAACAGAGTTTTTCATAATATCTTCATATTCAAAAAACTCGTCCTCTCAATCGCTCTAGATATAATTTTACGGAATAAATATCCGTTCTGGCCTGATTGAGTAACAAACATCCAAACTTTCGCATTTATAATATTAGTAAGTTATTTATAATATTAGTATGTATAATATTAATAATTGCACTTGAAATTTACGTTCTCGCGTCAAAAATAAAAAAATCTTGACTTTACCTTTGACGTGACTTAAGATGGGCATTTGACCGTCTAGAATATATAAAATTTTGACTCGAGTGGTCCTGTTCAATTTAGATTTTACAACCGTTAAGAAACTGCCGAAATCAAAGGAATTGTTCAGGCCTGATGTACTGAACTATGTAATACCTTTAAACGAGCAATTCTTATATACATATATATATAATCTCAATCTCGGAAACGGCTCCAAAGATTTTCATGAAATTTAATATGCAGGGGGTTTCGTGGGTGTTATTGACGACAATAGTGGACTGTATGGGTTTATTCGAAATCGAATTATTGGATTATCGAAGATAGGAACAACAAACGAAAATATGTTATTTGGGCGACAATACGGACCGTTAGACTAAGTGCTTCATCACATACCTGATATCCTTTGGAGCGGGGCAACGCCGGGCCTGGGCCTGTCCCTGGCGGCTCATCAGCTACTCACAGCGCGCGAGCTCGACTTACCACCGTTTTTGCCTTTGACACCTTAATATAGCACTTGCCCGTGTAGGAAAACACAGTGAATCCGCACTTATATGAATTGAACTATTTTATATGCACGACAACTCCAATAAGAGAGGAAAAAGTGACTTTTACAACAAATTAAACTAATTAGAAAATTACGGCGTGGTGCCGGTCGGAAGTTAGATCTATCTATGTTGCCATATAACAAACTGTTACCCTGACCGGAAGTCTGGGTTACCAGTATTAAATCTATTAATTCCCACGAAAGTGAACATACCGCTCACCTAAATAGGCAGTATTTACGACTCTAACAAAAGCTTATACGAATAAATAACCTAAAACTATAACAAAGTATGCGTAGATCCGAGACTAATTGTTATCTATTGGCAACGGGCACAGCTTTACCACAGGTCTTCTGTACTGGCCAGCCGCAGTGCGGACCGTGACGACTCTACAGATACCGTCAGGCCCCGGGTGTAAGGCAGAAACTCGAGCCATGTTCCAATGTAAAGGACTTGTTTGTTCGTTGATTAGCAACACTAAGGTACCTACGCGAATGTTGTTATTTATTTTATTCCATTTAGTCCTCTGTTGTAACGTGTGTACGTACTCGGCATGCCACCTACGCCAAAAGTCTTGGTGCATTCTTTGAATTAATTTCCAACGATTTGAGACACTGATGTTTTCATCAGTGAAGTTTTCCTCGGGAAGGATGGACAAAGGTTCCATAGTTAGAAAGTGTCCAGGGGTAATCACCGAAAAGTCATTAGCATCAGAGCTAAGTGGGGTGAGAGGGCGAGAGTTTAACATTGCCTCTACTTGTGCGAGGACGGTGTTAAACTCTTCGAAAGTTAAACGCTGGGTTCCTATGACTCTAGCGAGATGAGTTTTAACCGATTTAATCCCAGCCTCGGCTAGGCCATTGAAGTGAGGGCTTCCAGGGGGATTAAACGAAAATTTGATTTCATTAACGTCAGCAGCATTTTTCATAAGAGAACCTAAGTAGTTACTGGCTCCAATGAAGTTGCGACCCTGATCGGAGATAATTTGACTACATCGGCCGCGGCGGGCAATGAACCTCTTTAACGCGCAAAGGAAAGCTTCTGTTGATAACTCCGAGGCGAGTTCTATATGTATCGCCTTTGTACAAGTACAAACGAACACACAGACGTAGCTTTTCGGCGTCCTCACGCCTCTTCCGCGCCCAAGTGCGAGGTCAAATGGTCCGCCATAATCGATGGCCACATTTGAGAACGGTTTTAATTTTGCGATACGATAGCGCGGCAAATTTCCCATGAGCGGGGCTGTAGCTGGGGTAGGGTTTGCACGAAAACATTTTACACTTCCTCCAGTCACAGCTTGTATAGCCCGCTTGGGCGATAAAATCCAAAAGGATTGCGCGAGTAAATTTTGTAGAGTCTGAACGCCTGGATGCATGAACTTCTTATGGTATTCGTCAATGATTAAAGCAGTTAACCGATGGTAACGCGGCAACAAGATAGGATGTTTAACCGAGAAATTTACTGTTGAGTTACCCAGACGTCCGCCCACCCTGAGAATACCCGCGGCGTCACAAAATAACGAAAGCTTACGCAAACCTTTAGGCAAGGAATTAGCCCGTCCCTTTTCCAGGAGGCCAATCCCGACGACCATAACAGTTGCATTAAGTATTTGACATGAAATGCAACGGGACACAAAAAACCAAGCGGGTCATAAATACGGGCGATGCTAGAAAGAATGGTTCGCTTTGTACACCGTTCATCACAGGGGCTTGCCACTTCAAACTGAAAGCAATCCGTCTGCGGACGCCACGATAGCCCTAATATTTTAAGCGACAAATCCGTCATTTCATCGAAATGTTTAAAATCGTTTGAGTATAAATCAGATGGAGGGAGATCGGCAATAAAATCCCCATTATTGGAGGTCCATTTTCTTAAATGGAATCCACCCGACGACAGGATATTCGAAAGGTCGGACCGCAATAGTAGAGCCTCCTCGAGAGAGTTAGCGCCCGTTACGATATCATCGACATAAATATCTCTACCCAGTATCCTCGCACCGGTAGGATAGTTACCCTCAGAGTCTTTGGCTAGTTGCGCGATACTTCGAAGTGCTTGGTATGGGGCAGACTTCACGCCGTAAGTGACTGTGCGCAACCTGTAATCCTTTATAGGGCCCGTAGTGGAACGGCGCCACAGAATTCGCTGGTACTCGGCATCCTCGTCCGGTACCAAAATTTGACGATACATCGCCTTTATATCCCCCGTAAATACAACCTTATGCCACCGAAATCGTGTGAGCACGTCAAAAATATTAGTTTGTAACTTGGGACCAGCCAAAAGTGTATCGTTAAGCGATAGTCCATTTGCATCTTTACAACTCGCATCAAAAACCACCCGAAGTGGAGTGCTAACTGAGTCAGGCCTGAGAACAGCATGGTGAGGTATATAATTGAACTCTCCAACATTAGAAAAACAGGACTCTACTTCCTCCATATGACCACTGATCTCATATTCATCCATGAAAGAATTATAAGCATCACGAAAATCTGAATGCTTCAAAAGCTTTCGCTCCAACGAGAACAGCCTTTTCAAGGCGATGGCACGAGAATCCGAAAAGGTAGGCTTGCTTGTGGGATCGACAAAAGGTAATGGTACCACAAACCGTCCTTCAGTATTACGACAGTAGTTATTAACAAAAACATCCTCGCACAGCTGGTCCTCCTTTGATAATACAGGATTACTGGGCAGACTAACATTCTCTATTTCCCAGAACCTCTTTAAAGAGTTATCCAACGACAAATTCTCGAGCGAGGCGTTCGACACGAAAAAACAATCTTTACGACGAGTATTGACTGTGTGTGAATGAACAATATCACATTCACCCATTATAATCCAACCAAATATGCTCTCGATAGCCTTCGGCTGGCCTGGAGGCCCATATCTACGACCGCTGACAAGAGACGATGCAAAAATATCCGCATTAAGAAGTAAGTCAATGGGTCCAGGATGACCAAAGCTTGGATCAGCAAGTCCTTAATGTGAGACCACTTCGAGTGGTCAACTGACTGACAAGGTTGATCAGAACAGTAAGACGGCAAAACTAATGCCTCAAAATTAAATTTAGTTACATTTGTACCAATGGGTTTGATCCTGCATGTCAATGAACCCCTAGGTTGGGCCACAGTATGCCCGATCCCAGAGACAGACTCCATAGTTCTCTTTATTTTTATTCCAAGACGCTCTGCGCATGGTTGCGATATAAAATTACATGCACTGGCACAATCCAACAAGGCACGAACAGGTTGATATTGGCCAGAGCCATCCATTATTAAAACCTGGGCAGTGGAGAACAACACTGTACTATTTTTAGAAATAGTAGTCAAAGCAACATTTTTACTGGAGGAATCCTTTACTGTCACATGCGGGGCTTCCTTAGCCTCAGAAGTAGTGACAGTCTGTTTATCAAAATGTAATAAGGTGTGGTGAGAGTACCCACACACATCACAACGAGAGGATTGACAACATTGCTTAACTCTATGGTCTTTCGAAAAACAACAAACACATAAGCCCTTATCCTTGATAAACCTAAACCTGGCTGTAGTATTCAATTTTAAAAAGTTATCACAGCCAGCAAGATTGTGCGGGCCATTACAGAAGTTACATGTTGATGATGTAGCTATAAGTGTCACTTTGGACTTTTTATTACTAAAAGGAACATTATTATTGCCTTTACCAACAGAATTATTGCCTGAATGTTTGATGTCAGTTACTTCAAATGCCCTAATATGCTTTTCCAGAAATTCTTGCAATTTTTCAAAGTTTGGAATATCATCTGAATTAAACTCAAGTTGGAACGCTTCACGAGTTGACCTGTCCAGTTTTGACCACAGTAAATGAAATAACATGAAATTTCAATCAGGTAATTTAAGTTTGTCTAAAACTGTCAATGTTTCAACAAATATTCGATGAACTCGTTCCAGCTCGACACCTGATTTTGTTTTAATTTGGTCACAGTACAACATCTTCTCATAATATGTAAAAGCAATCTGACGTTTTTTATTATAATACTTGAACAGAGTATTGTAGGCATCAATATAACTGTCATCAGTAATTGGAAAGTTTTTTTATCAAATCCAAAGCTTTGTTTTGAACACTAGTTATCAAATAATGTAATTTTTAAATATTTGGAATGTCCCTTTTATGTATTAACGAATCAAATAACTGAATAAATGAGATCCAATTCTCAAGCCGGCCATCAAATGGTTTAATATTAATTTTTGGTAACTTAGCTGAGGACTCGCCTACTTTCGACACATTTACAGTTGGTCGGCTGCGTAACCGAATAAGAACGGATCTCATCTTCTTATCAAACTCCATATTTAAGGGAAACTCTGCACTGCGTTCCGTAGCACTACTAGCCGTTAATACTTCTCTTTGAGATCTATGAAAGCTTTCCGCTAACGGAGTCAAATCTGACTCGACATACCCTTCTAAGTCGTTAGCGGCGATATATTCCAACCGCATCATCGCGTAATCACGTTCAATTCTATCCGCATCACCACTATCGTTACTATTTCCTTTGACATTCGTCATTTTATTCACACAATAAATAAAACTTGAGCGAAAACGAAAACAAAACAACGAAATCTAAGTTTTATTTAGAACGAAAACTGGATTTAAATGACAAATGTCACAACGACATATAAACAGTGCTGCCAATACAACCACAGGACATATAAACAGTGCTGCCGATAAAGTTACCGCGGGAACGATAGTCTATGTCTAGAGGACGTTACATTACAATATTGCCAACTAAACTATTCGAAACGAGTTTACTATAATTATAAGTCACGTTTTCCAACCCTCTTAACGAAAAAAAAACGACAATGGGTCTTACCCTCGACAATTAAAATATGATTAATGCTTTAATTTATAGCCAAAAAAAATCACTTTTCACGATCCGGTTCGAAGAACCAATGTTACTGACGAGAATAGTGGACTGTATGGGTTTATTCGAAATCGAATTATTGGATTATCGAAGATAGGAACAACAAACGAAAATATGTTATTTGGGCGACAATACGGACCGTTAGACTAAGTGCTTCATCACATACCTGATATCCTTTGGAGCGGGGTAACGCTGGGCCTGGGCCTGTCCCTGGCGGCTCATCAGCTACTCACAGCGCGCGAGCTCGACTTACCACCGTTTTTGCCTTTGACACCTTAATATAGCACTTGCCCGTGTAGGAAAACACAGTGAATCCGCACTTATATGAATTGAACTATTTTATATGCACGACAACTCCAATAAGAGAGGAAAAAGTGACTTTTACAACAAATTAAACTAATTAGAAAATTACGGCGTGGTGCCGGTCGGAAGTTAGATCTATCTATGTTGCCATATAACAAACTGTTACCCTGACCGGAAGTCTGTGGGTTACCAGTATTAAATCTATTAATTCCCACGAAAGTGAACAGTGGGCAATAAATCGATCTAGCTAGGTTTCATTTTTAGAAAACTTACTGGTATTCCAGGTACTGTTTATTATACGGCTTTATCGACGCGGAATCACATTTTCGCAGATCTAGACTTAAATATTAAGTCGTTACGGCAATAAGTAGAGAGCAATGTACGTTTTAATGTCAATGTGCAACATACTGATGTAATGTAGTAAATAACCATATTAAATGATGACATCATATTTAGTCGGATAAAATCGTATGTAATCTTGCTTTTTCTCAATAAGCTTGGCGATGGGTACTAACCTGACTGAGAAAACCAAATTGATATAAACTATGTCGTGGTATGATTTTTATGTACATCCGTAAAAGTTTCGGGTGCTTTTTATTCGGCCCTTATTCACATTATTTATTACATTATCCCAGGAGGGTACCGGCTTAGCTGAAGAATCCGTCCCTGAACTCCCTGAGTACCTTTGCTCAGGCTGCCCCATCGTATCTGGGGGGGGGGGGGGCAAAATTCCCGATGGCGACGTGTTTTGCCACACGTCACGTCTTGTCTCCCAATATTCAAAAAGACCACAGTAATTTTAAATAAATACCTACTTACTTTAGAAATATTTCACCGCTCGCGTCCCTTAATATTTAGCAATAATTTGTATATCCACTTACGATGTGTTTTGTGAAGAGCTCGATTGTGAGTTGCTCGGCGCGCTTTCGTCGTAGTTTTCCTCCTCTTCTGGAATTTAGATAAATAAATAAAACTCGCAAACACTGACAACATTATTAATTACACCGTAGAGCAAAATAAGAATTGAGTGGGAAAGAGCCGAGCAACAATTACTCGTAAGCCTAAACAATTTGCATTACATAGAGCGAAAATGTTTGTTATGTTTATTAATATGAAGGAGGCAACGGAGCGAGGTTACCTGATGAGAAGTGATTTGGACCCCATTTAATTGTTTAACTTCCTTAACTTTTTTGATTAGGTAATCCGCTGTTAAAAAATATTCAGAAGAAAATCTCAAACCGCTATCTCCAACGGTTTAAAAGTAAGACCGACGCACAGACGGATGGACGACCATCATAATAATAGGGCCCCGTTTGACACCCTTCGGGTGCGGAAAAAGCACGGATTACCGGTCTTAAATTATAACTACTCAGACTCACACGGTTCTTATAACAACACGTTTCGCTCGCCAGTCTTTTTTTTTTATTATAACAGACCGGCGAATTCAAAATTATTGAAAAACACTGGTACGGGACAGGCATGTAGCATAATAAATAACATAAGCTACACATCGGTAACTCGTGGCATTTAGGTAGCACATGACAGTTTCTAACAGACTAGTGATGTGACAATGTTCTTCCTGTATGAGTCGAAAAAAAGTGTTTTCGATCATGACATTCGGGATAAACAATTGATATTTGTTCTAAATTTTTACAAGTCAGCCTAAGTCTTCTACTTGAGAAAATCCACTTTGTGTAAGAAAATGATCTTTCAACTTCCATTGGTAAAAAAAAGCATTCTATTGTAAAGTCGCAGCGTATTTTTATTGAAGTTTTCTTCGATTTCAACTACTTTATTATGAATGAATGACAATATCATTGACATTGACATTGATGTTTTTAAACTAGTGATCATACCTACTTACTTATTGTTAGTCATATGTTAAGACCATGTCGGTAATGAATTTATTATTTTATCTTATCCGAAAAGACACTCAGATAACTTGTCTCATCACTAATCTGTCAAGTGCCACCTAAATGCCACGAGTTACCGATTTGTAAACATAACATAGTATAGTATAAGGTGGTCTTACCGTCACACCAGTCGGGCCGCAGGGGCGCGGCCGGTGTATACTCCACGTCGTCGTAGCGACGATATAGCTCTTCCAAGTAATCCTGCTTGTATATCCCCGGGGGTCTGTGAACCATTAGAATATACATTTTGATGCGAGATCGGAAAGTATGTCACACAAGTCCCGAGGTGTACGAGTGAAAATGTCAGTTCCGCACGTGTTCGAAAATCAAATCGTTTATTAAAACAGGTTGAAACAGATGAAATATCTGTGAGACTCCATACTAGGCTGGGCCTGTTATCTTGGACGTCTGCGAGTGTGATCAACAATCAGAGTTACCTACATTATTAAAATAATTTGACGAAAGGGCTGAATGAACTTAAACTTAAAAATCTGACAAAAAAGGGCCGGTTATATAAAGCCTCGTAAGTAAAAAACGTCAGATCAAATTTTAGTAACTTAACCAGCCTTAGGAACATTAACTTAAATAATTAAATGAGATAATTATACTTAATTTTTAGTGTGATAAAAAATCACAACACTATTTTAAAAATTAAGGGTAAAAAAAGAGCATTCCGCACGATATACAGCTACGAAAAGTACCACTTTTCGACCAACTGTATAACTTTGCCGTGTGGTTGCCAGGTTAGAATAGTGTCGCTCCATGTCTTCCCGTAGATATCGTAAGAGGCGACTAAGGGAATAAAGGCTTGTAGTACTGTTAGGCGATAGGCTTGCCAGTCTTGCCACCTATCACTAATACACTGAGAAACATCTTAGCCTACTTGTGCAAAATGTGGTTACAGAATTATCAAAAAGTTTTGAGACTTATTGGTAATTCTTTAGCTCTGCCTTCCCCACTCTGGGAATGAAGGCGTGAGTTTATGTATGTATAACATAGTGAGAAGAACAAGTTATATTATTGTTTGGAATCAAATAATTTGTCTGTGAAGTTAAAAACCACTAGAGACCGTTTTGTAGCAGAATAAAAAATTAACTAAGGGACAATCTCAGAAAAAAATACTGAATCCCAAACTGTGGGTTACTTACAAGACAACCAATAACCAGACTTACATAGAGAAACACATGAAACATCTAAAACTCGGTACATACTCGCTCTCACTCATCTGACCAATTTTACCTATACCGGGAATCAAACCCGACCCGGGACTGCTAGCTTCAAGCTAAACGAGGCCGTCTTCATCTTAATTATATTAGCCGTCAGCGAAGAAGTATAAAGAGTTCCAAACTAACATTAAACCTATGCTGCAAATATATCCCTAGTGTCGAAAAGTATATGACTATTAAAATATAATCCCCAAGGTTATTCCCATTTGGGATTACCATTTGTCTTTTCCTCTTCAGCCCACTTAATTTTCTAATTCAATTTTACTGAATAAATATTTTGAACTTTGAATTTTGATTTTTGTTTTGAATTTTAAATTGTCAGTCATAAAAAAAAACATTTTATTTCCTTTGTAACACCAACCTCATCTTAGCAAACTCTGTGATGGCAGCCTCAACACTGCAGTCCAGCTGTTCCACCATGTAGCAAACCAGCAGGAACCCAGTGCGGTTGAACCCGTGGGTGCAGTGCACCCCGATCACCTCCAGCGGGTTCTGACTGAGGAACTTGGTCACCAGCTGGATGAATAATCTGGAAGTGAAGGGTTAAGTTTGTTTGGCATGGAGAAAATAAGCAAAAAGTTGTGACATAGGATCTGAGGACCTGCCTGCTGTTAAGTGATGATGAGGTTGAGGCTGCTAAACGCTTACGCGAAAAAAACCCTATTCACTCTTGGTTTGAAAACAAGGTTATACGATTCCGGGAATACAGTTGCGTTTCGTTGGTAGTGCAAATGAATAGATGCAAAGGGATAGAGTGCAAGGGGATAGAGATAGAGTGAAAGCAACTGGAATAAGAAGAAAAGCAAAAGTAATAGATGTAGCTGAACACATAATCAAGATGAAGCTTCAATGGGCAGGACATGTCGCCAGGATGAGTGAAACCAGGAAAATAGCCGTTGGTAAATAATAACTTTTTTTTAAAATTTTGCCAAATATTTTACAAAAGTAAGGTTAACATTTCCGAGCATGTGGGAGAAAATAAAATTATTTTCTGTTCTATTTTATTCTATAAGATAACTTTTTTAAAGAAAACTTGTCAAAAATATACAGTTTATAAACTGTCCATCTTTACAGGGGGATAGGATCAGAGACAGCTTTCCGATTCCGACTGAGGAGAGACATTATACCAGAAGTTGCAGTAACCGCTATGGGATATTGAAACCTGTCATTGCCAAACATTGTCAAATACCTTACCAAACATTGTCAAATACCTTACACCAGAATAATACATTATGAATAATTCAACAAAGTAAAGTCTTGTGCAGAGAAAAATACCCATAACTCCTCCGTGCATAGAAGTTACTGTACTTAAAACCCTTACTTTGTCTGATCTAGAGAAGGTGTCTCTCCATGTCCTCGACACTGCATCTTAACATATTTACAATCCATGTTCTCTATCTCTGTCTTGTCATAGAATCTTGTTGTATTCGTCAAATCCACCCATAAGCCAAGCTTTACCTGTAAACAAAATTCATCCTTTATAAGCAGATAGAGGTTGTGTTGAAATTATTTTATTTACTACCACAGTAAAAAAGCCCTAAATCTTTCGATTTAGGGCTTTTTTTCCTGTTGTCATGAATAAACACCCTTTAAAATATTCACTTTAACACAGTACACATATAAAATCATTTTTTTTTACTATGTTAAGAATCTAAAATACTTTTATTGATGAAACCAAATAAATGGATGACCACTAAAAAAGAGATCCTTGAGTATTTAGAAATATTTCAATAATTCTTAAGCTCTAAATACAAATCAATGGAAACTCTGCAGTTAAGCTTAGGCTCTTGTGAATTTTGGATATCTTAGAACTATGTCTTTCACACCCTGTAACTCACATCCTCTGCTCATGCGGACCACTAATCTGTATCTAGTCTCTAACCTACATACATCAGGCAACATATCATAGACCCACAAGAGATACAACTGCTCACTGTTGTCTGTGCGTCTGGAAATTCCTGGACGCTACGGGCTTTGCGGTGAGCTCTAAACAAAGGGCTGCCACAAACTATCAGCAATACCTGAGGCGGCACACAAGCCTATCTAAACCCCAATAATAACAAGTATCTTTTTCACCTTTGGAGATGATATATTATTGAAGTAATCTTAAGATTAAATTTAATATAATTGTTCCTCATGGCTTGACGCTACCTTTATAACAGACTTCTGCAGTGACTTCTAAGTTTAAAAGTGTTACCAATCCACAAAATGTACATCTTTATACTTAGTAAAGTAAAACAATTTTAAACATTTTATTTAAATGACAAAACACATAATCATTTACCACACCATTATTACAGCAATTTGGACAGGAGCCATTGGCTAAAGCTATTTTAGAATCGTATGGTAGCGAAAATCTAAAATTCTTATACAATGTTAAAGATTTAGTCAGATCAACTGAACTGATACACAATATTTGAATCTGCAAAATTGGATACTGCTCTTCATCAACTGCATGGCATTAAAAGAATATGCTAGATTAATATCTGTACCCAATAAACCACAACACTAACTTACATAGTAAAGAAAAACAAACGAGTAATTTGATAAAAATCATGGCAAAAACAAAACAGCTGACGCGTCGAGAGTAGCTACGATTTCCTGACTTACTTTCAAACTTTTCATGTATACAAATAACATGGACGGCGTGAATCGGTTCTCCTCCGGGACCTTGTCATTGAACTGCTGTCCTAACGGAGTCTTGAAGGCTAAGAACTTGCCAGCAACGAGCCCTGATGCTTTACGGGGACATTTTAACCACCGATTCGGTATTGGCCCGCAATCTCGGTACGACATTTTCACTTCTAAAAAGATTCTTGCGTAGACAGTTCAATGTTAAGTAAATCAGACAAACATTTACACTTGGATGTATTATTGCTTTACTGTATTTCCATATTCAAGATTTGTCTCGAGTATGAGATGCGCGATTGGCATCAGAAGAATAAGCATCAGAAAAATGACAATGACAAATGGAACGTCAAAATCAAAATGACAAGATTGTCTTCGGGTTGCTAGTGGAACAATTACATTCTCCAACTCGTATAAAACGGGTTCTGATTCACGAGTGGTGGTGAATCACATTCACATTTAATTTTGTCAAGGGTCTTTGCCGTGAGGATATGAGAAAGAAATGTAAAATATTAAAGAACCACGAAGTTATAGTTCCTTTACAATTTTTGTCTTTTAATACACTAACCAAAAATTAAAATAGTTTTAAAATTGTAGGTGGTAGGTAGCTGTTACATAATTTATCTATTAACCGAGGTTTACATAGCTCTGCCTACCCTACTCTGGGATTACAGGCGTGAAGGTAAGTATGTATGTAAAAAATTGCATTTAAACCGATTAAGTCGTGCGTGTAATACAGGAAAGCGAGTAAATGAGAACTTACAATTTGTGTTGTATATTGGTCCGCAGGAAAATGTCATGCCACCCAATAACTTTTCCTACCTCTATGCAAATAACACCTATATGCCTCTTCGCTCATCAATGAATTGTACTTTGCGGTCTAAAGAGTTTAACCTATTCAAACATCAAATTATAAAATGGCATACACTAGACACCAATGTCATAACACGACAAAAAAGTATTTGGATTTTTTTTGTGTCCATTCGGAATTAGATTGGCAACATGATTCAATGTTTTCCTTTACCTACCCAAAAGCAGCACCCTAATATGGTTGTTACCATGCCACTAGAGTATTGTAGTTTCACACCTATAGTATATAAAATCCTTTGCTCGGCGTTTTACCTAGTTGATAAGTATTTAAGGTCGCTCAGCGGGCTATCGAGAGGGCTATGCTTGAAATATCTCTGAAGGATCGAATTCGAAACGAAATCGTTCGACAGAGAGCCAAGGTTGTCGATATAGCCTAGGCTTAGGAAGCTGAAATGGCAGTGGGCCGGTAACATAATTATGTCGCAGAACCGACAAGCGTTGGGGCAGACGTGTTCCGGAGTGGAGACCATGGCTTGGCAAACGTAGTGTCGGACGCCCTCCAGCTAGTAGGAGCGGTGACATAAAAAAAGTGGCTGGCAGAGGTTGGAAACAAAAAAACTCAGGACCGAGTTCAGTAGCGTTCCACGGGAGAGGCCTATGTCCAGCAGTGGACGGAAGTGAGCTGATGATGATGATGATGATTAGTATTAGTTTAAATCGTATTGTTTTACCACTTGTCTCACATGACAAATCGTGAAACAATATGTATTATGTCTCGGCTCAAAAATAATATGATATAACGATACGAGCGTTTTTTTTTGAGTTGTAGACAGCTGTCATTTTTTGTACCATTTCTGATAGACTATAAATTAATTAATCTATTATTTATTTAATCGAGGTTAAAACTCATTCAAATATTTAAAAAAACTTAACTTTTAAGCCAATAAAAATAATGAACCTGACGTAAATACTTCCCGAATTAAATGGAAAAAAAGTATACGTTTGTAACATTATGTAGCTTTTTAATTTTACTTCATGGCCTAAATGGTTTAGATACCGAAAAAAAACAGCTTTTATACGGATGATAAACGCCACACAGGGAGTTGTTTACCTCGTTCGTAGTAATATATGATTATGATTATGCTTGTAAGGTTCGTATTTGAATGAAAACCAAATTATTGTTTATAAATATTTATTTTTAGCCCAAGTGTCAACGTATGCGTCATCTCCTAATTCGTTCGAAAACCATTTACTAAAATATTTTTGTTTGACTTAGTAATTTTGTAGTCGGATTAGTCACTTTTAGTAGAAAGAAAAGAAGACTGGTTGGATTTGGGTTTCATTGTATGAAACATTTTTACTTACATACATACATACATAAACTCACGCCTTCATTCCCAGAGTGGGGTAGGCAGAGCTAAAGAATTACCAACAAGTTTTAAAAATTCTTAAGTGAAGTTTTTATTATGATATGGTTTCCGTAGACGCACGTTCTTAAAATACCTGTTTGATACTTAGGTTCTGAACATCACTCAACTATTTTTAGCAGTTGGTCAAGAGTGGCAACCTAACAATAAAAGATAAACATTGTTATTTCTTTCTAATCAAGGTGAGAGGGCTACATTAGACAAGGACAAAAAACTAAAGCCATTCTTATGTTGGTCGCACTTGAAGTTGGTATTTGCCAAGAGCCTGCCATTTTGTAAGATAGAAGGGAGATAAAAAATAGTTTTATGGTGTTAAAATTTTACAAAAACTTCGTTGCCATTTATATTAAGGCCCAAAACAAATGTTTAAATGGACGCATCGTCCATTATAACTCAGGTGTCACGGGATGACGAGCAATTAAACAATTATGGATCCGACAGAGGTAAATCTAAACCGAATTACACCTGTTACTGGCATCAAATTAGAGCGTATAGTGTTACCTATGGTGGTTTATAAATATTTGTGAATCGTGAGCGTTATTGAATCGGTGTTTTATTGTGTGTTACATTGTTGTGCGTGAGTCGTGCGTTCGGGACTCGAGGTAAACAATTAGAACGGGTGGACGCAATAACATTCTTGGAGCAACCTTGAGCCCAACCATGTCTTTCCTTACAATCCCACATGAATAGTGAGTGCTTCCGTGTGTTGTAATTCTAATGTTAATTTTAGGACCATCCCCTGGCGGCCAGAACAGTGAGGGTGATGGCACGCCAGTATCGTCGACACCCTTGGGCAGTAAGAAGTCCGGTGGTGGAGGATTCTTGCGGTCGCTGCTGTGTTGTTGGCGCGGCAGCCGCGGGAAGGGCCCCCCCGGGAATGGCGCGAACAGCGTGGACGGTCGGGCGTCGCCCCCGCTCCTGGTCATGGCAGACCATGCCCCCCGACCACTCCTACCACCAGTGAGACACCAAGATATGCATAAAAAGTGTATGGTCATAGATCTGGACGAGACCCTAGTGCACAGCTCCTTTAAGGTAAGTTATATGTTAATTTTAAATTTATTAGACTGATACTGGGTTAGTGCCTGGACGGCAAGCACAAGTTGTTCACAACTAGTTTGTATCAATAGTCACACCACTGACCAACTTAAGAGAAAATTCAAGGTGTGCTATCTGCTCTGAGATAAATGGTTGAGAAGAATCAGCACGATGCATTATATTGTTTAGGCTTTATACTTATTTAAATATGAAGTCAAGTAAATTATTACTGGTGGAGATTTCCAGATATATAAAAGGAAGACATTTGTTTAGCTTACTCTGCATGCTGCAATATAATTAAATTTGTTTCCCACTATTCTCGCTCTTGCATTTGTATCATACTACTGTTGGATTATTTATTCTAAATTACAACTCTCGAGGTTCTCGTGGTTTTGGCTTTCGGTCACAATGCCCCCAAAGGCTTTTACCGTCAAAACCTAGGTTTGATTGAGATCACAGTTATAACCCTTCATGAAACCTTATGATAAATAACATACACCCAATGTCATACCGATTGACCTAGTTCCAAACTCGGCTCTAGGCTAATACTATGGGTACTAGACAACAATATAAATACTTTCATAGAGAATTATATACTTAAATACATCGAAATCAACAAAGTTAAATACAAATGACTCAGGAACAAATATTCATGCTCATCACACAAATATCTGCCCTTATCAGGATTTAAACCCAGGACTGCTTGCATCGTAAGCAGGGTCACTACCAACTACTCTAGCGTGTCGTCAATTATTTGTTTGATAATTACAGAGCGATTTAAAAATACAAGTTTGGTCTGTCTGCTGTAAGTTTATTATTGAATGATACATTTTGTTATTCTATGGTAAGCCGTAGTAGGTAATTATTTTTCTAAAATACCTATTAATTAAAAATATTGTAAACTTTATTTTGTTCTTTTTAATTAGATAGGTAATTATATATTTGTTACAAAGAAAATATTTGAAAGCACTTCAAAATAGTGTTCAGGTATGTCAGCGGCTCAGCGCCTTAGTGCTAATGACAATGTCCGGCTTATCAGTTGAATTCATAACTTGATGACTTATAACCTTATGAGTAATGTTATAACACATTCAAAAGACCTGATAAGAGTTAAACGATTATTGAATGGGTGCTTAGGCACAATTTTACTTTTTAGTTGCTACTGCTGGACTCTTAATTACAAAATTTGTGTTGGATTATTATGAACAGCATTCTTTTTTTAGCCACAGCACATGAAACTGTAGACTATCACACTACATGTACGTCTATAGATGTCATGGTTCCATAGCCTGAGTAGCAACTGGGACCCCACTACTAATCCGATGCTGTCCCTCTGTATGTTTGCTTTTCCGTTTTAAGTGCTTTACACACTGGCGCTGATCCAATCCACCATTGGATTGGTGGTTGTGTGTATGCAAAGCCCATTAACGTATAATAGGTATCACACAATAAATTCTCACAGAATACATTTAACTATGCATCTTTCATGACAATTAAGATAGATGCAAAAAGTCAAAATCACTTATACTCCATCTAGGTACTTGAATAAATGTAAACAAACCTAACCTTGTGGCCTTGTTCAACAGCCAATCAAAACTGTTTGGTCGAGCTTTGATGTTCTGCTTCTATTGGCTGACGAACTATGACACCTGAACAACTGGAGTATAGAAAACATAAAAAATAATCATCTCACTCATACCAAATATATATTCACAAATACCAAAGAAATGTACTGCTGCAATTAAAATAATATAATTGTAATAAATATTCTAATGTTAATAAGTGGTCACCCATCCTGTTTTGGTCTGCTTTTGTGGTTGCCAACTTTGATTGTCGGACGGACTATTTTTAATCAGTTATAATGTATGTTGCTGTGGTAGCTACTTTGATTTACGATTTAATTCATATTTACATTGTGTGGCAGCATTCAACCAGTGTGCGGGCTAGACTTGCAAATAGACAGACGTTTTTTAAATCATCTGAGCATTGATACATTTGTCTACAGCGCTGGTATATTCTTGTCACACGGTAATATTTAGTAATATGTATACATTAATTAAGAGATAAATATTTTAGTCGGACTAGGCCACATAGACCAGATTTATAGACCTAGGTACTGCTGAACTTGCAAGCAATGAATATCAATCCCTGTCACTTTTAATGTCATTTAAACTGCAAACTTACTGGTCTACAAAGCGTTACACCTTTTTCCCTGTCGGTTTTGTTACAACCACTTTTATGCAAGTTTGTACCTCTTACAGAGACGTTACCGCTTTTGCACTGACCCGCTACCGCACCCGCTTTTAGTGCGTTTCAACCTTAGCCGTAAGTTAGATTACTCGACGGAGTGTTCCTTAATAGTTATCTCATGTCCATTGAATACAATTATTGTCTGACTCATTCAATATCATTAGAACAATCGGAGCCAATTATCTTGAATTCTAAGCCAACGTTTTTGTAACTGATGCTTTTACGACAAAAACTTTAAATGTCTGCTTCCAGCGTGCCTATTGGCCGTGGTAACAAGACAGCAATGTATTACTTTTATATTATATTTACGTAATGCGCCTTACTATCAAATTAAGGTGGCACTCTTTATGGACAGAAGAGTTTCTAAAAACATAATTTATTTAAGTTAAATTGAGATAAACATTAAACATCTTAGCCTAATTGTGCAAATTGTGGTTACAGAGTTATCAACAAGTTTTTAGAGTTGTTGGTTATTCTGTAGCTCTGCCTACCCCACTCTGGGAATGAAGGCGTGAAGGTATGTATGTATGTATGTATGTAAATCATACCTCATCATCATCATCATCATCATCATCATCATCATCATGTAAGCCGAAAGACGTCCACTGCTGGACATAGGCCTCCCCCAAGGCTCTCCACTCAGATTGGTCTTGTGCTTTTCGCATCCACCGCGTTATACCTACCTATACTTAATAAATAAGTACCGAAATGGGTTATTTTATTTGACATAGTTTTCATTGGTAATTTTTTTACTGTCTTTGTATCACAAACACAGCACCATGAAAATTAAGTACCAAGGCTGGGGATTGATATAGGCAGGTAGCTAGCTAGTCGTCTTTAATATCGCAAAGTTGCGTCATTTCTAAGGAAAAACCAATAAACACATAGATATTTTTCGCGCAAAATGTTAGTTTGTTATTATTTGTACGTTTACGTAGACATACTCGTAACCGCTCGGCACCGGATCAGTCAAAAGTGAGGTATTGAAAAGTGAGCTTAATTTGATATGTGTTAGTAGGTACGATTCATTTTTTAAACGTTAAGTGAAAACAACAGAAGGCGCAGGCCTCGCGTCGTCGTCCACTGAATAATATCGAACTAACACAAATCAACGCTCACTTTTCAATGTCACACTTTGAACTGGGTCCCTCTTCAACACGGTAAAAACCATAATATGGTTTTATTTGTGGACGATATTATCGTGTTTGTCCCTTTCAGACCTCGCAAGTATTCTTATAGAGTGCGAGGGCCAGAGTATGCGACTCGCTAGCGAGTACGGTAATTTTAACTCATGGTAAGGGTGCTGTTATCGTAATATCACCGTTTTGATAGCTCTTATTTACTTGACAGTAATGGCGCCTGACGTCAAAACAATACCATAACAGGTCAAAGACGATATGTTTTTTTTTACCCCCGGGAATAAAGGCCCTGATCCGGTGCCAAGCGGTTATGTCTGCGCCAATCTTAAGACCGTCATTCGAAGTACCTAAGCTCGAAATACCCCAGTTAAAAATATACTGATATAACAGCCTTTAACTATTTTTAGACTAATTAATCCATAATTCTTCCTTATCTTCCAATCCTTATTTTCTTATTTGCAATATTGCCCGAACGTTTCGCGTGTTTTTCCCCGCTGCTTTAGGTACCATCGCCCACACTGTTAACTGTTCATCGATAGACCTTTATGCCTTTTGTAATAAGGTCCACTGATGTACAGTTAAGAGTGTTGCTGTTTGTGCTTTTTCATTTTATGTGGTATAGACCAGGAGATACTGACACAAAATTTCATTGGCATTACGCTAGCGCCTACTTATTTTTTCATCGACTATCGGAAAATTCAAGAATTTTTGTGTAACAAATCGTTCGACACTCGTCGACTACACGTTCTATTAACGCCCACGCGTTTGGGCCGCGCCGCTACCAACACTGCAGCCATATTTTTCATTTTCTTCAATTCTTAATTAGACCCCTGAAGGGTAGCCATACTTGGTATTACCGGAAATGTTGTGTCACTATCTCCAGGTCTAGTAGCATTGCACACCTGCATTGGACCTGCTACAAAACTAACACCCTTAACACACCTAGGTACAAATGGGAAATTCTGCGATTGGATTTTTTGTAGAGCGGAACATACACGAATTAGAAAAAAGCGTACATTAATAATAGATTGTTGAACAAGGGACTAAAGTTTCTGACAATTTTTTTCCCGGTTGCTAGTTTTTTGTAAAGTGGCACTTTAAATGCTTGTATATTTAGCCTACAGATACAAACTTAAAAACTATTTGGACCATGCCTGATAAAATAAAATAATCCTTAATATATTTAAATATGTAGATTCATATTCGTAATCTGCTTGCTTCACGAAATTAAATGTTTTTAAAATAACTTTGCTCAGTTGTCACTTTCAGGTTATTTCCACGGCTTAAAAATTGTCCATACACAATCACTGAAAATGCCGATAATCCTCCATTCACAAACGCCGTGATTGGCTGTTTAAGGGTTTCCAAAGTAAATTAAACAGAAAAAGTACTTTAGTCCCTAGGGACGTTTGTTGTTGTACGAAGTGTCGTTTTAAACCCTAGGGATGAAATACATCACTTTAGTCCGCCTATACAAGGCTATTATGAGTCATTTTAGAGCCTGAGAAGTGAAAAAGAATCTTAAGACCAATCTAAATTAATAAACTATAAAATTGAATTACCTATATATGCCTTTACTTAAACTTCCGTAAAAAATATCTAACTGATAGTGACAACCGCATGAAAATCCGTTCAGTAGTTTTTGAGGTTATCGTGAATAAACAGACAGACGCGGCGGGCGGCGGGGGACTGTTTTATAATATGTGGTGATTTATATAACTGATAATACTGAGAGACAAATTGCTATAATATTGACTATTAGCATTGCAAGTCGTGTTTAGATAACTCGTATTCAATTTAATTATATCAATATGCCGACTTCGTTTTTTAATTAACAATCATGTAAAGTAATGGTATTATGTTACAGAATAAATCCAAGGCGGTTTCTGAAACAGTTAGATATTTTACCAAAGTTACTACACAGATATTATTAATTTGATCCTGTTTATAAACCTCATTTAACTCCTAGCTAAGGAAGCTAATTAAAATGTACGCTATATACATGTATACATTTATTTTTAGAAAATCAAGTTTTAATAATCAAAATATACGTTTGTTAAGTAATAATACACATACATACATGTTAATTTTAAAAGTTGTATGTTAAATATTCAAGTAACTATTCATTTTTGGACAGGGCTCTAAATTACCCTTTTTAGGGTTCTTTACCGAAAGGGTAAAAATATATTTAAGGGGGCTTTCATACTACAAACGTGTTTTTTTTATAGATAATCGTAACCCTTCTTGCGCGAGTCCCACTCGCACTTGGCCGGTTTGTGTTGTAACTGAGGTCTACTCTGCCACCCCTTGAAGGGGTGGTTACCACGTACCTATCACTAAAATCAAAACCTTGGGCACCACTTCCCTTTCACTTGTCATTCTAGACTACATCGAAAGCAAGGGAGCTAACGTTACTTCGATATTCGATTTTCAAAGTAGGGCTGAATACAACACTTCAATTGCTGACGAGTTCATGCATCCATACAGTACTAGGCGGGTAAAAAAATAATCCGTTTCCGAATTTAAGTGTAGCATTGATTGACTGCTGTCAACATTATCTATATTCAAAAACTTCATGGTTGTGCAATGTGGCGGGATTGATTTCTTATCAGCCTAGTACGTACCATAGATAACCACTAGCGACGTTTTATGAGAGTTTTTCGTCCGTACGAATTCCAGAATTAATTATACATAAAACCTTCATCTTGAATCACTATCCATTGATGTCAACCGCATTACAATGTGTTGCGTAGTTTGGAAAATCTAAGCATACAGAACACACTGCGGGAAGTGACTTAATTTTAAACTCTTATAAACTACGTTTAAATTATTATCACGCGTTAGAATCTGCCCACTCAAATAATACATTACTACTACTTGAACCCATAGCGTATATTTCCTTATGTATGTGTTTTGACACTGTACAAAACTGCATATTGCATGTGTAAGTTAGATAAACAACGTATAATGTATTATGATGAGTCGGCCAGGCATGCGCCTCAGGTCGCCGTTTATAGGTACATTGAAACCACTTAAAACTGATCCTTAAGTTGTGGTGAATAAGTTCTTGGTCTGTTTGGTAGAGGTGTAATTATCTGCTTACAATAATGATTGATTATGCATTAAATGCATTCGTCTAAATTGGCAAGTGTTGTGAAAAAAAATACGTTACAGGATATGTTTAAAAACAATGCCATACAAAAGAGACATCGTATGAATTTTCCATTGTGTTGGATTTTAAAATGAACTTTTGAATGAAAAGCCCGTATGAGATAATTAACGCTCTCGTGAATTTTACAAGGTTTTAAACAACAATAAGCATGTTGATATCGTATTATATTTGTGTGACATTGCAAATGCTATCTCAATGCATTATTATCGCATATGAATCGTTACACTTGTTCAATCGCGTCTCGTATTGTAGCTGCTCATGAATGTAATTTGATAAGCGCAAATTTATGCGTTTCCTCGTTTGTTTTATTTATTAACTCATGCACAATTCGTTTATGTTAATTTATTCGTGTTTTTATGATTTTCCTCAAGATGCTTAATAGGTACGTGTTTGAAAATAATAGAATCGCAATGACTCATAACAACGTAAGTGGAACAATTAACGAGACGCCATTATACGTTAAAGCACGACAGAGTTACGATAATGTGACGTATCAATATCTTCAAAGCAGAATGCTGTTAGATGAGATTTGAATCATTAGCGATATTAAAGTTCCTTCATTCATGCATGTCTTTATTAGCTTCAAACAATGATTGGATAAGATATGGCTCTTTATATTTCGTTAGTTTGGCTACGATTTGGCGCCGCGCAATGCTAATGTTAGCATGTAAGTCTGCAATATAATTTTATGGCCACCAATACGATGACGAGTAAAGCGTAGGCGTCCTTTCTTATAAAATGAAGCGCTTTCTTTTTATAAAGACCGTGAGACTGGAAAGTTACATCATTCACCATTTTTAGCCATGTAGTGCACAATAGAACTTTATTGTGGTACCTTAAAAGGTAATTTCTTGACAAACCATCTGGTTTGTTCAACTAGATTTTGGTTTTCACTGAACTTAATAAGGTTTTATTTGTGATCTCATTAACTCAACTGTGACATCAAGAACGACTATTCAGCAAATTTCCCGTCTTTTACTTTATGCTATAAACATAAACATAATTCAGAAGCAGGGATGATTAAAAAATACAGAACAAAAAATATGTCTAAAAATAGTTAATGCAAAACAATTTTTTTTAAAATTTGTTTTCAATGGTCTAAATTTGAGGAATCCAGAAAATTCCTGCTGTCTATTAAACTTATTATCAGCGAAAAAACATCACTCTACAAGGGTTGTTTAATTCTGGCGCTAATTGGATTAAGAGAGGTTCTATCATAGCTTTGCGACTTTGTTTTCCTTGTCAGACCATGTAATGTTTTTCTCTTTCATCTAACTAATTAGAAGAATGTTAGTATATTTACTTAACAATTCTAGAAAAATCCTTTTTCAACATTCCTCAAGTTTACACTTAGGTATCTGTAATAATTTGCCAATTTACAGGTCTCCAAGTAATTGTTAGTTACCATGCTATAGTTATAAATTATTCAGTTGGCCTACTTTATATCTTGGATAGCTTTAAAATAAGTTGTTATCTAATGCCACTGTCAGCATAGTATCTCGTATCGTTATTATCTAGATACCCTTGAATTATGCACTTGATTATTGCTGTTTTAATATTTGCAATTGTTTTCACTATTTATCTTTCTTGGAAAGGTTTATAATCTTTTCACTTCTCATGGTCTTAAAATGTCACTTTTTAGCCTCTGCACATCGGGACTAAAGCTCCTTATTAATATCTAAGCTTTTTTTTAATTTGCTCTGGAAACCCCTAAACAACCAATCACTGTGTTTGTGAATGTAGGATTATCGCCATTTTCAGTGATTGTGTATGGACCATTTTTGGCTCTGGAAATAACCTCAAAATGACAACTGTGCAAATATATAAAAAAAAGATTTAATATCGTGAAACGCGATTAATGATTACCAGGGATCGGAAATTCGGATCGATATTTACCTTAAGTTGGCAAAATCCCAGAAAAAGATAGGCAAACATGGCGCCGGCTTTTTAAAAATATTATTTTAATAATATAAGTTCCGGGATTCTGGGATTCTACAAAATGTTAATATAACATCATCATGTTGTTTTAAAAATGTAGGATAAAACATTCATTTTGCTCCTATAAATTCGTTAGGTTAATGAGTTACAGGTACATTAAATAACATTTGGTAAATCTATACATGAAAAATAACTTCAAACAGTTAATATAAATAATTGATTATGAATTAATGCCGGTGCAATTTATTTATTTTGAAATCCCAGAAATTTTAGTAATGAATTCTATGATTGAGTCCGCCTCCATACAACTGAACAACAAAGCCGGTGCGAAAGTATAGGTAAATATCGATCCGAATTTCCGATCCCTGATGATTACGAATATCAATCTATTTAAATATATTAAGGATAGTTTTGTTTTATTAGGAATGGTCTAGTTTTCAAGTTTGTATCTGTTGGCTAAATATGTTATCATTTAAAGTGTCACTTTACAAAAAACTCACAACCGCGAAACAAATTTGTCAGAAACTTTGTTACATATTTTGTTAAACATTGTAATTTTGTATAGAACGTCTATTTTTTCCTCGCAAAAAGTAGAGTGTTTAACGCGAGTCTAAACAACCATAATGACACTCGAACCGATCTCGCTCGCTCGCGTGGCTAAACATCTCGTGTCATTATGGCTTGTTTTAGTACCATGTTGAACAACGTACTATTAGAAGTTACTTGTTCGCATTTAAAATAAGTCATTTCCAAAGTAACATCACCCGATGGCAATGTCACTTTGACTTTTTTTAGCTATACATATAAACGACAAAATCCTAACCCTTAGTTGTCATTCGAGTCTCTTGTGTATAGTCTTTGTGGAAAAGTACTATTGTCTGAATTCTGTTCTTGATATTATGTCCATTCAGCTAGTCTCTTGAGACGTTGGCGTTGGTCGAGATACTTTGTTAAGCGATTGTATGAAACGACTACTTTGACTATTTGCAACACGTTTTACGTATCTGTCTTAACATTTTTATTCTTAACAGGTTTTGAGCCGAGTGTCTTTTCATGAAATGCAAAAATACCTACCTGTGGTTAGAGGGTAGAGTTGGTTGTATTACAACGCAGAAGCAGCGGAAATTTGCTTTAGGGATATAAAAAATCGGACTAACGATGCCTTAGGACTAATAAAAATTAGGAATTCTAATCACAAACCAGCAATTTCGTCAAGCATACGTATAGGTAAGCATAGGTATCAGACAATAATTTACTTCTTTCACTTATCTATTCTACAATCGGTACTCGTAAATAACCCTCAAGAAGTTAATACCAAGAATCTATAATAGTCTATCTAAACTGTTCTAATGATATTTTCTCAGTTAAGTGGTAATTAAAGTCTTGTTTAGCTATAAAAACGAATCAATCCCCAATGTATTGTCCAATCAATATCTGATACGACACTTAAGAGACCGTTAAACTCACTCACCAAAGTATCAGTAAATCACTTGGGATGCCTTCTTCGTGTGTAGTTGTGAGGCTGACACAAAAACGATTCTGAACCGAACTTTTTTTTTTATTGCATGGGAAGGCAAACGGGCACACAGGCAACCTGATTGTAAGTGGAAACTGTGACCCATAGACATTCGCATTCACAAGACTGCAAATGCGTTGCCAAGCCTGAGGACTAAGATGGAATGCCTCTATGCTAGTCATTTCACCGGCTGTCTTATCCCCAAACCGGAACACAACAAAGCACACACTGCTGCTTGGCGGTACCAACCCGGACGGACCCACGCACACACGTTACTGGTGCTTGTGTAACATTGTACGTCGAGTATGCGTACACCCACGTACGCAAATGCAAAGCAAAAGCGACTAAGCCGTGCTGTCTAATAAATAATTATATCGATATATACCACGATGCACTCGGTCGTGAGGACATTTGATACGCCCGCAACCTACATGGTAAAACGAGTCTTATTTTCTAACTGGTTTAAGTTCATACTGCGATGAGGTGGGAGACAATGTTTGTTATATGGATGACCTTAGGAACATCGCGCCTCCCTGTTTGCGGCTGTCGTTACGCTTAACGTAATTTGAATCAGGTATGTTGTTATTGGTTGTTTTATTACCTGCCCGTGGCATTTTAAAGAGTTATCTTCCTTTTTACGGGTATTTAGTACTTTTACCCGACTGCGTCAGAAGAAGGGTTATGCTTTTCGAGCGTATGTATGTATCGACGACGAGGTGTAATGACCTCCTAACTGACATTTTGTCATTTTTGTGATTCTTATGTATATGGGTTTAAAATATTATTTCGCATGCACTAGCAAGACAACCAAACAGAATTTCGTATTAATTAGAGAGATATAAAAAAAAAATAGCTCCTAAGTTCATTTGCGTAGATTTTGCTGCCAATATCTCCTATCTACGTCGCAAAGCAGGTGATCCACAAGTAGTTAACATAAGAGTAATGCGATACAATACGATGACTATCGAAGTAAAGCTAGGCTTTGACGAAGAACGGATCCCTCTACCACAGCGACCTAAAGTGTTACCTAACGAAGTGACATATCGCGAACTTCATTCGAACAAATTACCGGTTAAGGCAACTAAGTATAACCACCTTCAGCAATTGAAAGCAGTTTTACCTAGTGACTGTCATGCTTTTTATGATGCTTTACCTTTTGTTTAATATTTAGTTGACAAGCAAAGCACCTGTTTTATGATGTATTATTCTTTGAATTTTATTATAATTTAAGATAAAGAAAAATTATGATGAGGAAAGGAAAAAAATAAAAACGCAATGTTATGATTAAAGTGATCTTGTGAGTTGAAAACTAAATTGCAGAAAAACTATATTTCTACTTATTTGTTACTTAAAAAGTTAATGAACAAAAGAAGTATAAAACAGTTCAAAATGTCTAATAATAAATATTTTCTCTTTGGATTTCTGTTTGTTTTTATTTGCAATACCTCTTAACTTAGCTATAACTATCCATAATTTCAAAACAATATCTCCTAACTGCATTTATTCAGTAAACCATCGGATTTCCTTACATACACTAATTTCATAAATTGAAGGGTCCTATGATGATATATTTACAAGATAAAAATTATTCATTAATAGGTTTTAAAAAAAAAAACGTTTTTTTCGTTTCCTGTAAAAACATATTTTTTTAGATAGGAGGTCATTACACCTCGTCGTCGGTATGTCATTCGATTCGTCTTAATTGTCGGAGTGACATAGGGACTAAAAAAAAGCATTTTTTATTATAAAAATATGGGTCTCGAATGAAGGCTAGTAAAAGCAGCTCATTCCAAATATAAGTATATACATTTTAAATTTACAACACTTTGATTTTGACAGGAAAATAAAAAAAACTCCTTTTGCTAGAATGTGAGTTTCCCTTGTAATAATTAAATAAACCACTATTTTATTTATAAAATCTTAAAAGAGTCAAATAAAATAAATTATTAAAAAACAAAAACCCGACTGCAATAAAAAAACAACTGAAAAGCAAAACATAAGTTCTGTAATCTATAGAAAGTTGTAAGAGCTATGTACGTCATAATACAATTTATACTATTATATACATATAACTTGATTATTGGAAAAGGTATTGCAGGCGGAGACAAGCAATGAATTACAAAATCTATTTCCTGAAAAAACATTTAAACTTTCTATAGTTTTTTATTGCAGTCGGATTTTTCATTTTTAAATAAGTAATTTCGTTTTTAGATTAGCTCCTTGGACAGAAAGGAAAAGAAATGTGGAAATTGTAATACAGGGTGGGCCATAAATTTTTGCAAATAGCAACACTGTTTTTTTCGGACTCTGTCAGAGTGAGCGGCGGGAAATTGCTGGGAAACTATAGGTCACTTCGTGCAATTTTATTTATAAAGGAGCGTTTCACGGGAAAGCAACGGGGTTTTTGTATTAAACAGTTTTATAAAAACAACTATTTGTATCTTTCTGTACGACGCCTACTTAGAATTGAATAAGGATAACGCCAAGTGAGTGAGTGTCCAAGTGTTAGTTAAATTAAATCTTAGGTCAAAAACTTCAAGCAAACTGGTTCGACACTGAATATCAAACAAACAGGGCGTCCACGTTTAACAAGAAATGATGAGAACATACGGCAGGTTAAATTTTCTGTAGAGAACGATCCAGAATTACCTACGCGTAAACGTTCAGCAGCTCTAGCAATACCAAGAACTAGTCTACGGCGAATTTTACATCTAGATCTGAAACTGCACCCACTGCATGAATTTGAAGGTGACCAGAACATGGATGCAACAAGATGGAACAACATGCCATACGTCAAACATGAGTTTACCGGTGGTGAAAGAAATGTTTCCGAAAAAGTTGATTTCTCGCAGAGGTGACATCCCAATTCCCATGGCTGCCAAGGAGCCCGGACCTAACACCTTGCGATGTTTTCAAGTGGAGATATTTAAAGAGTCGAGTGTACCTTAATCATCCGATGACAATACCCCAGTTAAAATAAAACATTCAGAATGAGATAGCTGCGATCCCTCGCAGCATGCGTCAGCGAGTTTTCCAAAGTGTTTGTGTAGTCGACTGCAGGAGTGCAACGACGAGACGGAGGACATCTGGATGACGTTATTTTTCAAAAATAAATTGCATTTATCTGTTACTAGGTTAAATAAATAAAATATAAAAAAACATGAAAAGTTAAATTTTTATCGATGTTTTAAAAGTGCAAAAATTTTTGGCCCACCCTGTATTTGTCCTGTTTATCGTTGCTGAACTGTCCAATGCCATTTAAAAAGTTAGTTATTAACCTAGTTATTAACCTAACAAACTATTCAATTTACGTCTACCTGCTTCGTACGAGCCTCTAAGCTTTGTCTTAAATGAGTCCTGTGACATTCCCTATTAGTATATTCCCGTCTAACGTTTCAGCTTTGGAATTAGAGTGTGGCTACACGTGGAGTCGTCCGTCCGGCCCTTCCAAAGGAAACCAACATTCAACCTGTTTTCTACGTTATATAACCGTTAGATGGTTGATTTTATATTAACACTGTTAAGTTAGATTAGCTTCGGAAAGTGAGAGAAATGTGAAAGTTATTTTATTTTGCTCTAAAGCGATTGTTAGATGAATGCAAAGTTTCTGGTGTTTGTTGTAACTACGATATTATGTGATAGTAGCTAGGTAAGGTAACTACTAATGTATACAAAACTGTTAATTGAGGAATCGATTAAATAAACATTATAATTTAATTAAGATATCTTCAAAATGACTGTATTTATAAATAAAGCTAAACTATATTTGGACCGTAGGCAACAATTTTATTATCACTAATAAATAAACCAATCAACTATTTCGTGGCATATATAACCTATTAGTTATAAAATGTAAAGGACCACTTAAATCATTAAATAAAATTTCCAGTGCCGGTTTTTTTAAACTATTTAAAAAGTAGGATTTACGAATACGATGGATTAAAATAATCAACCTGATTAGTTTATCATCCTTGACCCCTATTCCAAGAATCGCGATCTTTTAGCATGAGTCATCTATGCATAAAGTAGGTGCCTATGAGTTAAACTTAGAGTAATCTTAATTATATTAACGCAATACACATAGCATATTACTATGTTAGAGTGAGAGAGTTCGTATTTAATATTTTTCCAAACTGTTATTTACAAACGCATGTTTGTTTGGTTGCTTCACGAGTCAATTTTGAAACAGTTTGCGTTATTGGAACGGCTAATACTAAGAATACATGTAAACCTGATGACGAGCCACCATTATGGTGTCTAAGAGCTGATCAGATGGTGGAATCAGAAGGGGCAACTAGATCCGCTGTTCATGCGTAGAGAGATTGGAGTGAACCTATTAGTTCTAAAAACGACAGAAAAGTACGTAGTAAGTAAAGTGGAGTGAAAGTATGTTTAATTATAGTTAAATATATTGGCGCCATAAATGTCTTATTTTCTTAAATTTCCCAAAATATCCGTCCAATCGATTGGCATTTGTTAGAAATGAAGCCATTTTATAGTTTTTATGGTTATTTTCCCCGTAATGCTCTCCCAGTGCAATTTGTTCAACGTCACTTCCCGCACGAAGCCTTTGAAATGCCAGTATCAGTCATGCCGCGTGCTTCTAAAAATACCCTACCGATACCTTTGCAACTCGAAACAATCTCAGCGTATCACGCACCTATGCTGAAAGTTTCATGACGCTAACTCAAAGAGGTGAACGGCACGAGAGATGGTTTCAAATTGTAGATTTTTGTTCACTGTGTGTCACTGACTATCGAAACCTGACCGAAATCTTTGGCCTGTTTTTCCTCTCAGTGTTCATCATCATCATCATGTCAGCCGAAAGAAGTGCACTGCTGTCCATAGGCCTCCCCCAAGGCTCTCCACTCAGACCGATCTTGTGCTTTTCGCATCCACCGCGTTCCCGCGATCCTTACAAATGTTAAATATGTATATCCAATACAGCAGTACAGTACAGTATACAGTATTCGAAATAATTGCTACACAATTAACAAAGTTGCCTTAAGTTTATTTTCGAAATGGAACTAAGAATGTGAGACAAATTTTAAGACGTTTGTTAGTGTTCTTGGGTTCGATTGCTGAACTCACGATGGTTCAATAAATAACAGAAATTTATTCGTAACTTGGGTGAAATACTTTTCGTTCAAAATAGATGGACATCGCTGCAGCGCTGTGGAATGCTTTCAAATTTCATGAATCGCCAGCTGAAGGTCGCAGAATACAGAAACTTGAAACTGAAACAGAGTTACTCAAAATAAGCCAAATTGGAGCTTTTGAAGAGGCGATATAATTAATGAGAAGTAGACTTTAAAAAAAGTGTTGCGCAAGTAGAAGACCAGTAGTGGTATTGCGGAAAAACTATAATTATGCTCTAGGCAGAATCAAGGGTTCACTAAATACACAAATAAAGCCACAAAGCTGAACCAGAGACTAAGAACCTAAGTTTTATTGTACAGGATTTTGTTCTAGCGGCTCGAGGTCGCAACCTCGACGAAGGGTATTGGTTTATTGACTATTGTTTATACGGAAATCAGTCACATTATGTCATCGCTCTATGTTTCGGAGACGCTTATGGCGTTGCCACATTCCATTGCTTAGGCCTGTCATTGTTTTTAGCTGGTTAGAGCCAGTGAGGTCGCCTGAAAAGGAACCGAAGTACAGTGCAATAGCTCTTGAAATGTATTTTGGGTTTGGGTAAATTTGGTTAGCGAAAGAGCGTATGAGAAGGTCTTTGTTAAAGCTTCATTTCATTCTATACATTCGGACGGCAGCCTTAACATGTCCACTGTCCAGTCTTGTCAAATACGTTTATCTGTGACGGTTGTTAGGTGTCTTCGGATATTTTACCTAAGACACATTGTGGCCTCGTTATCCAAGAAGTTAGCTAGCTTAGCTTGCGAAACTTGCTAATGACTAATGACCTACGAGTGAGGTTGTTAAATATAAAGATCCAGTTTTTAAAGTTTATAGACCTTGTTGATGACTTAACTGTATTAAGTAGCCACAGGTTTTTTTTTTATAGAAATTGAAATAGAGATAGATACATATAGAAATAAATTTATCTGTTTCTGCATACAAGATGTAGGTGTATCACATCCATCTTTAATTTTCATAATTTATTGCGTCATTGTCTTTCGGTTTGCTCATAAAGGCTTCTGCCCAAAAAGGCAAAAATTGCAAACAATAACGTACGTTAAAGAAAAGACAAATTTGAAACCGGCTTACATATCAGATATTGGGTCTATATCGATGGGAGTCTAGCCATATCAAATACTTATCTATATTTGGCCTTTACAAAATTATGTTATTTGAATTTGTTTTCTCTTATTAATATCATTGATTCGAGAAGCTAAATTTCGGTTGTACTTTATTTTACAGACTGAAGTTGTTTAGAATTTCATTTCATAGAATTTTTTTCTCGTATTATCATTTCATAGAATAATCAATATGTAGAATAATTACTTTAAAGACATTTAAATAATCGTTTTTTATTTCAAATAAAATTCAATGTTTATTTTTCATATTATAGAATAGCAAATTAAATATCCTTTGTTCTCATATTATTTGATTTACAATCAAATTATATCGCATAGCTTATTCAAGGGATATAAAAAAAAAAAACCTCGAAGGCTAAGGCGGGAGCTTGCTTCGCTTCGCTCCCGCCATAGCCTTCTAACCTAACCTATTCAAGTCGGTTCTGCCCAGAGAGGTCTTGCTCGCTCATTCATATTTATAGGTTGTACGTTAATGAGTTTCTAATGAGTTTTGAGTGAGTATGAAAAAATACACTGACCAAACAATATTCGTTGAAAAATAATTATATTGTTTGATAAGATTGTGTAATGAAAAAATAAAATTACAAAATTAATTGAATTGATTTTCTGTCGAATTTGTTTCTTTCAAGTAAATAGTTAAAAAATAATAATATACGAATCAAAAATACAAGGACCAAATAGTATATGAAACATTTTCTGTGAAACAAAATTCTGTATTTTTTCAGTCTGTAAAACAAGGGGACACCCTAAATTTCGCTTGCGAATTCCCTTAGTATCGCGATTAAAAGGTTGAAATTGTACCTGTTTATTTTTAAACCCTTCGCGTGAACAGTGGTCATGCACGTGGAGTCGTGGATTGTGAGGTTTCCTCGGCGACTTCTATTTTTGGAACTATTGTTGTTACTTTATTTTGGTAATTGCTAATTGCTAATTTAGACGTAGTTAAATATAACTATTGTTTTTATTTTTTATGTTGTGCAATGACCTTTTCATTCGCTTTGAAGCGTTATTTTTACAACCCTTATTACAAATGATACCCTGATTTCTCTTTGATGGATGAATATTTCCCGGTGATTACCCAACGCAAGGCATTATTCCGTCTAGCCGATATCTGGCTCATTTTATATAGAATTAAGGCAGTCGGGCGTCGAATGTGAACGTTCCATCAATATCCCTCGAGCAATAGGACTAACGCGTTCTATTTCAGGATCAAATATAGGCATCACATCTTCCCCAGTCAAATAAAGATCTCTGCAGCCGACGGATTTATTTTTACGCGACTGTACTAGATATACCTATAAGGCTAGTTACCCACCGCACGATCCATATGTCTTCCATTGTGAACACGGTTTAGGTGCTCACACATGTCAAGGTTGCGGCCTTCGGTTTATGTGTTACAGGAATCAATGCTTCGTACACAATGGAGCGTGCTCTGTGAGACGATGTTGTTACTCCTGCATTATTTATTAAATGTCGACATGTTAAGGGTTTTTGAGGATGTTACTGGCCAGTATCAGAAAAGTTCCAGGTTTGACAGAGTACCTATTATACGCGTTGCTCTTTTTATTATGTAAACAAATATAGGATGTCGATTGTAATTAAACCTACTTATTCTCTATTGTCGGTATCGATTGGAAACTTTGTAGAATTCTGCGGGCTTATTATGGTTGTGTTTATCGAAGTAGATAAAACATCTGTCACTTTCTGACCAGTATGTAAGTGTGAGAGTGACGGATGCTTTATCCACCTTTGTAATAAAAGCCACCATAAAACGAGTCCAGGGGGGTCACAATGACATACTAAAGCAGTTCAGTTTAGGTTGAGAGAAAGAGACAGCTGTATAACTGCTATAGCTCTGTCCTTTTCTCTCGTGAACTTAACTGCTTAAGTATGTCATGTTAACCGCCCTGATAACTATTAAATAGATAAAAACCTCCTAAACAGCCGAACCGATTTTCATTAAACCTAATAAGGAAATACCGATGAACCTTTATTTTTAAAAACATGTTCAAATCATTTTATGCGTTTGGCAGCTACAATACACACAAACATACACAGATACACACGTTAAACTTCTTCCCTTTTGTTGGGGGTTAATTTTTTATATTTTCACTTGACGCTGTAATTACGACAAGGTTCTATGGTGTATCTACATTTAAAGTCCTTGATGGGACCATAGAGCGGGTTTGTCGGTGCAATGGAGACAGGGTGGGCTGGGGAACTTCTTTTGTCTTTTAAAAGTGACAGATAACAAGTCCTGAGAAATCTTTTTTATCTTATCTTGTCGAAGCGCGGTGCAATAAACTATTTTGATAATATGTGGTTAATTAATTTAAATACGTTAGCGTGTTCCCCAATTCAGGGAATAAGCTTCCCAAACCCTTCCAGCTTGAAGAAGTAACAAACAAAGTAACTTACACAAACTTTCGTATTTATAATATTAGTGTAAATAGTGTACACAGAAAACCTAACCATGTAGTCACGGGAAGGTTACAAGTAATATATTTTTAAACGTCCCCTATCCGCTCGATCAAAACATTTCGTGACCAACTTAGTTCACCAACTCGCGTTAAGGTTATTATGTAATTTCTGTCTTACGACCCACGGACCCACAAATAGAACGTAAATCACTAATATAACTTACCTACTGTTATTACACGTTAAGGTAAATCAGATTAGAGAAATGTACAAGGTAATAGTGGTATTTTACATGAAAATGAATACTCGTAGTCCTAATTTTTACGAACGCTGTAAGTATTTATTATTTTGCAAAGGTCAAATACTTGCGTCAAGGGAAGTCCAGAGTCTAAATAATTGTAATTCTTTAAAGAGTCATCGCATCGCGTACAATTTGCTGAGCCGAGAATAAATTGGCGCCCAATGGCCAAATTAATTTTGTTACATTTTCTTGTACAGTCCTAAGCGGTCTTTCAATTTTCCCGAAGTTTTATCTAATGAAAATGTCGCTAGAGTCGACATGTCAAATTGACAGACGCATCGACCTTATTGACTAATGACATGCAAACAGAATCCAGTCTAAAGGTAGCGCACCACTTATTTGTCCGACTCCGACTGTACATGATTATTGCGTGTCTAGAATATATATTAATATATTAAAAAAAATGACTGACTGCTGAGTTTCTTGCGGTGTTTCTTCTCAGCCGTGGTCTCTTGTGAAGCGTTGGTACATTCTTGACGTGTAAAAGTGCCCGTGCGGCCTACTTACTGAATAAATGTCTTTATCTTTATTGTTATTAAACAATTTTATTATCCACACAGCCCATTTGCCATAAGGTGCCCTGTGTGTGTGCTCGTTAGCTTTCTCCGGGGAAAAAAAAAACAAAATGATCCTGTATACATTTTAGCTTGCATACTTTCCAACTCCATATCATCTGATCGGAGATATCACGTAGGTGGAATAAATATCAGTGTTATTCTAAACACCATGCGATGTGTTAGTATAGTCGGTAAAAACCTTGACATCGAAACTTTTTGACCCATATACTATTATTGATCAAGTGTTAACAAGCCGAAGGATCTACCTTTGTAGTGTGAACAGACGTCATAGCTTCTGTGCTGTTTCGTCAAGGATTTTGTGAATATTTTTCCACGGTTACTCTAAATTATTTCATAATTAAAACAATAGAATATTAAGTAGCTTTAGGTCTTAGGTCAAGGCGAGTAGCTAGATTCCTGGAGTAAAAAATTACGACATAGCATGTTGTGAAGTTATAAATTGTTCTAGTTATTATTTTAAATGCTTTAAAAAGAGCGATAAAATATCAACACCGTGTCGCTTTCGTGAGGTATTTCAGGGCCTGTATCCAAACTGAATTGTTTGTATGTTATCGTTATGATAGCTCTTGCTTATTACAGCAATGGCACCGACTTAAAGCAATACGATAACATGTTTAAAGCAGTTACGTTTAGTAGAATCCCCCTGATCGTAAATGAATCATGAAGCGTATTTCTCTCTCATCGTAGGAACAGGTATAGTTGAGGAGGCGATGACTAATTACGTAGCTCTAGTACGCGCCTGCATCGGCCCGTTTAGCCAAGAGAAGATTAACACCCTTATTCTTACATGTTTCATAAAACTTTTTGCTTAAAGTATTCTTGATCATAATAATTTATGTGTAGCAATAAAAGATAACGTCAAAGCAGCTTTTACGCGTACATAGTAAGCGTGCGTAGTCTGGAGTACTACTAATGATGATATAATAACATTTATGTACTGGAAGGACCCATAATTTCTTAGTTTTCGATTATTTCAAGCGCGATTATTTGTTTTTGAGTGTTTGTATTGAAGTATGTATTGCTCAAGTAGGTTTATCATTATCCCATATGTTGTTTTTGTATGCAAGGCCGTCTTAAGCTATTCTGGGGCCCTTGGGCACACAAGAATTGGTGGCCCGGCTCACTGTTATGGGTGCATGCATTTATAATATCACTAGGGACCCGCCCTCGCTTCGCTTGGGTTTATGTGAGTCTTCTTTAATCATTGTACATAAATCAGAATTTATTTATTATGCATAAAATCCTTCTGTGCACGGTTATTTGACTGATGGTGAAAAGCGCATTAAAATCTGTTGCGTGGTTTAGCGAATATACGGATAGACAGACGCTTAAAGCGTTTTTGTCTTATTCTATGTAAATAATTATTTTAGTTAGAGTAAACAGTACTTACCCAAATTACAAATATTCTATGAACCTATTTGACATAACCCCCAAATGATTTAAAGCAAACGCCTCAAGCACGTACTCCAGTAAGCCCAGGGAATTCCTTGTTGACTTATACATCGCGTAGCGTAGCGTGACGTCACATCCCTTTGTCTATCCTCAGCAAACACGATATCATGCTTTGTTTGTAATGCCGTGTCAATATTGGGGCCAATCAAACGGTTCGTTTGTCGACGGACCCAATCACCTAGTACTTATAAAACCACTTGATTTTGTTCATGCTCGATCTTTTGAACGTAAGGGAAACGCCCTTATGAATGACTCACATATTTTCACCGTGCAACTTGCAAGACGTGAGTCAGCCGTACTTATGGAAATGGTAAAAATATACCATTGTCGTTTTTCAGAATTTTGTAAAGCTTCTTAGTTTGTAAGTTCTCAAGGTGTCCGTATACACCTTTGTTGTGCGCTTTATATAAATTACATTTGTACTTAACAATTTAATAGTTTCATATTTTAACAGTTATCGTTTTGCACGGCTATAAATTTTAGTTTCGTGGCTGAGTGCCATAATATCCTTTACAAACGAATACTAATTACAGTTGGGGATTGAACTAAAGACTTCTCTGTTGACGTCGCTATTGCTAGCACAATACGTTGCATTTGTTTCTTTTATATGCAAGTGGGAGTGGCAAACAATGCATCTGGGTTACCTGATAGGAACACCGGCAACTCGAGAAGGGTTGTCGTAATTAGCGTTTTAGGAAAATGTAAGCGCTTTCCTTGAAGATCACTTTTGAGATTATGAAGTATCTTCCGATCATTTAGAGGTCAAGCTGAGTTTAACTAGAAAATAGTAGACAGATAAGCAGGGCCCGTAATTTTCATGCCGATGACATCAATTTGACGTCACGCTCCATATAGGGTGATCCCAAATAGTTTTATTGTAAATTATTAATCATTAATCGTTGGTAATTCTTTAGCTCTGCCTACCCCACTCTGGGAATGAAGGCGTGAGTTTATGTGTGTGTGTAGTCGTCAATCATTTTAATCATGTACAAATGACTTCAAAAGTAGGTACTCTATTTAAACGTGGAATAAATAATACCTACTTGATTCGTGAAACGTAAATAAAACTATTTTATTGGTTTTATACGTACAAAAACATTCTGTCAAAAATGTTACATGTGCCACTGAGAAATAAAAAAATTTGATTTCCTAATTGTATTAGTTGTTAAAATCAGAAAAAAATGTGTCCATCAATTATACATTTTGTTTATAGCAGAGAAGTTGGAATAATTGACCAAGCCACACAACAAACAAAAATATGATAACAAATCAAAAGGATTTTTATGAATATTGCATTACGTATGAACGCGAAGATGACTTAGATTTTCTTTGCATGGTAATTAATACAAGAAGGATGGTGTGCTTTACGTTAGAGAGGAATTATGTTTTCTACGTAATTATTGTAATGTGTTGTTAACAATACCATTTAATAAAATGTATGTATAAAAACAAATCAAATAGTTTTATTTACGTTTCACGTATCAAGTAGGTATTATTTATTCCACGTGTAAATAGAGTACTTTTGAAGTCATTTGTACATGATTAAAATGATTGACGACTAATGATTAATAATTTACAATAAAACTATTTGGGATCACCCTATATGGAGCGTGACGTCAAATTGATGTCATCGGCATGAAAATTACGGGCCCTGCAGATAAGTAATTTTGCATCCTTTAAAATTAAAATTTAATGGATCGCGTCGGAACGCCTTCGATATTATGACCATACTGTGCTGACGGAGAGCGTAGTCCCCAATATAAAAATAAATATCAGGGGACAATGTCACACCAATTGACCTAGTCCCAATTTAAGCTCTAGGCTTTTATTATGGGTACTAGACAACGATATAAATACTTATATAGAGAAACATATACTTAAATACATAGTAAACATCCATGACTCAGGAACAAATATTCGCGTTCATCACACAAATATTTGCCCTTACCGGGATTTGAACCCAGGACCGCTAGCTTCGTAGGCAGGGTCACTACCAACTAGGCCAGCGCATCGTCAAACAATATGTCAATATGTATCCGAAACTTACCCACTGACTACCAATCTAACTAGGCACCTTTTTTTCCAGCCAATCAACAACGCGGACTTCGTGGTCCCCGTGGAAATCGACGGCTCCGTGCACCAAGTGTATGTGCTGAAGCGACCACACGTCGACGAGTTCCTGCGGCGCTGCGGCGAGCTCTACGAGTGTGTGTTGTTCACCGCCTCGCTCGCCAAATACGCGGATCCAGTCGCAGACCTGCTTGATAAGTGAGGCTCCGAAAGCACTACTATAGCTTGAGTCATGCGAAGAGCTCCTCGTGAGCTTGGCTTGACGGACTCGCGTTGCGCTCCAATTCGATGCAAGTCTATCGGCAAATCCAGCTGCATCGAGCTCAGGCCTAGGTTTATCCCTAAATGAAGGAAGCCGCGTTGGCTTCGCGACCCGTCATCTTTGACCTAAATCTCGTCTAATTCGGATGTCGTGTCTACACTGCATCACGACCACCAATTTATAATGTATAATAAGAGGGTAGTAACTTCCAACTGGTATATTTTTTTCATAACAATGGAGCTGACCGAGTGCCGTATCTATTACTGTGACATTGGGCACGAGAATGTTGTATCTATAGCGTTCCGTGACCACAATCAAGGTTTAAAGGACACGTGGGTTGGGTAGTCTGAAGGTTAACGATATAAGCAAGCGAAGTAATGAACAATAGGTTGATAATTTAAAATTCTGCAAACGACGAACAAATACATTCAATTATAACCAGAAAGTGACGTTGTAGTAAATTTTCTTTTACTTATTTTGAATGCAATAACTTTACGTGGTTGGAGAGTAAAGTTGTAGTTGGAGAGAAATATATTTTAAAACTTTAAGATGTAAATATATCCTGAAGCAAAAATAATAGGGTCACGATCTATAGCCAAAAGAGACGTAGTTTTAGAACAGAATCTTCTTTTGCAAATAGAATGCGAATGTCTATGGGTCACAGTTTCCACTTACCATCAGGTGGCCTGTGTGCTCGTTTGCCCTCCCTTGATATAAAAAAAAAAAAAAGCAATAACTTTACTTAGTTGAAGACATGCAGTTTTGGCTGCAAAGGCTGATAACGTTTCTGTTCTTTATCGATTCGAAATATATGGGCTTACGTCAATTCTATACAATTTGAATTCGAATTTCGAAAATCGCTGACGTATCGTTATGCATCTTAACTAAGCCCCCGGTCTTCTTGTTTGTCAGTGTAAATAGTATAAATAAACGCGCAAAAACAAAACAATAATGTCCCCCTTGTCTTGTTCCAGATGGGGCGTGTTCCGCGCTCGCCTGTTCCGGGATAGCTGCGTGTTCCACCGCGGGAACTACGTGAAGGACCTGAACAGTCTGGGGCGCGACCTGCGTCGCGTCGTCATAGTCGACAACTCCCCCGCCTCATACATATTCCATCCGGACAACGCTGTGAGTACAATCTTGTTTCTCTGGGTACAGTCAGCGTCAAAAGAAACTGATCACTTAATAACTTGTCGCTTTACTGTCACATAAGCAATGTCAAACAAGATTGTCTAATGTGTTAATGCGATAAAGTACAAAAGAAGCTTGAAGTGACCAGTTACTTTTGACGCTGACTGTACTACTGGGTACGACGTACGATACCGCGGGAACTACGTGAAGGGCACGAGTGACAAATGTACTTAGTGCACTAGATGCGTTGTTATAAAAAAAATATGAATCCTCCTTAAAATAACGAACTTGCCAAGCTAAAACAACCTTTATTGCTTTGAGTTTAACGTCAAAATATCTATATGGCATATTGATTCTATATCTGCCCTTCGATGCAATTATCACCTATCATTGTCGATTTGGACAATGACTGCGTCCACAATGATTCATTGTGCCTCGTCCTCGGCAATATCTTCGCTTTGCAATGGACGTAACGTTACTGTAACTTGTCATTTTGTGTTAAGGTTTTCCTGCTCAGAATATTAGTATTAGATTATACTACTAATATTATAAATGCGAATATTTGTGTGTGTGTTAATTTGTAAATTCACGCTGAAAAGGCAGGACGGATTTTTTATGGAGGTTTTATCTATACCCTGGATTAACGCATATATGTACTGCATTATGTGGGGGATCATATTCGGGGATTAATAAAAGAAGAAACATTAACAGAAAAAAAACTTTGTTATTATGAATTTTATGCTGACCATAGAAAGATAAATATAATTTAGTCAGTGACATTTCACATGATATGCTCAACATTTCAATGATTTAATTGACTAGCTGTACATTCTCACTTGGAGTGGAGAGCATTGGGGGAGGCCTATGTCCAGCAGTGGACGTCTTTCGGCTCACATGATGATGATGATGACATTCTCATTTGATATTATTAGAAGTGACGTTATTAAAGGTTAATGCTTTTGATCACTTTGATGATGCATCTTATGTATGTAGTAGTGCAATATAACAGCGATAATAAAGATGGAATGTAACTTGCCGTTTTATGGCATGATAATAGATACCAGCAGTATTTGTCAACGTTTACACAAACATGCAAATATATCCCCCAGAGTTCACCCATACAAGAAGGCAGACAATATTCTTCCTTACTATAAAGTCGAGGTCAATAGAAATGACAAAAGATGTAAACAAATCAGTACTGTTTGACACATAACCTCAATATTTCTGCAAACTAGTTTTGATTCAAACAACCTACAGTTAATAGTTATTTAATCTTAAACGTAATGTAAAAGTAACCATCAAGCGTCTAAATCATTAATTATACCTCTCATGACGTCCAAAAATACATATATAATGGTAAATAGGTCCGTTTGGTTTTGTTTACATATTTTGTCATTTATGTTGACCCCGACTTTACGTGTTAATATGTATTATAGATGCGATATTAAGTGCGTTTCTTTGTTTGTTCCGTCTTTAACCCCCTTACTTATAAACGTGGACTAAGCTTGGAATAGTTTATGCCATGCTTTGTCACTTTCTGTCAGATGCAAATGTCACAATTACAGATAAAGACAAAGCATGGCATAAACTATTCCAAGCTTATTCCATGTTTATAAGTAAGGGGGTAAGACTGCGCCGAGCGTATGCAGAGTGTACAGTGGCACCCTTATTACTATTATTGAGTTTTCTAATAAACGAATGTGTTTTCTTGAAATCGGACGGTGCTTTTTTGTACTACAAATAAAAACACAACTTATAGAATATATCACGCAGTTTAATAACAATTGACCTTCGCTTTATCAACTTAACGGAAATAAGTGGCCACCTTTTCCCGTTAAGCTGACTTCTCAAAGGGTAACTACTAACTAACTAAACTATTATCAAAGTTTGTTACGTATCCCATAAATTGTGTTTTTACTTGCTCTACAAAAAAGCGCTGCCCTAATTCAATAGTAAGACATCTTGACCGGGGTATGTTTTGAGTTATTCACATTTTTAGTTTGTACTGTACTAATTGAATTGGAAATTTTTATTGTAAAGACATACAAAGACATTTTAAAATATCTTTGTATGGAAATAAAGGCACGCAAAACTCTTCCTGGCCCTTCAGATATCTTAGGATGTCAGAGTCTTGAACTAGCGTTTGGGTAAAATATGCTTAAATGTTATAGTAAGATATTTAATTTCAAGCGCTTTAGGTTGCGTTTTCTCCTTATCCGATTTTTGCCACAGATAGAGCAGCTAAATGCTTACCTAAATCAAGACATATCTCAATTTCGTTTTTTTTTAAGATATCCTACTATTGAATTAGGGCAGCGAAAGCATCGTCCAATTCCATGGAGATTCTTTAGTTTATCAGAAAACACAATAATAGTATTGAGGACGCGAGGGTTTGCTCCGTGCAGTCTTAAAGTTCAATGCCTCAACCTATAGACATGTTTTTTTTTTTATAGACACCCCTTATCATAAACTCACTATAAACTTATTTTAGTTAAGGTATTCTTTGTCACTCTGTCAAGCTCAAATGTCATAATGACAGAGCATATTTCAAGCATACTTTAATTATTGCGCGTTTAGTTTAGAGTTCTTTTTTTCCCGAAAATCGAACAATTTTTTTGTGCACGGCGATAAACAAATTATGCGCGAGCACAGACCAATGCTTTTATAATCGTAGTTAAATATGCTGCTATTAGGTATTACGTATAAACCTAAAAGAATTGACTTACTAATAGGGCAGAATGAACGGCTGACCGAATCGACTGCCCGCCTGCTTCGGCTGGGCGTCCCCACTTATCATCATCATCAATACGAGTACATAGTAATGTTTTGTTAAACGATCATGAACACCTTTAACTAATGACATTGATAGATTTTGTTGAAAACAACCGTCTCTGTGGGAATATTCTCATGTCCTAATGACATCTATTGTATATCGGCGCGCTATAAATATGCATAACTTAACAATTGACTGATGCTGTGAAAGATGCATATAAAAAATTATGTATCTTTAATAACCAGACATCCCTCCATGTTTTTTAATAAACATGAACGTGCCTTACTTCTAAACATGTTCCCCGTCCCCATACAAGAGTAACGTTTTGATTGGGAAATGTGCAACATGCAAATTTAGATACAATTTGTTAATTAGAATTTGTATTCCTGGCACAAACCCGCGTATAAGGGTACGTTCAGATGACAAGCGCTAAACGCGCGTTGAACGCGCGCTAAATTTTTGTATAGTGTTCACATGACACGCGCTTGCCAGGCGTTGAACGCGCGTTGCCGCGACCGCCATGGTTCTTTGTGGGTCAGTACAGTAGAGTTCTTACATTTGTCGAAGATGGACGTAGAAACAGTTAAGGCTCGTCTCTTTAAATTCCTATCTGAATAATCGCTACTTGTCATGTCCCATATCGCAGGACGTTTCTCTATTTCGTCTATATATAATTCCGTATTAAAAGCTTCGTTTTCCATTTCGGACGATTTCTGGACGACCCGATGAACCCTAAAATACGTCCATCCGCGTCGAAAGCGCGCGCTCAACTGAACGGAAACATGGAAAACCAATGATCTCAAAGCGCGCGTTGACGCGCGCTGACAATAGTCGAGCGCTAGCGCAGCGTTCAACGCGCGTATTAATAAAACGCGCGTTAGCATGTGTACGGCCTGAATAAGTTGTTATGTAGTTGTAAACGCGCGTTACCAAAACGCGCGTTGAGCGCTTGTCATCTGAACGTACCCTAAGTAAATAACTTCTCTGATTCACGAAAAATAGCAACGTTGCCGGACTACGTTTGACATATCTGACAGGATCGCACGTATCGCTTGACGTAGTCGAAGCTTCATTTGATGTCGCTGTCAAACGAAGTTTTACGAAGTGGCATGGCTTCGTTTTCGTTATATGCCGCCACAGAAATGTTGAGCTACCATGGAACTTTGCCATAATGACAGCAATTATACTTTCTTTGTTTAGGATACATACATGTAAACAAACTAAACCACGTGGTTCTGTCAAATGGCCAATCAAAACTGTTTGCTCCAACTTTGAAGTATCAGTTTTCTGCTTCTATTGGCTGACGACCTACATCACGCAGTTTTAAACTTGAATACCCAAATGAAGTCAAAATTAATCATTGTCATTCTGTCTCAGGGTTCTGTAGTGGATCAATACTTAAAGCGTAAATGTACTAACATTTTAATATGTGTATTGCAGGTACCCGTCGCTTCGTGGTTCGACGACATGACGGACTCAGAACTGTTGGACTTGATACCGTTTTTCGAGAAACTAAGCAAGGTGGACAGTGTATACACAGTGTTGCGCAACTCGAACCACCCGTACAACCCGACGCAGAACAACTCGCCGAGCACATAGCCTCCCCCGCCGCCGCGCGACCCCGAGCGATGTTCGCGCGACGCCGAGCGATGTTCGCGCGACGCCGAGCGATGTTCGCGCGACGCCGAGCGATGTTCGCGCGACGCCGAGCGATGTTCGCGCGACGCCGAGCGATGTTCGCGCGACGCCGAGCGATGTTCGCGCGACGCGTGGCGCCGGCCGCGCCCGGGCCCCGCGCCCCTCCCCCGCCCCGCCGGGACCCCCTTCCTCGAAACACTCATCAAGAAAGGAGCGAATTTCGTCTTAAGTGCCAACTTTGCCTTCTGGATAGTAAGGACGTTGTTTGTACCTATTTTAAAGTTTAGGTATTTCTTAGTACGTAAGTGGTCCGTATGATTGACTATCATTTGTACTTTCTCTCTGTTTTAACGGCTAAGCTTGCGGTATTATGTGCGTAATATTTTTTAACGTAATCCAATTTGTATTTCGGAATTCGACTAATGTTAACGATTTGATGTTTTTTTTATTGTGACGTTCGTGTTCGGATTACTGACGATGGATCGAATGGAATTTGGCTAACTTTATTTTAATTGACCACCTTTTTATATCGTGCTTGGGATCAAATATAAATAAGTTAGAATATTTTATCTACAAAGTGGCTTGAAGTCGCGTTCATTCTTCGTAAATCGACTCGTAATTTCATGAACTGTGTCTGCAATTAATATATCGTAGCTGAAATAGTTAACAGTATCCCAAGTAAACCAAGTTCGTAAGACCTAGTATCTAGTTGTATGTTGAACCGTGACATTTCTACTTAGGTTTAATATAATTATTATTATTTTGCAAAAAGGGTCATGTTTACAATATTTTTTTAACATTGATAGCTCCGATGCATTTTCTGCAGACTCAAATATTGCACTGGATGTTACACTATTTAACATTCTTAATGAAATTGATGGATTTCTTACCACGAGTTTTCAAAACGTGGTACATCCCGCACAGGACAAATTGTAAATACTGGAGGTTTTTTATAAATTTAAATGACGGATATCGCCGCTTCTATGTAAAGGAATCATCTTAGTGTACATATAGTTAAATCATTAATATAAGACGCAGAACATACCACTTAAGGTGAGCATATTCGCACTTTTCTAACATTTTTCAATCATAAATTATTTCAATATCAAATCAAGAATTAACATTTATGTTTCGTTTTTCACTTGTTTCTTGACATTGGGTTGATACAATACTTAATATATTATTAAGCTACGATAAATGCACTTGGTGTAACGCACTCCATTTAAGGTTTGTTTTCACAAGAATGTTACTTAAGGAGTATATTTATTGTGTACATACCTTAATTTTATCCCTGCTTGAACTTCTATATTTTTTATAACCTGATATGTCGCTACCATTGAAGACTAGAAGATAAAATTAGTTTTTTAGGATCATTCCTTATGCATTTAGACCCTTTTCCAACGAATTGGCTGTTATCAGAGTGTCATATGGATGTTAATTTATTGAAGTAATAATGAAAACATTGGTAGTGACAGTTTCAAGCAGGCATCTTGAGGTCTGTATTATGAAACTAACCTAACGGTTGGTGGTAAACTTGAGTTCGGATACTCAAGTGTCTATTTAAGTGCAGCTTCAACATTTATTAGTTTAGTTTAATAATACGGATCTTAATAATTGTATTAACTCTTCTCTCATAGTACCTAGTATTGCAAGAGATTGTTGTAGTTTTCCTAGTTAAGTGCTACTACTAGACGTCTTCAAAATTTCACCAAAACGAAGTGACTTAAATTTAGTGCTTAAAAAGGCGCAACACTGGACTTTCGAACAGCTATCCTTGAAAATACACGGTCCTTTTTCATACATAATAGGTATATAATATGTCTATGAGAGTAGAATTTACGTGCTGCACGTATATTTAAATCATCTCAGTATTAAACTAGAGTAGTATTCGATGCCATAACATAATACATGTGCTAGTTGTATGCATACTCAGTACCATTATGTATGTTTACATACATACATACATTATGATAGCATTAATATTGACTGTCTTCATAGTGAAATTTGTTAAGGAAATATTGAAATGATCGTAAGATGTTAGTAAAGTAACTAAAATTATGAGACATATATTTATTTTGAATTACGAAAAATCGATTAAGCAATATAAAACGATCTGTTTCATTCGATAAATCACAGCAATCAATCATTGTAACCTATGCCTTTTATATAAAGACGGAAAAAAGTCCCAAATCGCACTAAATTCAAAATTGTAAAGTGTTTATAAGGATTCGAGTAATTAGGTATACAAAATGGTGCTTTCAGTATTAGTCGGATGACTTAAGGTAACCTATTTAAACTATGAACGCACATTTGACTCTATACTATTGGTTTTGTATTTGAATGTGGGCAAAGGTTGTGAACTATGACAACAAATGCAATAATATCCAACTTCTAGGAGCTTATGTAAAAAGATCATTACGTTTAGTATGAATCCGTACTGTACTACTGGTAAAAGTATTGACTGATGTTACAGTTGGGAAAAAAACTGATAACAGAGGGAAGAATTTCTACAAATTTCTTTAACTAAATGTCAGATTCACTTATTTTTATTATATATTTTTAGTACATTTAGATTAGACATAGCGTTTTAATCTCGTTAGTCAATACTTTTAGAAATAGTGTGCTAGATTCATTTCATATAGAGTAGTTCGCGTCTTTCTAAATAATATAGTAGTCCCGTTGAAACTATCCCATACTTAATTTTATTGTGAGATCAACCCGTAATCGCCTTCCATCTTGGCACATCGCCATCTATTTATTGTTTTTTATTAGTTGCTTAGCAAAGTTTTATTGTTTTATTTTGTAATATTTTTAAACATCAATATATTATTGTGTTGGTAGCAGTGTACATAAGATTTTAACATGGAAGCACTTCTTATCGGTTCGAACTTGAAATAATTGTACATGTTAGTTTGTTATTTAGTACTACGCCCGTGTATGTATGTACTATACCTACATATTTTTTATTACTAGATATACGCATTGCTAGTTGTATACTGTCCTCCGTAGAGTAAAGTCCTTCCAGAAAGTACTAGCCTGCGAGCCACGGTCATACTGGTCTGGTTGTTTCGCCGTTAACTAGAATTATTTGGTTTTTGATAAAAACTATTGTCCCTATACGGTAGGCTATTATTTAAAAATTAGATGCGATTTTTTTTGACAACGTTTCACTCTTTTACACATCACTTTCATTGTCTAGTTTGAAGGAGGATCTAGTTTCAAGTTTCATTTCGTGAAAGCCTTCAATTTCAATCACATTTTTATTTTTATCTAGTAATTTTAAATAAAAAGAATGATTTTGCAAAAATGACGCCTTTGGTTCAAACATTGTCAAGACTGACAATTGACATTTGGCATAGGTAAACGAAGGTCAACTTCCGGTTTAGCCATAAGCTAACTCAGGTCATAATGGTCCCAAAATATTGTCTTTGATATGAAAACTATGAAATGTTGTCAATGTAGATAAGGTATTTCTTTGCAGTTTTTTCTATTAAATTGTTTACGTTGTAACCAACGAGTATGTGGGGCGCAGGCAGTGGGTTATTGTCCGTAGTCCACGGTAGTCGGCATTTATGTTTAAGCATTAACAGTAGCGTAGGATGTTATAGTAATATATACGTTGATTTCTCTAGTTGTAAGCATTCTGTTGTTTGAATGACTCGTTTTTCAAAGCTATTCGACTAGAACACTCCCCGTGAATACCTGTCTTAGATTATCTTTTTTAATATTTGACTACAAATCGTCCGAAATGTTATTTAGGAAAAAATATATCGTTAATTTCATTTTAATGATGCATGCAATAAAAAAATTGATTGATATTTTGCTATTAATCTTATATTATTGAAATAAATTTATTTTATGTCTAACATTATTTAGAGATTTGTGGATTCGTCGTTGTATCATTATATTTTTTTTATTATTGTAAATTAACATTAACATCGGTGATAAGGTTCAGTTTGAAAACTGTTTTAATATTGTGGATATTTGTTGCCGTAATGGTTTTTTAAAGCTTGTTCTGAAAGGCGCGTGAGTCAATAGAAAAACCTAACTTCCAATAGTAAATATCGCTTATTTAATGGTTTAATATTGAGGTAGCGGTTGAAATACACCGAAGCTGATTAAATTGATTAAAAGGTAATAAACAAAGCCTTAATGTCTAATTTCAGTGATGCTTGTTCGAACAATTATAAAATGATTGAATCCAACGAAATGGCCATAATAAACTATCCATCCACTACATTGCTTGAATAAATATTTTGCACTTCTTGTGTGAGTACTTGCAATTTTAATTTCCTACAATAATTTGCTTGTAAACAAAGTACAAATCAGTGGAATAGCATAGACGAACAATTAGTCTGTTATCACTATGTCCTTATGCCCCTACAAGTTGTCTAGATTGACAGAAATTTCTCGAAATTCTTGCCTCTAGGATTAAAGTGTAAAAATACTCTAAAATTTGTATCGCAAAATATTTTTAGTCTGCCCAGATTAAACGTTTTGAATACGTGTTGGTGGAGTTGTCAAAAGAGGAATTCCCAATAACTAACCGGCTTATCAAAATTGCATTAGAAAAAGCAGAAATATTATAAAATTAAGCATGGAACACAACATCGATATTTCTTTACAGGACTAGCCTAGCTAAAAAAAGGGTATCGTTTTCAGCCAGTCATTCTGAATTAAATATCCCAGTTGTCCGCACCTTCCATATTCTATATTTTTCTTGATAGAACGCAAGCTGTAGGTCGTGTAGGTACTGAAGTTTAATTAGTCTGATGATATTTAAATGCAATGGCCCCAATGCGTATTACAGGGACCATAATTGCTGCATACCTTATACATAGCCTCCTAAGGTCCCTTGTACTAATATGACCATTGAAATAAAGATCTAGTGCAAAAGAAGTAGTGTTATTTCTTTTGTTTTTATGATTGATGATCAATTAAGAAAATTTACTTTATATCATCCATAATATTTGACGACGCGCTGGCCTAGTTGGTAGTGACCCTGCCTACGAAGCTAGTGGTCCTGGGTTCAAATCCCGTATTATTTAATAGATTCATATTCCATTGACAATTTTTTTTGTATGGTGGGCCTTAGAAGGTGGGTCTTTATTTTCCCCAAATTAAATTACTGCTTTCTATAACTTCCATTAGGGTTTTGAATGCTTAAATACATCTCAAAAGAAATAACATTTTCTTGGAGACGTAGCTTGCATATTTTTACTACGACAACATATGCAACGATCTTATTCATGTGATATTAAACTTCTTGTCAATATCCCAGCAGCTATTACCAACTCTATTCAATGTTATACAATTGCGGTATTTTCAAATCAATAGCTTATTTTTAAAGTGCAATTATGACATTTTCAATTCGAATTGTTTTAAGATAGTGTCAGCGCCCGTGAAAAGGTAACGAGACGGCGGGATTTAAAAGTTGAAATATGTATTGCTATAATTAATCTGCGCCTGGGCAAGTAAGAGGATGGTTTTAGCTTGGGAAATTTAGTTTTAAAGTTTCCTGAAGTAGCTCACTAAGGCGCTGCAAAAAAATTGTCTATTACTGTGTTCTGTTCGTAATTTTTATCTGAAACGTTACATTTTCCTGGGTAGTGTCACAGAACAATGAACTTAACTGTGAATTACTGTAGATAGCTTATGTACATCATTACTGGACGGTATTATTAACGTACTAACAGCCCAATGGAATCCTGATCGATCATATAACGGTGTCACAGTGACATTATAAAACAATTTGTTTGACATTTCTTACTACTTGAACCATGACGTCACTGTGACACAGTCCTATGGCGGTTCAGTGTTCCATTGGGCTGGTAGTACCTATCCGAGAAACGCAAGTGAAAGGACGATAATTATATTTATGTGTAATAACCGGTATCTCGAGTAGCTAGGTAACATTTACCTGAGACGAAATTTATATAACGGTGTACATTTTTGATATGATGTTGTACAAAAGAGACATTTGGTATGTTATTTTATAGGAATGAAATAAATAGAATTAATAAACGGTGTTGGTATTATTCAGTGTTGCCCAGTAAGGAGCGTCCTCATTCGAACATCGAGTGGTGTGTAACTTTTGTAACGCTCGGCCGTCTACGCCACTCTGGTATTGACGCGAATGCTGTCAGTGAGGACGCTCCTGCAAGATAAAACCGAGATTGTTCTATAGTCCTGTCTTGCACAGTGTTTCCCAAAAACTTTCATCTAAAGAAATAACTACACAGTCCCGTCGTGTCCAGTGTTTCTCAAACGCTCTCATCCAAATAAGTAACCGTAAAAAATGCTCTATAACGTTCCAAGTGCACTTAAACGGACATTTTTAATAATTTCTCTTACTCTATACTGGTGTGATAGGTGTAAACCGGCAATTACTGCTCCAAAAATTGTCGTAAAAATACCAAATTGTAAGTACCAACACAGAACCCGGCTAGCGAGTCGCTGGCGCTGAAAGCATTAGGATAAAATTGTAGTTGGAAAACATATATACCTTTACGCCTGTTATCCCAGAGTGGGGTAGGCAGAGCTACAGAATTACCTACAACTTTAATTTTTTTTTTGATAATTCTGTAACCTCATTTTGCACAAATAGGCTAAGATATTTACCAGCGTATTAGTGACAGGTTGCTAGCCCATCGCCTAACAGTACTACAAGCCTTTATTCCCTTAGTCGCCTCTTACGACATCCACGGGAAGACATGGAGTGGCACTATTCTAACCCGGCAACCACACCCGTACATTTAAATGAAGATTAAATAAAAAAATGCACCTTTACCTACCCAGAGACTCATAGGTAATTGGAGTTTATTCGAGGATTTAAAGTGTTTTCTATGAAGATGAGTGATCGAGAAAGCAAACGAACACACAGGCGACGTAATGGTATAAAAAAAAGTTTCCAGTACACCAATAATCAAGACAGAACAACTTTTGCTGCGAAGTTTATTAAATATTAAATAGTTACAATTATCTAATTTAAACACTTCAGACACACGAGATATGGACATATTGATATGGTACTTGTAGGTACTTATGTGACCAATTAACAACAGGTTTTAACAACTTTTTTATAACAAGATCCAATTAACAACGATTTATTTTGACGAGGTTCATCACAGTGAATTAAACAACCCCAGGCCTTCAGTATACACGCTTCAAGACTTAAATCCGTGTAACGCGCATGTGGTAAAACGGTTAAGGGAAATTGCTTGGATGTAGTCGAGGTCAGCATACATTTGATCCGAATATCAACGGAGATGAATGTTTAAAGCTGTAAGAAGCTAAGTGTGATCATATAACCCACCATTGCCTTTATTTGACATTGTATTGGTACTTTCGCTTCGATATCGTCATATTATTGACGTTATACGGGTTGTGCCCAGTTGTCCGCACCCGTTTGTTTACACTGCGGACTACTGGGCCATTTTTTTCCCACTTATCCGCAGTGTCAACAAAGGGGTGCGGACAACTGGGAATAAGCCCGTTATACAAGTGGTGTACTAAATCATATTGCTGTTGACATGCTATCGTATTGGGTTTAAAGGAGATGACGCCACAGACGGCTCTGTCCGTCAACTGAAAGTAGTGCCACAGACGTTACGTCGGCTACAGCCGTCACAAGTTACAGATTGAAGAATTTCGTATGAATTAAGTTGTAATGTGCACAGCATAGCAAACATGTTCGGCGTGTGAGTGTCACATTCTGTATTTGACTAGCCGTAATTACTGTAGTAAATACAATATTGACATAACGAAAACATAACAAAACAATATGGATCTTCTGATTAGAATAGAGCCGAACGTCATAAATCGTATTATCGAAATTCTAATTGCCACAGAAATGCGCCTTTTGACCGCCATAAGTAGGAAAATAACGTCAGCTGATTTTTGTGGTGCGTTCTTCCTCCAACGACTTCGCTACATACAGGGTAAGTGTAGTCAGATGATTATGCCGTAAATATATCATATATCAGAAAACTTTAAACTGACATCGAAAGTACGTTACGTTCGATATGAAAAATGATAAATGACAGAAACTTTATTCGACATCACAAATTAAGCATGGTGACATACAATAGCGACTTAATTAATAGGTAACATAATAAACATAGAAGTGTTACATGAAACAAAATAAGTACCGTGATGCCAGAAAAGCATTTTGCTCCAGAGCGGGTGACCACGCTGCAGCGCCGGCTTTCAGCCAGAACCTTGTCATATCAGTTTAAAGTTATCTGATATCTGTTATATTTACGGAATAATAGCTTGGCTACACTTAACGATTACAGCCTGTATATTTTGCTGGCGAAAAGTGCAGTTACATAAATTGAACCATGGCAATCAAAAGGTTAAAATATATTCTATCTAAATTTTAGTCCCCTTATTTTTGCCTTCTGTGCATGCTGTGTATTCAGCTATGAACAGTAATGATAATTTTTAAAGTAAAGCTAAAAAAAATAAAGATTTGTTCGCTAAGTTTTAGTTTGTAGTGTTTGTACTCAAATCTTTGGAGTCTTAGCTAAAACTATACTATATGTCATTAAAACATTTTCTAACTTAAAAAATGAGCAAAAAAAAGTTTTCCAAATTCCTCCTTGATTAATTCAAATTGATACACAATCATTAAAAAATATATATTATATTTAAATTAATTCAGCTATATAATATATTAAAGCTCTTTAAAATTATGATAAATTAATATTAATAGCACAAATTATTTTTAACTTAAATGGAATGTGATAGATTAATTGAGAACAAATCGACAGACTAAAACACTAGCCCATTGTAACTTTTAAAACCAAACACTAATACAACTGACAGAAGGTTTAATTTTCCGTAACGTGAATGTTTTCTTTGACCATTTGAAAACGGAAATTTCAAACTAACAATAATTTGGCACTTTTAGCAATATAACATTAAAATTACATATAGAGAAAACCCCTCAATTTTATGAAACATTCCGTTAGAAGACTTAAAAATCTATCATACATTCGTTCAAGATATATGATGATTCACCTGATCGTTTTTACCGTTCTTAAAAAATCAATAAAAATAATAAGTCTATTACATTACAAAAAAAATAACAGGCACAAACTTCTAATAACAAACACGACAAGAAAATATGAACACAAAATGTTATTTCTATCACTAATACAATAAAATCAAGAACGGAAAACAAAGTTACACAATTATAGTAAGCTTCTAAATATATCAATAACATAGTTATATGATTTTTGTTTTACAACCCTTTCAAACGCACAGTGCAAACACGCCCGACCATACAGTTTCTATCATGGACTTGTGGGCACCACAGACCAACAATCCGTCCGCCAATATTGGGGTGTCAGTTCGTATTAGAACAAACTATCACTCTTAAGGTTTCATATATTATTGTCAGGCGATCTGACAGTCTCGGCGCTGGTCCACTGTTAGTCTGTGGTGGCCTTTACAGTTAACAAATTAACGGAAGGCCTATGAAATAGTCACTATTAGCGATTGCAGTTTCGGGAATTATCGTTACGACATCCATATTCCAGTACCGGTACTACAAACTTTTAACTCAGTGGGTTTTTCGTGTTTTACTATCTCTTGTTGGCAAGACAGGTCAGCAGTTTTTTAGTTCTACGTTTTACACCTTTGTCTGTATAATTACGAAGTCCTGCAAGTTTATTAAGGTCGCGTTTACTTATCGCCACGGATGAATATCGCCGTCACTCTCGCACTTATATACTTATCCGAAAGTGACAAATGTCTTATATACAGGCGGTGTGGCAGTGCGGTCAAAAGGTTAAAGGGCCCTCCGTTTATTCCCCAACTGTAGTATACTAAATCTAAATTAAATTCTAAGCAACTTCGGTTATATTTTCAACAACAACGATTTAATACTAGGTATCGTTTACAACTAGGCAAAGTATTGCTGAAAAACTTATTACGCACCATAACGTATTGCGAGATCACTGCTTCGATAAAGTAGAAAACAAAATGTAAATATTAACAAAAGTAGCTGTGTTTCATGTCTTATTCCTTGACGGTAAAAAAAAGGCCAATTTATACTTAATTGTGTAGAACGATGTTGGACGCAGAAGGTGCGATGGGCGTACCATACCAAGAGCTGCGTTTTGACGCACTTTTTATAATATCTTCATCTTTATTTCCTCGATTTGGTCTCGAATGAAGTGTGGGGCATTTAAAGTTATTAAATAAGTAGGGGATAAAGTTAAAAATTGCATGATTTAAACAGTCTTGTTGGATAATCTTTGCTCTAACCCAATTTAACAAAAACTCTTATTCAAATTGGGGCATGAAGTCTTGTTTTGATTTCGTTAATTTATGGACATCTTCTCTTGAAGTATTTGGAAGTAGCATGCCTGAAAATAAAAGGTAGTTAACAGCGTATTCATAAAACAATTTTTGGATAACTATAACATATAAACGGATCCTGTTACCTTGAGGGTGGTGAACATGAGTCCCAGCTCCCCATTCTGCATGCCTGGCTCGAGGAAGTCCTCAACGAAGTGTATCTCAGAGCCAAGTTGCAGGATCCTCGCGCGAACCACCACGAAGTGGAAAACGGGGAACAGTTCGTCCATGCTCCACAGGTAGTTCTGACCTGGAACCAAAGAATAGATACCTATTACAATTTTGCTTAGGCATTTTTTTAATGAACGAAACATGTTTAAAAAATGATAATCTATTTAATACACTTAAATACGCCGTTAACGCCATGCGAAAACCTTTTTAGTCTATTCAATAACATTTTAAAAAAAAGCACTTCCGGTAACCTTCGGGAAGAGAAGATGGCCGATTGAAAGTAGGCCGCCTTTTATTTTTTGTTTTATTCTGATACATGTTTAAGCTGTAGTAGTAGTTAGTAGCCAAAGCTTCAATAAAATAAAAATAATATTAATTAAAAACTTAAAATGATGGAAGAGCTTTGATTGTACGAGTGTATGGCTGTATGGAGTTAGTTACCATAGTCCAAACATATGCTTTTAAAAAGTTTCTGTCAAAAATTTCATGTTTGGGACAAGCTTTTGTTTAAAATTTAAAAATTTAAACTGTTTATTTCAGTAATGTCCAATTATTACATGCTTACTTAAACTCTAAATCTTAATTAGGAAGATTTTTAGGCGAGTCAAGTCATAATTTAATATTTAAATGTTTATATAAACTTACTTGGGTCCTTATAAAATTTACTTATTAATTGAGGTATTGGGGAGGCCATTAATTAACATTCGCTTATATGATCTAGCTACCTGCTTGTCAACTGTACTAGGTTTTTTTGGCAGTCATTATCTGCTTATCAAGACGAAAAATGAAGTCCCAACACGGTGGGTCTACGTTAAGTATAGCGGAGATTCTGTCACCACCTTCTGAATACATCATCAGATCAGCTCCATGTCATAATAGTATTGCATTGTCATCCAATTTACAAATGTATGCAAATTTTCAGCTTCATCGGTAACCGGAAAGTGGGTCAAATTTAACTTGCAAGATTTGAATTTGCTTTTAAAAAACGTGGTACATACTCATAGTGAAATTTCATTCATTTTCGCGGCTGCTACCGTTGGTAAATAATAACTTTTTTTCGCTTGGGCCTGGAACGGTTAACTTCGCGGGCTGTTTTTACAAAAGTAAGGTTACCTAGGTGATGCTGTACAGCCCTGGTGACCTCTTGGAAGGTGGTCCGAATGACGAGTAGCTTCTCAACGGGGGAGAAGGTCGTCTTCAGCTGCTGGAGGGTCTCTACTGCGCAGCCAAATAGCGCAGCCGGGGACCCTGGGCCAATGCAGCCCGATAGGAACTTCCTGAAAAAAATTGTACATTTTGACGTAAGTGCAGAATGTATGTAATTTTACGAGTACATGAGTCCCAGGAGACTCGGGACGAGTGAAAATGACAGTTCTGCACGTGTGTCAAACGACGTGTTTTATGGAATTTGCGCAAAAAATACAATGAAACACGATGTCATACTAAAACTAAAAAACACTAGTTTGAAAAACCCAGCTTTCGGCACGATATATAGCTACGTTTTTTATGACAAGTTCTGAGGAGGACAATATCGCAAATACCTAATAATAATACAAATGCGTCAACCCTAAATAATAAAATGGAAATCCTCTTTACTAGTATTATTTTATTATAAGTGCAAATGTGACATAGTAAACGCTCTTGAGACATAGAAGTGATCGTTCCATACATAACTTTTTTTACCTGAAAGCGTACCTAGCGTTTCTTCTCAGCAGTGGTCTCCTCTTGTGAAGCGATGGTAGATTCTTGACGTGTAAAAGGGCCCGTGCGGCCTACTTACTGAATACATGTCTTTATCTTTATCTTATCTGTATCTTTAATAAACGTAACCATGGTAAAAATATAAACAATGTCAGTGACAACGCTATGGTTACACTATGGGGGGCATTATGATACCGTTAACGATATCAAAATGGGCGTTTTACAGTACACCAGTAGAAACAGAAAGCAATAAAGAAATAGCGCACTGACTGGTCTATCCCCAGGAAGGGCATGAGCGTGTGGTCGGGCTGCCGGTTCCACTTGAGCAGGCGGCGCCAGTAGAGGTCGTCCTCGCGCTTGTTGTGCAGCGCGTACAGCACGCACAGCGCCGGCGCCACGCGCGGCAGCAGCGCCGGCTGCAGCAGCGCCGCCGCCGACACCACCTCGCTGGAGAGTTACAGCAACTCTATAGAGGCCCATGTTAAACGACCCTAGGGGTCCATTTCTCGAAACTCACTTGACTAAAATAATATTAGTGTATCTCACTACACTAATAAAATTAGTTCACTCAATACAATTTTCTACAAGTCAACTAGTGAAAAGTGCCGCATGGGGCCCGTTTGTCGAAGCTCGCGAGACCAATAATATTAATCCATGTGGCATGATGAAGCCATGAGAAACGCCCCCCTGGGGCGTATTATATGCTATATATATGTTATATAGTTCCGAGCAGTGAAAAGGAGATCGTTATTGTAGTTATATTTATTATTTCCTTTCACTGGCTGATACTTGTCAGGATATAGGGAATGGTCAATCTTTTCGAGTTTATTTTGAAAAATGATAACCTCTAGTGGAATTAACGAGCGCAGCACCGGGACAGCTTGGAATACCTCAATACAATAACTAATATCTTCAATTTTTTCAAAAAAGAATATTTCGATATTTCTTACTTCTGAAGATCAAATATATTATTAGAGTAGACCTACAACGTACATTTTAGGCAGTCACACCTACAAATTCATAAACAATTCATTTGAATATATCAATAACCGCCGTATTCAGGGACAGTTAACTCTTTCCTTTTTCAAAGTGTGTATGAAAATAAGACATTAAGGAACGACTTAATCGTCATTAACTAACTCTAAGTTTTTGACTAGTGATTAGTACGGTCTTCACCTTAAATGACTATAATACTTTATTAACTAGCACTATCGTAGCAAGTGGAAAGAAGTGGTCTCTGCTTACCCCTCTGGGAAACAGGCGTGATTTAATGTATGTATGTATGTAACTGTCACTTTACAAGGACGGCATTCAAACAGTCAAAAGGTGACATATTCGTGGCAGCTTTTTATGAATCAACCTTTTCTGAAATGAATAGATTTATGATACTGACCGTATATGAATGTAAACTCACCCATCGATCGGGTTGCTACTGTCATCGATCTCGTGCCCCTTAAGTGGCAGCACCAGCTCAGCGCCCTCTGGGGGCAGCGCCGGGAACAGAAGTCGCACCACCTGGTAAAGCCGGTTGGTGATGCTCTTCAGCTCTTTGACCGCGTGACTGAGCAGGAGAGGATGGACTCTCACGCCTCCATATGTCGTGTTGAAAGCGTTGCTAAGACTGAGAACTAGTTGGCCTAGGGGATGGTGGGTGGATTCACAAGCCTGGAACAGTGGATTTATTTTAATTGTACACTGAAAAAAAACCCACTATACACGGTAGAGCAAAAAACATTCCACGGAAAGTATCATGTAGTGCTTGAAAATTAGTAAAAGACAAAAACATTCACGTTTATTGATTGATTTGATTGCGCATTACTATTTCATTAATTTACTATATGTACGAGGGGCGGCTGAAAAGTTCTAAGCCTAAGGTAGAAAAAAAATGTTTAGTTTTTTTTTACTATTTTTATTTTTCAATATAATCTCCCTCTAATTCAATGCATTTATTACATTTTTTAAATAATGCTTTTAGACCGTTAAAAAAATAAGTTTTATTTTGGCTGTCGAAATGTTCCTGTACAGCCGCCTTCATCTCTTCATCACTGCCAAATCGCTTTCCCCTTAAATCTTTCTTCAAATTGCTGAATAGAAAATAATCACTAGGGGCCAGATCTGGACTGTAAGGTGGATGATCAATTTCCTCGAAGCCAGTTTCCTTCAGAGCAAGCTTGGCAACACGAGCGGTGTGAACGGGGGCGTTGTCTTGCAAAAACATAATGCCTTTGCTCAGTTTGCCCCTTCGTTTCTCGACTATGGCTTGTCGCACTTTTCTTAATAGCTCAGCATAATAAACTGCATTTATTGTAGAGCCTTTCGCCAAATAGTCTATTAAAAGAATGCCATCGCAATCCCAGAACACGGTGGCCATTAGCTTAGACGCCGATCTTTGAACCTTGAATTTCTTTGGCGGCCTTTCACCCTTTTCGATCCACTGCATAGATTCAGACTTCGACTCTGGATCATACTGTCTGATCCATGTTTCATCAACAGTTACTATGCGGGAACAAACTTCATCTAAACCTTCTTCACATAATTCTAAAAATGCCTGAGAAGTTTGAACACGACGTTCTCTATCGAAAGCTGTGAGCATTTTCGGCACCCAACGAGCACTTACTTTTGTCATATGCAAATGTTGATGCAAAATCTCTCCAACTCTTTCCTTACTAATACCTAAGGCTTCAGCTATTTGCCAAACCTTAATTCTCCGATCCTCTAATACTAACTTTTTGACTTTTTCAGTATTTTCTTCAGTCACAACCTATATTGACCTTCCTGAGCGAGGATCGTCTTCGATCGACTCCCGTCCAAGTTTAAAAAGTCGACTCTATTTTTTAACAGTGGCATGAGAAGGGCCAGATTCACCGTAAATACTAGACATTTCTTCAAAAATTATTTTCGGCGATTTGTCACTTTTCGTGAGGAACTTAATGACTGCACGGTGCTCAATTTTCGTGATATGCGTTGATAATTCACATATGATGACCTTTAGCGTCGGATATCTCGAGATGTAATAAACAAAAGACGACATTTTTTTCTTTTATTTATTAACTTTTTAAATGGTCTTTTTAGTGGCCAGTATCGCTAACGCATATGCAACCTCAAAATACCTTAGGCTTAGAACTTTTCAGCCGCCCCTCGTACAATGCTAAACACATTTACTGTCAAAACAGCTAAATTCGGCCGCAAGCTTTAACTGTTTTAAGACCAGTAACCGTTTCGATCGTAAGGGTCGTAAAGTAAAGTAAGTAAAGTAAAGTAAAGGTGCACTGTGCAAAGCAAAAAGCAAAGATTTTCATGATTTTTTGGTTAAACATACTGTTTTTTTCTCCGTGTAATATCGCGAAAAGTGTGTTAAGTTTAAATTTAGTATTTTTTGGACCATTTCTTGACGTGCAAACCAGATAGCAATGTTATACTGTGGTATCAACGAGCTGATCCGATTATCCGTAACAGGATCTTGCTGTACTCATCGACCCATCGATTTTGGATTCATGTTTATTCCAAATACCATTAAGTTTTAGTAATATTAAAAAACATTAAATATTCAATCAATACTTGAGAATACACTGGAAATAAGAATATCCACTTACATTATTTAAATACTGTTTAACCTCCATAAAGTCATCCAAATCCAACAACTTCTGTCCAAATTGTGGAATAACCTCCAAACAATCCTCAGATTTTTCCACATCCAGCCCCTTCGGTGCCTTGACCGACATCCGGTTGTGTTTTTCCTTGTGAGAGCACGAGATCGCTACAGCCACGTTTTGCCAGATCTTTTTATTGTCTATGGCGTTTGTTGAAGAGTTTCCAAAATGGTTGCCAGTAGGGGTCAACAAAGTTTCTGGTACGCCGAGGCAGTTGAAGCATTGGTGGAAAAGCGCGTTCCATTTTTGATTGGGAGCCACGCAGAGTTTGCCAAAGGAACTGTCGATTAAAATTGTAAAGAGTGCATTTTTTAACATAAAATACATAAAATATATTGGTTCTAATATTACGAGAAAGTTAAAATGCTAGAAATATTGTTTTAGGAGGTTATACTCTGGAATTAGAGGTGTACATGGGATTTACAATTGACCACTACGGGAAGAAATAGGGGTATTCTATTCACAAATATAAAACTGCATAATTCCCGATTGCAGAGGTCTGTTTGAAATAAGTAACTTAAAAACATTGATTTGTCATTTTCTTTCTTGGCAATATTGGTTGAATGTGTCAAAATGGAGATAAAATACTGTTACTCACTTAGGCTTAGGATTGGCTGGGAGCACAGGATTCGACACATTCAAGTGCATGGTAGCGTTGGATATCTTAACGCCTTCCGTCCACGCTCCGCTTAGGGAACCCTCGATCTTATCACCACTGGAAAAGGTCAAAACTCCTTTACCAGAGAACACTCCTGCCGAGCGAAATTCGCCCTCATAGTGCGTGCCATCTTCGAAGACCATTACTCCATGACCCTGTACAAAAAAAAACTGTCAAATAATTTCGTACGATATAATCGCGTTCACAGTACGGTTTGCAACTCACTGTAAGCGGCGACTATATAGGGTGTAATAATCTGCAATTATATAATAATAAATAAATAAATATCAGGGGACAATGTCACACCAATTGACCTAGTGCCAATTTAAGCTCTAGGCTTGTATTATGGGTACTAGACAACGATATAAATATATAATCCTACAATGCATCCGGCCAGTGACACATATGTCACAACTAAGCAACTAAACTAAGTTATTAAAAAAACGCAGTGACGTCAATTTATACTAACAAGTCCATTTTCGCTAAAAATATTATTACTGACTCATATTTAACAATGTTTTCTCTGAAGTTATCATAACTGAATAAGTACTTTTCATATATGTTTTTCCTTAAATAAAAAGTCATGCATTGTAGGGATAATTCTGAATAATAATAAAAAATATTGACGTCCGTTTTTTACTGCGAAATTTAGGATTTTGGTAACAAAGCGGACAACAAGGAACAATTCGGGAACCATTTGCACGTGTCGAGAATTCCTTATTAAATTTTTATTAATACTTCATTTTGTTAAACTGTTCGACTTTGTACTCAGACGGTACCTAATATCAATACTAACTAATTAGTAATTACCCTAATTATTAGTAGGACCCATGCCTTATTACGTATTAGCCATATGACATATATTGTCTGCGCAACATTTCTAACATGATGGGTTCGTGAAACAATGCATTGACTAGCAATGTTTACGTAACAGTGCGTGACATAAGTAGTTCCTATTAGAGAAAGAATAGAACAGGAGTTAGTAAATATTATAGTACGTCTCATTCTAGCTACTCAGTGAATCACCAATGCTTAGAAACATAATCATTTTAAGAATATTGCTTAGTGATAAATTAAAATTAAGCAAACGTGTAATCATCACTTTATCGCGAAAAACTGACAAATATTATCAACCGCTTAATGCTGCTTAAACTCGGCCTTGCGCGTACAGATTCCAGATAAAATAATACTAAAAGCAAACAACCGAAATGAAATGCGCAAACTTATTAGAGAGTGAGGAAAAGCAAGGTCTTACCGTTAACACGTCTTGCATAAACAATCCTTCGTAATATATTCCGTCTAAGGTCACTATCAGACCGCAACCGTGTTTTTTGTTGTCGCTCCAGCTGCCTAAGTATTTCTCTCCTTTCCCGATGTCATCCATGACACCGTAACCATGTTTGTGCCCGTTGCTCCATTCGCCAGTGTAAATGGTGGCCGAGGACGATGTGAAGTCCCCCTGCTTTTTGACTCCATGCCCGTGAGCTAACCCATCTTTGAAGTAACCCTCGTAAATATCGCCATTTATGAACTTTAACACCCCGTAACCGTTCTGGAGGTTGTCTTTCCATTGACCTTCGTATATTCCTGAAAATATTACTAGTAATCTCGAAATCTTTTGGAAAAAATTAGTTGTCCTACACTTTGAAATTTACTACTTACCAGTAGCAGGATCTTCCATCTTCCCATGACCGCAAAGCGCATTCAACTGGAATTGTCCCACATAAAGTTTCCCGTCAGACCATTCCAGCTTCCCGTTTCCATGAATTTTTCCATCTAACCATCTCCCTTGATATTTCGCGTCTTTGTAGAACGAACCTTTACTGGAAAAAGTATAGCTGGCGGTTCTAACCGCCGGTGGTTTAAAGGAGGATTCTTTGTTCAGAGATGACCTAATGGCCGAGTTTAATGCGTGAATCCATTCAGTCTTTTCCTGCTCCGAGCCGGTAGTGACTGACAGAACTTCCTCAGGACTCGTAAGCTGTATAACATTGACCAGCGATTCCGTGTTAGGTATAGATTCAACCCAAAGAGTTAATAAAGGATGCATGGTCGGTGTACTTCCGTTTACGTGAACGAATAAATCGTCGAATAATATAAACCAATGAGAGGAGAACCTCCCAGGGTTCACTAGGCTTAGCTGTCGGGATTTAGATTCCCTAACTAGGCGGCGCTCCGGCGTCCTGTACTGCTCTAGACTTTTCCCTATAGTTTCCCAAAATAGTTTCGTCACGTCAGCCTCTTTCCTCTTTTTTTCCTGTTCATCAATTAACAAGTCCAACGAAGACACCACCTTGCTAAGTCTTTCGTCTATATTTGTTTTAGTATCGTTTTTTTTCCTCTTTGTTTTATATCGTAACAGAGACTGTGCTATGCATTTGTAAGAGCTCAATCTCGTTAGAGGTTGGACGAAAGCCAGCGCAACTATGGCTTCCAAAGTTTTTTTGTTGTTCTTCTGTTTGTTTGATGGCAACTGATCACTAAATAAATTATATATACTTGATGGAACATCAATAATATTGTTGATGTGAGTGAATCCACCAATAACAATCAAATTGCTTACTGCTAAATAATACTTTCTGTACAAATAAATATATTCTTCTAAATTCTTGATTAAAGAAATATCACATTCGTTTATGTGCTTCTCTGCATACTGCCACATTGAAAGCACATTTAGGGCATTAATGTTCAATATGTCACCAAATATATCACAAACTGTTTCATATACATTAGAATGTAAGGTGATAACTTTGCTTTTCTTGAGAAAAGGCTTAACAAGGGAATGATATATCAAAAGCATTTCTTCTAAATATCTTTGAGCAATAGACAGATCTTGGAACTCAGGGCATTTCATTGGCTCTTCAATGGAACAGTAGGTGATATTTCCAGAAGACAGAATCCTCCAATGGTAGCACATACTTTGGGATTTATTAACTAAATTCAGGCTCTCACCAACATTCAAAACCTCAGCATCACCATTTTCTTTACTCTTTTCATTTTCTGTTGTGTTTAAGTTGACTATGGTTTCTGTATAACCATCTGTGTGCTTTCCCATGTAGAAAATATTTTCATTGTGTGTGTACGCTAATGTATGATGGTCTGTAGCTATCATATCTCTAACTCTATCACTATCTGAGTTTTCAGTAAACTTTCTGGGACCACTTTTGTCATCTCTGGATTCAAAAGTGGCCTGATGAAAATGGTTATATCCCCAAATATACAGTCGCCCATCTAATGTCAAAGCTGCACAATGCCATTTGCCACAAGACACTTTCTGTAAACCAAAGCCAGTCAAACCCATGACAACCATAGGTTTTAATCTCTTAACTGTGTCTCCTACCCCCAGTTGGCCATGGGAAATTTCCCCCCAGGTCCATAACTCAGTGGCTAAGATGTTCTTACCAAGTTTAGCCATGTTCTTGATGTTAGCACTTTTCCTAACTGCTTCAAATTCTTTCTCACTGCTTATGGTACTAGTTGAGAATTGAAGATCATCTAGATTGCCATCAGATGTGCAACTATACATGAGAGAGTTGATTTCTTCATTTTGCAGTCGCATTTGAATCTCTGCAGCCTCATTATTATCACTGCTGCCACTTACGTGCCTTGATAGTGTTGCTACTTTATCACCCACAGTTTTGACACCTTCATAAACAAAATTAGTGAGATTAGAAACATTTTCTTTGATAATTCGGGTGGGTTTTTCAGTATATTCTACAAGATAATCTTCACCAGCTGAAACCCAAGATAATTGCTTACTTAAAAACTGCCTTGCCGCATCTGTATTGATAAAAATATTATTATTCAGCTTCTCTTTATTTTCTTCTGTTACTTTATCATCAATTACATTCTCAACTTCACTTTCTTTACAGTCATCAGCAGTTTGTTCAGTTTTTAAATTAGCAGATGCTTTTTGTTCTGAATTAATTTTGATTATTTTTGATTCTTCAGATGAAGGACTTGAATCTTCAGTCAAACTGTGAGCATCAATGTGGACATCTGTCTGAGGGGCCGTAGTGCTACTAGACTCTTCACTAGACTTGCTTAACTGCACTCCAAGGGGACAGGTCTCTGATAGGGACGGGACAGAAGCCGGAGATGCTAAACCTATTTTAGTCTGACATTGTGAGCAATTAGATGCAAACACTTCTTCATCATCACTATCACTGTCCGTGTCACAGTTGCCTGACTGGCGGACATTCTTTCTAGCTATTACCGCAGCAAAATCATCACCAATAGAAGCACTGTACACTGTCCTGCCATCAAAAAACTGCACTTTCTTTATAGTACTGGTGTCAAATGCTATTTGGGGCATAACACCAGACCCCCATAGTTGCCCATCCCCACTAATAAAGAGCTGTCCGAAATCACTGGTCACTACATTACGGAATTTCACTTTCGAACTTGAACTTTTGAAGCCATGGGGGCAGCACTTTGCATCCTCACGAACTATAATTTCTTCTTTGTTTTCAAACTTAGAATTAGTCTTGTATAGCCTGCCATGCACATCGATAATGTAAAGGGTATTATTGTGGAATGATATGTCTATAGCTGATATTCCGCTAATTCTTCTGAAGTCAAGACAATCATCTTCAATGCCCGAGTGATAGAGGCCATGGTCATTGCCAAGAACAATTACTTCCGCTCCTAGAGAACACAACTTCACAATTTTATCAGGGAACTGATTGGATTCCGAATACGTACAAGTATTTATTCCTTTCCAAAACTTGTGCTGACTCATAATTTTCTTTCTTCTTTTAAATACATGTAGACGACGAGTACACAAACTTTTTCCTTATTTATGAATTGCAGAGAATGTTCACTATAGATTAATCAAACAATTCTTATTACATTTATTAGGTCAACGAACACATTATTATTGTAATCAGTTACAATGTTCAAGGGAATAACATTATTATTGTAACTTGATTTATTTATCAATTCGATGGGAGGGATGATTGATGGGGATTTACGACTTGACAGTTGATAATATAATATTATGAGAAAGCCATAAAGCTGTCACTAATCGATTCTGTACAATTCCGGTTAAGAACTGACGAGGTTAAAACATTAACTCAAATAGATAGAACGAATGAAAAAAGTGTTGCCATTAAAAATGAATGAATGAATCATGACAGCTTATAGCTGTCAAACTTGATTTGGTTCTCTCAGTCAGTGCACCCTCCTTTCATATTAAAAATGGCGAGCCGCGGTGGTTCAGCGAGACGTGTTCCTGAAAATGAAACCGCAATTACGTACGTCCAGTGCGATGGACTGGTGAGTACGCTAAGTAAATGGATGTCGATTCTTATGCGATCTCGATTCTATCATCACTCTTTCCTATACCCTGTTAAAATTAGTTTGTCGACGCGTCAGATAGATGCTTGTTTTATTGTTTTAACTTTAACTGCCACTCGTATTTATCTCTTGACTACTACCTTAAGGTATATTCAGTAAAAAATATCGACATGACTCTTGCTCACAAGCGAAGGCTGCTATAAATTTTAACAGTTTGTTATGGCAGAGGTTATGTTTGCAACCTGGCAAAAAAGACTTCGAACGTTAAAAAAACATATTTATAAACAACGTACAACGCAGATAATCCTCGCATATTCTTAATATTTGATTGCTTAGTACACAAATGTAGCTATTGCCAATAAAGCAGTTTGTTTACCCCTTGGATCGAATTAGTCACGCGTCGCTTTGGGATTGCTAAACAGTCATTACACTAATAAGTTGACCTGTCTGGAGGTTACCGAATTCAGTGATGATCTCAACGCGACGTGATCCTCAACTATTTATTTTAGATAATGAGTGCATGACAAGTACTTGGCTATTTATGTTTCTGATTACTTGTTGGTTGTAGATATACAAATTAAGTGGAGTGGTTTGGATGATGTGATGTTAATAATGAATAATGTTCAGAGTTCAGATTAATCTTTGTTTTTTTTTAATAATTATATTTTATGCAATTCTTATCCCCCCATCCTCTACCTTTGACCTACCAGTGCATCAAACATCAAATTAATATTGTACCTTCGGTAGAACAAGGGCACAACATCCTATATGACAAGAAGAGAAGTTGTGCCCTTGTCGTACCGAAGGTGCGATATATTGAATTTAATATTGACAACATTATCAATTAAAATCTGACAGGTTAATTTGTGTGTTTAGAATTTGGGATAGAAGCTCCTTTTTTCGTCATAGACAGTCATAGTTTTCTTTGTTATAATACCTGCATATTATTTTCAGTCAATCATGAATCATGATGGACACTTGTGGGAATAATGTTATACAAAATAATGGGTTGATTGAATCATTATACAATAACCCTTTTGTACGCCGGTAAAAAAAAACTAGCGATGCATCCGATACCGATACCGATACCGATATATCGGCGATACTTCGGGTTAGCCGATATATCGGTATCGACGATATTTTTATGACCGATTCAACGATACTTTTTCAAGCAAAAAAGCGTCTTGTTGATTTACTTGATCTTAATATAGCACTGCATTCCGAAACTATTTCAGACACGGTCACATCTACACCTAGTACTGCAACTGTAAGTTCTGACATGCCTGCGAGTGGCGGGCTATGGAGCGTTTGTGAAGATATTATTAAAGAGTCCGAGGAAGATGAGCCTTTGTCTACTCTGAGCTGTAATTCTCTCAAAGAAGAAGTCGAGAGATACTTAAGGTCTCCCAATATATCGAGAGATGCAGATCCATTCGTTTTCTGGCGCAATGACGTTTTATACCCAAACTTAAAAAAAAATGCGCAGAAAAACTTTAGTTTCCAAATGAGTTCTGTCGCATCTGAGACTATTTTCCAGCGCAGGTCTTATTCAAACAGACTTGCGAAATCGCCTTTCTCCGAAAAATTAAGAATTTTTATCAATGTTAATTTTAATTACTAAATTTTTTAATTATCTAATATTAACCTATGTATCTACTTCTTATATTAATAAAAAGAAATCTGTCTTGTAATTTATTTATTATGCCTTCATTTTTGAATTCACAAAAAGCGTATCGGTATCGGTATCGGTATCGCCGATATTTTTATAAGAGTATCGGTATCGGTATCGGTATCGTATCGGCGAAAAGGCGTATCGATGCATCCCTAAAAAAAACCCAGTTCTATTATAATAAAATTATTCTATCTATTCTATACACAAAATTTTACATCAAAAGTTACAATAATATGTTCAAAAATTGTTATGGGTAAAAGGTGTTTCAGAGTTTAACAAATTAAGACCCATTTTATTTAAAATTTGCAGGCGGTGATGAAAATCCTGAAGCACTGCCATGAAGAATCATGCAGCAACATGGAGGTGGCGCAGGGCGCGCTGCTGGGTCTGGTTGTAGAGAACCGTCTGGAGATCACTAACTGCTTCCCGTTCCCCAAGCACGATGATACCATGGACGAGGAAGAGTACCAGCTCGCCATGATGAGGAGGCTCCGCAGGGTCAATGTTGATCATTTCCATGTTGGATGGTAAACTTCTATTCTAATAAAAAAAAAATGAGATTGATTGGTAGCTGAAGCTTATATCAATTTTGTGAAGTTCTTCTGCTTACCTACACAAAAAACAAATGATATTATTTTACAATTTATGTGTTGATGTAAAAAGTCACCAGCAATAAATATATTATCCAACAGCCTTCATAAACAGACCTAGGAATATAGGGGGCAAAATTAAATGATAGCTAGGGATCGCCTGTATCGATAAACTCAATTATCGATGCTTTTCCCATATACTAGTGATCGCCCCCAGCATTGTAAGTTTGTATTTTTTGCAGCGGTAGGCCGTTTTCACAAAAATTGAAAAGGAGACGGAGAAAATTAACGCCCGATAATTTGGAATAAATTCTGATCGTTTACTTAACAATAGCAAATGGGGCTTAATGAAATACAAAATGAGGAAAAAAATCATGAGTGAAGGTTCAAAAATCCTTTTAAAATAAAGAATAACCAGAATTTTGTTGCTATTTTGTTTTATTTTCATACTGTCAATAATTTTTATTTTTACGAAAAACACTTGGAGTGATCCCTGGTATATGGGAAAGGCATCGATAATTTAGTTTATCTATATAGGCAATCCCTAGCTGTCGTTTGATTTTGCCCCCTATATTCCTAGGTCTGTTCATAAATAACTTAGTTACATGCTCTTAAGGCTTCAGTAGAGTCATGTCACGTTAGATCATTTTAATAAATATCAGGGGACAATGTCACGCCAATTGACATAGTCCCAAATTAATTAATTAATACTTATATAGAGAAACATATACTTAAATACATAGAAAACATCCATGACTCAGGAACAAATATTGAAGCTCACAACACAAATATATGCCCTTACCGGGATTCAAACCCAGGACGGCTAGCTTGGTAGGCAGGGTCACTACCAATTAAACCAATGCGTCGTCAAAATGTTGAGCCCAACATTGGATAATATTTAGTGCTGAATGCTTATCCTATTATATCATATTTTAATGTAGTCATTAATGCTTTATTCAACCCATTCAATTAGAACCCAATGCAACATGACATGATAAGTTCCCAACTTTCCCTTAATTTAAACAATTTCAATTTCAAGGTACCAGAGCGCTGACGTCGGTAACTTCCTCAGTCTGTCTCTCCTGGAGTCCCAGTACCACTACCAGACCTCCATCGAGGAGAGTGTAGTGGTCATCTATGACACGAAGAAGTCTGCGCGAGGATTCCTTACCCTCAAGGCTTACAGGTTGACGCCACAGGTACAAAACAATTTCCATCTATATTAAAAAAAAGAGTGAACATCATACAAATTTACCTAGTCCAAACTAAGGTATGGGTACTAGGTTACAATAATCTCAAAATATGAAGAAATACACACTTACGGCACACCCAGTTTCCTAATAGCATTTGGCTGCATTATCTCATAACAGCAAGTATATTTGTCATTCAAGTTTCATATAACGAAATTATCACTTGCTTTTAAGAAAGTAGAAGTTCTCTAAATACATAGAAAACTCCCAAGACTTAGGAATAAGTGTTCATCACACATTTTTTTGCGCATATAGGGAATAACCAGTGAGGTCTAATCTAACCACTATAGTGAAATAAAGTCATATCTGCGGGTGGTAGGACCTTGTGCAGGGTCCGCCCGGATCGCTACCGCCATCTTATTCATTAACCTACCGCCAAACAGCAGTGTTCGCATTGTTGTGTTCCGGTTTGGGGATAAGACAGCCGGTGAAATGACTAGCATAGAGGCATTCCATCTTAGTCCTCAGGGTTGGCAACGCATTTGCAGTCTTAGGATTGCATTGCAGTCTTGTGATTGCGAATGTCTATGGGTCACAGTTTTCACTTACCATCAGGTGGCCTGTGTGCTCGTTTGACTTCTCTATACCATAAAAAAAAAGAAAAAAAAAACTCTGAAATTAAAAACTTGAGAATGTTAATCAATTTATGTGTTCACACTGATTATTGAATTATAAATATAATGTCAGTCCACAATGAGCGAACCCACTGAGGGTTAACATTTTGTATACATTATGGGTCTTATGTGCTGATACAGTCAAGTGCAAAAATATGTATCGAAATAATCCACTCGTAAAGCTTCTGCTGTTTTTATTATAAATTGGCATTGTTATCAATGTTATGATAAAAATAGCAGTCGCATCACCAGGCCTCGTTTTGTTTTTACAGGCTATTGCCATGTACAAAGAGCAGGACTACACTCCTGAAGCCCTACGGAACCTGAAGATTGGCTACGAAAATTTGTTCATCGAGGTGCCAATCGTGATCCGCAACTCTCCGCTGACCAACATCATGATGTCTGAGCTCTCTGAGATGATCCCTGAAGAGGAAGGGTCTAAGTTCCTGGACCTTGGCACTGCGTCAGTATTGGAGGGTAAGCATAGGATTCCGAAACTTAAATTAACTTAAGACTTCGGCACACGAAACGGGTGCGCGGGTTTAACACGAGCCATGCATGCATGCATGCGTTGGCTGAACATGGAACGCATTTAACTTGGTAGATAAAAAAGTACCTAGCTACGCGGGGCCATGTTTGAACACAAATGTAACAATCTCAATAATATTTAAACCACTCCCATGGCAGTATAAATATAGTCGTCCTCAGCATGAACGCTGTACGATGATAAATTACTGCCAAGCCAAAGCGCTAATTTCAAACTAAGCCACATTTAAATTTACAGGCCAACTCCGAAGCCTTATGGAGCGCGTGGACGAGCTCAACCAAGAAGCTATCAAATTCAACCGCTACCAGCAAATGGTGGTCCGCCAACAGCAGGACAAGCACCGCTGGCTCCTGAAGAGGACCCAAGAAAACGTTGCCCGAGCTGCTAAGGACGAGCCTCCTCTCCCTGATGAGGATGTGAACAAACTCTTCAAGCCCCACCCAGTCCCCTTGAGACTCAACCCCATGATTGTGGCCGGCCAGATTAACACGTTCAGCCAGCACATCAGCCAGTTCTGCTCTCAGAGCTTGGCGAAACTGTACGTCACGCAAGCACTCCAGAACGCTAAGGACACGAAGCAAAATAACTGAGATTGTGCACGATAATTTGGTATTAAAATGTCAACGGGTCACAAATATTGTTTTTTTTACCCTGTGGTACACTCCCAGATATAGCTATCTCTATCACACTTGCGTTTGCAACTGACGGTATATTTGTCCCTCGAGTCGTTGAGAAACCGGTCAAGTGTGAGTCGGACTCGCGCGCCGAGTGTCCCGTATCGACGCGCAGTAGGTGTTATATTCCGATCTGTAGGTACCAGTTTGTACTATAATCATACCAAAGTTGATGCTTAATTTTTTTACCGTTTTAACGATAAAAAGAAAAACTTAAGAAATGAATATTTTTTGGCGAATCTTTATTATTCCATATTCTTTAATAATTATTCATAAGATACAGCTCTTTTGAAGTGAAGACGGGCGGATAGCGTAGGTATCTAAAAACGGAACACAACACGAAAATTGGCGATAACTGTTAACCCTTAGGTGCATACGGTATCAAAAATGATACAAGGCTTTTTTTTCGTCTTTTTAACAAAATTCAGATAATTTAATTCCTTGTATTCTTAGACTACATTGTTGTTTTTCCATTTTGTGAGAAGAAGATGATTTTTACTACTTTTTGCATGGAGTATCAAAAATGATACCATTTATGTGTAAAATAATAAATAAAAATAAAAAATGAGTATGATTTTTTAAATTATTTTTCCCGTAATCTAAATGCATTTTTCTATTACATGTATATCTGTTTTTCAAACGAAAATATTAAATCATGCAGCTAAGGGATAAGGACCTATAGTAGCACCTAGTAGGTAGGTTGCTGTATATTCATTCCTGTAGCACACTGACGCAATTGCGAAATGGAATGCAAACGAAACCGTTAGGCTGAAGCCAGACGAGCGTATTTTTTGAGTTGTGATTCGCGTAATTTCTGCTCCTCCATTCATCATACTACTACTACTACTATGAAACTGAATGGAGGAGCAGAAATTACGCGACTCACAACTCAAAAAATACGCTCGTCTGGCTTCAGCCTAATGGTACTTACCCATAAAGTTAAATTATGAATAGGTAAACTACTTCTGTTCGGTTCGCTTCCGTTTTGATTCTGCGGCCACTGTGCGGGCGTTATCGTTTTCAACGCCATTGACGGTATATCCACATAATTTTACGGATATTTTGGGTTCTTTTGGAAAGAGTGGACCAAAGTTAAAAACTTCAAAATAACCTAGCAACCCTAATTAGCAACAAAACCTCATCCGGATGGTTGCTTCCCGGTCTCTACAGTAATTTACATTAGATACAAAGATAAATATATAAATAGGTATACATATAAGGTGCTAACAAATTAGTCACGGATATTTTAATCATCGATTCTAGAGCCTATTTGGAGTAAATAAAGTGGTATAACTTGTAGTCCAAGATTTCGAGATTTTCATTATTTAAAAAACAATTAAATAGATAGTTAATTTAATTTGAACTTTGCTACCTATACCTAAAGCATTATTTACTAAGAAATTGATTGAATTTATTTATGTTGTACGTTGATGATTTTGCTACTTACAACATGAATCTTCCTTAGTGCTTTAGGTTAAGGTGACAAAGTTAAAATTAAATTAACTATTGAGTTGTTTTTTAAATAATGAAAATCTCGGTAATTATGCGTTGGACTACATGTTATACCACATTATTTACTCCAAATAGGCTCGAGAATAGATGGTTAAAATATCCGTGACAAATTTGTTAGCACCTTATACAGGGTGTCTGGAAAACCTTCGGAGAAATTTTAACTGTAGATAGGGTGGATGATTTGGATCATCCCTATATTGGTAACTTTTGTTTAAGTTAATATTTGACTGAGTTACAGACAGATTTATCATCGACTTTCCTGACGATGCTCTCAGTGTGCCCCATCTTAACTGATTCATTCATAATATCGTCGGTGATACTGCAAAACCGCGTAAGTAACAAATTTATGATAGAGCAAAATAAACCTTACGGTCTTATTAAAAGGTGCATTTTGCTCCTTATTTAAAATGTCACTTACGCGGTTTTGCAGTTTCACCGACGATATGTGTCACAACGTAATGTAAATGAACAAGTTGTTCCTTATGAACAATGTTTCCAATCATGGTCAAAAGCTCCATGGAGTTTAGAAAACTGACACATTATCCTGTAATGTGAATGAAAAGACGGTGTCTGATAAGGGCTATTAGGTATGTGAAATAATCTAAAACTGAAACTTACGATTATGATTTTTACTCACACTTTTCTCACACTCACACGGCTAAAATAGCACTTGCACTCGTAGGCACATTACTTCTTTTACGAGATCATGAATCATGGCTGTATTTCATTGATTTGTACCACTATCAGGGCTTCCGACGAATAAAAAACACAATAATTAATTATTGACAATTTGACATATTATCTTTTTAAATCTTGGACCATTAAAACTCTTTATGAAAAGAGTTTTAGGTTTCATTTGTAAACAAAAAATTCTACCTACACGTTACGTTTTATCAAAATTACATTTAAAGCTGGCATCATACATATTGTTGCTAGATATTCGTATCATAGAAGAAAGAGAAAAATAGGATCGCTTTGTAAGAAGAGGTCGACGTGATTACACTCTGTGGTAAAAACCCTTAAAAGAAAAAGGCCACTAAAGCCGGCTACTCACACACCTGCTGCAGGGGCAATATGGGAATTGGACCCTTGATTGCCTCCTTAATTGTGATGTGTGTAGGCAAGCAGGAGCAATTTTTAGATTGGGCCTGCGGCAGGGCGGCAGGGGCGCAAGACCTTCCTAGCTCCCTAGATTGTGTCTACCGCCCTGCAAGGTTGCTGCGTGTGTAGTAGGATTGGGGCAATTCCAGTCAGTTCATTGGTGACAACCGAGCGGAGTGGACAAAAATGGAAAAAATGGTGTTACCATAGCCAGGAGCTCTTCAAAAGAATCAATATCCATTCGCAAAAAGTTTCTAAGATCATCTACTTCCAATTCTTTCATAATATTCATGTGGCACAATTTGCTTCGTTTCTGCAACCAATTCTTCACCCAATATCTTCTCTTCCTTTTTTTTTTGGTAGCACCACAGAAAGTGCCAAGGCGATACCAATCCTCTGGTGTTTCGACAATACAGGAGGCTTTCTCGTGGACGTGCGTTCAGCGGGACTATCAGTTACACACTGAACGGCAGGCTAGTGTGTAGCGAACAGCCTAAAATTGGTCCAACCGCCGTGCGACCGGTATTGCCCCTGCAGCAGGTGTGTGAGTAGCCGGCTTAAGGAACACCCAGAAAGTATAAAACGTGGACTACAATCACAATCAGTCAAGGAAGCGATGTCACAAGCGAAGCGATATGTTTGGTTTGGGGTTTGTTTTGTTTACTTGCATGTGATGTGACTTCACATCACACTCACAGGTTATAAAGTATTTCTTTCATCACATAGCGTTTTTGCCACAGATTAAAATTAAAAAAAAATCCTTATTATTTCGTGTAATTTCCAAAAAAATAGACATAATTTAATGTGAAATAAAGTGAAATACGTTATTTTACGCTAGTATCAGATAGGATGACCACAATTTGTAGTATATTTTCAATGTTGTCAAATAGCCTATTATAATCAATTATGCGACGACCTTTATATCCATCGACAAAATGTTTTGCACTTGGACTTTTGGCTACTGCCACAAATACCATGCGGATCAAAAGGAAAGAACCAGCAGCCAGCTGAGTAGCACCCAATTTGGTGCATTATTATTTTATAAAATAGTTTTAAGGTTTTGTTTTCTCACTGTATTTAATTTGATTATTATTTTTCTGTGGTTTGCACCAATAAACGATTTTCTTTTTCTCCTTTTTTTTCTTCAATACGGAGAGCAATAATCGGATCGTTCAATCCGTCTATTTGAACTTTGAGAAGTCTATGAATTTATGGCTGTCATTAGATGTCAGTGTTAAATTATGTTATTTTCAATATTCACGTCTTCAATATTTTTGCTGTAAATCAGTTATATGAGCTACTTTAGAGCAGAAAACAATGGTAAATGGTTAGATCTCGACAGTAAAAGACGGACGATATGATCAGTCTCGGCAAAACATGAACAAGAGACCTAGTGATTTCACATTTAAAACCAATTAGAGTTCAAATTGCAAAAACGAAAGTACAGTAAGTTGCACTAAAATTACTCATTTATTTTTATTATAATGCTACCTTGATTTTTGTTTACATGGAGCGAACTGTTTGTTTACATACCATGTGACAACGTATGGTCTCAGGTCATTGACCTCGGACATTGAATTTTGACGTAAGATACTACGAACTGTTGGAGTAGTATACTATCAACGTCAAAATGTCAAGGTCGAGATATCGGCTGCGATACATCAAGTAACAAAATGAATATAATTAATCCTTCTTTTTTTTTACATTAACAGAAACAAAAATGAACCATACCCCCGTGATCAGAATCGTGCCAACTATTACCCCCCCAAATTTCTCCGAAGGTTTTCCAGACACCCTGTATACTTTAGCACCACATTTCATTTATGCTCGACCGTATTTACGCAGCTACCAACATTACAGGCTGGCCATGACGTTGCATTAAATACCTACATCGTATTAGCCACACACGTGTAACAACATCTACTTATTTCTACCGCTAATAGCCCTCAGACACACGTAATTTCTAAATTACATTAAACCTATAGGAAGCCGCAAAGTACCGTAATTGTTTGTTTCCACAAACATGCTACTCGATCCGTTTTGATTTCCTACGAATACGGCTAATAGGGCTATTTGCCAGGATTCAAAGGGCCCGCCGAGATGTCTCTTGATTGCTTAAATTACTTCATCCTGGTACCTGCTCCACCCCCTTAATAATTGGTGCAACCCGAAACAAATTACGCAGATTTTTATACGTTAATCATAAGCAGGAACAAAGTTAAGGAAATATGAATTGGCCGTCTGTAATCTTCACTAAGATTTTTTTATTAATATTAATACAAAAGGTACTTTGTACGTAAAACTGTCCTTCAAATAGCACAGTGGGTTGAAAGATTAACGTTAAGGTTAGGTCCGGTAAGTCTTACCGCAGTGAAAAAGATCGCAAAGTAGATAACAGATGGCTAAATCATATTTCCTGAACGATATAAGATAAAACGGATGTACCTATCTACCTACAATAGTACACTGGAAATTAATAATTTCACCCGACTAAATCACAACTTTTAATTTTTAATAAGTAGGTAAGGGGAAAGTATAAAAGTTCAACTTTCTACCTAGATATTAAAATTATTGCTCAATGCTGTAATGCACTCGGTCTGTCAGGCACCCTTGCTTTGCTTGAGTGGCGAAACATGTCGTGTCATAATTGCTTATTTTAGTCCCTTGATAAACAATATACTATTATATAATGTCATTATAATGTCATTCTTACCAATCGACGAGTGTTCTACGAGTACCTATTATTTAAAATGCCGTTAAAAAACAAACATATTTTGTAATAGGTACTCGTAGCAATTTATAAGATTCTTTCATGGTCTAGCTAACGAGACTAACGAGTTAAATGGTTTTTTCATTCTATTTATTTAATTATTTTTCTCCCTAGGGCTAGAAAAACTTTTTATTCATACCTCTATTGAGATATGAAAATCCAAACTTTTCGGACAGGAGGAATAAAAATGAATGAATAATTATTGTTATGATCAGTTGCGATTTGCGACTGTCATCAATCTGTATTATATAATATGAGTACCTACATTCACACAGATTTACGCAAACGCAAAAACAAATTTGTTTTTGCTCTGGAGACTAACAGAAAGTTACGTAAACACGGAATGTAGAGACAGATTTAAAAAAAACTAATCGCAACTCGGACGACATTTGTAAAAATACCAGTTATTAGACGATTTCCGCCCGCAATTTCCTAAACAGACTTTATTAAGGCATTGCGTGCTTGATTCTTTTATATCTGGAGAGTTTCTTTTAATAAAGCAATCAGAGGGAGGAAATGGGATGTCGGCGACACCGGACTGATGCCCAATTCTGTCATTAGTGTATAGTCTATGGAACCGCAAGATTGGGACAGCCGACCGCAACAGCTGCCTGATTTTTTAGGAATCATACAGGTGCCTGAACTAATTACGGAGCCTGTTGAGTCTCTAAGGTTTTCATGAAGAATTTAGTTATTAAAACTGTATGTAGAGAGAGAGAGAGAGAGAGAGGAGTTAAAAGCGTTTTTGTTTATAATATATGACTTTTTTACCATTATCTTGTTATCGTACAGGCCCCCTTCGGATACAGTTCGACCCTTTAGGATCTTGTGTGTAATTACCATTTTCACAGTCAGCTGTACCTACGAGTGTGCAGGTTTCCTCACGACTTTTTTCCTTTACCGTAAGAGCAGCGGGTAATATAGGTCTGTTCTTCAGTTTGAAAAAGTCATTGGTAGGTACAAGGTCACCGTGGGGGTTCGAACTCGGTGACCTTTCGATCACGTATTGTTTGACCATTAGGATTTTCGCATATATTTTTTTTTTAACAATAACAATAACAATATAACCTCCTGCTTTTTTGAAGTCGGTTAAAAATAGAAGAAATTAGTTCCTTAAAATATACTATTATTAAATGTAACGGCCCGTTCTCATAGACCAAAGAAATAATGCTCTACATAGAATATAGAGTAATAATTATCTCTGTTTTAGAATTTAAAAGAAAATGCATGGAATGTACGTGTGCTAGTTTGGTGTAAGTCTAAACCAACGTTTTTTTTAACCCCGATAGAAAGAGGTCTTATTATAAATTTCATGTGTGTATCTGTGCAGCTGTTTGTCTATATGTGGTATCGTAGCCCCCAAATGGACGGAACTGTTTGGACGCTGTTTTTTTAAAAGAAAGCTATTTTCAGGGATGGATCTCAGCTAGGTTTTGGCATTATATCGGGATTTTTATTGCTCCATTTCATAGTTAAGTAGCTACCTATTAATATAAAGTTACCATAGTATTTTATACGTAGAGGCATTATTAAATTATTTCATAAAAGGTATTTTTACCTTCGAAGTTTTTATATTGTTTACCATAAATTGTATTTATTTCTGAGAACTTGACTTCGGAATTCGGTACTTGTTTACTCTTCTTTCCACTACGGCATATCAATTAATTCATAACAAGCGGAGAACTAAATTAATAAATAATTCTTAAGGAAACCGTTCAGTCGCATTCCTGTCCCTAATTAGTCCACGGAACCGCGCAAGATGATGCAATTACTATTTAATTACGAATAAAAATTGCAATAATTGTAATCAATCAACACCGCCAATTATACCCCATTAGCGGGTAACTACGAATGCCCTTTAGACTAGGTACATGCTATAAAACATCTAATAAAGCGCTTTATTTTTTAATTGTTATGAGTATTAATTTTACTCACACCAGGACATAATATATTAGTGCTATAATAATGGTGCTTATCTTTGATACGTCGCGTAGACTGATAGACTGGTAAGTCTAAGTTACCTTAATATTAAGCTACCTAAATTATTATTTTTATTTCTATGGTTGGAGGTAAGAGGACTACATTAGGCTAGGGGTGGTTAAAACCGACCAAATGAGATGACAGGGTACCGAAATCGCCGCTACATAACGTCAACTAGTCTCGCAGGTACTTTTTACGCGTACTTTTAAAACTGCAACGGTTAACATCAATTTAGCATTGTAAATTGTTATAGCCGCGTGAACCGAGTGCTAATTGTGCGGGGCTCGTTAAAAATGAATTATTATCGTTGTCAATGCGAACGGAACCGCCATTTGCAAATTGTGCAGACATTGTTGTTTTGGCGCGTTCGGAAAATGTGGTGTTACATGATGGTGTTACATTTTATTAGGCGTTGTAACTGCTTAAGTGTAATGTAGTGTAATGATGGCATAATTATTGCTTTATATCGTGTACAGCGTGAATGCTATAATGAGTAATGATAGCGTTTGAGAGAGGGTTTTAAACGTAAAACTTATTAATATTTATGACGACGTTGCACTTTGTCTTCCTCCGTGCTCGCTTGAAGGTGTCAAAAGGTTTTAAACTTATGTCAGTGAACTCGTCAAGAGCGAACCAGCGTGGTAGTTACGGATCTCCACATCTCATTGGCGTGTTCAAAGGTTAGGTTGGGTTAGTTACGCTGGGGCTGGTATTACGTAAAGTGTATCAAATAACTAGCTTTTATTCCTTTAGAGCACACTGCGGGGCATTGACAATTTCTCTATTGACTCATCAAGAAAAGGAAACATTTTATTTTTTGGTTTTGGAAGTCATTGAAGAGGCAAATTATAAAGGAATAAAGCGGAACCTAATATTTAACGTCGTTATAATAAGTAACATCCTTGTCTTACTTTTTCTTTCTTTTCGATGTCGTCAACGTATATAAAAGTTTGTGAAGCATAGACAAGACACAATGGCTTCTAATAAACAAAGACAGGCAAATTGCCGGTACGTGAGCGTAGTTAAACTGAATGCTCGTTGGCACTTAGCTCGGGTGTTAGTTATTATGCAATATGTTAAGTTGATCCTGCGGCGTTACTCTGACAGTTGGAAAAATAAATGTAATGTATTTATGAAACAATAAGGAGCAGTTACGAGTACAACTGCTGATTACAACAAGTAGTAGTACAATTAGTACTATAGTGTAATTTAGGGTGTATAATAAGTAAAGACATGAACAAAAGTGTTGTAGCGGTGAAAGTTTTACACAAGGGTGTACAGTAAATCGTAAGGTAGTGTTATTTATCTATATACCTATAATTAAAACCTTAATAACAGTTAAGCTAACTACCTAATTAACATATTGGAAAGATAAACGTATACTCTGGATCGGTATAAAAGGGGCTTTCTTATTCTTACTACTTTTGAGGATGCGCTGGCCTAGTTGGTAGTGAACCTGCTTACGAAGCTAGCGGTCCTGGGTTCAAATCAAATCTATGTATTTAAGTATATTTTTCTCTATATAAGTACGTCGTTGTCTAGTACCCATAGTAAAAGCCTAGACCTTAGTTTGGGACTCGGTCAATTGGTGTGACATTGTCCCCTGTTTTTTTCTAATATTTATGTCAAGTCACGGTATATCCTGTATAAGTAACTATATAAAAACAACCGGACCAGTTCGAGTCGGAATTGCCCGCCGAGGGTCCCGGTCGACACATGACACGGTTCTCAATTCAAAATTTGGACCGTCGTTCTTCGCATTAAGGCCCTGTTTTTTTGTAATTCTTTTAAAAATTAATAGTTTTCTGATTTTTTGCTATGGTGGTAGTATAAGACGGTGTTACTTGCCAAATTTAATAGTTCTAGGTCAACGGAGGGTACCTATAAATTTTTGATTCCCTTGAGAGTCTCGAAATAAACGTTTTTTGTGACATAAACGGCCGTATCTTTTATTACGTTAACTTAAAAGTTTTTTTTTCACAGCGTCCAGCGACTGTAGACTTGAATGTATAGTTTTAATTTCAACTCGATTCCTTTGCGCGTTCCAGAGATAAGGGGTCTTGACAGACATACAGACGGACGGACAGTTCCGTTTTTCCTTTTGAGGAAGGGAGCCCTAAGAAACTCTTGACATTTAAGTATGTGACAATGTCATACGAGCAGCTCATTATTTAACTCCTTAATACAGATTACAGAATACAGATTTCCAATAAAAAAAATGCATTGGAATCGGAATAAGCATATGACGGGGTTTAAAAACACACTTAAGGGTACTTTTGACTTCAATTTCGATTACTTGATCTCTATAGACGCCAAGTCGTTTAGCCGTACGTACCTACCGCTAAAGAAATCTAAATTTAGATACATAGTATCCTTAGCTGCAATACTTGTAACCGCCCGTGGCGCTGACTAAGTACTTTCGGTTCCCATTTGCGCCAAATTAATAGCAATTAGCCAACGCAGGTGTTGTGGCTTGTGTTGTGGCCCACTTGAAGTGCTCGGTACAGTCAAAGTCATTTAAAATTAATATAAATGTATAATAAATAATAAATAATCATATACAAGCCTCAGACATCTCAAATAAGTACAGGGGTACAGGGGTGAACAAGGTCGAGTTTTACACAGTCAGCGTGGATTTATTATAGAAACAAGTCCATCAAAATCACACGCGACGACAAACGAGTCTGGTGTCCTAAAAAGTCTAATTAGTTCGTCATTTATATTACCTATCCCAAAATATTTTTGACGTAATAACATCTTATAAATCGATGAACGCCGGCTGCACGCACGAAAAAGCGTGACTCATTGTCACGTTCCACCTGAGCTGAGTGTGCAAGCGAGAGCGCGGAACAAGCGATAGAGAGGCACGATCGACTTGTGTGACGTATCGTTTACGTTATCAAGTAAAATAATCGACCGTAAACCGACTTTACAGACAGCCAATTTTTTCTTACGTCAATTAAACCAAAAATAACAAGACAAAGTGCGTCAATTGAAGTTTCGTGTGACGTCACGCCGTAGCACACTTTATACCACGTTGTGACGTCACGAGCCCCCTCTCCCGAACTTTGATGCGCGTTATTAATATTTGTCAATTTTTATTGATTTGAAAAAGCATAAAGACTTGTTCAATATTTTTTGATAATCTTACTGACGGACTAATTAGAATTATATATTTTTTACCCAGGTCACACCCCTAAACTCTTGTGCACAAAACAGAAGCACATGGAGTTAGATCCACGCGCTTCTTTCAAGTTCTCATTTTGTGTTTGTCAGATATATTAACTGACAGTTCTAGAGTCATTATTTTGGTAAAAGCTACAGAAAATGTAATCAAGACTAGTTTTAGTAACATTGTTTCATTATTTTTATCATAAATTCAAGTTAACATAGCTATTTTTTTTGTTATTTAAAAGGCTATCATTTAAATATACCAAACATGAAATGATAGTTATCTAATAAAAGATTTTACTTTAATTCTTCTACGCCTGCAATGAAGGTCTCTGTGTAAGTACCTATATAATTATATTTAGCGTGTACTACTAGTCTGTTTGACTGTATCTGCGAAGTTTTGAGCCTTATGATTATAAATATAAGAGCTATGGCATTACGGATGAATTAGTCTTAGAATTTAACTTATAAATATTTTTACCCGACTGTTTATGAAGAGTTCGATCTGTACGTATGCCTATGTCTGATCCTATTTAGGGTTCCGAAGTCACTAGGAACAAACCGGCCAAGCGATACACCAAAATTGTGTCGAGAACCCACCAATTAAAGGTGCCGTGCCACGTCTAACACGATGTATTTTTCAAATAACCTACGAAGAATAATTTAAGATAACACTTGTATTGTATAAAGTCACGGATCAGTATGCAATTGATCTTAAAAACTTGTCGATACTGTCATTATCATCAGCCCTGCATAAAATTGCCGTGATAAATGGACTGGACATGCAGAAGGACATGGAGAAGTTATAAAGGTTCCTTTTTTGCCATTCGGCTACGGTACGGTTAAAAGCCCGTTTGTGGCATCCTTACTTCATCATGGACATAAAATAAATTGATCGATCGATTGATATTGTAACCGTAAACAATTTACTCGACGTTCCTTTTTTACATCGTCGATGATAACACTGGCCACTCACGGGTAATTTTATTATGCAAATGTGGCATAAAGTGTTGCCAGACATAAATGCCTTGCATTACTATTAGCCAAAGAGAAGTGCGCGGAGAAATGGCGCCAAAAAATGGCGGGATACCATACAGCTGTAATGAGGTTTAAGTAGTCTGCAATCATTTGTTACAAGATGCGTTTACGTAAATGTTTTCGATTTATTATGGATAAGGGGTTTATGTTGATCGGTATTTTTTCTTGTTTTGATAAAAGTTCATAGCGAAGACCAAAGATTTAATCTGTGTGCACAATACATTGCGTAATCAGTATTTTCACATACTTCCAGAGATTATTTACTTCAAAATAATACCATTATCTTTATAATTCTTACTCGTAACTACGTTGGCTGTAGATTGAAAACGAGTTTCCGTATAATTGGTCTCATTTCCATAAGAATTAGAGTTAGATAAGGGTTCGTTATGAGGACACCAAAGAGGAGGATCGGAGCGCGTTCATGCCAACTGCTGGCGCGGGGACCTCTTATACTGTCCTCGCGCAGGCGTCGTTGATAACGCTTAAGTATTGGTTTTGGCGGATTTTAATCAAAACCGCGCATATTACAGTCATTACACATCCCGGGTTAATTTCAAAATATATGATAAAGGAGGCAAAAATAATATTTAAGGGAATTAGGCTGCCGTTGTGGAAGCGCAATTTGGAAGATTGCGCGGCGGCCGCTCGTTTTCTGTGAATTTTTTAATTAAATTACGAGCCCGATGCTGTAAAGTTGATGGGCGAGCGTTTACCGGAGTCCTTCTGTGACCTCATCGGCCGCTTCTTTAAATTAACTTTATTGCGCTTAGTTAAGCCCAAAACAGCTGTTATTGTAAAACAATTTTGCCGGAGCTCTCGTAAATTCTGGCATGTCGTTTTATGTGTGTCAAATTATATAGTTTTAAAATGCAAATGTTATTGGGCGAGGGCTCGTGCGAGTGACAAGTCGGGGACGCGTGCTTATGTTAATCTGCATAGCTCAGCCGCATTCATCGCGATATCGCGAATGGTTATGGTGAGTGAATACCGGCAGTAAGTGGATATTTTATTGCATTATTTACACATTGCGGTCAGAATACCTGCGAAACTCCGCTCGCGAATTTTTTAATTAATAAAAACCGACCAAATGCTAGTCGAATTCGCACAATTAGGGTTCCGTACCACCGTGCGTTATTAATATTGAACAACGTGAATTTTATTTTATTTAAATTATTTTTTGTTGTTAAAGCGGCTATAGTAAATCACACTTTGTGAAAATTTCAACTGTCGCGCTATTACACTACATAAGATGCCTGTGACAGATGGACAGACAGACGGACGGACAGCGGAGCCTTAGTAATAGGGTCCTGGCACCCTTTGGGCACGCAACTCTAAAAAAAACTGCGAATATGCCAAAAAAGAGGAGGAAAGAAAGACACGAAAGATAATAATGCAATATCGTTGTTTTCAACGATATGAAATAAAAACTATTGCGATTTCAGATTGGAATGGCTTTAACTGATCAAGGCCTTCCTCAAGCGTCTAGGCGAGTCAAGCGACGTAAGAAATACTGCATTGTTACGTGTTCACTGACGATCTTGTTCCTTATCAGCATTAGATAGTAATTGTAGTTTTGCCAGTTTGCGGTCTGTATAATTTAGTGCAGTTTCAGTAATTGTCCGCTCGGAATTAGGAAGTCGTCGTAAATCTGCTCCTGCGCTGATAACCCTGCGCCTGCGACGCTCGTAACTCACACTGGTCAGAAAGCTGGCTCTGATGATGGAAAATAATTCGTAGATGTTCTATGATGGGGCTCTATTCAATTCGGAAAAGCAATATTACTTATGAATTGCTCTGGTTTACTGGACAGTAATGGCGGCCGACTTGAAAACAATACGATGACATGTCAAACGCAAAATGGTTTTAACGATTAGAATAGAGTTCTGGTTTTACAGACTTGTTGATCGTACACATTGTACCTTGGTGCAGTCCACTACACAAAAATGTATGCACTTTTTCACGACGACGACGCGCTGGCTTAGTTGGTAGTGACCCTGCCTACGAAGCTAGAGGTCCTGGGTTCAAATCCCGGTAAGGGCAGATATTTGTGTGATGAGCGCGAATATTTGTTCCTGAGTCATGGATGTTTTCTATGTATTTAAGTATATATTTCTCTATATAAGTATTTATATCGTTGTCTAGTACCCATAGTACAAGCCTAGAGCTTAGTTTGGGACTAGGTCAATTGGTGTCACATTGTCCCCTGATATTTATTTATTTATTTATTTATTTCACCTTATTGCATTGTAATAAAGTCCAAAAGTGTTTGTTTGTTGTCGACTGCACACGGTGTGTACAGTGTTCATATAGAACGGTTGATGAACTGATGAACTTCTTGACAAGATGGTAGGTATTTGATAATCCCGTTCTATAACAGTGGTGCCGCCTTTTTTGATTAGGTACTTAGAGTAGAATAGAAAGATGTTTCCCTAGTTCATATGTTACATTAGGTATGTCCAACTGATTGGTGGTGTATGCGGTCTGTGGGTGTGTCAGCTACTTACAGCCTACTTATGTTTGTCTGAAAGATCTGTATAGGTGTAGTGTAGTGTGTGCTGTATGCTTTTTAGTGTATGTGTCCAGAATAAATTGATATAAATTTAAAATGTTGCTTCGTATTTCATTACTTCAGCGCACTCCTTTGTCATTGACCACGACAAATGGTGTATACAATGCTTGAAATATTATCATTGTTTATCATTAAGAGCCGAGTTTTAATATAAATTCCCCCGTTGATTTTCCCATAGTATGTCTGTTTTAAACTTTACTTCATCTGAGGCTGGAAGTTGGGGCTTATCTTGCTGCAGGCGTGGGTCGTCGCCGGCCTCTCAGGTCATCGGGCCCGACAAGGGTGATAGTGTGGGAACGGTACTTCTATATACAGCAAGTTAATATCTACATTGTTTTGTCCTGAACAATTTCAAATCGTAGTTGTTTTTCTGCCAGTTTAAAAGCATATTGTTAAACATAATTGTAATTATATAACTCCTCATACTAATAATTCGTTACTTTTAATGCAACATTGTAACAAAATTTCTGCATACCAGGAGAACATAAAATCCTAGCAATTTCACCCAGCATTTAACGTATTAAAAATATAATTGAATTACTTATAAACTCTGGCAAAAAACACATCATTTCAAGCACAGTAGCTTCCAATATCCGTTCCCATTTTCCAATTATGTGTAGTTACTCTATGTAACCTCAGCTTAAGGTAAGTGGTCGTAAAGCATCATGCGCGGGAGTCGATAACTGACGCCGCTCTTTATAAGGACCTTTAGCTTATGAAGGATAATGGAAGCGGCCTCCATAAGGTTTTATGGGCGAGGCAATGTATGAACGATTTGGTTACTATGTTGGTTAAAAAAAACTACAAGTGTGCGCTGATGCATCGTGTACGGGATACGGAACAGTTTTAATGCAAGTGTTGGTTAACTTAGTTCATGTGACGATATGTAGGAGAATACTCTAGTGTTTTCCATTGACTGCTTTGGCTTAAGCGGGACTATTAATGTACCGTATAAGCCTAGAGGAATAAATAATTACTTTGCTCACTTAACACGGTGTTTATCTGACGATCAGTCGTGATTCTTGGATACAATACAATATATCGTTTGAAGTCGAAACATATAGCAGGATTGCACACTTCCTTAACCGACTCAATTCTTCATGCGATTTCTTATTAGTTTATTACCGACCTTCATAAGGACGGGTTTCAAAATTATTTAAAAAAGAAAATTTATGATGATTTCAATCATTAAATGAAATTTCAAATGGAATGTCTGTAGTGAATGCAAACATTATTGACTTAAAAAAGTTTACAAACAAATAACTCTGAATAAGCAGGCCACCCTCAATGAAGTGATAGCCCACTATGAATTTTAAACGTATTACGAAACTGTATGAGCTAGCAAGCACTCTGCCATTTTTAATAACGCCAGTGCCGTGTGCGTTAAGCCAGAAAGGCCAGAATGCGTTTAAAAAACACCGAAGCTGCATTCGGACCGCAGTTTTTCGATTCGTTTCAGTCGTTACTCTCCAGCGGCGTGTAATGAAAGGTCCAATACGAGTTAAACTGTGTAATAGCAGATGTAATTCAGTGTTCGCACGTCGTAATTCACCGAACCCGTTGTTTGTGGACAAGTTTAGACCGTCTCGCTAAACGCAGTTGCTGGAAACTAGTTTGCCTATTCGAAATTCGAACGTTTGGATTTTAAATGAGTTAGAACGCAGTTGTTGCTTGAACAAAGCTAATTTTATATTATGAACTGTCAAAATCTAATAAGCCCGAGTGAAAGGCGCAAAGATTCTTGAAGACTTCTTTAGCTTTATCCCTTTCTCTGGCTGGAACTAAGCAAGTTTTAAGAGCTCAGCCTCCAATTAGTTTAAGCTACTTTCTTTGCAGATAGAAATTTGTAACCAGCCGTTAGACATATCACGTTTTGTAAAGCCGGTGTCAAGAAAAGTACCTAGTTGATGTCATTCAGCTGACACGATGGGCGTTAATAAAATAATTTGTTTACCAGATACATATAAACGTTTGCAGTTAAATAGTGCAAAAACAGCTGAAATATCTTCTTTAAAGGTGTCAAACGGGATATCAAAGAACGCAGCAAACTATAATCGTGTTAGAGGAACGTTACAATTTCCATTCACAAGGTAATCATTTAGTAAAAATGTTTAATGGCTCGTTGTAAACAACGTTTTAATGACTGATAATTGTATTAAATTAAGAACGGTGTAATTTTATGGTAACAAGATTAAATTGTCCGGTGTAATGGCGAGATTTATTATGTGCCATTCACGGTACGACGCGACTGACGTGACGTGACGTGACGTGACGCATGTCGCGACCTGCTTTGTAATTTATGCACTGGCCACTTTCTGGATAATTATGTTGATGCTTAAATAGTGGCCTCAATGCCTGATAAATTGTGGGAAGATTGTGAAGGTTTTTTTATTTTGTTTTTTATAATAATAAAATAAATCAACTTTAAAAGGTTAACCTTTCACACCACTGCTTAGTATGCTTTCATTACTGATACGGACATGTTTTTCAATCTATATGAAAACATCATAATGAAATATTTAAAAGGTCTTTGTTACACACGAGCAGGTGATATGGTAGCCGGGTTGAAGTTTACTGTCACGTGAAATAATCAAACGAATAACGTTAAAATTTGTCATTTTCCACACATAAAATTAAGTCACATAATGAACTATCAATTTTTTTATTAGCTAATTTAATTACAGTTAGGTAATGAATAAAAAAACATTACTTTCGCAAATTCTTTCCCCGTTACATCTTGCTTTTGTTTTTTAAACCGATTTTACATCACACAACTTTAAGTATGTTTATTTCAAGTGGACATAATGAAGACTAATGAATTCCTATGAAATGAAATGCTCAAAACTCATCAAAAACAAAATGTCTTCTTAAGTGCTTTTCGTCCCTAAAGGTCCCTTGATTAATGGATACTTTTTAAATACCAACTTAATAGACATAAACTTAACTGCATGTACACTGTATAACGGGAAACTAGTTTACGACCCAATATCAATTAAGAAAGTCGTCCACATATCAGTACCTATACTTACGTCGATATTAATTTCGCTTTGTTCACGAATGAATTTCAAGTTTTGGAATACATTAAATGCACATGATATTCTGACTTTATTTCACTGTCGGCTTTTCCTTACTTAAAGTGTCCAATTTCATAGTCATACATGGCCGTATTATATGAGCTATGAAAACCTGACAAGTTACTCGCAGTAATAAAAGGGACAGCGATAATACGAAACTATTTTCAGTTATTAGTCTAAGATGTGTGTTGTTGTGGATGTCGTAAGAGGCGACTAAGGGAATAAAGGCTTGCCGTATTATTAGGCGATGGGCTTGCCACCTGTCACTAATACACTGGTAAACATCTTAGCCTAATTGTGCAAAATGTGGTTACAGAATTATCAACAAGTTTTTAGAGTTTTTGGTAATTCTGTAGCTCTGCCTACCCCACTCTGGGAACGAAGGCGTGAGTATATGTATGTATGTATGTATTTAAAATAGTTTTGAAATAGTGTGGGTTGGTATTTTTTTCTCAATTTGATTTATCAATTAACAAAAGACAAGCTGTTAATCCCGGCTTGTTTCTAGGGTGTCTCGGGATAATAGCTTACGTTTGTTCTATTTTAACGCCTCGTTTGTCCGAATTATTGTTTGACATAAACTGGTTCTCAACTGAGTCGGATAACTTTTAAATTCATGTCAACGATGTATTAGGACAAATGACGATTAGGAATAGACCCTTTCTATGCCTCACTTTATATCCTTCCATAAATTCTATCCCAACACAATCGCACCATGAACAGTCGGCAGTGGCCAAGGGCCTGTAATCATCGAGGATAATTGGTGAGTTCGCACGTCGTCCATCAAGACCAGACCGACCTCAGCGGCGACCCGTTTGTGCACTCGTTTATACAATTTGCACATGTTCTAGCTGTTTCATTGAATTACTAAGTATTATTCGCGATTATGTTCGAGTTCGTTTGTTATTTGCCGCCGTTGCTTCGTTAATTGTTCTGTTTTTTTGAGATAAAAAGTTGTCATTCAACATGATCAAATGACTACAATTGATCTTGTTGAAATTGTTCGTCTTATTTAATCATTATTGTATACAATAGCTGTAGCACGCGACTCCGTCCGCGTAGAAGCCTTTAGCGCTTTTCCCTTGGGATATTTTTTATAATCTTACTACAGAGAGGCTGTGTAGGTTTCTGCTACTGCACAGGTCTATGGACATTTATTTAACATAGTTCTTTTTCGAATTACTTTTCTTCCCTAGGGTTAACATGCATCACTTTCAACCCGCTTCTAAGATAATCAAAGCCTACTTTCAGAGTAGGTATGAGACCTGAAAAGTTACTTGCACATTTATAATATTGGACGAGTGAAATTGACAGTTCCACGCGTGTATTAAACGAAGTTATTCAATAAATTTGCGAAAAAAAATCCATGGAATAAATATAAAACGGCAATTAAAAGAGAGAATTTTACATAATTCTTAGTCTGATCAAAAATCACAGTGCAATTTAAACAATTAAGGGTAAGAAATTGAAAAGAAAAAAACACTAGTTCGAAAAATTCAACTTTCCGCACGATAAGCTGCTACAAAAAAAGAGCACTACTTATAAAAAACACATTTTCCACACGATATACAGCTACAAAAAGTACCACTTTTTGAGCAACCAGGACTAACCAGCCATAATGACACGAGATGTTTAGCCACGCGAGCGAGCGAGCGAGGTCTCGCGTTAAACGTTCTACTTTTCACTTTGAATGCGAGGATAAAACGTAATATACAAAATTACAATATTGATAAGAACAAAGTTTCTTAAAAATTTACTCCGCGGTTTTTTTTTTTTGTTAGGTGACCCTTTAAATGCTTGCATATTTAGCCAACAGATTTAAACTTGAAAACTATTTTTAAAGTAATTGGACCATGCATTATAAAATGACTTCATCCTTAATATAAATAAATAGATTCATATTCGTAATCATTAATCGTTTTCACGAAATTAATAGGTTTTTATATTTTTGCACAGTTGTCATTTTGAGGTTATTTCCATGTTCTAAAAATTGTCTATACATAATCATGTTCAATCAAAGTTTCCAAAGTAAAAAAAAACAACTGGAATCCCTAGATATTAATAAGGAGCTTTAGTCCCGATATGCAGACACTAAAGTAACATTTTAAGAGCATGCGAAGTGAAAAAGCCTTTTCTTTTTCATTTTTGTCATCACAAAGTAAGCTTAATTGCCACAGGTTTAGGTTGTTTATACTAATGCACTTATGCCTGTACAATGTTTATTTACTTCCTCCCTAAAACAAGTACATTCTACGGTTGCTCGAACAGCCGCCGATGCAGTAATCACCGAGAGGGTAGGTAATTGCAGAGTTCGCACGTCGTATGTCAACCCGCGCGCCGCGGGCGCAGCTTCGGCGCGGACTAGTTGCGCGCGGCGATTTAAAAACGATTTGCCTGACTATTAATTACAAAATTGTGAGTTTACTAACTTTGTAATGACCGATCTGAACGGGAAAATTAGCTTGGAGGGTCATTATTTTATTTTGCAACTGGCTTTTGAACGTGTCGGTCTGTTTATTTTGTTGGGATTACTCTTGCGTCCGCTGCACTCTGCTCCAAATGACCTCAAACATTGGCCTTTTCTTTAATTATGTCGATCTATTCCTCGACATATTGTCAGTATTCCCGTCAAAACAACTTTGGTAATTGTCACTTTCTTGTTCCATATTTTTACAACCAAATTTTATATCAGTAAGTCTTTGCGTGCTGCTCACGACCAATCAAATTGTGGCAAACCTACTGCCACACCTATCTCCAGCAGTGGACGACTTTATTCAGATATGATGGTGATGAGACGAAAAGTAACAGTTGAACAAAATAAAATATATATAACATCACATTTAAAATTCCTTCGAATCCAATTACCCTGTGGAGGACTGGAGGTAGATTCTTTGCAGGGTCCATCCGGTTTGCGACCACCTGTATCTCCCTTCAACCGTCCGCCGCTGCATTGTTGTGCTCCGATGTGAGGTAATACAACCGGTAAAATGACAGCACGGATTCCATCTTAGTCCTACGGGTTGGCAACGCATTTGAAGCCTGGAGATAGCAAATATCGATACGCCTCGGAGACAACATACCATCGATAAAACAACGTATGAGTAAGTAAATCCGACTGTCGAAGAGAGGGTAATGTGTTTGATCTGTATGTATGTGTGTGGCGTGTGTGTGGCGTGTGCGTGTGCGTGTGTGAATGCGTGTGCGTGTTTTTGTGTGTGTGTGTGTGTGTGTGTGTGTGTGTGTGTGTGTGTGTGTGTGTGTGTGTGTGTGTGTGTGTGTGTGTGTGTGTGTGTGTGTGTGTGTGTGTGTGTGTGTGTGTGTGTGTGTGTGTGTGTGTGTGTGTGTGTGTGTGTGTGTGTGTGTGTGTGTGTGTGTGTGTGTGTGTGTGTCTGTGTAAGTGTGTATATTGGTGAATAGACGACCATATCCAAACATGGACTGAGTTTTTAAAGCTAGTCTTTAGTTTTTCTGTTTCTAGTATCGTGATCGATAATACAGCTTGTTAGGGCAGTAACAACTCGCAAGCAATCCTGTCTGATGGATGGCCGTCAGGGCGGTGTCTGTCGCCGTTACCGCGGAACCGTTTAGCATGCTAATCCACGGACTAGCTGTTAGGATCACTGGGGTTAAGTAGAATAACGTGTAGAGTGAGAGGGGGTTTGTTGATGATTGTGTCTCGCTTAGCTCGCTGGATGTCGTGGAATTACCTGAAACGCAAGGTCTTTTTCTGACATCTTGCTTATACTTTCTGCTTATAACATTTATAAAGTATCTTTCCATGGATTAAATTTATAATTATGTATATGCTCAAATCGGGTGATATTCAGGTTTTTCTTCTTCCCAATTTGCCTAAATAATATGACGATGGTCTGACTTATGCTCGCTAACAATATTGTAAAACGTAAATAGATTTGCTTATTTACATTACATTACATTAAATCACGCCTGTTTCCCAGAGGGGTAGGCAGAGACCACTTCTTTCGCTTCTTCAACATTCATACATCGAGTCATGCATTCGGATATTTCTGGTTAAAATAAGATATTAGCTACATTCAAAACACATTAAATTTAACATTGACGTAAACTCTATCCGCGGTTAGAATGGTCGGTTATATAGTAACGGGCATTAAACAGTCAGCTTTCCGGTTAAATAAAACCTACTTACAACCGTGTAAAACGGACAGTAAGCGTTTCATTAATATGGTCTATGGCCAGAGTGGAAGAGATATAGCGACGGCCTGATACAGAGCGTTAATTAGATCTGAATTTATCGCGTGCTAAGATATTGCCTAAGATGCGGTTTCGAAATTAAGGCGCGATAATTATTGGGTATTACTTGTAAGTAACTAGAATGTAGCAGGTTTTAAATAACTGACTGAGCTGCCTGTCGTTGTACATTTTTTACAGACAAATACTAACTTGAAGCTTTAATGCTTACTGTTTTAATACGGTAAATTAAATTCATAGGTCGCTTAGTTTATGTCCAATTTAGTTTTATACAGTATCTACTGGTTGTGCTCACATATAAATAGATCCCTAGACGATAAACAGAAATTTCAATTTAAATTTGTATCTAATAACAGTTTCCTGATAACATTAATGCGAAAGCTTGTGTGTTTGTTTGTTACTCTAAATTTGGAATGGAGATAGCTTATATCCTGAATTAACACGTAGCCTAATACTGCAAAATTAAAAAGTTCCCAAGTGAATTCAATAATGGAAATCTAACCGGACGAAATCGCGGAATCTACTCTTTAAAATATTCTTGTGTTTATTAAAACACGCTTGGCATTGTATACAAAACAAAACATATCCATTACTCCGCAGTCCGCATGAGCTGCGCAGGATCAGCCCGTGGGCGTAATTACATCGCGACCGCCGCCATTATACAATTTAGTACAATTACTTATCCACCGGATTTGGTAGCTCGTCGCACACCTCACTAGTTGCGCCCCTATATTATTTGTGATCTAGAAAACTATGTCTAGGTAATTTTACCATCGTTGAGTGCGCTCCGATACGCTACGCCCCCGTCGCCTACGCCGTCGTAGAGTTCGCTCCGACGCGCTGGATTGCAGTGTTGTGACATTGTTTACTTGTGATCTGTGCAGTGATGCTACTCTTAACTGAGACATTGACTCTATAAGTTAAGACAGCTCTGATATCCATGATGGATAAGTGTGGTGATCACCCGTCCGGCATTGGACCCGCAGGCCGTGACTTTCTACTCCGTTTTGAGAAGTGTATGCCTCAGTTCGCGGGCCTTACGGCCGCTCTGATGAGCTTCGCCCTTGCTCCGCCGCCGTCGGTACCTACCCTCCCGACCGCCTCTCCTTCCTCACCCGACGCTCCGCCCATGATCTCCGTTGACTCGGAATCATCGGACGACGAAGCAAGCCGCTTGCACGTCCGCGAGGTCGCGGAAGCCGACTTGCGAGCTGCCCGTCGCAGCTCGCTGGCCGCGGACCCCAAGATGCGGGCCCGGCCGCGCTCACGAACCCCATTCGTGGCGCCATTCTCCGCGGCATCCACCGCCGCCCCCGACTCCAACGCCAAGAAGGCAAAGTCCCAGCGAGGACGATCGCGCTCTCCACCGACCCAGAAAAAGGAGTTAGTCCGCACACGCAGACTGTCATCGAGCCCAGCAAGAGGCTCGATACTAACTCCTTCGACCTCCGAAACGGTCGATATGGACACGGCCCACGAGGAGTGGAGCACCGTGTCCCACCGCAAGGCCTCAAAGAAGAAGGCAGCGGTATCTCCGCCTCCCAGCGAGCGACCGGCTAAGACCCCTAGAGGGCCCCGCAACGAGAGTGTGCCCTCAAAGACCACTGGTGAGTCGTCCACTTTCACTCCCGCTTCTCAGTCCCAACCCAAACTTAAGGCTCCCCCGCCCATTGTTATTCATAACAAAGGGATGTGGGACGACCTCTCTCAGGCCATCACGACAAACAACATCCATTTTACACGTGCTAGGAACACTGTATTAGGGATTAGTGTGCAAGTCGCGGAGATTTCGGATTACCGAAACCTTACGCGTCTTTTGAACACGCGCAAGGTCGCGTATCATACATTTACCCCGGCCGAGGACAAAGTCCTGAGAACGGTAATCCGAGGTGTCCCGAAGGAGCTAGACACCGACTCAATCAAATCAGATCTGGTCAGTCAGGGCCTCCCTATCCAGGAGGTTCATCGTCTGAAAAACCGACATATGGGCAATCTAGACCTAATATTAGTCATTAGCGATAATACCCCGGAGGGTAAACAAATTTTTAAATTGACACATGTGTCAAAACTGTCGGGGATCAGCGTTGAGCCTCCTAGGAAGACCTCTGCGCTTTCCCAGTGCCACCGGTGTCAGAACTACGGGCACAGCCAGAAGAACTGCCATGGGACGCCTAGATGCGTTAAGTGTCTAGGCAATCATGGCACTTCTGAGTGTGCTCGGGTTAAGGGCACCCCTGACCCTCCCGGTTGTGTACTTTGCGGACAATTGGGTCACACGGCTAACTACCGTGGCTGCCCCAAGGCTCCGCGAGTAACCGGCCGGGCGGGCCAGAGGAGCTCGCACCCACCAAACCCTCAGACCTCACAGGGCCCTAGGCCCGCACTAAGTAGCCAGGTACACTTTCCGCCACTCAGAAGTGCACCCGCTTACGAACCTACACGTCCCGCACTCGCTAAGTCTAACCCCTGGGCCGCCGCCCCTCCTAGACTTAGCCAACCTGCCCCATCCCCCGCACCCCCGAAGGTACCGGCGATGACTCAGATGTGTGGTAGTGGTTCTCCCCCTGTGGACCTCTCGGCTTATCCCCTAGTATGCCGGGCGCTCGCTTTTAGCGAGAGCCTTGCCGTGCTGGAGGAGAAGCTTCGAGGTGCATCGGGCCTCCGAATGATAGAGTTAATGTCAGAGTACAGACACGTCATCGCCGGTATCGGCGGCCGTGCTCCCATTTCCCCATTTAATGGATAACGGATCTTTAAAGATTAAGCCTAGATCGCTCAAGCTCGCCTCCTTTAATGCCAACGGTATTAAGGGTCAGAAGGAGCTTGTCTTAAATTTCATCAAAGATAACGATTTAGACTTGTTTCTTGTACAGGAGTCGTTTCTCAAACCGAGCACGCGCAGGTTTTGTATACCTAACTACTTGACTGTTCGTAACGATCGACTCGACAATAGATTAGGGGGCACCCTAATCTATTACAGACGCAACCTCCACTGTTGCCCTCTCGACCCTCCGCCCCTTACTAATCTGGAAGTGTCAGTCTGCCGCCTCGCTATGACCGGGCACAGCTCGGTCATAGTGGCGTCAGCCTACCTTTCACCGAACAAGGACATACTCACGACCGACATTCAAGCTCTTCTAGCCCTAGGGCCTTCTGTCATTCTGGCAGGGGACTTTAATTCGAAGCATATTGCATGGAATACGAATATCACTAACACGAACGGTGTAAGACTGCACGGGATAGTGGATGAGCTTTCAGTGGACCTCCTAGCTCCAATGGAACCCACTCACATTCCCCACAACGTTGACCATAGACCCGACATACTGGGGCCCTAGACAAGATGCATTACGCCGAGTCGCTTTTCTGTTCGTTTCGTTTTTAAACCAATCGCGTCACTGCTAGATCACGTGACTTTTCGTATTACGTGATCTAGCAGTGACGCGATTGGTTTAAAAACGAAACGAACAGAAAAGCGACTCGGCGTAATGCATCTTGTCTAGGGCCCCTGGACATAGTACTTCTAAAGAACGTATCACTCGTGTTGCGTTCTATAGAAGTGCGACACGAACTCGACTCCGACCACAGACCTGTTGTTTTAACATTAGGCCTCCCCTCCGACTCGCTCCCCCAGACCAAGACTATCACGGACTGGAAGGTCGTCAAGGACAGACTCCAAGACGACCCGACCGACCTCACTGACCTAACGGAGACTCTGACGAGTACCGACGACGCGGACAAGGCGATTGGGGCTCTCACCGATCACCTCAGCTCAGTGCTCAAAAGCTCCGCTAAAGTCGTGCCCTCATATAGGGACAGACGTCCCCCGCTCACTCGAGAGCTGAGGGAGTTGGTGAGGGCCAAAAACGCCGCGACCAGACAATACGACTCTTACCCGACCGAACAGAATAGAGTTAGGCTGCGTACGCTTCAAAACCAGGTCAAAACCGGCGTCGCGACTTTGAGAAACGACTCTTGGAACGATCTGTTATCCGACCTCCAACCTAGTCACCTCGCTTATTGGCGGTTGGCTAGGTGCCTCAAATCCGACACAGCCTCCCCAATGCCCCCTCTAAACCATCCCGACAACTCCGGCCCTGCGTTCGAGGACGGCGACAAGGCAGACGTCCTTGCCGCCAGCCTCGAGTCGCAGTGCTCTCCCAGTACGTTGTACCCGGACGAGGCCCATATCACCTGGGTGGACTCCGAAGTACACAGACGTGCCTCCTTCCCTCCTCCCGACCCTCCTCTCCCTCCCGTAACACTCGAGGAGGTTCAGGATCTGATCAGGGTTCTGCGACCGAGAAAGGCGCCGGGTGCCGACGGCATTCCGAACGATATTCTCAAACTGCTTCCTTCCGCTCTACTTCTCTTCCTTGTAGCTATCTTTAACGCTTGCATGTCCAATTGTCACTTCCCCGAGGCGTGGAAAACCGCAGTGGTGATCGGTATCCACAAACCGGGTAAACCACGCCCCGAGCCTTCCAGCTATCGTCCTATTAGCTTACTTAACACCATGGGCAAGCTGTATGAACGGGTCCTTTTATCCCGCATCCACTCCTTCCTGAGCTCCAACTCGATCCTCATCGACGAGCAATTCGGCTTCAGAGCCCGACACTCATGCGTCCACCAGGTGCACCGCCTCACGGAGCACATACTGGATGGCTTCTCCACCTTCGCGAGAGGAATTCCCACGGGCGCTATCTTCCTCGACGTAGCGAAGGCTTTTGATAAGGTCTGGCACAATGGGCTTATCTATAAGCTTCAGCTTATGGGTATGCCCATTGGGCTAGTCCTAATACTGAGGGGCTTCCTCAGTAACAGAAGCTTTCGCTACCGAGTGGAAGGCTCGCTCTCCCGCCCCCATCCTATCAGAGCCGGGGTCCCGCAAGGGTCCGTGCTCTCTCCCATCCTCTATTCATTATACACTAATGATATCCCGCGCCATCCCAACGTGCAGCTTGCCCTATTCGCTGACGACACCGCACTCTTCACCACCCACAAACTCGCCTCCGTCATCCAGCGCTACCTCCAGGAGGCGATCACCGACCTAGGTCGGTGGTTTAAACTCTGGAGGATAGAGGTTAACCCCGAGAAGAGTGCGGCTGTCTGGTTTTACCCGTCCCTCCGCCATTTCCATTTCGAGAATATCGTTCTTTTCGATAGACCCATTCCTTGGTCACCAAAGGTCAAATACCTCGGCGTGACCCTGGACAGACACCTGAGCTTCAGTCAGCACATCCAAATAGTACTCAACAGGGCCAAGATGATCAAGAGTCGTCTCGGTCCCCTTCTCAACCGACGCAGTAAACTCAGCGCTCGCAACAAGCTAACACTATACAAAGTATGTATCAGACCGGTTTTCACATATGCCAGCGTGGCATTCGCACACGCCCACGACTTACACATAAACACTCTACAGATATTTCAAAACATACTTCTCCGATCGGTCGCGGGGGCCCCTTGGTTTGTTCGCAACGCGGACCTGCACAGGGACCTCGGCGTCCCGTCGATCAGACACACTATCAAGGAAGCGTCTAGGCGCTTCTTTGATAAAGGCCCACACCACCCTAACCCGCTCATAGTCCGTGCCACCTCCTACACTCCCCAACTCACCCCATCCGATCCCGACGTGCTCGCTGCGCTCGGGGCACCCGTCAGGCGCCCCAAGCACATCCTGCTCGATCCCACCGATCCCATCCAACTCGCAGTGGATGCACTGAAGAAAGGAAGAAGCTCCGCCGCCAGGGACGACGTGGCCGCCCCCCCAGATCCGGACCTGAGCCTCATAGCATCACTGCAGGGATCGAGAAGATCGAAGAAACCGAAGAAACCGAACATACTCAAGAAACCGAAGAAACCGAACACTTGGAAGCAACCGAAGAAAACGAAGTCCTTCAAGATACTCAGCCGGCCGAGCTGCGCTCGACCGGCCTGACACCCGATGGAGGCACCCCTCCAGAGATGCGACCACCACCGCACCTCTAACTTAGGGTTCAGCATGCCCCCCCTTGGGGCATAGCTACCCGTGCCCGGGTGAAGTAGTCACGGTATAGATTACCAACTACATAGTCCAAGATAATAATAAAGGTAATTTTAACCCTTGACGAGTTCTACGTCTGGTCTTTTTATTGAAATTTAGTCTAGGTTTGGCAAAAACTAATGTGGCCGCTCAAGAATAATCAGTTTTACATTGCACACTCTAGTACCTTGTCGCTGTAACGCCTTTGAGAGATTAGTGGAGCAATTTGACGTCGCGCTGGCCTAGTTAGTAGTGACCCTGCCTGCAAAGCTAGTGGTCCTGGGTTCAAATCCCGGTAAGGGCAGATATTTGTGTGATGAGCGCGAATATTTGTTTCTGAGTCATGGATGTTTTCTCCATATAAGTATTTATATCGTTGTTTAGTATCCATAGTATAGTCTACTATTTGAACTGAGCCGATCTTCTACACAAAGGCCATTGTTTGTAAACAATACCATTGTCTTTCTTTGTATCCGTAACCACAAGCCGATTACATACAAAAAAGTTAGAACTACATTCAATGTACATAGAATTATCAACCCTATCCTCTTAGTCAGTAGGTTTAAAATGTAAAGTGTCAGGATACAGATATGTCTTTATTATTTGAACCGGTCTTATTCCCTACACAATATTATCATCTTCTGTCGCCAGGGTTGTACTCGCGTAGTTTAAAATATTACTTCAAATAAAACTATGAATAACTCGGTATTTTGGAGCAAAACGTGTAGCTAAGGTCGTAAGAAATCCAAGGTACCAAAATCCAATCAGGAAGCAAGAAAAGTCCAATAAAACGTAGCCGGGTTGCGAAAAAGTGCACTATAGAGGATGAAAAATAACGCATGTATCAAAAGAGCAAAAGCCAGTTAGACACTAATATAACAAATTATAACAATTATACAAACCTAGAGCTTAGTTTGGGACTAGGTCAATTGGTGTGACATGGTCCCCTAAAAAAAAAAAACATAGATGTGGTTAAAATGACAAGGCACTAGTGTGTAGCTATTTATAAGGCCGACCGTACCTACTATTGTAGGTATTGTTTCAATTACGTTGCACCGCAAGATTAGTTAACCTTATTTGTGTAACCATAAGGCTTGAGCAGGCGGCATCGCGGCGCAAACCTTGTATCTACTTTAATTTCGTAGTGCCTTGAATTACCAGTTATTATGCGGTTTTGGTTTGTTAGCTATTCAATTACCATTAAAAGCAAACTAGCTTGTTTACTACCATTATAGTTCTTATAAAATTCAATTTAATTACTTAACACTTAAAATGAACTTCAGATGATAAAAAAAGGGATATTTCGGTATGATCTCTGGACTGTAAATAAACGCTAGTAATATACAGGGTGTAAGGGACGGCTCACCGAAAACTGAAACCATAGCTTCAGACCATTGTACTGAACTGAAATCCAGTGAAAATTTTCCCGGGAAAACGAAAATTTTCTCGTTTTTTTTCCATGTTTTTGCATATAAACCGATCTAGGACAACATATTATGACATACTGAAGCTCATTTTGTGAAAAAAAATGTGAAAACGGCATTTTCACGTAAAAAACGAGAAAATTTTCGTTTTCCCGGGAAAATTTCCACTGGATTTCAGTTCAGTACAATGGTCTGAAGCTATGGTTTCAGTTTTCGGTGAGCCGTCCCTTACACCCTGTATAAGTCAATGGGGCTAACAAAGCTTATTATGGATAAGTATAATAAATAAGAAATAAAAAGAGTCCAATTATGGAAGCAGACCGAATTTACACCAAAGACAGATAGTTGAACAGAGGTACCTTATTAGTTAACTATTAACTGAGAGGTACTTAGTGTACTCTGTTTTTTACTCGACTGCCGAAGGAGGAAGGTAATGTGTTTATCAGCCTAAATAATAACGTCGGTGATACTGTTAAACCGCGTAACTAACAAATTTATGATAGAGCAAAATAAACCTTACTGTCTTATTAAAAAGGTGCATTTTGCTCCTTATTTAAAATGTTACTTACGCGGTTTAGCAGTTTCACCGACGATATGTATGTTGGTTCCTTTGTGGCGCTCTACAAACTAAACGCGTAGACCGATTATGATAATTCTTATGTCAATTGATTTGTCTTAATCTTGCGAGTGTCACTAAAGATTATGACAGTAATTAAAACTCAATACGGCGGGAACTAGACGCCATGACAAATGGGGTATTTTTATAATAGGTATTTAAAAATCATCTTTTCATTTTACACGATCATTAAGGATTTATAACTATTAAAAGTCGGTTACCGCGTGTCGGGTTTTTTTTAAACTTGCTTTTTGCTTTTTTATTATTTAACTATAAAGTACAGCCCATATATTTTTGCATAGAGCTTGAATGGCAATTCAATCGGCTTTATCTCAGTCAAAAGTTTATTTTAAATAACGCAACCGCAACAATCGTCCCCTCCCGCCACATTCGTCCAGCCAGAGAGTATTTACAAAACGCTCTAAGGCTGTGACACAATTTCCACAAAGGTGTAATTCGTTACATTAATATTAAGTAAACCGTCATTACAGCTGCCCTCATTCGTCGGGGAATTATTTAAATGTCAGCTAAATTGCTTTAACAGTCCGAGGGCAGTAATAAGGTGTCCGGGGAGCCTGTAATTTGCTCTCGCATTCAATCACTCAGGTCTCGAGGCGCGGAGGCAAAGAGTATTAATTACTAGGGGCAGACGCGACAGGGCTTTAAGTTAAGACTTTTAAGGCGGACTTTTTTGTTTGACATAAAGTTCTGTACACGTCACATTTATTGCCTTATATTGATTAAGGTTCAGATTGTAGACAAAAGACATATTGGTAAATAATATAAGGTATCACCATCATGAACCATGATTATCATCAATAGAAATCTCTTCTGGTTCAATAGTATTTGACTAGTTGCCATAGAAGCAAAGCCAACTGTCTAGCTACTGCCTAACAAGATTTGTAATATTCTTCTTATTTAAAAACGGCGAGACTACTCTCACCTTAAGTTAGAGTAAGATCCATATAAACAAAAGTGGATTCCGGCTCTTATTATATGTTTTATACACTACTTATACGGTAAACATACAAATGTTAGTGCATTTTATTAAATTTACTTATTATTTGCACTGTTTATAGCGTTGTCCGTTCTGTCCATATTTAATCTATGACAACCTGTTGATGACTGTTGGCCGCACTCTTCCAGTTGTGATAACGTTTATAAATAACGCTGCAATCATAACCCAATTAATACCGCCAGAATATATTCTCACTTAAATCCACTTCTGTATGTTTATGTCTTGCTGGGCCATTATTCATGTATTTATTCGGTATGTGCTGTGCTTTTAAAATACACAGATGATGTGAATAAGCTTACGATATCGTTTTTTGGTAGCAAATACTAGTTTTATACCCTTGCTTTCTCAGCCCGTTGCGATCAGGTTCCTACATTAACAGCGAATTAAAATTGAACAGTGTGTGAGCTTTGATATCAAGTTCACTGTTAAATGTATTTGAACATATTCGATTTTCATGAGTTATAATATAACGCAGTAACAATGGGATAAGAATCACACGTGAAAAGCGACGATAAAGTCGAGGCTGCTGTGTTTAAAACAGAGTGCTGTGGTTCATCAAATTCAATTTCTTATCCACTATCGCCGAGTTTACATATAACCTGACCATTCTGTTGATGCTTACTCTTTATTTATACTCTGAATGTTGACTCATATACGCACAAGTGCTCAGTGGATGGGTGTGTTAGCTTATTTGGTAGTGACCCTACCTACAAAGCTATCTGTTCCGGGTTTAATCCCATAGTACCTGGAAGACCCATCGTCGCTCGGGTTGAAAATGAATTCTCCCGAAGATGACTATTTAACATATCGATGTCCTCGATCAAAATACCCCTATTCCGCAATTTACATTAAAATAATTAGAGCTGTTTTCAAGAACATGAGGATAGATACATACATACACATAGGTACATAACAACAACCTTCCAAATATACCATACTAAATAAGGAAAAATAAACCAAGATTTTACATAATGCTTTATTATTTTATAAATTCATTTCTCATTTCCTTTTTTTCGGCATTGTGTCCGTTCTCCGCCGGCTGGTCTACTCTTTGGCGCCCCGCTGATGGCTCGCAGCACCCGTCCAGCCGCCGCGATAACTTTTAATACGCCGCAATCATAACCCTATCAATGCCGAGTCTTCCCGCTTTAATCAACGCTCTCAATGAGGCAACTAACTTGTTGTATGACTCGTATGTTCCGTGGTTTATAAGTTTTATGGATGAGCGGGTTTCGTTGGATTTGGATCAAATAAATTTAGTAGTGTTAATAAATGAAACGAATGTGTTTCACACTTTATTATTTTTTATTTGAATAGTGATTTCAGGCAAACGGGCAGCTTAGGTGGGTCAAATACTGGTTAGGTTAACTGGAAGAAATTACTTGAAGGGATAAATTCGCCTTTATACATCTTATAATTGTTACCTATCTCTTGTGTATGTACAAGCAAGTATTTAAGTACATACCTACATACAAATGATAGTAGGGGATCCGAATAGGAGACGACTCTTTTCGTAGGAGTAGGAGACGATGGACGAAATTTTTCAGTCCATATTACATACATACATACATACCTTCACGCCTGTAATCCCAGAGTGGGGAAGGCAGAGCTACAGAAGTACAACTTTAAAAAGTTGTTGATAATTCAGTAACCACAATTTGCACAAATAGGCTAAGATTTACCATATTATATTTGATATAAAATACTTTTTATCGAATAAACAGGTGGGTTAATGTCGTCTCCTATTCGGATCTTAGACCATGATGGGAAGTGAATCCTCTGCTTTAGTAGTTTGCTCCTTCCTGAGGATCGTGATCGGTGGCTGACTTTGATGACCTGTCCCTAACTGTTTCCATCTGTCTCCATCCTTGTTGCCCTAACCGCGTTCTTAACTTCATCGAACAATCTGGTTGGAGCCAACTCCTCTAATCACCACCAGCTTCTCGAGACTTCCATCTATTCTTCGCGTTATGTGACCAAAGTAAGATAGTAGTCAAAACAAAGCTGTTAACACTGTTCATAGACGTTATGTGAGCCATGCAGTTCATTTTACGGTGAGCATAAAGGACAGAGCTGTAGCAGTTATATAACTTTGTCATTTTCTTTCAGCATAAACTGAATTGCATAACTATGTCATAATAACCCTCTGATCATCATTTACCTACGTTGATGGAAATATGGGAAGATAGTTTTAAAGTAAGCAAGAGAAATAAAAACACCCTTAGAAACGAACTGTTTTTTTAATGGAGTAGGAAAGGCTGACGAGCACGCAGACCACCTGATAAGTGTGATCTGAGAGCCATAAAAACTTGCATTATCAAGACTGTAATCCAAAGACTGCAATAATAAGGCTACAATGGATTGCCAGCAGGACTAAGATGGAATGCATCTATGCTAGTAATGTCAACGGTTTTCTTATCGCCAAACCCGGATCACGACAACGCGAACAGCCAGCGCGCAGCGTACTGAGATCATCACAGTGAAACATCTTTTCCACCTTAAAATTAATAAGGAGATGTGTGGGAAAATAACCTTTGAAATATAAAGAGGCTCATCATCCAGAATTCTACCATCACCAGATCCAGGTGAACCTAGACAAGTTGCTTAAAGCTAACGTTAATGATTATCGAAAACGGACGAAATGTATGGAATTGACGTAGGCGTTCGACGCGACCGCGACGTCAATCGATACGTTGATAACGATAAAAAACGCCGAATGCATCTTCTCTAGGGCCTCAGTTCGTTGCTGTCGATCCCATGAGTTGCGTTCTTGCGTTTTTCAATCTTTGTACAAACGGATAAATCATAAACATCATCATAGCAGCTGTAAGATGACCACTGTTCGACTTGGGCAATGCAGCGCTTCCCTCGAGGCTTGATTGGCAAAATCAGCCTCTTGGGGCAATTTGGAACATAGGAAAAAGTAATGAAAATAAAAGCATTTGCCCTTCTCTCCCTCCCGTTTTAAGTTTGAGATAGGTTCTCTATTACTTTTGTATAGCTTCATGGTGAAGTAGTCAATCTTGGTATAAGTAAAGAAACACTTTGGTTTTTACTTTGATCTTCCGTGTTTCTTTTACCAAACCTGAGTCATACAGTAACCAATTCACTTAACGGCAAATCCTCCCGCTATTGTGATGTAAAATCAACCTCTATTATAACCTCAAAAGTCGTGATATCGAACCACACAAAAAAATCAATGAGTTCGAACTCAATTCATTCCAATTTTTTAATAGCTTATATTACACGTTTAGGCTTTGAACCATTAATAGCAATGAAAACTGGTCGCTGTACGCACGAATTGGTGTGGATATGTACCGAAGTCATTGCTATTTGAGCGTAGATCAAACGGTTGATGTGGTGAATAGACGGGGTAGTGTATTGTGGGTGGCGCTGCGTCATGCGCGCGCAATCTGCCCCCGCTGCGCACGCGCCAATGACGGCTCTATCAGCCATAGAGTAAGAAGGAACTGTCATATAAGGAGTCCAGATCTCACGAGGGTAGGTATTCGGTATAAGAGTTAGGATTCCTACACATATTGTGCATTGAACAATCCACCGTACGCGTTTGTATTTATGGATAAATCCATAGATGTGATAACCCCATTTTGGCCTATGGACGACGCTAGAACAGTGAGGCTAAGTTGCTTAACGCTAACGAAAATGATTTTCAAAACTGGCAAAATATATGGAATTGACGGAGGCACTCGACGCGACCGCCTGACAGTTTACGTCAAACCTTAACATGTTTGATAACGATAACGAGCGCTGAACGCATTTTGTCAGAAGAGAAATGGCAGATGCGTTGCCGACTTTTGAAAAAAGAGTAGGCTCGCTCCTAAGTCGTCGGTCAGGTAAAGCTGGTTCCACAAAACTAAAACGTATCAGTCTTTCTTATAAAAATGCGTCTTCTGCGCGCGATGCATAATCTTTGACACACAGTCGGCATGTTTCAGTAAATAATTAAAGTTACTCACAAAAAGCTTGGAATCCAATACGACTTCATTACAAACGAAGTTCAGTCTCGCCGAGACGCCATTGTGAGCGAGCGGGACAAAAAACACGCGATCATGATCTAATTAAATTGTTTCCGATAGATAGAAATGCAAACAAATTGAGAATTTCCTTTGTTGAGGTCTGCAGATAGTGACAACGGTGCTTTTATAGTTTTTTTTCACATGAACTTGCGATTGGCGAACAGTTTTGCCTGATGAGTGATATCAGTATTTTTAAGCCGGTTGAACACACTCGACAACTCTCCAAATCAGAGAGAATGGTTGTTTGAGCGCCTGTATTCCTTAAAAGCATTTAGCTAAGAGTCAGGGACCTCTACTCTACTTTGTTTTTACCCCTATTGCAATAGTTTATGACTCGGATACCTTTACTGTCAAGATAATAAGGGCTATCATAATGTTAACAATACGATAAAAAATAAAAACTGGGGTAAGAGAATGTGGAATCGAGTCCGAGTGGGTACAGCCAGCATAAACGAAATTGCCTATGAGAAATGAACGTGAGCTGTTTATTTATTTGTAAACTTAATTGCGGTACAATTGCAAATGTTTTGCTATCCCTAAGATATAAGTCACAATGCCTGTATATTGAAAAAAAAAAACCAGCTGTATACTCTTGACACTGGAGCACAAAAGCGCCCGTACTGCTGCTAGATTGGGATGGAATGGTGGTGGCGATGCAGATGGACATCATTAGGCTGCCTTTCCACTGAGGCGGAGACGAACGGAGCGGAGCGGAGCTGTGCCAATATTAACAAATGGAATGTCAACTAACTAATTGGTTAATATTTGCGTAGTTCGGCTCGTCTCCTCATCAGTGGAAAGGTAGCTAGTTCTGCCATCCGTTGGTTAGTTGTAAGTTGGATGTTCACCCTTTGCAGATAAATAAAAGGTCATTGAGGTCTATAAATAAAATCTAAAATACTAGTAATAACGGAGGTATCAATACTGCAAATTTCTACAGGTGTGATCAAATCTGGGTGCGCTCGGATACCGTACCATTTTTCCCAGAAGCGGTTTAAGGTTTTTTTTAAACTGATTCAAGTATTATACCTAATAGTAATAGTACATTAGGGTGTTTTTGTTTGTTTCGTCCTTAACTAATGTCAAAGTTCAAACAGTTTATTTATAGACATGTTCCTAAGGCCGTCTCAAACTATGCTAGGGCCGAGGCACACAAGAATTTGGGGCGCTTAAGGAAAGTAAAGAAAGCGAATTATATAAACATTTTTCTACTATGATATCTTGTGAGAAATTGTCGGTCCTTCGGGGCACCCTAAGAATGGGAGTCCTGAGCAGTCGTGTTCCTTTATGGTAAATACGGTGTTGTTTGTTCCCGAAAAATCGTTGCTTATGGGGGAAATATATGTACAACTTCTCCGCGGCCGGAGAAGTAAAGTTGTGTTCCGGTAGGTACTGGAGGAATACAACCGGTGAAATGAGGCGTTCCATATAAGTCCTTAGGGTTGGCCAGGCCATCGTAATATTGTAATTTTGTGATTAAAAATGTCTATATTTACTTCAGAGTTACTGTACCGATTTCTGCGGGACGTCCCAATTTTCAGGGGGACGTCCCGATTTTTTACGTTTAATCAGGACGCAAATTTTATTGTCCCGAATTTTTAGCACAACGTCAAAGCGATCATATACATGTAAGATACTTTTTTATTACAACCGAAGGCCAAAAACGGTTCGCCACAATTCGAACTGTAAGAAACCTGTAATTCGCAAGATTTAAAAACGAAAAATTGTACCGTCCCAATGTGAAAGCCCAAGTCGAAATCCAGAGTTTTTTTAGTACAATTCAGAGTTTTGGTAGACTAGACCTCACAACCCTATTCAGAGTCCACGAATCGTCAGGTGGCTTGTGTGCTCGTTTGGTTCCCATATACACTCAGCGGCCAAGAAAACGGGTCAGGGTGCGTTTTTCATACTAAAGAGGCTATTTCGAAGCCTTGGTTCCTCGCCAGGGGATGCTTTTAGTGAAATCTGATGATGGATACCCCGAACATCGATACAGGACTTCCAGAGTGCCTAGGACACCCAACTGATTGAATCTACGTCTAACGCCGGAATTATGCATGTTCAGAAAAAAACATCTTAAATGGCAATAACTATAACGTAAGGAGATCCAAATGCTCACCCAAACTGTCTCGGTGTTAACTGATTGTGCGATAAGTTAGGTACCTATATTAAGAACTTTTCACCTCCTCTATTGAACCTCGGAGTATCCACCATTAAACCTCACTCAAAACAACCCCTAGCAAGGAACCAAGGCTTCGAAATAGCCTCGTTTGTATGAAAAACGCACTCTGACCCGTTATTTTTGCCCCTGAGTGTAAATACACAAGTTGTCACTCGTAAAATGGCAATCGCAAAGTCCATTGAGAAAACAAAACGCTAACTTTAACTTCAATTAAACAGAAGCCCAAAGTTAAAACGCCATACGATGAGTACATTCAAAGTTATTACGTATGTTAAACGATTCCGAAAACCGTTTTTATGTCCGTCCATTCAAATTATTACACAATTCTAGTTAAAGAAACACCAGTTAAAACAGTAAACTCCTATTTAAGCCCGACTTTCTCACGGCTTTGGAAAATGGTGTTAATTTACCTAAATTACAGAGACCACTATTTCAATTTAATTTCAGATTGGATTCACACCTAATAAAAATATTTGAATACTACGCATTACCGAATCATTACGATACCGTAATAAATTAAATAATGCAGCTAAACATTTAATTAAATAGTTAAATGTTGAGATTTCCATACCACGTTACTTGTGACCCTGAATATATCAATTTAAAATAATTGAGTGTCATATTAAAAACGAAACTTAATAGTTATTGAATAGAGAACCAATTACAACTGTCAGGTTTTCTTCGCCTCGTTCGAAGCAGTTCCCCGCGCTGAAAGCTTGTTACCCAAGGACACGCTATCGCTTCAGTAATTGCATAAAACCACATTCAAACCACAAGACAATGCGATAACACTCGCTATCCCCAACCAACAAACAAAGATCTCCCTCACCCCGCTAAATAGAACTAAAACTCGATTTCAACGCGGGTGTTCAGGAGTTTCAAACAGATCTGAGTTCACTGGTTGATTTAATAGCTACAATCCGAGTTGGGAGGTCCGTCGGTCACCTTGCTAATTGAAAGTGTCTATCATCTTAACAACGCAAATGAATAGGGCATAGGTATTACACGACCAGTTAAAGAAGACCTGCTGCGTTTTACGTTTTGATCTTGATTGTTTTAAACCGAGGGAAAGATGAAGGGTCTTGTGAGCTGGTGGTTCACGACAGTTGCCTGAGGCCTGCCATCACTCAGTAGTTAATACGGTTCGGTACTAATTGTACGGTTTAATTTTCCGGTAAACTCATTAAGAGTAGAAATCTATAACAAATTGATGTTTGTTAACAAGCTCGCGTGGTTCTAACTCCCAGGTGGGGCTGTAATTGGAGAGGTACTTAATGGGAGTTATTGAGACAGGATGTATGATGATAGCGTTTGAGAAAGAGAAAATATTTGCGCGAGTTCTGACGTTAATGGTCAAATTATGTGATTGATACTAGCTCTGCCCGTCACTTCTTCTGCTTTGAGCATTCCTAACGCCAACAGTGACTTTTTTCGAAATAAAAAGCATTTAGGAGATAAGTTACCCCAAATACAATTTATTTCTATAACTATCCGTCCAGCCGTTTTAGTTTAGTGTGATTATGTGATATACAAGTTGTTCGTTATTATCCCTCAAATTATATTCGCGTATTTACTATTAACGCTTAGAAATTGATCACAACACGACAGGTAAAGCCTAGTAAATTTTTATGCTTTTTTGGTAAATAAACGTTTTTTATTTTGGGTATTGATAAATTAGATTTAAGTTTAAAAAGGAGATGACGTTCTACTATTTATGCCTAAGTTTTTATATTACAAGTATGGCCAATAACTCTGACAACTGATAATTTATTTATTTTTGTTTCATATGTTTTGGTTTTTTTTCATTATATTTTAGTACCTACCTACTTTTTTATAACAAATCGATACATTAAAAATAACGGATGCAGTCGAAAAAGGTCACATTCGTTGTACGTTTATTGCATTCTGTTTTTAGGGACGCTGTTACGCAAAAAAGTGTCATCCCACAATTATTTAGCACTAAAATGTCAACCCATAACGATAGTACTGAGAGTTGACACTTTATTGCTAAATACTTGTGGGATGACACATTTTTGCGTAACAGCGTCCGTTACTCAAATCTAAAAAGTTTCCTTAATTGAAGTTACTTAAAAAAACGTATGGTCTATATTTTTGCGCGGTAAACTTCCAACATCGATACAGTAAAGAAACAATATGATAAGTACCTACCTAAAGTACCTAAGTGGTTAAATATTGCTAGAATAAAAATAATGATATGCAAATCAAGCAGTAGTTAAACTTTAAACTATATTCCATTTGTAGCCTTTATCCAATCCTTGATCCTTAACCCCCAAACAAATAAACGCATAACGTATTCAAACAAAAACATAATTGATTTCTTAACGGCCGCTCGCATTATTAAATCAAACCCCAGACACTTTATTTACATTTACAGATCCGAGGCGGCTTATGAAAAAAGATAATTTGTTACAATAAATCACTGGAAGGTCATATTTCATGCTCATGATTCGGTGTGCATCTCATTACGAGGACGATAGATGGCGCCACTGGTAATAGCGCGATGTACACTGATCATTGTCTATGAAATATAGTACTGATGATTCATGTATGGAAAAGTAATGGTTGAATTAGTCAGTGGTGCCTAGTAATCGGTAGCTAGCTTAAGCATACTAATATTGTTGGAAATAATCATTGTTTATACCTAAACGTTGACCTACCAAAGAACTGTCACACGGGCCACACCAATCCATATCGCCGATTGTACGCCATTGGCGGGTATGTAGGATAACCCTACTCATATCCAAAAATATATATAATTAATAAATAAATATCGGGTGACAATCTCACACAGATTGATCAAGACAAGACCCAAACTAAGCTCCAGGCAGCAGATGTAAAAAATAGATAAAACACCTGTTGCTATGAATTAAAAATTGCTGTAAATTATAATTTTAGGTAAGTATTATCCAATTAGATGGGACACAGCATCGACATTAAAAATCTCTTAAATTATCTCATAACTGGCAGACTTGGCATGTTCCAAATTTTGAATCGTAATATTATTATATAATAATCAAATTATGTTTATTTTTTATCAATCTTAATAAAAACGTCCGCTATCAAAATTAAAAACGACGTCAAATTTTTAATTACATCATTAAGAGCACCTGTTTTTAATTTTTTATATGTAAAATATTAATTTCACCTGCGAATCGCAATCAATTTTCTCTATGCTCGACAAAGTTACCAAATTCGTTGATTCGTCGCTGTTGCCATCTAGCTTGTTATCAAATTAGTATGTAGATGATTTAGTACCCCATTTGGCCAACTCTCATGTTAAAATTGTGGCGGTTTTGCCGGACAGAAGGACGTCCTGCGGCGTACGCGCACCCCTACTGCGCAAGCTATTGTTCATCTATTATTTTATATCAGTTAATATCTTACGTGAAGAACCACCAAAGTTAAGTAGTCTGCGGGCGAGTATTGGGTTGAAGACGGGTGTAAGTCTTCTGAAGATCAAGTGAAAAAGACCTTAAGTCTAGTATACTCTGTTTACGTATAAGTATACCCTTTTTTAATGCGAGTTAAGTTGATTTGTACATTTTTTCCCTAGGTCCCTGCAACCCTGTTGATCGATCCTTGCTTTAAAAATATCTTTTGGATGTTACAAGTATGTAAAGATACACAATTTTCAAATGGTCTACGGAATGAGTTAAAAAGGGAAAAAGCTACGGAGATTATTATTTAGGTAATGTAGGAGAACAACTTAAGAAACCGCCGGTCGCTGGAATATAAGAATGCGTTGTCAAAACCAATTTAAGGTCACAGGTCGTTAGAGCCTCCCGGCACCCGACCCGCATCGCCTCGCATCGCGGTTAGTATTAAAAACGCTACGCAGCGTAGTTGATGTAGTGAGCGCATGCCCGTACTGCCCCGTACAAATCCATAATCCAGTATATATTTCTCTATATAAGTATGTTTATCGTGTTCGGGACTAGGGACTAGGTCAATTTGTGTGAGAGTTTGGGACTAGGTCAATTTGTGTGAGATTGCTTCGTGATATTTATTATTTTTATTATAATAAAGAATACTAACTGCCTCGAGGCGAGGCGGTGCGGGTCGGGGTGCCGGGTGCTTCTAATGAGCTGTCCTTTATACGATACTTATTCATTTACTAGACACCTCAAGCCAACCGTCCTTTGCTATGATTCTGGAAATTGTTTTTTTTATCATTTAGTTCACTTCTTTTAAATCAACACTTATATTATAAAGAGGATAGATTTAATTGTTTGTTTGTTTGCATTGAGTAGGCTCCGAAACTACTACAAAAATGATTTCACCATTACAATTCTACATTATCCCTGATTTACATAGGCTGTTTTATTTTTCTCCGCTTTTGGATTCGCAGGCAATGGCTACATATAAAAGCAGGTTGCTTTCACTTTAGTATTTTTATTTAAGTTGCGATTACTACTTTAAATTGAAGCTCAGTCCTTTAGCTCTATCTAAACTATTTTGATTTTGTACACCTCATGCTGTTTCCCTTTCATGTTTTCAACATTCTCAAGACATAACAATAGATTTTGTGGATTTTGGTTAGTAAGCGATGTGCATGTTGAAGTACATTCCCAGAAATGTGGAAAACTTAACAAAAAAATCCTGAGAACATTCTTGAAAACATTCGAGATCACTGAAAATGCTCTTTTTCCACTTACAAAGATTGTAGAAAGTTATCGAGAATTTCTCATGACAACTTCCAAATTTGAGAAGCAACTCCTCTGTTCAATGCTTTGCTATCTCTGAGGTTAGCCTAAAGTACACTTTGACTAGATTATAAACTTTATCTAAGGCTCTAGTTAGTTTCATTTTTTACTGACGAATTTGATTTATCATTTTAATACGTCAGTCAAGAACAGAAGGTTAAACTCATTTGTGTGATGGATGTGGATAATTAAATCAATGTAGCATTCAATAGGAACCGTTGGTAGCCGATTGATTCCGGTGAGTGATCTATTGCATTTATTAAGTTAGGCGTTTTGAATGCGTATTGTAATTGGATGATTTTTTCATTTAAATTTTGTTTTGAAATGTTTTTGTCGAGTTAGCTAGGTGTATAGGTAGGTGTATTAAAATAGAATCAGTAGTAAAAATAAAGTGACCTGCTATGGCTGCTATTTGCTCGCGATGCTGGTAGTCTCGATGGGATGGTTTAATTTCCATTAAGGGTGATATATTTATGATGAACAGAGTAGATATTTCCATTTATTGTACTACTATTTATCTATAAAAATCAGTGGATCTGTGAAGTACCCAGAGAAATAAGACAATGGATTGGATATAACACAAAATGGAACAGAAAAGGACAAATTGTTCGTCAAGAATTTGTTTTTCTAGGGTACTTGGTAGTAGAACGTGGGGTTAGGTTCCACGCGCTACTGTCAAGCCCATACACGCTCTTTTTGATAATTCTCTGATGGTACAAATAATGCTAGTTAACAACCCATCGTGGAATTGACACGTGAGTATCCCCTGGATCTCTATTCTTCTCGGAAGAATGAAATTTTCAACTCGGACGCCATTACTGTCAAGTAAATAAGAGGATTCAAAGTGTTGTCAACACTTTGAATGATGTAAGATAACATGTCAAAAGCAATATGGTTTTACCGAGTAGAAAAGAGCCCCTGTTTATGTACGGGGAGTGTATGGTAACCTATCGATGTTTCTAAACACTTTTGTTCGCTGTTTCGGTGGTCCGATTTTTATTTTTATTTTTTTTACTTTTCAAAATGTTTAAAGATCTGTAGCTTAGGTTAGATTTATAACAATCCAGGAAAGTTAAACGGTTTCATAGAAAAAGATTTTCGGAAAAATGAAATTTTCGGACAAACTAAACTGCGGACAAAAGTTTTTCGATAGTTAACTGGCCTTTATGTACACTGCCTTAAATGCGTAGGTTCATCTTACGCACCAATTCCATTTTCAATTAGCCAGGAACAATGGCGTGCCCACGCGTCGTAAGCTCGCGGGACAGTGTTATAAATTCACGTTTTAATTATATCGTCGGTGGGTCAAAGCTGGCGCGTGTTGATTTTCAGTTTATTTCATTAGAGCCGCGCGGCGGGGTGCGCGGGAGTGGATGTAGGGTGGGTGCAATTGTTGTTTGGACCGTGTTTTTTTATTTAGTATTAAAAATGCGATAGTTGGTTAAAATGCCTGTTTGGATGCTGATGAGCTACTTAAGTAACGTGTTACTTATATTCCTTTTATCTTTTGTATCCTTCCTAGAAAAACTTTATACTCAAATTTTGTGTATTTTCTGTGGGAGTAACTTAAAAATAACATAAATAACATTCTAGCAATTTGAAAGTGTGCAATATAATTTTAGTAGGTAGGTACTCGCTTTTATACCTACACGGTAAATTCAAATAGGTAATATAAATTTAAAGATGATATTCCTACAACATATTATTTTACGATAGCCAAAGTCCGGAAGGGCTTAGAAAACTAAATGATAAAGTAAACTGATCCCATGGTCACCCTACCACCCGCCATAAGTTTCACCTGCCTGCTTAAAAATCATAAAATATAGCATTTTTAATGAAGCAGCCTTTTCAATTTTCGGCTTTATGCCCTTTATCGGCGTGACATCGGCCCTAATCAGGATCGTTTAAAAAAATCAATAAAAAAGTTTGAAACAAGCCTTCTTGTAGTTTTTTATTTATTCGAACCGTAGCGTTGATTGGCTTTCGACATTAATTTTAGAAATGTAAACGTTTATGAAAATATTGGTAATTGAATATTTGTGATCGTTTATGGGATGGAACATTTCTGATAGGTTTATTGCTCCTTGTGTAGTGACCATGTAATGATAAAATATTTTTTTTGCTAACCCATAATTTTATCGGATTAACTTTACTGATCGTATCATTTCATGGAATTTCCTTACAGCGAGTTACAGTGATCCTATTTTGTGCTAAAACCATGTTATTTTTCACGATATGTTAAACATTACCTAGTCGGTTACTAAGTTCTGTTACTGAGATTAATTACAATAAAAAAAAATTAAGCAGTTTTGCATAAACCTGTATACACTCGCGAGCAAAAAAATCGACTCAAGCTGCACGTTTGGGTTCTCCGCCCAGTATATCTTGACCTATTCAGAATATCTTTAAAAAAATGGTATCAAATGAAAGCTGATAATGCAACGGTTTAAAAAAAAAAGTTTTTCAGCCGTGCCATTTTCCACAAGTGAGAGGAGCCAGGTTTTGCAGAGATGCATGAAAAAAACAAAACGAAAAGAAAAGGGAAATCGTAAAATAAAAGGCATTTTAAGGAAAATAAAGGTTTTATTTATTAATTAATACTTTGTATTTCCACCCCTGGCCCTTATCACAGCATTCAGGCGGTTTTTCATGGATCTTATCAGCTTTTTGATAAGCTCCTGGGGGATGGCATCCCACACCTCCTGCAGAGCTGTCTTCAGCTCCGTAACATTTGAAGGAGCTGGATCCCTCTTCCGAATCTGCCTTTTCAGGTAGTCCCAGAGATGCTCAATGGGATTCAGGTCCGGGCTGATGGCTGGCCAGTCCATGGTGGGAATGCCGACCTCGGCAAGGTAGGCCCGAGTGATCCTTGCGGTATGACAAGGGGCATTATCCTGCATCAGGACGAACCCCTCGTCATAAAAACCGGCGTAAGGAACAACATGATCCTCAAGGATGTCAGTGATGTACCCGGCAGCGGTCAATCCACCGCCACGGCCCCCACCAGGTACGAAAACGAGCTCTGTACGCCCTTCGATGGAAATGCCCGCCCACACCATGACGGAACCTCCGCCATAGGCAACTGTTTCCTTGAAACAGCATTGGGCATTCCATTCTCCTGGCCTCCTGTAGACTCTTCCTCGTCTGTCACAGCCATTCAAGCACACCCTGGACTCATCACAAAAAAGAACTGGGGTCCATTGCTCAATGGTCCAATTTTTGTGTTGATTAGCAAATTCCAGGCGTGCTTGGCGGTGACGCGGGAGCAGTCTGGGGCCCGTGGCTGGCCGATTTGGGGTCAGGTTAGCTTCCTTGAGTCTTCGTCTTACTGTCCACTCGCTGGCAGTAACCCCTCGTACATCCCGAAGATGCTGATTGACAGTAACGGCAGTCTGGTGCCGATTTCTGAGAGAGGAAGTGACGATAAAGCGGTCATCCCTCTCAGATGTGCACCTCCGGCGGCCAGAACCTGGTCTTCGTGCCAAGGCCCCAGTCTCCCGAAACCGTCGGTAAACTCGGCTTACTGCTGACTGGCTTAAATTCAGCTGGTTAGCCACGAAGCGTTGGTTGTGTCCCTCTTCCAGCAAGGCCACGACTTGGGCGGCTTCAGTCATGGTGGTATCCATTTTCCTCAGGGTTTCCGAGTAAGGTCGTTAGCAGAGATGTGTACCGGTCAACTTCTGATAAGTGACTGATGACATTTCCCCCCCCTACCCCATATTTATAGGGGTCAAAAGGGGCACAACTCGTACGTTTCGCAACGAGTAAATGATCCACATATCGGGAAATGAGACATAACTTGGAAAATCCTGTTCGGATTCCCAGGATTCTTGTTTTTTTTAATGGTTACATTATCAGCTTTCGTTTGGTATCATTTTTTTAAAGATATTCTGAATAGTTCAAGAGATACTGGGCGGAGAACCCAAACGTGCAGCTTGAGTCGATTTTTTTGCTCGCGAGTGTATTAATCAAAACTTTGATTTATATAGAATAATAATAAAAATAATGTATTCTAAACTGTTGCAATTATTTGATGCACGAGCTTGAAGTATTCCCATTTCGGACGATAAAATCATAGTTAAAATCACGCACGACGATGATACTGATAACGGCCCCAATTTTTGTAAGAGTTCCTGTAGAGAGTTCAAATTTGCGTGACATATTGAACAGACTTCTAGTTTTAAATTCTGATACGAATGTATTCAAAGCAACTAAAGATCCGCTTGGACACCGGTCAATCTTGATGACTCATTAAATCGAATTTAAGATTTCACATGATTTTGCAGAAATACGAAAACACACCAAATCTCTTGCTTCAAAAGTTGGAATTAAGTCATGTTGAGAAATATAATTTTGGTCTCTAAACATATACAGACATAGGATTTTTTATAATATTATACAAAAAAAGTTCTTTGGTAAACAAAGACTAACTTTTAAGCGATTTCAAAAAATGAAATTTACAGAAAAGTCATGCGTAATTTCATCGATGCCGGCTGTGAATGTTAAAAGATCGTATCGGGAATTGCGGAAACTAAGAAAAATGATTAATGGTTTTTCAAAATGTATATTAATTAAGCTTTTAATTTTTATACATATTGAAATTAAAAAATAAACATAAGTTAGTTTTATTTGCATCAACCTTAGTAACAGAACTTAGTAACCAACTAGGTATTTACTTTACGACTGTGCCAAAAATGCGGCGAGAAATGCGTTTCAATGAAATTCTACGTTATGATCAGGGATCGGAAATTCGGATCGATATTTACCTATACTTTCGCGCCGGCTTTGTTGTTCAGTTGTATGGAGGTGGACTCAATGATATAATTCATAATAAAATTTCCGGGATTTCAAAATAATATATTACACCGGCATTAATTCATAATTATTTATTTATATTAACTGTTTGAAGTTATTTTCCATGTATATGTTTAACCAAATGTTATTTAATTTACCTGTAATGTACGAATTTATAGGAGCAGAACAGAATGTTCTTAAATGAATCCTACATGTAAAGTAATTATTATATTAACGTTTTGTAGAATCCCAGAATCCCAGAACTTAAATTATTAAAATAATATTTTTAAGAAGCCGACGCCATGTTTGCCTATCTTTTTCCGGGATTTTGCCAACTTTAGGTAAATATCGATCCGAATTTCCGATCCCTGGTTATGATACAGTCATTAAAGCTTAGTGTGTTGATAAAATACCCGTTTTTTAGGGTTCCGTAGTCAACCTAGGAACCCTTATAGTGTCCGTCCGTCCGTCCATCTGCAACCTAGGTCAGTGACTCTTAAAGCTGTAATTTGGCATGAATACAAATTAGTCACTCCAACAAAGTGGTAAAATAAAATCTTGAAAAAAATTTTTTTTTAGTGTACCTCCCAATACTCTGGGTCTACGTTGAGTATATTGGAGATCCTGTCGACACCTTCCAACTCTATTATCAGAACAGCTCTTTGATACAATAATATTGCATTGTCATTGGGTTTACATACCTATGGTAAAAATTTCAGCCCATTCCATTAACGGGAGCAATTGTTTTCATTATGCAACTGTCTCCCATCTTCTCCAAGCGACCGAGCCAGCCGATCTTCCAGTTTCTTATTTTTCCTCCGCTTCCAGCTACCCTCCTCATCTCTATTTGGCCCCATAACCTAGCTAGATTCCTTTAGACTCAGAGTCAAAGTCTTACAGATACATCAAGATACGTCTAATGACTGATGATAATAGTTTTCCTTAATATATACTCGAAGACTCGATTTTTGTAAGAGCAAAACTTGAATAAGTTTAAAACTCGCTTCGCTGGGAATGCGAGACGCAAGGTGCAGATTAGGCCTGAAATATGAAAAACTGCACTTTTCAAAAAAAATATTTTTGGTATGGCACCGACTATTTGCTATAAATTACGTGATTGTATAAGAAATTCCGACATTGATAGTTATAAGAGGAAAGTATTGAGTTTATTAATTGACAAATGTTATTATTGTGTGCATGACTTTTTAATGGATAATTTTCAATAATAAGATTGAATTCTGAACATTTGTACGCCAGCTGGCCATTTATAGTGATACTTTGATCATTTGTACATCCTTTTATGATTATTATGACCTATAAATACAAATAAATAAATTGATTGATTGATTGATTGAAAGGAAAAATAAATGGATTATTTCTGAGGAGTAATTATTTTTTTTCTGAGGATTTTGATTTCCAGAAAGGCATTGACAAGTCAGTACCTCAGTGAGAACCCTGAACAAGTAAAGCTGCCACACGTAACGCAGATGACATGCGATATAAAACATAATATCCAGCAAAAACGCGATCTAACTATCGATCCCCGCACATCCCGTTCCCATACAAACGTCACCCTAATTGATTACAAACGTCTTCATCACAGCTTCGTAGCAATAATGCTTTTTGCACTTTCTAGATAATTTTCCTGTATATAATGTTGTGTTGGTGATCTAGTAATTTATTACGAAGACGACTGTTTGTTGAAAAAACGCTAATGTTTTCGATTCTTGCATGTTGTGTAGAGATTAGAGGTGAAGATGGTGCACTTTTACAACCGCGAGATATTACTGCAGAAGTTTTATTTTACATGTTAACTAAAGCATTCATAAAATCGACAGACCTTTATTCCAAGACAAAGTGCCAACATAATGTGAAGGTACACGATTTTCAAAAGAGTCTCGATTCCCACTGTACTTAAGTATAACCCGTAGGTATATTTCAATCTGTCTGTTTGTTATACATTCTTATGAAAACAAGATTTTTACTATATCTGCATTATCTATAGGTATAGGTATAGGTAGGTAGGTAGGTGGGTTGTCTTATTTTCTCATTGCACAGTTTGTATCATATTAATTGCCACTCTAAAATAGGACTCTAGTTTGAACTGCTTTTATAATCTTTTAGGAAATAATAAGCAAATTTTTATTTCAAGTGGTCTAGGTGCACTTTCATAAAAACACCGCCTCCGTATTTACTTTTCTTCAATTTTACCTGCACAGAACACGCAATACGAAAGGCACTGCAAACAAAAACTACTCTATCTTTTTCCTTAGTAATCTGCGCCAAGACGTTAAATAAACATAAGGAACTGTTATACGTTATGCAATTTATATGAAACTCGATATGCACACTGTCTGCCCGTCGTATAAGGGATGCCTACATTTGTTCCGAGACAACCGTGCAGCTTGCATGGAATGCTCATAACTTTATGACTTTAACGAGTAAAAAAGAGAGTCCAACTTGTACATGTTTTTGGGAAAGTTTGACAAGACATGTGGGTTATAAATATATATTTTTATTTTTAATATCACACCCTTTGACCTAGTCTCAAACTAAACTCTCAGCTTGTACTCTGGGTGCTAACTACTAGACAAAGATATAAATACTTATGAGAAATATATGTACTTACATCAATACATAGAAAACATCCAACACTCCAAAAATAAATAAATAAATAAATATTAATAATAAATTAATATCATAAAATATCAGGGGACAATGTTACACTAATTGACCTAGTCCCAAACTAAGCTTTAGGTTTGTACTATGGGTACTAGAGAACGATATAAATTCTTATATGGAGAAATACATAGAAAACATCCATGGCTCAGGAACTAATATTAGCGCTCATCTCATAAATCTCTGTACTTGCCGGGATTTGAACCCAGGATCGCTGGCTTCGTAGGCAGGGTCACTACCAACTAGGCTCGTCGTCAAATCTGGGGTCCTAGTGAAAAAGGATACAAGTCGCCTAAACTCATAATAAAAAAGGGTATATACATGAACGGAGTATACTAGACTTAAACCCTTTTTCACAAGGACCCCCGAAATATGCTTGTTTGTTAGCCTATTTATGTAAACACATCGGCATCGTTGCCCCTTGTCGTTGACCTTAGCCTTGATTTGCGTGCGCGCTAGGGCTGCCATTCTACTCGGCAAAACCATATTGCTTTTGACATGTTATCGTATTGTCATGGGAAGCAAGCAATCGTTTGCTCATTTCTCCCATTATATCAAAAATTAGCTATGAATTAGATATCACGATCACAGGCCGTTAATGTGAGAATAACTGCTCTATTTTCGAGGGGACAGCGCTAAACGGACTCCGTCGTTATAATAACAAATGGTTCGTCCGTTTTTTTCGTCACAGATATGACAGCCAATTTCTTAATCCCATTAGTAAACGTTGGAACAGTAACTGGGCATGCCGCATGGGAAGCGAAGTCAAAGAGCCGCGCGGTCGGTAACGCGCAGGCGCTGGGGGCGCGGTGCGCTCCCGCTGCGCCGGCGCAGCCGTAGGGTTGCACGGGTTTCACCACACTAGGGAAGGGTTTGGTAGGTTAGAATGGGGGTTACCGTAAATACTATAGGCGGTAGAAACCATATCGTTTTTAAACTGATATCGTATTGTCAATGTTTTGATAGCTGGGTAAGGACCAAATTTTTGGGCCGGTCCAGATGATAAGTGTTGTACACTGTATTGGTGACTGAATTTTGAATATTCAAACATTCGAAAACGTTTTTTGAAAGTCACAAATATAATTTTGACCTATTAACAAGATATTACTCAATTAGTGAATGATGACCTTGCTTACTTTTTCCGTAAAGAATTAACAAACTTTATCGTATTTTTGTACCCCATACAAACTAAGGATGTCACACCTCCAACTTTCTGGACATATATATTTTTTTCTTTTTCTTCTGAATGGGTTGCGTTTCCAATGAAAAGTTAATAAACTCTCCAATAAACAACACAAATGATATTATACTTTAAATTTCAAAGCATCGCTATTTTCTACTTTAATTTTGAAAACAAAGAATGTCCCAAAAAATATGTCCGTTGTGACACAGTGGATGTGCGACGTTATAATTTCCAAGCCTGCAACGCAAAACACCCGTTTTGCTTTTTTTTAGCATGGCAACTCTGGCTCCTAGCTGGCAATCAAAATGTGGATAGGACCACCATGTTTTTTTGGCTGTTACCTGAGCATTCGTTAGTTTCGGCAGTGTGCGTCATTAAATTTTTGTGTGTTTAAGTGGAAAAAAAGGTGTTTCTTGTCCAAATTTTCTGAAAACGAAAGGTAAATACGAACTATTATATATTAACAGTTAAACTTATCTCGAAATAGCCGACATTGTGGTTATATTTAATGAGCTGCATCGCTTGTTAGGTTATGTAGTGAACAATTTTCGTTCCGTTGTGCGACGAATGACTTGAATGATTTTTTCCAGTGTGACACATTCCAGTGTGATTTCCGTTGTGCAACGGTGACAAAAATTTGGTCCTTACCCAGCTCTTATTTACTTGACAATAATGGCGGCCGAGTTAGAAACAATACAATACAGGTCAAAGACGAGATGGCTTTTACCGTCTAGGATAGGAGCGATGTTATTGTGTATAGGATTACATACGCGATATTATATTTCTTGTTCTTGATGTATGAATAAGGAAGAAGCGAAAGAGATTTGTGAGGCAAGATCGTTGCAGGTGGAAAGATGACCGCTGCTTTTATACAATACTGCTATAACTCAAAAAATGATGATGTTTTAAAGAAAACTTTAAGGAGAAAGTGTTCTGAATTTAAATGCTACAACAACTTATTTTGGGATGCTACACTCTTGCATAAAAGCAACGATTATGTGGTCTCTGCCTAACCCCCTGGCGTGATTTAACGTATGTATGTATTTATGTTGTTGATTTTGAATTTTAGCCACGTGTTTTAAACGGTTAACCATCATTTGCTAAAAGGCGATTAACAAACTGACTCATTTCGCAAACATATCATAAAACACACAATAAAACTAACCTAACCTAACCTATAGGTGTCTACAAGATGGTCTACAAGTTATCTATGGTTTATTGGAATTTAATTTTTGTGTGCTTCCCGTTCTTACAATTCATACAAGCAATATCTATTTATTTGCTTCGAATTTAAATGCAAACCGTAACGTACATCACTTAAGCATGCTGAAAACGTACTAAAAGCGACACAGGGCAGTGATGTCTGGAATGTTCGAAGAAGTTGCAATAAAATTGGCAGAGCGAAAAGTGTGGATCCTTGCACAAATCTTCACTCGCTTTCGCCACCATACCGTTTTGTACTTTCGTAACTATAGGCCTAAAGTTTACATACATACATACCTTCACGCCTTCATTCCCAGAGTGGGGTAGGCAGAGCTACAGAATTACCAACAACTCCAAAAACTTGTTGATAACTCTGTAACCACAATTTGCACAATTAGGCTAAGATGTTTAACAGTGTATATTAGTGACAGGTAGCAAGCCCATCGCCTAAAAGTACTACAAGCCTAACAGAACTACAAGCCTAAAGCCTAAAACCTTAAGTTTAGTTAACGCTAAAGTGGCAGCCCTAAACCCTGGTCAGGTAAATCATTAATTATTTCACGAGTCCCGAGGAAAGCGGGAACAATTCGGGTTCTCATAATTGGACGCCATAACGATATACGGCGTTATTCCAGCGTTGGGTTATTAATCGCCATGGCTCATTAGTTACTGTTTGGATAACTTGGGGTGGCCCTTGTTTTAGGAATTTATAATTAGTTACAACTAGTTTTTGCCGGATACTTCGACTGCATAAGGCCTTTATCGCGTTTCCCCCAGTAACTGTCCATCCTTTCGAGATTATAAGCCTATACAGGGTGTCCCAAAAATAGCACGTCACAGTGACACTGGAGATTCCCCAGCTTCAGACGAACCAAACCAGCCTAACATGACCTCAGTAAAAGTTGCACCGTTTTCGAGTTATACCAATTTAAAGATTTTTCCAATTTTTCACCTCTTTTGACATTGTAAGTGCTCGCATTTACTGGGATAGCTTTAGAATTTAGTTTTTTTTATTTGTGCGCGTTTATGAATAGTTGATTAAGATGGTAGAAGCATTATTATGTCAATAACTAATGTAAAAGTAGGAAAAATACTGTAATGAACTTGACTTAAATTATCATCAACATAGTAATTAAAACTTTGAACACCTGCCATAACTTTTTTTTACTACAAATGAAATAAGCAAATAACTTTAAAAACATGCGTGTTTTATGCCAATTCTAAAATGGTATGACACATGATATCTTAATGCATAAAAGTAGGAATTCGTATGACATTTGCCAATATGGATCCTCGGAAATCAATGCTAATCATCTAAAAAGTTATCTTGTACTCTACGATATCTCATTTGTTTGTGCTCCTTTGAAGAATATGATTGATTTTTGGTTGACCTTGGTTCATAGATAATAAAAAACGGGTTTAATGTTCATTAGTTTTTACAGTAAATGTTCGAATAGTTTCCCTCCGACTCTAAGGCACAACTGGCATCTTCGAATAAAATTTCGGTCTAATTTTCGTAAACTGGTTTCCGATATGTCTCGGGCTGCATTGAAGACACGTCGCCGTAGTTCCTCTTCGTTACTTATTGGTTTTGAATAAATATTGTCTTTCAAACATCACCAAAAAAAAAAAACATTTTACAGAGCGAAATCAACTTCCGTTAAGAGTGCCGAGTAGTCGTTTCAGTTCCACAAACAAAATCGCAGTGACACATGATATTATCTTAATGCAAAAAAGTAGGAATTCGTAAATATCACATTTGCCAATAAGGATCCCGGAAACCAAACTAACAAATGAAACGCGATTAGCTGCTTTGCAAGTTTATCATGTAAAGAATAGTTATTAATTTATTGCAGTTGTAGCCCTGTGACCCAAACTACTCATAGTTCGTTACCTTGCGTTTCGTGCTATACTCGTTGATTAATATTAAACCTCGTTTTAATAGCCGACTTTTTAGTTAGGTACGTTTTATTTTTATTGATTTGAATTATGTCATTACTTATCACCCATGTTCACTGCGTCCGTTTTCCTGTGGTGTTCCTGAATTAAATCGACTTGGCATTCCTCTGGACTCTGATTTTGTTTGTGGAACTGAAACGACTACTCGGCACTCTTAACGGAAGTTGATTTCGCTTTGTAGAATGTTTTTTTTTGGTGATGTTTGAAAGACAATATTTATTTAAAACCAATAAGTAACGAAGAGGAACTACGGCGACGTGTCTTCAATGCAGCCCGAGACATATCGGAAACCAGTTTACGAAAATTAAACCGAAATTTTATTCGAAGATGCCATTTGTGCCTTAGAGTCGGAGGGAAACAATTCGAACATTTACTGTAAAAACGAATGAAAATTAAACCCGTTTTTTATTATCTTTGAACCAAGGTCAACCAAAAATCAATCATATTCTTTAAAGGAGCACAAACAAATGAGATATAGTAGAGTACAAGTTTTTTTTTTAGATGATTAGCATTGATTTCCGAGGATCCATATTGGCAAATGTCATACGAATTCCTACTTTTATGCATTAAGATATCATGTGTCATACCATTTTAGAATTGGCATAATACACGCATGTTTTTAAAGTTATTTGCTCATTTCATTTGTAGTAAAAAAAAGTTATGGCAGGTGTTCAAAGTTTAAATTACTATGTTGATGATAATTTAAGTCAAGTTCATTACAGTATTTTTCCAACTTTTACATTAGTTATTGACATAATAATGCTTTTATCATCTTAATCAACTATTCATAAACGCGCACAAATAAAAAAAACTAAATTCTAAAGCTATCCCAGTAAATGCGAGCACTTACAATGTCAAAAGAGGTGAAAAATTGGAAAAATCTTTAAATTGGTATAACTCGAAAACGGTGCAACTTTTACTGAGGTCATGTTAGGCTGGTTTGGTTCGTCTGAAGCTGGGAAATCTCCAGTGTCACTGTGACGTGCTATTTCTGGGACACCCTGTATATCTATGTGTCTGTGAAGGCGGAACAGACAAACAATTTAAGATGTTTTCTTATTGTTTTTACCGCTCAATTCAAGTATCGAAGCTGTTATGGTTTCATCACAGTTTTACGGACGTCAAAAAAATAATATAGCAAATAGTGGCCCTGGTCAACTGAAAAAAGGGGTGGAGTAACCTTTCGGGCGACTAGTGATAGAAGCATTGTGAATTAGGTCCACCCTTAATACTCCTGATTAATAATTCTTCGATTCGTGCTAAATGAGTTTTTTATTATCAGAGACAATCTCACACCAGTTAACCTAGTCCCAATCTAGCTCTGGGCTTGTAATATGGTTGCGAGACTAAATAAATACACAGAAAACATCCAAGGCTCAGGAAAAAATACTCGCGCTCATCACGCCAAATTTTTCCATACCGGGAATCAAACCCTAGCTAGCTTCATAGGCAGGGTCACTACCAACTAGGCCAACGTGTCGTTAGTTAGGTAGACATTTCTTACTAGAACATTGGTCTTTCAGGTTCGAGTAAAGTCAGTTAGACTAGCAAAGTAGCGAGTGAGAACAACCCAATAGTTACCCGTAATACGTAGACTATTATCAGTAGTATCAGTACCAGTGGACGGGGCTACTTTAAGTTACGGGGTGATTTTGACAGCAACTACCATTCTACATAAACATGTATTTTTTGAGGAGTTCGAATACGCCTCCATGATATTTTATTCGCCACTGGTAGCGGCGATATTTACTCCTTCCGAAAGTTAAAGTAGTGCTCATGTTACTGTCTATTTTCGTATAGAAATAATATGAACAGTTAGCGTGCTTTTTGTCTTGATTTTTGAGATAAAAAAACTTTAAATGTACCTATGCTATGCAAAAACACATGTTATTTGAATGGTGTCATAGGTTAAGCAAATCTAGTTAGTGATAGCGGAAAAGAACAACATCTATTCTATATTATTATATTTCAATGATATTCTGTCAAATATTTAGTGTTTTCAAAGTACCCATTCGTAGTTTAACTTTGATCATAGTGTTTTCATTTTGTTTACGGGAAACTAAAGGTCAAAATTTTTTCTAATTAGTCAAGTCAACAAAACAAGAAAAACCGATTATTGAATATTTTTATTTTATTTTGTCTTTTAGTTTCTTTAAAAACTCGTGTTAAACTTTGAATTTGATCAAAGTAACCCCGATACACGGTACTATCATAACATTTATTATGTAAATCATTGTAACGATAACCAAGCTGTAAAAAACTAGTCGAGCCCATGTGGGTGCGCGCGCGGCTGTCCAGATAAATCATGATGGCGCTTCTTGAGCCGGCGCGCGCGCTGATCGATCGAGTGCCCGGCCGCGTAATACAGTGATTAGGACGGCTCGACAGACCGAGAGTAGAGTTTTGATGAGTAAGATTATTCGATAGTTGTAGTTGCTATACAACCTTTCACAACCTGATGCATTTCATAAACATATTATGTTTTGAAAAACGCTTTTTCAAACTGTAAATATTTCAGGATTTTTATAAAACTAACCTTTTTTTTCTCTCTGGGGAAATGCGTTTACGCATAGGTACCTACCACCCAGGTCCAGGGGGATGGTTATGTGGGACTCACCAACCGAGAGTGGCCGGAAAACCCACTAAAAACCCAGCCGTAAACCATCTGCGTTCCTGTTTATACTCGTAGGTGTCTGCAAGATGGTCTACAAGGTGTTCTTTCGTTTATTGGAATTTAATTTTTGTGTGCAACATCTATTTATTTGCTTCGAATTTAAATGCAAACCGTAACGTACAAACACTTAAGCGTGCTGAAACGTACTAAAAGCGACACAGGGTGGTGATGTCTGGAATGTTCGAAGAAGTTGCAATAAAATTGGCAGAGCAAAAAGTGTGGCAGTAAAGTTTTGATGAGTTAGTTTATTCGATAGGTGTAGTTGCTATACAACATTTCACAACATGATTAATTTCACAAATATATTTTTTGAAAAACACTTTTTCGAAACTGTAAATATTTCAGGATTTATTTCAGGCCCATCTTGTAGAATATAAAAATTATAAAAATACGTTTTGCAAAATTATGTTTTGTGTGAGGTTTGTGAAATTAATCAGTTCGTGAACCTTTTTTTTCGACAGTTAATTTCATGTGTCATACATTCGAAAAGAGAATCGAAGAAATAAACATAAAATGACGAGTTAAGTGTCAATAAGTTTCTGTCCTTAGTTTTCTTTTTTTGTGTAATATTTTGTTGCCGACTGTATTTTTATTATCAAAATCATCTGCTTAGACCTTACTAATGAGTCCTAACACGGTTGGTCTACTTAATTTATAGCGGAGATCCTGTCGCCATCTTCCGACTACATCATCAGATCAGGTCTTGGTTATCATGCTATATTACAAGACTTTGTAGTATTGTACCGTAGGGCTATCACTAAACTGAAAATAAAAACTGCTGCTTTTAACAAAGTTGTGATTATTGTGTACAAGCGTCTTGATTCCATACAAGCCTAATAAGACGTTAGATACATTAACTACTTAACATGTTAGTTGAATCTTTAAATAACGTACTGTTGTAACTCTGAGCTATAGTTTATGCAACTTATGAGAACTTTCTTAGTTGGCTCTTTTTTTTTTGAGTGTCAATGGCGACGTTACTGATCCTTGTTTAGACATAGAAACAAAAATGTTACAAGTTACAACACACATAAACAACAATCAACAGCAACAGACCTATCAACGCAACATTAACTAAGAATGTTAACCAAGACCAGAAGCGGACCTGAGAATGGTTCACAACCATGGCGGTACAATTTAACCTTTCAAGACCCACAACTTTTCCCTTCTATATTCAATACTCTATATCTTCACAATAAAGTTTAAAATAACCCTGGCAAAGTTAGTAATTAAACTGGCGGTGCCTGGCTGGCTCGTTAGAGGAACACCGCCCACCACTAATCAATTCATTATTAATCGATACTGGTGATGCGAACATCGATATCGATATTGTATCGATCATTCGTAACGGCCGTTTGTTTGTTCAGGTTCGTGTAGTAATTACTGCTGCGAAGGTAGTAATGCTATTTCTAGATTAGTTTGGTCGAATGTCTTTGCATAGGTAATCGACTGCAAATGTATGTTCAAGAATACGAGTAACTTTAACTCTGGCGTTCTATAGTCTCTGCCTACCCCATTGGGAGACAGGCGTGAAGTTATGTATGTTTTTTTTTTTTTTTTTTTTTTTTTTTTTTTTTTTTTTTTTTTTTTTATATCATAGGAAGGCAAACGAGCACACAGGCCACCTGATGGTAAGTGGAAACTGTGACCCATATGTTTAACTCTGAATTTCATGTTATAATTTATTTAGAATCTAAAATATTTTTTACATTTCTTTCTCTTGGTATCAATTCAAACACTGCATGGCAAGCATTATATTTACATACTAAAGATTGATTGTAAATATAGTATTATGTACTAGACTTTTCCCTTTGATTTTTGTTATGCCCTTGGTACCCATGAAATTTGTCGGGATAAAAAGTATCCCGGTCATACATATTTCATCCAAATCCGTTCATCCATTCAATCAACCAAACATCCTAACATCACCTAGGCATCCAAACATCCTCTTTTATTTTCACAGTTATAATAATTAGTAGGAAGTAAAATAGAGGATAATTAATATAAAATAAATTATTATCTTTACTCATTCACTTATCAAATTCAATATCGTTATGATTTTTTTGAACTATATTTTGGATGTAAGTATAGAACCTTGTTCTAATGACATCATCAAGTCACTACTTTATTTCTTCCGTAAGTGGATCAACAATTTAAATGGTCGACAGTTCCAATAGTAATATAGGTAGATTGCACCGCCAGTGGTCCGAAGGAACGTAGCTGCTATTGAGAGGTTCCGCCAGGAACAGGATGCGCGTCACCCTCTACATGGACGTCAAGCAGTAGCGAGGGGGTTAAAAAGCCGCAAAATCTCTCTCCCGTCTGTGGGAGGAGGAACACTCTGCCCACCTGTGGAGAGACTCCCACCGAGTCATTCATAACCATTTACTTGTGGGAGGACCTTGTGCAGGGTCCGTCCGGGTTGGTACCACCATCTTATCTATTAACCTACCGCCAAGCATCAGTGTTCGCATTGTTGTGTTCCGGTTTGGGGATAAGACAGCCGGTGAAATGACTAGCACAGAGGCATTCCATCTTAGTTCTGAGGGTTGGCAGTGCATTTGCAGACTTGTGAATGCGAATGTCTATGGGTCACAGATTCCACTTACAATCAGGTGGCCTGTGTGCTCGTTTACCTTCGTTGCAATAAAAAAAATATATGGCGCACGTGGAAATCGCTCAACCGACTGCGCGCTCAGGTCGGTAGATGCCGAGAAAACTTGATAAAGTGGGCTACGCCGCCGAGGACCACTGAAGCTGCGGCGCCTCACCACAGTCCAAGGCGCCTCCTGCACTGCCCCGCGTGTCCCGACACCTGCACGCGGCAGGACCTATATGACGCCACTAGCAATGCCGTTCGCGTGGCAGAATATTCATCATCATCATCATATCAGCCTGTTGCAGTCCACTCCTGGACATAGGCCTCGCCCAAGGAGCGCCATAACGCACAATCTCCCGCCCTTTGCATCCAGTCACTGCCAGCTGCCTTCTTCAGGTCATCGGCAGAATATTGGTCAGCTCATATATGAAGAAGAATACAAGTAGATATAGGTAGGTGCTAGTGCAGCCGGTCTTATAAGTACCTTGTCGCTTATAAGTTTAGTGCAGAAGTTTAAACATGACGTTAATATGACAAAGCATTAGTCTGCACCCACATGAGGCCGACCGTACTTATTACAGACATTGTGATCTGTGATTCGCTCTTTCTGTAAAAGCTATTTACGTCAGTTTTCGATTTTTTTTATTTTATCATAGCAAATTTATACTGTTGGTATTTGGTGAAAAATTAACAGAGCGACAGCAACTCTGACGGCACCAAACCCTAATAAAACAAAAGTTGCCTCACAAATTCAACCGAATAATAATAGCCCATTATAACCCCGCGTTCCTGACGCGAGAAATCTCGAGAAGTTTATAAAACATACAAAAATGTTGTTTTCGCTGGCATTTTTTGCTTGAACTCATAATTAGATTTGGCAAAGTTACGCCCAAATGTCAAAAATCTGATGCGGGCCAAGATATAGCCCTAAGCGGAGCTATTGTTTACTGAACTCGACGAGAGAAGGTGTTTAAAAGTGAATTTTAATTTGCTGTCACTAATGATATACACTATTTAAATGAGCATATTTGTATATTTTTTAGTGAAAGAAAGTGGTAAATTATTTGGAAGGCGACCACGCTTTCGAGTCTTTTACATGATTTTAGTACAAAGCGAATTATTTAAATTTAAGGGATAAAGGTTACCTTCTTAACATCGATAAAATATGCATACACAAAAGTTATTAAACAAATTTCTATAAAACCTTGCTGCTTAATTTGATCGTTTTTTTTTTTTGTATTTTATGTGTAGTAAACTAGACTATCTCAACCTTTACCAGGACCAAATACTTACTTTTTTATTTCCTGACTCACAATACTCGTAGTTAAAGTATGCTTAACAGTACTCTGTGTCTTTACACGTATCCTTTGCGTTATTTAAAGTAGTCAAAAATTACAAAGCATGCTATGATTTAAAGCTCTATTGTACCCCGTGGTCTATTATAGAAAAAACAGAGCTGAACCAAATATATTCTTATAGGCCTGTGATTTACTGCTCCCGCTACCTCTCATCACTTACAACTCCTAGTAGTAATAAGTGTCTGTCAAGAGGCGGTCCCGCGCCGATGAGGCCGGGATAAAAATTCGATTACAATTAAATTAACAGAGTTATTATTTATTTTTCATTAGTAAACCCCGATCCTGGCTCGTATCGCTTTGTGATCTTTACAATTGAAAAATAGTGAACGTGACCTTTGATGTAATATATTTAACTTGCGATGGCAGATAACGCTAATAAATGAACTCTGAACAGTGAGGCTAGATAAGTTGCTAAACGCTAACGTAAACGATTTTCTAAACCTGTCAAAATGTATGGAATTGACGTGGGCGCTCGACGCGACCGTCTGACAGCTTACGACAATTCTATACATTTTTGATAACGATAAGAACACCGAATGCATATTTTCTAGAGCCTCAGACTAGATACTGAAGACAAATATATTTAGACTTTTCCCGCATTCATTGCGTTATTTATTAGTCATAGGCGAGATGAAAACGCTTCTAATCTTCTTTACATAAGTGGTCGACACGATCTGTCATAGCTTACGTCAATCCAATACATTTTCGATAGCGAAAACGATCTCGCAATGCTTCTTGTCTAGGGCCACTGATTCATTCATGTTCAGGAACATGTTGGACGATCAAAGCAGTAGCGGACCGCACGAGGGCAATAAAAAATGAAATCTCGATTAAACAAGTCGTGCCCGGCGTTTTCTTTTTAATCGCTAAATCATCAATAAGCAGCCTTTGCCATATAGTTCGTAATTGAATTTTAGATTAATAGATTCCGTGGAAACCAATCTCGTTGGCCACGATTTAAAAATAATTGAATTACATTTTAATTAGTTGAGATTAGTAAATTAATCGTGTATCCGGTATTGTTTCTTGATTGATGGGTCGGTGCGGCCATGTTGTGCGTAACAACGTTTTGATTGATGTTCGACCACTGTCAGAACGAAATAGGATTATTTCTCATTGGTTTCTTTAATGGCAGGCTCTTTAACATTTACGTTTTGATAATTGACTTAGGTTTTTTCTTTGTGTTGGTATTTAGGCGCTTAAAGGTTGAGGTGGATTGAATCTGTGGGAGGTGATAAGTGAAGTGCTTTGTTTTATTGGCGTATGCAACCGTGTTGTTGTAGATGTAGTGAATAAGCAAACGACATCGTATTTTGTTGGATACGTTTGTATCGATCTTGCTTTCTCATTCATCTTACTTACGGGCACTGACGCTGGGTGAAAAAGCGAGATTAATACGAATTTATCGGACAAAAAATGTAGGTTGGGCCAGAAATTGTTGCACCCTTATCTACTGTTGCTATTTGCAAAAACAAATTACCCTCCCTATACAATTTTGTGTCTTTATCATCGCACATGATCATACTTAGATATTTAATAAATGTGTATATTAATTAGTAATAGGTAGGTACCTACGAGTAGATGTAAGTATTTGTTTCAAGATATTGGTGATCGTATATCTTTCACATAGAGTCTTTTTTTGGTCATAAGCTGGGTGTCCAAACGTTTGTGCAGAAGGATTTCATAGATTTATAGGTTTACAGGTCCAGGCGGTTACAGTTGAATTACATGATGTCCACTAATGTCCAGTTTCGTTCTACAGGTGCAGAGTGGTACCTGTGGGCTGGACTTGTCTTGCTGATGCCTATACTGTCCGCAAAATTTAGTGGCAATAAACGTCAGTTACCTTTATCGACATTCCTTTTTGTGCCTACTGCTGCCTGCACTATTGTTGCACGGCCTGCTTCATAAGGCCGTGCAGGTGCGAAAGAGATAGCATAATTCCGATGATTTTTGACCCGACTCGCCACTTAATTATGCGGATAGTATAGTAGTGTGGTGACTTGTCCTCGTGGGTTCCTAATCCCTTAATTTGTTGTTGTTAATGTACATGTTTTGAGTTCTTCTGTGATCAATACTTCCTATGAAAGAAAACATCATTAAGATTGTTCAATAAAATGTTCGAAGTCAAAATAATCCCTATTACTTAGTGTGTTATGTCACATTCGCTTTCTGTACTCTGTGGTCTCGGCCTAAATATGTTGACCAATAGTGTTGCTTGAAATTTGGATATAAAATGATATTGTTATTATTTTTTGAATAAGTAAGCAATTATCAACTTTTATCAATTCATAAACGTATTAGATGATTGCCTATTTAATTCAACATAAGATGAATATTCGAGTAAAAAGGGGGAATAAGGACACTTATTAAAAACAAAGCATATTCTTTTCAATATATTTTATTGTACGTGATATTCCAGTAATTTAAAAAGACTGTCTTCTGTATGTACATGCATTTGTCAAAAGAAAAAACTCAAACTTTGCGAGGTATTAGAATGCACTTTAGCTACAATCGGATTTAATAATTTGAACTTTGTATGAGTTTTATCAGAACCTAAAGTGCTTTTCAAAAACTAGCGTTTTTAAAGTTTTGCATATAGTAAGTACCTTCTCGTCGTCGTTGTTTATGATTTACAATTGGTTTTCTTTGGTTCTACTTTTAAATACATTTTTTATAAGATAGCATTCCACTGGAAACGTGTAGACAATCACCTAGTTTTGAAAATATATTGAAGTCAAAATTAGAATGTTTTTTTTTTCCAGTGAATTGCCACCTTAAATGGGTTATTAAATTTCATGCATTTCAATGTTAAGAAACCTATTTAACGATAATTGGTATGTTCTGCTGCATATATGTTTTCAACCACGTAAATTATAATATGCATTCAAATTCTACATAAAAATATCACTTTTTCTAAATAAAATATTGCTCAAATTATCATAAAACCTTTCCTTGCTTTGATCCCTTAAATATTTTTAACTATACATATTTTCTTGAGAAATTAAGCCGTTCCATTAAGTATCTTAATTTTACAATAAATAACAATAAGGCCTACACTGGACGGAGCTGTAAGTACATAATTCACCATAAAATAACCTAGCTAATACTTTTTACTAATTACAATAATTTCATGTACGTTTCACACACGTTCGTTAACCTTACACAACACACACACAAGTGTTCAAAGAGGGAAAACCTAGTCACTCTGTAAGATCTTAAAGACATTTTTAAGTTAAAACTTGCTGTTTCATGCCATCCAAGGCCCTTGCCCTCTTAAGATCTCACACTATGTAATTTCCATTTCAACGTAAAATATCTTGCTCACCATTTATTTTGCAAAATCATAATGTGTAAACGACATGGTCCATTTTTCCAACATCTCCTCAATTGTGAAACGTTCTGGAACTGAGAAAGTAAAATCCCCTATGCCATCAGCGAAAACTGATCAGATATTCAAATGTTTCTTCTGATCAGTACAACTTTCAACTGATGAGGTCCGTGTGATGTCGCTGCCTGAGCATTTCCAACCGAATCTCGTGTTCCCTGGCTGCCATTCTTAAAGCTGCTATGCTGGAGCTTCTTCTTTCTACTTCTGGAGCTGCTGGAGGTGACTCGCTGCCGGGCGATATGGGGGGTGAGACGGGTGGGGGGTCAGGGGATCTTCTGGGGGGAGCGAGGCCGGCGAGGAGGGAGTGGAAGGGGGGTGAGGAGTACATGGGAGCGCTGAAGAGCGGCGGGCGGGGTAGGTGGCCCCCTAAGTACTGGGCACCAAGCATTGGTGCACTGGCGTATCTGTTGAAGAAAAAATTGCACTTTTACCAAATAGATTTGTAGACATTTTCTGCCCTGTATCCTCTTTATTGTCAATCAGAAGCCTATTTGACGCGACGGGATCTATACCTACTCGCAGTAGTAACAGACATGTAGAATGTCTTAAGACATATTGCATTCTATTCATCAACATCATCGGGTTTCATATAATATCATATCACAGTGACGTTATGATTCAAGTCGTAAGAAGTGTCAATCAAATGGTTTTTAAGTGCCACTGTGACACAGTTCTATAGTGGGTCAGGGTTCCATTGGGCTCATAGTACGTGATAAAAGATAAAGGTAAAAATATTTTTTTCAGTAAGCAGGCCGCACGGGCACTTTTACACGTCAATAATCAGCCACCGCTTCCCAAGACTTATGATACTCAGCAGTCAGTCATTTTTTAAACATAATATTATAAAGGAGAGGTTACCATTTTAAAATAGTGGTAGATCCACCATATTTCACCACGCCTAAGTCTTTAAAAGCTAGCAGGGCTAGCGGTAGTTCAAACATTAAATAAATCAAAGTAAACTTTTATTAAGTAAGGTGACAAATGGGTCCTACAAGATCAATAAGGCATGCATTAATGCATAAATAAGAAGATAATTATCCGATAATCATCAATTATTAATGACAAGACATGCGGGGTGCGGGGGGCACCTAGATTATTAATTAATTAATTAAGCGACTCATTCATGTTTGCTTTACAGAAAACTGATAAGATTAAACGATGACAAATATTATTTAATAAACGATTAAAACTGTTGCCAACCATTCACTCATTTAATTTGCTAAATATACCTGTTGAAGAGTTTGATATTTCGTTATTAAATAACTAAATAAAACATGAAACATGCATTTTTGATGTTGTCGTCAATATTAAAAACATCAAAGCGCATATAATCCGCCATTTTATTTTAAGTTTTTTGTTTTTAGTGACACTCGAACCATCTAGACAAATTGAATTACGTATCATTTATCAACATTGGTTGAGCCGTTGAGCAGTTACGGTAATAGGAACAGATTTACACACATATATACAGGTCAAACCCATTTGGGCTTCGCCGCAGATTTCGTATATAGGTTTTACTTGTAGACTGTACATACATACCGTCACTCCTGTAATCCCAGAGTGGGGTAGACAGAGCGACAGAATTACCTACCACTCCAAAAACTTGTTAATAATTCTGTAAGCACATTTTGCACAATTAGGCTAAGATGTTTACCAGCGTATTAGTGACAGGTTGCAAGCCCATCGCCTAACAGTACTACAAGCCTTTATTCCCTTAGCAGTAGTCTCTTAGTCGCCTCTTACGACATCAACGGGAAGACATGGAGTGGCACTATTCTAGCCGGCAACCACATGGCAAAATTATTGATAAAAAAATTGAATTGAATTGGCATTGACCTGGCAAGTATAGGGTTTCGAAGCCGTTACTACCTACAAACAAATTAGACCTCGGAACAAACTTAACTTTGCCGTTGGAAAACCGTTATCCCCATACATCGACACAGGTCGCGATCAGTTTACCAACACTGCAAACAAGTTTTCGGTATGTTTAAACATTTAAACCGTTTGTATAGTCTTTATTATTTCTACTGAGCCGATCTTCTACACAAAGGCCATTGTTTGTAAACAATATCATTGTCTTTCTTTGTGTCCGTAACACCAAGCCGATTACATACAAAAAAGTTAGAACTACAGTGAATGTACATTGAATTATCAACCTTACTCTCTTAGTCAGTAGGTTTAAAATGTAAAGTGTCAGGATACAGATATAAGTCTTTATTATTTGAACTGTGCTTATTCTTTACACAATACTATCATCTACACAAAACTTATATCTGTATCCTGACACTTTACATTTTAAACCTACTGACTAAGAGGGTAGGGTTGATAATTCAATGTACATTCAATGTAGTTCTAACTTTTTTGTATGTAATCGGCTTGGTGTTACGGACACAAAGAAAGACAATGGTATTGTTTACAAACAATGGCCTTTGTGTAGAAGATCAGCTCAGTTCAAATAGTAAAGACTATAACTCAAGAACCACTGAAGTCTACTTAAAAGTTTTCCTATTCAATTCATTATATGTGCTTAATATAAGATATTTTTCAGAATTTTAGTATTAGTAGTTTTGACTGTAGGCGGGGGGGGGGGGGAACGCTTGAGCCTAACAAAAATTAATTACGGGTAGGGTTGCGGACGGACACGGACATGGTGAAACTATAAGGGTTCCTTGTTTGACTACGGAACCCTAAAAACTGGACTGGACTGTACATTATTTTAAATTTAGTAATTATAGTTGCCCGACCTGCCCAATTTCCGGTAAATTTATTTGTGTCTTACCTAAAGGACGCTAAGGCATTGGTGTCAAAGGGTTTCCTGAAGCCGAACCCTAGCTGCGTGAACGGGTTCGGCATGGACGCCACCACGGACGGGGGAGGCACGCCCCCCGCGCTCCCCAGGTAGGGGTTATAGGGGTGACCTTGAGGACCAACTTTTTCTTGTTTTCGCCACTTGGCTCTGCGATTCTGGAACCAGACCTAAAACAGAAGACGTGATTAAGGATTATGGTATGCTTCGCTAATTTTAATCCCTGGCGAAAAAAGAGAGGTTTTTTTTTTTATATTATAGGAATGCAATCCAGCACACAGGCCACCTGATGGTAAGTGGAAACTGTGACCAATAGACATTCGCATTCACAAGACTGCAAATGCGTTGCCAACCCTGAGGACTAAGATGGAATGCCTCTATGCTAGTCATTTCATCGGCTGTCTTATCCCCTAACCGTAACAGAACAATGCGAACACTGCTGCTTGGCGGTAGGTTAATGGATAAGATGGTGGTACCAACCCGGATGGACCCTGCACAAGGTCCTCCCACAAGTAATAAGTTTAGCGTGTGCGTGCGTGTGTGTCTGTATATGTGTATCCGTGTATCTGTCTGTCTGTGACCTCGTAGCTCCCAAACTAATGGATCGATTTCAATGCGGTTTTTTTCATAAGATAGCTAGTTTAGTCGGGATGGTTGTAAACTAAGTTTCATGGAAATCGGTTTGGTCCTTTAAGAGAAATCAGCTGTGAAAGAAGAGGACGCCATTATAGCGGGGTTTTTTACGTATTTAGTACCTAATATAAAACAGGCCAGTACAGTATGCAGCATACAGTATGCTCTAAGGACAGAAATATCATTTTTTTTAAATTATATTGTTAATCAGTTGCCTATCCTCAAGGCTAAGATAGAATCCCTTCAAGTACGCTATTAATTTCACCGTCTGTCGTGTCCTCCACACCGAAGCATAGCAGCGAACACTACGCTTGCCGGAAATAAGTATGTAATATACGAGTAGCTTTACACTGTGCCCTACCACCCTCCTAGCTTATGCTTTGATGGAAATTACTACTCTAAAATGTCCCAAAGTTATATAGTAAAGCCCGTCACAGACATCATAATATCTAACATTTAACCAACATTGATTGACGAAAATCGACCTGACAGACACTGGATCAACCGGTCCAAATCTTATGGCTATATAATTAAAGAAAAAGCGATTATAAAAAAACATATTCGTTGACCTCAATTAGTAATCCAAATCTATCGAGTTGACTGACCTCAATTATTATCCAATAAACTCTAATAAAACCAGGCATTTAATAAAAAGATCCTCCAATATCTCATCATGCAATATTTATCATGTTAAATATTTATGAGTTAAAATATACGAAACAGTACAGTCATTATGTAAACTGCTATTTTATGGCAATTTAAATTAATTCACTTATGATAAATGCGACCCAGTAAAAACTGTTAAACGCGTTTCTGTAAATGTCGATGGGGTTTTAGCGGATGCTGCGTGAAACAAGAAATTCTGCTTTATTTACAAGCTGAATCTTCGACGGCAAACCGACCTTAAAGCTGCTTGTTAATAAAGTTTAAAATCCTATTTGGTCGGATTATGAAAACAATGGCCAATATTATTAATATGACTTCATACGGTGTCGAAGCTCGCGAATGAATAGAGGTTGTAATTGGCTGTACGCGGGAATGCGGTACGGTCGGCGGCGGCAAAAAGGCCAGCGTTTAAAGGCTTCTACGCACCGAACGCGTGTCAGGAGCAGCGCAGGATGAACACAAGTCTGTTCGTGTTGTCTATTATCATCATGTCAGCCGAAAGACGTCCACTGCTGGACATAGGCCTTTCCCAAGGCTCTCCACTCAGACCGGTCTTGTGCTTTTCGCATCCAACGCCAAATTACCGCAGTGTTTGAAGTCAAAAGTCTTTGACCAGTGTGTGTTGTCAGTGATAACTTACGGATCTGAGACGTGAGCGCTAACAATGGGCCTCATAAGGAAGCCAAAGTCACTCAGAGGGCTATGGAGAGAGCTATGCTCGGGGTTTCTCTGCGTGATAGAATCAGAAATGATGATAGCCCGAAGAATAGCTAAACTGAAGTGGCAGTGGGCGGGGCTCATCGCTCGCAGGACTGACGGCCGATGGGCCAGAAGGTTCTTGAGTGGCGTCCGCGGACCGGGAGACGAGCTGTAGGTAGGCCTCCAATAAGATGGAGTGACGACCTTGTAAGGATCGCGGGAACGCGGTGTTGTCTATATATGGATAGTATTAAACGCAGCACACCAAGGGGCAGGCGCGGTGCAGTTCGAGGTTCGCGCGCGGGCCCGAGTTTAATGCATTATGTGTCATTTATTTATTTATTTCCGCCGTGTGGTTGCCAGGTTAGAATAGTGCTACTCCATGTCTTCCCGTGGATGTCGTAAGAGGCGACTAAGGGAATAAAGGCTTGTAGTACTGTTAGGCGATGGGCTTGCTACCTGTCACTAATATACACTGTTAAACATCTTATGTTAGCCTAATTGTGCAAATTGGGTTACAGAGTTATCAACAAGTTTTTTGGAGTTGTTGGTGATTCTGTAGCTCTGCCTACCCCACTCTGGGAATGAAAGCGTGAAGGTATGTATGTATGTATGTATTTATTTATTTATTTATCATCACGCGCTTGCCCGCGTTGCCGCCTATAGCTCTGCTCCCGCCACACTTTTGGTGTGCCGTAGCCTTAATAGCGACAGCATGGTAAAATATTGATTCAACGCGGTTTTAGAATCATTAGAACGTGAATTATAATATATTATGCATTGCGATGTTTAAAAGACAAACCTTTTTACTGAACATAGATACAGTCGGCCTTATAAGTAACTGCACACTTTGGTACCTACTATGTCGGTGCAACGCCTTGTACAGATTAGTGCAGCAGTGTAAATGTAACGTTAAAGTGACAAAGTGACGACGCGCTGGCCTAGTTGGTAATAATACGAAGCTAGTGGTCCTGGGTTCAAATCCCGGTAAGGGCAGATATTTGTGTGATGAGCGCGAATATTTGTTTCTGAGTCATGGATGTTTTCTCCATATAAGTATTTATATCGTTGTTTAGTATCCATAGTACAAGCCTAGAGCTTAGTTTGGGACTAGGTCAATTGGTGTGACATTGTCCCCTGATATTTGGGTGGATCAACTTTTTGTTGTTGTTATTCTGTCTCGTAAGCCAGGAGACAACAGTGATAGAGTTTCTTAGAAAAAATGTTATAATATATACTTCCAGCACACTCAGAAGTAAGGCCATAAAAGAATGGGTGCGTAATTGCCAATAAAACAGTTTTTTAGTGGACTTATATCCGTTGAAATCATAGTTTTAAAGAGTGACCCAGGAGACGTCACCATGGCAACGAGCTACAAAGAAAAGTTGATTGACCCATTTATTTATTTATTTAAAGTACTAAAGTGTGTAGCTACTTATAAGGCAGACCGTACCTACTATCGTATTTTTAGAGTGGTTGGTGAGACTGATGTTGTGGTCAATGAGCTCGCACAATTTTTTATAGAATTGTAATACACATACATACATACATACATACATAAACCCACGCCTTCATTCCCAGAGTGGGGCAGGCGGAGCTAAATAATTACCAACAACTCTAAAAAAATTTTGTTTATTCTGTAACCATATTTTGCACAAGGAATCAATTTAATGTTGGTCAAAAACCATTTCGAACAGCACGAATAACTTGTCGAATTTAAAATTAGACGTGGTAGTGAACTTTGCCTTTCTTCGACCAAAGGATATTTTAGCCTTTTAGTAATTAAAATTTTAGAGAAAACCATTTTAGGCCAAGACTGCTTTAGAACAAAAAATATGTAAGTAACTATGCATAAAAATCTTTATGCTAATAAAAGGATGATGCCATTTCATATTTAAGGAAACATTTTCAACCAAAAAATTTTAGCACATAAAATTTTAGGTTAGTCGAAGGGTCCTTCGAAAATATTTAATCTAGTAAAACTTAGATATCATTATTCAAACATCCTTTATTTATCATGTGTTAAAATCTATTTACTAAAATCTATTTACCTATTCTCTCAGATTCTCAAATTAAGCATAATATTTTAAAACTGTTGGAGTCTGAATGTTGCGCAAGAAAGATGAGTGATACTTATCTCACACTCTAACTTACGACTATATCGTATAGTCATGACGATCACATACCTACATGACTCCAAGAACTAAGCGTATTTGACCATGCTTTTTATTCTCAACTATACAACATAATTTGTCCGGAAGCACAAAGCTAACCACTTACCTTGCTTGTAATTGCGCCGGAATGTACGGCAAAAACACCCAGGTGCCGGGCGTAATGGCTTAACAACGCATTACTGTAATAGCCGCTGTGGATGGAGGCCTTAAGATCACACTGGGGAGGGTTTTTTAACCGAATTTTGGCAGGTTTGTGGCCCGAGCATAGTCGTGTATAACCGATTAGGACTCAGCATGTCTTAATGTTGGTCAAAACCCATTTCGAACAGCACGAATAACTTGTCGAATTTACAATTAGACGTGGTAGTGAACCTTATGTAACTGTCAGATTATATTACTCTTATCTATCTATCTATTCGTCAAGTAATTCGTATTTTCAATTCTGAGATCTACTCGTTTTTGATGGTTAGAAAAAATTACAGAATTATTATTAAATTCAAACCAAATGAAAATATTTCGTTGAAAAAAAGGCTATTTTTAATGTAGGTACCTATAGATAAAAACTGGGGTAAATGTTCTTAGGGATATCACAATTGTCATTTTAACCTTGTTCACGCTCTAAAAATAAGTAATCCTACTAATAATCATTCGAATTGGCATATTACTTAATTATGACAAATTGTGGTTACACAGTTATCGACAAGTTTTTAGAGTTGTTGGTAATTCTGTAGCTCTGCCTACCCCACTCTGGGAATGAAGGCGTGAAGTATGTATGTATGTATGACATAAATATTAATCGTTTGGAACTAACTTTCAGCAACTACGCACGTTCTAATCGCCATATTTCCTAAAAAAATAACATTTGTCTCCCACGTATTCCTCGACACAGCTACGGCAAAGTCTTCGCATATATTAAAGTGGCACAGGATGATGCGCCATTTTATATTCCCAAGAATGGCCGACGAATCAGCTGGTGGCGATACATGGGTATCGCTGATGACCCCATTTAGTAAACAAGGGGTTTAAATATGCATTTATTACCTTGCAGGGAAACCCGCGGTTTGGGTTGTATCAACGAATTCTCATGTTAAAATATAACTTAAAATAATAAAATTGTATAAGTATAGATTTTATTTAATAATTTAAGTGAAAATTAAACTGCTTAAACTTAAAAACTATACTTAATATAAATATCAGGGGGACATTCTCATACAAATTGAGTACCTAGTCCTTAACTAAAGGTACTAAACAGCTATTAACTTATATAGAGAAATACATACTTAAATACACAACAAATATCCAATACTAACGAAAAAAAATTCACGCTCATCACACAAATATTTGCCCAGACCAGCATTCGAACCCAGGACCGCTGGCTTCGTAGACAGGGTCACTAACAAAACAAGGTAATGCTATACATTACTATAAAATATCCTTCTAAGTAATATTATCAATGCGAACGGTGGTGTGCCTGGACGGATTTAGATGAAATTTTAAATGGAGGTAGCTTATACCCAGCGTTAACACATAGGCTGGACTACGAATCTAAGTCACTTCGTAGGCAGGGTCATTAACAAAACTAGGTACTATGCTATCCTTTATTATAAAATATCATCAATGAATATCTGACGTCACATCCGGTGCAACATTATAATGCAACTTTGTTTCGCGATAATATAATTAAATTAATTATGTACACGTATTGTTGACAAATTACTATGATTACGATTGGGTGGACACAGGAAAGAAGATTTTGATCAACAATTATACGTATTAAAGATAAATGATGTCAAGAACATTCCGAGATTAAATTGATGTTTTGATAACGAATTGGAAATACCTATTTGTTTTTGTTCAGTGGTACAAAGCTACAAATAAGACAAACCGAATTATTAACTTGAGTCCTATGCATAAATAGCAAAAACATTCCCTATATAAAATTATGTAACTTGTATAGGTTTTAAACGCTTTATTTTCAGGAATATATTCATATTTAATAGGCGATCTTCGTGCTTATTATGATAGTATTTATCGATGTGGATAAACGTGGACAAAACATCTGTCACTTTCGTCACCTAGCTGTGTCGAATGCTTTATCCACCGCGGTTACATATCGATGTGAATAAGTCATCTGTCACTTTCTGTCCAGTTTGTTACTGCAAGAGTGAGAAATGCTTTATCCATCGCGATAAAAGCGACCGTAATACGGGCCCTGTGGGTCTATTATGGTCGTGTTTAGCGATGTGAATAAGTCATCTGTCACTTTCTGTCCAGTTTGTTACTGCAAGAGTGAGGAATGCTTTATCCATCGCGATAAAAGCCACCGTAATACGGGCCCTGTGGGTCTATTATGGTCGTGTTTAGCGATGTGAATAAGTCATCTGTCACTTTCTGTCCAGTTTGTTACTGCAAGAGTGAGGAATGCTTTATCCATCGCGATAAAAGCGACCGTAATACGGGCCCTGTGGGTCTATTATGGTCGTGTTTAGCGATGTGAATAAGTCATCTGTCACTTTCTGTCCAGTGTGTTACTGCAATAGTGAGGAATGCTTTACCCATCGCGATAAAAGCGACCGTAATACGGGCCCTGTGGGTCTATTATGGTCGTGTTTAGCGATGTGAATAAGTCATCTGTCACTTTCTGTCCAGTTTGTTACTGCAAGAGTGAGGAATGCTTTATCCATCGCGATAAAAGCGACCGTAATACGGGCCCTGTTGGTCTATTATGTGTTTAGCGATGTGAATAAGTCATCTGTCACTTTCTGTCCAGTTAGTAACTGGAAAAGTGACGAATGCTTTATTCATCGCGATATAATATAAGGGTCACATATTGTTTGTTTATTTCCAAAACTGTAACTTATTTTATCCAACAAAATCTGTATCCTTAAAACGATGAAGAAAAGCATGTTTTAAAATAATTCCGGGTAAAAATTAGACACAAATGAAGTTGCAAAGAAAAAGAGCCGTGACATACAGACAGACGCGAAGTCCCACTCGCTTTATTATCAATATTATTGTTCTGGTATCGATTCGTATTCGCATAATTGCATCGATTATTCGTAAATAAATAGTTGTTCTCGGGCCGGGTGGGCGCACTGTTATTAACATCGACGCAGGTCAGCCGGGGTGTTGGAGGTGGCACTTTACTAACATGTTATAGCTATGTTTAGTTTTTTGTTAATTGTGCCAAATTGTCAATGCTATACTGGCTAAGTAGGTACTTATATTTAAATATATTTCTGTAAGGTATTTGCATGTAGTTTTTGTATTTATTTGGTCACTAACTAAAAGTATTTGTTTAAAAGTTTTTTTTTCTTTACTCTATTTATTCGTTTAGCGTACCGTCCGTCTGTCACAAACGGAGCTGGGTGAAAATCAGCGCTGCAGATGTTAAACACCTGAGCATTATGCTGAATTTTTCGTTAAGCCTTAGGTGGTTAAGGACCCATAAAAGTCGCACAAATGTTCATTAGTACTAATGTCTCATTACGGCACCTACTGACACTTTTTAATTTCGTTAAGGTAGACTTAAGGCGACATTAAATTAAATTATTGTTTGCGATACTGCTCTTTTGTCGTTCGTAAGCCCCATAAACCTAGACGTTGGTAAGCGCGGCCGTGAATCAACTTAATCAGTTTAAAACAAATGCCTTCTCCGAAGATATGCACCAACATAACAAAACAACAAAGTTTTTATTACAGTGATCTCGGTGTCTATGTCTCATTCGGTTCGGTCTGGCCTGATTAGAGGTTGCTGTGACAAGTCCCTGAGACCCTGGGAAGCAGTGAACACCATTCCTTATTACACTCTTAAAGGTTAAAAGATAAAGTCTAATTTCAAAGAACCGCGCGTTCGTGTTACAAGAACTATAATTTTGCAGCTAATGTTGGCTGAACTGGATTTTCACATGCAATTATTTGATTTGCAGTAATTTGTAGTTTGTTAAACTTTGTGTTAGCGGTAGTTACATGCAAATGTAATTACCGTATACCTACTGCTGGGTACTTACTTGAATTCTAGCTTCAGTTAGTCCAATTTTCATTGCTAATTCTTCCCTGAAATAAAAAATAAATGGGTTAAGCAACATTTGAAAAAAGAGGTCATCTAGCCCAAAGACAAGAGTACTTTATATCCCATAAAAGGGACAGTTCCTGCATGAGAGAATAGACAATTTTTACGCGGGAAAAAGCGAACAGTCCAATGTACGAGTATATACGAGTACCTACAAATTGCCTAGCTTAATGTGCTGATAATAAACGTGCCATCAATTTGTAATACTCACATTCGAACAATAAATTATCTTGTATCTAGGAACCAGTAACAGGATTAGCCTTGTACCGAATAGTAACTTCCCAAAATGTGAGTTTCTTATGAAAAATTCTTGGAAATTTCCAAGATTATTCTTAAATTTTGTATTAATAGAGAACATTCTAAATGCCCTCAAATGTTTCCGATAATATTCTCAGTAATTTCCTGAGAAGATTTCTTAACTTCTGAGAGTGTTCTGCAACTTGTACATTGCTAAACAGGATAAATAAATATTTTGAAAGTTAAAAGACTTTAATGCCTTTCTAAGAGTATAAAAAAGCTAAAGGATAACGAAGCTTGCGAGGTCAAACCGAATAAATTGACATAATTGTTTATTCAAATTTGAATTGTCTTGATGTATTCATGAATGTTCTTTATGATATTATGTCAACTTAAGGTTTGACCAGACATCCCTCGAAATATATGTCAAAAACGAAACAACTAAATACTTTTGGAAAAAGTACAAGTTTAATGTTGCCAGTTTTACAAAGTAGTTGGTAGCTAGACAATGGAACCTTGATGGATACGTCACTTGATGAGGATAGATCTCGAATATTCCCAAAGGCGATTAGAAGAACGGTATTTATTGCAGCTCAGTATGAACCTTACCTAGTAAACACATCGGGATAATGCGTCCTCGAGAACGCCTTCTCCAGTTCCTCCAGTTGGAAACTCGTGAAGGTGGTCCTGTATCTCCTCTGCTTCCTCTTAGGCGTGAACTCGTCTGCGTCATCGCTGTCTGCGGACCCTGGAGGGGGGCGGTCGGAGGGGGACTGGTCCGTTCGGGAAAGATCTGGCGTGGTTCGGGGAGAATCGTCTTTTGGGGCTTCAGACACGCCCATAGTGAACTTCTGCTGGTACTCTTGCGGGTAATAGTCTGAAAGAGAAGATTCCGAATAAGAATTAAATGGGTCAAGAGGTCAATTGGTGGTGGATGGAAAAGTAATCGCAGGTGACGGTTTCAGAGGGGGGACATCAACCCCCTAAAATCCGAAAAAAATATAAATGAGAGACCTTAATTAAGAATGGCTTACAATGAAGGTATACCTATACTGGGGTAAAAGAAAAAATCGGGACCGAATGCAGCAGTGTTCCCTGAATCGCCTTAACATTACTTTAGAAGAATTTTGATAATGGACTAGGTGACGCCACCAATGTCGAACCTAGCTGAAGGCAACAATAATGAACACTTTACTCTTAATTCAAAGGTTATAAGTTACAACTTGATTATTTCAAAACAAATTAATAACCCTTATCAACAACTTATTTAAGAGTGCTTGGTAATTCTGTAGCTCTGCCTACCCCACTCTGGGAATGAAGGCGTGAGTATATGTATGTATGTATCTTCTGTAACATAATAATCAAGCGTCCATAATTGGCCCTGGTTCATTACTCGTTATAAAAAACAAAAGAATGACAAGAAACTGACGGCAGAGGACAACCTGACATCGTTCAGAGCTCTTCTACGAGTATCAAGATCAACAAATGCAAGAGCCACTCCTAAACCCACAATTACGAGTCACGCCACGGCCCATGATTAATAATTAACTAACAAATTGATTCCTTTCATCCCGCCAATTAAACCGTAATTCCGGCGAAACAGCCACTTAAACACGTGCATGGATCTTCTATAAACATTAGACGTCAGTTTAGACTTCCCAGCCTTCGTTTATGCATTACTAAACGATGCTCGTGACTTTGTACTCATACGAGGAGAATCCGTTGATAATTTTTCCCCTATTTCTTCATGTTAGGGGTTGAATGTGAAAAAACTCCTTCCTGTTTACGATTCCGTTTCAGAGTGGTAAATAATGAACCCTTATGGTGAACCATAGAAGCTATCGACTTGCAATTTGGCATGGTTGTATAACTTGCTTGCCCGCATCTGTATTTAATAAACACAGTTTTTATTCAAGCATCTACGTGAGATTTTCATACTTCCCTTTAAAAAAATGATTTAAAAATAAAATGTTACTGACTAAAATTAAAAACCTTACTACACTAGTGATAAATTTAATAAAAAAAGAGGATTTTTCTTCTAGAGAAAAATAAACAAAATTGTTACCCAACCAATAAGTGGTGCTCACTTATTGCGGGTTGCAGACAATACACGTGTTACCAGTTGCATTCACTTGCATTAAATAAATAACGAGAAAGATTCAAGGTATTTATTTTATTATAAAAAATAAGTTCCGGGTTTAAGTTAATTCGTACACATGTAGTAATAATACATTGTCGTGTCTTGGAACTATCATTTATAATGGTAATTTGGCCCGACAGTTTTCTTGTAATCAATTATAATGTTGGCTTTAATTGTTATTGCCTTAATTACGCCCTGATTATGGTATTATGGCGTTAATTGGTCCGTTATTATGTCTCGGAGAGTAAGACGTTAAATTACAAGGCGTCTCGAAAACAAAGTATTCTAAGCATTGTTCTCTTTTCAAATTGTGGCGACTGCGATTTGTTGACAGCCAGTATTTTAAAAATATAGCTTGTTTTAAACTTTTATAACCTCCTCAAATTATGGTTAAAGAATCTTTATTCTCATAAGAATTTACATATATTCACTTACATGAGAACGCAATATGTTTTTAGAGTTACAATTAAATTGCAAATAAAAGCCAAAATACTATTAACTTCTTGATTATTCCGTGCACTTTAAAAATATGTTATTATTTATTTTATCACGTTGACAAAACTAAATTCCTTTAAATAAATGGTCGGCCTTATCTTATGACAACCAACTTGTACCAATAAAAACACCAATAAAATAAATCGTCTCTCGCGTGCGAACGTCAAAATAATGCGTAAATTAGTTTCACATATAGCGATCGCCATTTTTCAAAGTGACATCATAATTTTATTAAGCGCACATGCAGGAAGTTGCAACGCTGCAAGATCGCGTGTGATAGTTGCACTTATTATGCAAGGGGAAATTCACAAATTGCCAATTTGCATCCACCTGGGGATTTTTCTCTTGTTTACTCGCTTTATGTGTGAGAGGGACAAGCAGTTTCTTTATCACAGACAATGGTAATTGAATCGAGAGTATACAGAGTGTTTCTTTTATTTAGTTGGATTGTTTTGCTAATATGGAATAAAAAAATACGAAATTGATCCGCACCTAATTCTAATACTTAATATGATTAGAATATCAGAGTAACTGTTCTTCAGATGGCAATCTAAATCATAAATAAATAAATTTAAATTGATGATTTAGATCATGAGGCTTAGATAATATGTAGTGTTCTTTTTCTTAAAAATATGTAGCTAAATGTTCTACTTACAAAGTTGCTCTACAAAGAACTTTATATAGGTAGCATATAGCAACCTTAGACCTTAGCTTTAATACAGACTGATCTACAAAGGCGAACTTTTAGAGATCTCTTCGAGCTAACCTTTGGGTGATTATCAAAAATAAGAATAAGTAAAATTTTCAACGAGTATACACACGCAAACAAACAAAGTAATAATAATTACGCTGGATGGGTCGAAAACCAACCAAACTATGCCCATACTAATTTTACCAATAAAAATTACTTATATTATGTATGTAGGTACGTATTTATATTCTTAATTGGGAAATAAACGATTTGTAGGAAAAAACATACACCAAATAAATATCCCTGCTAGATCCCAACTCTTTATCTATCGCCAAGTAATCACACTACAACCAAGATAAAAAATCGAATTACACTTTATTATATTTATTTAAAACTTACAGTTCAATAACCAAAAACACAGTTCAGACCTGTCAATTAAAATATCCGATAAGCCTTCCAAATATGATTAAACAATTCAAATATCGAATACATTACGTTTTCTAATTAAAAAATAATAGTACACTCACGTTTTACAACTCCCATTTACACTTAAATCGATAGAACCACTGCACGGATGTATGTATGTACAATCGCGACTGGCGGCGGCCTATGAATGAAACAATCCTATGTTTCTATAATTACGGGCGATAACGAATAATTACCTATACTTAGATAATGCAATTTCCTTCCTGTAAGCCCTGATATCGCGATTGGATTAGTTGGTTATATATAGAAAACTGATAGCGCGGTGCAATGGATTAAGTTGATTGAGAATTTTATGATGTTAGCTGTTATAGTGCAGCGTTTTGTTTAGTTTTTTTGGCGTTTTAAATCATCAAAAACATTTACACTACAAATCTGAAGATGAGATCTAAAGTTAGCACTTAAAAATCTATAAAACACATAGGTACTTATTTTTTTAGCTAAGTAGATCGAATTATAGCTCTTTTAAGCCAAGGGAGGCCAAGGTATTCCGCAAGGTAGCATTCTTTGCCAGTATTATTAAAATCTTAATAACTCCGAAACTAATGAACATACGGAAAAGTTATAACTATATTCTGGACGGCTATAGAGCGCTTTCTTATGCCGTAATATTTAAGTTTTGGGACACCCTGTAAAAGCAAATTTGTTCCTGGATCAAGCCTAGAGCTTGGTTGGGGACTAGGTGAATATGTGGGTTATTTTTTCATGTTTTAATTCCTCAAAAATATAAAAATACGGTAGTAAAGTATACCGGCCTCTGTTGACATGCGTTTCTATTTCTTAGGCACCTGCATACATAATTTTCAGTTGATAAGGACTTTCTTATTCGCCTAGGAAAGATTATGCTCTCGGACCTTGATTTCCTTTTGTCGTGATTTCCGAATTAAGATTTTTTAAACAGTTTAGCGAAACATTCGATATTAACTTCACTTTATTATGTACACTAAAAGCAATCATGCTATTGATTATATTTCATTCACAATAATTTCGTATCTAATCAGACAATCCTCAGCGTCAGAGATATAAATATCGTACGATAATTCGACATGAATGGGCGTCGAATTAGTCTGATTCCAATAACTATAACGGTGACTTGTGTGGCCCGTGAGGTCACAGTCCGCCGACTTGACTAAAGGCCCCTCTACACGTCAGCGGATCATGGGCGTGCGTAAGGGACGCATTTACACCTTAGAGTGAGCAACATATTCTTGCATATCACTCTTACGTATTGCTCCGTCCCTTACGCACGCCCACGATCCGCTGACATGTAGAGGGGCCATAACGTACATTCGATAAGTTTAACACTAAAAGCTGAATAACGAATGAATAATAGAATATCCAAATATTGATTCATCGCCTTTGTATCACTGATAAGTAGCAAACTATTATAAGATCATTAGCCGTTAGTACCTACGGTTAGATAGGAGGTACCAGCGTCATTTTATTGCGTTGTCATGAAAACAGCTTGAGTATGTAAAGTCACAGAATATAATAATAGTACCTACAATACAAATGCTGAAGGTACAATTCCTATCAAAATAGCGTTAAGCGTTAAAGGCTCCTAGTACAGCCCATGTACATACATAGCTGTACAGTCGGTATTTAAAGTAGCTGCAAACTTTAGTACCTTATCGCTTTAACACTGACAGATAACAATTCAAACACGATGTTAAAGTGGCAAAATACTAAAATGCCTTCGCTTCGCGCCTAAAATGTGGAGTGCGCCGGGCCTGGCCAACGTTTAAATTCAAAATCCATACGTTATTCGCCTATGTACATCTCTATTTTTTGTTTACTTTATATTTGTTTTATTACCTTTAGTACAGAAAAGTGTTTACATACATAATCATCACCATAATCGTCATTTCAGCCGAAAGTCATATCAGTTTCCTGCAACAATCGCTTTTCGAAAACGTTTCGCGAAAACATATCGTCAACATAGAGCTAAAATTGCAAACCTTGATGTAACTATTACGCCTGATAATCTCATGTATCAGTGATTCTAATTAGTAATCACGTATACAATGAAATCATAATGTTCCACTTATTCAATATACAAGTAAGATTTCTAAAACTTATATGATTTGATTATGTAACCACTTATATCCTTCCTTCGGAATATCCTGCGTGAATATAATTCTGAGAACTGTGAGGCCACAGACGGAAACACATAATAATATAATTAGTGTGTTTAAGTTTGAATTATGTATAATTGAACTTAATAAATGTTACATTGTAAGTTCAGTATTGTGGTGAGCAAACCGTTAATTTGTTCTTTCGCGCCTTCCCTACAAGTAATAAAATGTTATTCATTTCTAAGATTTTCGTCGTGTGATTTTTGATGACGCAATTAACCAGTAGTATAGTATGTTTGTTTTATTAAAAGTCATCGGTTATCTCGCTTTATATGACTAAAGTATTTAAAATCCACTTTTTATCAGTTGATCAAATAAAAATACACATGCGAACACTACTGATTGGCGTCAGTTAAAGAGCTTATTACACCTTCCAAAATTAGTCACTGACGAGAGGGACGATGCAATACCTACATTAGATACGTATGGAGATATCTCTATCTCATTTCAATGTAATGCGGCGACCCTCTCATCAGTGACTAATACAACGCGGGAAGGTGTAATAAGCGCTTAAGCTAGTGGTAGTAATCCGTACGGACAAGGCACAAGGTGCACGGTGCTCATATTGTCGTAGTACATCGGAAATATATGCACATCTTGTCGTAATATTACGGCAATATATGCACCTAAGAATGAAAAATAAAAGGTTTATTTTTAGGTAAAAAGTACAGTAAGTTCATTAAGTACAGATAAATCCTTATCCTTACTAATAATGTTATGGTATAGGTAATATTATAAATGCGAAGGTTTGTGTGTTATTACTCCTTAACGCTGCTACGGCTGGAAAGATTTGGATAAAATTTAAAATTGAGATAGCTTACTCCCTGGATGTATGGATGTATGGATGTGATGGAATGTTATAAATGCCAAAGAGTGTTTGTTTGTTTAACACCTCAACCGATCAAAGTGAATTAGGAACAGAGATAATAATATCTGAGCCCGGAAAAGGATAAGTAGGTACAGGATATTTTTTTAACTTCGAAAATCAGTTTCTTCGAGAACGTCATCGCGCGGTAGGATTATCGTTTCCAGTGTTCCATAACGAAAGGGTGCCAGCGGGACCCCAGGACAGGGTGATAGCTCTTAGAAGGTGCTTCGGGTTTGCACTTCTCTCTCACTCGCTCTTAATAAGTTTGTATGAGAGCGAGTGAGAGACAAGTACAAATACGGAGCGCATTCTAAGTGCGTACAGACTGTACTAAGGCTTCGCAGCCCGATCGTCTCTGTCTTAGGGTTCTATCTTTTCAATTAACTTCTGTTCGACCGTAAGGCTGAACAGAACAGAACTGCGAGCGTAAAGGACAGAGCTATAGCAGTTATGTAGCTCTGTCCTTTTCTCTCAGCGTAAACTGAACTGCATTTCTACGTTATAATAACCCCCCATTTTGAAGCAGACCCTAACAGATTCTAAACTCCTGGTGACTTAACACCCTCATCGAAATGAAAAATTAAAGCTAGGCACGTGAAATTTTCACAGACTGTATAAAACTATGGCCGCAATAATGAAAACAATTAAGTAAATAGTGTTGAACTTTTTCGTAGGTCCCCATACAAGAAGTATAGTGCGAAGCCCTTCGTGTCCCTTCATTCAATGCGGATAACGCAGGCAAATCGCTAGATTAAGTACATTGTTTTAATTAAATACGTAGCAACAGTGCTTTAGTGCGGAACTTCATCAATAAAGGCGACCTTAACCCTACATGGTCCCGAGATTGAGGCAATTACATCCTAATGCAAACGACAATATGTTCGCGGCGTAATTGCATGTAATTAGCAGGTTCTGTTGGAGCGTGTCCGAATACGCTACTATTGGTTTTAGAATCTGCGCTGCACTTGATCTGCGCCCGTATTATTTATCGCGGTGGATAAAGCTTCCGTCACTCTCGTACTTACATACTGGTCAGAAAGTGACAGATGTTTTATCCACGACCATAATCGGCCCGCTGCTGCGCTGGGAGTATATACAAGATGCTCTAGGGTATAGTAAGTGATTTTCGAAAAGTAACAACATGTATATGTGTATAACGTCAACAATGTATGTATGTATGGAAGTACTTTATTGTACAAGGGTAAAATAAAAACGATAAAATTAATATTAGAAAAATACAACGGTGAACAGTGACCTCTTCCAGCTAATCCTTCAAAAAATTACATCTTTAGATATAGTTTTGTGTTTAAGTATAAGGTACAGGCTACATAAATTTACAATAAGCAAGGCTTGAGGTACTTCTTACCAGTTTTTTGTTAAGAAACTGTTCAATACTACATATTTTTTAATTTGGCGAGGAATAAAATACCAGTTACCCAGCATAGTACCTACATTTGAATCAATTTATTGAATCGTATAGCGTAGTGTAGTCCATGGAAACTTGTGGTTACACGTCTTTAGCACTCTACTGCGGAAACTCACTGTAACCGTAACATGCTGCTTTTTCCACGTCCGCCACTAGTGAACTAGATATACAGGATGTATTTTTTCACTGGGACTATAGGCATAGACAAGTGCGAACCATAATGTTTTTTTGTAATAATTTACATATTCAGTGAAAAAATATATTATTTTCAATTACTTATATTAAATTTTGCTGTCTAGATTATTACTAACGATAAAAAAAGCTGTATATAAACTCGCGGGTTCTTAAATGAATCTATGTATGAATTTCTCATATTAAATGAAAAGAAATATTATTTTCAATGAGATTAACTTTTGCCGTCTAGATTTTTGCTTTCAAGGCAATAAAATCTATACTTAATTTCGCGGTTTCTAAAATAAGTCTATATATCAATTTCTCATATCCTTACCCAAAAGAAAAAAAAGAACTTTCTTTTTCTGATACGTAAAAGTTAAAAAAGATTTAAAAAAATATTGAGTAAGTAGGCCGCACGGGTACTTAACATATCAAAAATCTACGGATCTACGTATGTCACGGGTTCCTTGGTATGAACTACTCACTTTTTACCAGAGACACAGGTTGCCTCTGTCTTGTCAGTGTCACATTGCGTCACCATTGTCTACACAATGCGTGTCAGTCTACAATTCTACAGTTTTGCACAACTAAACAAGTAGCGAGTTATTTTCGAGTTTCTGTAGTATCTCATGCTTAGAACAGTACCGGATTAAGTATAATTATTTAATTGCTACATGCAAGATTACCGTACTGTTTATATGGGTTTTTACGACTGTGGTCGGTGATTTCATTGTAATCATAATCATGTTGTAATCTGTTGTTATTTAGGTAAGAAAAAGGCTGTAGTGGAACTTTTTGGGTACTTGGCAAAATGTAACTGTTAAGCAAATTAAAAAATACCAGTATATATCGCACGTTCAGAACAATAGTGACATAATTCAGAAATATTAAATTTCGAGTTAGGTCTCTATAATATTAAAGGACCATGGGCAACTTAGTATGGGGCTTGGACCCAGAACCAACACAGCTGAGAGTTAGGTCATTAAAATGATCTATAAATATACTTCATTTTGTTCTATAGGCACCAAGTTGTATTCCATTGCAGAACCGAGATATTCATATTTCAGTCAGTGTGTATGTATAAGGTCTATAAACGGGTTTCTCTTAATGATAGGCTACCATACCAATCATTAATCGATAGGATAAGAATATAAAAGCGATACACAGAAAATAATAAGTAGGTACTAAAACAAGAGGAAGATAACAGGCGGTCTAATCGCTAAAAAGCGATCTCTTCCAGACAACCTTTAGGTAGCGGAAAAAAGTTAAAATGACATGACAGAACCGAGCGTTTGACGTTTGATTATTTTATTTATTAATATAATCAGTATTTACAGCAAGTTAATGTTATCTTATTATTCTCATTATACATTAATAACCAAGTCATTCAAAATATGTCTACGCTGTCGCAAAACCGAACGAGGACATAATACACAACGGCGTCCTTCTAATGCCATAGTTAATATTAATCGGCAGGTGACATAGGTATTTAAGTACCAATGATACACTACGAGTATAAGATAGCGTAGATAAACTACTTCAAACGTCTTTAAATGCGTTTATGTAGATAATTAATCAAGATATTTCAAAAAATATGACTAGTTAACCCACGACGAAGACGAATGTAGTTCACGCCATGTTCGGTAGCAATACCTTCATTATTACTACATATATTGTTTGTTACCTACCCTCCAAAATGTTAAATACCCTAGCCACAGATTCTTCATAGTTCGTTTTCACTCTAAATTAAAAAATGAATATCTCAGTTCTGCAATGGAATTCGACTTTGTGCCCATATAATTAAATGAAGTAGATTTAAAGACCTATTTAATAGCCCAACTCTCATGTCTGTTGGTTCTGGGTCCATTTTGACGCATGGTCCTTTATGACTTGAAGTATGAAAGCTGAAATTTTGAATTAGGTCACTATTGTTCTGAAAGTGCGATATAGTATTACTGCTAAGTACATACATACGTTCACGCCTGTAATCCCAGAGTGGGGTAGGCAGAGCTACAGAATTACCAACAACTCTAAAAACTTGTTGATAACTCTGTAACCACAATTTGCACAATAGGGAATATGCATGTTTTTTTTTTTACAGCTTCAATTGAAGCTGATTCATGTAACAAACAGATCACAAAAATCATTTTTTGAATAACTATAAAAATAACCAAGATATAAGCCAACAAAGATTTGTTCCTATCTATTTCTAGAAAAACGGAATTTTACATGGAGTTTATATGGCCGCAGTGCACAATGACGTCACGGTGCACATCGGATCTCTCTGTCTAATTAGAAGTTTGAAATGCTTATAACTTCCGTATTTCTTGACCGATTTTAATTTTAATTTCCGTTTTGGTGATCTCTTTTACGGTATTTTCATATTTTGATGAGAAATGCGATTTTTAAAATCCATGCATATTCCCTATTAGGCTTAGTTGTTTAACAGTGTATATTAGTGACAGGTAGCAAGTCCATCGCCTAACAGTACTACAAGCCTTTATTCCACGGGAAGACATGGAGTGGCACAATTCTAAGCCGGCAACCACACGGCATCAAAGTACATCAAAATTATCGAATGGTAATGAATAAAATATATTATCTGAGAAGTGAAGCATTGCAAAATAAATAAAGTCACCGTGTAAACAGACACAACTCGCCCATACATGCGTCAACATTTCAATTGAGACGAGTAATAAAAATAAGATTGCTTTAAACTCGTCCTATAACACACTGCCTATGAAATTAACAAATCGCCATAATTTTCATCGTAAATTATGCCTTAATAACACACCCGCTATCTCGACCTAAGACATCTTGTACTTACCAGTATAACATTAACTTTAGAAAAATGTACCAGAGTTCTTTAGAGTATTAAATTAAGATCGAATTTGTTTTGGCCGAATTTTTATCAGTGGCTTCGGTAAGTTGGCACATGCTTGCAATAAAACAAAGGGTGATACGTACGTAGAAGTTAATTACATACAGAAATGTAATTAGGTCTAATCAAATAACGTAATCTTATTGTACGTTTTTGTTCGCAACATTTTTTTGTATAGATAGTTCTCGGTAGCCTGGTTATTAAATATTGAAGTATTAAGTCAATTACTGTACTTTAATGGGACGTGACATTTTGAGATATGAGATCTCATTAGTTTTAAATGTATTAACGTTATTCTTAATTAATATTGTTTTTGCTTGGTCCTTACAAGGTGGAATGTGGGGTTCTATTGAATAATTATAGTGTTTTATTTTTTTATATGCGATTTTTTTTAACGGCTTTATGCTTATATCTATCTATATCTGCAGAGGATAACACCTACAGCTATTCTATTAAAACGTCTGTCTGTATCGAAAAAGAACTCGATTGAGCGAAAGAAATCATACGAGCGGGCTCACTCGACGGGTAATGCTATCTAATTGAGAATGCACGCTCGTAAATCTTGCTGGTACGATCTGACGGCACAACTAAAACTAGCCGGTCTGTGAAGTTTAAGACGTTGAAGTGCGAGTTATTTAGGTTATTTAAAAAATGTATTTATATTCTAGTTATTAAGCAAAACATTTTTTTTTTCAATTAATGCCTAAGGGCCATGCCTTAAAACCATAACATTTTGTCACTATTTTTCTCACCAGGTACCAAAATGATGCCTAGAAGGCGTAAACAAAAACCACTGTGACATTTGCATTAACTATAATTATTAGCTATAAGCACATTTAATTACGAGATCGCAGAATTATCAACAATTTGAATTCATTAACGGCGCAAAAACGCGGGAAAACTTTCGCGGTGTAATTGCAGATGGCGGCGATAGTGCGTAGATGCAGGGTTGCCAGGCTGAATAATTAAGAAATGAACGCCAATTTATACTTAAATAATTTTTTATGATAAAAAATAAAAGATTAGACAAGTCAATTAAGTTACAATGTAAAGAATAAACGACTCAAGGATCCAAGGACTTCATAGCCTTAAGTTGGTAGTGTACAAGTCAACCGATCTGATTGGGTTGTTGCTAACCAAATTTAAATCGTTATATTTAAATCCTAAATGATCGTTCAAAATGAAAAATGGTGAAAGAAACCTTAAGATGGTTTTAAAATACCTATTCAATGATACCGACTTAATTTATTTTATTCTGTTTTTTAGTATTTGTTGTTATAGCGGCAACAGAAACACAGTCATGTAAATGTAACTTTCACGGTTCATGCATGATATACAGCCAGGCGTTTTTAGTAATAGGGTCCAGTTTTTACCCTTTGGGTGCGGAACCCTAAGATTTAAAAGGTAGAACATATATGGATATTTAGATAAAAGATAGCTTATTTAGAGACGCTGAGCTTTTGCACACTGACCACCTGATGGTCATTGGGATCTGGGACTCAAAGACATTTGCATTCTCAAGACTACAATCTTAAGACTACAATCCCAAGACTGTAAATTTGTTGCCAACCCTGAGGACTAAGATGGAATGTCTCTATGCTAGTAATTTCAGAGGTTGTCTTATCCCCACACCGGAACACAACAACGCGATCACTGTTGCTTGGCATAGATTAAAGGATAAGATGGAGGTAGCTATCCGGATAACCCGGCACAAGGTCCTAGCACCACTAATGGTGCTATAGTGCGCCGCTGCGCAGTCAGACACCAAGGCACAAGTTGAATTTCCAGTTCCATTTTATTTAATTTCTACTCTCTTGTGTCATACTGTAAGTGTGAGTTTATCACTTTATTTAGACTGAAGTGGGTAACAGAAGTCGCTTTTTAAAGAACGCCTAACCGTTGGTGACCCTGCGCGCGCGCCGCTATCGTAAAGTAACGGCTACGTTTCAACCCTCGTGGCAAAAGGTCAGTTCTTTGTTGCGTGTTTTTATTGACATGTTGTGATCTGTTTTGATAGTTAATGATTAGTATTATACGCCGTCCGTAAATCAAGATCTCAGTTCTTTGTCAAATTTAGTATTGCGGATACGGGATTATCGATTTTTCTATTAATTTATTCGTTGCAACTTAAGCGACGGACCTCAGCGTGAGCCAGCGGGCGAAGCGAGTGGTGACGAATCAAATGATATGTTTAGGTTGCAGAACGTGCCCAGAAATAGATATAAGTACATAGTACATACATACGCTCGATAAACATAACCCTCCTTCGGGCAGCCGGGTAAAAATTAGACATTGGACATAAAACAACAGACAGACAAACAGACATAGTCATATAAAATCTTAATTAATTGTATCATAAATCTGGGGCCTTTTCCTATATTATTGGTACCCATATTGTCATCGTATAGATTTTAAGCACCTTTTCATTCACGAGTTAATACGAGCTATTTTATTGTTGACAATAGTATAACAATAGGGATAAAAATAATGTAGAATAAAGCCTGGAGGTACCTAAGTAAAGAAAGTGTTACAAAAATACACAAAAAAAATAACCCTAGTAAGCTGTCATCTATCATACAACTCGTATAACTGGGATGACATCTTAATGGAGTAGTTTTCATTTGGGTAGGTATTTAAAAAAAGTACCTAAAGAAAAGTTGTATATTTTTATGTTTGTACCTACTCGGCTGTAGCTGGTTTTCATATCACGAAATTTGAGTTTAGCAGTTCAAACTAACGGATAAACACTCATGAACAATCTGAGAATATTAAGTTAAGTACTTAAATTAATTCGCATTCAAAAGCTAATTTTTAAATATGAATCTTAAGTATGTAGGTTAATTAACCAAACCGTGCAAATTACTGCTGATATAGCTATACATCAATTTCATATTACCATAATAATTACACAAAATCCATTTTGATTATAATTTAGCATAAAATAAAAACAGCGGTACCTTGTCAAACACGAAACTACCGAGTTAGCATAGAAATCGATAATCAATATGATACATAATAACTAAATGTCATGTTAATAGACTAGATTTGATTAAGACATGGTTTTAATAGGACAGGGAAAGTCAGGCTATTAAGCTAGTTTACATAGCATGTGGGTGTTATGGATGTATTAGGTTTTATATTCTGGTTGGATATAATATTTAAATATAGCAGTGCTATTATACTATTTTATTGACTCACTTCGTATAAAATTTCTGATTCAATCAAATCTAACTTAAGATAATAATGCATATCGTCGGTGATACTGCAAAACCGCGTAACTAAAAAATTATGATAGAGCAAAATAAACCTTACGATCTTATTAGAAAGGTGCATTTTGCTCCTTATTTAAAATGTGACTTACGCGTATTTGCAGTTTCACCGACGATATGGAAAAATCTTAGAAAAATCAATGAGCCTCTTTCGCCACTAGCAGTTTGGACAGGCTGTTTAGAAAGATATCAAAAATAAAAAGTGAGGGGTCGAAAATGGCGGGCATCCGATCAAACTGTCAAGTCAAGAAAGGTTGTAAGAGTATTTAAATTCAATGTAGACGGCCATTTGCAACGTTAAAAGATGGCGGACGTGTAATTTGTTTTAGACTTTAATTTTTGGGTAATTAGGTGTTCAAAGTTCTTTTCTGATAGTGATTTGTACTTTTTATGCCTTTGTGTCGCACAGTGATTGAAGACTTTGACTTATTTCGTCTATCTGGCATCTTTCTTCTCGTTTCAAGTGGACTCGCAGTGGTGCAGAGGTTAAAACTATCTTGACCTCTGACCTACAAATCACCGTACAACGTTGCCCCCAATCTTCCTAGAGAAGATTGGATTGTGTTTTATTGCTATATTGATTTATACTTATACTTATATACTTGACACTGGCGAAATCACTTCACGTGGAAACGCCATATCCCCGCGGTAGTAGCTGTTCAAGTCGCCGCGGGGGCAAAGAAAGAAGAAGAAATTCAATGTAAACATTAGATTTATATGTTATCAAGCTACTTGAAAGAGTTAAACAATATTAAGGCTTAGTATTGGGAGTTTATTTTAACAATAAAGTCTTAAAGTATTTTTATCAACTATATTTTTCCTGTTATGAAAAGAGTCAACCTGATAGTCACATTCATATTAGGGATACAGTTTCTCCAAAAAATAAATGAAATCATCAAATTTCATTTGAATAATGAATAAAAGGAAATACTAAAATGAAAATGGCGGCGTCATAGATAAACACAACGTTTTACATCACATGCAAGGAAATGAATTACAGTGCGTGAGTCGCCGTAGTAAATTAGAAAAATGTTTAGAGTGATTTCGAAGTAAAAGCATAACAACCCATTAAAACAATTTGAATTTTAAACACAGTGTTCATAGCTTTAATGTTGTATTTAGAATGGTTCGATTTGTGTCACAGTTTATTTTGATTTTTAGATAAAGAGTCCTAATTGCACTCCGGTTGATTTTATCACGCAAATAAACACTGCAATGAATTTGGCTCTGGACACATTAAATTTGTGTTCGAGTCGCTTTGAGTCGATTGTAAATAGAAATCGGAATGCGATTATTGAATTGCGATGACTGTAGTCGAATTAAATTTAAAAGGCGATTTGTATGTATTGTGTTTGTTTTGTCCGCTTTGGTCCGCTTTCTATTCCGATTTGTGCTTGCTCGTCTAGCTTATAAATCGTAATCATACAGTCAAAGATACGGAAAGTCTTACTCTCTAGTGAAAACACCTTCATAACTTCATCATGTTGTTTACGGTTTAGATCCCCAGACTTTTTAAACTTGGAGGTTTATTCGGCTAAAAATTGACAAAGGCTAAAATAAGCTAAAAATAAGCGCAGAAAAATATTTATAACAAAATAAAAACTTACACGTAGAGAAAATTAAAACATAAGATACACATTAGATAGATATGTGTATTATATATTTATAAGAAAGTATTACGTAAGTAAGTAGGTAGGCTATCTATTACTGAAAAGCCAAAATTAAGCTCACGACCTGTTTAAATGGGATCCACTATCCTGGATTTTCCTATCATGGAACCCCATTTATTTTTTCCGCTGACATGGACCCTTTGCAGGTCGTCGTCGACCACTGGGGGTCGCTATAGACAACTTTGGGAATCACTGGTATAAATGCAAGATTGGCTGAAGCAAATCGTGGAATAGAGGTGACAAAAGGTTGTGCATATTGTTGGAATGGCAACACCAACGAGAATTTAACTAGATTTTTTCATTTCAAAATATTTCAAATAACTCTCAGCGCGTCTATTTTGAGCCCACCAAACTTCATACAGTGCCTGCTCTTATAAATGTCAATGTTAGTATAAGGACAATGTTTCGAAGTCATAGAAGGTAATCTGTTAAATACTCGCTCACAATTCGCATAAAAATACAAAGACTAATTGAGCTTAGCACATAATTATTATCTAGAGCAATAAATTTATTTCCCTCATAATATTTCATCAGTTGTTTAATTCCTGTTGCTTCGAGATAAATAGAATATAATTTTCTAAAAAGAAACGTCACGCGTTCGCTCCAAAAGCGTGCGTGCTAATAGACAATTACGCGTAACTTTTTTGTTCCACGCAGACAAAGGTCCGACGCATTGCAATTGCAAACAGCCATTACCGCAGTCTCACGGATGCCCGCACTAATTGTTTACGATGACAAGAAAAATAGGTGTAAGTATATTGTATTGATTAACAGTTACGTTTTATCCGCTGTTAAGAAGTTCATAAGAAGCAAAATTTATTAATTTATATCGATTTCTTTTGTTGTTGTGTTGTTTATATTTTTCAAATAATAGTGGTTAGCGATGGGGTAGTAGTGTGGCGACGTTTTTGTTTTTTTTACTAAAGCTACAAAACAATATTTTATAAGAGCATTGAGCATGCCTGTTATATTTTTTTAACTGGATTGTTAAGCCACTTGTAAAGTGATACCTGTTGAATACCTAGCTATAAATATTAGAATTTAAAAAAAAAGTATTTTTTTGTTTACCTATCCTAATATGCTACAGAAGACTATTACAGTCTGCCGACACATATTGGCCTGTATATTACTACGTCTCTATTCTAAAACAATATTATTGAGCTTCTTGCGGCGTTTCTTCTCAGCAGTGGTCTCTTGTGAAGCGCTGGTAGATTTTTGACGTGTAAAAGTGCCCGTGCGGCCTACTTACTGAATAAACATCTTTTATCTTTTTTTTAATAAGCTTTCATTCTAAGTGATAGCTCCATCCCTCTCGGTCTGTCAATTATTAAAATACTATTTAGCTGTTATACCCTCGGGAAATGTCTAGTTTTCCGGAATAAATAGTATCCTAATTCCTTCCCCGTGATTCAAGCTATCTTCATACCCAATGACAACGCTCAACGTCCACACCACTCGAATATTCGACGCCGATGCTCTCAGTAGGGAAGCTCCTTAAAGTAATTATAATTTAAAATATATACTGACAGCATTACTAATATTCTAAACAAAGAAAAGATTGTATGTGTTAGACAAGAAGCCTTGGACTGTCATGTACGTAAAATAATCGCCGCCTTCCTCTATCCTCTGAAACTGCTAGCACCTACCTCTGAAAAGATTCGGAGCAAATTAGGAGGTACCGCCGCGTTCGGAACCTATGCCGTAGAAATAACTAAATTAAACATACCTAGGTATATACAAATGTCTACGTGATATGTGTGTGCGGGTGTGTACCTATAATTTAGTGTCGTTGTCTATTTCTACCATTACACTCCTTCTTAAGGTGGCGTGTGTGAATTTCCGCACGTACGGGCTAAGGAACTAAAAGCTTTTAAATTTTATTGGTAGGTACTTGAACTTTATTTTAATTACTTTGTGATAAAACACACCTTTTTATTGGATTGTTTGTGTATTACATTTTTGTGTAAATATTGGTAGTTATGATTACTTATGATAAGGCAAGAAAAGGTTAAATTGTTATTTTACTATTTATAATATAAGCCTTTATTGCAAACTTATTATATTACTTTAAAGCAGGGATTGTAAAACCGGTGAAATTGAATACCTGTATATAAATTGTCAAACGATTACCGCTAAAATAATAATACCTATATTCGAGTTAGCGGTAATGTTGTCATTCCGCTTTTGTCTTTTTCACTATGTATGCACTATTTACAGTATTCTTTACCTCTATTTAATATCGGTATTCGTTGCTCTTGATACATAAGGTGTCAAGTAGACATTATGACTGAAGCACAACAAATAGGTGTAACATAACTCAATAGCATTGTTGGCTAACACTGGTTGAGATGTCTGCTAGTACTGAACAAATAAATTGATTTGCGACGTATTTCAAATTGTCTATTGTCAATTTGTTTATTCGCCTTTCTGTAATAATTTAATAAAGTAGCAAAAAGCCACACGAAAAAGAAAGATTTCGTATTTATATAAAAATATCTAAAATGGGCCGCGGACGGAAAAGAAAAAGACAAACCGATCATATGACAGAATGGTAATCTTTTCGTTGATTGTCATAATTCAAAATTAGAAAACTTGCTTGTTTGGACACTGACAGGTATTACCGGTAATGGGTTTATTGGTAAAGTATCAAATAGAGGTAATGTTGTCAATTGTCGAAACCGCTATTACATTTCAATACCGGTTTTGATTATACCGCTTATTAGAGCTTTAGTGATATAAATACCAAAATGCAATTATAACCGGTTATACCTTATTTAAAACCGGTAGTAAGAATACCGGTAACGATCCCTGCTTTAAAGAGATACTAATTTTTTTAATTTTATTCCTTTCTTTTTTTGTTAGGTTTGTTTTTAACCGTGGCGTGATCCTAGATCCCTGGATCCCCAGGGTCACCTGTCGATGTTACATCGCAGCGCCAACCCTAGTTCGCGGAAATGTCAGTCCCGCAGCTGCGCCACTCTTGCGCAGCTACTTTATGCGTCGCCTCGTGCGGGCACTAATTGCCAACAAAATATCACCTTTCACTAGGGTTGCCAGTTGCTAATAGTCAATCGAAATCAGGGTGTCTTTCGCCATGTTGTTTCTACGCTCGTCGCTTTGAACACCTTGTTGTATTTTATTGTTTTTTTTACTGACTATTTTATGGATGGAGAAGGCCTCCTTGTGGTAAGTAGACACTGCAAATGTATGGGCAACCCTAAGGACTATGTCTATAATAGAATGCCTCTATGGTTGTAATTTCACCGATTTCACTTCCTTACCGGAATAAATATAATTACCACCACATTAGCTTGGAGGCTAGTATCGATCTGAAAAACCCTGTACAAGGTCCTATCACCACTAAACTGACTCTGTAAAACCACAATATTTATTGAGGATTTAGGTTCTTAAAACCCCTTTGGATTCAAAAACATTGTCAATATCATATGTTGAGTCAGTTTTGTTTGTCTTCGCGGTTTCTCGTAACCCTGGCTTAGAGTGCAATTGCATTGTTCCGAGTGCACCTTTATGGCACATCCATACTTAGATATCAGCCCCCTGCGGCTAGATCCCTCTTGAGCCACCTGACACTCCTGCGCATAGGATAATTACCATGTATGGTATACAAATACACCTTCTACAATATTTAGTCGTTAACATACGATTGAGATTCTTTTACGTTTAAAAAAAACAATGAGGTTAATTATTTCTCGAATAGATATACAACGAACCATAATGCCATCTTGGATATAGGTGATATAATATTAATTGTAGCCAAGGCTCGTCTTTATTGTATTTTTAATTAATACGACCGCATAATTGAACAAGACCGCATCCTTATATAATTAATACCCGATGATTAGGTACTGGAAAACGCTTTATTTACCCTAATATGGCCTGTAAAACTAGTAGCTAAATAATTGTTGCATAGCACTCATTGTCTCCGACTACCCGTTTTTATGCTTTTGTTGGTTGGCATTTGGTCTACCGTTCTTGCATGCTACCCTCTCTTACTTAGATTTAAGTTAAATAATATTGTTTCTCAGTAAGTGATTTATGTAAATCTTATGAGAAATAAATATCTTAAACTATAGGGGAAGATGGGGTGGATTCGTATACTTTTTACTCAAAGCCGTGTAAAAAAAAAACTAACCGCTATTTCAATATGAGATGAATGCTACTTCATCATCCACTTATTTGGCTATAATAATTTTGTATTTCAGTTTTGATACAAAGCAACTTTGCCAAGATATAATGGTTTTCCCAAAAAATGGGAATTGTACGAATGCACCCCATACGTGGGGTGCCTTCATACACTATTCGTTTTTTCCCAGGATTCATTGGATTTTCAGCTATTTCACCTGTTTTAGTCATCTTTTAGGCATATCTTACTGACCTGGTTTTGTAATTATAATTATTCTTAATATACAATTTTTTTACTTATATGGGGTGCATTCGTACGGTATAAAATTACATACATTTTGACTGTACGAAGGTACCCCAACTAAAACGATCAGAAAAATAATCGAAATAGAAAATAACCGTTAAAGTAATCGCAAAACCATTGTTCACATATTAATCTCAACATCTAATTACCAACTGTATACAAAGATTTTTTCTAATTCAAGTAAAACTTATTAGAGACAGACGCATTCAAAGGAGAACCAAAAATTACTTTCGGGTCGCGGAAACACATATTAATTATTTCTGGGGAAATATGCTGCTGCACTGCGATCACTTTTGGAGGGTATCCTATGCATATGAGCGGCAGTCACGCATATAAATATGAACACTTCAGCATGATGGATAGTCGAGATATGACCACTGTACGAACGCTCCCTTTGTACGATGCCACCCCATCTTCCCCTAAACCATAATATATTTAATATCAAAATTATTAACAGTGACGATAATATTTTCAAATCGACTCATTAAACTTGCATTTTCTGGCTTGTCGTTAAATGCATCTCTTTCGTAATATACTTGCTCGAGAAAGATGTCCTTACGTCGCGTCACAGGTTAATAAGAATTCGTTTCCACTTTAGATGCGAAAACGACCAATCATACCACACCGATTGTTCGAACAGTTTGCTTGGCCATTTCCGCTTTTCTCCGCCTAGATCTCCTTAGTGGACCTGTACCCTTTTGCAGGCTTCCCTAAGGCAATATTTGCACAAGACTGAACAAGGTGTAAGTACCAGCCAGTAGCATTACTGCAACGGTTTTTCGATTCCTGTAATTGTGTGTTTACGTCTGACAACTACATTACCTAGCGGAAGTGTCGCTAGTAAATTTTACGCTGTTTTTTCTTCAAGGGTCGTAAATTTCGCGCGGTAATTGTAATAACTGGCAAGGAATTCATGAATGTCAGTTAGAAATTGATATATGGTTTTTACTGCTGTACGCAAACCAAAAAAGAGTGGTTTTTTATGTATGGTTATTTATCTACTATATGTATGCTCAGTGTGGAATAAAGGAGACTGGAATATATTATTTAGCCTCGTTTAAATGGAATATCTGTTTGAAGAAAGCGTTAAAATAGATACCTAAGTTTTTTGAATTTGGCCACCTTGAAGAAAATAACAGTGGGGTTATTATGACATAGCCATGCAGTTCACTTTACGTTGAGAGAAAAGGACAGAGCTATATAAATGCTATAGCTCTGTCCTTTACGCTCCCCGTAAAATGAACTGCATAGTTGTGTCATAATAACCCCCCAGATAGCAGAAATGTATGTTAAACAATACACCATCATGACACGTCGTGTTCTTTTCGAATCTAACTGCGTAGATATAGTCGGCAAGAACAGAAATAAAAAACAAAACTACTTCTGATTTTAACGAACAAAGTATTTTATTAATTGAGTGAGATAGACGAGCGTTTATTAAAATGTTACCTTCATTATCACTAAGGAAAGCTGACAAGGAAAAACTTAATCGCACCGTTTTCCTTCAATTAACTTCAGCAGTTCTTAGAATATTATTTAATTAAATGTCGGGCAATTGTGAGTGTGCTCACTTCTTAGTCACGCCATGGCAATCGGATGTGTGTCAGATGTTTGTATAGTTTATGCTATGAGTATTACAGATTAAAGATATGAATAAAGTAAAATCGCTTCCGCCTAGCAATTGACAACATTTAATTTTGGTCACACCTACAAATTACTATAGGTATCAAATGGATTTTGCCTCCTGAACATAGAAAAATATGTGTTTAGGTTGAGGTACTACAAGAAAGTGAAAAAATATATCTAATTTTACCAATACCCAATACTACGGCCGAATAGAAATAACGCCATAGCCTTATTCATGAGAAAACAAACTGTCATAATGTTAAATTTGTCATGGACAGATAGATACGTACGTAGCTGTATCCTATTTATCCCCAGTCCAGTATCAGTATCCGTTATTATTGCCAAAATCGTTGTAGGATTTTGACGATGGTTACATTTTTATGTAGATACACTTTAAACATAATCTGGCATTATTACTGAAGACACTGGTTTTATACTCATTTAATTTCTTCTTTTTTAATGTCTTCAGTAATGATGCCAAATTAAATTTAAAGTGTATCTATATAAAATTGTAACTATTGTCAAAATGTCAGTTAGGAGTTCATGGTACTACACCGTCGTTATGCAAACTACACGCACAAGACGCACAACAAAATTTTGACAACGTCAGATGTCATTACTTTACTTTTTTAAGTAGAACCTAGGGGCCATTTGCAACGTTAAAAGATGGCGGTCGTGTAATTTGTTTTAGACTTTAATTTTTGGGTAATTAGGTGTTCAAAGTTCTTTTCTGATAGTGATTTGTACTTTTTATGCCTTTGTGTCGCACAGTGATTGAAGACTTGGACTTATTTCGTGTAACTGGCATCTTTCTTCTCGTTTCAAGTGGACTCGCAGTGGTGCAGAGGTTAAAACTATCTTGACCTCTGACATACAAATCACCGTACAACGTTGCCCCCAATCTTCCTAGAGAAGATTGGATTGTTTTATTGCTATATTGATTTATACTTATATATACTTGACACTGGCGAAATCACTTCACGTGGAAACGCCATATCCCCGCGGTAGTAGCTGTTCAAGTCGCCGCGGGGGCAAAAGAAGAAGAAGTAGAACCTAGACACACGTAATGTGTCTATTGTGTCGTAGAATTGGAGTTACGCCTTTTTAGAATAAGTACATCTTAATAAATTAACTATTAATCCGAGGAAAAAAGTCATACTCTTGGTGTCTTCCTTCTTACAAACACTATACAGGGAACTAATAGAATTACAGTCTTAGAAATATTAAATCTTGTCAACTGCTTAGTGGGAGTAAGGAGCAGTCAGTCAAATAATAATTGGTATTTCAGTTTTGACACATCTTCGACAAAAAGAGACACTTCATCTCAGTCGAGCTTGGCAATGCATTTCAAGTCTCGGAAATGATTGTGGTCTTAAGAATACAAACGTCTATGGGTCTCACATCACACATAAAATCAAGTGGCCTGTGCGCGTAGTCTTCTTGCTAAGTATAAAAAAATAAAATAAACTCGAAACTTTAATCTGCCAATGTAAGTACCAACTTATCGACCTGATTGTTTTGTGACATTTAAACAAAATAAACTATAGGGTGGCAAACCACTTATTGGCCAACTGTCCCTACTTGCAAACATGTGACAATCGCAACTGACTTTAAATCTGTTTTGTCCCTACTTTGAAAATCGAAATTACGTTACTCCATTTCTTTCTGCCGAGTTATTTTTAAGCGACGGACGAAAAGGAGCGACCGTTGATGTCGATTCAAGAATTCGTAGTAACCATCTAAAATCATTATTTTATATGGCTTCCAAAAACTATCAGAAATGTCACTCGTAAAAAAAGTCCAGGTGAAGTTACAAGCATAGAGGCGATAAACCTCAAGCCTGGCAACGCATTCGCGATCTTGAAATTTTTAATGTATACAGGCTTCGGAGTCTACTTAACATCGGGTGATAATTCCCTTCACCACTTCATTAAAAATAAAATAAAAGGGGATCCCTCTACGCTTGCGTCGTTACTCTGTGGTCGATCGCCATATTGACTCGAGGGTGGTCGGTATTGACGGGTGAGATTGCAACGTGTTGACAGAGTGGTTTATTGACAATAAAGCAAAGTCATCCTTACGTTAATGCTAAATATGCAAAGTAATTACGATCAAAAACTGATTTGATTTATAACATTGGTCATATTTATAAGGCTTTTTGTTAGATTTTTTTTTTTAGTTTTTGATGTTTTGATTGGTTTTCTATCATACCAGTCGCGTTCTTTAACTTTGTCAAAAACTATTGTACTCTACAAATTTTTTTTAGGATTTCATCGTTTTTATGAGAAATATTTATTTTAAAAACTTTATGACGGTTTTATAATTCAGTAAATATGACAAATTATGTATTTCGTGCGCATTCGACGCGATGCCGTTAAGTAAAATTAAGTACTAGAAGTATACTTATACTGTATCCAAAATTCCATGAGGTTTTAATTTATGAATACAAAAATCAAAATAAACAACACTCAATAAATCCCACATAATTATTGTATTAACCGCGTTGCATGTAACAGATACAAAATAAAAACGTCTCATGTGCTCTATGGTGCACTAGTGCTAAGCTTACGTCGGTCGTTTGGTTCTGCATGTTGGTACGGTTGGCGGTTGTGCAACCCTGGCGTGTCTGACGCGATTATCTTCAATCGACGCCGCGGATTATGTTGGCCAACCTGCGCACCGGTTATAAATAATCGTAGAACATATTTAAATTATGAAAACATGACGCGGTAATTTTATTGATACAATTTCAACGTGGGTTGATAGGATAAGGTGCGTGTTTAAAATGGATATTTAAACTGCATTCTGCATAATAAGTTTGTTGTGATAGTTTTCTTGGGTACACCTTATAATCTTTAAATTACACAATTGTTGGCTGTCACGCAATCGCAGCAACAGGGTACTAATGAGTAAGTATCACAATCGACGGGTATTCAAGAGAATGGACATTAATTTGTGAAGAATATAATAAATAAATTACAGCGTGACCCCATTATTTTTGCTCGTGATTATTAATAATACGTATACTTACACAGGGTGGCCATTTAGATCGGTCTGTATGGGCAAGTCTGTAACTATAAGAAATACAAAGATCTGTTCTTAGGAACTATAACATCGATTTTAGTGACAAGAAAAACTGCATACATAGATTAACCCTTAAATTGGCAACGTATCTAATACTGCCGCGCTAGCGATAAAGGCAGTAAGTACACTTTGCATAATTTTGAGTAAATGCCGCGAAAAGTTTTCGTCACATTTTTGGTTTTCCTGACTTGTGTTTTTAAGTTATCTTAATTATGATTTTTGATAAATATAGGCTGAGAAAATCAGTTTATTTATATATAAACATTATGCTGGTAAGTTTTTTTGTGTAATTTTAAACGACAAAAACCCTTTTATACCTACCAATAGCTTAATAACTTACCCATCCATTGCTTAACATAACCGGAGTAACTCGTTAGTTACTGCTTTTATCCTAAGCAACTCATATAAATTAGGTTTTAACTTAAGAGTTCAAATAATTAAGCATATTTAAAAAACTTAAAGGTTTTTCTTTACTTACAAAAAATAAAGTATTGATTTGAGTCGGAAAACAACTAGTTAAATCAACAAAATTGTACGAAACAAAACTATTATAAAAATAAATCAACATGCAACTGTTAGTTTTAAAACGTATAAAATAAATAAAATTAGACTTTTAATAAAGACACTTTATACTTAACTTATTTTTTTTTTTTTTTTTTTTTTTATATCATAGGAAGGCAAACGAGCACACAGGCCACCTGATGGTAAGTGGAAACTGTGACCCATAGACATTCGCATTCATAAGACCGCAATCCTAAGACTGCAAATGCGTTGCCAACCCTGAGGCCGAAGATGGAATGCCTCTATGCTAGTCATTTCACCGGCTGTCTTATCCCCAAACCGGAACACAACAATGCGAACACTGCTGCTTGGCGGTAGGTTAATGGATAAGATGGTGGTACCAACCCGGACGGACCCTGCACAAGGTCCTCCCACCTCCAAAAACAAATCACTTCAAAACTGGCAACTTTTGCCATTACTATACTAAATATATCAAAAAATATTGGTCCGATCCTTTCGGAAATCACAATTTGAGAACAATACAATAGTAACCATACTTAATCTAAGCTTCTCTTTGGTGTGAAATTGTACGAACTAAGCTAATCAATATCAGTTAGTTTATCTGAAACCGGCAAGTTTAACCAAAACCCATTTCATCAACAAAATTGTACGAAACAATCCTATAATAAAATAAATCAACATGCAAATGTTAGTTTTTAAAACGTATAAAATAAATAAGGCTCCTTTAGCCTTTTAATAAAGAGACTTTATACTTAACTTACAAAACAAATCACTTAAAAACTGGCTACTTTTGCCATTACTATACTAAAAATATCAAAAAATATCTGTCCGATCCTTTCTAAAATCACAATTTGAGATCAATTAAATAATAATCATACTTAATCTAAGCTTCTCTTTGGTGTGAAATTGTACGAACTAAGCTAATCAATATTAGTTAGTTTATCTGAAACCGGCAAATTTAACCAAAAACCTTTTTCTGTTATCCGGCATTAAATCCAGCAGTTTCTTTAATCCCATTTTTCGTGGACTCTGCTATTCCTCTGGGTGATGATTTTTGACTGAATTCTGGGAATTTACTTGATTTCAAGTACTTTATTTGTAGAAAGTCTAAACTTTGTGTTTCTTCATCACTGTGACTATTTTTGTATTGGAGCGTGAACTCGCCTCGATGCGCTACTAAAACCATTATATTTTTAAGGTACACTCTAGGTTCAACTTTGCGCACTTTGTGTTGCGAAGATAGGTCAGTATAATTATAAAAGTCAACCACTTGCATTATTTTTACTGCTAACATACTAAGTAATTGATGTCGAATAGTAAATTGCCTTTGCTTATAATAATCACAGTAAGAGTAGTTACTGCTAACATACTAAGTAATTGAATCCGAAATGTTACACTCTTACTTACGAACGAGGCGTAAGTATACTTACTGCTGTTATACTAAGAAAGTTTTGTCATGACAGTGACTTACTGCCCTTATCCTTACTGATAAAACGTGTTCCCGGTAAGATATTAAAATAAGGGTCAAACCATCATGTAGAGCTCATTGCCACGATTCCGAATCTATGGTTAACTCAGTTTTGACAAAAATGGTAGTTACTGTCTTTATCGCTAGCGCGGCAGAATAATGCACATACCATAATGTTCACTTTTTTATTTTTTGGTTACTATATTTTTTATGCTGATTTCAAATTAAATAGGGTTTGAATTCACGACTTTTTTTATTTTTGTCAATTTAAGGGTTAAAAAAAATACACTCGGTTCGGGAATCGAACCCGGTCGTATTGAAAATTAAAACTTACATTATGTGTATTTGTATATCGATTGTGAAGATCATAATCAGTGAATGTTACTCTGAAACATGCTGCCTAAAATGAATAAAATGCGTTGTATTTCATACCCCTTCATTGAATAGGGTTCCAGATCTGTGCTCATACCACTGGGCCTACTTTCACTAGGCCAGGAATCATTATGGGCCTAAAAATGGCTCCTAGTGAAACTCCCCACCCATAAAAGTATCGAATTGTAGTTCTGCAATGTTTTAAATTGGCTTACAAAAAACTTTACTTACAAACGAGCTTTAAAATGCTTTCATGGAATTGTCACCCATAATTAGACAGAATTCTTAAGCAAGTTTTTATTAATGTTGAATGCGATCCCGATATGGCGGCAGGCTTATTTGGCCTAGTCTTGTCAACCCGTTCTGCGCAATCGAGTAAATCATGGAATATTGATTAACTGGTAATTAAACGATTAGGTAATTAAGGTCTCACACCGTATAACGAAGTAATTACAGGGAAGTGATGTCATAGCCGCAGGCTGAGGGCGAGGCGATAAGTTAGAAGTCGAATAGCGGTCGTTAAACAAAGTAATGAAGTTGGTAATCAAACGCATTCAGCGACAGTTCGCCTGATTTCCATATTAACTGAGGCCATTATCGAGTTTGTTAAATGGTTTGCTCAATTTAAGGATTGAAGACAATCATTGGACCCGATTCTACGTGCATATCGCTTCAATTGCCTAAAACTAACTAAAACGACGAAATCTTAAGACGTAGTATAGACGGCGGATTTAATCAGTGCTATTCCAGAACGTCAAGCTGACAATGTATAAGACCGCCTAAAATAAGAAGCGTCAGATTCAAATTAGCGCTGTCATGGCGCTGTCATTTGATTATGACAGCTGCTCATAGAATAACAAAGTGTTTTAGCGACACCTAAATAAAATAAGAAAGTTTAGAGGCCACTGTAGAATCGGGTCCAATGTGTATTTATTCGGTCCTGATGGCAAACCAACCACTGCAATTGTCTACTTAGGTCAATAAAACTTATTTCAGATACTTTTTTATTTAACTGTTCAATGAAATAAAACTTATACGGTCTAAAGCTACGTTTCCACCAGAACCAAGGAAAATTAAACTATTCTGATAGCAGATTTCCATCCAGATCCATCTTAAAATATAAATAATTCCAAGACTATTGGAATTTATTGAGCTAAATTCTTGTCTTGGTTTTTCTTGGGATTTGTCAATCAATGAATTATGAAGGCCAGATTTTAAGGCGGTGTTTTGACCATATTCAATTAAATCCCTTTCGGACAGCTAAGCGGATTGAAAGGATTAAATCCATTAATTTTATACGGTTTTATTGACGATTTGCGACGGACGGTGTCCACGCTCTTCGAGTTATTTTGTGGTCGATCTTGGTTAGTTATAATTAGTTCATACTCGTAAGAAGTTGCAGGGCCCTGATTAATCGATATAAGACGACTTAGATAATGTTTGCGCCTTTTTTGCGTGCTGGGTTGATGGCTCTAACTTACTCTTGCCAACCCAGTTCTACCAGAAGCCTAAGATACCTCGGCGTTCCGAGGTGACGTTCCTGTTATGTATGTTGCCACCTCGGGGCATTCGATGATGACGTGACGTGCGGTTTTCTTCGGCGTCATACAGGCTCGGCGCAGGGCGCTGTCTTTGCTTTACGGGCAACACTTGAATTAGGTACCGACGAACGTTTCAATTATTTTATTATTTTACCATTATATCGAAAGCTATTTGCTGAGTATTTTTTTATTTAAAGAGACCCGGAACGTATGTTGAAAAACGAACGTCAGTGTTATAAGTAGCACTCTTTAGTGCTTTGTCACTTTAACGACATGTTTGAACTGCTGCACTGCTCTATCAAAGGCCTTAAAGAGACAAGGTACCTAAGAGTGCAGTTATTTATAAGGCCAACTGGCAAATGAAAGATTAGAAAATATTAGGTACCACCTGAGAAGGTTCTCTTAGAGAACGCCCAATTCATCCGTGGGTCGCAATAGGTACTGAGGGAGTGGTGAGGTGCTTGCTTGATTAACTTTATTTATAATGTACATTTTATCAAAATGTATTTGTAGTTGCTTATTTGTCAAAAAAATTGTCTTGTTCTGTCCGTGATAGCTATCTGCCACCCAGAAACAATCCGTGTTCCTATTTTAAATATCGAGAATTATAGGCAACGTGGAGGTTTTCAATTTTCGCAGCACCAATGACCTTGGTTAAGAATCTTATAAAGTTTTTGCAAATAAAGTTAGCAAAGACGTAAGACTAATTAATAAGCAAAGTTATTTATCTACGTCTGGTTTTAGACCGCTTCAGTAATAATAACACGCGGCTAGTATAATTAGCTCTAAGCATTAATTACTTGCCGCTACAAAACTTCTGTATTAAAACTAACAAGGTAAAAGCAGGTGAGACATTCCAGTTACACTAATTCTGACTAATCTGCTCATACACGTAACACGGACTATGTACAGTCGAGAGCATATCCTCTAACACACCCTACGTAACCGTGCACTTAGCGGCGTATTAATAAACCGATCTCGACTGGACCTAATGGGTTATTCCTACCTGTTACTGTAACGAGGTTGTTACAACCTCTTTTGTTTGAGTTCCTGGCCACTATTACATTTCGATCTAAATCTTCCGAATTTAATTTTTTTAGATTCTATTCCGATATCGATCCTTGGATCATTCTCCAGATATTTTCTAAAAGAACAAGACACGCGTACCTACTCGTGTCTCAACAATATTGTACTCTCATTAATTTATTATTTTATTTGGTATTTGGTTAAAAAATATAAAATATATTCTTTATACCTCAAGCAGTGATTCATTTATCTTCGACGCAACGTCTCAGAGATATTTACCCTATACCGTCAGAAATGGCTCTCCGGCGGGGAATCGAACCCCGGTATCCCGCGTGACAGGCGGGGATACTTACCACTATACTACCGAAGAACCACCAATTTGTTACTACTGGTAACAGCTGGGTTTTTTGTCCCACCACTAAAGTACTCGGTGGTAACAAGTGGTAATATTTTATCCATTTTGCTACCACTAAAATATTTGGTGATAACTACACTTAAAACATTCGGCGGTAAAAGATGGGAATTTTAATTCCCTGTAGTTACCAGTGGAAACAAATTGGTGGTAACAGTGGGAATAACCCTACCTAATGCTCGTCTCAAGATGCGTCAAAAATGACAGTTGTCTATGGCTTGACGTTTGCTTTGACGTAGTTAAGTACCAAATCTCAGCTTCTCAAAAGCGTTTGGCTGTGGGTATATCGCTATAATACGAGTATAACACTTGCAATGACAGTTGGGTTACCATCCATCCTTCTTTTTTTTTTACCTTTTTATCTTATCATTAAATACAAAGGAGATCGGCGAACATCCATAGAGTCTTGGGCCCAACCATTACACTAATGATTTTTAGGCCGTTTTGTAGATCAATATGCAGGATATTTTCAGTATAAAAATTATAGGCCTGGCCTTTGGAGAAGCCGAGATATGGACGGTTCTCTATGTCAACCACAGTAAGTAGATAAAAAAGAACTCGATGACTACTCTGATAAGTTATATTTAAAGAAGCATATAACAATCATGGTATAGATGTGAAGCATGTGCAACATGATATTATTATATGAACAAAATAATTAGTGTTATTGTGCTAATCAAATAAACATAGTATTTACCACAAGAGGAGCAACCCACTGTTGTATAAGTGCATGGATTGCCTCGTCTCGTCCAAAAGATGCGTGCCTATAGCATTATTGCGAGAAATATTAATTCCACAGTTTACACAATGTTGTTCCATCTTGCCAGAGTTCGATTAATCCACCAGAAATCAAAAATCACCACAATGTGGGGAACGCGAAACGAAGTGAATGCCACTGACATTTATAATTATGTTATGGAGGGTATTTCTACCCTCAATTTGTTTTTAATGTCCTACTACGACATTATTACGGTAACAGAAAGCAAATTGTGGTTACAGAGTTATCAACAAGTTTTTAGAGTTGTCGGTAATTCTGTAGCTCTGCCTACCCCACTCTGGGAATGAAGGCGTGAAGGTATGTATGTATGTATGTGTAAATCAACAATGTTATTAATTTTTGTTACATTTTAAATCCCATAGAAAAAAAACTGATACTTCACAAAGAGTAGTTAAAAAATACATCATTAATTATTGTTTTAGTTAGATTCCTGTAACGGTTAGGCCCACTTTCGCCTATCTCCTTTCGAACCTGACTAGAGGGGTTATTATGACAGAGCTATAGCAGTTACATAGCTCTGTCTTTTTCTCTCAGCGTAAACAAAACTGCACTGCTATGTCATAATAAACCCGCAGAGCCCCTTATCCCACAAAACTGTAAGGTTTTACTATATTGACGATTTGTATATTTGTAAAGATTTATGGTATTGTAGCCTGACATCTCTTTATTCACTGTTGTCGTGGTGTCCCAACTACATGTCTAAAGTTGTGCGAGCTTCTCTGCCTCACCCTCGCTATAGTGTTATCAAGATGCGTCAGAAATGTCAGGCCGTATTAATAAACTGATCTCGTTCCCGACTGTAATGCTCGTCTCAATATGCTTCAAAAATTACAGTTTTCTTTCACGTATATTGTGACGGGCATCTCAACCAAGATGAGTTTATTTACACGGCCCTATGACTCGACGCTCAGTTGGCGTGTCTTGAGATGGGGATCTTAGTCTAGATGAGTTTATTAAGACGGCCCTATGACTTGACGCTCAGTTGACGTGTCTTGAGATGGGGATCTCAGCCTAGATGAGTTTATTAATACGGCCATATGACTCGACGCTCAGTTGGCGTGTCTTGAGATGGGGATCTTAGTCTAGATGAGTTTATTAAGACGGCCCTATGACTTGACGCTCAGTTGACGTGTCTTGAGATGGGGATCTCAGCCTAGATGAGTTTATTAATACGGCCATATGACTCGACGCTCAGTTGACGTGTCTTGACACGGGGATCCCTGCCAAGATAAGTTTATTAATTCTAGCTCAGTTGACGTGTTCTGATGCCAGCTATACACATAGGGCTAATGCGTTGGGCCAAGGGGTGGATTGAAAAGTTCTGAGCCTGGTAAAAAAAGTAACGGGCTCACTTTTTATAACAATTTTATTTTTCGACATATTCTCCATGAAGGTCAATGCATTTAATCCACCTCGCCTCCAACTTCATTATCCCATTAAAAAAAAAGAATCGCTGAGGTCGTTAAAATATGAGTCTACTGCTTCTTGTACTTCCATATTTGTCGAAAATCTTTGTCCTCCCAAGTGTTTTTTGAGGTTTGGGAAGCGATGATAATCGGAGGAGCTAGATCCGGCGAGTAAGGGGGATGCGGCAGCACTACAAATCCACAATCATATATTTGTGCCATTGATTTCGCCGAAGTGTGAACGCGAGCGTTGTCTTGGTGAAACAGTACTTTTTTCGACAGCATTCCAGGTCTCTTTATTTTAATTTCCTCACGCAGGCGACGTAAAAGAGCACAATAGTAGTCCGAATTTATTGTTTGGCCCTTTTCGAGATAGTCTATCATGATATTCATGATAACCCCCCTGCAATCCCAGAAAACTGAGGCCATTACCTTATTAGCTGACAAAATGACCTTGGCTTTTTTGGGTGGTGGTGAACCTGGTCTTTTCCATTGCCTGGATTGTTCTTTCGATTCTGGTGTACTGTGGTGGACCCATGTCTCGTCCATAGTTATAAAACGATTGAGAAAATCTTCGGAGTCACGTTGAAACATACATAAACAATCTTGGGAAATTGTAACACGTACTCGTTTGTTCTCGACTGAAAGCAGTCTAGGCACCCACCTGGTTGACACCTTAGAAAATCCAAGAACATCGGTGATGATGTTCTGCGCCCGCTCATAAGAAATACCCATTGCTTCCGCTATCTCCACAATCTTCAATCGCCTATCCTTCATTATCGCATCTAATATTTTATTGACATTTTCATCCGTAGTAGCCGCCAACGGCCGCCCACTCCTAGGCTCGTCTTGAACAGTCTCCCGGCCACGTTTGAAACCAGCTACCCATCTTTTTATGGTAGCATATTTTCAAATATTTGTTTTGGTGTTAACCCCTTCTTTTGCAAATATTTTATGACAGAACGGTGCTCAATTTTATCCATTACTTGAAAAATCAGTGAACTTACGTAGCAGTTCCAGCACAAAATGCAAAATTGTGAAAGGAAAAAAACAAAAGATAGTGCATAATGGCGACTAAATATGGCACTTTGACATGTCAGTATTTATTTGTTTTTTTTTCATTATATTCAACCTTAGGCTCAGAACTTTTCAATGCACCTTCGTATCTGTCCAAAATATGGAATCACGTTCACACATTGATCATACCGCACTGGCGCTTTCATAAAATATCCTTTGATGTGTGCTCAAAAAACCGACACCACCAGGGATATTTTTGGATTTAACTCACTATAACGCATAGCTGTCATCTTTCCGCCAAACTCCAGGGTGATAATATGCAGGACTGCCGCTTACAAACTTGTCAGAAGTTGACTTATCTTCTAACTAAACTCCCTTACAAAGAAAACGGGCATCTTAATGCTACAAAATAAAGAAAGTATTGTTTAGGATTTTTTTATTAATTATATATAATTAATGTATAAAATATCATTTAGTTACAGTATATTTAAACTACGAAATGAACAAAAAAGCGAAGCGGTGGATGCGAAAAGCATAAGACCGGTTTGAGTGGAGAGCCTTGGGGGAGGCCTATGTCTAGCAGTGGACGTCTTTCGGCTGACATTATGATAATGATGATTTAAACTACTTGAAAATATCGAAAGTGCCCGTGTTTTTGCAAGGGGGAGAAGAAAATGACTGGCTGATTGATCGATCAACGCACATCCGAAACCGTAGGACCTAGGGACAACAAACCCTGAAGAAAGACAACAAATCGTAAAAATGTATCATGTGACGAATGGTGCGTCAAAAATTCAAAATTCTAAATTCTAAATATTTATTCAGTAAATTGGCCACATGAGGGCTCTTTTACACGTCGGTAACATGGAGTGAATCTACTAGCGCTTCGGACAAGACCACCATTGCGGAGAAGAAGCGCCGCAAGAAATTCCAGGCTGGTAACCCTCGGTGCGCGAGCCCGACTTACGCTTGACCGCTTTGTTATTTACTTGTACTTACTAAATAGTGCAATTTTTTTACATCTTGTTAAACAATTGATAAGTGTTTGTGTCCGACTGTACAGCCATCTCGACTAGTTCGCCGAACGCCGGTTCGCGAAAGAATCTCGCAATTACTTCAATCAATTATAATTGAAAAGGAAATTGCTTGTTTCCGCGGCGCGCGCGCGTCTTGCTCGCAGCGGATAGCGATATTCTAACCCTGGGATGGGAACACCGCCATATTCATATTTTTTCTTAATATTTTATTAATTTATTATCGAATTTGACTGATTTTTCTGAAAGCTATGTTTTTTTTTTAATATATGAAAGACTCCTGAGTGACTGCATAATAAAGTTAATTCCAATCAATTTAAAGGTCTTCCCAAACAATCTGACTGTCACGGAGCTTAAGCGGAAGTTAATTTCTAGGTTGCAAGGAAAGTGTTTTTTTTTATCAAAGAATATTTAATTGACTGACATATTTTATTTCTGTTAAATAAATGACTGGTATTTAGGTATAATGCGTGGCAAATTTAATTAACTATGGGTTGTACTGTTTGTACGCCCCGGTTGAATGGTTTTCTTTTTATAACTATGTCATTACTCATTTTATTATGACAAGACATGTGACACTCGCCTACTTGCGGATATTGAGGATATTGTAACCATGGTTTTCAGGCAAAATTAAACATTCTATATTATTCTATTCTAAAAGAGTCAAACATGAAATCAATCATTGAGTTAGTATTTCATGTTTGACTTTAATTGTGTGAAACCACAAACAGCAGCAGGTACTAGGTGCATTATGCACCTACCCTGTTCTGTTTGCGGTTTGGTATAAAAGCACACAATTAAAGATACGCAATTAATTTACTCGCTCTTTGCGTTTCCGAGCACAGCCTTACCAGACGAAGGCCTACTCGCGTGTCTCGCTTAAGTATTTTGGATGACTGATACGAGTACAGGCTATCAATTATACAAGTTAATTGAAGACGATCAGCTCTTTAAATAGCTAAGTTGTTTAAATGTAAACTATCACGAAAGAAGTGGTCTCTGCCTACCCCTCTGGGAAACAGGCGTGATTTGTATGTATGTATGTATGTATTATCTTTCAGATGGGCCCTCTTGGATACACTTCTACCCCTTTATGATCTTTTGTGCAACCCTCTCACAAACTCAGTTGTTCGAAAGTGCAGGTTTCCTTGCGATGTTTTTCCTTGATCGTAAGAGCATCGAATTATATATTATTTAAGTTAGAAAAACTCATTGGTACATATACTAAAAAACCTAATTAGATTCCAACATACGTCAAAAAAGTGTTGCCATTAAAATGACATATTAGGTGGATCGGTAAATTTTCACTTCTGTAAATGTTATAGGTAGCTGTTTATTTTATTTATAATATTAAAGGCAACATTTAATTATCTTTCTTAAATAAACAATCTTATTTAAATACTCGTCGCAAAAAAAGATATTTAATTAAATTGTTCTATAGGAGAAAAGTTTAAATAACAATGGCAATAACTCAGGGTTTAATAACATTTGGTACCAATTATTATTCTCATTATGTGCGATTACATTTTTAGGAAAAAAAATCAATCATATTTTTACGTACGTCTTCAAAACTTGACCGAAATCTTCAAAAAATCTTCAAGTTTTCAAAAAAATATCAGTTGATCATGTGTGGTAACCTTTATGGTGGACATGGTGGTTCTGTGGCGGCCATAACATCTATTGTCACTTCATTCGACATCTGACGTTTGGATAGCTCGAATGTTTTCTGTACCTATTCGCCCCGTGGTGATTTCCATTGTTAAGTTTTTGTTTTCCTTTACCTAAGTTCTTGTTGTTTCATTTCGTTATTATTTTGACCTTTATCATATTGTGGAAATAACTTATATTGTTTCATTTTAACATAATTATTGTACCAAAAGGTTGGTTTTTCCTGAAACGTCACAATGATGATGACACGTGTAACTGTGACATTTCGCCATCTTTGGTAGTTTTTTTGACGTATATTGGAATCTAATTAGGTTTCCAAGTTTAGTGACCGTGGGGGTTCAAACTCGATACTTTACGATCTCGAGTCGACCCCCACTCTACTAACTTAACCTATAAGCCGTTGATGCTCGTGGCAGCACATTTAGGTGATATTTCGTATTGCTTTAAACCTATATCAGTCTACTTATTAAAGGGCTTATGTGCTTGTTTGCTTTCCTGTTATTATAAACATTTCAGATCTATAATTTATGTGCCGGTTGTTAATTGGGATAGACCAAAAAAAATAACTCAAGGATTTTTCATTCTAATTCGAAAGAATTGGTCATTTTAAAAGACCAATTTCATTAATTTTGTATTCGACCCAATAGTTTTGTTTTAATATCTTTATTTATTTAGCGGACATTTTATGGATGACATGATTATTTTAAATTTGGGTTGGCATTTTGTAATAAATTACAACGATTACATACATACCTACATACATACATACATAAACTCACGCCTTTATTCCCAGAGTGGGGTAGGCAGAGCTACAGAATTACCAACAACTCTATAAACTTGTTGATAACTCTTTAACCACAATTTGCACAACGATTAAATGATATCTAATGATAAAAAGTGTTTGCAATAGTGTAATAAAACATACCATTTCAAGCGGTTTTCGCCTAACCCGTAAGATACACCTAGGAGGGCTTCAAGCCAAAAACGAAAGTCAAACAAAGGTCAAATATACTTTTGTCAAAATGTCCGAAATAGACAAATATTTCAAAAATTTAATGATGCAGAACGTATCCTCGAAATGGTTTTCAAACCAGAGTAATTTAAAAAATATGAACAATCCCAATTTAGGAAACATATAACTACTTAATCAATTATTTCCTGGTATTTATCCCGATCACTATTGATAATTGCGGACATGGTGTTTAGTGGTCATAAAAACAAGCTATTACGAGAAAGGATAGAAAGATTTGAATAAAGTTTCGCAGTAAGTAGTTCAAGGAACGGGGAGTTTAGTTTGTTGTTCGCTATCAGGTTAGGAGCCCTAGCCAAGATGTATTACGCTAACTAGCGTTTCTATTCGTTTCGTTTTTAAACCAATCGCGTCACTGGTAGATGACGCGATACGAGGAGTCACGTGATCTACCAGTGACGCGATTGGTTTAAAAACGAATCGAATAGAAACGCCAGTTAGCCTTTGGAGCCGTAGCCAAGATGCAAATGCTACCAAAGTTTTTTGTATCTATCACTCAAAATGTATGGCATGACATTTCTCGTTCGTTACAGGAAACCACGTGGTCAAATGTCATCCCATACATTTTGAGCGATAGAAAAAAAAACATTTGTAGCGTTTGCATCTTGGCTAGGGGTTTAGGTGATAAAGCAAATAAAATAATAGGTGTAGTTAAATCAATATCAAATATAACACATTTATATACTAATATTTTATCGACGAATTGAGAACTGTGTTGTTTAAACATAAACCTTGTGTTCGGGAACCCATTTCAAATATTTATTACAATAATGAAAAGCAAGCTTTAGAACCCGACTGCATTTTTTTGATAGTATCTTAATATAATCTACAAACAATATTCCCCCCCCCCCCCTCATAACTTTGATTAAATATTGTAGGCATTATATCTTATGTCACTTTCACAACCAAGACAAATCTAATGACACGTCATAATGTCAAAATCCATGAAACCGTTTGAGCTGCAGACCATCCCAAAGAAATAGACATACATACATACGAGTATACATACATACATACGAGTATACTCGAAAAACATAACCCTCCTTATGACGCAGTCAGATAAAAAATATTTGATTGACTAACGCATTTTTTTTTATTTGATTGATATTATTTATTATGGCATCTCACATTCTTACGACCACATCTTTGCACGAATCAACCTCTTGTTTACTTAAATTAGTAAACCATGTAATTCTCTTAATAACGGCTCTCTATCGAATGGTCCATCGAGCGAGCGAAGTCATGTTCGAGCGCGCTCACTCGACGTGTAAAGCGGTTAAGCTGAGAACGCACGCCCTTAAATGTTGTTTTTCGACGGGACTTCTTCAACTCGCCGGTTAATAATTGGTGCGTCAATTTCAAGAGCGAGTGATTATAGAGAATCACCTAACAGATGGCGCCACCTATCTCACCACAAACTACAGTTCACAAGTTAACGGAGCCAAGTTACTAAGAAAATATTACTTAAATTAACTTAAAGCAATCAACATGCCGCCGGCTACTTTGTGATACAACTCGCGTAACTCGGTTGCTGGGTTATAATTATACGTTTTTTTATGAACAACTAAGTAATTATAACGTATTAATTACTCTTGTCAATGTTGGAAAGCCTGTACAGTCAGCTCAGTTATGTTACCACACAACCTCTTTAATTAAACGCGTTTACCTACTTAGTTTAAATAAATAATTATGTATGTAGGAACATTCATTAACGAATGATATGTAAACACTGAATTGTACAACAACGATTATTAAAATATAATTAACATTTCCTTACATGTAAAGGAGTAAAAGAAAATACTTCTATTACCTCAAACTTTTATTTTTCATCAATAGATGGCGCGCATCTCATATATTTAAACATGACAACGAATTAAAATCAAATCAAAGCTCCAATAATTAACATAATCCTTTCACGATCGGAAACAAAAACGGTCAAAATACCTCGTCTAATGAAGACACAAAGGAATATACATGAGGTTGTAATCAAGAGGCAAAAACACGGCCGACCACAATCACAACTCGGCCCGATGGGTGACAAAAATGCAATTTAAGTTATGCCATAATAAAAACAATTCTCCGCGACCAATTTAAAGGGAGCCCCGCGATTTTACTACATACATACGTGGCACGCATCACCCGCTGGTAGCGTCTGCATACTTATAACAAAAAAGAAACAAACAATCCAATTTAAACCGTATTTAAACCACGCAAAAGCATTTCTTTAACAGAGCTTAATAAAGCATTCATAATACTGTTGAAACTGCTTGTTCGGAAGGTTTTGCAAAGCACCCGCAGGTATAGTACGGGTCGCGGTATACTGGTCAGTCTACGTACTTGTATATACGACAGCTGCTTCGGAAAATTAAGTATTTCAAATAAAAACCGTCGAATGTTCCGAGCTGATCTTGTGGCATAATCAGCGACACGCTGTGCCACAGATACGTAAAATTAATATTCAAGTAACATTTACTTGTTAATGGCATCATTTTGAATGCAGCCAGCATGGTGTTAATCTAGAAACAATTAGCTCTTTTTTGGGAGAAGCAAGCCAGTTAAAAAGGTTTTGTGTATCATTAAACAAGAATAATTATTGCATAATGGAAATTAGCAAGCATTCGGGTTTAAAAATTGGAAAAACGAATAAATTGAGTAGTAAATAATTGGGTATTGTTTAGTCTTAATAAAAATAAAAGACTGATTCAAAATGGTTAAGCTATTTAAAAACATGCGAGTTGTTCTTAAACTTGTTCAAATTTGGCTGATTAGGAATTTAAAAAATAAATGTTTTATAATTTTATAAATCAAAATACCGCCTTCAGAAACGCAAAAAATAACTTCTTTTAAAATGTTAGGTATAGTTCAGCCCAACTGAACACGGGGTTTTGGTTAAAAATGTTGTGAGTCGCATTTTGTACCTACCATTTTAAAAGAAGTACCTACTTACTTGAAATTTTTGCGTTCTTGAAGGCTGTTTTTCATTTTTTAAAACATCACAATAAGCTGTTATGTAGTCCCACTTCTTAGTTGATATGAAACTTTAAGACATTTTAAGTTCACCGCAAGTAACGCCGCGCAAAGTCATAGTCATATTTAAACAATTAAATGTTCTACGTTATAGTCGCTCAACTATCTTAATCGAGATATCTTATCCCACCCTTGAAAAAGGTACCGTTGAGGAGTTCCGTTGGCCATCTGTGGTCTTCATCATCAGTTCTACTTCCCCAAATGATACTTTCTGAATACAAATGCTGGTTGTTACTAAAATAAAATACTGAATGAAAGAAATTAACAAACGCACTAGTCGCCACTACGATTTTCGAAGGTTCCCCTCAATTTCTCTGGGATACCATCATCAAATCCTTATCATGGTACCACCCCTGGGGTAACTCCTTTGCAACAAAATAAAAATCATCAAAATCGGTACATAAACGACGAAGTTATCCGCGAACTCACATAAAAAAAGGTATAATTGAGAATCCTGCTCCTTTTTTGAAGTCGGTTAAAAGCTGTTGATTTTTTCGATGATTTACTTTTAAATTTGAAGTATGCGTACCTAAGTAAAATAAAAGGCTGGAGTAATAAGAAACTGATGTCCACTGGCAAACTGAAATGATTATGAACAAGAAGTAATGCCCCAGTGTTTCTTGATCGACATCATTGATACAAATTTATGTAGACGACATCGTTTTAATGAACAGTCGCTCAGAGTCCTTTTTTCCACGAATCGTAATTAATAACAGAATGAAGTTCTTCACAAGTAATTCATCCTCTTCATCTTTATGTACGCGATTGGCAATTGCATTTGCGCATTCAATGTCATCACTGTGATGTTTCTATCCAGTAATTTCACTTTTTACAACACGTTCAATTTCTTTTTTACCCGGATGGCAATAATCATTATCTTCTAGTTTTCATCGTAATGTCTTATTTATATTTACATTGATCATTACAACAAATATGAGGAAGGTAATAAAGCGTGCTGATTTTATAAGGTCTTCTTTTATAGGGTTTTTTGTCGGTTTCGCTATAAAATTTGCTTTGTGAAACCGACTATTTAATTATATCGTAAGAAAGCTATGTATCTGCTCGTAAATCTGGACCGGTACCTTTTGATTGCTTTACTGCAACTCTATCGTGTTTAATTTTATAGTGGCATAAAGGTTCGTGTCGGAGCCGGGAGGCTGATTGAGATGTAGTTTTTGTAAAGGATGCCTTTAATCTTATTACATAGTTTGGTTTTCTCACAAACAAAAATAGGATAATGTTTAATGAACTGAGAAAAATAAGTCTTATTTTAGTAACTAGTTCAAAACATTCTGCAGGACAATTTTGCTGCGGGTGGTTAAAAGTATTACGTATGGATCTTTCCCGTATCATTTTACAGCATAATAATTTAATCATGTAACCGCGTCAAATGTGCCTCTTGCCAACTTTAACTCTGGCAGTCCACCACAAATAACATATTTCTAAACTTCATAAATGCTTTATCCTTCCCTCACGAGTCATCACGCGATGGTGAGAAAGAGACGGGTTTGACGATATTCCGAACTTCGGTTTTGGGAGTACAGGCACTGGCCAAATCAATAGCCATTCGCTGAAGAAATGAACCCTGGATTCTTCGCAGAACCCACTGAGCGGCTTTTTGCGACTGCAGACGATCTCATACTGTTCGGACACCAAACAAAAGGCTAAAGTAAAAACTCATTATTGATTTGTTGCTTATATTTCATTCCAAATAGCTTCAATATTGGGCATCCGAGCAGGGTGGCAAATTGCTCCTTTTTGACTCTAAAATAAAGTAAGGAATTTATATCATGGCGAAATGTTTAGTAAAAACTGAATTCCATTTAATTATGGACGATTTTTAAAATCTGTGAACAATGCAAGCGATCCTTTGTGGTCTGCTCGACGAGTTTTTTACTGTGGCAGCTAATTTGATAATTTCTTATTGTGATACTGAGGCCCCTGGACGTACTGGTACTGTGTGGGTTTCACAGAATTGATTTAATTAACAGATAATTGTTTATAGGGAAACGATCAGGAATAATTGACTCACAATTAGCGGTGGGACTGGGTGGGACGGTCCGAGAATATCTCCAATTACCTGTAAGAATAGAAACAATGTAAGTATATGGCTTAATTAGGAAAAACGGTCGCATCCCAACCATGAGAAAACATGGGTAATCAATTATAATGAAACGGTTCAAATATTTCAGCTTGTTTTATCTTCTCGGTTTAATAGGGGCGACTATCCTTAAGCGTATTTAACTGCTTTTACGTTATCCAGTAACATTTGCTTCTGCATTGGTGTTCTAAAAATGGTGTCCAATGAGAGACGGAGATAATATTATAATTATTTCAAAGGTTATCACTACTCATGTACGTTTTCCAATTAGAAAAGTTAGGTTTTTTTGTGATTGATTTGATAATAAATAAAGAGAAGGATAGCAGAAAACAAGGAGTGTTTTGGTGCTTTAGTCTCTCGACTCTATCACGACTTTATTAGGTATTTTATCTTGTGGTTTACGGTATCAAATACCGGATTTTATAACCTATACTTATCAGAGTTATTAATACATTCGCAATTAATATAGGAGACGTGTCGCCAAACCGCGGTCTGGCGTCAGACAGATACGAAGACGGATCCGGAGATTTATAGTCCTCGTCCGCACTAAAAGGTTTGGGACACGGCCGATAAGTAGGGCCTATAATTAGTGCCGACACGCGACCACCGACGGAACGTCACGGAACCAACCGAATTCCAAGAGGTTTTTTGTCCATAGCCAAATCCAGTTAACAAATTAAATCGAGAATTGTATGAGATTGTTGCTGTCGCGCTTCTCTTTTATCCCCTGATATTTGTGTCGTTTTGGTCGAGAAATTCTTTGCGAGTTATGTAAAGTTACGATTAACGTTTTTTGTAGGAAACTTTCGAAAGAGTTGATGCAAAAAATGATTAGGTGCAACTTATTTTAAAAACTACTTACTTAAGTTTGATGAGCTCTATTTTATGATTAAGTTGTACCTAACTCATAACCAAGTTTTCGTTGTTTCAACTTTACCTTTTTATTTATTTGCTATTTACACACTGTTAGTAGAGTAACCAGTTATCTACTATTTTCCTTTTGGAGCTTGACCCTAATTTCTTTGGAAACTTGGATCTTTTTCCCGATTCTAATTAGTATTTTTAATTCCATTAGTTACCCCTAAATCTATATCATAAAAACAAACAAACTTATATGGAAATGTCCAAAATACTATTGGCATTAAGCTTGTTTTAAATTCCTTGAAGTTTTTAAAAATGATGCCACATCCATATGTTGATGCATCCGTTTTTAATTTAGTCAGCGATAAAATTCCCATATAACAAATTATATCAGTTAAATTAAGTAATTTATGAGTGTTTCGTTCGTACGCTTTTTGTTGTTATACTTGTATAGATTACCTTCCTCCTACTTAAGAGGCTTATAGGCGCCAACCGGTATCTCAATTATTTGGAGATTTTTATATTGGAAGTCGATTCTGACATAGACTTACCAGTGACTAGAGCAATCTAGCGCTTAAAATAGCTTGCTTCTCGATTGAAAGAGCTGAAGGTTTTAGAAACACCAAAATTAATTATGAACGACGTGTGATTTCGTTTTTTATTTGTACTAGCTCCACGAAACCCACATGTTCAAGGCAAACTCCGAAATACACGCGTGGAGAAAATTCCCGACGAAATGGTGACCTTTGTAATAAAGCCGTAGCGTGCGCCGGGGACTGGGGAATCCGGCGACATTCCGTTGGAGTTATTCCTTTGTAGCAAAGGCAAGTTTAGTGCCGCAAACCAACGATAGTAGACATGAATTGCCAAGTAATCATAATCACAGCGGAAAGGGGTCAAGTTAAGGTGGTTGAGACAAGCGGCCGTTGCTGCGTAAGGGAATAAACAGGGGTGTTATTCGCTTGAGAATCGTCGTCAGCAAACTTGGCTGGCTATCATAATTTGAACCATTTTTCAATTTGTTGTCATCTACGATTTCGTTGAGATGCGTCAAATTAATTACTTATCAAATTACCAAAGTTGTATTCTGTGGCTAGGTGTAGCGTAGGTCAATTGTAAAGGTGGACTTAAAGGGATAAAAGATAAAACAATTTTAATGACTATTTCAACTAAACACAGCTAGTAAGCTGTGTGCATAGGGTTCCAGGACACACCAAATCAAAACCACTCTTACCGCTTTAAACTTAAATACAGTTTATTTAAACTTTGACAGAAGATGCATTCAGCTTTAGCCTACAAGCGCACGGTTCAAGATATAATTGCCGTCGAGTTCAAGACGATGTCGTTCAAAGAATAAGTCCATAGCACGGGCAAGCCTTTATCTGCGGCGCCTGCGACAAATTACCGGCCGGCAGGGCCTTATCAGGAGCGTTAGAGCCGTGTATGCTTGTCCGTTTTTAATTTCGCCCGTTTTTTGTGCCGTTTCAGGGTTATCGGTGGCGTGTCTGGGTTCTTAGAGGGTTTTTGTCGAATTGTTTTGTACGTGTTTGTGTTAGGACCTAGTGGGATACCGTTGTAGTGAGTAGTGAGCCATCCAGTTGGTGAATGTTTGGTTTGTAGAGTAGATATTCTGCGCAGAGTAGTTAGTTGGTCCGATTTTAAATTTTTCCGAAAGCTATGGTATGCTGGAGCTATTTTAGATTTAATTGCGAGAGGAACGATAGGTTTGGTTAGGTTTGATTTATAATATAAGCGATATCAAAAAGTCAAGTCAATTTTGATCAATTCGGAATTATGACTTTTCGGGATTAACCAACAACAACAACGGAAAGATGTCAACTATTTATGAGTATTTATCTTCTTATTTTACTAGGTAATCATACAATACAGTTTATAAGATTGGTTATGCTTATAGGTACCTATGGTTAAATTATTTGAAATCTAACCTAAGTTTTATGAGTTCCAGTGGCGACATCTATATTTGAAATTTCGAAGCAAAGATTTCTGACAAACCGTTGTGCTCAATTTTTTTTACAGTTTGTATTAACCAATTTTTTTAATACGATGTCGTTTTGAAAAACTCTTGCCTTCGAGAAATTGATAGACTCCACCTTTTAGTCGGTTTGCGTTTACTTATAGTGTTGTAACTATTATGATCCTTCAGACATACGAATGAATGTTTTTTGTGTATATTTACTACTTGGTATTTTTAGGTCTGCATTTCGCATTCGATTTATGAGCTAATTATTTAAAAAAAAACATGAAATAACAAAGAAACAAATAAAAAATACATCCTATCACCATTAAGCATATAATACAAAAATTTAAGGAATAGTTTTAATTGTCATTCAACCTAGTTGTAAATGCATATCATATTTTAACAAGATTTGAGGATTTTTTTATTGTACATTTTTATTCTCTCTGAAGTTTGAAACTTAGTACCTGATTAGTTTCTTATTTACCTTCCTCTTCAATTAGATTATCAGCCTAACTAAGAAAATAAAAATAATTGATGCTGTTTCTTCATGGAAAAAAAGCGACGAGCACACAGGCCACCTGAAGATGTTAAGTGGGCTTTATAGCCCATACACAGTTGCAAACCCAACACTGCAAATATGTTGCCAACGTAGTACCAACGAATTCACCTTTATGCTAGTCATTTCACTGGTTGTCTTACCCATACACCTTAGCACAACAATGCAAACATTGTAGATTCTTGTATAGAGTGAGTGATTGCTTTAAATAACTTTGAATACAATACCCATAAGGGAAGCATCGGTTTAAGAACTAAGAAGTGCAGGAAAATGGTAATGGTAATGGTGGTGGTATTACAGTAATTAAAACAACAATAGTCCTAAGATAAATGAGTCGCTTTACTTCTAACTTGGATAAATCCATTCAAAAGGACAACAGAATTTGTGTCTTTTTTTAAATAAGTTAAGTTTTAAATTCGTATACCAAATTTCAAGGAGATATCCGACTTTGAAGTTAAGCGACTCAAATGTCAACCAACAACACTACGCGGTCAGCTCAATGTGCTCTTAATAATTGTTACAGAACATAAAACACGTTAACACAGTACTTACCTATCTGAGAATCACAGGACGATTTCACGTCGAAACACTCGATTGTTCTGCTAATTAGGACAAGCAATTAAAAGGAGACGACAATTAATTAGAAGAGGCGAGCGGATCCGCTGCCGCGGCAAGCGCAACTGGTTTAAGTGAAGCCATCTCATCCATAATTCAAATACAACATGGGGCCCAAACTCCGCCCCTGCGGCACTCCGGCCAATCATCACTTACACAAACCCCGCCTTCAATAAACTTATTCCCCACCTAATCTAGTGTAAATTGGCCTTTTTAAACAATAAATTAGTACTTGGTATTAGTATTAAAAGCTCACCGATGAACTTGCCTCAGGATATTGGCATTCAATTAATTGATATCGTGATATTGCAGATCACGACTTCGGCCCTTCGCGCCGGATCGAAAGTAATTGGATAGATCAATTGACAAATTAGTTTTGTACAAGAGTATTTTTTTATTGTACATTAAGCACTAATTAAACGAATTATTACAGTTATTGGAGTACCTAAACAATAATGCAGTTAAGGAATGATGCAATTTTCAAAAATAAGGTTTCACATACCATAACTCAATATAATGAAATATAATTACGAGTACTCTTAAATTAATAACAATAGCTTGGCAAGATGTAACTTCTGCGTGCTCATAAATATGAAACTTTAAAATTCCACAATACTCCAAAATAATAAAAACCAAACAAATTTAACACATGCAAATGCATATTATCTTTATTAGAAACCTTAACTTAATTCCAGTTGATTTAAGACGTGCCAAGTCACGGGTCGCCAAAAATCTGCATCTACTTAATACACGATATTATTAAGCTTGTTAAACCGGAAATACCTACTTTATCGGCGTTAATATTTCATGAAGTATCGACGTAAAGTTCACTCCGCCCGGGTTCGCCCCGGTCACGAGCCCGGCCACTTTACGCACATTAGCTAATTTATTTTCGGAGATTTCTCTGACGACTGACACTCGACTTAGTCCTGATTGATAAGCGTACTGATACGCGTAAAAGGATTTCTGATTACGCCTTCAATCTCCGCAACCACAACTTATATTGTTTCATTATTAATAACCAGAATAATATCAACGAAGCTAAAGCTTTCAATTTTAAACACTTAAGCACTTAAATCTTGTCCGCATTGTTCAGCATCCTTTTCAACATTACAAAGGGGTAAAAAAAACTCATTTGGAGAAATACGTTTGTGGTTCGTCATTGTTGGCACAATTTGTCAATTGGCCTTTTTGATGTGACCGCTAGACGAGACTGCAAAAAATCTACGGTTTTCGGAAGTCGCTAATAACAAGGCGCCGGTAGCTTTGTCGGTTTTTCGTCAGTGTCACAACCTAAACTTTCATCCATAATTCAAAGAACTACAGGATCTTCGACCATATGCACTTGAGTCCAAGGTGCTCCTTTGATTTACGGTATTTTCGATAATTTGGTAAATTTAACTTTACTCGTATCATTTACATCAAAATCAACAGCAGTTTCAACCTTATATCTGTAGGTTAAGCTTCGTCATCTCTATTTCAATAGCCATCATTATCTTTGTTTGTTCCTTGTCTATTTCTCCGACGCGTGTTAGCCAGTAAGTCAATTTTGACACTTAATAAGGGGTCATTCGGTGTGGTCCGGAAGTCAAGATTGTCATCATGAGATGCTTTGGGAACATTTTCATTTCGGCCGATGATAGTATTTGAATAACAGACATTACACTGACATTAGGAAGTTCTTTGTTAAATTGAGTTGAAAATTGCAACGGGTTTGATACTTGTGATTTGGTTGTATAAATTAACACGCAACCAGTTTCTTAGATTTTTATGTACTTCCATTTGCCTAAGTATTAACAAGACTATGAATCCACAAGGGATATGTTATGCACAATGATAAAACGACTCCATAATAGAAAATTCTTTGCTACCATGACAAAAAACACTATTGCGCTAAATTTCTCATACTGAATTACTTACTATTCAATTGATAATCAAACCGCAAAATCATCACTTTATAGGACCATCTCAAAGAAAGGAGTCGTTATAATTTATAAAATAGAGCTGCTTTCATAACTCGTTGTAACCTAAATACTTTTAACGTTGACGATTCAACTAATAAAATTATAAAGATAGTTATTTGTGTGAGCAACAATAAACAAGCAGTGGCGTGGAATTAGTACGAAACGATTACCTCGATAGCCATCTCCGCTCGTAATTGTTATTTTTATTGTCGTTAACGCGCACTCTGTGAATAAGTTACTCCACAGAGTCCACACCACGTTTCGGCCTATTTGACCATTAAAGCCCAGCTCCGCATTCACACCAGTCAATTTCCAACTCAAATTATTACCCATAAAGTTTATTATCAAGTAACAAAATCATGATTTATAGGTTTTTTAAACACGTGAATATATTGCCACCCCAACGGCGCCGCAGCCGGCTTTATCATTTCATTTTCCAAATTACAAGCAAGATCGTTATCAATGGACGATTCAGTATCGGTGTTGTAATTAAACAAATAGAATAGAGCTGGTCCGTTAGCTCGGACGTTCAACTCGGTAGTTTAGTCACCATTGGTTCCAAAAGGAGCCATGGCGGTTAGAAATGCGATGTTAACGGCACGGTGGAAGTTCAATTGATAAAAACTCGGTTGGTCTAAACGTGGCCCAATGAGGCTGGTACGGAGGCACGCTTTTTGCCGCTAAACAAACTTCACGCAGCGAAGCCAAATCGATTGGAACCGATCGCATCTCCGCAGCGTCCGCCTGACAGACGGGTCCGCACTAACCAAACGATCGTGATAATGAAAAAAATAGATCTAAGTGCAATAAATTAAGCTTATTATCTTTACGTTATATTGTCGTGCACGTTTGTCTTGCTATGATAGTTCGTCGTCATAAGTGGTAGAAAGAAATTAATTTACAAGATGATGGAATCTATTCAAGCTATATGCATGAACGACATAATTATCTACATTTAAATAAGTTATATTCTATCTATAGAAAAAGAGCTAGCTCGTCGTATCGTAAAAAACTTAGGCAAGAGTATTATACGGTATAAATATAAGCCAACAAGTAAGCAAATGTAGCAGACATGGCTTTAGTTTGATTGAATAGAAAATATACTTAATAATGATTTGTGCAAAATGTGGTTACAGAATTATCAACAAGTTTTTAAAGTTGTTGGTAATTGGGGTTGTTCAAATTTTTACAATTACTCTAATTCGAAAACCGTTTTGAGGAATAGGGTTTTAAAGCCGTTCTGCATTATCAAGTTTTTAAAATATTTATCTATTTCGGATATTTCGGCAAAAGTACAATTTAACCTTTGTTTGACTTTCGTTTTCGGCTGGACGCCCTCCTAGGTGTATATTACGGATTTGGCGAAAATTACTTGCAATAGTATGTTTGAATGCACTAATAATAATTTATTAGAAAATGACAACCCAAAATTTAAATAATCATGTCATCCATAAATGTCTGCTCAATAAATAAAGATATTAAAACAAACCAAATTAATGAAATAGGTCTCTTAAAATTACATACACTTTCGAATTAGAATGCAAAAACCGTGAGTTACTTTTTTTTGGTCTATCCCAATTCTGTAACTCTGCCTACCCCACTCTGGGATTACAGGCGTGAAGGTATGTATGTATGTATATATGTAATAAATAAGTACATACCTACTTAAGTCGCTCAAGTTTGCATTATGAATGTCACACATTTCGGTTTTTGCAAAACGGGTTTAAAATTTTAGAAATAAAATATTTTTATTTGTATTTGTACTTGAAATATTAGCTTGAACACCAGCTTCTTGAAGCTATACAGTTGGTAAGAACCCAGCTATCTCCGTATCGTCAACCCAATCATGGTAAATTACTTTTTTACCATCACCGAGATATTGTTAACGGATCCGCTATGAAATTATACCGACCATTAGTCTTATTGTTTCCGCTAGGAATTGGCGAGACTCTGTTAAGGCTTTACCATGTTTAAAATCATCGTCACCACTCTTATTGCGTTCTTAATAAAGCACAGATTCAAGTTTAGCATTAGTAGCATGAAATTCAAAATTCTGTTAACTCATAAATTTGTTAATTTAAAATTTAGTTCTGCTTTGTTTCTGGACATCTTTGTCTCGGAAATTGGCGTCAAATCTTGTCCGGTAACGGTGGTTCCGGTGAATTACGGAGAAAATTACAAATTTTGGAATAATGACGTGAACTTCTTAAGTGAATCTTTTTTATTTTCTGGCAAGGGGAAGGTAAACGAGCACAATCTTAATGGGGTCGTGCTTTTTGTGAACATACATGGTGGAAAAACAATTTAAGGTTTGATGCAGATCGACCAATCGATTTAAGTATAAATAGATTTTCTTCAGTTTGAACCTACCGTGACGTTATAACAATAATCTTAGAAAATTAGAAAAAAAATAAAGTGGTATTTTGTTAGTGTTGTGCCAGTCTTATTAATTACCTATTCTGCGGATGTGTCCATTACATAGTTAGTATGGATTTATGACGGTTTGTATGTCATCTTATCCTAATCACCATTTCCGAGTAATGTGTAACATGTGTATTAATCAAAACTGATACAACAAATGAAATAATTCTACTTTGAACTACTTTCTTTCTCTTTCCTTCATTAACATCAAATAAAGACAAAAAACTATACAGGATCTTAGATATTTTATAATGCTAATTAAAATGCAGCTCAGTTCCATCTATTAAAACTGAACTCTATCCATACCACTAAGACTCCGTATTCACGGAGACCATGATAGCTTGCGAATGTGACGCAAGTTATCATTCTGTCATGATGTGGAAGGTTCTGGAGTGATGACTACGTCTCTAGTAGAAGGTGCAATGTTCGCAAGTCTTCACGCATTTTAATAAAGGTCAAGTACAGTCAAGTGCAAAAATATTTGTGTCGAAAGAATCCTCTGATAAATATGTTACGAAGTTCTTATTACGCTAGAATAAGGTGCATTGAGACATATTTTTGAGATGTTGCATTCTCCTATAATTTTATGTACAAGACCGATTGTGAAGGAGCTATTGGGAAGACTAAATTATATCCAGCAGTGGACGTTTGTCCGCCTTAATGATAACGATGATGATACGAACGATGACGTGGTTAGCGTAGGTGAAGCTAACCGGGTTCGATTCCCGGTTTGGGAAAATATTTGTGTCTTGATCACGAGTACTTATTATGTATTTAAGTTTGTTGTTGCCTATTAGTCCTATTACCCATGGTGGCCATGGTAGAATGTGTGTGTATATATTTTAAATTTATTTCTCCTCAGCCTAATTATGCAAAGTGTGGTTACAGAATTATCAACAAGGTTTTAGAGTTGCTGATAATTCCGTAGCTCTGCCTACCCCACTTTGGGAATGAAGGCGTGAGTTTATGTATGTGTATGTTATTTCTCCTCTCCAAATATCTAGTTTTCATTTGAATCTATACCGCAACGCAATACCACCAAATTCAATAACAATAGCTCAATAATTGCCAATAAAGCCATTACCTAACCAATATAGTCATAAGAATAAAATGAGCATAAAATTTCACTCCTGCGCAAAAACAAACCGTCGAGTTTATTGACCCCGCGTATGGCTAATCGTCGTTTATTGAAAAGAGACGAAAAAGAAGATGGCGTTCGATTTGGACGAGCGTTGAGCCGAGAAGTTGCGGTGACACGAGCCACGCGTAGCACAGGGGCGGGAAACCTTTTCACGATTACCAAAAAAAATATGTTTTGTGATGCCTTTTGTGTTATTACCGCAGTCAAGTTAACAGGTTTTTTGGTAGAAAATAATTAGGTACCACTACCGCTAGAAACGAAAAAATCGCTTGCGATTAAAAAGGGGGGGCTAAAAGCTCTAAGTTATTTTCAAGATTTTATAAATAATAATAATAATAAATAGTGCGCGTGTGTACTCAATTACAAGGTAGGTACCGTCAAGATTTAAATGAAAAAAAATATGTCAACATATAAATTTTTGCATAGTTACTCAAAGTTGAATGGACTAATAGTTGTGTCGAAAGTTTTTAGGAATACTATAATAAACACCTGTCGACTTACTTTTTATCTTTGCAAAGTTACTCACCCAAGTAGATTTTTCTTAAATTATGACTCCCACTTAATCATATTTGTGTTTGGGCCATGATTTAAGTTAAGCGATTTTTTTTTACGGCCTGAATGATTTCAAACAAAATGTTATCAACCACTGCCTTTAGTCGTCAATACCAAACAAATATATTTTACATTAGATCAAATAGTGCTATCAAGCGAAAGAAATAAGTCCCATTTGAGGTTTCCGCGTCATTACGATAGATTTAGCTTTTTGTGCGCGCGCGCCGGATGCGGTTCCACTCGTGAGCGATTTAGTTTAATGTAGAGCAGCGTTTGAAACGCGGCGTTTTTTTTAAGTTTCTTTATTATTCTGATAATCTACGAGGGGAGGTCCAAAAGTTCGCGGAATGGAGGGCTAAATAATTAAATAAAAAGACGTTACTATTTTTCCTTTTCAATAAAATCTCCCTTAAGGTTAATACATTTGTTAGATCGTGATATTAATTTTTCTAAACCCACATAAAAATAATTTTCTTCTTTGCTGTCAAAATGAGCCAAAATTGCGTCCTTTACTTCATCATCGGTGTGAAATTTTCTTCCCCGCAACTCTTTCTTCAAATTTGGGAATAAATAATAATCACTGGGGGCCAGGTTCGGGCTGTAGGGGGGATGAACCAATTCTTCGAAGCCACATTTGTTCAGGGCAGCCATCGCAATACGACTCTTGTGAACTGGAGCATTATCCTGAAGTAACAGCACACCCTTAGCCAGCTTTCCTCGCCTTTTTTCTTTGATAGCTTCCCGCAACTGCTCCAGTAGCCTAGAGTAGTACTCTCCAGTAATTGTGACATCTTTGCTTTTGTAATCGATCATCAAAATTCCTTGGCAGTCCCAGAAAATCGTAGCCATCAACTTTCCGGCCGATTCTGACACCTTAAATTTCTTAGGTGGGGGGGTACCCTTCTTGTGCCATTGCATCGACTCCTGTTTAGAGTCAGGTTCAAAATGATGAACCCAAGTTTCATCTCCAGTAACAATCCGCTTCAAAATCGACGTACTTTCTTCTCCACACCGTTCTAAAAAACTGCTACACGCGTCGATTCGCTGCTGTCGCTGATGCGGCGTAAGCATTCTCGGCACCCATCTTGCACTCACTTTAATCATGCCGAGGTGTTCATGTAGAATCCGCAAAATAGTGGTTTCAGATACTCCAACTAATGCAGAAATCTGTTTCTTCTTCAGGCGAGCATCTTCTAATACTAATTTTTCAACTTTTCCGTCGGTATCTGATGTGGTGACCTCGACAGGCCGTCCTGGGCGAGGGTCGTCTTCAATGGACTCTCTGCCAATTTTAAAAAGACCGTGCCATTTGTAAATCATTGTTTTTCCAGGGCAATGATCACAGTAAACTACTGACATCTCACTCATGATGGTCTGAGGAGTTTTTCCTTGCTTAGTCAGGAACTTGATGATGGCTCGATACTCAATTTGCTCCATACTTCCAGGATTTTTCCAGATTGACTTGCTTGCTCGACGATATTTTGTAAAGTAATGAGCTCTTCAGGCTGAAAGTTGGTATATATACTCTTAATGAGTTGGCCATTAGTACTATACTAAAAAATATAGTCATCCCCACCCCCATCCCCTCCATTCCGCGAACTTTTGGACCTCCCCTCGTATGTGAAACAAATATTGCATGAATATTTTTTACTTTGAATCAATTGTGAATTGAATCTTTTGATTTAATTGCGTACAATTATGTTAGATTTACACAAAATAGAACATCATGCAGATTGGATCCTAACGAAAATGTGAGTAAAGCAAGATAAGATGAATGGTAATAAATGTGAAATGGGCGTTTTTTCAATAAAAGTTTTTTTTCCAGAATTCGTTTTTTTTTGTTTTCCTTACTCAGTATCGTTGTTGATACCATCGATCCTCATACGAGAACAAAAGTGTCCCAGATTTTACTATGTACGTTTATTCTTCCAGTGCGTCACGCAAGTCGATATAAATAAAAAAATGTGACGATCTGGAATGGAATATTTGGGACACTTTTTTTCTTGTATGAGGATCGATAGGATCAACGATTCAGAGTAAGAAAAACCATATAAAACCAATTCTGAAAAAAAAGGATCATACTTATACACTTTTTAAAAAAAAACACCTAAATACAGCTATTTGATGTTATATTCGTTCTAGCTCCTTTTTAGATGGTAATTTTAAATGCGTACTGGCGTTTTTACTTAAACTACTGAAATAACTACTGGTATACTTCAGTTCGTAACAAATATTAGCGGTAATTTCAACCTAGAACCATTTAAGTACGATAATTACTTTGCACTATTTCTGCCCAGTTGTAAAAGCCGCTCCTTATGCAAAGTGTACTTTAAATAGAGTTTTAATGTCTTTATAATTCGTTATTGTTAAATAATCATGATCATCATCATTAGCGGTAATTGTTATTAGGCTGCTGGTTTTTAACGTGTAGTAAGTTCTATTTTTTTCGTATCACTGCGTAATTTGTGTGAAAATTTTGCGTCTCGACTACACCTTGACCATTTTAATGTTAACATTTAAAACAAAGATAAAAACTCATTAAAATTACATTATTCTACTGGTAGTAGATTACGTCAGCGTCCCGTTAAATGTATATGTACGAATAAAAAAAAAACTCTTCATATAAAATAGAACAGTTACTTTGTGAGACGTCGCTCCATCTGTCGTAACATTTTAATTAAAAACATGATGCAATTTTTAAAACCGCTGCGTTTTGACCGCCAGTCTGCCACGTTCCACAAACCGTCACCCTCAAACCACATACGACTGCAAATTGTAGAAAATAGTCGCAAATTAATATATTACGGGGAACTTACTCCATCCATAATGCATAGCGACATATCTATTACGAATGCCAACGATTTTGCTTGTGTTATTTCAACAATTGGCCACGAGAATCTGTTTTTATTGGAGCGTGCTACTGCGTATAGTATGGTTACTTTGACGTTTTTGCAAGCTTTGGTTTTAGTAGTAATAAATATCAGTGATAAAACTGATAAATAACAGTGTCAGATTAATTTTAATTAATTTATTTTTGATTTTTTTAAGGGAATAAAGTCTTGTAGTACTGTTAGGCGATGGGCTTGCCACCTGTCACTAATACACTTGGAAACATCTTAGCCTACTTGTGCAAAATGTGGTTACAGAATTATCAAGAAGTTTTAAGACTTGTTGGTAATTCTTTAGCTCTGCCTACCCCACTCTGGGAATGAAGGCGTGAGTTTATGTATATGTATATGTGTAGATTTGACACATATTGACCTAGCCCAAAAATAAGCTCTAGCCTTGATTTAGACGATGATGAAAATAGTCAACCAAGATATTTTATAATATTTGCCCATACCGTGAAAAGAAACCGAGAACGCTAGCTTTGTAGGCAGGGTCGAAATAATATAATCATAAATATATATATTTCTGGGTTCAAATCCCGGTAAGGGCAGATATTTGTGTGATGAGCGCGAATATTTGTTCCTGAGTCATGGATGTTGACTATGTATTTAAGTATATATTTCTCTATGTAAGTATTTATATCGTTGTCTAGTACCCATAATACAAGCCTAGAGCTTAAATTGGGACTAGGTCAATTGGTGTGACATTGTCCCCTGATATTTATTTATTTATTTATTTATTGTTGGGCTTTGATCTGTTTTTTTATGTGGGTTCTCAAGCACATAGACCGATTGCAAATGCATTACCAACCCTAAGTAATTGTGACTACACTGAAGCTAGTCTTGAGGCACCTTTGCGTGTTTACACTATCTACCACCAGGACTTCAGCACCAAATTAAGCCTCTTGAAAACCTACCACCACTATAATTTATATAATAAAAGAAGAAACCGAACGATTTAAAATCAATTCCGTTTGTTTAGATATTACAATATTGATACAAGGTTGATAGGCAATATCGGTATTCAATTTCGATATTGAAAATGTTCGGGTATTGCTCCGTCTAATCTCGGAATGGTAGTTAATATCTGAAACATTGGTCCGAGATTCCGAGATTCCGAGATTCGAGATCTCGGAATTCACGCCATAATTTATAACTATATTTATTCAGTTCAGGAGTTTCTGATATTGAGTGTGCCTCAATTCCGGAATTGTAATATCGGAAAAAAGTTCAGAAATTCCGGAATTTCAAAGTTCCGGAAATCAAGCCTTAGTAGTGGGAAACTAATCCTACGCGAACCAAGTCACGGGCGTCCTCTAGTATGTAATATTAATATAATAACCAATAGCACCGATATTTGTTAGTTTGTTGACGGCTCTACATAGACTCAACTCAACCTCATGCACTATTAACAAAGCCCTTTTATCAACATGGCGTAAATCCAATCACGTCACAACTAACAACTAACTAATCCCCTAGCTTCCCCTATGGGCATAACACAAATCACCCCACAATCACGGCCAACGAGATTACCCCACCGATTGGCCACGATTTACCCTGACACAATCGTGTTACCCTATTAGGGGGATTTTCCCTAATTTAATAATCATGTAGCATGCTCAGGCAACACCGATAATACCAAGGGTTGGTGAATTGTATACAAAATGTGTGCTCTGTGGAGACATTGGCAGGTAAATACGAAATTAACGTGTCGTTCTAAAATGACGTATGCGCTTTGAAGCATCTTTAAGAGTTGAGCGTTTATAAACTAAACCAATAAAAATGAAGCTGTAATGTGGTGCGACTTGTTTATGAAAGGGCACGCAATGTTGTTTGTTCTTGAATGATGTTGTTTCAGTTTTTTATTATAGTAATAAATAATAGGGTTTTCGCTTCCGTGGTTTTAATACGAATGTTTTATTTAATTTGTAATTAAGTAATAATTAATTCAAATGGCGCATGTTCTAAACGGGAAACGAAGTGATAAATGTTAGTTATTATATTATTTGGGAGTATTTTATAATACTTACGCTATTTTTCTTTGCTACTTATTGTTTTTTAAGCCTGCTTTTTTTAATAAGGAATGATAAAGTTGTAGGTACGTAGTTTTTTCTACTGTTACAGGTTTAAAAATAATTTTACTAATTATCTTTATGTTTATATACGATAATATTATTAAGTATACAACTCCAACCAAATTCCTAATATTCCAATCATTTGATCGCTCGTTAGTCTAATCCGAAACTACCATTTTCTACCAAAACTGCCATTAGTGGGTAATTTTGTGCGCATTAATCCAATAACTATATTATTCCCCATAACGACATTATTACGTACTTGTAATGTTCGTGGTTGATCCAACTGATAATGTTTGGACAAATTTGATTGGTTCATCGGACATTCATGTCTTCGGATACTTACTTTTATTATGACAGTAATTGCTGAATTGGGTGATTTGATTTCTTTGATTATTTTTATTGATGTATTAGGTAATTCAAATTGTAACGGGCCCACGGATTTGTTTAGACGAGAATTGATTACAATGTTTTTACCAATATTTAGACTTATAGAACGAATCATCATCATCATCATGTCAGCCGAAAGACGTCCACTGCTGGACATAGGCCTCCCCCAAGGCTCTCCACTAAGACCGGTCTTGGTCTTGAACAAATAAATTTTGAAAAAAAAAAGCAAGTTTACTAATTTAATTATTATTAAAAACTACTCCAACTCCTAAAGGCAGTCCTTGCATCTCTCTCAAATAACAACATCGTTTCGTATTTACTCAAAAATTTAAAACAGGAATCCTTTCTAAAAACCGGTCGGGAGTACTACATTCGCAAATGATTTCATTACCGCTTCCCAAAGCCAACTGTGGCTTTTTTCGGCAACCCTTTCCGAAAACTGGATGCACGACAAATTAGTTTACCATTAAGCCACACACGGAGCAAATGGGTTTTTTGCCGGCCAAATTGCGGCAGCGTTGTAGCCTGCTATATTAAAACAACATTAGTCGGTAACCGAGCGCGATTAACGGCTAGCTCCTGTGTGATTAAGTCAAAGTTAAAAAAGGTCGTCATCCGGCGCGAATCAATGTGGTATCATGGTCATTTGTTTGATATTCAAATCGGCTGGTTACCCGCGATTATTCTGTATAAGGTTTAACGATGTAACGACCTTCAAGCTGACTCATGCCTAGTTACATACGGTAATAACATTTCATACCCCTAACGTAACCGTCGAACGTAATAGGTAATGCACCTACTCATTAATGGCATGGAAGATGGCCCTAGGCTGTAACGGACATGCCCGCTGTATTTGCTTGTATGGATAGATTAGTATCAAACAACATCGGGCCCAAGATAAATAACATGAACTAGCTGTAAGAAATAAATTGCTATTGTAGCAAAACAGGCTTTATAATGTTAAGTGATCTAAGGAAGTCATGTTGTGCGTCTAACAAGGTCGCATCGACTCGCATGCCAAGTTTTAGACGCAGAGAAACTTTATCTTCGTTGAGTTTTTTAAGAAAAAATAATATATTGGTTTCGTTGAGGCGAATTTGTTACAGCAAAATCACGATGAATCTTAGAGGTCGCAAATTCAATATGAATTTCCTAAAAAGGAAGCAAAACAATGTAGCTATGTTGCAGGAGCTTTTTGTGAGTTTCGTGTTTTTGTTTTTGTGAGATATCGTTATTGGTAAGTACCTTTATTTGTATACAAAATGGACACAGGAGTCGATCTTTGTACCTAATCCAAAAACCGTTAATGTCTAAAACGTATCTTTGCGGAAATTTATATCCTTGTAGAGTTTTAGCAACCGATCTACTTATAATATCAGTGTTGTCTTCACAATCATTATCACAAATACATATTTTATGTTCTGACGGAACAACTAAGGCTAGCCGGAAAATAATTAGTCAGCGAATTGAAGATCAAGTACTTCAAAAGAATCACCTGGCGTCAAAGCGATAAGGTTTAAGAGGCAAACTTGCAAGACGTTTAATGTACGAGATCCCCAAGTAAATTATTTATATAAATACCCCTTTCACTTCAATACAACCCCAGGCATTGTTAAATGTCTGTCACAACCGATGTTCCACAAAGGGGTGATTTGGAGGTGTCACGCATTTAGAACGGACGCAAATTGATTTTATTACGGGGTGCCTGCTGTCCACGACAAAGGGTTGGATAATGCCACCATGATGAGGCTATTAGACACGTGGCCAATTGTTTAATGTTAGGTTAGAACGGTGATACCTAATGGGCGAGTGTGAAGGTGAGAGCAGTACGTAATGACTGTTTCTAGGCAATCAAGTATTCATTAATATGAGTAGTCATTGCGTTTTACAAGGTATTTTTTCAGGAGTTGTATTGCCATAAATTAATTTCAGCGAGTGTTCTTATAACAATCGTATGCTATTAGTAGGGGATCCGAATAGGAAACGACCTTCACCTAGCTGTTTATTCGATAAAAAGCATTTTATATCAAATTTAATATGGTGAATAATATATGGCGAATAGGTTGACTGTTTTTTTTATGAAGGTCGACTCCTATTCGGATCTTAGACCATATAGCAGCAGTAGAGGTAGTCTGCCAGCAGCGAGCATGTTGTCAGTTAGTGGTCGTTGCAACATAACATCGCTGTTTGACCACCGTAGAAAATTACCAGCATTATTACAACCAATTTTACTATGAAAAGTTTCTTATCTGTGGTAGTAGGTAAAATCTGTACTGTAATGTTATTACAGGGGCCATTTGCAACGTTAAAAGATGGCGGACGTGTAATTTGTTTTAGACTTTAATTTTTGGGTAATTAGGTGTTCAAAGTTCTTTTCTGATAGTGATTTGTAATTTTTATGCCTTAGTGTCGCACAGTGATTGAAGACTTGGACTTATTTCGTGTATCTGGCATCTTTCTTCTCGTTTCAAGTGGACTCGCAGTGGTGCAGAGGTTAAAACTATCTTGACCTCTGACCTACAAATCACCGTACAACGTTGCCCCCAATCTTCCTACAGAAGATTGGATTGTGTTTTATACTCATATAAACCTTGACACTGGCGAAATCACTTCACGTGGAAGCCATATCCCTGCGGTAGTAGCTGTTCAAGTCGCCGCGGGGGCAAAAAAAAAAAAAATGTTATTACAGTAACGATTTCTGTAAGGTTATAATAAGTTTAAATTTGAAACAGCTGTCAAAACTCAAGAGAGTTATCTAGTATCCATAGATTATAAAACAGTTATCGATACGAAACGTCAATTCAGTATGTTTTTAAATATAAACCGCACGACATTTGATCTCGAGTGACATGAAAAAAGGGACTCCATTCGTTTGTCTATGATTTAAAAAAAAACATTAATTTTCGTGACACTGACGAACACAGTACAAGTTGGTTTTGCCCCCATTTTTGTCGTCAAGTCGTCAGCTTCTGAACCCATCTGAGAGTACTTATGATGTGTGTAGATAAAGTAGAGTATGCAACTGTATAAAATTAGGCCTTAAAACACTCGTGTGATCCTATTATGAAACTAGCTGACGATGACGCTCGTTTCATACAACCACACTCGTATTTTAAGGCCTCTCATTATGCATCAGTTGTATAACCCTTAAAAAGCCCCGTTAAAGTAAAAATACTTACTGGAACAAAATACTTTCAGGAAAATACAATTAAAATAGTATCATAAAACGAAGGTAGTAAAGTTCAATTTTAGCTTATTGTAATGTGGGAAATATAGAACCTCTGCCTTATTAAGGGATAAACTACTATTTTCTACAAGCACAAAACAACGATCGTTATTGTCATACAACTAGTGATGGGCGGCTTGTAAGTTTCAAAAGTGAAACTTTCACTTAAATTTGTGCAATGTTCTGAAAGTTTCATAAGTGAAACTTTCACCTAAAATATCATGTATTATTCTGTAAGTTACCAAAATGAAATCGTTTAATTTCTGAAAATTACTTAATTTTTGTAATGCAACGTAAGTAACGGAAACTTTTCAAGAAATTTAAATGAAATTTACTTGTGTCAGAATCATTTCCATCTAAGTATGTAACTTTCAGATGTTGTAATTTTCGCAGTTAAGGAAAGTTTTGTAATGTTTCAGAAATCGCCCATCACTAGATACAACACAGCATGATAAGGCCGGCTGAACATATTCTAAATTGCTTTTAACACTGACATAGACGCAACATAATTGCAACTACACTAATCCTACGACACCTACCCTGTCTTGACACTAATATTTTAAAAAACTATTCCAAGAAAATGAAGTAACTACGACAATCAGCAGATAAAATCGAAGCGAAGTGACAATATGAGGCATTATGCAGTGCTGTGCCAAATCGCATTTTAATTAGCCAGATAAGGATACCATTAGCGAGGAAATTACCCACAGTTGTTTGTTTTATTTTATTTTTCTTATCTACTAATGTTGTATCTTGTCCATCAAATTGCCGGAACACGGGTTCAGCGCTAGCTTACGGTATTTTGTTTGGAGATCCGTAAGAAACTATAAAAGTAAAACTATCAACAGAGTTGGACTGCTTAATTTTGCGTTATACCTTCAATGAAAAGTAATCACAAAATATGCACCTCGAGATACGAGTTTATAGGGAGTAAGTTGACTACAAAAATAAAAACGTTTAAAATTCGGAAACTTACTTCGTCTTATCCTATAAATAACTTGTACTCGTAAGTATTTGTAAACCCCATAATTATTGCTTAAATCAAATCAAATCAAAATATTTTATTGTTTAACTGTAGGTAAATACATATGAGAGATGATTAAAAATATTTTGCGAGTTAATTCCGCTACAGTCTGCCATAAAATGGTGTACAATATTTGTCTTAAGTACATATTTAAAATAGTAACATGTTTAATATTTTTTACCTATGTAATTAAAAATAAACAGCAAATAAAAAAAATTAAACTAATACTTTTGAAAATAATACTTTTACTATTTTTGAAATTAATATTTAAGTATTACATTTTCCAGTATTTTCTAAAACTATAGGTAGAAAAGCCAAGTAATAGTAACCAGTTATTTATCACAATTATAAAATTTGAATTTTAACGTAGATAGATAGATAGATAGGTATGTAGATAGATAAATATCTTTATTCTTTAAACGTAATCAATTGGATGCAATAAAATAATACACTTTGCATCCAGCACGTGGGGCAGGCTGGTCATCGAGTGGAAATTGCAAGATGGCTACAAAAATAAGATGACCGGATATCTTGGATGCTTTCATAGCGATTAGGGGATGACGGATAATTTAAAAAAAAACCGGTCAAGAGCACGTCGGCCTCGCGCACCGAGGGTTCCATGTATAAAATAATAAGCTTGGGAGTTGGACACCGCAAAAGAAAATAATTATTTTGTTATAAACTTTATGTTCTATGCAACAAGGTCAATTTTGACTAGCCTAAATTTTAATACAGATTTTCAAAGTTTTTTTGCTATTTCTCGAAAACTGTAAATAATGAACACTTAATTTTATTTTTCCTATATGTTCAGACTTTTTCAGATTTTTTTTACTTCGGATATAAGGGGGTGCGGGGACGGCCACTTTTGTACATTTATGGCTATAAATGAAAAGGACACCACAAAAAAAAATAGTTTTGAAATGTGCAGATTAAGTCCTTTCATATGACACCCCATTTGCTATAATCAAACCTCTTTAATTTTTCAACCCCCCATTTTCCAACCCTTTTCAAGTATTTATAAAATTTATTTTTATATTTTTTTTATTAAAAACAGATGCGGGCGAGCAAGTTGTAAAACTGCCAAATTTCAAGTTGATAGCATTTGTAGTTGCTGAGAAAACCTGCTGTGGCGTACAGAATACACAGACAACGAAACGAAAACAAAAACGAAGAATTTGCCCTCCGGAAGAATAAAAACTAAAGGCTGCCATTATTTCAGTCAGTGTTAGGTATGCCCACGATATGCCATATTTGCAATCTATGTAGATATAGGTGCCAGTATAGTATAATTTAGATGATAATAGTGTAATTACGAGCGAATCTGAGACATATTGTCTGGTATTGGTTGTCTTGAACCGTCATAGGTACAAGTATAATTTCAAAAATTTCTTTATTTTTATTTTATTACTACTACTTATTAGTTCTTGTGAGTTTTGACACATTTTCCTGCTCAACTACGCATGAATAATTGAATATATTTATTTTTTGTTTTATGTGAGTTTCATTGTTTTATACAGGGTGCCTCTGACCTTGGGGCTTTAAATGCATAGATAATTTCTACTCCTGAAACTAAACTTCTTTTGTTCTGTAAGTTGTTAAAAATATGTTCAGTTTAAATTTATTTTTTATCATACAAGTTAAATCTAATTTTCAATGTACGCGATCCAATTCTCCATTTTCCTTTAGCCCCCGTACCAAGGTAATGTCGCCCCCGTACCATGAGATAGTGATTACATGGCCAGTATGTAATACACTGATTTTACAATTAGACTTTAACATCAATTAGTTATCTAAATTTAAGTTATTTTTTCATGTTGCAAAACAAAAGTAGTTCAGTTTAGCGAGTAGAATCGATCGTTGAATTTAAAGCCCCAAGGTCAGAGACACACTGTATAATGCTAGGTTAAGTTTATTATTATATAAGCAATACTTAAAAAACGACTGACTGTTGAGTTTCTTGCGGCGTTTCTTCTCAGCAGTGGTCTCTTGCAAAGCGCTGGTAGATTTTTGACGTGTAAAAGTGCCCGTGCGGCCTACTTACTGAATAAACATCTTTTATCTTTTTTTTTCTTTTTTTTACTTGAGGTTCAATCTTTTTTATAGTTCGTTGAGTTCGTACATGCACAGAACTGTCAGTTTATAGTACAAAAAGAGGTTTCAGCAAAAAACAGCCAACACATTTTTAAGTGAAATTATTCGAATCACTAACCGTAAAATAATTTAAAAGAACACTTAATAAAACTATTTTTCTACATTTTATTTAATTTATGATCACGCAAACCCTGCCCTTTATACAGGAAACACCTGATTTATGACTATACCCACATCACCATACTACATGTATCTGACGGTAAAAGCGCCCGTAATTTCTTTGGTATTGTTAATTTTAGACGCTCATACGTGAGTATTCAATCAATTTTGTAGTCTTACACCTCTATTTGACGAAGTTGTAAGGGGAATAGGTAAACCATAACATATACCTGTATATAACATTGTACCCAAAAGCAACTTAACAAATTGTGAAAATTTCTTATGAGGAATTCTCGGAAATTTCTAAGAATATTCTTATATTTTGTATGGAAAGAGAAAATTCTCAATGCTCTCAAATGTTAGCTCCTATAATATTTTCAGTAATTTCTTGAGAAGATTTCTTAAGTTCTGAGAATATTCTGCAACTTGTACGTTGCTACCAGTACCTATTACGCTGAAACTTCAGACAGATGAAGCTATTTGGTTTGGTGAACAAGTTTCCCTTTAAAAAGAAAGTTCGAAATTTTTTTTGTAGGTAGAATTGACATCATCTTGATTTTCTGATTGTGTTATCTGTAATGTTTTGTGCTTATCCACTTTTTTTTTATATTATGTATTCATGTAAGTATTTATATTAATTTAATATATTGGTATGTAGGTATATATTATTACGTTTAACTTACATATATGTTAGACCCTATGTTACACCGCCACCACAATCTCTGAAAGCAATCTCTGAAGGCCCAAAGGTTAACTGGTAAAGAATGCCTTACGGCATTAAGTTCGCCTTTTGTATATTAAGTGTATTCTTTTGTGCAATAAAGATTAAATAAATAAATATCTACTACAGTTTCCTTATCATAATTTGAAATCATTACTGTATTAAAAAGTGTACCGATCAGCCCGTATAACAAATGACTGCTGACGTCTCCATTAAACTGGCATTCCTCAAACCATCGTAATGCTACTAGCGCCCTTATCTACGGAGTGTAAACAAGACGGGAGTCGCCTCAGCGTGCCCAGACGGCATTATTTTTACGAGCCCTTACAAAACGTTTGTTTCGCCTTTTTTTTCGTCTGTGAGGCCGCGCGTGCGCACTAATGGGTCGCTGTGATAACTCTCACTTTTAAATCCTTTTATTTCCATGTCACCCTGTATAAAAACCACTTCGGCATAATCGAATCACAACCTTACCTTTGGGTAGCAGAGTTTTGGTTGTCCCGTCAGGATTTTTGTACTTTAAATTCCAGAAAATATAAGTCATTTGTAAAGTTATCTGCACTTTATTTAAAGAAAAGGTTTCTGTGCCTGTTTGTTTTTTAATTTGGTGGGTGTCTGGGATGTTTGGGATTCTTGGGTGATATAAATTAGTTTTGGGCGACATGAACGCCTTGTACTTTGAAAGGTTTAAATTAAAGTCATGTAGGTAATCTGGATATAATGTTGTAATCTTGCTAAACATTAAGTGATGATAATAAACATTTTGTTGGTTTTTTATAAAACTTTTGTTATTTCCTAATATTAGTAGTAAAGATTCGAAAATAATATACCTATCTTATCATTAAAATAGCAAGGCTATTTATTTGATATCTATTTTTCGTACATCTTCTATATCCTTGAGCTCTGTATTGTAACGTTACAATAAGACTGCTCATTCTTAAGTTTGTTTAGACTTTAAAATATTTATCCTTAGGTATTACGACCACTAAATATGCAGGGTAATTAAGGACCCTATTTTGAAAGAGGTAGCTAACTACTTGGTGTATGTCATTCAATTCAAGGGTTCCTCCGAATAAGACTGGTGCGACAGCTATAAGTTCATACTCTCACAAGCTCCCCGCAATGGTAGCTAGTTGCTGTAAAGACCTAGGTGGCAACAGTTGACATCTAAAACACTGATCTGCAGCATATTTCAAGTCATCTATGATTGGAATTATTGCAAAATTTAAGTTTCTAACCACAGCTGTTGCTTCATTGTTGAGGAACTGACATTTAAAATTATTATTTTATTAACATTTATTACCCCTTTTTATTGACATCGGATAAGTAAACATTTGTTTGATGTTTAATTGTTGTTGTTTTAATTACTTGTGTTCTTTGATTACTAGTAGGTATGTTGACCTTCTCAAATAAATTTCGTATTATTTTGACATGCAATGCAATTTATGAATAAATAAACAAAACTAAACTAAAAAATCATACACGTATTTTTTTTGAGATAGAGATCTGATTAATGTTGATGAAAAAAGTTCAGCCCTAACGACGACCCTTGGGGTATACCGGCCGAAAAACTACTTTCAGTAGTAATTTCCTTTTAGTAATTATGATCCACGATTTGGTGTATTGTCAAGTCTTTAAAACTTGTACGTTAAAATATGAATAAGTAAAGCAATAGCTGAAGTGTCGAAACTAGTGTCAACGTTTGACAACATCAAGTGATCCAATCTCAATGATAATTCCTCAAAGATTATTAAAGTAATTTCAAAATAAAAAGCCTTTTAAACTGCTTACAGTGTCCGTAGCTTTATCATATAATCCTTTGTTGGTTCTCGATGTATAAAAGCATTGTGAGCGAGTGTGCTGTCGCTCCTGTCAAAACTGTATCGAATTAATGTCACTTGTATGCAACGGGGTGTATAAGCGCATAAGTCTGCTTTTCATAATCTTTCTGCACCTGCAAAAATATTACAATCCGTTTTGCGATGATGTGAAGTCTGTTTTGGAAATATTAGCAGAGAACGGAATAACTCTATGGTTTAAGACGATGGGACAAGTAAATTAATTCTAATAGATTGTAGTGGATGTATCATAGTACAAAAATAAATGGTTGTTGCATATTGATTGAGTAAAAACCTCATAAAAACTCGAAGTTCCGTGTAAAATCTTCATCCCCCAAAAGCAAGAGTTCGTCAAGAGCGAACCCATTATCAATAAAATAAAATAAAAAACTTTTCTCGACAAAATAAATTGTCATTATTTTTAACCTACTTCATAAAAGGAGGTGTTACGTTCCAGGTTCCACTGTATGCTTTTATTTTTTTTGTATGTTCCCCGATTTCTCTGTCAATTGTGGACCGATTTCAAAAATCATTTTTTGGTTTCATAGAGTAATCATAGGTAGTCCTATTGTCACTAAATCTGAATCTGATGAGAGTATCAGTGAGGAATTGAGGGAACTCCTCAAATATTGTAGGCAAATGTGTAGCGATTTTAGTATTTTTAGTAACAAGTCTAGCATTTGCATTCAGGAAGTATCATTTGATGAAGTGGAACTGATGATGAAGACCACAGTTGGCCACCGGAACTCCTCAACTGGTACCTATTTTAAGGGTGGCGTCAAAGTATCTCGATTAAGATATTTGAGCGACTACAACGAAGAACATTTAATTGTTTAAATATGACTATGACGTTCCCTCGGCGTTGAACCGGTGAGCTAAAAATCCCTTAATGTTTCATATCAACAAACAAACCAACTAAGAAGTGGGACTACAGACAGCTTATTATGATCACTAAAAAGTATTGAATAAAATAAATGTTTCAATAACCAAAAAAACATTTATCTTTACTTCTTATCGTCGTTCCTTGAGACGATTTTTCATATAAAAGTTTTAAAAAAGGGCAAGTTCTTTGTCTTTACAATTTCTCTGATTGAGCACGGCAGTTAGACACATAAAAGCTGCCCCGACCACTCCCCAATTCCCTTTCTGAAATTGGGTCTATTCTCTATGCCTGATAAATCCTTTACTTCATCTTGCTTAGGCCAACTGCTCATAGCGTTACTTCCATTACAATAAACATTTTATTACTAGAGAATATGACTAAGAGTTTATTTTTAAAGAATCGTTTTACCACTTTAGATCAGTACCATTTTAATTTGAAATGTAATGTTTTACAACAAATTAATGCAAATTAGTACCACTCTAATGCATTTGAATCGAATTGATATCGAGTAATTATCTCAAACCTCATTACCCTACTCGTGTACCAGTAGATAATAAAGTTTTTATATAACACGGTGTAAAATAGCAAAGAGGTGCTAGTTTATTTAATAGCCTATATGTTAACCGATTATAGTACCTATAACTACCTACTTATGAATTTCTCCGCACTTTCTCATTAAGGAACCTACTAGGCGATTATGACGCTAAAGGAGATATAACATTGCTTGTAATTAAGGGACAGTTAGCAACGAAGAGCAGTTTAGAACCTTAGTTTAATAGCATTACGAGTTCGACTAGTGTGCATGCTGCGTTGCTCAGTATACGATCGATTGAAATGCATGGGAAGACAGGCATTACACTGTAATGAAGACCTGACAGTCAATATTACGATGGCTTGGACACGCAAGTTCTCGGCATGAACAGATGTTTGGAAAAAAACTCCTTTCCTTTGGCAAAGTTCCGCCTCTGAAATAATTAATATCGAATGTTCATGTAAATTGTAATTATTTCCTTAGATAGGAAATGTTGAAGTTGATTATAAGCTCTAGATTTTAAACGAGAATGTCTGTTATTTCTTAGTTCATTATAAAAATGCTAATACAGTTGATGTGCTTAGAAATTTCAAATGGAGTAAATTATATTTTGTTTCCCTTTAGTATCCTATATTATAAATATACTTTTCTCAAACATGCTCGGAAAAAACGGTTTTCTGATTGAAACACAAGGACGGAAAGAGCCTCATTTTACTCCTAGGAGTAAAAAAACCATATGAAAAAACTTTCCGTCCATGTCCGTATATTTCTTAAAAATGCTGTCAATTTGCATACAAAATCAAAAGGACCAAGACAAAAATTCCAAACAGCCAAGGTAACTGCTCGCTTTTTTAGCACAGTGCGTGTGTTTCTTTTTGAATTTGCATTCCAATGTCTATAGTTAGTATTTAAAAACAATTGACAGTCGGTAACATTCGTTCATTCTGCATAATATAATTGTGAAACCGAATATTAAACTATTTGTTGTGTGAAATACTTACTATAAAAAATGAGCTCAAGCGACGAAATAGGTACCACACCGCCTATATTAAAATCTGAAGCTGCCTCGGTTAGGCAAAACCTGCTTCCCGCTAAATCTAAGGAAATTAAATTACTTGCTTTTTAGAAATGTATTTGTATTATTTCCTCACTTGTTTGAGAAAAGCATTATGTATGCCTCGGCGGAAACGAGGATTTCCTGACTCGTATTTTAGCAGGCCTCGCTGTTGCTCGGCCTGCTAACCACCTCGTCAGGAAAACCCTTACTTTCCGCGCCTAGGCAACAATGTACTATTACGTGACGTTTTTATTTTGTACATCCACGTACAGTCACCACACGGGATCGTTGTGCCACTGTTCATAAATTAGCAATGTAATGCAAATCGCGTATACTCGTGTGACATCGTCGTGAACGACTGAAAACGAATGATGACATGTCTATATTTGTGTAACAGAGAGAGTATTCTATCTTTGTCATTAGGTGTTTCCATTAAATCAGCTGTCCAAAATAATCTGCCAGAATATCGGTAATTTATTAACTTATTAGACTCGTAAACAACGTTAGGATAAAGTCGTGGATTCGGAGTTTTCCCGATGTCGTATGACCGATCATGATTTTTCCGTTGATATCGTTACGTTATAACAATTGTCGCTAGGTTACTGTTTCTAGACCTGTAATTGGTTGGCTTTGGATGTTATCACTCTATTGTCAGGTAGTAATATAACATTAATCAAGTGGTTCTAACCTAAATGGCACTTCTCGCCTGTCAAACGCGATGACAAAGATGGAATACTTCCCTGCGACTTTCCTTGTCTGGATATACGATTATAACAGACTAAACCCGATTTGTATTACACGGCCAAAATACGTACAGTGGCAACTGGCTCAACAATCCCGTGTTGTGACAGTACTTAAAAAAATATATTATTTTTTTAGATAAGTATGTAAAGTTAATTATTAATAACATAGTAGAGAATTACCGCCGTACTCAGAGAATTGTTTAAGCTTATGTATAAAAAATTGACATTATTTATTCAGTAAATTAAACAAATAACTGACTCTGAGTGCGGCACTAAGTACCTAGATAAATATTCATATTGAAGTTGTTATTAAACGCTTGTACACCTTCTACAAGTATAAATGCAAATAACAACAAAAAGCAAGATTTAAAAACCCGACTGATGAGAACCAACTTTAAATCGTTATAAATCCTAAATTATCATTCAAAATGAAAAATGATGAAAGAAACTTGAAGATGATTTTTAAATACCTATTCAATGATATCCCACTTGTCATAATTCATCCACTTTTTTTTTTTTTTACAATATGGCGTCTGGTTGCCGCCATATTGACACTCACAAGATTAAGACAAATCGATTGCCATAAGAATCATCAAAATCGCTCCACGCGTTTATTTTCTAAAGCGCCACAAAGGAACAAACATACATATACAGGGTTATTGGTAAGTCGACCTACTCCCCTCTAGGGGTTATGGGAGAGGTCGTTTGCAATAATTTTTGTCCCAATACCCTATGCAAAAGTGAACCATTTCTGAGATAATTTAAATTTAAGTTTTTTGCTAAAAAAGTAAGGCATCTTCAAAAATTTACAAAAAAAATAATTAGCTCTTTAAATATATTTTTTTATTGTTTTTTTTTACAAGGTAAAATTGCCGTTTTTATGGAATATAAAATGTAGAATTGAAGACCAAAAAGTAAAAAAAAAAACATGTTTTTTTATCAGTTTAACCAACATAAATGACACAAAAACAGAAAAAGTTACTAACTTTTGCGTAGAGTATTAATTATGGGACCAAAATGATTGCAAATGATCTACCCCATAACCCCCACAGGGGAATAGGTCGACTTACCAATAACCCTGTATAGGCTGATAAACACATAACTCGGCTCGTATAGGCTTCAGCAGTCAGGTAACAACAAGTGGACCTTCACAAATGAGACCCGTGTTCTGTATGCGTTACCTTCGTTACTTTCTTCCACCTGCCTAGGACCCAGCGCACCTATCAATTACCATCGATATGTGGACATGCACTCAAGTAGCAAAAAACACGCTAAAACACATCGTTTTAATGTAATCATTGGAACGTGGAAGAATTACTAATTTAAATGTTGTAAAATTGCATAGGAATTTAATCTGAGGTGATGAAAATTTTATTAGAAGCCGTTGAATACGTACCCTATAGGGTTAAGTATATTATTTACGATGAACTCATATAAACATAATACTTTATTAAAGTAAAATAGTTATACTACGCGTATGTGAATATAATGGTGATAGAGATTATTAGAAATATGTGACTAAAATGTTCTAATAGTTTACTAAAGATACTGAAAACAAATGACGAAAAGCTTAATTCGCCTTAAGAGTGAAAGAGACAAGAAGCGTTCTCGGAACCAAACGTGAGACGGAGCCGAGTTCTCGATTGAATCGATTCGTTTTACTCGCTTGTTACCGTGGCATCAGACAAGGCCGGCGAAGGTTAGCCATCATTGCCAGAAAATGAAGTAATCGAGTTGTTCCATTTGATAAAGACGTTTAGTACAATTTTCTGCTAACATGGCGGCGTCTACCACGATGTTTTAAACCAAAAAACGACTTCAGTTGGTTTGACCTAAGACGATACTGAAGCAAGAAGGAATTAAAAGGGGGTTTTTTTAGTAACTTAAATAAACTAAAATTTAGTTCATATATAGACTAGCGACCCTCGCTTGCTTGGCTTCGGGTTATTGTGAGCGTTCACTAATAAGTACCCGTACATATGTATACCAGAATTTATTGTAGGTAAATAAATACCTTTAATGAAAAAAAAATCTCTAACTGATGGTAAAATCCTCATTAAAATTCGTTGGTTTAGAAGGAGTAACAGACAGACAGATAGATGAGGAAAGCGATTTAATAATAAATATTATAGAAAGCTATAAGAGTTTTCATAAAATGATGATGTGTTTTACACAGATTAAAAGCGAATTATTTGAACCGATGGACATAATTTTGACAGAAAAAATAATGAGTTTCAACGGGATGGTGACACAATGGTCAGTATCCTGAGATAACTGAGATTTTTCGATTAAATTTTCAGTCTTGTTTCGAAATTTACTTGCACTTCTTCTAACAATAATTCAGATGAATGCGTTCAATGCACTTGATGAAAATCAGGACACCGCTTATAAATATAGGTACCATGGTAAGACCATAATAAGAAGGGATCTCTACCACCATTATCCATTAACCTACAGCCTATCAGCTGTGTTCGCCTATTGTAGTGTTCCGGTACGGAGAGGAAAGTGTGAAAGATGTATAGCAAGAAAGGGAGTGGCTACCGAGATGACGACTAATAGAGAAGTATGCAAGAAAGAAATGTTGCGCCGACTCCAAATAAGTTGGGATAAGGGCAGGAGAATGGTGATGAGAGCATTCCACCTCAGTTCTCAGTGTTTGCATCACATTAGCATTTGTAGGATTTCAATCTTGAGATAGCAAGTGTGGTTTGCTCGTTTGCCTTATACAGTCGAGTTAATAAGTATGTGTACACTTTAGTACCTTGTCTATTTAATGTCATGTTTAGTTTATACTCCCATGCATGAATTTTCACAGCGATTAAAATGACAAGGTACCAAAATGTGCACATCAAAAATGTGTTTCTAGCAGTGAATGCATACTATAAGATGTTATTCGCACATAAATTGACTAATACCTATCAAATGAGGCTCGTACTATGGGAATTAGAAAATGAAATACATAATTATGGATAAATAAAAACATGTAAGAATGGAAATGGTTAAAAGAAAGAAAGTTCTCTATACCATATTAATCATAATACCATTACGTATTTTTTTAATTTTACGACTGTTTCCGCGCTAACAGCAGTAAGTATTATTTTACTATTGCAGTCACGTACTCTTTACGTATCGAATTATTAGTCGTAAATAATATGAAACGAGTAATTGATACGTATAATAGGCAATTACAGGCAAACAATCCACGCAACCGGATTTCCTTAGTTAATTAAATTTGTAACACGTGACTAAGATTAATTTATTGTATTAAGTGATTGTAAAATATTATTACATTATTTTGTGCTTGTCCGAGCAGTTTGCATAGTGGTTACATTGTTGGATCTGGCTATCTCAGTAAGATAGAATAAATCTTATTACACTTGTACGGAAAGTTCCCATTTTGTTACCAAAGAAAAATACATTTGGTAACAGAACAGGAATTTTCCTTAGTTCTTTTAAAAAGTAACAAGAAAATACTTATATTATTGCCATGAAACTGAAAAAACTACTGTAAACTTTAAACTTTAATTGAAAACTTAAATTACACGGCATAAACAAAACCACTAGAATTTGAAGTCTCTACACGTATGTAGGCATCATTTATTTAAGTGCTCTTTACAATGATTAAATCGACAAAAACTATAAACAGAGCTATTCGATAGCACTACTGCAGCGAGGTGTGACGCTACGGCTCGCTAGTTGCTTCAAAACTTTAAGTACTTAACATTTAAAAACATATTTTATTTTATTGTTACTTTTGTAGTGTTTCTCGATTTTTTTGTATAATATATACTACATATTCCACGCGTTTAACTAAGCTACTAACTTAGTAAGTATTAAGTAATTTATGTTTTTTTTTAAAGAAATGAACGTTTTTTTTTTTATAATTGTTTGTAGGTACACTTTTGGTTATAATATAATATAACTTAACTTTAAGTACATATTTTTCTTTTTTTATTATTTCCTTACATTTTATTGCATATAATTAATTACTCGTACTAGTGAGATTCTATGGAGCTAACTGTGATGTTCTTATAATATATTATGTAATCAATTTCATCTAGACAAGTATTTGCTTGAATTATTGATATAAAAACCTTCAATTAACAGACACACTTCTACCTGTTCTACTTCTGCCTGTTATAAGTATACCTGCAATTAAAATGTAGGTACTGTTTAGAATAGGATAGAAATAGTTTTAGTGACAGACACAATGTATTACGTAGGTGGTACTGCAACACCGCGTAACTAACAAATTTATGATAGAGCAAAATAAACCTTACCGTCTTATCAAAAAGGTGCATTTTGCTCCTATATAAAATGTCACATTCGCGGTTTTGCAGTTTCACCGACGATATAACACAAAAAAAAACAGTGTAACAAAGTTTCGAGTATCAAATAGTGCCAAATAGGGTACCACTCATAATGATGACCCACGACGCTGTTTTACAGTGGCCCTTGTTTCGAGTTTTTGTTGTTCAATAAAGAGTATTTGCATTGTATTGTTACTTCTGTTACAATGGTAAACTAATAAGACATATAATAAAAAAATACTGACTGTTGGTTGGGTTACTTGCGGTGCTTCTCCTCAGCAATGGAATCCCCTTGGGAAGCGCTGGTAGATACTGACGTGACAACGGACACGTGCGGCCTACTTACTGAAGAAACATCTGTATCTATGGTTTTACACTTATATATTGTCAGTTAAATTGACCAATCACTATCAATAACAATGACCACGAGTCGTGCGGTCCGTGCCAGTCTGTGACGTCACACCCCTGCAGTAAGTACTTGTTTCCTGAACTAAATTGGACTACATCCCGCTAACCGATTACCTGTACACCTCAACAACCTAAACCCAACCTTCTAGTTAGAACTTAAGGGTTAAGTTCTAATGGAAGAATCAATGTGGACTGTATTAGTAGCGTGCAGATTCAATGGGGGTCGATTCTGAAGAAATCTTGCTGGAAAATACCAGTGACTTATATACAAGAGAATGCTCTACGATTTTGAGTTTTAATACTATTTGGTTTGAGTTTGATATTGCTTGATGATTTTGAGAGTTATGACGTTTTTCTGTTAGAGTAAACAGCAGGTGTATAGGGCTAGTGGTGAATCGAGTTGATTTAACGGATAGGGTAATGAACTTGAGTGAAAACGTTGCGTAATCGTAATTAGCTTGTAGTTTTATCGCGTTCACACTTCATTGGGATTTACAAATAATAAAAATAAAATATACACTTAGATATAAATATTTCTTTCAACTGTGACATTACAAATTAGGTTTTTTTTTATACTTTGCATATTCGTCTAGCATTAAAAAAATCAGCGATAAAAAAGGAATTTATTTACCAACGATCATCAAAATCAGTTTAGTGATCAAGAAACTGACAAACTTACTTTTATATTGATGCCTAATATTATAGGGATGCTCAACATTATGTTAAAAATCTAGAATGCTTGTTATTAGTAACATAATAATCAGTGGTAAATTCACGACAGCGCCACCTGTGAACTGAATGGATGAAGGTTTAGGGTTTGAAATTTGAACTACGTTTAAAATGACAGCGAATTAATACAGGTGATGTGACATAGGTTAGTGAAATGCTAGTGAAAATTACTTTAATGTTTACCAATAAATATAAAAACAATTCAGCTCTATTAGAGTTATCCAGTCGATCTAAAAAGCGTGGTTTTCCAAATTAGCTCGCATTTACATGTGATTCTGTTGCACGGAAAATTAAGGTATAAATTACTTGCAAGGCTACCATGGGTTTTCGAGTGAAAGCGAAATTGTAGTGAGATTCAGGGATAACGTGACATAACATTGTTAAAAGTCGAGGAAAGTATAATTTTAAAGTAACGTTTTATTTAATTTATTTTGTATCTTAGGTGACAAAACTGTCCTATTCATATTTAAACCGATGCTACTTTTTAAAGATTTGTATATTCACTGGGCGATGTATTTACAATTTGAATATCACACACCACACCTCTCTATTACTAGCTGCATAAGAGCTGGTCAGATATTTTTAAACCCAATGGTGGATAATACTATATTATTGCAGGTTAATACAGACAATGTAGAAAGTCTTCAGTATTATAAAACAATAACTAATTAAATAAAAATATGGAGAACATCAGCTGTGTTGAAATTATATAAATTTACTAACATTATCATATTAAAAACAATGTTTTCTGACTAATTGTACATAAATCAACTTAATCATTATCAGCTACACACAGAGCAAAATGAAATAATAATTACAATAGTTATTACAAATAAATCCAAAACATTCCACGTCTTTATTATCCCAGTATAATTATTAACAACAAAGTCAGTTAATAATTTGACCTGCAAAACCTTACGGCTGCAATATTACTACTAATTGCAATCGTAAACATGGAAAAATAACTTTACAATCGTCCATTAGGTGTCATGGCGTTATAAATGAACAAAATTGTTTTATCCTCACTGACTTTGTGTAGGATCGTTATGAGAGTCATTAAAATAACTATAAAATCATTGTGATATGTGGTTTCATGGTTTTGTGTTACTATCGGTTCTCACACGTATGTAGAGTTGCCATAATTCCGGAAGTTTCCGGAAAATTGAACAATTGAAAAAATGAGTATTAATGTTACGCCATTATTTGCGGATTTTTACAGTAAAAAATTACTTATCTTAATTATAAATGAAGACTTATGTAAAGGCAAGTAGGTAACATCAATATTAACTTGCCTTTATCTGTCAATCTATAAATCAGAATTACACTTGTTTCCTTAACTTTTTATAAATACTTAATTGGTTGTACCTTGCAACGGTGGTCGGTCAGTCATTTATATGATTGATCTCTTTCTCTATATTCAATATTAAGAAATACAATTTTTAGCGAGCTCTTCCTACAATGACTATTAATTATTTCTGTGTAACCCAGGTTTAATTAGTCTTTTGATAGTTGTTTTAAAAAACCTACAATTAACTGGAATGTTTAAAGGTCTTTCCCCCTCTCGAAATAGTACCTTGTTAGGTTGTTAGTCTTTTATATTGTTGATAAGGTTATATTTAATTATGACATGTCAGGTACCTTAGCTGTGTCATTTTCTATACTCATCTTGCTCGTAAATAAGTAAGTATGTACATATAATATGCTTACCAACACGGAAAAAAAAACAATATCATTCTAATGCAGTTCCGTTTGTTTGCAATCCAAATTAAACCAAAGATAACACAACAAGGTAATGGCAGCCAGGGAATTAAATTGCTTAACTGAGTAAGAAACAGTTTTTTTTATCAGGAAGTGAAGAAGCTGCTTTGAATAATGACCAATGTTTATCAACAGTTCCTATAACGTGACATTGTGTTACCGTTAAAATACTAACCACACACTTGGAGAACTCGCACAACTGTTTCATATCCGCAATTTTCTTAGCTTAAAAGAGGCTGTTGCATATAGACTGTGACCTTAAAGTGTTTCAATCTTCTGGGTAGGTACTCAATTTTCAACAGTAGTTTTTTTGCTAGTGAAAAAAAAAGTGTTTAACATTGGGATACCTACATAGAATCACAACACAGGTGACAAGCCCTACAATAAGCGACAGCATATTATGAGACAAAACGGAATAATGTTGCAATATACCTACTCAAAACTGCGCACTATGATATTTTAAACTCTTTTTTTCCACAGCAACACACATGTATTTACATATTCTTACCTTCGCTAGGACTCGCGCCGTCGGCCGACTCATCGCCCATTAGATTCCTTATGCTGAACGAGCTGGTCTTCCGAACTTCGGGCTTCGTGACGTCACAATCCTTCCCGTTCTTCTCCTCCTCCTCCCCGCGCCGAGTCGTCAAGTCCATTTTCAAAATAGTAAATTCCTTTTTCAAAATGTCCGTTAGATTTTTGTTTTTGCATTTTAGTTATTACTGGCCATAGCTAATTTGTATCATAACGTGCCATGAAACTAATAAGGAGATTTAAAAAAACACTGCCCGTTTGAATTCATAAAGTTTTTTGTAAACAAAAGAAACGAGCCTATATCATTGCTGGAAGCTCTTCACATGTCACTCAAATCCTGTTACACAGTAGGTTTGTGTTGTTTGTCACTGTTATTTGCCGGCGGCATGCGAATGTGAATTCGCGAGGCGCGCTGCAACGCGCGCCAAGTCCGCGGTGACGAGTGCGACTGGTCCTCCTTCCCTCTTTCTTCCGGCGATTCGGACTTGGCCCTCCCTCCGCCTAGAGGCGGGGCCTCCGCCCACCGTACGTACTAGAACACATTTCATACGTCAATTAAGTACTTGATACGTGCGATTTTTTAACACAATCGATTTGTTCTAATGAGCCCTAATTGCGTTTATTAATACGAGATGTTAGGCGGTTTATTTTCTAGCCATAAACGTAAGGAACAGGTAAAAATACTTGTTTTACGTGGAATGTGGATTCAAAGGGTTTTATGAGATGCTCTAGACTATATATTGATAACGTTTATTACTAGAGAACTTAATTAAAACCTGTACAAAATTAACTTAACCTTAGTAAGTTTTAATAATATTACTCGTAGCGTGGATTTATTTTAAATAATAGTCGTAGTATTTAGTGGGATTTGGAAACTCTCAACTGTAATGAAACCTGTTGTTTAAATTTATACTTAATATTAATTGCTTGAATTGTTCACTGCAACATATGTGAAATAAATTTAAAAGATATTGTGTCGCTGATTTCAGACTGAAACCATCGTATATTAGATAACTGCAAGTAATATTATAACTTGACAAATTTATCCTGGTCACGGCACCAAATCGTAACCACACCAGAAAAAAATAAACTTTTTTTTTGCTGAAATCTTCTCTAAAAAAAGAAAGACGGGAAGGGGGGGAGAAAGGAGGGGTGAGGATTTATTAGGAGTCCTTTACATATAAAATAATCAAATAATATTTGTAACGGCAACGCAATGTCTTATTAAGTACAAAACATTATTTTATTGGTTATTTACGGTTTTAATTGTTGAATCATCATCAATCGTTATGTCATGGAATTCAACAACCCTGTTACAGATTTTCTTCCAAATGATTTGATGGTTATAGGTCCGACTCCTTTCAAATATTCCATCCAGCCCGTTCTGTCATCAAGCCTGCGACATTTCTCGCTTTAACAAATACTGAACAAGTAGAGAAGTCGTAATCACCTACCATAATGGGTATTCATTTTTATATGCATGTTCTATTACAATGACGTTTTCCAACTATCACTCCTTATTTGAATCCTAATTTCGAAGTAAATTAATAGCTACAGCAGTTTCGACTTTCTTCCTACATACAGAAGGTTCCAGAAACTATAGGAGCTCTGGTGCACATGTATCCTTTTGGTTAAAAACGCAGGGTTACTCTCATCTGCATACATCGACGTCCATTGAGATAAAACGGCATTCGCTATTCAAATACATTCTGACTATATTTTAATTTGTTGACTTAGCTAGTTAGTGTTAGGGTTGCCAAGCACAGACAGATTCTCTCAAGTTAAAAACATTTCATTATATACCTGGCCAGTTTTATTATCTAGGTAAAAATAACACAAACTTCCATGAAAGCTTTTATTCCCATTTTAAAAGAGAATAATTGAAAAGTCAGTCAGTTGAAACTTTGTCAACTCTCTCTTGAGATGTCTTAAGTATTTGTTCGCTTCCCCGGCCTTTCTTTAATTTAAACTATTTAAACTTTTGGCCCTGCCTGTATAAAGATGACGTATGAATAGCGAATTCAATCGGGTGATATTTGCGACTAATAATAATGGTTATTTATTCACATTACCACACTCACAGTAACCATGTGTCGTGGCTGATAACTTATAATTATATCAGATTTCCTTACATCTAAAGGTTCTGGAATAATTAAAGGCAACTAAACAAATATTCTGCGAACCCTTCAGTGTAATCTGCCCAATATATTCTAGTAGCGGAAACCGAGTATAAATTCTAGTTAGGACCGGTTCGATGCATTCATTCCAGACATTGACATTGTTGGAGAAATTGAGTTGCCTTGATGAAGCAAAGTATTAAGTTATTTATAGGTTATATACTACATGTGAGATGACACGCGGGTGGACGCTTAAGTGGTTGGTCTAAATTCCATTGACTTCCCCTTGATGAATGGCATTCTTTAAATGTGCGTTTAACTTGGCACTTTTTGCCTGGTCCTCTGAAACAGTGGAACAAACTGCCCTTAGCGGTATTTACCAACAATTATGATATGGGGTCCGGTTTCTGGAATATAATAGCTTTAATTGGCCTTTAATACCGACAACGACAACGGACCGACAAAGCAAGGCAGCACGTCACAATGTAAATGTAAAAAATGTGTTATAAAAAACATATTTCAAGTTAGGGCGTGGAAACCATATTAGCGAAATATTTTTACTAAACTTAAATACATTTTTTAAAGTGTCCTTTTTTAAAACTGAATAACGAAATCTCTTTATAGATAGATTCGATGTTACTTACTATGGCTATGGCAATTCAATATACGTTCAACGGACATTAACAACTGTAGAAATCTGTCAAAGTGTATGACTGCGGCGAAAGGGATGACAACTAAAAAAAAGTCGGATTCTATGGGCCTCCCTCAGAATCAATTAGGTAGTCATGTGGGGCAAGAGTGCGCACTTTTTTTTCAAACTAGTATCAAAATCAAATAATAAGCTTGAAAGAAAAATGAAAATATGTATCTGGCACAACATTTACTTAGGTAATGATTTAATCAAGAAATGATCAATAAAACTTTGCTACTTCGAAGAAAAATCACCTTAATTCAACCAGCTCAAAATGCGCACAATTACCCATACTGCGGGTAAGTGTGCGCAGTTAAGAGAACTTTGCGGTTTTTTAGTCGCTCCTTCATGTAATTTTTTAATACAAAAAATTGTAAAAGGAACTAGGTAATTGTTTCTAAAATATCTCTGACTAGGGAGATAACATCAATAACGACAATAACACTTGCAACTGGCTGAAAACACTAATTTCGAACGTTCAAAATTGGAACCTCCCAAACGGCCGCGAACAGTGTAACCGTGCGGCGCGCTCAAAGCGCCGAGCCAGCGGGGCGCCGCGCTCCATTACGGGCGATTCTATTTGTATGGTAATCCACTCATTACCACAGACAAAAGATCAGAATTTATGGCAGGACCCCAGACCCCGGGCAGTTGGTTTAGCTGAGTGGTATTAAGTGTTTCATGGTTTATTGGTTACTTTTGTCCGCGAGTCAGTTCTTTCGTTTGTCAATGTTTACTCACGATCAAAGTACATTTATTTACTAATGACCTTCGAAAATTCATTCGCGCAGAAGTTATTTATTGCTATGGCCTCGGGTTCTGATTTGTTCGATTTTCCGGGGCTTATACAGGGTGTCCCAAAAATAGCACGTCACAGTGACACTGGAGATTCCCCAGCTTCAGACGAACCAAACCAGCCTAACATGACCTCAGTAAAAGTTGCACCGTTTTCGAGTTATACCAATTTAAAGATTTTTCCAATTTTTCACCTCTTTTGACATTGTAAGTGCTTGCATTTACTGATTTAGCTTTAGAATTTAGTTTTTTTTATTTGTGCGCGTTTACGAATAGTTGATTAAGATGATAGAAGCATTATTATGTCAATTTCTAATGTAGAAGTTGGAAAAATACTGTAATGAACTTGACTTAAATTATCATCAACATAGTAATTTAAACTTTGAACACCTGCCATAACTTTTTTTTACTAGAAACGAAATGCGCAAATAACTTTAAAAACATGCGTATTTTATGCCAATTCTAAAATGGTATGACACATGATATCTTAATGCATAAAAGTAGGAATTCGTATGACATTTGCCAATATGGATCCTCGGAAATCAATGTGGAACTGAAACGACTACTCGGTACTCTTAACGAGTTGATGTCGCTTTGTAAAATGTTTTTTTTTTTGGTGATGTTTGAAAGACAATATTTTTTCAAAACCAATAAGTAACGAAGAGGAACTACGGCGATGTGTCTTAAACGCAGCACGAGACATATCGGAAACCAGTTTACGAAAATTAAACCGACATTTTATTCGAAGATGCCATTTGTGCCTTAGAGTCGGAGGGAAACAATTCGAACATTTACTGTAAAAACGAATGAAAATTAAACCCGTTTTTTATTATCTTTGAACCAAGGTCAACCAAAAATCAATCATATTCTTCAAAGGAGCACAAACAAATGAGATATCGTAGAGTACAAGATAATTTTTTAGATGATTAGCATTGATTTCCGAGGATCCATATTGGCAAATGTCATACGAATTCCTACTTTTATGCATTAAGATATCATGTGTCATACCATTTTAGAATCGGCATAAAATACGCATGTTTTTAAAGTTATTTGCGCATTTCGTTTCTAGTAAAAAAAAGTTATGGCAGGTGTTCAAAGTTTAAATTACTATGTCGATGATAATTTAAGTCAAGTTCATTACAGTATTTTTCCAACTTGTACATTAGTTATTGACATAATAATGCTTCTATCATCTTAATCAACTATTCATAAACGCGCACAAATAAAAAAAACTAAATTCTAAAGCTATCCCAGTAAATGCGAGCACTTACAATGTTAAAAGAGGTGAAAAATTGGAAAAATCTTTAAATTGGTATAACTCGAAAACGGTGCAACTTTTACTGAGGTCATGTTAGGCTGGTTTGGATTGTCTGACGCTGGGGAATCTCCAGTGTCACTGTGACGTGCTATTTATGGGACACCCTGTATGTATACCAAATTTCTTATTAATCAGTTGAGACGTTGGATTTGTTGAAAAAACACACTCTCAGATTTGTAATACAATTAGAACCTATTATTATTATTATTGGGAGGGTTGAGATGGGCCTTGTGTGCCACTTAGACATTTGCTGATCTTTTGTAGCAGCGCTAGCCGAGCTCACCGCAAAGGCCCGTTGCGTCTAGGAATGTCTAGATGCTTCGGGCAGTGAGGAGTTGTATCTCTTGTGGGTTCATTATATGTCGCCCTAGGTAGATACTTCGGTTGCGCATTAGTGGTCCGCAAGAACACAGGATGTGCACTGCTGTTTTCTCTGTATCCTGACAAAACCTGCATGCCGCGTCTTGTTTCATACCCACTAGAAACAGAGGTCTGTTCAGTTTGAAGTGGCCAGTTAGGATCCTAGTCACTGCGCAAGTCTCTTCTCTTTGGAGAGTTTTGTATAGGTCGTTTGGCAGGGAATAGGTTTTGCGTTTTGTTGTGCCACAAAACGTCTCTACGGCTGACCAGGGGGTTCTCAGCACCGTTCCTAGTCAGTTCATTTGCTATCTCGTTTCCATCAATGCTGGAGTGCCCTGGTACCCTTCTAAGTATTACTTTGTTGAAGTTTCCTAGGGCATTTAGGTTTTCTTTACAGTTTTGGACTAGTTTGAAAAGGATAGCTTTGCTGTCCGAGTTGATGTAGATGTGCTGGTATCTACGGTTCTTCTCAAGGTTGATTTCCGCACATTTGTTAATGGCAAAGATTTCCGCTTGGAAGATTAAGGACTCCGTGCCCATGTTGACGCTAACTTTGAGTCTTGGTCTCTCACCATAGATGCCGCATCCCACATCGTTCCATTTTTGAAACTATCTGTATACCATTATAACCTAAGTGTAGGTAGTTGTGGTGAGAAAGTTGGTGGTTCGGCTTAGGAGTCGAATCGTGATCGTAAGTTAACGGGCTCGAATCTCCGCGGTGACCATGTAGGTACCAATGACATTAAATACTCTCACATTAATTAAGTTATTACATTACTCAATGCTTCTACAGTGAAGTTAAAACATCGTGAGGAAATCTGCTCATTCGAACAGCTGAGTGTTTAAAAGAATAATTGCACAAAAGATCCTAAAGGGTCGACTCGACCTTCGAAGTGTTTCCGAAAGGGCCCATCAGTAACATAAGCTAAGTGTGTGAAGGGGCGGAAAACACAACAGCTCACTATTACCTGTGATATGTATAAGTTTAATATCTGTCAGGGGGTAGGTATACCTCTCATTTCCCAGATTGTTATCTGTGCAAAAATGACTTGAATCCGTTTTGATGTAAAAGTAGGTAGCACAAACAAACAAGCGCATTTTAAATATAACTTACGATTACTATAGGAGAGCAAGCTAAAGGTTTAATAACTTCGGAAGTTAACGGTACAACGACGCCGTCTATCTGCACCTATACCTACCTATAAACTGCCTTTTTGCTTTAGTCTGCAGAGGCTATCAGTTTATCTGTAAGGGAAGACCAATCAAAAGTTTTAGTTAGTAAAAACCCTGACAGTTTTTTTCTGTTGCACTTTTGAAGTGAAGAATGACAAGGATATAGGTTATTAATCAATGTATTTAATGTTTCCTTGTTACACGCATTGGGATGTAAGGACTGTGTCATTGTATCATGTACCACCACTTTGACGGTTGACAAAATACATTTCTTCAATCGACCATTACAGAAAACGCCACACCAATTTTCATCAATTTATCTTTTCAGACCCCATATCATAGCTGGTCCCTGTCCTTCTATAAAAACCATAATAATAATAGCCCCAATAATTGCCCAAAACTGTACAGTCATCGTTTAAATAAACAGTTCATTATTTTATATACGAGCCGACACAAAGATGCCGGCGGTTCCTATCAACTACCGTTGTTTGTTTATAAGATGCGGACGGACAGACGGACCGACTATTGAATCAATAAATAGATTAGTAGCTATACGTACTTTGTAAGCGATAGGCCGACTTGTAATAAGTATTACAGTTTTGGGGTTACGCGGGACCATCGGTTTTTAAATTTAATTTATTAAAAGTATACGCACAAACAAAAAATAAAAATTTATGAAGTAGTGCCATTGAAAACATTGAAAACAAGCATCGGTCGTTTTCTTTTTTACCAACAATAAACTGTCGATTTTCTGTTTTTTAATTAATACTAAACTAACTAATGAGTTGTGGTTTATCAAATCACTACGACTTTTTGAGCCTAGACCAATTTTTAGATGACCACCTGTCACGGCATTCTATGATAAACAATATCATTAAAAAAAAACACCAGGTTAAAGAAATAACACCATTATTTAGTAGGTACTAATAAGTAGACGAATAAAAATATGGCGCATATTAAACATGAAAAACATAACTATTAATACCTACTGTTATGAAAAGTTTAATAAGATTAGAGACCCAGCTTATCGTATCTTATCTATTTTTGTTTTATTTGTTGTTGTAGTGTTGTTATGTGTGTGTTGTTGTGTTTTGTTTGTGGCGATAGCCTAGTTGGCAGTGACCCTGCCTACGGAGCTAGCGGTCCTGGGTTCGATTCCCGGTATGGGCAAATATTTGTGTTATGACTGTTATGAGTACGAAGATTTGTTTCTGAGTCTTTGATGTTTTCTATGTTTTTAAGTATTTATTTCTCTGTATAAGTATTTATACCGTTGTCTAGTACCCATAGTACAAGCCTAGCGCTTAGTTTGGGCCTAGGTCAGTTTGTGTGAGATGGTCACTTGATATAGTTATTGGTTTATATATTTTTGTCCCAATGCTGAGGCTCCCTCAGATCTTCCACGATTCCCTATCCAGTGACTCCTGAGCCCAGTCTACAGAAGTGGTCCAGTTGATCCTGCCATCTCCTTCTTGGTCAGCCTCTTCTTCTCTCATGCTTGGTTTCCACTGGGTGAAAATTTTGGACCGGAGCTCACTTGGCATGGCATGGTATCCGGCAAATGTCACCAGCCCAATCCCAAAGCCCAAGCCCAAGCTTGGCTGCTGCGAGGTTTACATTAGCGATCTTTAGTCTGGAGTGTTGAATCGTGTTCTGGCTTCGATCTTGCAATTTAATGCCCAAGATACTACGCTCCAGACCACAAGCTCGAATTTTTGAGAAGCCGTCAAATACCAAGTTTGGGCGCCACAAGGAGGACGATCGATTATAGCTATTGTAGAAAATAAAAGCGAAATCATTTTATGCAATTAACGTGAATTTGTTATATCAGGGCAAAGCAGCTCCCTAGTTAAATTAATAAACGCCTCTATACCCAATTTTTTGGTTGTCAAACAAAAAAAACTCATAGAAATCCTGCTTTAGACATATACATTAATCTATTTATCCCGCAATAGCACGGAACCCCGTCTGTTCCGGCCCATCCCAATTTCACGGTCACCGCCGTTCGCGCAAGTCACCGGCGCGCAATCAGCGCTGCGCCCGCGCCGCTGCTTTGTTTCAACCGCCCGGGCTCGGCGCCAAACTGCCACTCTACAACTAAACCGACGCAAGATTATTTTACAACCGATTGCAATTTAAATTTTGAATCCGGTGAGCAAGGTATAAATTCGAGCTGAATTTGATTTTGAGTTAGGTGGATTTCATTTGTCGCTTGCAAAAGGTATGAATTTTAAAATTATAATATGTTTGGAACCGGAAAATACTTTCACCTGGGGCAGACTGGTAGGTTGTACAAGAGTCGAGTCCCTAGGGACCGTGTAGGTATGTTCCATTCCTAATTTAAATATTCTTCAGTATATTATTCAATTATCAGTTCCAAAGTAACTGTCAAAAAGATGTTCAAGTTGATCTTATTATTTTATGACACGATGACACTTTTACTTAGGTAGTTGGTAGTGACCCTGCATAAAAGCTAGCGGTCCCAGGTTCAAATCCTAGTAACAGCAGATATTCGTATGTATGTAAACTCTAAATTGTACAAAAAATTTATACAAGTGAGTTCAAACATAAGCTTAAGAAGCATGTAAAATGACAATCCCTTTAAAGGCTATTTTTGTGATGAGCGCGAGTAAATATTTTGTTCCTGAGTATTTACTTGTGTACATATTTATAATCTAAATAAGTATGTATACATATTTATAATCTAGATAAATATGTTTAACGTTGTCTATAGCAACCATAGTACAAATTTGGAGCTTAGTTTGGGACTAGGTCAATTTGGGTGACATAGTCCCCTGATATTTATTTAAATTAGCGTAGGTAGCATCATTGTAACACACTCTTTGAAAGATGAATAGAGGAGGAATATCTTACTACTTACTATCTAAAGCTAAATTAAGTATTTTCATCCCTTAAGTAACTTTAAAGTGGCTATATTAAAGGACCTAGGTTTTATAGATTATTTTGGTAGCTATAAAACGTTGCTTTTCCGCATTAACTTATCCTACTTCTCATATCGATGATTTCTACTTCCACACTCAGCACACTGGAATATCTTATATCAATCAATACCATTACGTTGAGGATAGTGCAGTATACCTACCGTAACAACCAAATCAAGTAACAGCCCGTTCACACAGAGTCTCCGTATTTACGGTACCCGTTTTAACGGATACAACAAAAAATGATGCTTTGTTCACACATAGGCACCGTATAGCGTTCAACGTATCCGCCATTAACTGAGAGCCCGTTCACATATTCTCCGTACCGCACCCCACACACAGTTTATATCCAGTAAAAACGTACGGATACATGACGGATACGTATTCCGTTCATCCAGTATTCGATAACAAAACGGAATGTCATAATTTAGCGGACCGACATTTTTTACTGTATACTGAATACTGTGTCATATGTGAAGTCGCTCATACAACTCCATACGCCATCAATGAAAAAAAGTATACGATAAAACGGGTACCGTAAATACGGAGACTCTGTGTGAACGGGCTGTAAGGTGCAATAACTTGTAATTTCACTGACCAATGTACTTACTTGTTTTTTTTTGAGACAGTTAACTTGTTCCGGGTTTATTTTTTCTTTACTACCGGTATTCTATAAATCATGGAATCACAAAATGCTCCCATCACAACACCAGCTTTAGCCTTAAAATCAGTATGGTGAGCTGGGACCATTTTGCATTATGTGGCCCCAGGGGCCCTAGGCGAAATCCTTAACTCTAACGTAAACCGTTTTCGAAAACTATCGAATCGTATGACATAGCGCTTGACGCGACCGTTCGGCAGCTTACGTCAATACGATACATATAAATTATTTTCGATAACGACGCTATTCTCGCAATGCATTGTTTAGAGGCAGGTCCGACTGTAATCTAGTTTTTTGTTGTTATTTTGTTCTCAGCACAATACAATACAATACAATACAAATACTCTTTATTGAACAACATAAAAACAAAACACGGAATAGTATATTTTAACTATAGGTATACAACATAGTCTTACCGCTAAATAGCGATCTTCTCCTGACAACCTTGGACTACGTTTGTTATATGTATGTAAATACACGCTTTTCTTTCATTGTTTTAAGATATTATTTTGAAATTTAAGAAATGCCGACTTGTATTAACTGTGTTTAATATTAACCCTCAAAATTTCTAAAGCTTTAATCAAGAAGGATTTGGGCTTCCCTAAAAGGTAATTCTTCAAGAGTAATGAACGTCATGTTAGCGGTGCGGTACAGTCGGCCGCGCGGCAGGTCAACGCGGGCTAAACACGCCCACTAATTCAATTTACATCGCCTCATACACGAGTACAATCGGCAGCGGAAGTGTTCAGTGTAAATCTTGTATTGTATTCCAAGTAACTGTTTATAGTTTCTTTCATAATATAGGTACCTACTACAATTAAAAGTTAAAACTAAACTTATTTAAATTAAAATAAAACTAAGCTACTCAATTTAAAATAAAACTAAGCTACTCAAATATTAAAGATGTAAATAATAATCACCACTATAAAAAGAACACCCCCTCTAGGTCCGCTCGCGGCATGCTCCTTAAGACACTGGCTGCATTAGCTCTATGGATAGCTAGCCCAATCCAATCCATTCTTGATAAAGAGATAGTAGATAAACACCTCTTTTGTTCCGAACCATAAGGCCGGACCAACTATTTTTGTTTCTAGGAAAATAACAGCCACTAATGTAACGAAGGTAATATAGGATAGAGGCCCTTGCCAAAATGCAAACGTTTACTTTTATATTACTCAAAATGTATGGGAATATCAACTGTCATCCCATACATTTTGAGCGATAGAAAAGTAAAACGTTAGTAGCGATTGCGTCTTCGCTAAGGCTCCTGACGTCAGTTATCTTGCGATCGCCTGTGGTTTTGACATACTTCTACAATCACTTTATGTAACGTATATTTATAATGTATCTGCAGGTAAACTTCTGTAAAAATATGATCAAAATGTATGTTTCAGGTTCCGTGTATTTATTATCCTAGTTATATGGCTTTTGACGTAGAGACCTCGTCGTGTTGTTCTCATAGTCATTATTTTAATTTAAGGCTTATTGACCTTACATTTGTGATAATTTTATTTTTGCTAGTTTTAAGAATTTATTGTTTATTATTTTATTACCTTATTATTACATTAACTTACTTTTAAGTATAATTATGTTTTTATGATCGAAAAAATGACCTTCTGCTGGAGTTTCTTGCGGCGCTTCTTCTCCGCAATGATGGTCTTGTCCGAAGCGCTGCTAGATTCACTGTAGATTTCCGACGTGTAAAAGACCCCGCATGTGGCCAATTTACTGAATAAATATTTTGAATTTTGAATTTGGATTTTTGTGTCCAATAGTACTGACTGGGCCATTGTTAATGAGCACGATGAGTCGCGGAACGGAGGCTGAGTGGCCATATTAAATTTTGTAATTACAGCCCTGCCCACTGTGCCCACTCCGCCCAGTTACAGACGGTAGTCCGGCCGCGGCGGCTTGTTTTGCTAACACAGATTGTTATTACAAACATACATCGTATAATTGGATTTCGATCTTTAGAAAAATGGAATGCAACATGAGTTATCTATAGATCTCAAGAAAATGTATGTGAATAATTTGATAATGCTCGTATATGTTACATTTCGGACTGTTAAGGTATAAGGTAATAGGTAACTACTAAAGATTTAATTGGTACTCACACTAACAATAACCAAAGCGTAGTTAACAAAAAAAAACACGTCATAAGTATAGTACCTACTTATGTTACCTAATAAAATAATTTTATGCAATATTATTCTATAAGTACTATTCTATTCTAATGTAGGTATTCTAATAGATGCAGAACACCGATATGTCAAAGGTCAACAAAACTTTACTTGTGTGGTTTACTTGTGGGAGGACCTTGTGCAGGGTCCGTCCGGGTTGGTACCACCATCTTATCCATTAACCTACCGCCAAGCAGCAGTGTTTGCATTGTTATGTTCCGGTTTGGGGATTAGACAGCCGGTGAAATGACTAGCATAGATGCATTTCATCTTAGTCCTCAGGGTTGGCAGTGCATTTGCAGTCTTATGAATGTGAATGCGTCTTGTTAATGTTGGGTCACCGTCACAGTTTCCACTTACCATCAGGTGGGCTGTGTTCTCGACTTCTCGTTTGCCTTCCTATGCCATAAAAAAAAATCGGTTTTGATTGGCTATTAAGTAGTGTTGGGTAAAACGCAATTAAACATGTAAACTTTATCATTATCAAATATCCGCATCGAGCTCTTATGTCTGCTCCATGGATTTTGACAGGGGCCTAATTCTTTTGACATAATTATTATCTTGTTGCCAACTTTATGATAAGTCTTATTTATTTGACTGTAATGGCGATCAAGTTTAAATTAAAACGATAAGAACAATGTGTACAGGCAAGTTACAAGAAAGGTTAAGGCCCTGGGGGTTACCATTATATATGAAAGCAGTTCAGTTTAGGTTGAGAGAAAGGGACAGAGCTGTATACCTTCTATAGCTCGGTCCCTTTCTCTTAATCTTAGCTGAGCCGAGATGTATCATGGTTAGGGCCAGATTCCAACATTCCAGCGCGCTGTGACCTACAATCTACATAAATACTACACTTACATCTAGTTTACAACTCATCCAATTAACCATTTCGTAAAGCATAGATAATGGCAACCTTTGTGACATCCTGACAGTGACCACAGAGGTCACAATCATCAAACATCCACCATAGACTAACCGCTAATCTCAGCCGGCTGTTGGGACCGCAGGCGCAGAACATTACAATTAGCCTTAGTGTAATTTGGACTTGTAATTGGCTCGTTGTAATTGGGGTCAGGTCGGGTTATGTCACGAAGTTTTGAGGTAGTTTTTTGTTCGGAGATTACCGTACAAAGAGTTAGTTGCGTATGATATTTCAGTGTCAGATTGTAAGAAATATCGTGGTAATGCTATTTGATTAAATAGTATCTATGTGTGAAATAAGAAAATGTTTTACCGACTCTAATACCCTAATCGCTATAGGTGTGCCTTTAATATTCGAAGAGTTCCCTCGTTTTCCCCAGTATCTCATTTTCAGATTCTGTCACCAGACAATGACCACCTGGGAAGTATACTCTATCAAACAAAAAAGTATTTTCCATATCGGTTCAGCCGACATGAAAACGTGAGAACCTTCTACTTTTTTGAAGTCCGAAGAATACTTCTTCTCCAGTTACCTTCTCTAAGAATGCGTCGGTAGACTCGTATTTGTTAAAGTGCTGGTGCGGCCTATATACTAACAAATTAAGCGAATAATCATAAATTATATACCACCTCATTTAAGTACTATGCTTGTTTTTTTCTAACTTGAAATAACAAAAACAAAATATAGATAGAATATTATTACTTTCATAATAACAGAGTTTCAATGGTAAATGGTATTACGATACAAAACGAAAGTTAAAGTTATGTCATTACTCATTAACAGTATAAATATTGAATAATATTATAATTTTGTAAATTTCCTGCGCAATTAGATTTGGATGGTGTTTATAACAGCATCAAGGCGGTAATTGTCCCGCCTGGGTACACCAATGTGGTTTTATCTACCTCTGATAGGAGTTACGAAATAGGCAGAGCACAAACTTGCATCCACGTAGCAATAATATGTATGTATGTATGTAAACTCTTTATTGTACAAACAGAAAAAACAAAAAAAAATAGAAACACTCCCTTTCCACATCCCTTTGAGGGGTCTCTTCCAGTTATTGTACTTAGGTAATCCATTTTGCGAACACGTGCCGCTATACGATTGGGCTAAAATATGGCCTATATTTACGTGTGTATGTTACGTAGATGACAAGAAAATATTATGGTGTCCTCAAACAAAGGGGTACTAATGCACTCCCAATCGCTACCGGCTTCAAAGTGGAGCAATTGTCTTCATTTTGTATGCAGACAAGCCTTCGATTTTCAAAATGAAATCGATTGCGATTGTGAGTGCGTTAGACAATAATCCCTCTGGTTTGATGATGGACTTGGAAGGTGGACAATTCAAAACTCAAAATATTTATTCAGTAAACTGCCACGTCTCGCGTCCGTAATATAATATGGAATGAATCTACTAAACTCTAAAATCTAATTAGATTCCAAAATCTGACAGTTCCCATCTTGATTATTTCTTTATTAAAATATTATTTCATAAACATATCAATGAGAACTCGTGTAACCAGTAATATTAGGGTCAGTTTAATTGATAAAAATACCTACACTTAAACCAAAATGCAGTAATCACAGCGAATTTGCGTCGGTTGAGGTTAGGATTTCGGAATCTAATTACAGTTTCGAGTATAGAACTTCGGACAAGACCATCATTGCGGAGAAGAAGCGCCGCAAGAAACTCCAAAATACCTAATCCAGATAATCTTCGCCGCATTAAAAGTGTAACCGGGTTTAAACTAAACTCGTTGCATTGGTCTCAAAAATACACCAACACTAGTAATTGATTTCCCAATTTTGTGCTAGTAAAAACTGCGGTCAAAAATAACACTAGCTCCGGACTTCAATTATCGAAGCATTTGAATATTGGAAGATGGACGTTGAACAAGTTTCTTCTTGCCCTCTTAATTCCTTCCTCTTCTTATGTTTGTCGTATTTTACTGCTCAATCCTTTCTTCTTCTTCTTTAAATATTAATGGCGGCCCACCAAGTGATTTCGCCCGTGTCAGTGAGAGAGTACAATCAGTATATAGAACAATAAATCAAAATAAAAAAAGTAAAAGCCGGGTATTTTCAATCGACCATCTTCCTTCCCCGAAGGTTACCGGAATCCTGCTCAATCCTTTAACGTCAACTATATTTTTCTGGATTTTCGAGTGCTGTTATTGTAGAGGCGAACATTTTTCTTCACACGTTATCCAGTTTCTATTCCATTTAATATTCCTATTACTTAAACAACAAGGATGTTTCTGCTACACTCGCACATCTCATTGATTGCGATATTGTATTGCGAACTGATGAAGTCTGGAATACTTCGTCCTTCTTTCGTCTGTATTTCCTGAGAGATATAGTTTGGGTGTAAGCTTCAGGGTGTGTAATGTTTAGCATAAAAACAAATGGTCGAATGATCATTTTACACGAATTGCATAATTAAAGTCATGATGAACAAAACGAAATGCATAATTTGAAAAACTATAATGTTTATACATTAAAAAATAAATATTGCTAACGGCTTTCATTACTATTAATTTGGTCACAGTTCTAACCAAACCTAACCTAGTTAGGAGAAATTGACTTAAAATGCATAATAACATGAAAATTATAGTTATACTAAATGAGTGTTGTTATTCGATCGTATGCCAGATAAAATTTTACAATTGGTTTTTATGCCAAACGTTCATTATGCTTTTCGTGATTAGTTAAATGAAATTATACAAAATGTTTTTATACTGATTGAAGCCAGCAAGCTTCATACTACACTTCTTCCTCATATACCATCGGGTGTGTTAGAGCCTGTCAGTCCAGAAAAAAAATGCTTACTCCAAAGCTTCTCAGCGCGTTGTGGATCTCGTTACGGAGTCTATTCCGATCGATGGTGGTCGCACGCGACTTCCGCGGCGTGCCGCAATTAGGCGAAATCGACCGGACAACCGATCCTGAGACATCTTGTTTGTTTTGTCTTGTGGTCGGTATTGGGTTATGATTATGATAATCTGTGGATAGTGTGGATTACTGATTTTAAGGGTAACATGAACGCACGCCGCCGACATTGGCCTGACATTTCAGTCAGTCTAAAAACTTAATTTCATTTTACTACCTACGAAAAGCACAATGAACGTTTAACATAAAAAAAACATTTAAGAAATTACATATGTATTTCGTTGTTATATAAATCATTATATCGTTGGTTTATCTAGAACACGGACTGTTACTTTTGTTTTCATAGGTATGTTAGGCGGCCTGACAGTCTTGGGACTGCAGGGAAACTGTTAGTCTGTAGGAGCCCTTAGTCAATCTCTGATCTGATGGGCCGATGAACTGCTTACCGTAAGGTTGATACGATAAGTACAGGATGTGTGAGGGATATAGGGAATGGCTAAGAATTAATATAATCTCGAGCTAAGCTGAAGCTTTTAATATTATAGGGATGTATATATCTACATCTTAAAACGGGCCTAACAGAGACATAGAATAGCATAACACACTGATCAACTTGAACACGTAGAACCGAGAATCTAAACTTATTCTAGAAATTTTAGCATTGAGGTTAAGCAACGTCGTCTTGGCGACAGGATAATGCAAAAGTGAGCACTAAAATAGTTATTTTCCTACTCCTGTACTTTTATCTGTCATTTATATAGTCACGAACACTAATATAAGAATATAGATAATAATATGTCCGCAGAACATTCCGTAGAAAAGTCTATCTAGTCTATTCCCCTTAACAGCACTTGTGCTTTTTTGAGCCAAAACGATATCCCTAGCTGCCAAAGCTTACACCTAGGTTAATTTGACCAATCAAAATACTTCACCAAATTAAACCACCAATCACAATACACATTGACTGTCAATCGGAACGTTAGGTTCTTTTTGGTATGTAAACTCTTTTACTAATTTAACTCTTTAAAAAAAACATTTTATTTGGTATCAACCAACCAGAACGCAGCTATATTAAAATCGACCAATCAGGTAAAAGAATTCATTTCTCAAATCATTAGGTGTTTTTAGTCCCTATTTCACAAGTTAAATCGATTGTGCAACTTTTAAAAAAAATATGAAACCTGGCAAGTGCACATCAATTTAAAAACAAAGTTAACCATAGACACATATTTTGTTGTTTTCGAATGTTTCTCGCTCGTTTGTTGTGTTCTGTGCTTCGATCGTTCGAATTCTAACCTAGGTATATTAATTTAATTTTGCATTTTATTTGAAACCTAGTCGTAGAAAAAGTATTGTATGCAACGGTGTATAACTAAGTCAAAAAATACTCGTGGCGTCTTGCTTTACGATGTTCGCCTGCGGCTCACATCGTAACCACACCGCTCGTCTTTTTTGACCTCTCTTATACAACTGTTGCATAAACTATTATTATGTAACTGCCTCACTGGTACATAATTAAGCTCCTTAAGGCACGAGTGCCGAGGTTAGAGCGCGAGCTTGCGAGCGCTCTAATTACAGGCACGAGTACCTACCTACAAGCTTAAAATGATAATGACAAAAATAAAGAATCGCTAACTTTTCCCGATTTTTCTACTAGAACAAATTACTTGTCAGCAAAGTCATTTTCATTATTCCGATTGGCGTTAATGTGAATTTTATTGTAAATGTTCACAAATTTCATGCAAATTTTAATTGTGTCTGAAACAATTTATCATAAAAGTTGTAATGCCAAATGAAACGACATTTCATTGATATCTATATTGAACGTAACCATGGTAACCAAGTAACAAATCGATGGATGTTAACCATCTATTTTTAAAGTAATTAAATAAAAAAATAAAAAACAATGTAATTTTAAACATATAATTAGTCTCAAAAATAATTTTTATACGTGATTGTAATTGGGATTAAAACATTTTTAACGGTTTATCATACAAATTAGGATCTCAAGTGTTCACTAAAAGCCACGACTGATATCAGGAATGACCGTAACCATGGTACTAACAATGCTATAATTATTATTATAGACGGTTATTACCATGGCAACGCTCATTATAGAATGGTTTTTCTGCTGTGGTTACGCTATAGGTGGTATTCTGATACCGTTAACGTTATCAATATAAGTGGTTTATAGTACGCGAGTGGAAAAAGTATTTATTACACATAAATTGTGTTTACTATACATAATACTAAACGATCGATAAATATAGTCTGTGTCTGTCTGTATTTCTCTCACAGTAACTTTTTCTCAGAAACTATAAAAGTTACAAAACTGAAATTGTGTATACATGGTAGATATTTATACCGCGCAACTAAGATCAATGATGAAATAAGTAAATCAATATTTTTTTACGGTTTCTCCAGTAAATGTAAAGCTAGTGTAAAAATATTTTGTGAACTTTACAATGTATAATTTATTGTGTAAATTTTGCGTTTCCGGGTTTAGCCGATAATATCCGAGAAAAGTCGAATGGTTAACTGATTTTAATCGTAGGTACTGTCAGCATATTTATACCTATATTGAACTTCAATAACGCCATGATGCTACAACACCAGGTGAGTTATAACCAGGGATCGGAAATTCGGATCGATATTTACCTATACTTTCGCACCGGCTTTGTTGTTCAGTTGTATGGAGGCGGACTCAATCATAGAATTCATTACAAAAAAATCTGGGATTTCAAAATAATAAATTGCACCGGCATTAATTCATATTCAATTATTTATATTAACTGTTTGAAGTATATTTTTCATGTATAGATTTACCAAATATTATTTAATTTACCTGTTACTCATTAACCTAACGAATTTATAAGAGCAAAAATGAATGTTTTATCCTACATGTAAAGTAACTATTATATTAACATTTTGTTGAATCCCAGAATCCCGGAACTTATATTATTAAAATAATATTTTTAAAAAGCCGACGCCATGTTTGCCTATCTTTTTTCGGGATTTTGCCAACTTTAGGTAAATATCGATCCGAATATCCGATCCCTGGTTATAACAAATAACTAGTTCACTCCTGTTTTTTTTGACATACGTAGTTTTTTGTGTTTGCAGTAACGGCGTTGGAACCCTACCCTGAGCATGGACCAATATGCATGCCCGGTTTTAACACGGATATGTAATTACAGCGGGGATCCTGTTGCCACCTTTTGTCCGACCTGATCATTATATTATGACCTCTTAGCCACACAATATGGTATTGTCATTGGGTTACGGTATAAAAACCGGTTCAAAATTGATTTAAGGTGACACAAACAGGAGACGTTAAATGCAAGCTTTACAAACAGCATTGTCATTGAATTACGTTGTAAAACCGGTCGAAATAGTACATTGTTGCCTAGGCGCGGAAAGTAAGGGTTTTCCTGACGAGGTGGTTAGCAGGCCGAGCAACAGCGAGGCCTGCTAAAATACGAGTCAGGAAATCCTTGTTTCCGCCGAGGCATACATAATGCTTTTCTCAAACATGCGAGGAAATAATACAAATACATTTCTAAAAAGCAAGTAATTTAATTTACATTTTTGTTTGCCCTCCACAGCATAAATTGGTCATAAGTTCGGTTATAATTTTCCTTAGATTTAGCGGGAAGCAGGTTTTGCCTAACCGAGGCAGCTTCAGATTTTAATATAGGCGGTGTGGTACCTATTTCGTCGCTTTCGTCGCTTGAGCTCATTTTTTATAGTAAGTATTTCACACAACAAATAGTTTAATATTCGGTTTCACAATTATATTATGCAGAATGAACGAATGTTACCGACTGTCAATTGTTTTTAAATACTAACCATAGACATTGGAATGCAAATTCAAAAAGAAACACACGCACTGTGCTAAAAAAGCGAGCAGTTACCTTGGCTGTTTGGAATTTTTGTCTTGGTCCTTTTGATTTTGTATGCAAATTGACAGCATTTTTAAGAAATATATGGACATGGACGGAAAGGTGTTTTCATATGGTTTTTTTACTCCTAGGAGTAAAATGAGGCTCTTTCCGTCCTTGTGTTTCAATCGGAAAACCGTTTTTTCCGAGCATGTTTTAGAAAATTTATTTAAGATTTGATTTAAACACGTGACATTAGATAAAAGCTTGTAAAAATATTTGTACTTACTTATATCGTTTAAACTTAAACTTAGTAGCATAGACGTTTATTTTTAGCATACATTTTAATATTGACAGAAACTTTTAGTAAGTGTATATATAATATTAAGCATTTGTCACACAGCGCGTGCCTTTTTAATAGGTTAGGTTAATATATACCGATAAATATATCTGTTTAATTTTATGTGTTAGGATTACGTTGTAAGGTTTATTTTAGATTGTTGGTTTTTTTACGAGCGAATTAATTCTTATCGGGCAGTATTCGCCCGAGTCGATGTTTCTCTTAGCGTTATCGATACAAGAATATTTACGTGTCTCGACCGAATTTAAAGTGTTTTTCGATTAATCACAATCGAGTGATGGACGTCGATTTTATGTCAGCATACCGGTTTCGATGTGTTGATAGCTTGTATTAGGGATTTGATGGAGTTAAATTATTGGTTTTAATTTAGTATAATGTGACCGTAGAATTTTTAGTTGCGTCGTGTTTTCGTCTTTTTTTTGTGCGTTTTTTGTTAATTAACCTTTTAACAACTATCCTTACAGTTTTGTTGTTTTATTTTACATATAGCTATTTTAATTATAACTCTGATCAAATGTTGTTTGTCTTAAAATACTCGTGCTTGATTGATTAAGCCACAACTGACAGTGGTTTACTGATAAACCGAGTAGTGATGTAGTGACGACTCATCATCATCATCATTATGTCAGCCGAAAGACTTCCTCTGCTGGACATAGGCCTCCCCGAAGGCTCTCCACTCAGACCGGTCTTGTGTTTTTCGCATCCACCATTCCCGCGATCCTTACAAGGTCGTCACTCCATCTTGTTGGAGGCCTACCTACAGCTCGTCTCCGGGTCCGCGGACGCCACTCAAGAACCCCTACCAATCACATTAGTCATTAGTAACGACTACCCTTTAAAATACCTAATGTGAGTAATATGTCTTACGCAAGGCACTTGTCCCACTGCCGGAGTGGAAGCCATTAGTTATCGACTGTTCTCTCGCTCAAGAAACGAACAAAAGATATAGATCCCGTGTCAATAAAAGAGACACATATATTAATAGTTTATCGCTGGGTCTACTTGATTCTCGCTCATCGTCGGTGGTGGGACACGTGCCTAAAGTCCGACTTACTCCCCTCGTAAATGATACAGAGGGGAAGCACTATACACGAGGTACAGTCAACAGCATAAATAAGTGATCATTTATGTACCTTGTCACTTTAACGTTATGTTTGAAATGCTATACAAAATAGTAAAACGATTGAAAGCGACAAGGTACATTAATGATCACTTATTTATGCTGTTGACTGTACCTATACAATGTAAACGGGTGCGCTTCAATTCGTCTAAAAACATTTTGCATAATTTCATATTATTTAACTACCTACGAAAAGCATAATGAAAGTTAAGCATAGAAACAACATAACATAACACTCATTTATTTTAACCATAATTTTCTCGTTATTATGCATTTTAAGTCAATTCCTTCTTTTTAGGTTAGGTTAGGTTAGAACTGTGACCACATTAATAGTAATCAAAGACGTCAGAAATATCTTCTTTTTAACCTATGGCGCATTATGGTTTAAGAAATGAGTAGACCCTTAGGTTACAGAGTAAAGAGAGTCGTTATAATATAACGACTTATATATTACTTTTAACATCACTTGCAAATGTGTTACTAAACTTATTAACTTAATAACGTATTTTTTGAACTACTGTATGTATATGCCTCAAGTATATACATAGCCAGTAGTTCAAAAAAATACGTTATTAAGTTAATAAGTTTAGTAACACATTTGCAAGTGATGTTAAAAGTAAATTCCTGAGTGCAATTTCTTAGCGGAGGTATAATCTATTTTATAATAGGCATAGATTAAAATTATTTCACGTAATAGAGTTTTTATAAAATATAAATAAAGAAAGCATAGATAGTGTAAAGTGTAAGGCTTGCACCTTTTCTTCAAGAATTCCAATGCAGATTATTTTTATGTCTATTAAGTCGTTAAATTAATCCCGTGTACGTTATTTGCAATTACGACTATTATAAAATGCTTAAACTTATACGTTCATATTAGATGCATCTGTTGGCTAGTAGGTAATATGTTAGGCGATTAAATTGCATTAATAACATATCGCACTGCTAGATCAAGACAGCATCAACTCAAAATCTTTTTTAGATTTGTTTCAAGCTCATAGACGTTGTATTAAAGTTTATTTTAAAATACAGTTGTATTTTGAGTTACTCCTCTTTTGATCTGGCAGTGCGATATGAGCACGGCCATACTTTATGGTAAAAGACAGTAAGTACATTCTAAGTAACAAAAACAAGTATAATTGAAGTTTCTGCGAACCATCCGGCTTTTATAATGAATATGAAAAATTAAAACTCCAAATTTAAAAAAAAACTTTTCTCATGCTCGTAAAATTCTTCTTTATGCTGGGTATATGCTGCATAAAATCGAATTGTATGAGCTAATGCATAAAGTGTTGTCGTCATCTAGACTAACAATAAAGCCCCACAGCCAGACAGACGAGGTGACTGACTATCGCATTTTATAGATATTTTCAGTTTTTCAATCGTTTTAATCATTTTTGATGTATAGTCGCCGTCAATAGAACTTGTGACCAATGTAAACAAATTAGTACTGATTGACACATAACCTCAAATATTCAAAAAGCGTATTTTATTAAAAATTACGTGTAATGATGAATAGTTATTTCATCTTTAACGTAATATGGTATTTAGGCCAGCTTGAGCTGACATGTTCCAAGGTTGAACAAAGCTTCAAAATAAATTAATAAAAAAAAAATCTTAATATGAAAATAATGATCTAGTGTATAAATCATTGCAAAGACCTCACTTGATCTTTGAAAGTAGATACGTGATTATCGAGTTATCATGGTGAATTGGTTCGTTTGGTTTTGTTTACATCTTTTGCAAGTTCTATTGACGGTGACTTTACCTAGGTAGGTTACTCTATGTAATTACAACGTATTACATTCTTAGAGTTTTCATAGCTGAAGCTACCATATTTCCTTATTATCCGCAAACTGCATACGGTAAGACGTGGCTAATGCCATGATAATGGTAAGAGCACACCTCACAAAGGCTGCCCGCTTAAGAACCATAACCATTAAGCGTAATGCCGATATTAATTATAGCACATCTATTATATTATTTACGTGCCTTCGGTAAGTGTATTTTATAGGAGTTGTAACGTTATTCCTGCACTAATGAAGAGAGTCTTTGTTGCAAATGTTTTGGATTAAGTGCTTGTGTTTAAACATTTGTTAATCACTGGAGGTAAGCTAGAGGAAGATTAATATGTTCTGTGGTTATGGCAGGACTTGGCCAATCACACTAATATTGTGAATGTTTGTAAGTGTGTGAGTTAGTAGGTATGTTTATTCCTTCTTCACGCTGACAATATTTGGATTGGGGAGGCTACGTTTGCCAAAACACATTGTTCCTGTAGGAGAATAGAAGCTAGTGTATTATTATATTATATGTAATTTCATTCTGTTCTTTGATCGCAGTTGCTAATAATGCTAGTTGGAAAGTTTAGTGATAAATTATTTGTCTACAGAAAATTTCGTATATAAAGTCATCATCTTAATAAATTACTGCGAACATTCTCGGAAACTTTAAAGAGCATTAAGAATGTTTTCATTCTTTACAACAACAAAAAAAACTTAATTTTCTATTTGAGAAGTTTCTGTTCGTCAAAATTCAAAGTATTTATTGAGTAAATTGGCAACATGAGGGCTCTTTTACACGTCGGAAATATGCAATTTGGACAAGACCACTAAGAGAAATGCCAGTTCATTCAAACACCGCAATCAGTGAAAATGACCAAGTTATATGATTCCTATAGCTCTATCCATTTCACTGACTGGAACTTGATAGGTTTTGGCGCTTAAAATACAGCCTGTGATCAACGTTGAGCTGACATTGTGATTATGATGCAAACTTTATTCGTTAGCATGGTTAAACCTTCGTTAAACATAAATAAAACTCGTCTAATCAATGTTCCGTCAACACCAATCATTTTAACTAGCCCGCTCCCATTCTACCTCCAACTAACGAGTAAATTTATATCACTAAATAAAAACTAATTTAAAATAAACAGGAAACCTATCGTTACCGTTTCCCATACAAAGCCCATATGTTCCCATTAGACATAACGAGACTTTTATTGCTAGATCATCGTAATCGATGTATACGGAATCGATTAATTTCTACAAATGTTAATTTGGTCGTCAAACAGTCGGCTGGCTCGTTATAGTAATCAGAGTATAGTGCCTTTAAAGTTCGCTGTCATTCAATTAAAAATAGACCTTATGATCGCTGGTTTTTACTACATTTTAAAATTCGTTTTCATGTTATTATTATAATAGCAATGACAAGAACGACGTAACCGCCAATCCGATAAAGTCCCCTTGATATTCGAATGGCCGCGTATACACCAGTATAATACGTAAAGCAAACGCCGCTAGATGGAGCTAATGTTACGTAAGTTATTAGTATCATGGTTAATTGGACATTATTATTGTTCATAAAACTATAATGTTTTTGATTAAATTGGTGTGGTATTATATTGCTTTTGTTTTTATTTATTTTATTAGAATCATTACCTTTACACGGCAAAAAGAAAATAAAAATGGATGTCGTTAGAAATTGAAATACCCGTGGGTTACGTACGGGTAGGTGCGTAGTTGCTTTTTAAACGGATTTATCGGGCGTTAAACTGTGAACCTGAAATATTCTGCGAGAATCGAGAGAACAAAGAAGCATACATTCTCTTCAAAAACATAACCCTCATTTTAATTTTAGTTGCACTCGTGAATTTTGTTTCTGTAGCTGTTTGCCCACGACTCCGACCGCGTAGAAGTCGTTTATCAGTATTCAATTTTTCGGGATAAAAAAGCCTATGTGCTATGCCAGTCTATAATCTATCCCTGTGCTTAATATCATCCAGATCCGTGATTGAAGTCATCATCATCATCATCATGTCAACCGAAAGACGTCCACTGCTGGACATAGGCCTCCCCCAAGGCTCCCCACTCAGACCGGTTTTGTGCTTTTCGCATCCATCGCGATTGAAGTACTTAGTAACACACTCCATCCATCCAAATTTTCGCAAGAACTTTCTTTTGTATAGTAAGATAATTTTATCAAAATTTCCTCTCATTTTAACTTCACAAAACACCGACATTTGATTGTGTTAATTTAAAAAATAGTGAGAGCTAGTTAATGAAGCGTCGCCTGCGCAGCTTGGCGCCGCGGCGCGCGCGCCTGGGCGCAGTGTGAGTTCGCGCCTCCCGCGCACGACAGCCTTCATATCGAAGACTGTCTTCACTATTCACGTCTTACCTGAGGCCCTACTTTGAAAATGGAAGTTTGAAGTTACGTTTGTTTCATCCCTTTCTCTCGATTTAGTCTCGAATGACAAATGGTAGGAATGGAGCTAAGGTAACTTCAAATTCGATTTTCAAAGTAGGGCATTTTGACACGTTTTAGAGATCAGAGCACTGAATGTGTTTACTTACCTATGTATCTTCGGCTCATCTCCAATAAATAGAAAAGAAAAGTACAATGAGGGTAGGATCTAAAACTTTTGACCGCGTGCATACTCCTAAGGAAGGATCGGGGTAAATTTCTATGTTTTTTCAATAAAGCGACATCGTTATATAATAATTATGAACTTAAACATCACATCCACCATAAATACGATTGGTCTCTTTATGGAATTTCATTAATAAAACAAATGAATTAACCATTCATAAAGGAACCTATCACTGATTCAAAATGAAATTTCAATTCAGTTTGCCGCCATCTTTTGATAGTCTCCATAAACAACCCAGACAAATCTCGCTCCAATACGCGACCATTAATAACAATAAAATATTGCTCTAAATTTATTGAGACGCTGCAAATACAGAATTGATTCAGCTCTAAGCTTATTATCGATATTGCAAGTGTATTAAAATAATTTAAATTTGAGCGTGGCTCACAAAACATCTTTATTCGCGGTTATTTACGACCAGCTATAAAGTGTGGTACATGAAGACACGGATAAAGGTTAGGCAAAAAGCGCTTGTGACAACCTTACGTGGGTACAGCACTAAAAACTGAATGCGGGTAGTGATGAACTAAATTACAACCAATATCGATATATTGAAGACTGATTAAGTCATTCCAAATTTAGTTAAAAAAAAAACCCTTAAAGGGACATGTTAACTTACTTATATTGTGTATATTGTAATGTAACAAGGGAATTAAAGCATGACCATAAAAATAAAAAAAAACTCTGGTGGGGTCGCCACTAAAACTTTTTTATCTGTGTTTCGTGTATTGCAATAGAAATGACAGTTCATAAAAAAAAATAGTCAGGCTTCAAACTATGTATGCAATTCTTTGTCATTATACTTAAATATTTTCAGGTATTTGCCAGCACGGGTAGAGTAAGGTGACGTTTTTACGTGGATGTTGTCATAAGTGTATCTTTAAATAAAAAATATAAATTTAGTTTGAGTAACTTTTGTGTAAAGATTGCGTCATGGCCTCATGGCTTCGTAGCCTTAGCGTCAAGGTTTCTGTACGGCTAGCAGAACATAGATTATTATTTTGTCATCAATCGTGAAATGCGTCTCTTTTATCAGAGAGGGATACCAAGCAACAAACAAGTCCCGGGCAAGGTCTGCTAGTTGCAGAGGTGTCACAACTTTCCTATAATTTCTCTATCGATAATCCGTTTTCCCCACACTATGGATCCCGTCCGGCGGAGATCGTAAAGCCTTATGATAAGTGCCATTAACATCACAAAGGAGGCGTGTAATTGTTTGTCAAATAAATACTAATAAAAATTTGATGTTTATTAAATATTCCGAGGCCCATGCATTGACTCACAAACGGACCGTTTATTGTTTTCTTCAATAATTAAATTGGTTGTTACGTAAATAATATACTAAAAAATATGGCCAGTAAATTATGTGCAATAAATGAAAATCTCTTTAAACAATATACCAAACTATTTTAAATTGGATCCGTGTTGTGTCACACAAGTAAATAAATCGCATTATTGTGGGTGGGAGTAGAAATTAAAAGGTGTTTATTTATGTTAACGTTGCCTTTTTTGTATTGCTGGTAAATCAATCAATCAATCGTTTATTTCAGCAATTTACATGAGTAGCCTAGTTTACATTATATTACTGTATCACTAAGATATAAGTATAAGTATAGGCAAATAATAGTAGGTACATAAGTAAATACATTTTTGAAGTATAATTATCCAGTACTAGACAGAAATTATCTAGTACTAGACAAAAATTTGGCTAGGCTTGGAGTTGTGTTCCTGTTCCCTAAACTAGGTAAACCTGTCTTATAGAGAACAGGGTCCCTCCGACCCTTAATAGTAAATGTTCTATTATTCACTAATATGACCAATAAATTTTGGCCATAAGACCAACGACGTAATAATATAAGAGGTCAAGCCAGACTGGAATAGCTTAAACACCCGGTCCTGTGCTTAAAACTAAAAAAAATACGACTAGCTTTGACTTATAGTCTGTCAAGAAAGTCATGAAATGAAAATCATTTCATAATTGATCCAAAGAGCCAGATTAGTACCTAGTCTGATTATTGTATTTTTTATTATGCTTTACGTGATTTGTGTGTAATCAATCACTGTAATTTAACTCTTTTGATGAATTATGAAATAGTTTTCATTGCATGACTTTCTTGACAGACTATATTTATATTTCGTTACCTGGTCCACTTAATATTCTACTTACTTACACTTACATACTCTCCATTCTTATTGGCCTCAAGCACCCAATAAGGGTTAAATGAATCCCTAAAAGAGTTAAGTGGGTAAGATCGCCTTTGTGCATTACTATTCTGTAAGTATTCTATTTGAGTTTCTGTGTTTAGATACATAGTCGACATAGGTACACGGGCAAGTTTGTAAGTATATACGACATATATACTTACACGGGCAAGTTTTGACGGCAATTTATGTCATTGCTGGCTACAATAATCTGTCTTATTCTAATTATTTTGTGTAATAGAATGAGACGTCGTTACACCTAACGGGCAAATTGCTTAATGTAGGTAAAATTGCTCTTATACACAAATGTTTCTACAGAAATGCAGGAATTTCAGCTGTTTTGTTGTTTAATTTGAACATATGAAGAACATAAGATCGCCTCTTTCGACTTTCGCGATTGAATTCTCATAAAAAACCTGAAGTAGGCATCCTTCAACCGCATCCTCAGGCCATGAGGTCAATCATCAAGCAGCTGACATAATTGCGGGCATACCTACACGTAGTAGGCCCTTCTACAGTTCGTGGGACCACTGCAATTTAGACTTTACTGCTGGGAATATAAAGACACAGTTATTACGTACGGCCTTGACTGACTAACGCCTAATTGGTATGAGCTGGATGACTCAAGGGATGACACGATGGCTGATTTTAGTAATTTTCTCGTAATTGGGTGTAGTTAGTGCCTTATAAAGGTCTTCTCGCCGGGTTTTAGGTGGCAGCATGTTTTAAGCTCTTGGTTCAGTTTAAGATTCTTTACCATAAATTGTCTTACTAAGCTTTTTCTTTATATATTAAAGTAGTCAAACTATTAACAATTTCCAATGTGAGTGCATTCACCTGATGGCAATAACTTTTTAATTAAGTAGATGAAAATTGTGTGCAGTTGTGTTATCTCACGAATGCGGGTGGACCATACTTGTAGTTGTAACACTAATAGACACGCACACTACGGCGTCACACACACACACACACATGACCACAAGCACACAAGCATGACCCACCCGCATTCATGGGATAAAACAACTGTATCCCCTATCAGAGTTCGTCAATGACGTTTAAGTTGTTCCTTAGGGTCGGTACAATGATACAAATAACAGTTCGAGGGCAGTTCTGATGCAGGTGACGTAACAGCATTAAAACTGCAAACCAACTGCGCACTCCGCTTGCAGTTCGCGTGCAGTGCGGTTTCATACAAAAGTTCAAAAAGGAACGAGTTCATTGTCTCTAAAATGTCTGAGTGCGACAGTAACAGTAGTGGGGCTCTATTTAACTAAGTAAAACCATATTCATAATCATCATCATCATGTCAGCCGAAAGACGTCCACTGCTGGACATGGGCCTCCCCCAAGGCTCTCCACTCAGACCGGTCTTGTGCTTTTCGCATCCACCGCGCGCTCGCAGGACTATCAGTCCGATGGGGCCAGAAGGTTATTGAGTGGCGTCCACGGACCGGGAGACGAGCTGTAGGTAGGCCTCCAACAAAATAGCGTGACGACCTTGTAAGGAAAACCATATTGCTTACGACACATTAGGTATCGTTTCATACTCGGCCTACATTACTGTCAATCAAATAAGAGCTATCAAAACGTTGACAATCGGAAACACATCCTGGGTTCTATTCAACTTTGTAAATCAATATTGCTTATGACGTGTAAAGCCACGTATTCATTGTAAACATATTTGTTGAGCAACAGTTGATCAATTTTGTTGATGAAATGGCACAAAGTGGCGGGAAACTTTGTTTACGGCATGACCTCCTGTCCACACCGCAGACTGCGTGAAAATGTTGCCTGAAGAAGTCGTGTTGTTGTTCTCTCTTGTGTATCTAGCGTATAACCTAAAACCCTGTTGCAAGAACTGTATGCACACATCAACATGAGTTGATCAACATGTTGCCAGCAACTCAGCAACATGTTGATTAAACAAGGTTGCTCAACAAATGTTTACAATGAATACGGGACTTTATAGTATTGTTTTTAACTCGACCACCGTTACTGTAAAGTAAATAAGAGTTATCGTAACATCAACGACACGAAAACACGTCAAAGGCAATACGGTTATACCTTGTAGAATAGGAGCCAAGTCATTTTCTAGTCTAAAGAAAGAAATCCCAGAACATCGTTTTTTTTTTATGGCATTGGGAGGCAAACCGGCACACAGGCCACCTGATGGTAAATGGAAACTGTGTGTGTGTCGCATTCACAAGACTGCAAATGCACTGCCAACCCTGAGGACTAAGATGGAATGCCTCTTATTTATTCTCGATCGGTGTTTTTCTATATTTACTTGTCAACGTTATTAGTTTAATTGCATATAATTACCTGGCATGTTTTACGGTTTATTATCCCGATTACAAGTACGGGACAAAACGGTCTTTACTACAAGTTTCCATTATTTTTATTCCGTCCGTATACGCAGGCCCGTTAATAGCAAGCCCGTCTGATTCAATTACGATTCATTATATATTCAAAGTACGTAGGGTACTTTGGTGTAAAAGGATCGAGTGGGTCATTCCTTATTCAACTCCAAAAACGTCAACGTGCCTAGAGCACTGATAGTATTAACCATTGAGAAAGTTTGTGACAAATGATATTTTTTTATGGAAAAAGTTCGTATTTATCTTGCTTTCTCAATTCGCTTCAGAGGATTGTGAAGCTAAAAATTACCATACTAAATGCGATAACGCTTTTCTTCCCTTAAACATTGGCCGATTTTTTCGATTTTTGAAATGTTGTAGCTACTTATTATGAGAAACTAGGTCTGTACACTTTCAAATTCAAGAAATTATTTCTTGGAAAGAAACAAATAAAGAAATTAAAAATTGGAAACGTACAAACATAGTTTTTTAATACAACTATAACATATTCAAAAACCTTAAAATTCGGACTTGATTGAAATTAGGGGGTGATAAACGTTATCGCCCGGAGCTAAATTTGTATGGGACATCTTTGACAGCTACGCTATTGAAGCGTTGTCGGTTCACAATCCTCTTCATGATGGCTACTGAACGTCACTGAGAAAGTGAGAAAGCAAGATCGATACGATCTTTTCCGACAAAGCATGATGTCGTTTGAATTTTCACTACATCAAAACATGTTTTAAATTAACGTTAAAAGTGTAGATTGGTGTAGACCTAGTACCTTGTGCAGGGTCCATACCACCATCTTATCCATTAACCTACCGCCAAACAGCAGTGTTCGCATTGTAGTGTTCCGGTTTGGGGATAAGACAGCCGGTGGAATGACTAGCATAGAGGCATTCCATCTTAGTCCTCAGGGTTGGCAGTGCATTTGCAGTCTTGTGAATGCGAATGTCAATCATATGGGTCACAGTTTCCACTTACCATCAGGTGGCCTGTGTGCTCGACTGCCTTTATTTGCCATAAAATAAATATATTTACATTATATTTTAAATTAAAATATATTTACCTGTTAGATAAATAGTTCGCAGAGCCGGAAAAATCCTTTTCACATCACCTATTCGAAAAGGGGACTTTTCTTCCTGCTAGGAGGAATCAAAGTGGCACTTTTCTGTTCAAGGACATTTTGTAGTCGTTATAAAATATTTCATTTTTACAGTATTCTTGCACTTTTGGTTTAATAGATAATTGTTATTTTAATTAATAGTGGGTATTTTTTAAACAACATGATTGATCTACTTAATACAGTTTTGTGAATTTAGCGTTATGAGGTTATTAATTTTGGTAGTGACTTCTATTACCGTCACAGGGTCGGTATAGTTTGATAAAATAGGTAGGTACCACAAATTTTCTCGTTAAATTAGATAATTTCAGCACTTTTAGAGAGTGTAAACAATTAAATTTGTTTCATCACTAAGATCTTTTTATTTTCCTCATAGGTGATTTGAAAAGCAGTATGTGTCACTAACTACGCTCAGGATTCAATGTATATACGCCTTCACCGTAAATATGTCATTTTGCTTCCTTGTGACACAATCTACTATTCCTACTTCCTCTTCCCAAGTCTCTGTGTAGTAAGTAGGTATAGTCTCCCGTCAGTCTACTCTAAAAACCCCAAAGCTGGAAACTTTCAGTATTTCTGTAGAAAAAGTCATCAAGCATATTGACGAGTGTATAATGTTTGTTCATGTGTCATGTTTCCCCATACAGGAGGATTTTGATTTTTGGTCCACTGGAGAGCCAAACAATATTTTTTCTGAGTAGAAAGAAGAACGACCTTCACGGTCTATTTCTGTACCAACGTCCCTCTAGATAAACTTACATGCACTTTACTTCTTTATTGCGCGATACTTGCAAATTTCAATGTAAAGAACTTACTATATTCACTTGGACTCTCAACTTTATAGCTCTGGATTTAGTTAGGAATTTGAATGGATTTTCCTTTAGCGTTATGTCCTTTTAGCATTCACTGTGCGAAATGCAGATATAGTTTTATCGTTCTTATAATGAGACGAGGTAATCTGTGGGAGAGTGTGCTCTAGCATCAAGAAATAAGACTAATAAGACGAGACGTTTGTACTAAAATATTATTTATTTGTATTGCATCATGCTTAAATAATATTTACATTGATATAAGTAAGTAAGTACATCACTGGATGGATTTCTGAAACCAAAAGTCACATTTTTTATTACAAAGTGAACTTTTCTCACAACACTAGGAAATAATAGGTTTTTTTTTTAACTTAGATTTATAAGTTTGTCCTTTGATATTTTGTCTCTTTACTTAGACTGATAGGTTTTGCGTATTCCTATAACCGTTAATATAGGTCTTATCTAATTAACGATATCTATTTTGAAGTCATATAAATTCAGGTAATTCTTAGAGGTAACTTAATATTAAGAAGTATTTACAAAGACCTTATCTAAATAACGTCCATAAACCTCGAAAACATTACATTTCAATATAAATATTTTTCTAAATATATTTAATACAACTGGAAATTTATGTAATACACAACTTATTACCTAGGTACCTAACGTTTATTAACTTGATCCAAACCATAAGCGGAAGCGGAAAATGATAGTAATCGATGACAACATAGTTGCGCTTTATGATTTTGTCTCGTCGATGATTGTGATGATAAATTTAAATGTTTTTATGAATAAATAACGGTAGAACGATTACTGGAATCATGGCCAGTTTAGTATCAACACATCAAATCGGCTCTCTGCCTCAGCAGTTCCAATCTCAACTCATGTTCCCTTGCGGCTAACCTCAACGCGGCTATACTGGAGCTCCTCACATCTTCCATCATTTGAGGCAGGGTCTCACTTCCAGGTGAAATCGGGGGTGAGACGGAAGGGGCGGGGGACGTCACATCTACCGATAAACGCCCGGGTGATAATCTCTGCTCTGGGGTCCGCGAAAGATCGGAGACTCGGGAATGTTCGGACGACAATCGGCTGTGTTCGGGTGACAGCCTCGGTGGTTCGGGCGCTGTTAGGTTAGCGAAGATGGAATGGAAGTGAGGAGAGGTGGCGTATAACGGGGCGCCAAATAGGGGAGGGCGGGAGAGAGGTGGAAGATACTGCGCGCCGAAGAGCGGAGAGCTGGCGTACCTGTAAATAAAAATGATTAAAATAACTGCTGGATATTATGGATACTGCTGGATACTGCGTTGATAACGCACAGTCCAAACCGCTGGGTCTAGAGATTTCAAATTTGGCACGTAGGTTCCTTATGAGGTTTAGGGTTGCACAAAGAAAGAATTCCCCAAAAATAAACCTCCAACGTCAAGAAAGAGGGTGTAGCGAGGAATTAATTACGCGTACAGTAGTCGCGGGCGTTCTTTAGTGTTGATTTCAAACAAAGTGTATACAGTCACTATGAGCTGTTTTTTAATTCATTAGAATTACTTATAAGACATTTAGATGTAAGCATAGTGGAGGTATATATAGAGGCATTCCATCTTATTCCTCAGGGTTGGCAACACATTGTGAGTCTTAGGATTGCAGTCTTATGATTGCAATCTGGAGAATGCAAATATCTATGACTCTTAAAATCAGAAGGCCTAAATACTTGTTTGCCATTGTTGGCATTAAAAAAAAAAGATGTACAAAAACTCACCTAAAGCTCGCCAAAGCAGTGTCAAACGGCTTCCTCAAGCCAAAGCCCAACTGGCTGAGAGGGTGAGGCGCCGGTGGCAGCGTGGCGGACGTCGGGAGCGGTTGCCCTCCGCCTAGATACCCGCTATACGGGTGCGCGTGGGGCCCCACCTTTTCCTGCTTGCGCCACTTTGCTCTACGGTTTTGGAACCACACCTGTTAACAAATTTAACTTGACGTTAGAAATTCGCCGTTTAGGGCTACATTTGTCATTTTATAAGTATAGCCAGTAAAGCTGTGATCGTTTTCATACGATCAATGGCGTTGGGAATCAAATCGTACGATTGTCTTGCAAGTTTTCTTTAATTATATTGACAGCAGCTATTGTTGCATACTATAGAACGTTCCTTTAAAATCGAAATAAAAACTCTTTGAATACTTCTTTCTGATATTATACTTGGAAACATAACACAATGGATCGTTCAGAAATATCGCGTCGTAAAATTATGTTGTGTGTTAACTCGATTGACTTTTTACCATCATAATCCCAACGGGATAAACGTACAATAATTACAATGATTAATAATATGGACATGCGCACATTACACCGATTAGAAAACCACAATCGTATCTCTAATTGAATAAAAACTAGCCGACAGTGTACGTTTCAATGAAATAATTTAGGCCTTATAAGGAACGTCTAATCATTAAGCTGGCTAGCTCTTAACTGTTATAATAGGGGACATTGATATATTACGACTTGAATGCGTCTTGAAGGCCAAATGTAATATGGCTTAGAAAAACTTGCACTTTGGGCCCTTGGTGTCGAGGAGCTTGTTGTTGGAGTAAATGGATTATTTTTCATAAATCTTTGCAGTCGGCGGATAAGATTTGAACAAGTAGGTATAACCGTGCAAAATGTTTTTTTTTCTACATATAAAAAAATGCAGTCTTTTTGCAATGGCTGTTTTAAATAAGCGTCTTTACTCCAAATTTGCAGCGATACCTTAAACAAACCATGAATGTACCTTAATTATAATCAATAATAATACATTTTAAATTAAAGACCTTATTACAACTTTCTGAATTAGCCACTAACAAGAGGAACGCGATGTACGTTGGAATGAGATGAAGATGTCTCCATAAGTATCTTACGTATTATGGTGCCCCTCTTGTTAGCGACTAATTCAAGAAGGTGTAATAAAGTCTTCAATGATGTACAAAATTCAACAAGAATTTTAAATCTACAATAATCTTATTAAGTGCGGAAGCCAAAACTCATAGGTACCTATTTTCATAGGGTAAAAAAATCATAATCATTATTTTTCTTAATTCATTGTTTGACCGAAAATGTATTTTACAATTGAAAACTTTTTTTCTTATTAAAAAAAAAACTAACCCAACGTAACGCAATCAACACATTAGATGTTTATTAAGTTCTGTAATTTCAAACTAAAAGGATGTGAGGAGAAAAGTTTTTAGAACAAAAAAATACATTAGGTTGGTCAAACAATTTCCTAGGTTTCGAAGGGATACATTGAAATTCAATGCCTATTTTATAGACAACCAATAACTATGCAACCTTATTTCAGAAAGCTGGTCAGCATTCCTTATTTAATGAATTGGCCATTTTGGGCAAAGTAGTACGAACAGTTTTACTGCAACTCGGACCTTAATAAAAATGTCTGCAGCATTCAGCTCGGTGATTAAGTGATCATTAACGTTGTTAGGGACGCGGGCAGAGCCGGGTCGCTCGCTTGTCTTATAAGGAAGCTTGCACAGTTTCTACTGCGCTACAGTTGGTAAATTGTAAAATGGACTCTGTGGTGAAGTAATAAGAGCGCTAACGATTGTATTTATGTTGTTGTTTGGCAGATAATCGTGTGACCATGATTCCCGGCTGACGGTTATTAATCGTTTAATCGCCTGTGATTGGGCGCTGAGCGGCAAAGGTGATGGTATTCCATATTTGATTGAATGAGGACCGCTAATTGGCGGACTTCAGTAACTTTCTGCGCAATATCGCGGTTATACATTTGTGTTTTACAAAATGATGCAAGATTACGTCCCTTTTATGATTCTTGCAACTTTTTCATACTCAATGTTTATTTAGCTCACAGTTGTTTATTGTGATGAATGATGTCAAACGAAAACCAGTTTCCTTCTCTAGCCAAAAAATATTACGACATTGATTATGATTACAAATTGACATTTTACCGGTCGCCGCCGGTGGCCAATCAACAGGTGTCGCCCGAAATGGTTTACAAATTAACTTTCTCACAAACTCGCACTTTAGGGAAACTTAACTCTACCTTAAAAGTAATTACAGACACGACATGACATATGACGAATGATGGCAGTTCCCATTAACTGTAATGAAAACATTAAATTTATGAACAAACGAACGTATTAAAATTTGCTTAAACTTTTTTCCTTTTACGCTACGTAATTTATGTTTTTAAAATGTATATAGTAATTTGTATTCGTGACGGGAATGTCCTTTTAATTTAGCGATATTATGGTCACCGTATTTAAACTACTTGTTTATACGGTTTTGAGAGAGTGAGATAAATATGGAGGCTTAGTGAGTTTTCTATTTATTGTCGCACATGGTGTTTCATAGTTTACTTAGATAAGTGTTTTAAAATTGATAATTTACATTTTGAACTTGCATATTTTCGTCCTTTCTTTTCATTTATTCAATACATGTTCGTATACCTAGCTAACGATAGGTTTAAGGTTAGACAAGATGCGTAAGGCGTAACGCTAACGTAAACGACCATCGAGAACTGTCAAAATGTATGAAATTGATAAGCGCTCGACGCGACCGTCCAGTAGCTTACGGCAATCCTATACATTTTCGATAACGACGTATTTAGGGCATTATGTTTCAGAAAACATTAGAAACATGAAAATCTCTCAGGATTTATTTTATTTTCTTATGACTAAAAAAAACCTCTTAAAACGAGATTCTTTATTACTTTAACGCATTCCATTCTCCATATCTATCTTCGCATCGCATGAATAATATTCATATTACGCCCAGTTTAGCATCGAAAGTGAATTTAATACAATAATAGTTAGGAATGTGTAAACAGAATTCATAATGATATTATGAAGGCTGGTCACCCGCGGCGCGGCGCGGGGCGTCTGAAGTGCGACTTTTTACCCGCACCCGGCGAACTCAAGGGAGCGGAGCGGAGGGGAGTTTTACTACGGAACCCTAAAAAGGTCTCGGCGTTTGACCATAATCAAAGCAGCGTCCTTTGATTATGGTCAAACGCCGAGATATTTAAAGACATCTTTGGCTGTTTTTCAGGAATCGTCATCAATTACTATAACTGTGAGCGCAACTTTGTTTTAATAGTGTTGTTAGGTTAAGGGTGAAGCCACACGAGCGTTATATCGTGAGATCCGCCTATTTTCGGACGCGTAATTTCTGCTACGTTGGGTTTCAAACAAAAGTCCTGTTTGGTTCACAAAGCGACGCAAAATCAGCTGGACTTTTGTATGCAGCAGAAATTAGTTTTTTACTTTTATGTATTGATTAAGACAAAAGAAATAGATAGTATGTAGTGTGCCGATGTCAGTTAATAACTATTGGTCCAGTTTATAGATAAATTAAAAGTAAGTTTTTATAATTTTTTCTTATTTTACAACCTTTAACATATAAGTTTAGGCGTTTTTTATAACTCAAAAAATACTCTACTGTGGCTTCAACCTCAGCGAAGCGTGAGTGAAAATCTTTCCGTCTTATATTTGAAGTGACAACTGGTCCAGGGGAAGTTCATGTTTAGAATAATATTGAAATCTCCGTAAAAAAAAATACACTTAATCCTGTTTCCGATAAAGTAAATAAATAAACTATCATCATCATCATCATGTCAGCCGAAAGACGTCCACTGCTGGACATAGGCCTCTCCCAAGGCTCTCCACTCAGACCGGTCTTGTGCTTTTCGCATCCACCGCTTTCCCGCGATCCTTACAAGGTCGTCACTCCATCTTGTTGGAGGTCTACCCACAGCTCGTGTCCCGGTCCGCGGACGCCACTCAAGAACCTTCTGACCCCATCGGCCATCAGTCCTGCGTGCGATGTGCCCCGCCCACTGCCACTTCAGTTTAGCTATTCTTCGGGCTATGTCGGTAACCTTAGTTCTCCTGCGGATATCATCATTTCTGATTCTATCACGCAGAGAAACCCCGAGCATAGCCCTCTCCATAGCCCTCTGAGTGACCTTGAGCTTTCTTATGAGGCCCATCGTTAGCGCCCACGTCTCGGATCCGTAAGTCATCACTGGCAACACACACTGGTCAAAGACTTTTGACTTCAAACATCGCGGTAATTTGGTCGAAAAGGTGCTGCGAAGCTTCCCGAACGCTGCCCAGCCGAGTCGGATTCGAAATAAACTATGATAATAATAATTTCACCTGTTGTCATATCGCAGCGCCTGGTTTATTGGATGTATTTTTACCCAGTTGTTACCAGCATTTACAGTTTATGAGTTGCGAAGGCGGCACGTATTGCTAACACTACATAATCATGTCAGCCGAAAGACGTCCACATAAGACGGACATAGGCCATCCCCAACCAAGGCTCTCCACTCAGACCAGTCTTGTGCTTCTCGCATCCACCGCGTTCCCGCGACCCTTACAAGGTCGTCACTCCATCTTGTTGGAGGCCTACCTACAGCTCGTCTCCCGGTCTGTGGAGGCCACTCAAGAACCTTCTGACCCCATTGGCCATCAGTCCTGCGAGCGATGTGCCCTACATATAGGTATGTACCTATATAATTAATCTTAATATTTTCTGTCCCATCGATACCACACTTTGTAATTTTTGACAATTAAACCGGTCCCAGGCAGAGAAGATCAGAGCTTTATGACTGCAATAACGTTGTCCTTTTCATTACCTCTAACTTAGCGGATTTAACGGTGTAAAAGACGGCTTACGTACAGACTTAGCTACTTTTATGTACCTATCACTAGGTTCTGCCCGCGACTTCGTTCGGGTATATATATCGATAGTTATTCCATCGGGTACTTTTATATTTTCCGGGATGAAAACTACCCTATCGTTATACGGGGTAAAATAGCTCTCCATTCCAAATTTCATCCATATCCGTCGATCCGCGAAGAAGTAACAAACGTAGCAGACGAACTTTCGCATTTATAATATTAGTAGTAAAATCCTACTAATATTATAAATACAAGATCTCTACTTGCTTCGTCGGTTTTATATCGTACGTTATAATACCTATTTTCAATCCCTGAAAACGAGCCTCTTTATTTAACGTTTGATTGTTTACACTATTTGTGTCATTATAAAAGTCTTTCCCCGTGTGGTTGCCGGGTTAGAATAGTACCACTCTATTTCTTCCCGTGGATGTCGTAAGAGGCGACTAAGAGAATAAAGGCTTATAGTACTGTTAGGCGTTGGGCTTGCAACCAGTCACTAATACGCTGGTAAACATCTTAGCATGATTATGCAAAGTATGGTTACAGAATTATCAACAAGTTTTAAAAGTTGTTGGTAATTATTTAGCTCTGCCTACCCCACTTTGGGAATGAAGGCGTGAGTTTATGTATGTATGTATGTATAAAAGTCTCACCTGTATTCTAGCTTCTGTTAGTCCAATTTTAAGCGCCAGCTCTTCTCTGTAACAAAAATACACAAATTAGGTCTTATTTACTTCGTACCTAATAACACAACATTTACGTAAAAAAAAAACAAATGGTATATCAAAATACACTAAACTTGAAGTATGAATGACCTTGAAATGTAGCCTCAACAGAAAAAACTGCTTTAGATATCCAAAAGATCAAACTGCTCCGAAATCCTACCTGGTAAACACATCAGGGTAATGCGTCCGCCCGAAAGCCTTCTCCAGTTCATCTAGCTGGTAGCTCGTGAACGTGGTCCTGTATCTCCTCTGCTTCCGCCGAGGAGTGTCTTCATCATCAAGCCCGGAGCCGGAGCCAGACCCTGGGCGCTCAGGGTCCGGCAGGTCAGCGACGCCGTCAGACACACCCATGGTTCGGTAGAAGAGAATCGTGTGGAGTTTGGAAAACAGGTGGAAGCTGTAACAAAAGAAAGTGATCAGAAAAATGGTAAGGACCTAATGACAAGGGAAACAAGTACACGGCGACCTGATGATACATGTATGCATAGCTGGGCACCGTTAATCAAATAGTTAACTCCGTTAATCGTTAATCCGCTACAAAAAAAGTTAGCTTCGTTAAACGTTAAAGCGTTACATTCAGGAAGAATTAACGCAAGTTAACGTTAATCGTTAATCCGTTAATATGTGTAAAAAAATGCATTTTTATATCGTTGCTTTAGTGAACTTATAAAACCTGTTGATTTAGGTTCTGGAAGTTAACAGGATAGGAACAAAACAAAATACTTGTATAATTCAAATGTGTAATTTAATCGTCGGGCATAAGGTGCATAAGGTGTGTAATTCGCCTTGATGAACATTAACATGTTGAAGTTCTCGTCTGAAAGCGAGGCTCGTTTTGGTGCTAAAATGTCTTTACCCGTAGAAAGCAGACGTTCAACTGCAGCGCTTGAGGGTATAGCAGTATTGTATTTAATGAATAGATTTATGAATATCTGTTACCCGAGGAATGCAGCATCGTTGAACGAGTCTTTTGATTTCATGTCCAGCGACATTTTAACGAGACTTTGCGCTTTACTCTTTAAAGAGTTGGAGCTCTTTGGTTTTTCTATAGACTGAGTGACAGAATTGAAAAAGTCTTCCTCGTCATCGTCGTTGTTACTCGCATTGCTCCCTCCGCCACTTAAACTCCATATCAACCGGAACTTTGGTTGAAATGCCGCGGCAAGTTGGCATACTTGTCCGAACCTGTTTTTCGCGCCGGTGCCGTGCGGAAAATAGTAGGCATTGGATTAACGATTAACGGACTTCTGCATTATTAACGGAAGTTAACGTGTCCGTTAAATTTTTTGAAAGTTAACTTAAAAGTTAATCCGTTAATCAAAATGTTAACTTCGTTAATTAACGATTGACGGATTAACGAGTTAATGCCCAGCTATGCATGTATGTGAGCTCTAAGGTCTATAGACGTTTGCAATCTCTAGACTTTGATCCTAAGACCGCGGTGCTTTGCCAAACTGAGGACTAAGATAGTCAGAAGAGAGTCAGGAGTGAGAAGTAAGTGTGTTTGGAAGTTTTAGTCGTGTGACTCAAAATAGCATTACATTTAGATAACACCCATTAAATAAGCACAAAATTGCGAAGTTCGAAAAAAAATATGAATTTTGGAAAGCTTTATCTCGAAAACGATTGGGTCTACAGACACAATTTTAGTCTCATACGGTAGCAAATTTAGTCTGCTTTAAGACCGTCCTTCAAAAACTATCCTTAGGGTTATAATCGCTAAAATTTGAAATAAAGTCCGAAATTTCCGCGGTTTTTTTAATTTTGACAAAGTTGCGTTTGGCGCTTGAGGTCTCAAACTTGGATTAAATACATCGGACCAACATCATAAACAAGTCAGCAAAAAATCAGAACTAGATACCGGATTTGACGCAAACTACTGGAGTAAAAATGTACAAAAAAAATTCGGCGTCAACGGCCGATCATTTAAATCACAGACATTACTTGTCAATAACGAAACGATATGTATTCTCGGTCGATTTTTGTAAGCAAAAATATTAGCGATTGATGTTGGTATATATTTTAAATTTGCATATATCATAGATATTTAGCAAAACAATAGTAATGCGCTATCTTCGTAATTATAATGTTAATATAAACGCAGCCTATGTGCCCTGCGGCAATCGCTCTAGCACCGAAAACAACTCTATCTAAACTCTTCATCACGCTGAATGTAATTTAACATCTACACATATGGAATAAGGATTGTTTTGTTTTGATGAAAGTGAGGCACTTAGGCTTATTGGGTGCGGGGATGTCGATAATTTAACAGTGGTATCGGCCTTCCTCATCTAAATTGCAATATGCAAACTTCCGGTTTCTTCCCCGCCTATTGTACTTGGTAGAGTCCGAGTGCAAATGTTTTAGTCAGCTTATAACTTCCATAAAACAGTACAATGATTATGATTATTATTTAGATATTCATTTAATTTTCTATAAATTAGGTTTTTTACATATTCAAATATAACGGTAAAATAACAATACCGATACAAAAAATAAACATTATAAAAAACCTAACCTACGGGTGCCGCCGGCAGCGGAGCAGGGCTCAAGCTAGCGGTGGTTAGGGATGAAGAGAGAGGAGCCTCCTCACAATGCGTGCCGTGTCGAGGAGTACTGCCTTCTGTATTATTAATATTATTACGCAGCCAGTGTCATAGGTATCATGCCGCCAGCGGACCTGCTACAGGGGGTGTTCTTTTTATAGTGGTCATTATTATTTACATCTTTAATATTTGAGTAGCTTAGTTTTATTTTAATTTAAATAAGTTCCGTTTTAACTTTTATTTGTAGTGTACCATGATTATGACGATTTACGAAGAATATGATGTAGGTATTTAATTATTATCATCCCCCTATTTCCCTTATAGTACAGTATAGTAACCCAACCCTTATAGTTGCAAGTCCTACAGAATATATTATATTATATGTTATTGTATTGTAATAGTACTTATATATACCCATATTCTATAATTTATGTTTAGCTGATTTCTTAAAGTAAGCACCAACCTTTGACTTTTTTCTGTTTGGCCAGTTGGTTGACTAGTAGAGAATGCCTTAAGGCATTAATTCTGCCGTTTGTACTTTTATTTTATTGTGCAGGAAAGTTTAAATAAATAAAAGCAATGTATAACCTGATTATTGCGACCGACTTCGATATTTTTCAAGCACAGTACCCTAGATTGAGTTCTTGGCACTGAATATGCTAATGAATTTTATCTGTTTGTTGTATGAGCCCGCATTGTAATTAACATTGTACCTAACTAATTAAACTTCAATATGAGTCAAATTAAAAACGAATCAACTGAAAAACTTAATGAGTTTTAGCTAATTAGAATTAGACAAGCATTGAATCGATACTTAATTGAGTTTCAGTCCATTTCAATGCTTTAGATGAATTTTAATTAACATGTTACTAGTAGCACAACACTATTGTTTTAGACCCGTTTGATTCTTGGTTAAGGATGACGAATTTTTAAAAATCCATAAATGGGGTATACGCTTCCAAAACTAAGTACGCAGAATTTACATTTTCAATTTTTAAGTTAGTTGCCGTCAATGCGGCGTTCATTTTTTTCACCCTGTACCTATGTTATACAACATTATGAATGCGAAAGTCTGTTTGTCGATCTTTTACGTTTTCGCGCCTAAACCAATGAATCGATTTCTGTAATATTTCGTATGGAGATAACTCGAGTTTTGAGGAAGGACATAAGGATACTTTTGATCCCGAAAAATTTAATAGTTCCCTAGGGAATAGCCATCACCGACTTCTACGAGGACGGAGTCGGCGGCAACAGCTAGTCAATAATCAAGCAAAATTAATAATATACTTAAGGACATGTTTTTGACGCTTTGACGGAAGCCTATTTTGACCATGACTGTACAGTAGTCTACAAAGAGATGTACCTACCTATGCACTTTTCCTTCTTATTGTATTGTCATAAGGACCAAAAGCGAATATATCTCTTTGAAGGCGACTGTACTAAAAATGCAAGGTGTAATTGGTAAAGCTTATTTAACTCTTTATGAACTAGTTATAAAACCCTATTACTCTACAATAAAACAAAGCACAGTCGAAAGCAGCAATGTCTATACACCTATAGCGTCATATAATTATGTAGATGTTATTGACGACATGGGAAAATGTTTAATATATTTATGACGTTGACTCTACCTATCTACTATATTTATATCTGGATCATAACTTTTCATATCAACTTTATCAACGTACTTTTTGGTCATTTTAATACCATTTCAATCACAAAACTTATTTGGTTAACGAAACTATTAACAAAACAACAAATCGAACAAACCTATTGTTATTCGATAGATCGAAAATCGATCTACGATTCGCTAAATGCTAACCGCTGCGCACGCGCCTGTAAACCGTGACGGCACCTGCCCGCCATCTGCCGAGTAATCGCGTAACTTTCTTCCTTCTTAGGGTAATGTTGCCATGTTCAACTAATGGCTTTAAATTCTAGCATCTGCATAGTAAAAGTACAGTTTAAATTTATTATTAATAAACAGGTTATATGTTTAAGTACACCCGCTGTTTGAAATTATGATAAAAAGTTAACTATCGCTTGCACGTAAATTTAACCCTGAGTTAACCCCAGGTCAAATTATTAAAGAATGTCATATTCATATTATAAGAACTTACAATTTTAATAAATTAACCTGTCAACCTGGGGTTAACCTAGAGTTAACATTTATGTGCAAGCGGGCCTAAAAGGAAAAATTGCTTAGTTTCACGTTTGCTTTCTTAATTCGTTTTATATTTATTATACACTATAATTCCACTTTTAAGAAATGGCTGCAACCTGAGGCTTAAAATATAATCAGGCACTTTTTAATAACAATTGGAACGAATAGATAATTCAAGCTAAGTACCTTTTTATTTTTTTCGATCCGGGAAATAAAATACTATAAATTAACATAACCATTGTTTAGATATGTAAGGTAGGTATATTGTTTTACCAAATATATATATCGGCGGAGTATATTAATGAATTTTATGCCTAGGGATTAAAACGACACTTTACTGCCTAGGGATCAAAGTACTTTTTCTATTTCATTTGTAAACCCTTAAACAGCCAATCACGGTGTTTGTGAATGGAAGATTATCGCCATTTTCAGTAATTGTGTATGGACCATTTTTAGGCAGTGGAAATAACGTCAAAATAACATACTGTGCCAAAATTATTAAAAAAAACGATTCAATTTCGTGAAACACGATCAATGATTACGAATATTAATCTATTTAAATACTTATATTAAAGTTTTTTTTTTTAGGCATGGTCCAAATAGTTTTCAAGTTTGTATCTGTTGGCTAAATATGCAAGCATTTAAAGTGTCTCTTTACAAAAAACTAACAACCGCGAAACAAATTTGTCAAAAACTTTGTTAAATATTGTAATTTTGTATTGAATGTGTCGTTTCTTTTCTCGCATTCAAAGTGAAAAGTAGAGTGTTTAACGCGAGACTGAACAACCATAATGATACTCGAACTATACCCACTCTCGCTCACTAGCTTGCTCGCGCGGCTAAAGATCGTGTGTCACTCATTATGGCTTGTTTTAGTTCCTTGTTGAACTTTTAACTCTACTGGCATTACTGTCAAATACGAGTAGATCAATAAGAGCTATGACAATGTCGGCAATATGATAACGGCCAAAGTATTATGAGTTTACCGAGTAGAAAGTTACTTTAATGTAAAACTAATTTCACAAACCAAAACCGCCAGACTTATTTTTTTTACTTAGAAATACCAACTGAATAAAGGTGAGCGTAAGCATTTTTCTTAAAATGGTTTTTGAATAAGCAATTGTACAAAGACAGCATTCTGATACAGCGTAATTATTTTATTAAAAAAGTTCTTGAAAAAAAATGGGAATTTTAAAAACGCGTGGACTATGAAGGTAATAATACACCTAGAGATAATAATAATTCACGCGCCCTTTTACTGAATAAAAAAAAAATGTAGGTCTACTTACTACATTCAACTCACATGTTACGTTACGTAGTGAATAAGATTTATCCTAAAATTATACTTCACTTCCTATAGGCCTTCTCTAGTAGATATTGTGAAATCCGAATTCCCAAATCGAATTACTTTAATCATGAAAATCGAAGTAAGTAGATAAACTTTGTTATCACGATCTCTTTTCCTCAAGAGCTATGTCTAATTCGAGGGAAAAAGACAACATAATTTTAAAACGGCCTCCATGAAAACCGCGTAAGCGCGACAGACTTTTTACAATCAACTAACTGTACCAAGTTCATTAGCCTTTGAACACTTTTTGCCCGTCATCGGTTTCTATAAAAAAAACTAAAAAACGCAAATTTAAGTGAAAACTCTTGCATAATTAAAAAGTAAACTAGTGTTTAAGGGTTTTGTGGCAGCATGATATAGAAGCTGCAAGAAACCAAGATTGTTCAACGTTTTTATGGTAAAAAAGGAGATAGAAGGAGACAAGCACACGGATTGGTGGCCCTTCGGCGTTTTAACCGCAGTTATTGTCGTTTTCGCGTATTATCTTAATAAAAATCAGAACTTTGACTGCAGTGACCTTAAGAAAAATAGCAAGTCCGCTCCTGGCTTTTAAAAATGTCGTTAAAGAAAAAAACCTAGTTAAAGAATTGGGTTTCTTTTTAATACCGTATCAAACGAAAAATATAAACATTATAAAATTTGTGACTGTGGAAATAGTAGGGCATGTACTAATCTTTGTTTGACTATTATCATAAACGAACCAACGGGCACACTTCAAAAAAATTTGCTGTTTATTTTAGGACATAGTCACTCAGGAAAAAACATTACTAAAAAACAGTAACAATTAATTTCTGCCAACATCACTTTGGCAAGTACGAGCGAGACCCCTCGAACATTATTCTAATACAAGCGACTTTATTAGATAACATCTCAGAACAGTAGATTAACAGCCTTTTAATAGATGAATAAAAACCTAATCCTGTCAGGCGCCAGGGGATATTGTTAAAGGATAGCAAAAACTTTACTTGGAATGTAGATACATCTAGTGAGTTGTTTTTGCACGCAGCTATTATTTTAAGTCTTACTTATAGATGACTCTCATTGTTAATCCGGATTATAATTGCTTAAGTTATTAAAGAGTTAAATACAAAAGAAGTCAGTCAACGAAAAATACTATATGTTTGTAAGATCTTTTACAGATATTAACACGCATGGACTAAAGCCATGGGAGGTATTGGTAATTTAATAGAGATTCGCATTAGTGATAAAAGAGACAAAGATATCATCATCACCATCACCCTGCCCTTATCCCAATCATTTGGGGTCGGCGCAACGTCTTTTTCTTCCAAACATCTCTATCAGCCATAGTCTCGTTATTTATTCACTCCCTTGTTTTTTATATCACTCTTCACTAGTCTTCACATTCCATCCATCCCTTCTTGGGTTTCCCCATTCCACTATAGACCTCTACATTCATGCTTAAAACTCTTCTCGTCACATGCTTTTTATTCCTTCTCATGACATGCCCGTGCCATGACCATGTTTTTCCCTTCCAAGTAATTTAAAAAAAAAGTATGCTTCAGGCTTGAGGAGTGTTAGCATATGAGTCTAAAAATTTGTAAATGTAATACAGATAATAATGAATTATATATAATATAAACAGACTCTCTTAAGGACAGGACAACAAAAATGAAGCTTGGAGATCCTGAAGAAGAGAGAAAATAGAAAAAGCACTAATAGGGAATTGGTTTCATATATGATAGATAATGTATGACGATGAACCTTTGTCTTAGCTATTAAATTACTTAACTTTACTAAAAGTCATTTAAAGGAGAAAGGAAGGGCATTCTATATATATTTTGTATTATTGCCGACAAGAATATGTATGGTAATGTCATGTTCACCGTTAATTTCTAACTTCACTACTCGAACACCTGTACCACGTTCCATGTACGATACCTCAAAGTTATTTCCATCTCCAATACGTATTTATTACTTCGAATTATAATTATAACCTTGTATAGCTTTATTTATTACTAAGAATTAATTAACCACTCCATCGCACTTTAAATTAATTGATTAATTTCAATTAATAATCGCAAAACGGTAAGCGACTGACTTCCATTTTAACATGTTTCTAATTTTAAAGAGATTGGTGAGTCGAATGAGTTTTTATTTTCATTTGAAGTAAGCTAGACTTAATTTGTTTTTTCCTTATTAGTCTATCGATGACTAGGTACATAATTCTTAGAAATATTGAGATTGTAGAGTAGATATAAATTACGATGACATGTGTATGTAAATTACAAAGGTTGGTTATTTTCCTTTAAGATTAAGCGTACCTACTGACGTGTCTTTGTTCAACGTCAAACAACTTAAAATGCAACTCCCTGCTTTAAACCTTCTTTATACTACTTGGATGATTTGGTGAAAGCGCAAGTATAAAAACTCAATGGTAAAGGACCAAAGGAGAATAATTCACTTACAAACATAAAAAAGAAATGTCACGTAACTAAATTATTCTGCGTTAGAAAACCAAACAATTGTCCCCATTATCCATAATTCCCTAAAAACATACTTATGGCCGGGTATCTCCGGTTTGCACTTCTTGGTTTATCTTTAAGCATTCGAGGATTAGTTTTTGTCAGTTTGTGCGTCCGTCTTAAGTGTTAATGGGTCGGATTAGGCTCCCGAGGGTCGATAAGAGCGTCTGAGTCACCCTGACTGATGGCTCCTGTCTGATAACCTTGACATTTCCTCATGCCTAGTGTTTTAGTGAGGCCGTCTCTTCGGTTCAACGTTTTGAAGATGAATGTAATGAATGTCTACGTCTCTCAGCACTTTAAAATTCCGACGTCCTAACGCGTTACGATGTTAAGTTTTTTTTACTGGTATAAGGTACAATTTCTTAAAGAAAATCTTTTTTTTTTTCAAAATACCGTTAATTTAACATTACATACCTAGCAAATACAACCATGTTTATATCAAACAATGCATTGTTGATTTTAATTGTGCAGTCATCGTGGAACATATCAAAACTATTATTTGAATATGACGTCGGTAATCGCGATCGAGATACAGAGCGATGTTAATCGACTTTCCTATTACCAAGTAGCGGCGAGTAGCGTGTAATGAGAAACCAGAATGTTAATTAAGATCTAATTAACTCTAATACAATCAACAATGCTGCGCGCGTTCCGGAGGCATCCGCAAGTCATCGCGAGGGACTCGGAGAAACCAGTCTTGGAAGAACGCTTATCTTCCTAATTGTACCCCTTTTAGACCCCATCCCGCGAGACCCAGGGAGAGAGCGGGAGGTCTATCAAACTGGTAATGGTAATCGAATTGAGTGCGGCCAACCCTTTAGTAAAAAATCGGTTAAAATCACTCGTTCCAAGGCCTTTTGTGATGTGAGAACTCAATCTAGCGAACACTAGCATTGTACATGAAGCCGTTTCAAAGGGTAATAAAGATTATATCAAGTTTTTTTTACAAACAATTATAAATGATTCCGGTTGGGAAAAGACCTGACTACATCAACACAGAAATAGATATGTTTGAGAATAGCTGCATTGAAACCTGTAGACTAATCATTTGGAAATAATTACTCGAAGTAAAAACTTAGTTATGAATGCATAATTGACAACAATTCATTTTGTGCTAAGGTAGTAAAATAAAATACCGTTTCTAGATTTTACACTGCTGATTACAGTAAAAATATCTTTGGATTTTTTTATGCAGTAGTTTTTTTTATATTTAGGAAAAACAGTAAAAAAAGTTGGATTGTGAATGTTAGGAATATACTTATAGTGCCCTTAGTCCATTTATTACCAAAGGAATTAAAAAAAAATATACAACTGTCATGTTCATTGTTTATATGTCTGACGGATTACTTGATTCCGACGACACGCTTTCAATTCTACGCAAAATAGTTTATTTATTTTAATGGCGTCTACAAATTACGTAATTAATTAAATTACGCAAAATAGCAAATTTGTGAACGAACGGCAGCGAATGATTGACATGACATGACAGTCAGTTTTGTTTACTGTTTAAAGTTACTTTTTAAATTTTATATCAGGCTAAGATCACGACATCAGTATTCCTAACTTTGTATATACGGTCTTTTTAATGACTATTTCTTTAATAAATTATTAACGACGAATTTAAGTTAAATAAAGTAAAACCAAGAAATACGGGTAGTCTAATTTTTAACCAGCTATTATAAACGCGAAAAAACAATAATGCTTTTTTTTTTTAAATGTTGTCAATTGTATAGTGGGTAGGTAGTCATCAAACTCATCAAGATATTCTTACAGAGGAGTCTCGATTTATGAATCAATTTTAATTAATAATCGATAAAGAGGATAGGATTCATCCGTTTAGTGTTTGTAAGCAATTAATGAATCTATAACGACGCCCAGTCGCAAGTAGCTATATTTAAAATTCGTGGATCAATAAATTAGTTTTATAATTAGATTTCAAAAATAAAGGGCACGAGAAAGGAAATTATTTGTTGTAGAAAACGATTTGTTTAAGGCGCCTCGCGCTGTTGCCGTCGGCGCTTTCTGTTAACCCCTTGTATGCTTAGGCACGGATCCGTGCCAGTTCATGAACTGCGAAAGCACGGATCCGTTCCAATCCCCTGCGTGCCTATCCGAATTTTATTTTGAATCTTCTTATATAGCAACGTAGGTCTAAAATCGATTGTAGGTCAAGCCAATAAAGTGTAGAAATTTTCAAAAAATCGCTCCTATCATAAAAATATTCAGTATGGCCGTCATTCCTCTAGGATTGACGTCACGTGACCGATCACGTGACCGCGTCGCCGCACTGGGCCGTCAAATTCTGAAACGGCTCCCGCATACGAGGGGTTAAACTTCGAGTAATTAATTTTAACTCTTCTGTATTTTAAACTTTGTTTAGATAAATATAACCCGGCATTAATATATTGTCTTTACGTGGAACTTATTTTGATTAGTTTTCAACGGCATCAACTTAAATCTTCAAGGATATTAACGTCAGATATCTTGTTCGAATAAATTTATGGTTCATTTTATAGTGTAACAAATACAATGAAATAAAATCAACCGTCAAAATTCTGACCCACTCGGACGTTATTAAATGGCAATAAAAATAATAAAATAAATACACCATTGTTGTTGATTCTTACGATTCTAACTTTTATAGATCCCCAAATATGGAATATAACATCGAAAACTGACCGCGCTGGCCATAAACAAAATTAACAACACAAGGACCCCTGCTGCTTTCAATTTTGAGTCTGACATCGGCCCTAATTCAATAAAGTAATAAAATTCACCTAATTATGCAAATGCTTTTAAAATATCAGGCATTATGCTTTTTGACTCCGAAAATATGCTCCAGCCGTGAAATAAGGCTATCGTGGACTTTGATTAATGGGAACGGGTCGCGATCACAATAATGATATTATTTTAGTATTTTAATTATGAAACGTAATTAGTGGCTTGACAAGAGGCGTGAGTGTTTTAAGCACTTGTGTTAATTGTAATTTTGTTGTCTTGGTTATTTTCGAGGTCATTGTTTTGGTAAATGATCAAGGTGCCAACATTAAATATCTACATTTTGAATAACTTAAGGTGGTGCAACTGAAAAACCAACCACAAATTTGAATAAACTGGCCAAAATGGAAATATGGTGTACCTATCTATGGTATGGAATTATGTAAGTAGGTATTCTTAAATTTGCTATACCTAACTATCACATTATACTTTACATTTTTAGTTACGCATAAGATTTCAAATACTATTAAAAATAAAATAATGTTATCATGAAAGTTAACATTGTAAATAAATTTTATTTATTTACACAAAAGTGTTTTAAATGGTTAAAACAAACCAAAATATGAAACATTTTATAACGTCTGTTAACTTAAATATCATTTATTTTATTATCAATGGATCACCCTATTGTGGTATTTAAACAAAACAATATATTAAATACAAAACATTAAAAATACCTGTGAACTTTAAAATTAATTGCAAAAGCAAAACAAAACAATTAGCACTCACCTTTCACTTCACACCAAACAAACACTCAAAAAGTCTCTAAACACGCGACAAAAGATATCCAACACGTATAAATCGCCGTCAATGAGTCACAATTTACATGATACCATGGAGTGATAAACTATGACACTCCAGCGCGGCCGATCGACTGCGAGAGAATAACGCTGCGCGGCCGCCTACGCGGCTCGTAAAAACATGACGAAGAGTAGCGGGTCCAGGCCACTCCCCTGGGGCACACCCGACCAATGGCGTCGCCACGCAGCGGCACGCCGCCGTGTGCCGGCCGAGGGTGGGCCCGAATCACTGATACCGGTCCCCACTTTGATACTACTAATTGACTTTATCAACAAACCGACTTTACTGGCCCGAGTCACGATATATGCGTTTGTCCGCAGCGTCAAAAGCTCAACTGTGGCCCACTAGCGATGTAATTAAGTATGCCGAGCTAATGGGTGATTTGAACGGAAGATTATTCAGACGTCTTTAATATGCTCTAGGAGATGAGTATTATGGGTACTGATTAATAGCTATTTATTTGTTCGAAGTGACAGGATGTATTAAAACTGCATAATTGATGATTATTCTTTCTTCTCTTGTTTTTAACCTGTCTGCAATATCTTGAGAGCGGTTATTTTTCATTCAACTTGGGAATACATTTGTAACTTAAATATAGGAAACTGATATTTGTTCATTTGGCTGTTATTTAATGAACGACTTAACTGTACTTAACTACGATACAAGTATTAATATTTATTTCTTCGCTGACTAATCCTTAACCGACCAGTTCTAGATGAAGCTATAAATTCCTTCGCTTGCAAGCCCTATTGGGTGTCCAATTAGTAGCTATGAAATGTGTATGATTACGGTCCGCGGCGTCGGCAAGCTCTGTATAGCGCTATATAGCACTATATTGTGCTATTCATTTGCGAGCGGCTCCTTTGGGGTAATTACAGAGGCTGTAAAACCATTCGGATGCTGCGCTCGTAGCAACTGTTGCAACTTAGTTACTATCAAGTACGATAGTTATTAACGGAGGTATATATCAAGATGTATTTCTGACTGGTTTTAATGATGGGACCAGTAATTAATCAATGCTGTTTTTTTGGACTTACATAATACATTTGCGAGATTATTAAATGGAAGTCTTTATGTCTCTGAACCACACCATCGTCCAAGTCATGATCGACTAAAGATGCCAGCAATAAAAAAAAACGTTACGCCCAATCTTGCTGTAATTTCGGCTAATATACAGTTGACTGAGTCTACTTATTATGATTGTCATTATAATTGTAATCTAACCATTCTATGTTATTTCGAACCTTTAATATTACATTGAATACAACATTAAAGTGCTCAACATTTTCATTATCTTTCTGTTTCCAAGCTTAGGTAAACTAGCTAAAAAATAAACATACAATATTAGCAAACGCAACACATTACTGATATAACACTGATGCCCGGTTCCTATATTCAAGAAACGAATCGTTTCCCTTACGGGCAGTAGCGTTATGACATTTGATACGTATAAAATGTGTCAAATTTTAACGAGACGTCACAACTCTACCAACGGTTTTGAATATAGGAACGCACCAATAGATGCCGCAGGATACCATCCGTACCTGGTTGAAATTCCACCATTTCGAACGATGCGCTTAGCATCATCTAATGAGTACCACAAAAGAGTTGAATGCACTTCCGGCGGCTGTATTTCCGAGTGCATAAAATCTGCACCTATTTAAAGCTAGGGTGCATAGTCATCTTCTGGGTGAGCTCGCTTCATCGTCGACAAATTCTTCATCCGCTAAAGGCAAGAGTTATTCAAGAGCAAACCCATCATCAATAAAAAAAACTTGAGACTACGTATACCACCAAAATCCCAAATTTGTATTTCAATACAGATTATTCGCATAACAAAGTAATACATATACACGGTGACATCACATTGGTAATACAAAACACTTGATTATGGCTCAGTTGATGACGGATAGTGAATTCTAATAAAACGAATAATTAAAGTCCTAAAGTGTGGTTACCCTACATTTAATACAAATTTTAATCTGTCACTCGATGTTATCAATGTGAGTGAAGTAGCAAATGAAGGTAAGAGGTGATAAAGTTAACAAGTTTATACGTTATGTAAAGAAATCGTTTACACATTGCTAAGGCCCCGTTTACACTTTGTTAAGTGCAAGTGTGAAGTTCATACATTTGCCATTTGACAGCGTATAAACTTCACACTTGCACTTAAAGTGTAAACGCCATACACGTTGATTTTACTAATCACTTAACACCTGCACCTCTCCCTGCACTTGCTACTTCACAAAGTGTAAATAAGCTTAAACATAAGGGGTAGGGTAAACAGCATTAAGCAAAACAGAGACTAATTCAATTTGAAAAAAAACTTCTAAGTAAATTAGCAGCTAATGTAGGTATTAGGTAGGTATTCAGTAAAGGGATTTAGTTTAGGGAAAATGAGTGTAAAACTTTGATTTTGTATTACCAATTTGAAGTCAACCTGTTCAACGGAAAAAACTCAAAACGCTAATTAAAACGATTAAAGTGACATTTGCCACAGCCCTTGCGTGTCCGACAACTGAAATTGCTTCATGGAATTATCATGACGTGGGATTTTATGGCCAAGTTGTCGTTTTGGTAAGATCGACATTGAAGTAATTTGGATGATGCTTATTTGTAGAGAATAAGTGAAACCTTGTACAAATAGTGCTTTTAAAATAATAAGTTATAATATAATAAAATATTCTTTTACGATTATCTTTTTTTACAAGAAACACAACCCAGTTATTTAACTATACCTACAATAGATAAACAAATAAGAGCAACCGACCATGGGAGACACCAAAAGTTCTTCTTCTTCTTCTTCTCTTTAGTGGCAGCCACAAGGCTTGTGACAATGTCAGTTGCGAACACCAAAAGTTAAGGGACGCTAACTTGACAGCACAGAGCAGGTAAAAAATATCTGTCAAATTATTGTCCTAAATGGTAGGATATTTAGCACAGTTTACATTGCTAACAACAAGTACCTTAAGGTTTACCATGTGTATGACAAAAAACTTAGGGTTGATTACTTGATTAGGTAATTACTACATATAATACTTAGTAACTCTGAAACTCTTGGTCCCTACTGCAAAGTTGTAATTTGATGAAGTTATACATTTAAAATACACTGAATTATTGAACCCGAAAAGTGTAATTTTCTCTAGAGTCAAAAACGAATCCATGCCCAAAAATTAATCAAAAAATTATGAGATTATAAAATCTTAAAGGGGACTTAAGTCAACCAATTTCAAAAACGTAACCATTGAATGTACATTTTATGGTTCCGTAGTGAAACTAGGAATCCTTATAGTTTCGCCATGTCCGTCCGTCCGTCCGTCCGAAGCCTAGCTCAGAGACTCTTAGTAATAGAAAGCGGTAAAATTAAATCTTGATAAAATATATATTTTAGTTTACCTTTGCTATTCGTAACGTGGGGATGTATATTTTTTATGGGGTGTCGTTGGATAGGTCTTTCAAAAATATTGCGGGATTGTAAAAACATTATTTTCGATTATTGAAGGAAAACTATCACGGCTATTATATTATATCAAGACTTGTTGGTAATTCTTTGGCTCTGCCTACCCCACTCTGGGAATGAGGGCGTGATAGACATGATTGGTTCCTGAGATGCAGGCGACTAACTGCCGCACTCACAGACGTCAATTAAATTTAATGCTTGTTTAAAGTGTCTGCTGTCACTTTCTTTGCTATAGAAATATAATAAGACAACACGTCACTAAACTAGCATTAAATTTAATTGACGTCTCTGAGTGCGGCTGTAAAGTGTTTATACCTACTAAAATCGTTTGAGACAGCACCAAATAACTTTAAATAGAGAACTAGTACATACTTGTTGTTTTTTAAGATAGTGTTAGTGTGTTGTTTGGCTTTGAAACCCTACACTGAGCATAGTCAGACGTGCTCTTGCCCGGTTTTTTTATTGATAAATTATAACTAATATAGGTAGGTAGAGATTCATTTTAAACAAAGAGAAAACCAACAAAGCATAGATGTAATAAACGATAATGTGATGAACGTGTATCTATTTCAAATGGAGCTTTCCACAATGATTGACCTTCAAAACAAAGGTCCGTCACAACGGCCCGTGCAGTTTAAATTGGTCATAACCAGCAATTTAATATGAAACATCATTACAAATAACATTTGCTTTACAATGAATCGTAATCATAATTCATATCTAGATAAACGGACACTGAAAGTTGATTGCGCAAATGCAGAAGTGATTACAAAATAACGAGGATTTCCTCCCACGGCGGCCATTACGGACAAATTACACAAGTAATAACATATGAATAATAAACGAGCGGGATAATTTTTTGTCCTTGCCACTCGGTTTTTCTAAACCACTCGAATTACAGCTAACAATGTAATTCCCGCTCCAAATTGGCCCATATTTAATTTTGGGAAAATGTAAAAATAAACGTTTTTATTTGTGTAAATAACACAATAAAACTGCCGACGCTACGTGTCCGACGCACACGCAATTACGCAGATAAGATCTGTCGCGTAATTGTAGCGACGTTGGGGACAGATCGTGTCAATTCAGTTAGGGGACGATTTTTTCAAATTCGATATGAATGCGTTTTTGTTATGACGGGAAGCGGACGCGTTCGAAAAAAAAAACGCGTTTCCGGTCGTTCACAGCTTTTCGCGATAACGGTAATTAGCGGCATCAAAGACGCCGGCGCAGTTTCCGATAGCCATTAACACGACAATATCAAAAAGCACACGACCTAACCGCACTACATTTGGCAAGGCAACATTAGAACCCACAAACTACTATAGCCTTTATTTCGTCGACCTTTGAATCAATTTTCTGTGCCGGCGTTTACCTGAACTCCACCTTAAAGTGTTGATCTGACAGCTAATCGTGCCCATTTGTGGTTGACAAAATCAATCACTGTGTCATTTTGTTTTTTGTCGGCTCGGACTCCGGATGTGGCGATTGGACTCAATTCAGATTTCACTTCGACTGCTGCTATGGGACACTGTAATTGATCCGAGTCTCCCGATAAGAACAGTCAGACAGTGTAGGCACGAGTATAGACGACTAGCAAAAACTATATCACCTCATCAATCAATCGAATGACTATGATTTTGAGCAATACAAGAGGACACAATTCTGGGGTCCTAGGGAAAAAGGGTCTAAGTCTTCTGAAGATCAAGTGGTAAAGGTCCAGTATACTCCGTTCATGTATATCTACTGTGCCGGTAGGCACGTTTCGTAATTGTTATCGATTCACGTATTAATTAATTGCATTTAGTTTAGACATTATCTGTACGTGTATCTAAATGCAATTCATTAATACGTGAATCGACTAACAAAGTGGTTACTGTCGCACTCCTACCATCATGGACTATTCCGGTAAAGTGGTGACCCCGACAAAGAACACTATTCCGACTGAACAATGATCGTCGCTACCCTGCCCGAAGTCCCACGAACACGAGGTAACCACCGGTGCAGTGGTGACCCCAACACGCAAAATTAACGTCGTTGTCCTGCCGCGAGAAGAAAGTGATCAAAGAAGGAGGAAAACTACGCCAGCAAATTAGGAGGTAACAGGAAGCGCAAATTATTTATTTACTGCGATGTCACCCCCGAAGACTGTCGCAGGTTCAAGTACAGATTCGTTGAAGATCGCGTCGACGATTGTGATATACCGGATTCCTGAATTCTGGAGGAATCTTCTAGGCTTATGGTTCAACCAGTTTGAGGCGATAGTCGTGCAACAGGTTGACGACGACAAGTTTTATTTGGTTATATCAAAGTTGGCCAAAGAAGAAATTTAACAAATTAGCGATTTTATTGCGAAGCCTTCCGAGCCTGGGAAATACGATGCTATTAAAAACCGGCTGATCGGTTGCTACGAAGAGTCTGATCAGGTCAAGTTCGAGAAGCTACTATCAACTGTGGAATCAGGCGACCTGAAGCCATCGCAATTATGGCACAGGATGCGGAATTTGGCCGGAAAAACAGTAAATAATTAAACTGTTCGGTTTATGTGGTTGAGATTCCTTCCGTCATCTGTTAGCGTAGTGGCTGTAACGGATTCGCTATCAATGAACAACATGTGTCAAATCGCCTATAAAATTTGTGAAAACACCAAAAGAACAGAGATATCGGTTCTAAGCAGTCAAGAAAACAAAACAGATGATTTTGCAAACTGCTTGGCTAGCGTCGCGTCGCAACTTGCAAGAATGCAATTGGATATAAATGAGCTTCGGCACGAGCGGGCGAATTATCGCCGGCACAGCGATTTGCGGAATGTGACTAATAGGCATTCTTCTTAAAAATCAAGGTCAAGTTCGAGAGAAAACTGGCAATTTGAACATAATTTTTTGTATTTATTATTTTGTGTTTATTAAATATCGATTAGAAAGAAAAGTAACATACCTACATAGGTACATAAACTCACGCTTTCAATTCCAAGGGGTAGGCAGAGCTACAGAATTACCAACAGCTCTAAAAAATTGTTGATAATTCTGTAACAACATTTTGCAAAATTAGGCTAAGATGTTTACCAGTGTATTAGTGACAGGGTGGAAGCCCATCGCCTAACAATACTACTAGCCTGTATTCCCTTAGTCGCCTCTAACGACATCCACGGGAAGACATCGAGTGGCACCATTCTAACCCGGCAACCACACGGGATTAACATGTTAAAATTATCATCTGGGGTTCTATTCTACTCGGTAAAACCATATTGATCATAGCATTTTTATCTATTGTCCACGTTACCGAATGTTACGATAGGACTTATTTACTATAAGATAACATGTCGAAAGCAATATGGTTTTACCGAGTAGAATAAGCCCTCTGTTTAGTGATTTTCTTGCTTGTTATGTATTATTTCTCAACGATACCATTCCGTAATAAATGATGATTATACGTGTCAAACGTTGTCACTGTAAAGAAGGGCAGAGACTGGTAGTATAATGAGAGATACAACACTTGTCTTGTGTTGCATCACTACTGAAAATGACAACAAAAATAATGTAATATTTCACAGTTCAGTTGTTCCAAGGCATTTCCACGGCTGATCGCGGACGCTCCACCGGATCTCTCATTACCCACATTCGACCCGAATCGAAACCGTAACTCAATATTTGTTTTTAATGATAAATAATTGATTGTCCACGGTCAAATCGTGTATCAGCGTCTCACGATGGTCGCAGGCACGACCAACGTACTAACAAAATTTACCTCTGCTTTTGTGTCGGGAGTACAAAAAGCAAATCGAGTTACAGGCCAAAACAGACAAAATCGACAAACAAATACCATTATCACGGCCATTTTCGATCGGGATCCGCTCGTGATGACGGCGTTTTTCAAACCGCCAGTCCATTACCAAAAAATGCTACTCAAACTACCATATTCCCTACACACTATCCAACGATCTCTTTTGCTCTGTCTTTTCGTAAAATTAGCATGGTTAGCACGCAAGGTATTCGACGAAGTTGCTTTCTGTCGAGAAATCTGGAATGGAAGGTAGGGATTCAATTCAAGAGTGATCTTTTTGGTAAGATTCGGTTGGGTTAAACAAACTGTACGGGCTGGTTTGGGAATCGATTGGTCGCGGCCTACAGCCTCACTCTAAAAGAAAACACGATCCGGACCACATGGACTCAGTGGGAACAGATTGTGTGTACATAGGATAGAAAAAAAGTTATAAGATAGCTTTTTTCTGACTCGAGGTCGAGAGCTCCTGCAAGTTGGACATTTTTAAAGCAAGTATAGACATATGCTAGTCTATTTCGAGCATTACGCACGAACTAGACGGGAATCAAAATGGCAGAAGTTTATTGCTGGCTTACTTTAACTTCAGTTCTCGAGCAAGAAGCACGATTTTGCTGTTAGTTTCTAACTTAAAAGTTGAAGTAAGGTGGCAAAGACCTTCTGCAATTTTTATTGCCCTAAGCGAGGTTTAGACTAACAATAGAAAATTTCTGAAGTTGACTGCTTCTTTCCTCTAACTTTAAAGTTAGGAAAATCCAGCAAAATTGTTCTTTCTTTTTACCTAAATTTAAACTACCTAGTTGGTTACTAAGTTTTGTTACTAAGGTTGATGCAAATAAAACTAACTTATGTTTATTTTTTAATTTCAATATGTATAAAAATTAAAAGCTTAATTAATATACATTTTGAAAAACAATTAAGTAATCATTTTTCTTAGTTTCCGCAATTCCCGATACGATCTTTTAACATTCACAGCCGGCATCGATGAAATTACGCATGACTTTTCTGTAAATTTCATTTTTTGAAATCGCTTAAAAGTTAGTCTTTGTTTACCAAAGAACTTTTTTTGTATAATATTATAAAACATCCTATCTCTGTATATGTTTAGAGACCAAAATTATATTTCTCAACATGACTTAATTCCAACTTATGAAGCAAGAGATTTGGTGTGTTTTCGTATTTCTGCAAAATCATGTGAAATCTTAAAGTCGATTTAATGAGTCATCAAGATTGACCGGTGTCCAAGCGGATCTTTAGTTGCTTTGAATACATTCGTATCAGAATTTAAAGCTAGAAGTCTGTTCAATATGTCACGCAAATTTTAACTCTCTACAGGAACTCTTACAAAAGTTGGGGCCGTTATCAGTATCATCGTCGTGCGTGATTTTAACTATGATTTTATCGTCCGAAATGGGAATACTTCAAGCTCGTACATCAAATAATTGCAATAGTTTAGAATACATTATTTTTATTATTATTCTATATAAATCAAAGTTTTGATTAATATACAGGTTTATGCAAAACTGCTTTAATTATTTTTTTAATTGTAATTAATCTCAGTAACAGAACTTAGTAACCGACTAGGTAAGGCAGCAATCAACTTCAGCAATCTTTATTGCTAGTCTATTTCGAGCTTGACGATACATCAGCAGTGACGAGGTGGCACAGATCTACCCATATATTTATGTGGTAGCCCAAAAAACAAAACCCTATTTTCACTACTACTAACTTCATTTGCCCTAAAATCAAAAACCCGTTTTTTTATTTTTCCTACCTATTAATTGCTAAAATTAGAATAGAATAGAATAGAATATCATTTATTTGCAAGAATCATGGTTAATTACAGGTGTTTAGTTATATTACATAGGTAGTTCAACATAATCCTACCGACATTGCGGCGTGCAAATTTTTTAGAACTTAATACTATAAACAATTTTATTGACCATTATGATCTGAACTGTCCAACCAAACACATCAACTGCATGTTTACAATTAGGGATATTTATTTATTTATTTTAGATACTTGCTGAATCTACAGCCAGTTGTGTGGAGGAAGTCGTTTACAGAGTAGAAACTTTGCTCTATTAACCACTTTCCCAGAGCATTACAAAATCGACCGTAACATAGGTCACTTATCTGTTTTGGTATCGAGTTGTAAATTAAACAGGCCATGTAGTAGCAATTTTTGCGGTACAACTGTAACTTTGGAGCTGGCATGGATAAAGCGACGTGTGTTACTGCTCTTCGGTTTTCGTTATTTCTAACTTGGAACAACGTCAAGTTACCCTTTACCAGCTTTGCCATTTCGTATACGTAGATGCAAGGTAATGTCATTAATCTGTTTTTAAGAAAAATTGGTTTACAAGACTCTGTATTCTTTATACCCCAGATGGCCCTCACGCATTTCTTTTGAGCTATAAATACTCTATCGGAGTTGGGTGCATTTCCCCACAACACAATACCATACCGAATCTGAGAGTTCACATAGGCATGATACACAGCTATTGCTGTCTCCACTGAAGTGGTTTTTCTAATTTGTTTTAATGCGTAAATAAATTTATGCAGTTTTTTGCATACGATATCAATATGCGCATTCCAAGTTATGTGAGCATCTAAACAAATGCCTAGGAAATTCGAGTGGTCTACTTGTTCAATTTGCTGATTTTCATGTACTATGTTCAAGTTTATATTTTTAGATTGTTTTGTGGAGAACTGCAACAATTTGGTTTTTACAATATTTATTTCTAGCTTATTCACGCTAAGCCACGCTATGATATCCTTTAATGCAACATTGATATCCGATTCATAATGTGCAGGATCATTACATTCGAAAATAATAGTGGTATCGTCAGCAAAAAGAACACTTTTATGTTTTGTCATTTAGTCAGTTAGGGCATCCCGAATTTACGTTATAGTTATTTTTAAACCCGATTCTTAATAGCCCTATTTTTACTTATCCGATTCCTCTGAACACCGAATATCAATCGTAGGAAATTGATGAAGTTGATGACGAATGAGATGATCAGATTGCTGGTTGAAGAATACTTGTATTAGTACATAACAGTAGCCCCACATAAGCGGCGGCATCGACATACACCAAAAAAAACGAAGGCTTTACTAAATGGATCGCATTATGCTTGACAATGCGGTCCATTCCGATGGACGGATCATGCTTAGTGATGGGCGGCTTGTAAGTTTCAAAAGTGAAACTTTCACTTAAATTTCTGCAATATTCTGAAAGTTTAATAAGTGAAACTTTCACCTAAAATTTCATGTATTATTCTGAAAGTTACCAAAGTGAAATCGTTTAATTTCTGAAAATGACTTAAGTTTAGTAGTAGTAAGTAACCGAAACTTTTCATGAAATTTAAATGAAATTTACTTGTGTCAGAATCATTTCCATCTAATTATGTAACTTTCAGATGTTGTAATTTTCGCAGTTAAGGAAAGTTCTCTATCATGCTCTAAAATTCGGTGTAAGTATACATAACGCAATACCCTTTAAGGGTAAGGACCAAAAAGTTAGCCACGCTCACTCAATAAAAAAATCTATGAAAATTTTCTGTTGTGACACGAAAATTAGCCATGCAATTGTAGGGATACTTTTCATCGCACAACGGAACTTTTTTCGACTTCGTTGTTTGTATGGTTAACTGCGCTTAACTATGGTCCAACTTTTTGGTCCTTTCTTTTAAGGGGCCCTAGGATGGAAATAGCGCCTATGTACATACGAGGGGAGGTCCAAAAGTTCGCGGAATGGAGGGCTAAATAATTAAATAAAAAGACGTTACTATTTTTCCTTTTCAATATAATCTCCCTTAAGGTTAATACATTTGTTAGATCGTGATATTAATTTTTCTAAACCCACATAAAAATAATTTTCTTCTTTGCTGTCAAAATGAGCCAAAATTGCGTCCTTTACTTCATCATCGGTGTGAAATTTTCTTCCCCGCAACTCTTTCTTCAAATTTGGGAATAAATAATAATCACTGGGGGCCAGGTTCGGGCTGTAGGGGGGATGAACCAATTCTTCGAAGCCACATTTGTTCAGGGCAGCCATCGCAATACGACTCTTGTGAACTGGAGCATTATCCTGAAGTAACAGCACACCCTTAGCCAGCTTTCCTCGCCTTTTTTCTTTGATAGCTTCCCGCAACTGCTCCAGTAGCCTAGAGTAGTACTCTCCAGTAATTGTGACATCTTTGCTTTTGTAATCGATCATCAAAATTCCTTGGCAGTCCCAGAAAATCGTAGCCATCAACTTTCCGGCCGATTCTGACACCTTAAATTTCTTAGGTGGGGGGGTACCCTTCTTGTGCCATTGCATCGACTCCTGTTTAGAGTCAGGTTCAAAATGATGAACCCAAGTTTCATCTCCAGTAACAATCCGCTTCAAAATCGACGAACTTTCTTCTCCACACCGTTCTAAAAAACTGCTACACGCGTCGATTCGCTGCTGTCGCTGATGCGGCGTAAGCATTCTCGGCACCCATCTTGCACTCACTTTAATCATGCCGAGGTGTTCATGTAGAATCCGCAAAATAGTGGTTTCAGATACTCCAACTAATGCAGAAATCTGTTTCTTCTTCAGGCGAGCATCTTCTAATACTAATTTTTCAAATTTTCCGTCGGTATCTGATGTGGTGACCTCGACAGGCCGTCCTGGGCGAGGGTCGTCTTCAATGGACTCTCTGCCAATTTTAAAAAGACCGTGCCATTTGTACATCATTGTTTTTCCAGGGCAATGATCACAGTAAACTACTGACATCTCACTCATGATGGTCTGAGGAGTTTTTCCTTGCTTAGTCAGGAACTTGATGATGGCTCGATACTCAATTTGCTCCATACTTCCAGGATTTTTCCAGATTGACTTGCTTGCTCGACGATATTTTGTAAAGTAATGAGCTCTTCAGGCTGAAAGTTGGTATATATACTCTTAATGAGTTGGCCATTAGTACTATACTAAAAAATATAGTCATCCCCACCCCCATCCCCTCCATTCCGCGAACTTTTGGACCTCCCCTCGTATATTAATCATGGTAATTAAACCACAGCCACAGAACTGTTATGAATTGACTGTAATTAATCTGAACCTTAGGAGTAGCCGAGTATCTTATGATAAGAGACAGCTAATTCAAGCCAAAATAGTTTTCATATTGGTACCTAAGTCATGTCCTATAATAATGTATAATAATGTCATCTAAATAAATTTGAAATACAGACGAAACTACTTCGAGGAAGCCCAAGATTACCTACCGGTAACGCGACGCCACTTGTAGAGTCACCTCCTTGAAGGAATCCAGTCCAAGCTGTTCTAATTTGACAATCATTCAGATGAGGGTGTTTAGTCATCCTATTACCAGGTGTTCAGAACCTGTAAGGATCTGCTCCGAACTGGCTGGACTAGCGGTCAAAAAGATGTTAATTGAATATGAGAAAAAAAAACTCGTTTTCTAAAATATCCACCAATATCTTTATAATTATGTTCATGTGTTTTAACGAAATAGATGCAAGTAAGTTATTTAAATATGCCAGATTTCAAGTTGATAGTTTCTGTACTTACTTGCTGAGAGACATGAGACATGAAGACACCGAAGTCTTGACTATACCTAAGGGTTCCTTATAAACCACTTTGGTGCGGTATCCTAAAAATATTATGAAACGACACGTTAACAGAGTCTGATTAAAATACTACATCATTCCGAGTTAAAATGAAGAACACTATATTGAAGTTGATTACTTGCTATGACTTAGCGGCAAAGCATATATCATAATATAAATATAAAAATATCAGGGGACAATGTCACACCAATTGACCTAGTCCCAATTTAAGCTCTAGGCTTGTATTATGGGTACTAGACAATGATATAAATAGGGGTCACAAAACCGAAAGACTATTAGAAAACCGGTTTTACGGTTATGATTCAGTGACAAAACCGGATTTCCGGTTTTTCGGTGATTTCGATTATTTTTAATATTTTTATGTAAATTTACACCTATAGTTCCTGTTTCCTATAAAGATACAAAGTTATTGCCAATTCTTCTGAACTATTTTGAATATATATTTGAGCCTATTTGTCTAGAATTTTATGATTGTATTTTGTAAATAAAACAAGTTTTTTTTAGAAGAAGAACTTTAATATTCAATCTTTAAATTAGCAATCAGTCAATCAACTTACATGCAAGAAACAGTTAATACAATATTACAGAAAACAAACTGCCATTCTGACAATAAAATAAACAATTATAATGAAATAACGAAATTTGTAACTTGTAAATAAAAATAAGGAACCAAAAAAACACTGAATTCACTTTTATTTAAGTTTCACTACAACCCTTTCTTATCTTTGGTTGATTTAATTGGTAATGCGATCGTAACATGGACAGGATATCCAATGTATCATCACTCAACTAGGTTCTCAAGTAACTGCACAGGTACCCAGCCGATGAAAAGACTCTTTCAGACTCGACACTTGTGGGAGGTACGTTCAACAAATTGTTGTAAACCTGCGAAAGGTTCTTGCCCTTGACACCCCCGTTTTCATACAGAGCCATTTCAACTTTGATGATGTTAATTAAATCGTTCCCGTAGTTTGAGTCTTCTTCAACAGGTCGCCTACACAATTTCGGATCAGACATAGATTTCTCAATTGCTACTTGCAGTTCTTCTTTCATTGTCAATTCAGCTTGTACAGTTGATATAGTGGAGTTGGGAAAACTAGTGGAATGTATAGTAGCTACATTATCGTCGTCGTAACCATCGCCATTTGAGCGGTTACTTTGACTTTCGACTTCTTCTAACCTGATGGTTTGTAACTGACAAACTATTTCAGCTATTTGTTGGGTATCTAGATGAGGAGTAGTTGGACTAGTGTCTCTATTCGAGTAATACTCTGTCGGGTTCTGTAAATACTTCAGAACGGAGGTCAAACTAGTGCATCGTTGTTTTATGCGATAAGTAAGTCGGTCTGCAAATTGGGCACTAAAACGTCCTCGTTGGTCCTTTAACTTTGAGAGCATAAAATTCATAGCTACATCTGCAGTTATTAGATTAGCGTCGCGGCGACAAAGTGCTTCCACTGTTATCTTAGCTATTTGCAAACATCTATTTATATCTGCGAACGTTTCTAAATCTCCATCATTGAAAGTAATCTCACTGTTTAGGTCTATAAGAGACTTTAAAACGCATCCTTTAAGTTGAAGGAAGCGATCTAGCATATCTGCCATGGAACTCCACCGGGTTTTACAATCTAACACAAGTGACATCTCTTTTTTGTGCTCTTCAATGACGTACTTTTGTAGTAAACTATCGTTCTTCGTTGGAGAATTTTTGAACATTTTTACCGTCTTTCTGACCTTCAGTATTAATTCCTCAATTGATTCGGTCAGATGGTGTTCTATCTCATCAGGCAATGTTAACGAGATATCAAAGGCATCAATTTCTGAAGTTTGCATACCTTGCATTTGCGGTGTTACTGCTGTCTTCTTTTCATTAAAGAAAACATCCAGAATTGCAAGTTGCAAACCATGTGCAAAGCACAGTTGGTGAAAACAAGGCAAATCTTTTCCAACTTTCACCATTACACTGGCCCCATCCGTTGTGATAGCGACTATATCATTGAATGATAGGCCATATGTTTTGAGCAAACTTTTCAGGGCTTCTATGCACGCACTGGCGGGCATGCTTCCAAATATCCTTACCAGTCCAAGATTCTTAAACATGGTATTGTCTTTAAAAGAAGCACGGATGTTTACATTCAAGTAACGGTGATTACGACAAGAAGTCCACTCGTCGAAAGTCAATACGAATTTTAGTCCATTCTCTTTCATTTCAAGTAACATACTTTTTGTAACATCTCTTAAAGCATTGCCTTTGTCAATCACAATGTTTTTGATGGTTGTTGCAGATTTCGGTAATTCATGACCACATTAAAAAAAAAGGTATCTTAAATCATCTGATTTTGTAAACAATTGAAAACTCAACCCATCTAACGCTATCATTCTACATACCATATTATTCATATCGTATTGTGAGGAAAAGAAGTTCGTAATTTTCCTTTTTTTTGTTGATGATTCTCCAGAACTAGATTGATGGCTCAAAGAAGGTGATTAGTTAGCCGAAGACATCCCACGCCCGCTCTCAACTTGAGGATTTGCCACTTTAAGAGCATGTGCAGTTTTGAGGTGTGTGTGTAAACTGGACGTTGAGCCGCCAGAACACTTGATGATTCTTGAGCAAGCCTTACATTTTGCCGATGACGAATCTACACTCTGCAGATAATGAAACCAAACAGATGTTTTATCATCTTTTTTTTTGGATGTAGTCGAAATTCCATCTCGCTTCGTAAATTCCACTGAAAAGAAACATTACTTAAATGTGTAGCAATAATAACTTGCAATATTAAATATGAGGCACCTATTTAATTTAAACTATAGTTTTCGCAGCAATTAGGGAATCAAAATGAATAATTTTATATTTACTGGAAACTTCTTAATATACACAAAACGCTTTTGCATTAATTTTAAAGCACATTTTTGAGGCAAAATGCACATTTTTGAGGTTAGGTATAGAAATAGAATGAACAATAAAGATTATAATTACGAAATAAGTTTAAAAAAAGGGTATAATTAAAGCCATCCCATACCCCGCCTAGTCTAGCCTAGCAAGTAACAATTAAATATAAGCAAAGCAATATGCTTACTTACCTGTATCACTGTTCCGTGTTTGGTTTTTTACGCGGTAGGTAAATAAAAATAACATTGACATAATCGCACCCAGCGTTGCCAGTATATAGTAAATATTTAAAAGATGCGTTCTAATTAAGCTTAAGATGCGTTCTAGTTTAGCAAATCAAGTATAGGCGAGTAACGTAATGTTCAAATGTGTAAAACCGTAAACGTTGAAAAAATCGGGTTTGCTTTATTTTAAAACCGGTTTTGAAAAATGATGGTAAACCCGGTTTGGCCGGTTATTTCGATTTCGGTGAAACCGGTTTTGTGACCCCTAGATATAAATACTTATATAGAGAAATATATACTTAAATACATAGTAAACATCCATGACTCAGGAACAAATATTCGCGCTCATCACACAAATATCTGCCCTAACCGGGATTTGAACCCAGGACCGCTAGCTTCGTAGGCAGGGTCACTACCAACTAGGCCAGCGCGTCGTCAAATATATATAGTAAAATTGTACCTATAATCTCCTCCACCTGAAAAATAAAAACTTCCTCAACCTCCCTTAATAATCCTCTTTTTTACACCGACATAATTAAACTCAAAAAAATGAACAACTAACATCATTATCAAATAAATTAATGATTCATTAATCACCTGCGCATAACCACCCCTGCGCCACTTGCCGGTAAATCATCAATCATAGAAGGATGTACCTAGTTACTGTCACCCGGGGGGCATTAGAAAGCAGGGCTGTGCCAAATCGAGTTTTAATTAGTCGGATAAGAGGCTTATTACAGAAGCATTAGTCGTGACAACTAACGTTATTCATTTTCTATTCTTTAGGGTACTGCATAATTTATGGTGGTACGCCTGTTTTGTGTTATTTTTCAACGACGGTGTTTTAATACAAAGTTGTAGAGTCCCTGGAAAATAGGGTGGACCGTCGAGATGGGTGTATTTTCGTAGGGACGGGTTAAAATAGAGTACGAAAACTTTGGTACGTACATCCTTTTTTAGACTCCTCGTGAATATTTCTCTAAAATTGATATATTATTAATAACCGCGAATAAACTTTATTCTGGTTATTAAAGAATGATTGGTTTGGCTATGTTTACAAATTGTTTTGGTAAAATGACCCCACTGTAATCTATACATATGTATAATAAACATATTGAAAGAAAAAATCTGTAGGTTTAAAAATATTTAGTAAAAAATACTTCAGTTGGCTCAACAAAAGAACACGTTTTGACTGTTTTTGGATTTTATTGAAACCCTTTCTCAGCATTCGGTAGGTAAGGTAAGGTGGGTCAAGTACGTCTACGGGGCAAGTTCGGGGTAATATCTCCTAAAATATATGATTTGTCAAGCTTACCCCGTTGACGCACTTACCCCACCTGACCTTATAGGTATCACTTGACGCCTTATACCACAGCATAAATGTTTAAAACCATGTAGATTTAAAACTAACAGCACGTTTAAAAATTCAACAATACCTACAAATTACAAAAGCTTATACCGAACCCTTCTGCCAAAATACGTAATTGCCCGAAACGCCGTCGCCGGCGCAAGTGAGCGTGTCGCGTACGGTAATGTAGTTTTAACACATGTTAATGTCACCCGCGCATGCTCAGTGAAACCCGGGTCTAATGCAATTGACTTAGTTCGAGCCGGCGCGTTACTTAACAACCAACACTAGTTTAGTTAACATTAGGGATAGTTGAAAAGATAATGTACCGAATGCGGTACCTATCTAGGTATATAGGTAACGATGCAGATTAATTTGTAATTGTATTTCAAAACATATTTTTAGTTCCTGAAATAATGTTTCTGTATAGAAACTAGCTTCTGCCCGCAACTTCGTCCGATTTCCTAGACTTCAATTATCATTATTCACTCGGGAACTTTTAAGTTTTCTGGGAACAAGGTATAAGCTATCTCCATTTTAAATTTCATCCAAATCCGTCCAGTCGCCGCGCCGTGAACAAACCACCCCACAAACTTTCGCATTTGTAATATTAGTAGAATACTTGTTTTTTTTTTATTCTCAAATAGTAACAAAAAATCTGTAGCTCTGTGAAACCCACTCTGGGAATAAAGGCGTGAGTTTATGTATTTATTATAGTAGCAACTGTCACGTCCTACCGGGTGGCAAGTAAAACTCAAAGAAGTTTTTTTTTTTTAAATTTCTAGCTGCGTGAGCTGGGCAATGAAATTAAACACTTCCCTCTTAGTTTCGTGGCGCGGAGCAGCGGTGAAGAAACCGCTTTATTTAAAATTTTAAAACATGCTAAATTACCTCTATAGATACTGTTATAAGCTAAATTAACAACAACGCAAAACCAACGGTCTAAATCACCATATATTTAAAAACAGTACAAGAATCAATAGTATGTAACGTCTAATTCTAAGATTGCGCCCCATTACGCGCACTTAGAGCGAGATCGCAAATGATACCCTCGCCGGTCCCACGGCCAATCTCGACACATTACGGGACGATTTTCACGGCTCGCAGCAATTTAAATAATCCAAAGAAATAGTTGCATCGGTAAAATCGAATAACGAAACGCAACAATCGATTTCCAAACGTCGAAACGCAAGTTCCAAATTCAAAAAACACAACAATCGACGAATTTTAAAATAAAGGAACAAGGTTCAAATTTCAAAACAAAATACTCTCGCAATTCCAAAGTATACCCTAGCGTACTTGCATCGAAGCAGGCACGTTTCAAACACGAAATGATCGTGATTTTCGATAATCGGATGGTATGTCGATCACGACGTTAAAGTTCGATTCGTATCGATTGCTTGTTTTGATTTCCAATTTGCGCTTGCGCCGTTTGGGCGCTAAATAGCCGCACGTAGCCGATGCTCTCGATTCATGTTCGCAATTTTCGATTTCAATTCGAAATAACGCCGGAGCACGCGCGAGAGATTTTGTACAAATTGCCTATGTATGTAAAGGTGAATATGGGAATAGGATGCAAGAAAAACATAACAAAAACTTTCTGTTGGGGTTATTTTTTAATAAAAACTAATGTTTCCTTAATCGCAGCTACCAGAGCGATTTGACTTTGTCCAAACCTGCAATTATTCCAAACGAAACACATTTCCGAAATGAGATTAACGAATCCAATGCGCTCAATTATTTGTTATTACAATAGCATTATCAGTATATTATACCATATTAATATTTTGGTAGGTTGTGTGAGTTTTTCAAGCGATTATAACATTTAGGGGAACGAAATACAGTTTACGATTAAACAAGCGAGTGTTTCCCAACGGTAAAGGGTCCCTAAACATGTTTCCGTAAGGGTATGTATTATAAAGTCGATCCCAGCGGCTTATGCCGATAACAGGTTAAGTAAATGACACAAAATGGCCTCTAAAGGTAATAAAAAATAATTCGGGACAGACCTCTCTTATTACTTTCCGAAAATTCAATTTCATTTCCACTCGACGGTTTACATCTTTTTAAATTCGTCCTTTTATGGCTTTAGGAAACAATTGCTGGTTGGGATTGGTTATTTCTTTGATTATGTTGGTACGTGCCTCTAACCATTTTATTGCCTTCGATTTCTTTAAAAATAGGTACCTATTTAATTATAGTGACATAAGTTATGGTCCGACTTGCTCTTGCCCGGTTTTATATAGCTGTCAATTTGACAGCCACTTTACAGTTTTCTAGTAGGTACTAAGAGTCTCTGATGGTGCGTTCCTATATTCAAAACCGTTGGTAGAATTGTGACGTCTCGTTAAAATTTGACACATTTTGTACGTAGCAAATGTCATAACGTTACTGGCCGTAAGGAAAACGATTCGTTTCTTGAATATAGGAACCGGGCATGAGCTAGGCTGCGGACGGACGGACGGACGGACGGACGGACATGGCGAAACTATAAGGGTATAGTTTGACTACGGAACCCTAAAAATAACATGAATAACACATGGCTCTGTTCTTTCTATCCACGACCGTGCGCCCTTCTGCTTTATGTCAATTTGAGTGGTGGGGTGCGCCATCCTGTATTGAAGACACTATCTATGTACATATACATATAAAAGGAGAAACTGACTGGCAGGTCGATCAACGCACAAACCGCTGGACCAAGGACCGAGACACTTGAAACTTGAAGAATATTCTTAGGATGTCCTAGGGTTGTACTATGATGGTTTTTTTTTGAAAATTTACCCGTTAAGGGGTTAAAATAGGGGGAAGTAGCGCGAAACTATATCTACGCGTTCGGCCATATAAGCCCTATAAGTAGCAACGTGTGCTTCGATTGAAACCGTAGAGGTTTTTCAAACTTAGTCTACAGTTGTATTGCCAGAGGTTTAATAGGTTTTCTAAACACTTTATAAGCTCAAGAATCAAGATATATCTGTTGCTGACTGTACGAAAACGCATTTAATGTGTGCGGTTGTCTCAATTAAAAATCCATTTACTACCAACGACGGTTACCTAATGTTGAGAAAATTGTTTAACTGATGTCATCATAATTGTAGAGATTAGAGTATTGTCTTGGATTTATTCTAAAATGGCGAAATTTCCAGTTTCTACTGAAATTAAGCACGTTACTTTGACGGTGAGCGTAGAAAACACATTTGAAATTGTAAAGTTACATACGTACATACACCCACCCACGCCGTCATTCCCAGAGTGGGGTAGGTAGAGCTACAGAATTACCAACAACTCTAAAAACTTGTTTTTAATTCTGTAACAACATTTTGCAAAATCAGTCTAGCATGTTTACCAGTGTATACGAGTGTTAGTGATTGGTTGCGATACAAAATATATTCATTGCCCTTCTCTCACGATGTTTTTATTTCATATTTACAATTTTGGTCATCCATACAAACAACATGCCCACTTGGTAGAAAATTTTCGAAAAACATTCAATATCTGGGTATTTTATTTTATGTAATTAGTAGTCTCATTACGAATATTTTCATATCATGTAGATATAAGCTTAGAAAATGACTTTATTTCCATACAAACTTTACAGTCAGTAGTCTAAGATCAAACTTTCTCCCTCTGGTTATTAAAACATACCTATCTCCCATACAAACTTAAACTGATCCTAAAGTTTAAGACAAGTGCGTGCCCCTGCAAGAACATAAATACATGGTTCATTTCGTATTTAGTTGGCTATTAGTTGTTCCAAATTAGTACCAACACAAATAATGCAAAATTCAATAGTTTTGTAGGTTAAAGGCTCTTTTTTAAAGAACACAAAATTTTTTTCCCCAGCGTTTATTCCGTTGTCGTGTTTTTCGCTAATATTAGTGTATCCAATCCACTAACCGTGACCTCTGACCTCTGATTAAGCAAATCCAGTTATTGCACCGAAGCCACTGCCGTCTGACCTCCGTAACCTTTGTAACAGGAAAACCAGAACATCCAAATCATGGTTTTACTTAGACACGTTAATGAGCAGGGTTCCTGTTGAGGTTTTCCAGCACCATTAGATAATCAGTACCTACTGCAATATTTGGAACTGTATTAATTTAATAGTCCATGGAAATCGTACCATAAAAGGGGTGTTTGCCGGCGCTTCTTCTCCGCAATGCAATGATGGTCTTGTCCGAAGCGCTAGTAGATTCACTCCATATTACCGACGTGTAAAAGAGCCCTCATGTGGCCAATTTACTGAATAAATATTTTGGATTTTGAATTTTGAATTTTGGTAGTTCTAATTTTTTTATATGTTCTATGTGATGAAGTGGTTGACGTGGTTGTGGTAAATGCAAGTTATCCACCTCAGAAACTCACCGGATCATTGTTTAATTCTGCTGCTGTATCTTAGAAATTATTCGGTTTATCGTAAGTTCCAAATTAATTTCATTTCGTTGAAAAAGTCTTCTAAAAAGGGAATATAGTGTCTTTTGCCGTAACATAGGTTCTTGGTGGTAAAATTTAATGGAAATTGAAATAATTCCGAAAGTTTAATGGAATGATCCAGAGGGTTTCCGAGGTGGAAAGTTTTGATTTGCTCTTATTATTATTACAATGCAATAAGGTGAAAAAGATGATATATAGGTACTTACGAGTACGTCTCGTTGTAGTCGACTGTACTATCGGTACTACACAACGATATAAATACTTATACATACATAGGTAAGGTACATACATAAACTCACGCCTTCATTCCCAGAGTGGGGTAGGCAGAGCTAAAGAATTACCAACAAGTCTTAAAACTTCTTGAGAATTCTTTAACCACATTTTGCACAAGTAGGCATACTTATATAGAGAAATATATGTATACTCGTACTTAAATACATAGAATCCTAAAAAGGTTAAAACGTATATCTTGCCTAAATTCACTCTCACAATTATTATGGTTGTAGAACAAGTAATTATTTGATTCCTCAAATATTCAATGAGCTACCGAGCGAACTCATTAATGACTTAGACGGAATAAAGCCAAATGTATTTAACTCTACATTAAAAAAGTTTTATATGTCAAACTAAATTAGGTTAAATTAACTAGTGCGTGGAATACAAATTTTCTGTTAAGTGTTACTTGTGAGCGTTATTGATAAAATTATTTCCAGGAGTAGGTAAGTGCCGACAAACTGCTCTGTAGTTTGGCACGATTATACAAAAAGAAACCACGTAATGCTTATAGTAAATTAATAAATAAATAATAATAGGAACACATCCATGACTCAGGAACAAATATTCGCGATCATCACACAAAAATCTGCCCTTACCGGGATGTGAACCCAGGACCGCTAGCTTCGTAGGCAGGGTCACTACCGACTAGGCCAACGCGTCGAGTTGTGTCGTGCGTCGGCTAATGTGAGGTTAAGCGATTTCAATAAAAATAACGAAAAAGAGTAAGTTGGCTCCAGAAACTGAAAAACTCGCATTCAGCTTCTAATAGGTAGTGTAAATAAACGAATTCTGTGTTATAAACGTAGATGCAAAATTACCTCCATTTCGAGTCACGAACGGTCAGTAATTGAGTAAGTAGGTATTAAAGTATTTTAGTAATCGTTAAGCGATCTTTAAAGTGCCATCAAAGCCTCCCAGGGACGTGACATCCGCTGGTACCTTCTGTAATTTGACAAATTACACACCCAGTGTTAGATTAAATAAGTTGATTTGGTTTTTATTGTCCTGTTTATGCAATTACGGTGTAGATGGCCGAGTGGTGGAGATGTTAGCTGAAGGACGTGGTTCAACTCCTGCTGAGGGTAAAGTTTGTCTGTTGATCCTTTTTAGGGTTTCGTAGGCAAAAAATGGAACCCTTATGGATTCGTCATGTCTGTCTGTCCGTCTGTTCGTCCGTATGTCACAGTCACTTTATTCCGAAACTATAAGAACTATAGGTACTGTTGAAACTTGGTAAGTAGATGTATTTTGTGAACCGCATTTAGATTTTTACACAAAAATAGAAAAAAAAAAAAAACATTTTGGGGATTCCCCATACCTAGAACTGAAACTCAATTTTTTTTCATCAATCCCATACTTGGTGTCTGTGGATAGGTCTTCAAAAATGATATTGAGGTTTCTAATATAAAAAAAACTAAACTGAATAGTTTGCGCGAGAGACACTTCCAAAATGGTAAAAAGTGTGTCCCCCCCCCTGTAACTTCTAAAATAAGGGAATGATAAAACTAAAAAAATATATTTAAAAAATATATGATGTACATTACCATGCAAACTTCCACCGAAAATTGGTTTGAACAAGATCTAGTAAGTAGTTTTTTTTTAATACGTCGATTAAAGTTTAATAAAATTGCTGCTACGGAACCCTTCATGGGCGAGTCCGACTCGCACTTGGCCGCTTTTTTTAATCCTTAGGGTTGGCGACGCTTCGCAGTCTTGGGATTGCAGTCTTGAGATTGTAATCTACCACTACTTACCATCAAATGGCCTGTGTGTTCGTTTGCCTTCTCCTTGGCATAAAAAAGCTATTAAAGTTGTGTATTCTGTATAATTTTCATTGTCACAAATAAATTCGTCTTAATACACTCAGAAGCAAAAATAACCAATTACATCAATTACGAAATACCTCAGTTACTTTATAAAACCAGCTTTTAACGGTGGCACAAATAAAGTTATATTCATAATTTTTGTACGACAAATACACTCAGGGGCAGAAGGCAGAACAAAGGGTCAGAGTGCGTTTTTCATACAAACGAGGCAATTTCAAAGCCTTGGTTCCTTCCCGGGGTTGTCTTGAGTGAGGTTTCATGGTGGATATTGCGAGGTTCAATAGAGGAGGTCAAAAAGTCTTATGATACCTAAATTATTGCACAATCAGCGTGAGAGTTTGGGTCAGCATTTGGATTTCCTTACATATCATTGCGATTTTAGCAGATTCACATCAGTTGGGTATCCTAGGCACTCTGGAAGTCCGGTATCTATGCTCGGGGTATCTTCAGATTTCACTAAAAGCATCCCCTGGCGAGGAACGAAGGCTTCGAAATAGCCTCTTTAGTACGAAAAACGCACTCTGACCCGTTTTTTTGCCCCTGAGTGTATTTGTCGTACAATAATGATGAGTATAACTTTATTTGTGCAACCGTTAAAAGCTGGTTTTAAAAAGTAACTGAGTTATTTCGTAATGGATGTAATTGGTTCTTTCATGATCTAATAGCTATTAGATAAAAAAAAATCAAATCTCTTCCCCTTGGAAACGAATGAAAAAGGAACGAAATGTAAATGGGATTTCAATCTCGCTATTGAGTTATAGAAATAATTACTTTCCAAACACAAGAGATAAAAAAACGTTACCTACTCTTATTGGCCTGTCGAGTACCCTAACAAGTGGCGTTAAACATTTTTCAATTTATTGCAAATTCTCGTTGCATTTTGACATTATTCTAACACTGGCGTTTACAATTGAAGTGCATTAAACCATTTGGTAAAATAATATCGAGCACGGAGGTGTGACGGTGCATTGTCACCGGGCACTTTGGAAAGCAAACAAAACCTCGACTAAAAACATAGCGCGGTAGGGCTGAACATTGTAAGCGTTTCGAACTTTAAATATCAAGAACAGAGATCGCGTTACGAGCTGTTTTAACCTTTTAAGTTCCAGTCAATGAAGTAAATGACAGCTTTTCGACGTTGAGAGAAAAGGACACTGCTATAGCTCTGTCCTATACGCTCGCCGTAAAATGAACAGCAAAGCGATATCATAATAGCTATAGAAACTGTTCTTTTCAAATCATTAAATTTGTCATGATAGTTCCGGGTGGATGCGGCCTCAGTAATTGAATATATCCCTACAACTCTTAGGTACTAATATTGCAAATGCCTATTTTGTAAAAAGTGCGCCACTCTACGGTTAAATTTCTTAATTCCTAGAAAAGGATAGGTATGTAAGGTGAAGTCGAATTCGGGTAATAATGTTAATCCTGCCCTGCTTTATCGCAGTGGATAAAGCAACCGTCACTTTCGCACTCGCTTATATTTCAGACAGTGACAGATGTACACAAATATTTTTTTGTCACAATACTAAAAAAAAACCGGCCAAGTGCAAGTCAGACTCGCGCACGAAGGGTTCCGTACCATTATCTATACAACATTAGAAAAAAACGTCAAAAAATCACGTTTGTTGTATGGAGCCCCCTTTTTTTCTGTTTTCAGTATTTGTTGTTATAGCGGCAACAGAATGATATCTTCTGTGACAATTTCTACTATCTAGCTATCACGGTTCATGATATTCAGCGTAACGACAGACAGCCGGGTCCCGTTTTTCCTTTGGGTACGGAACCCTAAAAAGTGTACAGTGAGGGCTGTTTAATTTGACCTCCGCTCTCAGACTGTTAATGACAATTAATTCGTTCGATAGATAGTAACGATTTTTTATTCACATGGTTAAAAAAGGAACGAGTTAAATCTCTCTTGATTTTGTTATGAAATTGTATGAGTTTGACACGCTATTGTTTTTAACTCAGCCGCCATTACTCTTAAGTAAATAAGAGCTATCAGAACGTTGACAATACGATAACAGGTGAAAGACGATATGGTTTTTACCGCCTAGAATCTCGACCCTGTGACCGTGGTTTATGTTTTAATCATTACTATTTTTTCTCTTACTGGACATTTGTTTTGCAAAATACAATTTTCTACTCACAAATCTATTAGCATAGTTGTTGCTAGCCCTCGCCACGCAGCATAGCCCCATAATGAAGCGAGAGGCAGAGGTGTGAACCAGACAAAAGAACAACGCCACAGGAAGCATGCTCACTTAGAAACGAATTACCCGGCGTTGCCCGCCAAAATGCCTCATAACAAATTGATTTTTTTATGAGATGACAATTTTGTTCGAAGCGGTACAGAACTACAAAGTTCACCGTGCCGACGAGAAAAATTCAAATTCGTACTGTTTGGGTAACTTTGGGGTTATGATGACGGTATTATCAGAAAACGTAAGTTGGTTGGCTAGTTTTTATTTAAAATAGGTGTATTAATGCTAGGAAATGTATGTTTAAAGTGGGATTCACGATAAAATAGACTCCAATTTAGTAGCTCGAACAACGCTATACTTATCACTAAGGTTTACAGAGTATATGTCACTTATGTGTGATATACATACATCGTTATCGCGGGAGCAAAAACAAGTCTGAATCTGAAAAACAAAACAGAATGCCTGTTCAGTATAAACGGAATATTCTGCCTATACACTCTAAGCCTCTAAGAAGTTCTTCATATATTGCACGAAATTTTCGCTGGAAACAGTCAATTAAACTTGTCTTACGCTGAGTAAACGCTTTTATAAGTCAACGTAACGTGTCAGCTTTAATAAAACAAAAACAAATATTTTTGTCCAGAACTAGTTCAATTTCTTTAAATATATTTCATATTTAATTTAGATATATTTTTGTATCTTTTTGTACATATCAAATCAATCAAGAATGACAAATGTCTAAAGTAGCAGGAAAAGTGACTGAAGAGGTTGAGGTTAGGATTGCGTATCTAATCTCTTAAAATATGTACTACTAATTAAGTCAAATACGGAGGTAAGACATTTGAAATAAATTGATACATTTTGAACTCGTAGGTATAAACTTTTGTCGATACGAGTGTCACTTCTGTTATTGCCTATTTGTCATAATCTTTGACTACTGTCAAATCGTTTTTGCTCCCGGGATAACGATGTATGGTGATATATTAGTGAGTGAACTATATCCGGACTATGGATAACTGGTGGGCAGAAGAGTACCCAATTGAAGACTTTGCAAACATAGTAGAAACACTAAGGAAGGAAGAAATATTGGATTCATGCTTAACATTCGAAAAGATGGCAAGCATTGAAAGAAACTGACACTGAAGTAGAGGCAAAGTTACTTTTTATCTGTTGAGGTTTGAAAAACTTAATTTCGCTTTCATGCCTACGTTATATGGGCATACACGTTTACCCGTGTTTCCGTTGATGCCAAAGTAATATCTATTCCCTCGGAAGCTGTTTGATTTCTGGATTAAATTTAATTTTGTTTATTCACGTTTAGCAACTATCCTTGTACCAAATTTTACATCGGTCGGTTGTGGCGTTCAACTGTAGAGACCATAACAATCAAACAATAGTACATTGTTGCCTAGGCGCGGAAAGTAAGGGTTTTCCTGACGAGGTGGTTAGCAGGCCGAGCAACAGCGAGGCCTGCTAAAATACGAGTCAGGAAATCCTCATTTCCGCCGAGGCATACATAATGCTTTTCTCAAACATATGAGGAAATAATACAAATACATTTCTAAAAAGCAAGTATATTTTATAGTAAGTATTTCACACAACAAATAGTTTAATATTCGGTTTCACAATTATATTATGCAGAATTAACGAATGTTACCGACTGTCAATTGTTTTTAAATACTAACCATAGACATTGGAATGCAAATTCAAAAAGAAAAACACGCACTGTGCTAAAAAAGCGAGCAGTTACCTTGGCTGTTTGGAATTTTTGTCTTGGTCCTTTTGATTTTGTATGCAAATTGACAGCATTTTTAAGAAAATATGGACATGGACGGAAAGTGTTTTCATATGGTTTTTTTACTCCTAGGAGTAAAATGAGGCTCTTTCCGTCCTTGTGTTTCAATCGGAAAACCGTTTTTTCCGAGCATGTTTGAGAAAACACACTTTCGCATTAATGACACCCTAGCGACACGTACCGGCTTTGCACGGGAAGATTTGAAAAAAAAAAGTGGAAATTATGTTACTGATTGTGAAAACCGCATTAAAATCAGTTGCGTGGTTTATGAGATAGCGGATATACAGACGGACGCAGAATGCCACTTTGTTTTATATTTAGTATGTAGAGAAGAAGTACCTAAGTATGAGGATAAAGATTGTAGTATACATTAATTCCCAAGCTAACTTGAGGTAAACGAAAACAATGTTAATGTTACAATTACAAAGTACACGGATCTCTTCAAGAGCCCTTTAATGTTTTTATCCGTATCGCGTAACAAAACTAGAATGTACATTGTCAAACAGTAACTATATTTTATCGTAATTATCCGGGACGACTGTCAACTGTCAATGTTCAGCAAAAACAAACAAAACAAGCGTTAATTAAGTTAACGCAATTATGGCATCGGTTGCTTCCAATAGCAGAAATAACCATAACCGTAACCAATTTAACCTTGCACCTGTGGAAACTAACAATCATTTATTGTGATCTTATGGCTTTAAAAATAAGACTTAAGTTGTAACGGGCAGTGGTTTAGCAACGGTAATTTGATCGCTGTATTTCTAGTGTTGCTCGCTCATGTGGCCAATTCGACCTTTTGAATGGGGAAAAAATGTTGTTGAACAACTTTTAGAATGGTTGTGTTCGTGAAATGCCACCTGTCAAACTAAAAATTACCCCCTTTTCGCTAGCCGGCAAAAACCTGGCAAATCAATAATGCCCGATAATTATTGGGTATCGGTTTTTACTTTTAATTAGCTGATATTATCATAATTGATAGGTTTCTTGGGCTAAGACAATTAAATTTAATTGACAATAAACTTATAATTGGCGACGTGGTGGGAATAACGGTAGGAAAATTAGGAGGGTTTATGCTTCCGATAACGTAGGACCAATTAAGGTAGCATACCGTCGCCTAAAGAAACCAGGGACCTAGGTGATTCTCTTTACTAACTAGATTTTTTACACACAGAGCGCGCAAACAACACTTTAGAGTGTGCATTCTCTAGAGTGTGTATAAAACGCGCTTGTATGACTTCGCTGGATCGCGCGATCGATGGTTCGACAAGAAGCCATTTATAAAAGAAAAACACCTCTGGAGTTTCCAATCCATTACCGGCCTTAATAAAAATTCTCTGTTAATTTTTTGCCGTAGGTTGTTGAGAAACAAACTCTTATCTTCTAGACGGAGTAAATAATAAAATGATGAATTTTGACTAACAGTTAGGCCTTTTTGTTTCCATTAAACCATTCTAATGGATTGGATATTGTATATAAATATTTATTGTTGTGCATCATGAAATGTTGTGTTCTAAAACATTTCTTGTGCATTGATTTAGTAATATTTGATGCAATTATTCCAAACTGTGGTCTCAGTTCAGAATTACTGAGCTAGCATAAAATACTTCTTTTAATGTAATTGTTAGAGTAGATTATTATGATAATGTTATGTTATGTGCAGGGATCGGAAATTCGGATCGATATTTACCTATACTTTCGCACCGGCTTTGTTGTTCAGTTGTATAGAGGCGGCCTCAATCATAGAATTCATTACTAACATTTCTGGGATTTCAAAATAAATAAATTGCACTGGCATTAATTCATAATCAATTATTTATATTAACTTTTTGAAGTTATTTTTCATGTATAGATTTACCAAATATTATTTAACTAGCGACCCGCCCGCGGCTTCGCCCGCGTGGAAGGTATTATACATATAAACCTTCCTTAAGAATCACTCTATCTATTAAAAAAAACCGCATCAAAATCCGTTGCGTAGTTTTAAAGATTTAAGCATACATAGGGACAGACAGCGCAAGCGACTTTGTTTTATACTATGTAGTGATTTACATGTAACTCATTAATCTAACGAATTTATAGGAGCAAAAATGAATGTTTTATCCAACATGTTTATGTAATTATTATATTAACATTTTGTAGAATCCCACAACCCCGGAACTTATATTATTAAAATAATATTTTTAAGAAGCCGACGCCATGTTAGCCTATCTTTTTCCGGGATTTTGCCAACTTTAGGTAAATATCGATCCGAATTTCCGATCCCTGGTTATGTGGCAGCTCGGCAACTTAACGTAATTTTTTTAATTAAATATATGGCTTATTTACAGCGTGCGCGCTTAAAAATATTTCTATTACACTCGTAAATAATAGTAAAAGGAAGTAAAAGTGGCCAATGCAAACTACACTCAGGGGCAAACGGGTCAGAGTTCGTTTTTAATACAAACGAGGCTATTTCAAAGCCTTGGTTCCTTGCCAGGAGTTGTTTTGCGTGAGGTTTAATGGTGGATACTCCAAGGTTCAGTAGAGGTCTTATCGCACAATCAGTTTACCCCACAGCGAGAGTTTGGGTCAGCATTTGGATTTCCTTACATTTCATTGCGATTTTAGATGTTTTTCTGAACATGCACAATTCCTTCGTTAACCGCAGATTAAATCAGTTGGGTATCCTAGGAAGTCCTGTATCAATCTTCGGGGTATCCCGCATCAGATTTCACTAAAAGCATCCCCTGGCGAGATACCAAGGCACTCTGACCCGTTTTTTTGCCCCTGAGTGTAGTTTGCATTGGCCACTTTTACTTCCTTTTACTATTATTTTACACATTTATTATGCTCTTTTTTCTATCGAACTACGGCTTGGGAAATGTTTGCATACTATAATTGTGTTTTATTATTTATTTTCAATTTGCCGCAACCCAGGAATGCGTCATGCGTCGTTAACTTCGTGGTGAATTCTGCGTTAATTACATATTTACTAGGATTGCTAATAACAAACCGCTGGACCGGGGAACATAATTCACTATTACAACATTAGCTTTGTTACCTTTGCCTATGCAAGGTAAAAAACTGACGAAAGTCCACATTTTGCCACTCTTGTAAGTTCTTGATATTATGACAATTTAGCTATCATAACTAAGGTTATTTATGTATAATGCCTGTTCTTAAACTACCTACCTTTAGTTTCGTTACCAGTTTCATTATGATTTTGCACTTTTTTTACGAAGTAGATAATTATGAATTCACAAAGTTATACGGCTAAAAGTACCTACCCGATAAATTTGTAAAAAAAAAACAACTTTTGGACTTTATTGAACCATCAAACTAAATTTAGAAACTTAGAAGGTGCTTCGGGTATGTACTTCTCTCACACTTGCTCTTAATAAGAGCGTATGAGCGCGATAGAGAGACAAGTACAAACCCGAAGTACCGTCTAATAGCTATCGCACTGTACGAGTATGTTGTTGTGAATAAACTTATACGACATCGTTTTTATTCGGAACAGTTCGTATTTATCTCGTTTTCTCAGTCAGCCTTACCTTAGTAGAGTATTGATACTCTAGTATCGATAAACTAATTGAGAAAGCTAGACGAAAACGAGCTTAACCAACATAATACGATGTCAATGATTATGCACTACACCATCAATTGCCAAATTGGGTTTCGTGAAACCAAATGTAGCCAAAATTTTAATCTTGACATTTTAAAGTTAAGTGAAGAATGAACGTTTCTAATAAAGAATTTTGTGCCTATTTAAGTTGCAGCAATTCATTTGTAATCATTTGATAAAATGAGTGTTTTGTAATCTTAAAAGTTCGAATACCCCTTTCATTACAATACACATATTTCATAAGTGAATAGTTATTGTGATAAATACCACAAACTATATTTACTTGTATACAAAATTAATCACTTGTAACATAACTGTATTCGTAACCCTTTTATTGAGCTGTAACACATGAAACTTACCTAAACAAGTGAGATACCGCGGCGTTGCGTGCTGGAAGCCATTTGCTGCTCGCGTATCGATGTCTTATTTACTGCTGTAATGTTGTCGATACGGGCACGTATCGGTAGTGGGCTAGGTTCGTCGTGGTTAGTTTAGTCAATAAGTTTTCATAGGAAGGGAGACATGGTAGTCTAGGAAAGAGTGAGCTTTAAACATCCATTTACATATTTAGCCAATGTCGCCTTTATAATGTTTATAATGTAATAAACATATTTATATGTTTTAGATGCCATCTTTGCATATTGTTAGGAAAATAGTGCCTTTACACTCTTGACGTTATGACGAATTTGACACGTTTTTTGTCGGCAACGGGCCATTCGTTAAAGCTCTACCTTTTTTAAATTGTCGAACGGTGATATTCTAATACACGATTTGGTAAAACAACCCTTATTGAGATAATAACTCTTTTAAATATAAATAAAAGAACCGGTAAATTGCGAGTCGGACTAGCTCACTGAGGGTGCCTCTCTTACGGTTCAAAAGATACAGCTTTAAATTTAGGACAGACGGACGGACAGCGTACGCATAGTAATAGCGTCCCGTTTGACAACCTTTCGCTACGGACGTACATACTCGTACATACATACCTTCACGCCAGCAATCCCAGAGAGGGGTTTTTTTTTCTTTTTTTTTATGACATTGGAAGGCAATTGAGCACACAGGCCACCTGATGGTAAGTGGAAACTGTGACCCATAGACATTCGCATTCACTAGAGCGCAAATGCACTGCCAACCCTAAGGACTGAGATGGACTGCCTCTATGCTAGCCATTTCACCGGCTGTCTTATCCCCAAACCGGAACACAACAATGCGAATACTGCTGTTTGGCGGTAGGTTAATGGATAAGATGGTGGTACCAACCCGGACGGACCCTGCACAAGGTCCTCCCACAAGTAACAGAGTAGGCAGAGCTACAGAATTACCTACTTTAAAAACTTGTTGATAATTCTGTAACCACATTTTTCACAAACAGGCTAAGATGTTTACCAGTGTATTAGTGACAGGTTGCAAGCCCATCGCCTGACAGTACTACAAGCCTTTATTCCCTTAGTCGCCTCTTTACGACATCCACGGGAAGACATGGAGTGGCACTTTATTCTTAACCGGCAACGGAACCCTAATAATAACATATGAGTAAGAACCACAAGCCATTTGCCAGATTAAACTGTGTTCAAGCAATACTTATCTGATGTGTATAGACGTATTTAATAAACTGCCGGACGCATTTAAAGAGAAGAACCTCAAGCAATTTAGTGATTTGACCAAATAATTGTTGATAAATAAGTGTTATTATTATTACAGATTGAGAGACTTTCTTTGTGATAATTTATAATAATAATAATATAGTTTTATTTTTTATTTACATGTTAAGAAAATATTAATGCTAATATACCTAATCAAATAATAATAATATAATAAACTATAATATACTTACAAAAGTTCTAGTTAGATATTAAATTTGTATGTGGTTTAAATTTATAATTGCATGTTATTTGGTTTATATTTTATTGTTTGTTATATTTTTAATTTGTGTAAGGCGTGTATCTTCACGTGTAAGAGTAGGGTTAAGTGAAACATAATTATAACCGAATGTACCTACCTGCAAACTGTAACCTAAATCTATACGCAATAAATTTCATTTCATTTCAATAATAGTGGCTATAACGAGATTAAGTAAGTTAACAAATACAAGTTATATTACTTAAACATTTACATTTACATACAGATACATAATAAACATACTTAAACTAAATTCCAGGCACCCTGTGCATCATTACAATGTTCCCAGTCCATATAAAACGCCACCTTCAACTTTACCACAGTAACAACTTAACTACTAACTTATTACTTAGTTAGCCGATGAAACCTTAAGTTAACTTACCATGTAACTAACCCTATTAGTTACTCTATTTGAACAGTCACGCGATCTGTTACCCCTAAACGTGACTTAAGTTGTAGATAAGCAAAGTTAGATTAACTTTAATAAGTTGCTGGTTGTTTTTGCGAGCTTAAGTTGGTTGATCGGATTAAGACCACCCACGCTCTTGAGCTGGTACTGACGTATCAGATTAATACTTGAGTTGATGATTTTGATAAGTAACAGATCAAGTTTTTGCTGCATTAAATTAACACTTTGTCATGCCATTCTTGGTTTGATTTGACCCTATGTTACTAGCCTATGTAGACGTGATCATGCCGTGTGTCGTCAAGTTTTTTTTGTAGTTACGATGTCCGTTTTGCACGATAACATACAAAACACAAGGTCAACAGAATTTACTTTCTTCGTAAAAACTTATATATAATAGTCATATGTCTACTATAGCTTATGTGCTAGCTATCCTTAAAGTATTAGATGTCAGTTCATGTCTGGTCATGACATAGTAAAACTGACCATCATTCTGAAGTAGTCTCTTGCCAAGACCAACAAGTTTCAACAAGCTACGGATTGTAAATGGGGTATTTTTCTACAACTGCCTACAAAGGAGAGTAATTTATTTAACTGTAATATACAACGGTGGTCAGATAATTAGGATCACTTTCGTTTTTCCCATACAATTGCCAATAAATATGACTTTTCAATTTTGACCACTAGGTAATTAAAAACTTCTTGGCCAATGTTATTCCCTCCTAAATACAATTTACTTAAGATCATCAAAGGTTTAAACAGATGTACAGGGAACTACTGCTAAAAATGACCTTGAAATTTTATCATCATCATCATCATCATGTCAGCCGAAAGACGTCCACTGCTGGACATAGGCCTCCCCCTAGGCTCTACACTCAGACCGGTCTTGTGCTTTTCGCATCCACCGCGTTCCCGCGATCCTTACAAGGTCGTCACTCCATCTTGTTGGAGGCTCGTCTCCCGGTCCGCAAAATTTTATAGGGATTTAAAAACTTGGTGCTGACTACTGCTGACGCATGCATACAAAATTTTACTTTATATAAACACCACGCATTTTTTTTTCAAATACTTTTAAAATGAAGTTTGACATACATTTAAACCATAGTTTATTCATTACCGATAAGTTTAACCCACATTAAAACTGGTTAAAACCTTTTTATTTGGTTGTCATAATTTAAAAG